>OZ018409.1:6179575-7508632 GCA_963969595.1 Neckera pumila
CAGTTTCATCACCAAAATTTTGTCACCTGTCCACTGGAAGTTGAGTAGATTGCAATTTTGAGCAGTTTTGAAGATTGACATCAAGAATGTTAACTTCTGAAGGACCAAGGCCTTTTTTCTGCCAAAAACTCTCAAAACTGCCATTTCTAGAGCAAAGAGTAAAAAAATTTAAAATTGTTTTTTTTGAACATCTAACCATAGAATCTTATACCTAACTAGTATGAGAATGTGTGGAAAAAATTTCAAAATTTTTGACCGCACAGATTGCAAGATATCTGCGTTTGAAGTGAAAAAAACAAGATTTTCAACACATTGCGGGACTAGATTTTTTGCTTTTGAACATTTTTAACTTAAATTTTTTGCACTACAGAGTTTTGAGCTTTGAATCTTTATAGTGGAGAATTGAGTTGAGAGTCTAGGAAAAAAAAAGAAATTCAAAAAAACTTAATTTTCATTCTTAAGAAATTGTTAAGTAGAAGTAGGTACAAGATAGAAGGAAAATCTAAAATATTAATATCTCTTAGATGGAATTAAAATGCACTAATTCCAATGGTGGGATTGCTCTAGCACAAAAACTAAACCATGTGGAAGTTTTTTTTTGAAAAACTGCAGAAATTGCATTTCAAAATGAATCCTACAAGTTATTTTTTTCAAGAAGATGCTCTAATTGCCCAAAAAACAAGATTGTCCATAACTTTCTCATAAAAAATCCAAATGAAATGAATCAAAGCTTTCCAAATAGAAAAAAATATAATCTATAAGGAAAAAGAATTATCAAAAAAAAAAAAAAAAAAAAAAAATTAAAATTGCAAATTTTTTTTGCTGCCTACTCTCCCCTGTTTTGAGCTTATATGGGCATAACTTTTTTTTCCGGGCATCGATTGAAAAAAAATTTATATTCCCACGAAGCTTATTAGTTTTTCTATCTCCAAAAAAAATTTCAAAAAAATACGACAAAAATTCAGCCTGTGGGTACTTGCCCGAAATCCCATTTGTCCCCCGAACAGGGTTAACCCCTAAAGGACCAACATGCGTTTTTTGGCCGTATAGAAATTTTGGGCAGGTACGTGTGACTAGAGATATCCATATTTGAGGCTGAAATTTTGATAGAAGGTGGGGGTGAGGAATATCTTCATGTGTACCAAGTTTCATGACATTTCGAAATACGAGTCAAAAGTTGTGACCTAATATGTTACTTTTTTTTGTAACTGGGCAGTTTGGGCAGATCAGAAAAAATCATTTTTTTCAGAATTTTTTTTTTGAAATTGGTTCTCTACATTTATATATACTTAAAAAGCTTTGAGTCACTCCATTTCAATCAATGAGTCAAAAGTTATGAGAGTTTTTGGTTCGCGGGCAGTTATGGATTCTCTACTCTAAAAAAAACTTTAAAGTTGATTATTTAACTCAATTTTCAATATTTTGGGAAAAAAATAAAATCTTAGGATGTAGATTGATTATTACAACATTACAACCGTTGGGATTGGCATTTTTAAATTGCATGATTAAATTTTTAACAATTTAGTATTTTGAGTCATTTTCTACTTCTTTCTACTTACTATTTTTTTCCTATATGTTGTACAATTCCAAATGATGTGAAATTTTTCATGCATATAGACAACTTGTTTAGGAAACTGAATTCAAAGAAGCACCACCTTTATCGGCATTTTTTCATTGAAAAGTGAGCTTGCAAAGTGCAGCTGCCCGGTTTTTCGCAGGATTGAAAAAATGATTTTCAAGACTTTGAATGCTTATATCTTATGATCCACACGGTGGAATTTGCTGAAATTTTTACCACATGTTTTCAAAATACCATTCTACAAGCGATGGTTACATGTGTCAAAAATTGTTTTTTTCCCAAAAATTTGGTAGTTGTATTAGAAATGGCAATTTTGGAGCGTTTTTGGTGATTACATAGTCATGAAACTTTAGGGGTTAAGGTGAAGGCACCTATACCCAATCATTTATTAAATGATTGAGCACATGGTGAGCAGTATGAGGGGAGGCATATTTTTCCTTTGTAGAAAGATAGGAAATTTGGGGTGCAATTTTTCTATAATTTTATTTACAAAATTGAAATTATTGAGTTTTATAGGAGTCAGAAAGTAGCCCAATCACATAGCCATAGTGTAGAGTCTTCCAATTTTGATAATTCAAGAACTAATTTTCCAATTACTACTTTTTACTTTCTTGCTCACTACTTTGAGACATGTGTCATCACCTTATTAATCCCAACCTTGAAAAGGAGAAAAAAACGCATTCCAAGCTTAAGTTGTAAATCTATTCCAGCTTTGGTTGGAAATAGATGCATGCTACAAGTTGGGTATGAAACCTTGATTGAGTATAGGTATTTCCAAGAATATTAGAGAGAGGAAAAAATCAATGATTCTTCCATAACATTATTCCATGTCTTTGGGTTTCACGCTGAAAAGATATTCTATTCACTAGTATGAAGGAAAGATTTCTTCTATCCTCAAATGATTTGACTTTTGGTTTTCCTTAATTTTAATGAAATAAGCTTAATACTAAGCTTACAATTTGAAAAGGGCTCCAAAACTCAAAGTTTTAGGACAATAGGAGTGCACCGAACTCTACTTACATTTCAAAACATTAAGAGTTTTTTGAGGCCTAAACAAGACCACGAGTTCCCACAAGTTTCTGGATTGTGGAGAATATGGGAATTTTGCCACACAAGCAATTTGACGTGGTTGAGAGGTGACTATATTAGATAATATTATTTCAATACAAAAATTAAATTAAGTTATTTATTTATTTAATATTTTGACAACAATGCGTTGGTTCACAATAAGGGGAATAATTGTGAAACAGTCTTCTTATGGCCTCAAAAAAACATCTACTGTGGGTTGATCTAATATTATTTTCAACAAAAATTTCAAACATTTTGCCCAACTAGAAGATCATTTTTGGATGAAGGGAATATTTTTGTGCATTTTTGTGCAATATTTTCTGTGAACTACAAAGTTTCAAAGATTGTGATATATATATGAGTTGAAATCTTTACATTGTGAAGAAATCCTCAATCCTCAAACATATTTCTATTTGAAGAATACTTGGACATTATTGATTCTTCTCCAACATTATACATTGCATGAGGTTTTCTCATTCAAAGATTTGAATGACTTCATAGTAAAGGGGGGGTGGACATTCATTATCACAAGTTTTGACTTGTGGTGGATGTTGTAGGTTCTTGTACCAAGATAGAATTCAAATCCATCTTTTCCAATAAATAACTAGAATTAACCCTAAAGTCCCAAGAATCCCCTCTGAGAGCTATTGCCCCTCTGAAGGGTGTTGAAGGTGTAGATAGGTTCCTATCATCACAAATTTTTGTCATGATTTTTGAATTTTTTTTATCAAGATAGTAAAATTGATTAGCTATCTAAGAATATAATATTTTATTTCAATCAATGCAAAGAAAAAAAATACGCCATCTAAACAAAAAAAAAGATGGGGCAACCAACCAAAAATAAATAAATAATTAATTAAAAAAAAATTCTTGCATATTGTATTGTTGTCTATGTAAAAGGTTTGATTCATTATATTTGCATATGTAATGCAAAAATTATAGAGCATATTATTTTGTAGAAAATCATTGCAAATTCTTGAGAAAATAATGTACTAGATTCATTATTGAACTCAATTTTGACAATTTGACAAAAAAAGTTCCACACAATTAGTGAGCTTGCTAAATCATTCTCACCATTGGAATTAATGTATTTCAATTCCATTATAGAGTTATTAACAACATAGTTTTTCCTTCTATCTTATATTGTCTTCGACTTAATAATTTTTAAAGAATGAAAATCAAAGGTCTTCTTGGTTACTTGAAGCAAAGTTTCGCCCTCAATCTTCCAGTGATGAGAAGGCTTGGATCTAAAGCTTTGGGCCACTATTATAATTGTACGAAATAATCATATAATGAAGAAGACCACTTCCAATTATATTAATCCCTAATATTCCAAGGACTTTTTGGATTCAAAAACATCATTACTCTTGAATTGTTTTAGACCTACAGTTCACTAAGTTATAGAGATTTTAATTGTACAATCATGTAGTGTATGTGTTGAAAATAACGTGAATCAAATTTGGAGTCATTTGGCCATATAGATTGCAAGATTATAATATTTAAATTAGTGTTGAAAAAAGATGCAGAAATTTTCCTTGCAACACATTTGGAGGTGAAGTTTGATTTCTGAACCTAATGAAATGAAAAAACTTCAAGATACAAGTATATTGGTGAAAGAAAATATTGGTATCATTCAATTGATTCATTGTGTCTACAAAGTGGCTTTGAAATGTCAAAAAAAAAGCAAGAAAGTTATAAGAAAACAAAACTGAGGCTAAACCTCCTTCTACTAAATTGCTTCTTAGTCATTCATAGCTTTTTGGATTGATATGGAACTTTACAAACACAAACTCAACTAGTATGTGCAACTTTTTCAGAAAGAATGATTGGAAATGGACATTGTATGAAGAAGAAACAAGCCGCCAAAGTTCACCATAATCCAAAAATGTTAGTGTTTTAATTTGAACTTTGAGTTCCTCCCAAACATTCAAAACAACTTGGATTGATATGAAACTTTTATTACCATAACTGGACTTCAAAGGTAACATAATCCAACAAATTTTATTGAAAAAAACATTAGTTGAAGGAGATACAAGCCCCCCAAATTGCAATCATTTAATGTAGTTTGGTAAACTCAAATTGAATCTATGGACTTCAATTGGCTTCCAAAAAATCAATACATCTTAGATTAATCTTAAAATTTTACCACACAAACCAAAAAAGAGAGAGAAAGAGAGAAAATTTTCTAACAAGTTTTAGCAGATGCAATAGTTACAACACTTTGAATTGAACTTGAAACTATGTGTGGACACTTTTGGACCCCTAGGGCGTTTAAAGGTTAATGCTTCTTCAAAGTAGTGAATGTCAATAGTGATCTTTGATGGTATAATCTTTAAACTATTGATAATAAAAAATAGTTACTTTTGTGATTTTACTTTTCATATTTGTTTTATGTTAAGACCACTTCCAATGTAACCTATGCTTGACTTTAAATGAAAATCAATGATAGAGACTTTTTGAATTGGCACAAAAACTTGCAAAGAATTTTTAGCATTGATTTGCTTTAAGAATTAGGTATAAGAAATACTATGAGATGTTCCTATACCATGATTTGATTGATTATCCATCTACAAATATAAGTTTCAACCATTAGACTATAATAGTTGATAATTATTTAAACACTTGTATAAATAAAAATGTGTCAAAGGTGGTAATTTTTTACTATTATTGTATTTTATACATTTACATTAGTAGTGCTTGTGCAATTGGCACAATTTTTCAAGCTTAATTGCAAGGCTTTATTTGGAAGTAAATCACATTTCCGTTCAACTTTACATACTTTGAAATTAAATATTTTTATTTTGAAATTAAAATACTCTTATATTGTGGATCCAAATCTTGCAGCACTACCTTAAAGATGAGCTTGAAGCAAGCATCTTAGTAAGTGTCAACTTGTCAAATGTCCAACTGGTGCACATTGCCTTAATTCATAAATTTTTCTTGATTTTTGAAAAAATCATGCAATTTGGATATATGCAAAGACACTACTTTTCAAAAAACACAAAATCTACAAATACTTAGCAAACTCATCATAGGCTCTTGAAGACACATTTGTAGATATCTACATCAAAAAAATGGGAGTTATTTTTAAAGGATTATGGTAATAATCTTAGATCAAGAATTGGATACTTTTTTTTGGCATTTTTGGCATTTTTTCAAATCACTTTTGATTCAAATTGATCATAAAATAGTTGTGATTTAGAAGTGTAATTATGAATAAGTAAATTTTCTTTTAGTAGGAAATCAAAGATCTTCATCCAATTCTCTAAGCTTATAAAATTTTATAATATTTTGGTAATAATATTCAAAAAATTTACATTCCAATTAAAATGGTCTATTAATAAAGATGATATAAATTAGAATGTAGAATTTTAACTATTTTATCATGTATTTTTGTTTTTAAATTATGGTTCTACAATAGGAACCTATCCAAAATCCATTTTGTCCCTAAAAGAGCACTAGAACTTGAGGAGTTAATTTAAAACCACAAGTAAAATAGTCCATATTTGGAATATTTTCATTCTATTTAGATGAAGGGATTTTGAATAAGCTTCTATCAAATGAAGGTGTGTCATGTTTGGACATATGGTTGTTTAAAGCGAATCAAAAATTAATTTATACATGTGATAGGGCATTTCAGTATTTTTTTATGATAATAAAGTTGAAAAGAATGCCAAAATATCCTCTAGAAAACCTTCTCTCTCTTAGACAGTGTTGTGATGCAAATTGTTCTGTTATGTACAAATATTTATTTTTATTATTTATTATTATTTATTTTAATTGGTCATGATTGAGTTAACTTTAAAAAAATGAATAGGAAGAAAAAAAAGGGATTATTGTCAGAACCACAATCTAGTTTAACCCCTAAAGGCCCAAGGCCTTTTTTCTACCCAAAAACACCCCAAATTGCTATTGTTTTAGCAAAGAGTGAAAAATGAAAAATGTTTTTTTTGCACATCTAACCGTAGGATCTTACACCTAACTAGTATAAGAATGTGTGGAAAAAATTTCAGAATTTTTGACCTCACACATTGTAAGATATCTACGTGTAAAGTGAAAAAAACAAGTTTTTCAACACATTGTGGGACTGGATTTTTTGACTTTGAACATTTTTAACTTAAATTTTTTGCACTACAAAGTTTTGAGCTTTGAATGTTTATAGTGGAGAATTGAGTTGACAATGTACCTAAAAAAAATTTCAAAAAAACTTAATTTCCATTATTATTAAAAATTGTTAAGTAGAAGCAGGTACGCAATAGAAGGAAAACCTAAGGTATTCATATATTTTAGATGGAATTAAAATGCACTAATACCAATGGTGAGATTGTTCTAGCAAATAAACTAAACCATGCCAAAAGAAGAATTTGAAAAATTTGAAAATTTGCATTCAGAAATGAGCCCTACAAGTTATTTTTTTCAAAAAGATGCTCTAATTGCCCAAAAAACAAGAATATCCATAACTTTCTCATAACAAATCCAAATGAAATGAATCAAAGCTTTCCAAATAGACAAAAATATAATCTATGAGAAAAAAATACCAAAAAAAAAAAAAAGTGCAAATATTTTTTGCTGCCCGAGCTGCCTTCCTTATTTGGTCATAACTTTTGTTCCCAAGCACCAATTGTGAAAAAAAATATATTCCCACGAAGCTAATCAAATTTTCTACCTCCAAAAAAAGTTTCAAAAAATCAAAAGAAAGTTTCAGCCCGTAGGTACCTGCCCAAAAACGCATTTGTCCCTCAAAGGGACAATGGGCTTTTAGGGGTTAATGATGGAGCTTGTTAACTTATATCAAATGACTTGCATCTTGTCACAACTCATGGGATAAGTAGCGGGTTGGCTATGCAACTTTCATGCATTCTCTTAGTACCAACTGCCAAGCCACAAGCTGTCCACACAACTTGACAAGTGTAATGGGGCTCAAACTCGAACCAGACCAAACAAAAAAAACTCAACCAACCAACCAAGTTTGCAACTTGGCGGATAATTTGATTTTCATGAGGCATTGTCGCCTTCGTATGTTGATTGCGGAGTCTTATTTTGTTCATTTTCTTCTTTTGAGATAGTCTATGTTTTATTTAGCTTTGGATAAGTTGTTGAAACAAAAGATGAATCTTATTTAATTTTTCTATCAAATTTTGAAGGACTAATTCCTCTTAGGAAATATGGATAGAGTTAATTCCTAAAGGACCAGGGGATTGTACAGATTTCCAAAATTGTGAAGATCTATTATAAAATGCAATTTAAAACAATATTTTAATGATGACTCTCAAACAATAGTTGTAAAATGTGATTTATAGATCACATCCATACGGTTAGATCAACAAATATACAAACCAATATTTTACAATAAAATTTGGAGCCAAAAATTAAAAATTATTTTTAAAATCAAATTTATATTGAATATTTATGATTTTTACAAGATATTTTTTTTTACTTTCAAAATGCTAAGTTCGAATTATAGTGATTTTTGAGATTTTTATATTATTTTTTGACTCAATTTGCTTTTGAAGGGTCATTTTTGAACTAAAAAAAATTACTTTTTGAAGCTAGGCCTACCAATACCTTTTGAATTATGGAATGTTTGCAAGGCAAAATCTTCATATCCATACCTTAATAATATTAAAGAACCAATATAAGAATCTTCCAACAAAATTAATGGATGAAAAAACACATTTCAATGAGTATGGGATATATTTCCATTCATTTGTTGTTCAAGATCTATACTCACGGTCCTTAATCCCTCAACGCTCAAGCGGCTAAAATATTGCCTTTCACGATTGTGCAATCCACAATGGTGGGGCCAGATAAAGCTGAATTGCAGAAATTTTGAACAGACAAGCCAGGATTTTCCAACAGAAACCGGCAATATGCTTGCTGACAGGTGAGGTTGAATTCAAATGGCGTTGTAGCGCCCCGATTGCTATTCAACCTATTTTTGGACATGGCAGTTGGGACGGAAGTCCAGATGCTGACCGCCTACAGCCAATGGGTGACCATTGCGTCGTCTCTATTGAGGAATCCTATGTTGGCAACCCGAAGCGCAGTACCACGCCTTTGATCATCCGCACAGATCGATCATGTTTCCTTTAGAAGACCAAATCGTGTTAGGAGTGGAGAGGGGAAGATGGCGATTGTGACGTAGTTTCAGCACTTGTCAAGAATATGGTTTGGTTTGCATGACCCACCTTGTTTGCCATAATGAACACTTCTATTGCGTCTATTACATCAAACCATCATCAACAAGTAAGGTTAGTTTTCCTTGGAGGGGGGCGGATTCGGTTGTACTTGTATGCTAGTAGAGGTTGTGCGCACTCCACTCTCTTTTGCGATTGCATTCAAAGTAGCAGGTGGCGCTTCACAGTGCGGATTTGTTTGGAGAGGGCCATGACAACCGCTCTAAATAAAGGAAGAGCTACCATTGAAGAGGTGCAATTCATCCAAGATACTTTGTTCAACTGGGCATTAGAGAAGGGTGTAGGAGCAGACGTTGCTCAGAGAGTAGTGAATTGCCTTGATGAGTCCTTCCTCTTAGCTTTGCCACCTTCTACTGAGTATCACTATTGGCCGGACTATACTAGGTCAAGAAACTGGGGATATCTTTGTCGAAGACAGATAGCATGCTTGGTAGGGTAGACTGAATGCATTGCAAAGGGGCAAGTAGGTGGCATTTCAGAAGTAGTGGATAGGTTTCTTCGGGAGAAGCAGTGGCCGGCTAGTAGCGATGAGCCAGATCAAGGGTGCAGCACGTCTTCAAACTGCAAACCAATTGAGGCAACGTCCCCCCATTGTGATGGGGAGAATTTGAAGGGAACTTCAGAATGCTCGAGACGCCAGCTCCCAGGGGTCGGAAGCTTCAACTTGCGAGGTTTCCAAGCCTCCACAGCCATTGCACGCAGACATCAAAGTAGCCGCCGACACGAGCTCGCATCGCCGTACAGCCAAGCCAACCCAAGGAGAGCCAAGTAGTCCCCGCCATTCCAACGAATGCTGACGATGCGGCGCGTACAAGGAAGGGTGGTTTATGAGGGAGAGGTTGCGGTAGAGGCCGAGGCCGAGGTTGAATCAATAGTGTTACCCCACCGGGTTGGGTGCCGCCAGAAATTATGCCAAGCAGACGCACACCGATGAAATTGCGGAAGCGACCTTTCATTCCACGTACTGTTGGTCCCACAGTAGTGACGCAAGGGGCTCACGATGGACTTGCATTGCCCATTGGGTCCCAGATGCATGCTGTACGCCATCCACAATTGGGCCCGGCACCCACCTCTCCTGCTCTTCCATTTGTGCCTTCCGGGCAAGGAGGAAATCCACGGCGTGTTACTCAACAACGCCCAGCAAACACTAGACTTGGGACCCTACGTGAAGGAAGCACAATTGGACGGGGAGTTCCATGCAACCTGCAGGAGGCCTTCAACAACGCACAATTTGTGGACAACTGGGTGGAGGAAACTGTAAATCTTGCGGACATTGATGGGCCTCCTCTTGCTCAGCCGCAAATAGCCACAACCAATACTGTGGATGGGCTAGAGGCACACACTTTGCCCATGATTGGCCGCCAACCTTGTGTGCCTGGAGGATCTCACAATCTAGGAGGTCTTGCACTACCAAACAATGTTTGGGCCCCATTGATAGTGCTAGGATTCGATCCCAACCAATGGGGGGGGGGGGGGGGGGGGGGGGGGGCTGCAGCATTTTTTGGGTGACGTTCAGCAGAGCTGGTGGGAGGACAACATTCACTGGTATGGGATTGAATTTGGGGGTGGGATTGGTTGGAAAAAAGTAGCGGTTTTAGATTGCCATAGTCTTGATTGGAGAGTGGAGAGGCCCCCACCTTACACACGGCCAGGGCCATCGTCACCACCTGGTGGGCAAAGCAATGAGCTGCATGATGGAAGCATGCTAATTTGATGGAAGCATGCTAATTTGGAAATGAAAGGTTTTTATACATAGTAATATTTTAAAGTCTCAAATTTCCAAATAGTCTCAAAATTGAATAGTTATAACTGTTTATCTTCGACTCGAGGATAAAATTGAGACTACCATTTCTCCAAATATAACAAATAAGGCCTTTAGAAGTAGTGGGGACTGTAAGAGAGCGCTACGATGATGCATTTTGGGGGCAATATGCTTCATCGTTGGTTGCGGACCGCAGTAGTTTCAGTGGCCCCACACTGGGACCTACAGAACGCGGTCGGTGCCGTCAACAAAATGAGCGATATTTTTTTGACTTATTCTGGGGTCAGGCAATCATTGATCACATGGTTCATGAAACCAATAGATATGCCCACCAGTCTGTCACAGAGTACAAGTCCTAATATTTGAATGGTGGTTCCAAATGGACAGATGTCACCCCAAGCAAATTTAGAGCTTGGCTTGGGATTGTAATACTCATGGGGTTGAAGGTGATCCCCACCATTCGTGACTACTGGAAAAAAGACGTGTTCCAAAATTGCAGTCTTATATCTAGTGTCATGAGTTGTGATTGTTTTGAGTGCATCTTGCGATGCCTTCATTGTGTGGGCAACCACACATTGGAAACTGATAAGGAGAGTAGAGGATACGATAAAATAGGCAAAGTGAGGTGGATCATTGATAGCTTTATTGCTCGGTCCCGTGAGTTGTGGAGCCCAGAGAAATACATCATTGTTGACGAAATTATGATTGCATATAGGGGCCACTTCAGCCCAATTCGACAATACATGAAGGCGAAGCCTACCCGGTATGGCTTGAAAGTGTGGTGTCTCGTGTCAAATCCCAATTGTTACATTTATAATTTACAAGTTTACTTGGGCAGCAATGGCACAATAGACCACGGTCAAGGGGCACGAGTTGTGAACCAACTTGTTAGTGGTATGTCACACAAAGGTCATTGTGTTGTCGTAGACAATTTCTCCACCTCCTTTGAGTTATTTGATCAGCTCCTTGAGAGAGGGATTTGGGCAACAGGAACAGTCAATGGTGGCCGAGTAGGTGTGCCCTCGATTTTGTTGGGCTTCAAAAGAGGAGAGCATGAACGCGGTACCTTGTTCTGGCAAATGCATGTGAGCCAACGCATGGCTGCAACCACTTGATATGACGCCAAACCGGTGACATTCCTTAGCACTTAGGATCCCATTAGAGAGGGAGTCTTTGCAAAAAGGTGGATCAATGGCACTCGCAAAGATGTTCCAACCACACCCCAGCAAGAAGAGTACCAGAAGTTCATGAGGGGGGTTGATTTCATTGATCAAATGAGGAGAGACTACACTGTCCAATTTTGGTCCAGGAAGTGCTGGCATAAACTCTGGTTCTTTGTGCTGGATTCATCCTTGCAGAATTCGTAGTTCCTATATTCTTCACATATGCGTGCACGGCAGCAATGAGCTTTAGGTCGTAAGGCATTCTATTATGCAGTTGCGTAGTCTCTCATTGAGCCTCGATTGCCTCTACCAAAGACTTGTAGTGCACTGAATCGGAATCCTCAAGCACTTCATAGCAGTGTCCGATACCCAGGACGATGGCCACGGCAGTGCGTTGTATGCAAAGTGAAGCAACGCCGGATGTGTTGGGAGTGTGGGGATGTTTTTATGTGTGATAAGCCGTGCTTCAAGGTCGTGCACAAGTCACAAAAGTGGGCAATTCGCCTTGCTCGGTTCTAACTCTGTTCTGCATGTGTAGTGTGGTTGGGGAATGTAGCGCCCAATTGATCTCCTGGCAGCGGTAGTCGTACGGCCTTCAAGCCTCGTTGTCGGTCCTCCAAAATTGTTGTGCTGTATGATGGTTGCACGAGAGTGGATTAGGGATGATAGCATTGGCAGAGCCTTCTCCAGAGTTATGGCAATGATTTTTCGGCTACAAGGTTTTCTTGACAACAATGATTTGCAGCATCTGCGTCTTCTTTGAACTAATAGTGACAGATTTTAGCAAATAGCACATGGTCCCTACGCTGGTAGGGAACTCCTTTTTTGACACTTTGAAAGTTGTCGACACTGCCTCCAGACTGCACGATGTCTGTGCATGGGAGTACGATGTGCTAGATTCTTAGTAAGTAGTATGTCAGAAACTGCGGATGTTACTGAGCTTTGTTATTTACTGGTATTGCAATTTGAATGTATCCGGCTTTATATTTTCACTTGTCAGCGCGTGGTCTTCCAAACTTTCCTGAGAATTTTGTGGCAATCAGATCGGTCCCCATCCGGTTGCAACACGCTTAGCTGGTTACCACGTCTTGGTAGTCACAGAACCCGAGCGCCGATTGATGTCTCGCACAGCTGCCACGCACCACCAATGCCTCTGCAAATCGACAGATGCTTTACACTGTACCACACCCGCCACCTCCTAAATACTTTCATGTTCTGTCAGCAGGAATTGTGTGCAATCTCTGCCGAAAGTGACCAAACCGTCCAAATCGTGCCTGATTTTGTGCCGGTCATTGCTAGAAGAACATTATAAATTTCACATTGTTACGGTGAAAACACCCCAAGATTGTATCAATCTGTGCATGGTTGAATTCACTATCCAAATTAGCGGTGAAATGGGCGGAATTGCTCGGAGGTGCCGTCAATTTGTTGCACAGTAACTGCAGCTCACATGCCGACTGTGCTTGTTGGTTTGCATTGAGGTGTTAACCCCTAAAGGACCAACATGTGTTTTTTGGCTACATAGAAATTTTAGGCAAGTGACTAGAGATTTTCATATTCTTGGTCCAAATTTTAATAGAAAGTGGAGGCAAAGAATATCTTTCATATGCACTAAACTTCATGACATTTTGAAATATAAGTCAAAAGTTATGGCCTAATATGTTACTTCTTTTCTTAACTGGACAGTCTAGGCAGATAAAAAAAATCACTTTTTTCAAAAACAAAAATTTGAAATTGATTTTTTAGAGTTATATATATATATGTCAAAAGCTTTGAATCATTCCATTTTGATCAATGCATCAAAAGTTATGAGGATTTTTTGTTTGTGGTAGTTATGGATTCTCTACTCTAAAATAAACTTTGAAGTCCTTTATCTTACTCAATTTTGAATATTTTTTGAAAAAAATAAAATCATAGGATGTAGATTGTTTAAGGAGGCTAAAAAATGGAGCATCTAAGGGCTACTCTGCCTTTGTCATGTACTTCCTTGGATGGGAATATTTTTAGCTTATTTTTTCAGACAAAGAGAAATTGATGAGGAATCTAACCCAAGTAGTTTCGTATTTTTTTGAGCATTTTGAATTACTTATGAATTTCAAACAAGTTGGGTCAGAGGTCCCTATTTGTGAGCCTAAGTCTTTCATAAACGGCTCACTTGTGGTCTAAATAAAAATGGAAAAAGCAAAGAGAATGATTGGCTCTTGCAAATAATAATGCTTTTTTCTTTGATTCATTCAATGACTATACTAATCAATTTCAGAACCACCTCATGTCTATTTCACAGCCATTTATAGGATCCATTCTTATTGCCCTCTCTATTTTACAGCCTCTTACCTTACTACAACATTGCCACCGTTGGGATTGATATTTTTCAATTCCATAATTAAATTCTTAACAATTTAGTATTTTGTGTCATTTTCTACTACTCTCTAGTCTCTACTTATTGTTTTTTTTCCTATACGTTGCACAATTCCAAATGATGTAAAATTTTTCAAGCATGTGGCCAACTTGTCTAGGAAAATGAATGTAAAGAAGCACCACCATTTTGGTCATTTTTCATAGAAAAGTGAG
Source organism: Neckera pumila (assembly GCA_963969595.1). Taxonomy (NCBI): domain Eukaryota; kingdom Viridiplantae; phylum Streptophyta; class Bryopsida; order Hypnales; family Neckeraceae; genus Neckera; species Neckera pumila. The sequence goes on from OZ018409.1 coordinate 6,193,916, forward strand.
CTTGTGAAGTGTAGTTGCCCTATTTTTTGCAAGGCCAAAAAAATGATTTCAATGAATTTGAATGCTTATATCTTGCAATCTATGTGGTGGAAATCTTTGAAATTCTTACTATATGTTTTGAAGTCAGCATACTAGAAGACCCTACGGTTAAATATATCTAAAAAAGTTCTTTTTCAAAAATTTGGTACTTGTTCTAAAAATGGCAATTTTTGAGCGTCTTGGAACTTTAGGGATTAAAAGGTTAAATATACTAGAGGTCCCCTACAAAGTAACGTCGTAAAGGTCTCCCAGGTGCTAGTAAACACCTTGGTATTAGGAGACACTTTGGTAATAGAGATGCCCACAAACTAGGAGACATCTAGGTACTCGGGGGCACTTAGGTACTAGAAGAATATACCTATCTTTCTACAAAATTAGACTTCTACAAAATACAATGTTATTTTCAAATTTGATTGAAATGTTTAAATGATGAATTTGATTCAAACAAACATTTTGAATTCTTCATTCACTATTTCAAAATAGAAAGACAAATACAAAACAACCAAAACAATTCCTAAAGATTATATCTTCTATAATTATTTGACATTGAAATGATCAAAACCTTTGGATTTTGAATATATACAGCAATACCAAGTAACCAAATTGAGAATCTAGGGAAAAAAATTCCAAAAAAACTTAATTTCCCATTACTAAGAAAAATTGTTAAGTAGAAACATGTACAAGATAGAAGGAAAATCTAAAATATTAATATCTTTTATTTGGAATTAAAAAACACTAATCCAATGGTGAGATTGTCTATCTTCCAAAAAAGTTTCAGAAAACAAAAGTTCAGCTTGCAAGTACCTGTCCAAAATCCCATTTGTCTCCCAAAGGAACAATGGGCCTTTAGGGGTTAATCGATTATTGAAAGTCTATGGATGAGAAAATTTTAAATGAAGCTTGATTGCTATTGAGTAGTATGCAGTTGCATCCTAGAAGGGAAGAGTAAAGAAGGAAATAATAAGGTAGCTGACCCATTTCCAACCACCCCTTGATTTCCAATCTATAGGCTACTATCTTTCCATGAATTTGTGGCTCAGTTCCCAAAGCAGTTGTGGCGCATTATGATTGGCTGCAAGTCAATCAATATTGCAACAAGCCCTTGGTTGATTTTGCAATTAGCCTATGGTTACAAATAGAAAGGTTTGTATCACTAATATAGGTCAAAAAAAAATCTTCTACTAAAAAATTCATAGTAATTATATTTTGTGTAATAAAATTCTGGAAACTATGCAATCCTTCCAAACTCTATTTTTCTACACGAGAAAAATTCCGCACTCGAAAAACCTACACTTCAAATATGCGTAATTAAAAATCGTGGTTGGAAATGGGTCAGTTATCTTAGAGACAATAAAAGAACCATGCCCTCAGGGAGTTGCGGCTAATGGAGCTCAAGCGGTGATGGTCCGTAAATTTCAAATCTCAGATCTAGTCTAATTTTCAGTTCGTTTTCTAAATTTGGATGCTCTCAACCTGGATTTTTCAATGTGTTAGCTGTGGAATCAAGTTGTCTAAGGATTAGTGCTTCTATTGATACGAACAGCGCCTGATTTGGATTCAAAAAACAAGAGTTAAGGAAAGTAGAGAAATACTTTGGTGGAACGGTTGGGAGTTTGATGATGATCACAGGAAGAATTATATCACCAACTTCTTGCAGATTTCTTAATTATCAAGAACATTGCTTGGATTAGAGTTGGATAAGTTTGAACTGGCTGGGGGGAGGGAGCCCGAGCGGCGACTGTCTATAAATGTTGGATCTCAGACCTACTCTATTGTTTAATTCGTTTCCTGAATCTGGATGCTCTTTGGCCGGATTTTTCAATGTGTTAGCTGTGGATTCAAATTGTTTGAAGATTAGTGCTCCCATTGATACGTACAACGCCCAATTTGGATTCAAAAAACAAAAGTTACGGAGTGTAGAGAAATACTTTGGTGGGACGGTTGGAAGCTCAATGCTAATCGCAGGAGGAGTTATATCGCCAATTTCTTGCAGATCTTCTTCACTATCAAGATCCTCGTTTGCTTCTGGTTGAGTGTAGCAAACAAAATAGATTTGCGCACCTCAAAGGGGTACGATTGGTGGTCTCAGATTTAAAACTGAGCCCCTATGACCTTTCTGGTTTGCTGACTTTATCTTTTCTGAACCATACCTTTCTGCAGCTTGGCATTTGCTGTGTTTGTATTTTCTTAAGCTTATTACTTAGTGTCTAGTAATGGCGTCGTACCGTGACGTAGCGAGAGGGGGTGGGCTTTACTCTAGAGATTACTATTTAAATATGCATTGTCAATACACCAGGAATCTGGCCAGGGAACAGGTCATTCACGGAGCAAGGGTCACCAACCAGCCGCAGACCAATCTCGCCCCCTCCACCTTGACATAGGGACAGTATCAATGATCATCAAACTAGATTTACAGACTACTCCCACAAGCACACAAATCCACCCAGCTATAACTTGTCCGAAGAGAACCCAAGCATTTCTAGTACAAAGCTGAATCCATTCGCTGCAGTTGAAGGTGAAGTCCTTCCCCCAGATCTGTGCCGCAACTGGGCGGGACTTCTTACACAAGACCACTAGGTTTTCTCCCAATCTACTATAGACTATAATGAGATGTCGCAAGAGATACGTCTCCTTCAAGAGCACGTGGTGATTGTCAGCTTCGTAGGAGGCGCCTCGCCAAAAGCGACCATACAAGCTTGGCTGGATGACCTCGGGAATCTTCTTTGTCCGTATAGTATCTTATTGCACAAGCTCGCAGGAAACGGCTATCACTACTTGAAATTCAATTGTGGAAGTGCGGTTGATGTTGAAGTTAGAGAGTGACTTTAGTTAGGAGTTGTTTGTAGCCAATCAGTGTGATATTAGAGAGGGACATTGTGATATTAGAGAGGGGCAACCTTCTATGTTGATATAACCCATAAGGTTAGTCATGGCACTTGTTAGTAGAGTAGTATAAGAGGGCAACCCCTTGCTTGGGTTTTTCACCTCTTCCTTGTACTTGTTTGTGTCCTCTTTTCATTGGAATATAAAGCCTTTGTGTTCTTCTTACAATAGGTTATGGGCCCACTCATGTGAGTTGCTATTAGAGGTGAGATCGCTTTGCAAAGGCGTGTTGGAGGCGCATTGCTGAAGTTGAGAGCAAGTGGAGTTGGAGGTCGTTTTTGGAGTCACATTGGAGAGATTGCAACCATGTGAGTGTTGGTTGTGGGATTTGAGAGCCATTGAGGATTGATTTGAGTTGTTGTGATCATTTGGAGTCACATTGGAGAGATTGCAACCACGTGAGTGTTGGTTGTGCGATTTGAGAGCCATTGAGGGGCTGATTTGAGTTGTTGTGATCATTTGGAGTCACATTGGAGAGATTGCAACCGCGTGAGTGTTGGTTGTGAGATTTGAGAGCCATTGAGGGCTGATTTGAGTTGTTGTGATCATTTGGAGTCACATTGGAGAGATTGCAACCACATGAGTATTGGTTGTGGAATTTGAGAGCCATTGAGGGGCTGATTTGAGTAGTTGTGATCATTTGGAGTCACATTGAAGAGATTGCAACCACCTAAGTGTTGGTTGTAAGATTTGAGAGCCATTGAGGGTTGATTTAAGTTGTTGAGAACTTTATTAGAGTGGAAGACGTGGCACTATGGCCACATGTGAGGGAGAGGGTGTTCGGATCATTAACAAGTTCAATGGAGAGAACTTTGGCTTGTGGAAGTTCAAAATGGAGATGATCTTGGCGGAGAAGGACTTGTGGGAGATTGTGGAGGACTCCGAGGAGCCTCCTCTTTCCGACGCTGATCCCAAGGCCAAGAAGTCTTACAAGAGGAGGGTGAAGAAGGCCTTCTCCATGATTGCTTGCAATCTTGTGGATAGGCAACTTGCACACGTTTGATCTTGCAAGGGACCGGCAGAAGCATGGAAGGTGCTTTGCAACATCCATGAAACTAAGAGTTTGTCCAATATTCTCTTTACTCGCCGCAAGTTTTTCACATGCAAGATGCAAGAGGGAGAAGACATGCTTGACCACATCAACAAGGTCAAGGGGCTGGTGGACCAACTTGTTTGCTTGCAGGCGCCTTTGACGGATGGAGACATTGTCATGACTCTTCTCAAGAGCTTACCCACTTCTTTTTAGTATCTCATCACGACTTTGGAGACAAGATCCATGAAGGAGCTCACCCTTGAGTATGTGATGGCAAGATTGATGCACGAGGTATCCAAGAAGAAGGAGAATGAATCTAACGAAGGAAGGACAGCTCTTATCTTACGACACGGGAAAAGAGAGGCCTCCCAACCACGCAAAGAGACATGTACATGCTACAATTCCGGTCAACCCGGCCACCTTGCAAGGAATTGTTGGAAGTCTAAGAAGGAGAGTGCCAACAAAGCGACAGTCACTGAAGTGGAGGAGGATTTTGCATTTGCGGCAAGTGATGGCTATGATGACCGCAACATGTTCAAATAGATTATTAATTCAGGGGCCACGCAACACATGACACCACAGAGACAAGCTTTTTTCACCTACCAACCCATTAGCAACCACAAGGTGTATTTAGGTGATAATGGCATGGTGGAGGTTAATGTCAAGGGGGTGATAAAAAAGATTCGCATTCAAGATGCATTGCATGTGTCCAAGTTGCATGCCAATTTGCTCTCGGTGAGCAAGTTGGTGTCACAAGGCTTGAAGGTGCAATTCAACAATCAAGGTTGTATTTTGGGGGCATCAAATGGAGAGCTGATTGTCTTGGCACCCAAGCAAGGCAACTTATACCAACTTGAGTTCAAAACGGTGAATGGTTCAAGTTGGGCTTGCGTAGCTCAAGATGCAATAGTGCAAGACACTGTGGAACTTTAACATAAGAGATTGGGGCACCTAAATGTGAAGAGTGTAAAGGCTCTTCCAAGCATGGTAGATGGGATGCAAGTGAAGAAAAGCGCTTGCGATTTGACGTGTGAGGCTTGCATTGAAGGCAAGCAAGCGAGGAAACCATTCCCGACCGAGGGAGCAATGAGGGCAGCCAAGGTATTGGAGATTGTGCACTCTGATGTGTACGGCCCCCTGAAGACCACTTCTATAGGTGGTGCAATGATATTTTCTTACCTTCATTGATGATTTTTCGAAGAAAGTGTGGGTGTTCATGCTCAAATGCAAGAGTGAGGTGTTTAAGAGGTTCAAGGCATGGAAGGGCCTTGTAGAGAATGAGAGTGGTCATAAGCTTAAGGTATTGAGATCGGACAATGGTGGTGAGTATATGTCCAAGACATTTGAGGCCTTTATGAGGGAGCATGGCATTCAACATCAAACTTCAGCGCCACACACTCCACAATAAAATGGTGTAGCGGAGCGTGCCAATCGTACGCTTGTAGAGATGGCTCGAACGATGTTGCATGCACAAAGCCTCAAATATGAGTTTTGGACGGAGGCTGTATCCAATGCAGCATACATACGCAATCAGTGTCCCACAAGTGCAGTAGCATCGATGACACCGCAAGAGGCATGGAGTGGAAGAAAGCCTAACATTGACCATATGCGCATCTTTGGATGTATGGCCTATGCCTTGGATTTGAGCCCTCAGCGATTCAAGCTTGATGCCAAGGGCACCAAGTGCTTGTTTTTGGGCTATTGGGAAGGCTCCAAGGTTTATCGGCTCATGAATTTGGAAACTAAGAAGATCTTTAAGAGTCGAGATGTGACCTTCATCGAAGATAAGAGGGAAGGTAGCGAGTCTTTGGAGATGTGTCCAAGTGGGAGCAATGGAGACCTTGAGGTGGACAAATCTCCAAGTTTGCAAGAAGTGATAACAGAAGACGAAGACGAGTTGGTGACAACACTAATACCAAAGGAGAAAGTGAGTGTAGCTTCAAGTGATGATGGTAGTGAAGGAAAGACGTCCCAGGAGCCAAGATATCCCACAAGAGAGCGCAGGTTACCTGGAGAATGGTGGATGAACCACGTTTTGCCACAACACCAAGTGCAGCGTGCAAATGTAGCGTTTGTGAGAGATCCAAATAGCATGGAGGAAGCCATGAGAAGTGCGGATGCAAGCAAGTGGGAGCAAGCCATGCAAGCAGAGTACGTCTCGCTTATGAGTAAAGGTACATGGGAATTTTCTTCCCTTCCTTCCGATCGCAAGAGTATTGGATGCAAATGGGTGTTTTGCACTAAGAGAGATGCCTTGGGCAACATTGTGCACTACAAGGCCAAATTGGTAGCCAAGGAATATTCTCAAGTCGAGGGGGTGGACTTCAATGAGACCTTTGCACCGGTGGTCAAGTTTTGCACCATTCGATGTATGGGGGCCATAGGGGCAGCCATGGACTTGGAGATGCACCAAATGGATGTTGTCACGGCGTTTTTCAATCCACACCTTGAGGAGGTCATCTTCATGGACCAACCCAAGGGTTTTGTTCAAAAAAGGCGAGAGCAACTAAAGTGTAAGCTCAAGAAGGCCATCTATGGATTGAGACAATCAGGGAGAGTATGGTACATGAATATAGATGTCTTATTTGCAAAGGCAGGTTACAAAAGGAGCCACGCGAACCATTCTCTTTACATCAAACAAACAAATGAGTTTTTGGTGATTATCATCGTTTATGTGGATGATTTGATCATCATGACAAACACCATGAAGATAATGGAAAAGGTCAAAGCCATGTTGAAGAGCGAGTATGACATGAGTGACCTCGGTGAGCTACACTATTGCCTTGGCGTGGAGTTTCAAAGGGAAAGGGCGGCGCGCATCATTACCATGAGCTAAAGCAAGTATATTAAGGAGGTGTTGAAGCGCTTCAACATGGAGGAGTGCAAGGCCATTGGCACGCCACTTGATGTGCATTCGAAGTTGGAGAAACTCACGGATAAGGAATATGATGTTGTGAAGGTGGAAATGCAAGATGTGCCTTACAAAGCTGCGGTGGGGAGCTTAATGTATGCCATGGTAGCCACAAAGGCTGACCTTGCATTTCCCATGAGTGTGGTGAGCCAACATATGGCCAAGAGCAATCCAAAGCATTGGGCAGCGGTGAAGAGGATCATGCGGTACCTCCAAGGCACATTAGAGGCCAAATTGGTCCTTGAAGGCAAGAATCTTGTATTGGTAGGCTTTTGTGATGCAGATTAGGCTGGAGATGCAAGCGATCGCAGGTCTACATCGGGCTATGTGTTTATGCTTGGAGATGGTGCCATTTCGTGGAATTCAAAGAAGCAACCCACTATTGCATTGTCTACCACCGAGGCGGGATACATGGCCATTAGTCAAGGCACAAGAGAGGCGATCTGGCTAAGACAGTTGTTGAGTGATGTTGGCCTTAAGCAAGAGAAGAGCACACCTATCATGAGTGACAATCAAGGCGCCATTACCTAGGTAAAGAACCCGAGTCACCATTCTCGGAGTAAGTACATTGACATCCAATACCATTTCATTCGAGAGAAGGCTGAAAGCAATGTGATAGAAATGAGGTACATACCTACAGAGTGCATGGTGGTGGATGTGCTTACCAAGGCTCTTGCAAAGCCTCGCCATGAAGTTCTTCGCATAGAGATGGGTTTGACATTGTTTGGCAACAAACAAAGTGGGAGTGTTGAAGTTAGAGAGTGACTTTAGTTAGGAGTTGTTTGTAGCCAACCAGCATGATATTAGAGAGGGACACTGTGATATTAGAGAGGGGCAACCTTCTATGTTGATATAACCCATAAGGTTAGTCATGGCACTTGTTAGTAGAGTAGTATAAGAGGGCAACCCCTTGCTTGGGTTTTTCACCTCTTCCTTGTACTTGTTTGTGTCCTCTTTTCATTGGAATACAAAGCCTTTGTGTTCTTCTTACAATAGTTGATAAAGTTGTTAATCTTCAATTGCACAGCTCTGCGGGAGGTGAAGCGGTTTATCAGCACCGGATACTAGCATTTAACTCTACTATTCCCACCGATTTGTCACTCGTGCTGGTTTACACTTGATGATCTCCCTCTGGAACTCATCCCATTTTCGGAATCTATTGCCAGTACGCTTGGTCAGGTCTTGGCTATTGATATTCCTGATCCCACATTCAGTCCACATCGATTCTATGTGAACTTAGAATTGAATCAGGGGTGGACTTTGTGTATTCAAATTAAAGCTAAAAGAAGTTGCATCATCAACGTTCATGTAACCTACAAGGACCCTCGCCTCAGCTACTTCATTTGTCGGGCTTGGCTTGATTAGTTGGGCCTCACTTGGGCTCCTTCATGTTCAATAATCAAGCTACTGGAGGGCCCCTTTAGCATCACATTGGAGACCCATAACATCAATAGTTTTCTCCAACAAAAGATATCCAAGAAACTCACTTATTGGACCATGCAACGCTTATCGTTAGCTGGACGCGCTACTATGGTCAACGCAGTTCTCCTCTCAACCTTATACTACTTCATAGCCATTTGGAGTGGATCTATCCATGCAATTAGGTCTGTACGTGAGAGCCTACGCAATTATCTATGTAGTGGCTCTGAGCACACAATACGTACAAGAGTAAACTGGGATGATTGTTGCCTTCCCAAGTTGGTTGGTGGATTAAAATTACTTGATCTGGAGGTATCCTTGGCCGCCTTGCTCGCCAAATGGATTCTCTTTGCCATAGAACCAAGCATATCTAACTTCAAGATTCTTCTTAGGTATAGGATTAACAAGATGAAGCCCAGCCTGACACAAGGTTATTGGTTCTTGTCACAAGCATGGCTCATGGTACCAGGACACTCTGTCACCCGCGGCTCTAGAGTATAGAACAAAATTACAGCGGCATGGAGAAGGTTCACCAAATTTGTTGAGCCCTCCTCGCCTACCAACACAGATGAAGTCTTATCTACAAGCATTTGGTGGGTGACCTGTTATATTGGGGCTAATTTCCACTTTGACATAGACCGTGCTAGACTACTAGCAAAGAATGGTTTGATGACAATTGCTTATCTATGGGATACTAGGACCAAGGACTTTCAACATTGGGATAAGAATTGTTCTTCTTTCCAGCTTTTTGAGATAGAGCAGCTTCAATGGTTTTATTTAATCTCTAGCATCCCCATTGAGTGGAGAGTCATGCTCACTAGACAATTTAGCCTAGTCCATCCAGGTGACTAGATGGGCATATTCAATCGAGTTGAAGATACAACTCTATCTTTGGTTTGGAAGTTCTATGGGCCTGGTGTGGGAGAGTGTCAAACTGAGACACAATTGCTCACATTATCAGGGGAATCTACTAAGGCAGTGGTGGGCTTGAATTCCAAACAACTCTCTTTACTGCCGCATGCTAATACATAAACTATTCACTCCGGGTACGTCCGCAGATTTAGGATTCTTGAAATCTAGAAGAGTCACAACCGCAAGCCGGAACTTTTCTACTCATGAGCGATATAATCCCAAGTCTATGATCCTAGGCGTTGGTCTTGGAGTAATGGAAAGCCGCTTCTATCCTACACGGCTTCATATGGTAGACAACTCCTTACCCAAGGACGACAACTAAAGAGATCCATCCATCAAAGTGGACAGGTATCTTTCCTCCAACATTTGAATTAGATTGGAAAGACGTTTGGCACAAGGCCAGATCCCAAAAAGAGGCGGCCTTCATGTGGTCCGTGTGGCACAACGCAGTGGTGGTTCACTCTTGGCGAGCACAAATTCAACCGGGCCTGGACATCCAGTGCAATTGCTGTTCTTCAGGAGATGACAAAACCCCCTTACACAGATTCTATCAGTGCCCCCGAGCCCTTGAGATATGGGAATATGCACAATCCATTCTCCACCACTTACTAGGAGAACAACCACTGCTTGGACCACATGTCTGTTTTTACCATACCTTATGTATTTTTGGTTCAATTCTTCCTCGTAGGTTTCTTAGTGTGAAAACCATTTGGTCCCTCTTACATGGCTCTTCCCTCTGGCTCATCTGGATTGCCCACAATCACAAAGTTTTCTCGCAAAACTTGTGGCCAAGGGGTTTGGTGCAGCAAGCCCTTTGGGATGCCTTATTAGATTCAGGACATGCTGCCCAATTGAAGGCAAGGATTGCCGCCAAACAAAGACCTCATCAAGCTAATCTTGTCTGGATCAAGTTTGACAAGATCTAGCTTAGATCTCAACTCCTTGCTTCCCGGGATGGCGACTCTATTAGATGGCATAGGAATGGTCCTACTCTCTGTCAATTCTTGTAGTTTTCCTTTGCTTTTTTAGGTTTCGGTGTTTTCTTCTCTTTGCTCATTTTCTCTTCATTTGACCAGCTTTCGGGCTTGGCTGTTCTTTGTACTTGATTTTTTTTAATGCAGTGGGTCTCCCATTTGTTCAAAAAAAAAAGAAAAAGAACCATGCCCAACAGTAAAAGTGGCAATTCAGGGGTATCTATACCACAATCCTCTATCCAAGTAAAATAAAAACAATATAATTTCTGAAAGCAAACCTTGACTGAGGCACACGTGCACAGCAAAAATCGAACCCGTTTTTTATCTCAAATCCACACTGGCCTGTCTCCGCTCACGCACAGTCCCACATAGCGCGAAGAGAAACTGAAGCTGTCAAATACTTCGAATTCCGGCACAACTACGTTGCTGTGGTCTTACGATTCTCCTCCTCAGTCTCCAGTTGGAGTCCCAAGAATGGTTTCAATTTCAAAATCAGTTGATGGGTCACAATTGTAATGAAACTGTAGTCCAACTGCAGAGAATTGAATTGAGCTGTGATTCCAATGAGTACACTGAAGTAGATTTGTGCACGATGTGCAGAACTTGTCAGATTCTCTGCCTGCGTGGAAGCAATTCAAGAGATTCTGCTACCAATCTAGCCCCCCGAGCATTTTGATAGTCCTCCCGGCAATGGCGGGGCTAGTCGAAGTATGGACAGCCGTGGCTGTGGTGGTGGCGACAGTGCTCGTGTACACGGTTTTGAAATTGCTGTGGATTGGAGTTTGGGAGCCGCTGCGCTTCCATCGTGTGATGGCGCAGCAAGGAGTGAAGGGGTCGCCGTTCCGATTCCTCATCGGAAACCTCGATGACATGACCAAATTTGCGGAGTCGTTTCCTGAAGCTCTGCCGCTCGGCAGTTACGCCGATTTCTTGCCCACTGTCACACCGCAGTATACTTTGTACTGTCCCAAATACGGTATGCATGCAAGTGTCTCTTGTGCTATGGTTATGTGCACCCTTGAAACGTCAAAATGAGATTAAGAAAGCCTTCATTCTTCTTGAGTAGTTTTGGCATTGAAAGAGGGTTCGAATGCATCCTAGCATGTAGATTTTGCACAACGGATGAAGAAACTATGAATCTTCAAAGTACTGATTGTAGGTCTTCTAAAAGTGAACTGCAGATTTTTCATATTGAGTTCATATTCTGCTTAGGGAAGCGTTTTTAGGGCTCGCTTTGTGTTAGGGTCGCAAGCAGGTGTAGTTATCTAACTTGACTTGTTTTTTTGGAGAGAAAATCATTTTGCGCTGTGCATGATCATCCTTTCGAGCAATTTTGTTGCTACAATTTCTGGGATCATCTATTGCTAAGATGCTTGAAACGACTGATTCACAATTAAACCACGGGGGTTCTCCCCATACACTGCTTTCTGTTAAAGACAATGCCAGAGCTTCTGACGCTTGATTTGTACAGGGAAGAATTTTGTTTATGAGTGGGCTACCAGCACGCGAATTGTTGTGCGAGACCCGGAGATTGTGAAAGAAGTGTTTGTCGACAATCACAAATCTTTGAAGAAATTCCCCTTTGAAAACATGATCATCAGGCAAGTGGTGGGCACAGGATTGTCTAGTCTAGATGGAGAGAAATGGTCTACCGAGAGACGGACCCTCACTCCCTTCTTTCATCAGGATGCACTCAAGGTATTATTTGCTACACCCTAAACCCATCAAGATGTCCAATTTTGATCTCATGTTTTTCAAGTTTGTTTGATAGGGTAATATGTGGATTCTTTTGGGTTCAATGTGGTTCATTTTTTTTTCACTAATTCTAGTGACAAAACATAAGGCCTCAACTAAATTATATTTTTCTCAGCAGGAAATTGATCCTGTTCAAACCTAGAATCCTTTGTTCTTTTGGGATTGAATCAATTCAGTGACTCATTTCTCAAAACCATTGATGTATTGTTGTTGATATTTTACATTTGTGATACATGCACATGAGTTTTTTATATTGGTTTAAATTTGCTTAGGTATGTGTAATATGAATCTTGTTGTAATAAAAATATTTTTAATAAATGACATGAATGGGAAAGTAACTTTGTGATGTTTCTTTGTTGGAAACTTATCTTGGATTTAAAAATGATGTTTCAACTTGTATCCCAAGAGTTCCATCTCTTTTGTCCCAATTTTAAAAAAAGGAAGAATAAGAGCATGAAAATTCTTCATATGCATTCCATATTTAGATGGTTTATGAGGTAACCACCTTAAGTCCGACCAAGCACTTGAATTTTTTCTCACACTTGAGGAGGATGCATTTTTAAATGTATTTGATTTATTATGTAAGAGAAAAAATAGTTGAAATGGATTACTTTTATATCTATAGGTGTATAAATTAATCATTTAGAAAGACAGTAAAATACATCAATAGAGAGGAAAACCTTATACCATTTTTTTACTTGTGACAAGCCAAGGGTTGTCACAATTCATGGTTTTAGCCAAGAATTTTGAGCTTGTTCCTAAATCTAGTCTACTACAATTTTGAATTCTAAAGTGCAAAATTTCTTGTAGAAACTTGAAATCACATTGTCTAAATCTCTTCTTTTCTAAAATCTCTCCCAATAGCTCTTGAAAGTTTCTATAAGTAGCAAGAATAAATTCCAAAGTGAAATACTTAACATTAATTTCGAGGCAGTGGAGTCAATTTGACATGATTGATCATTTGGGAGTATGAGAGTCTTATTGGCTATGTTGGTGGCCACTTGTAGGGCATGGTAGAAGCAATGGTAGAAGCAACGGCAACAGGAATACAAAAGTGGGAAAATATAGTTACCCAAGGTAGTGGCTCAGTGGAAATTGATGTAGAGCCTAACATTCATAAAATTTCAATAAGAATCATATCCTCAACGGCGTTTGGTGGTGATTGTGACAAGGGGGAGCAAATCTATGAGCTCCAAAAAGAGATTGCAACGCAAGTCATGATAAGTTTGCATAATCCATTGGCTTGGCTCATTCCAAACTATAGGTATTGTCAATTGTAAAATGTAACATTGTTTTGGACTAAGTGAGGGCAATCAAGAAATCTTGTTGCATATCTTCTGAATTAGATTCAATAGTTAAGAACTTTAGTAAGGCATTCAGAAGATTTTATAGTAGGAAATCTTGTAAGGTCTTGCAGTATTATAGTAAAGGCATTCAAGCCTTCATTTTCAAGCCATAGATGAAATTTGCATTCTCATGTTTTCACTATGGAGTAGGAAAATTCCAACAAAAGCAAATAGATACATGGACAAGTGTGGGGCTAAGATTGATGCATTCTTGCATGAATCCCTGGATGGACAAAGAGATGCCATGCTTTCAGGGAAAGCGAGCTCTTATGGGAATGATTTACTTGGGCGCATGTTGACTGCGGCAATGGATGGATGGGATGAACAAACACAAGCATTCAACATGGCGTCAGTGTTCAACAATTGCAAGCTCTTCTATTTTGCAGGCCATGACACTACGGCCAATACCATTATATTTTCCACGTTGTTGGCCAACCATCCCCAGTGGCAAGATAATGCCCACCAAGAAGTCTTGGAGGTGCTTGGTGATGGAAGGGAGTTCAACTCTAGTGCGCTTACCCGATTTAAAGTGGTAAATTTCTTTCATACATGCCCATTTTACGATTTGATCTATAGCTTCTGGTGTTGAATTCCTTACTAACTTTGCTACAATTTTGCTACTTTATTGTAGCTATAAATAAGTTTTGGGAGACTTTTGATATTTTTAGACTCTATTTTAGACCACTAACTATGCTAAACAATGTTGATATAGGATAATGTAGAAAAATTTGAGTCAATGATTATCGGGAATATTAGAACCTCCAATGTCAATATTTTGGGCAGGAGTTTTGCTATAGTTAACCACATTTGAGACCATTTTTCATAATGCTTTGCAAGGCTAATGTGGCAAAGCTAGTGATTGAAGGGAGGATCATAAGTGGTATCACTGAGGATGGCGTAATTATTATTAATATGTAGAATTACAACAAGGAATAAATCTAGGTCTAATGTCGAAGAAATATGGAAAGGAGTTTGACAAGACTAAATGTCTTATCAACATTCCTTGCTTATAACCATTTAAGATCATTATAAAACATAATTTCTAATATTAAAGGTATTATAAGTCTGAAGGTTAGTACATTATTCTAAAGGTAATGCCTAAAAGTAAATGATGTTTGTGACCCCCATAATGTCAACATTTCTTAATCAAATTCACAAACAAGTAAAGATTTGGATGAAGCAAATAAACAACAAAGGAGATTCAAATATACAAACATAATTGGGATTTGGTATTACAATCAAGGTTTGATCCAAGGTTTCAACATATGTTTGCGGTTTCTTACTATAATTTCACAAAATTGAACTATGCAATCTTGAAGAGAATTTTATGTATGTTCTATCCCAAAAAATTAGGTGTTCCTAAGTATGCTAAAGGATTATAACACTAAAAGGTGTTTCAAAACAGGTTTTCAACATTACAATTTAACCTATGATACATTGGCATTATGTGCAATTATTGAAACCAAGGTCATAGCTATTGCAACTAATTTACAAGTTATTATGACTAATTTTCAAGTTAAGACCTAGGTCATGGCAAGAAAGACTGTGCATTATTTGTAGTGTTTGGCATAGTGCTCATTTTCCTTTTAGAAGTGCTTTATAATTAACAAAACAACTTCAAAAAAAATATGAAAATAAATTTAATGTATACACCTTTAAGAAGAACGTACCGTAAGCAGGAAAAGCATAGAAAAATTCTCTAAGTAGGAGAACTAAAAAAGTGCAAAATCTCTTGAAAATAGGTACTTGCACTGTAGTTTCACATTTTAAATACAAAATATAGGGAAAAAAATTTAGAAAAAAAAGAAAAAAATGATCCATTTGGGAAGAGTTCATAGTGATGAGATTTCACCAAAAGATTGATCTTAGAACCATCTTTATTGTTCAAAAATTGCGCGCAATGGGAGTGTTGTTTGCTCAGTAGAAGGCACAAAATCATATATTTTTAGATTCCCTTTGGTAGGAATATGCTTTTCTACTATGCAAATAGACCAGAAAATTTTTCACTCCAGATCATTAAATTTGGGGAATTCTAACGTAGTAAAGAGCCCTGAACCTTACGGTGTGACAAATTAACAAAAATGATTTTTAAAATTAAAATGATGTTTTTTTAATTTCTAAAAAATAAGGGATCAGATTACCATAAAGTTTGACATCTTTAATAAAAATTTAATGTTCATTGGATTTTTGCTTTAAAAATTATAGTAGATGACAAGAGAGGGTACCCTCAATGTGACAAAAAATAGGACTAGTCTTCCTTGCAATCACCCACCTTTCAAACTCATACAATTGATACTACCTTGTCAGTAATGTTAAAATATTGTGTTGTTTTTTGTTTCATGTAGTCCATTTTTACATTCAATGAATTTTGCATGTAGCAATCAAGGAATGTTCATGAAAATGACAATTTCATTGATTTTGACAATTCAAAACATATTATTCATGGACACATCATTGTGCGATATTCATTAAATTTTTCCACATTCATCAAATAAAGTAGTAATAGAAAACTCCAATCATTCTACCTAGGTTGAATGAATTGTTGATATTCAGTGTTACAAATCTCTCCACTTAGCCAAACTTATTATTGTTAGATATGAAAAAGACTACATAGCCTTTCTCATTTTTGTGAATATCTTTGGTCTCGGTGAATGATTCATGTATTTGGGTGTAGTGCAGGTAGGAATGATTATAAATGAAACGTTGCGAATCTTCCCACCAGCATCAGCAATGGCGAGGCAAACAACAAAAGATCTCCAACTGAAAGGACTATTCATTCCGAAGGGCATAATAATTGAAGTAGCATCCCTTGCAATCCACCATGATAGGGAATATTGGGGAGACGACGTTGCGGACTTCAACCCTGAGAGATTTAGCAATGGTGTCTCCGGTGCGTGTTCACATCCACATGCATTTCTGCCATTTGGTCTAGGACCAAAGTCTTGTATGGGCAACAACTTTGCCTTCATGGAAGTCAAGATTATGTTGGCCATGGTGTTGCAACGGTTCCAGCTTGCAGTTTCATCGAACTATTGGCATCACCCAACTTTCAATATGGTGCAAAGACCCAAATTTGGAATGCCTCTCGTTTTTAAAGCAATATAGAAATTCTAATGTAGGTGGTGTTTGCTTTCCATGATCAACTAGTGGGATTGGTGGAGATATCTAAATAATTCAATTTATGAGTAGTAACATCATAAAACTAACATCCACTAGATTTGACTTTATTTGTATTTGCGAGATACAAAAATATGGTAGTTCATAATAGTTTAGATAGTATTAGCTTGTGTTTTCTCAGACCTATCAACATCATCCCACTTTAACTTCAAATCAATCAAGCAGTAAAGAGACCAAGTTTGAGATACTTCTCATGTTCAAAGCTTTGTAAAAATTCAGCCCTTGTTGAGGTTCCTAAATATATATGAGTTAGTGCTTGCTTTCATAATCAATAGGTGGAGTACTATTTATGCAATTGAGAATGATAATACATATATGAGCATCTAAGTGCAAACAAGTTATTATTCAACAATGGAGTTTGGTTGTCATTTGACTTCGTGTGCAAAAAAGATGATATAAATAGATCAAAATAGTTCAACTCAAATTAAAATATGGTCTAACTCTCAACAAATTTTTTGTTTGAATTCTTTTATACTCACATTGACTTATTAATGCCAATTTCTTCTTCATTCTTGACACATGTATTGAATTTATGACATGTTACAACCACATATATGTGGGCACTTTCAATGCGTTGAATATTTGGCTTTTTCAATGAAGTCAAAAGTTTTTGAAAATTACAAGAAATAAATCAAAAATAATTTTGATTTATTTGAAAGAAATAGAAAAGAAAACTTCTCTCTTGTTTTCTTTCTTTGTTTCTTTTTTTTGCTAGGCCAAGAAAGCGCTTGGCGCTTTCTTCTTTGCGCTCGCCTATGTGTTTTTTCTTTTTTCCATTCAAAGTCCACACTCCTCATTTGCTCACACTCCTCGTTTGCCTATGTATTGCACCTATATTTAAAGGATAAAATATGTATGATATATGAAAAATGACCTTGAGAAAGTTGATTTATATTCTAGTCTTATTGCAAATCCTATGCGGTCCATTCATTTCCTTTGGATTTGTAATTTGTGAATGTCTTGAAGTGAAGATTAGAGATCTTTGGTCTATAGGGTCTTTGAAGCATTAATATGAGATCTTGTATAATAATGGATTTCCTCAATAGTACACATTAGCCAAGAATGAATTAGAAGAGAGTTGTGAAAGAAGGAAAAAAGTCCATTTATCGCAAATTTTATCATTCTAGAAAGGCGGCATAAAAAGCATTACAACTTAGGCCAGATAGCATTTGAACTTGATTAAACTTTGTCGGTCTATAGTTTTGGCTAGCTTTAGCCAAAACCGGCCGATATTACTAACTTGTTTAGGAATTATACTTAGACAAACAAAGAAGTAGGAAAAGCAGTATTTGCCCATTGCTTGAAAGGTTTAATTGGATGGTATACTACATAGGGTTGCTATTTTGTGATCATGTGAGTGTAAGCTTGTGAGCTTGTGAGCAATAATTTTTTAGAGATTCCATCTCAAAATTTTGGCCAAAATTTATTATTTTGTTAAATTTTAGTACCTATTACCATGAACCTATTACCGTGATCCCTTGAACAACCTTGATGTGCTACTTACTAGACTTTGTTAAATTTTAAAAAGAAAAAAATTCATGATTAATAGGATTCGATTAAAATTGACTGAGGTTGTTCCATTGAGATTTTTATTTTATAATCACTCCCTTCTTATTTCTTGGTACCCTTTGGCGTTGAAAGAAGCGCCATAGTTGTGGGGAAAAAAATCCTTTCCCACGGCTAGGGGGCTATTCTCAATGCTGAGAGATACCAAGAATGAGGGGAGTGATTAACCAAACGACCATCTGATCAAAGATGAAAGTATTAGACCCCTAGAAGGTCCAACAAGCGGACAATGATCAACTAATCAACAATTTGGTGTAACTAAGCTCATTCCCCCAAAAGGACCAAGCTACTATATAAAATAGTGATCAATAAAAATGCAGCTAAGCTCTTTCTACATATAATGAATTCCTATCAACAAATTCTTTTTTCTAAAATCTAAACAAGTCCAACAACGATGCATCAAGAGAAAACTATTGGTACCTTCTCATCAATCCCAAGAGGACCTATGTTGCTATAGGACAATGATCAATTAATATTTCTTTCACATCAATTGAGTTCATCATTTTCATAATGTATACTTCTAATATTTTAGACGACATTGAAAATTATAATTTTTATTTTAATTCTACATAACCCCAATAATAGATCTATGGTATCTATTCATAGTAATTGATATTAAAATATAAAAAAAATAGTAAATTTTAACAAAAAATTTAAGACGGAAGCTGTTTTAAAAATATTACGGAGTATTAAATTTTCCAGGACTTCTTCAAATTTCTAAGCTCAACACTTACATAATCCTCGCTCAGTACTCATCGGCTCATGCTTGCTTGTCCACAAAATAGCACCGCTGGTATATTAGATACGCACTAGGAATTCCTCTACAACAATCAACAAGAATCCGGTTGTGTATACTTTATTCTAAGGGTGAGGATAAAGCACCTGCACATTCAGCTCCTCTAAATCTAAAAAGGAGTTTTTACAACTGAAAATACTACCTCCAATTTAGTTAGGCTCTATCACATGCATTAGTAGGTTTAGATCAAGTTCTAATATGCAAAAAGATATCTTGCTATTGATTATGCAAATTAGACTTAGGCCATCTTTGGAATACCTAACTCGTTTAAAAACACAAGATTAGAATGTTTTAGGCACTCTAAGCTTCTAAAGGTAAATCATTGGATTGCTAGGGACTTTACCAATTACAATTTAATATTCTTGTTAGGGGTTTTACCTATAAAATTTAATAATAATAAAAAATAATTAAAAAACATTTCTGAGCTCAAAAGGACAATTCAGAGCCTTATACCATACATTGTTGTTGCAATGACTCATTGAAACAATAAGCATTAAAACAATTGGAAACAATGTTGGAACAATAGCTTCTTGTATTGTTAGGAAAACAATTGTTTCCTAGTATTGAATTGAAAGCAGAAGTGATTGACAAAATTTTGCTGTAAAAATAGGGATATGATACCTCATTGAGGTATCATTGTGTCAATACTCCTATAATTGTAAATTCAATATATTCAATTTTTTAGTATTAAATAAAACAATGTCTATATAGAATGGAGCATATAAATTTCAATAAAGTGGTGTTGTTCAACAAACACCATTTAAATGGCATCATAATTCATGATTGTAAACTTATTCTTTCTAAGTAACCTTTGTATAATCGCTGCAACAAACAAAGCACCAAGTAAAGCCAACAAGGTGAGTGTATGAGGGTGATTGCAAGAAACACTTGTACTATTTGTTGTACTTTTTAATATTACTCATGATTTTTTTTGGAGTACTTTTAAAATTAGATAAATATATTTTTTTTAATTGAAAAAATATGGCTAATGTAGACACCTTTAAAATGAACGTAACCACCAAAGGAAAAACATAGGAAAATTCTCTAAGTAGGAAAACTAGAAAAGTGCAAAATCTCAAGAAAATAGAAATTTGGATGTTTTTATTAATTAAAAATAGAAAAACTTAATAATTTGATTTAAAAATTACATTTGTAACAACTCTATGAAGATGGTCATTCACCAAAAGAACCACCCAAATAATACTTTACATGTTTGAATCCCTAAATGTATTTGATTATATTTTCACCAAAATCGTTTCAAAACTACCATTTCTAGTACAAGTACCAAGTTTTAGAAAAGAAACATTTTTAGACACATGTAACCATAGGATCTTGTAGTAAACTGGTTTGAAAAGATGTGGAAAAAATTTCAGAAATTTCCACCTTGTAGATTGCAAGATAATAGCGTTTGAATTAACAAAAATCCTTTTCTTGTCCCTACGAAAAACGGGCAGTTGCCCTTCACAAGGTCACATTTGTATGAAAAAATGTCCAAAATGGTGGTTAATCTTTGGATTCATTTTCCTAGACAAGTTGGATACATGATTAGAAAAATTCAAATCATTTGGAATAATATAACATATAGGAAAAAAATAGTAAACAGAAAGAAGTGGAGAATGATTCAAAATACAAAATTGTCAAGAACTTGATTATGAAACTAAAAGATGCCAATCCCAACCATTGTAATGTTGTCAAAAACAATCTATACCCAACGTCTTTATTTTTTTTCAAAAATATTGAAAATTGAGTAAAATAAAGGACTTCAAAGTTTATTTTAGAGTAAAGATTCTATAACTACCCACAAACTAAAACTCCTCACAATTTTCATCTCATTAATCAAAATAGAATGATTCAAAGCTTTCCATGTATATATAAATCTAGAGAATCAATTTCAAATTTTTATTTATTTTTAAAATGATTTTTAAAGAATTTTTTTAGGTACCCGCTGAGCATCGAAAATCAAACATCATACAATTACTTTTTAACCATGCAGTCAAAAGTTATGAAAATTGTTGGGCCTTAAAGCTAATTCTTGGGAAAATGTTGCGTGAAAATTTCAAAGAAAAAAAACAAAAACTCCATTCATAATGAGCTGCCCAAAATTGCTATGTTGCCAAAAAACGGTGTTTGGACATTTAGGGGTTAAAATGCCAACTAAATGAAGCTCATTTTGTGGACTTCTACACCACATAATATTAACTATTCTCATAATTACTTTAGACAATAGCTACAAGTCTACTATGAGACCTTCTCCTTCAAATTTGAGCTTCAAATGTATTTATTGGGGTACGACTTTGTTCAAAATTGAGTACTGTGATATAAAATTGAGGGCTATTTTTGGATAGTGAAACATTTTTAAAAATTCCAAAAAAATTAGACAAGATTTATAATAGTTATGAGTACCTTGTTACTAAGTTTTGATTCATTTGGAGCAAGAACGCAAAAGTTATGGCCAATAAACGGGATCAGCTGTGATGTGTGATAGAAAATCACCCCTAAAATGATATTTATATACTTTGTACTACTTGTGCACAAAAGTGTAAAGCGAGTGAGATAAAAAAAATTCAAATTT
Organism: Neckera pumila; assembly: GCA_963969595.1. Lineage (NCBI taxonomy): Eukaryota > Viridiplantae > Streptophyta > Bryopsida > Hypnales > Neckeraceae > Neckera > Neckera pumila. Next base: position 6,215,299 of record OZ018409.1, read on the forward strand.
TGTATTAGTTCATATGTACTACAGTATTTGCACAACAGAATTCCAAACATGGAATAAGAATTACACAATTTAGAATTAGACATAAGATCAGGCATAAAGTCCCAATCATCAAAACAATGTTTCTCATTGGCACAAAAACAAACAAATGCACATTAAGGGTTTGTAAATGACAAAAACCTCTTCTTTTCATGTAGGCTATAAATATTACTTTATAAAAGAACTGGTGGATTTAAACAAAAATAAATTGCAAATGTAACATTAATTATAGAAAAGCTAGCCAACTGCTCACCGTGCATTTTCAACAACATTGCTTAACTTTTTCGTAAACCACTCGCAAGAATTTCCCCGTACATTTGCGGGGAGGGTTCTGAGGCATAATGCCTGATTGCGCTGGTTTTCTTGCATACTCGGACATTACGCATTACTCATCCAACTTTCATTTCTCATCCTCGATTTCTCATCCTTCTGTTCAAGATTTACGTCGGGCAATGGCTCCTCGTTGTCGGGCGTTTTGGGAAATAACAAGCCTCCTCGTCGGGCTCCGCCCTCCTCATCGGCCCGTTATTTCCCAAAACACCCTCCTCCTCGGGCATTGCCCTATACTTAACCCTTAAAGCAATTTGATGTTTTTAGGTCTAAATTGCTTCATAATACTCAAGCCCAAAGCAAGGCTAAAATCTTCATACATATTTGTTAACTAATAAATCCAACTATAGGATCTTTTAGTTAATTTGTTAAAATAGGCCTTTCTTGAATCTCATAATAAGAAACCTTACCAATTGCAAGATCATGATGCTTGGATTTTGAAAAGAAGTATTTTCAGCTCTTCTCAAATGGTTAGGTTTCATCTTTCAACTTTTAAAATGTATAGATCCTACAACTTGCAATTCTCCATAATAAATTGATGAAATAAGTTGGAAATACATAGAAAAAATTTTAAGAAAAAATTTCATATTTATACTTGAAAAAAATTGTAAGTAGAAAGAAATAGAGTATGAACTAAAATACTAAATCATTAAGAATTTAGTGATGGAATTAAAAAATTCCAATCCCAATGGTTGTAATGTTGTAACAAATAATCTACTTTGTACAGGGAGGTTTCAAAATATTGAAAATTGAGTTAAATAAAGGACTTCAAAGTTTATTTTAGAGTAGATATTCTATAATTGCTTGTAAAATTAATTCTCCATAGCTTTCACCTTATTAATCAAAATGGAATGATTCAAAGCTTTTTACGTATATAAAAATCTAAGAAACCAATTTCAAGTTTTTATTTCTTAAAAAGTGATTTTTTTATAGCTGCTCAGATTGCAAGGGAGCAACAAAAACTATATTTCATATAATAACTTTTGAACCATTTGGTCAAAAGCTATTCTTTGACTACATATTAGCAACAATTTCAAAGAAAAAAATGAAAATTCTTTTAAAATGGATGACTGAAAAAGCTATATTGCCAAAAAAATGCCATTTGGTCTTTAGCAGGTAACCAATCCCTAAGTTATTATTTGAAAAGACAAGAAAAATGAGATACTGAGCATTCAAATTCTAATAGGAAACTTGCATATTAATTGATGCCAAACTGGTCAGAGTCATGAAAAGAGTAATCAAGTGTTCAATTGTGTGTAAGCCATTGTAGAGAGAGCCATAGGGTAGACTATTTCATGCAGTCATGTTTCCCTATCCAAAAAATGCTCTCAAGGTGCTTCTTATACCATTAAAAGAGATTTGAGGCCTCTAAGAGACTATGAGTTATTGTGCATTTCCGCAATGTTCCCCGACTATGGGAACGCAAAATAATTGCTGGCTGATGTGGCTGAGAGTGTGCCACGTCATTTTCAAAGAAAAATAAATTAAAAAAATGGCTTAGAATAATATTTGGGAGGAAAAAAAAATTCTGACAGCCCGTACTAGCTATTTGTAGAATAAGGTCAGATTGGGATTGGGCCTAAAACGGCCCTCCAATGCCCTCCAATCTCTCCTAATGTCTTAATTTTGCTAGTTTCCGGACAACCATTTCCTCTCCTCTTGTAGTCTTGTAAATGGATTAACCCTGAATGCGTCCAATTTGTATTATAAACCATTACTCTAATCACCGTGTAGCTGGATTGAAATACCTTAATTTCCAATTATTGCTTGCATATGCCAAGAGAAGGATCATGAGGACCTCATCTTTATAGTTATACAATGAAAAAAGATGAAAATATATTCAACAAGATATTAGTACAATAGAACCAAAAAAATGTACTCTAGAAGAAAACTGCATTTAATATGTCAAAAATTGTGTTTTATTTGTCAAATTTGTGTTGTACTTGACAAAAAATGCGTTATATTCAATAAAAAATATGGAATTGGTTCTGTCGAGTTCTCCCTTTGTAAAGCAAAAGTGTGCATTCTAACTTTTCAACATATAATTTAACAAGTAAAATGCAGAATTTTATGTTAGAATGCAAAATATTGCGTTACAAAGGGAGAACTCAACAAAACCATTAGGAAAAATTCAGCCCTCGAAGGAGCCGCGAGTTTTGCACCCCCAAGGTGCAATTAGGAAAAAAAATAGATATAAAAAGTTATTTTTTATTTTTTTTAAATTGGATGCTGACATGGCACTACTAGTGCCATGTCCGCGCCATGTCAGATTTTTATTTTTTTAATATTTTTTTATTTTTTAATATATTTTTTTTCAAAAAAAAATATTTTTTTATTTTTCTGTAATTGCACTGCGGGGTTGCCGAAAATCAAAAACTTGTAGCCCCTTGCAGAGTTCAGAATTCTTGTAATGCCAATTCCATGCTTTTTGTTGAGTACAATGCAATTTTTGACAAGTACAACACAATTTTCTTCTAGTGAATTATATAAATGTTGGTATTATCAGGTAACTTAAGCCTAAGGATTAATAGGTTTTAAAGACCACATGTATTTGCTACCTATTTGCAGTATTAAAGATGAATGAATACATTTATTTCTAGCTATAAGGTTTATTTCAACACCCTTTTGAAAATCTTAGCTAGTAATCTAACATTTTGAGTCCAAAAGATAGATTGAGAGAAATTATGGATGAAGGAATGGAAGACTCGAACATTTTGGTATCAGAAGCCACTACACCTTGGTTCTGCACTATAAAAATATTCACTACTTTTATACAATGATGCATTCAATTCAAAGCCATATGTATGAGATAGATATGTGCACCAATTCAAGGCTTGGTTCAGAGAGTAGCATGCGCCTCCATGTGAAACAAGCATTGATCCATGAAGTAATGTATCTCAAGTGGGACAACCTAATGACAAGGCAACCTAATTTCACTATTTTGTGTAGCCATTTGATTAAGGTGGATACCCCCCAACCGCCACTTTTTGCTTCTGTGCCTTGTTACTATGCATCCAATTACTATTATTTGATTGATTAAGTTTTTTTTTACTGGCATATTTTCAAGGAGGTTCCAAAGCATTAAAGAATGTGACATTTGGATACCATATGCAAAAGTTATGAAGGAACAAAAATTGGTAAAAATTGGCCATTTGTAGCAACTCTACGGAGATGGTCATTCACCAAAAAAAATTAAAAAAAAATTTATAGGTTTTGAAATGCGAATAGAAAGAGGCTTACTTTGTGGACTTCTACATGACATGTAACTAAATATTTTTATATATCCTTTGAGAATTAGCTAAAAATATACTATAAGACTAATTTCTCTAAGTTTTAACTCCAAATTCGTTTCTTTGGATACTAATTTGTTCAAGAACCCCCAAAATTTGGCACGTGTGACATAAAATCGAGGTCTATTATCAATAGTAAAACATTTTGAAAACATTTTGAAAAACTAGACAAAGTGTATAATAGTTGTAAGTATCTTGCCTATGAATTTTGAGTCATTTAGTCAAAAGACAAAAGCTATGGCCAAAAAACTAATTAGCACGCAAAGTGTGACATAAAATAGTACAAGTGTTTCATGCAATCACCCAAGAGTACCCCCCAAAATGCCACTTTTTACTATTGTGACTAGATACCATTGTTAGACTGTCCAAATTTTCATATTTTCTTCTTGGCAAGTAAAAAGAAGTTTCAAAGCACCAAAGAAGGCGACATTTAATATTGTATGCAAAAGTTATGAAGAGTCAAAGTTTTTTTTGGTAGATGTTATAAAATCATTTCTTATATATAAGTACATATTGATTTTGTGGAGATTTACACAGAATGATGATGGCGGTTATGGGTCACTAGCGGGGTCAGTGGTGCATTTTGGAATAACCACCTCATGGTGTATTATATATTGTCATCTACAAATAGAATAAGCAAACATGCTTTTGTTCTTCACTAAAGTAACTACACCTAAAATCACATGGTTAAGCAAATCAACATAGTTTCCATTATTAAATTGAAATTTTTTTTGTAGAATCTTGTTGGTAGTCAAAAGGGGATTCTAGATTCTATTAGAATGCATTTTGGAGACACCGTGTGAATAACTACAAATTTTTAAAGTGTTGAAAATAGAATTTAGGGTAACCAACCATAGACTCTCATGAATAATGGAAGTAAATTTTAGGCAAGAATCTAGACTATGCGATTTTAGAAAGTGGTCGAAATTAGGTGTTAGTAGTTACCTTACCACAAGGCGCCAATCGACTTGTGATTTTCTTTCTACTAAATTTTGGTGCAATTTCACCACATGGTTTTGGTCACATGTCCATTGGAAGTTGAGTAGATTGCAATTTTGAGCCAGTTTCAAGATTGACATCAAAATTTAGTTTCCAAGAATATTAGAGAGAAGAAAAATTCAATGGTTCATCCATAATATTATTCAACAATGGTACACTAATGATGGTATTTAGTGTTGCCTACACTACTTGCTTGCAAAAATTACTCTTGATGAGTCTTTTTACCAACAACATTCATTGAGAACCGCAACTTTGGAACATATCAACACCTATGCTCTTGGTAAAAATATTCACAAAGAGTAAAAAGTATAACACTACTTACCATCTATAGTGTAGTGGGGTGTCATTGAGGTTCATACAAAAAATATATTCTATTCACTGGTGTGAAAGAAATAACTATTTAATTTTGTGCAATATTTATTGTGAACTACAAAAATTTCAAAAATTGTGATCCATATAAGTCAAGAACTTCTGTATTGTGAAGAAGTCATCAATGCTTAAAAGATATTTCAACTTGAAGAATAATTAGACATTATTGATTCTTCCCCAACATTACACATTGCGTGAGGTTTTCTTATTCAAAGATTTGCATAGCATTTAGTGGTTTGTGTCTTTGCTACCCTTCCTCCAACAAAATGATTTGGAATATTTCACATTCCATCGTTGCTTGGGACTTTAGAGGGTAAATGCATTTTGTCTACAACTTTGAAAAAATATTTTGTATGCACATATGTTTAAATTCAAACTAAAAAATTTGAACTCAATTCAAATTGTGTTCTAGTACGGCTTGAAAATCTTCTTTACATAAAACAAATCTCAAACATTGCTAAACTTGAAGAGAAACTTTGGCCCTCCATCTTTGAGTCATGCAAAGGCTTGGGGCCAAAGCTTGTGGCCTCTTTTCATAATTGTACGGAATACTCATATAAGAATGAGACTACTTACACTTATGTAAATGCTTCTTCAAAGTAGTAAATGTCACCTATGAGCCTTGATTGTATGATTCTAAAACTATTGATAATCAAACAATAAATATTTTTCAAATGTTACTTTTCAAACTTACTTTTATATTAAGACCAATTCCAATGGTATGGGAGATTATATGAGATGTTTCCAGACCAAGATTTGTTTGATCTTCCATCTGCAATTATAGGGTTGGACTTTCAGACTATAGTAGATAATTATTCACATATTTACACAAATAAAAGTATATCAAAGGTGGTACTTTATTGCTACTATTGTTGTTTTTATATTTACATTGGTAGCACTTGTACAATTGGCACAATTGTTCAGACTTAATTGCAAGGCTTCAAAAACAAATCATCTTTTTGCTCAACTTTACATACTTTAAAATTAAATATTTCTACTTTGAAATTTAAAGCTTCTTGTGTTATGGATTCATACCCAAAGCATGGTTATAGTATTCTTCTTTGATTATTCTTTAATTAATCCAACCATAGGATCTTTTTGTTAACTTGTTCATGTACATCTTCTCCAAATCTTAAATTGAAGACCTCCACCAATTACAAGATCAATGTGCCTAAACTTCATAAATAGTGTTTTTTTGAAGATGAAGTTTTGTCTTTCAACATTTTCAGAAAAAAACACGTATATCTTATAACTTGTGCAATTTCGCCAATATGTTGTAAAATGGACAATTCAAAATACATAATAATTTTTTTATAAAGTAGAATGTAGTACTTGATGAAAAAAAAAAATTGCTAATAACTTTCACAAGAATCTGAGAATTATCACTCTTAACCTCTAAAGGACCAACATGCGTTTTTTGGCCGTATAGAATTTTTGGGCAAGTACGTAAGATTAGAGATTTCCATATTTTTGGCTGAAATTTTAATAGAAGGTGGGGGCAAGGAATATCCGTTTCATGTAGACCAAATTTCATGACATTTAGAAATACGAGTCAAAAGTTATGATCTAATATGTTACTTTTTTTTGTAACTAGGCAATTTGGGCAAATTAGAAAAAATCACTTGTTTTGAAAACAAAAATTTGAAACTGGTTTTCAAGAGTTATATATAGGTAAAAAGCTTTGAATCATCCCATTTTGATCAATGAGTCAAAAGTTATGAAGATTTTAAGTTTGCGGGCAGTTATGGATTCACTACTCTAAAATAAACTTTGAAGTCCTTTATCTTACTCAATTCTCAATATTTTTTGAAAAAAAGAAAATCATAGGATGCAGGTTATTTACTACAACATTGCCACCATTGGGATTAGCATTTTTCAATTCTATAATTAAATTCTTGACAATTTTGTATTTTGAATCATTCTCTACTGCTATCTACTTACTATTTTTTTCCTATGTGTTGTATATTCCAAATGAAGCGAAAATTTTCAAGCATGTAGCCAATTTGTCTAGGAAAAAGAATCCAAAGAAGCACCATCATTTTGGACCTTTTTGCATTGAAAAGTGAGCTTGTGAAGTGCTGCTGCCCTGTTTTGCGCAGGGCCAAAAAAATGGTTTTAGTGAATTTGAATGCTTATATCTTGCAAAATCCACGCGGTGGAAATTCCTGAAATTTTTAACATATATTTTCAAGTCACCATACTACAAGATCCTATGGTTACATGTGTCAAAAAAAAGTTTTTTTTCAAAAATTGGATACTTATACTGAAAATGGCAGTTTTTGAGCGTTTTCGGTGAGAACATAGTCATGGAACTTTAGGGGTTGATGGTAAGAATGTTCTAGTAAAGCAATATATATCTTATTAATTTTTTTTTATTAAAACAAATTAAAAACTATGCACAATAGACAACTTCATTTTTTTTGGCCTCCATTATCCACAAAATAAAACTCTTTATAGCTTTCATCTCATAAGTTGAATTTGAATGGCTCAAAGGTTGGCATTAACTATCCAACCAAATAAAATTAATTAATCTATTTTTAATAAATATTGTTAGTTGCCTCAAATAAATCCTTATAACTTTTGCAATACTTATCAAAATTACGTGTAAGAAAGCTTTATACATAAAGTATAATGTATAAAAGCTATTCTAAAAGTTTTATACAAAAAATTCAAAATATAAAGTCAAAAGAATTTCCTTGAGTTTTCAAAAAGTTCCTAAAGTGCTCCTTAAGCCTTCTAAGGTTGATGTCTTGGACAATTGATAAGTGTTTGGCTAAGACTTCATGCATGCCAGCCCTCATATTATACACCAATGCCAACAAAGCTAACATTCTAAATTTTTTTTTGTATTCTTTGTTAAAACACTTTGAAGAAAACATCAATGGTTCAGTTATTAAGCTTCATGATGTTTCACTAGACACTTGCAACTACAAAAAAAGAGGGTGTTTTAAGTAAGCTTTTAAGTATAGCCTGGACATAAGATTTTAAATAATGACCTTTAAGGAGATTTTCAACAAAATTTTACTTAAAAAGCATGTGTTTAAGTAGAATTTTGTTGAAAATCTCCTTAAAGGTCATTACTTAAAATCTTATGTCTAGGACTATACTTAAAAACTCACTTAAAACACCCCTTTCTCTTGTAGTGTTGACTACCTACAAGGATTTGAAAAATGAGGAATTAGACCAAGTGTGGGTCTTAAAGCTTAGTCTACGAGGTCCATGATTCTACTAGTGTGCACATGCGTATATAGTTAACCTAGATAATATTCTCCCAAGTGCTCAATGTGTGTAATTAAGCATATTTGATCTACATGTACGATCATCTCATTAACAATAACAATAATAATAAAATTATCACTACAATTTTGTAGGCAGTCACAAGAGTCGCTTTGAGGAATGGTATATCTATTAAATATTGACAAGCTCTTTTTTTTAAAGCAAGATATGCTATTCTAGAAGAACTTTCAAGGCTACAATAATGATGGTATTCAATGTTACCCACACTACTTGCTTTCAAAATGCCATAAATTATTACTCTTGATGAGAATTTTTACCAACTACATTCATTGAGAACCGCAACTTTGGAACATATCAATACCTATGCTCTTGGTAAAAATATCATGAAGAATAATAAGTTATAACATTTCAAAAACAATTAGTGTAGGTAACACTATTTACCATCTTTGGTGTAGTGACAATGCATCCTTGCAAAAAAAAGCCATTGAACTCTACATTGAATGACATTCAATATCTTCCAAATTTTACCTTTTTCTACCTTTCTAAGATCTTTAATTGACTATGATTGAGCCCTATGCAACGACATTTATATAGGTTGTATCCAACCATTTACAATTAAAGGGAGTGTCTTTTTAAAAACAGAAAACATCTCAAGGCCTTTTTGCATGATGACGGCCGACCCAAGACTCAAACCATGGTTGAGTGCGCACCGTGATAAAATCAAATCCTGTGACCTTTACACTTGCTTTTTTGGCTTCTTCTCTTTGAGATGTATGTTCGAGTGCACGTGGAGTTTTTTCTTTTTCTTTTGGCTGGATACTTGAGCTCCAAGCACCTGAGCTGAGCGACGACATGCAAACAGGCCCACAACGCTTCCCTCTGAACCACGCTGTCATCATTCATTTCTCGGCTTCCACTGAAAAGTAAGTGAAAAAGGGGGAGGAGCATACGTATTCAAACGAACAACTTGGTTAAGAAAGAGTAAAATTAAAGAGGTCTTGAGTGCAAAAACGACCAGCCTCCTCATGTCTGACATGACGTGACGAAGACCTTAATTTTCTTCTGCCTCTACTTTCCAGTTGTCTGACACGATGTACCAGAATTCAGCATTTAGAGACATCAAATGTTAAGCAGTTTTGGTCTTGGGTGCACTTACTGTAACCTTGCTGCTACTCCAATGTTACTCTCTTGTGGACGACAGTTCAGATGGTTTATCTCAAAGCCAAAGCGAACAAAGAACTCGTTCGAGAGAAACCTCAAAAAAATACAAGACAGTTCAGTTACTCTATCTCAAAACCAAAGCGAACATAGAACTCGTTCGAGAGAAACCTCAAGAAAATGCAAGACAGTTCAGTTACTCTATCTCAAAGCCAAAGCGAACATATAACTCGTTCGAGAGAAAGCTCAAAAATTGAAGAGCTTTTCGTACTGCTGGTAAGGATCTCTCTAATTACACTCCCACAATGGGTATTGACGTGCTGGTAACAGACTGTAAGTTAGTGAAGGTTCTCCTCATTTCATCATCACCGCCACGTACTCATTCGAAGAGAAATCTAAAAAGGTTAACTGAATCCTGGAAAAGGTGGAAAAAGGTCAAGGGAATACGGAGAATTTAAAGCTGATGCACAGATGGGCAGAACTGCTGAACTTATCCACATGCTATGCCCAAGAGAAAGTCAGCAGCAATAGACTTCGTGCACTCGTAAGAATTTTCAAGAAAAGTCATGAAGTGATGGAATGGCTTCTCATGAGATATGAGTGGTTGCAAGTAAAAAAAACAGTGCAATGGACATGGTCATAGACGGAGTACCTCGTACAAATGAATCAACGAAGAACAATGAATACCTCGAAAACTTATTATTGATAGGGTAAAGATGATACATCTGGGAAGCACGCACTGAAAATTTACAACAAAGAGTCCCATGAGACAACTCTATCATAAACACGCAGAGATGACATTCCCCACATAAAAATTGTTGTACACTAGAAGGCAATGGAGTACTCAACAATGGGGCACTCCAACTTCAGAACCGCTCTCTAATTTTCAATTACCGGTATTGGTTTTACTGATACACTAAGACTCCAAATTCTCCTTGAAAGAGTCCTCCCCTTGCACTCCCCAAAGGGGTTCACGGTTATTAGGTGCCCACCACTGAATATAGAAAGGCGATAAATTGAGAGTAAAGAAAGCAGGAACACTAATTAGGCAGCGAAGCATCCAAACTTCTTGGGGAAAATGCCTGTGGCCCTGATCTTCGCAGCCATCTCCTCCGTTTTAAGGATGTTTTGTCCCTTCTTGGCCGCTAACAAAGCCCTCTTCTCCTCGGCTTGCTTGTGAGCAGCTGCAATCTCGTTGTTCTTCATCTCCAAATACTTCGCCTTCTGCTTCTCGAGCTTCTCTTCATTTTTCCTGAGACGAGATTCAGCTTTGTTCTTCATTGTCAACTCTTCAGCCGCAACCTTAGCCTCCTCTCTTTGGTTCCTGTGATAGAACGGAACACGGTCCAGATAAGAAGGGTTAGAATTTTAGCATGACTATTGAATTAAGTTGAACATAAAATCATCAGATATGTCAATAAACAATCGCGAAGCAAAGCAAGGTCTCAAATTCACATCAACACTTTCTGAAACATGTGCTTTGGGGGGACAAACCTGCTTTCGATTCTTGCTAAGGCGTCTTCTTCCCATGCCTTTGCCCTGGCCACGATCTTGTCATGTTCGATCTTTTGAGTTGCTTTCTCCATGTGGACGATGGTTCCAGCTTCAGTTGCGTGTTCCGAGGGCTTGGTTTCGTGTGGCACCAGGGCACCAGCGTCGGCTGCAGGAGGTGCTGCAAATGAGAATCAGCCTGTTAGGGAACAGTCGCCAGAACTGAAGGATTGGAATCTTCCTCAAAACAACTTAAGAGCGAGCTTCGCAAACATCCACCTTTGAATCCAATCACGCCTAAACACGAGAATAAGGTATTTGCAAGCTCAAGCAGTCTGACAGTGACAAATCCTGATCCTTGGGCAACTGTTCATACTGAACAGTGCCAATAACATAGCAGCTAGCGCAAAGCTGTGGACGCGAAACAATATAGCAGCCACCGTACATCCACATACCGACACAAAATCTTGAAACAAAACACAGACACAAAACAAACCTCATGAAAGTACACATCTTTGAAGCAAAAAGGAGAAACCATCGCACCAAGAGAAGTCATTGCAGCCCTTCACGTGCAACAACCAACAGCATATGATGCAAAAGAGTGTGAAGGGCCTGCTTACTTAACTCAACCCTTCCTACGCTGAATCTACAGCAGCCTAAAGACTTGACCCAGTCGCACGTTGCGAAAACCAAAAACAGTAGAAGAATGGTTCATCTAATGGCACCCCTACGTACCAGGAGCAATTGCTTTAGATTCAGTCACCGGGGCAGCGACAGGGGTGGCAGCAGGAGTAGCGGCAGGAGCAGGGGCAGGAGGAGCGACAGGGGCAGCAACTGGGGTCGCAACTGGCGCCTCCGAGACTGGAGTCGGAAGCGGAACTGCAACCCAAAACCCAAAAAATTCAGCCTCACGAGCTCCACAACCAAAATGCGGTTAATCCAAACCTCCACACAGCGACCACTCCCAACAGTAAACCTCCAAAGAACTAATAATCCTCAAAAGAACAAAAAATCCTCACACCAACGCAAGCCTCCGTCCCAAGAAACTAAGAGACTCCATTTTCCGTTAACCCAAGCTCCAGAGACGAAATTCCCAAGAACAAGTCTCCACCAAAAAAAACGCATCCCAAAACTCCCCAAACCGAACCCCGATCTTCTTGACCAAGACCCAATCCTTCCAGTCCCCAACCCTCCATACCTGCAGTAGGAGGCGCAGGTGGTGCAGGAGCGTACATTGCAGGAGCAGGCGGCGCTGTAGCAGCCATGTCAACTCAACCACTCCACTCCACTCAAGAGCGACCTTTCACCGACTCCAAGCAACGAGCGAATCGACGAGCTACGGGAGAGAGTAAGCTGCGAGATGAGCTGCAAAGGAGGCAATGAGAAGCAATGTGGCGACTGCGAAGGGAAGTCAGTTAAGAAAGCCCCTGGGGACGGACGGACAGATGGGTCGGAGGCTGGGAGGGATGGAGCCCGAGGAGCGGAAGCGGAGGCTTCGGAGGGGGAAGGGGGACCCGACGCAGCGCGGCGACGGACGGAGCGCGTGGATGGAAAAGGAGGTGTGGGGCACATGGCGAACAAGGCGGAACTTACTTCACTTCACATCGCTTCGCTTTACTGCAGTCAGTGGTGAGGTGGAATGGGGTCCGTGGGATGGGAATATGGGATGAAGGGAGAGTAGTTGCACACTTGCTCTCGACTGGCAGTGATGAGCGTGCGAGGGCCCTGGTGCTTTGGTTGCGGCTCTTGTCGGTTGGCCGGTGCATCGTGGTGACAGCCTTTTAAAGTTTCCTTCATCAGGTGGCGGGGCTGCGAGTCTGCGAGTCCTGCGACCCTTCCGCTGTCGTCGCGCACCTGGCTGGGGTGCATGGCGTCCATGGATCCAGCCAGCGAGGCAGATCCGGACACAATGCGGCACGGATCCCGATTTTTTGAGCCTGGGTTAAGTTCTTTTGGTGATGATTGCTGCCTTGCTGGAGTAGTTGGGGTGGGTCCGTTCGCCGGCGCATGAGCCGGGGGAGCAGGCAGGCAGGTTGCTGCAGTAAGTTACGTAGTCGGCCTGGAATCAGGTGAACGGAGGAGCTCCGACGTTCCGTCGCTGCATTCACCTCGGCGAACTTCCCGCCCGCCCTGGACGCGGGCTCCGTTACGTCGCGGGATACGAGTTTCACTTCTTCGTTGGCTTTGGGATGAATTTCTCGTTCGTCGCTTCTCCTGTACTTATTGGAATCCCATCCACTACAGTACCGTAGTGCTACAAGCCTTCTTAGGGAGGGCCAAACTTTTGTATCCTGGGGAAAATGCAGGAACAAGTATTTTGCAATGGATTGGTAAAAATTGGAAATTTGGAATCCATATTCGGAATCCACATTTGGAATTGTAAACCCAGTACTAAACCAAAGAGGTTTGGAAAAAACAAATTAATGGCCTCCAAAAGAGGGGTAGATTTTTACATCTATCAGTGGAAGGCTCATAAGAGCATCCTCATAAGAGCATCCTCAATGCTACGTCTATGGACACATTGCAACGGCAAGTTCTACGTGGATTACAAAGAAGCACCGCAAACTTGATCCAATGCTGACAGCACCTTCCATGTTATTTTCACGGGCTTGACATTTTGTGGCCATGGCGAGGCAAAAAATTGTCTTTTGTTGTGCACTCCAAACTCTTGTGCACTCCTTGGCCAACAACAATAATAGCTACGCTTGAATGGAGATTCTTGCTCCAAAGTTTTTCCATCAACCGTTTCCCACACTTATGTGTCTTGCATTGTTTATAGTTTCAAGTGTTGTTGTCACATTGAGGCACTTGGGACAGGATAAGCCACAATGAAGAAAAGTGAAGAAAAGGGGACAAGAATACATCCTCCATGTACTGTTACAATGTTTGTTTGTTTGTTTTTAAATTTTTTTTTGGAACAAATGGAGAAACTGGTGCATTAAAAAGAATGTATTTTCACAATGTTTTTTCACGCACGTAGCATTGAGGAATCTCAGTGATCCCAAAACTGGCTAAATTTCGCTCAATTTCTACTTAATTTTTTCTGCCCTCAATGTAAACTCCAAAAAAATCTTCCAACAATGGACATTTGGCTAAAAACCCTGAACCTGTTCTGAGATCACTGTTGAGGATCCCCCTTTCTCCAGCAAGATGCCTCATTCACGTAACTGCGATCCACGGCATCCCAGTGGTCTGTACAGCACAGTACAGCACGGCCCACTCATCACTGCAGCCACCTCGACAAATGACAGACTGGATACGCCGTTCTTCCGTCACTTTGTATAGTTTTCCCTTCAATTTTAATTGTTTTTTAAATTTTAATTAAGTTTCTTCTTTTCTTTTTCTCCCATTCGCTTTGTTTAGGAATGTTGTTACAACTCTATCAATTTTTTTTGAGCTTTGTCGGTTCAGGAATGTTGTTACGACTGTTAACAACACCGGAAATTCATGTCGTAACTGCTCACTGTTCAGTTCCATAAAATCAGGCCTGCATGTTCTCGGCCTTTCTAATCATGTTTCTGTGAAAAAATTTGTTGAGTGCCATACTTCAAATTGTAGCTATGGTGGTGAGTGCGTAGATCTCACGTTCCCAATTTTGGTTACATGCCAGCCTTACTCTACCAGTGCCAGCTTTCATTTTTCTAATTTCTAAAGTTTCTTTGCCACAAAAGGAAACATTGTGTTTCCAATGCAACGAATGTTTATTCCAAATAGAGTTCATGTTTGGTGTATTTTCAATGATAACAATAGACAGAAAGCCCAAAATGGAATAAATTGGCAAGGAGCAAACAACCCGAGGCCTGGATCCACGGATGAAACTAATTTATAAAATGGAACGTTGGAACCAAGTCATGCTAGTATGGCCCAAAGGAGATTACTGAAATTAAGGTAGAAGACCCCATTGCGGTCAAATGGCCCATGATGGACACCTAATGACTCCATTGTGGTTTTTCAGACCACAATCAATGCCTTACATGGTAGTTATGGAGTAATTAGTGACCTCAATAGGTACTTCCAACTTTTTAGTGTAAAATTCTTTGTAAAAACTGATTTTTTAGATCTTCCATGTTTGAAAATGTTGTAACTGCATTGGGTAGGAAGATGACCATATTGAATTCAGATTTTGTTGGTCATGAAGTAGCCTCCAGCCCCCTGTGGGCTGATCACTTCAAAAATTCAAAACTAATTCATACTTGGTCCAAAAAATATAATTTCAAATGTCCACACTGTCTCTCACACTTATCTTTGTGTGAGAAAAAATTTTAAAAATTTTAAAAATGGCATGGAGGCACACTCCTAATTCTGACCGCAATGGGGTCTTCTACCTTATAAACTCTAAACCCTAAATGTTCAACTTTTTCCTGATTTTTGAGGGTCATCTTCTCATTTTCTATATTCTTTTTTACAAAAAATCTTTTCAAATACTCCGTATTAGTGCTAATGGTTAAGTTTGTCTTGTGTTTGTAAACGGGTGTCTAAAGGAAGGTTTAACTAAGAAGAGTACAAAAGAAACATGGCATCAAATGCTATCTGACCCCAGTTTTGATACTAAAAGGAGTTTTGTCTTATGTTTTTTCCAAACCCCGTCTCTTGTTCTCGTATTGCACACACTTTCTTGTTAACTCTATCATACTAGTAGTTCATGCAAAAGTGAAGCCAAAAATTTCATTGTATAAAGGAATGAGGATTCAATTAAGATCATGAAAAATCTAATCTTATAGTTCATTCTTACTTTTCTTCTTTCAGAATGACAAGATGATTTTGAACTTAAATTATTTTGAACCGCATGGATTTAAGCAAGCATTCGGAACACTCAAGAGTCAAGACTATAATAATAATGAAGAAAATAAATGACTATAATAATGGAAGAAACAATTATAGGCTTTAGTAATGCATTTGCATTGAAGGTTACTAATCTTTCAAAGGATATTTACAAGTTGCACTACTACAAGAGAGGTCTTGGAGTTTTAAACCTACAAGATTAACACCTAAAAGACCAACATGCGTTTTTTGGCTACATAGAAATTTTGGACAGATACGATTGACTAAAAATTTCTATATTTTTAGCCCTAAGTCTAATAGAAGGTGGGAACAAGGAATATCTTTCATATGCACTAACTTTCATGACATTTGGAAATATGAGTAAAAAGTTATGGCCTAATGTGTTACTCCATATTTTTTTTCATAAATGGGCAATCTGGCAGATAAAAAATAAATCTCTTTTTTCAAAAACAAAAATTTGAAATTGGATTTCAAGAGATATATATACATGGAAAGCTTTGAGTCATTTCATTTTGATCAACGAGTCAAAAGTTATGAGGATTTTTTTGTTTGCAAGCAGTTTTAGATTCTCTATTCTAAAATAAACTTTGAAGTCCTTTATCTTACTTAATTTTCAATATGTTTTAAGAAAAAAAAATCATAGGATGTAGATTGTTTATTACAACATTGCAACCATTGGGATTGGCATTTTTTCAATTCCATAATTAAATTCTTAACAATGTAGTATTTTGAATTGTTCTCTTCTATTGAGTTCTAATGCCTTCTATTGTCTTCTACTATCTTCTATTGTTGTGATTATCTTCTATTACTACTTTTTTCCTATATGTTGTAGAATTCCAAATGATGTGAAAATTTTCAAGAATGTGGCCAACTTGTCTAGGAAAATGAATCCAAAGAAGCACCACCAATTTGGACATTTTTTAATAGAAAAGTGAGCTTGTGAAGTGCAGCTGCCATGTTTTTTGCAAGGCCAAAAAGTTAATTTCAGTGAATCTGAATGATTATATCTTGCAATCTACAAGGTGAAAATTTATGAATTTTTTACTATGTATTTTCAAGTCAGCATACTACAAGATCCTACGGTTAAATGTGTAAAAAAAATCATTATTCAAAAATTTAGAATTAATTCAATAAATGGCAATTTCTTAACCTTTTTTGGTGAAAAAATAGTCATGGAACCATTAGAGAAAAAATCAGCCCTCCGAAGGACCTTGAAATTTTATTTACGGAGCTAAAAAATGCTTTTTTCCCTTGTTTCCGCTTAGCAAAAATTGCAATGACAATGGCGTAGGAATCCAATTTTCCAAGTAAAAAATTAATATAATGTATTTAATTTAATTTTTTTTAATTAAAAAAAAATGTGAAAGCTGTTTGATTTGGCAAGCAGTAAGCTGACTGCTCACCAAAGGTCTTTTTGAGATTGGCAGGTCAAGCTTGAAATAGCTTAGCATGTCAATCTGGAGCAACCCTTTGGAGGGTTGCTGTTTTCTCTAATGTTTAGAGGTTAAAGTTTGGATGCCCAACAAAGGATTACATAATCACTAGATTGGTATTCATATCACCCTTTGGCATCAAGCCCCAACTAACACTAGTTTAGTACTCCAAATTTTGTTTTCTACTCTTATTGGAGCATTGTAGATAGATCATTTGGAAAACATTTCTATATAGCTTCATTATGGTTTGACAAAATTAGTAAATACAACAAATAATGTTTTTGCATATCTGTAGAAAAAAGAAGTCATTGGCATAGACTCTAAACTTTTAGTATCACCAACCATTGGTTACTAAAGTTTGCAATTGGTGGATTTTTTCATGTGAATCTAAATTTGAAAATTCTTTTCTTATCTAATAAGTTTCTTAGTTTAATTAGAAAATCATTTCTTGGGGCATAAAATTTTTTTTAGGTTGATACAAAGTTATTAGAATGATGAATTAATGAAGAAGATGGTGAAAGAATCAAACGGCTATGAGATAATTGAAGAGAATTTATAAAAGTCAAGTGAAAGACGTTTTTGCTAGTGAAACAAGATATATTAGAGTGCAATAAAAAATTCTCTAGAAAAAAGATGTTCTAATTTATGTTTAAGAATGTTATGATGAATTCAAATTGTCTAAGATCTTTTCAACCAAATACAACTAGAACTAGAACTAAAAAATGTGTGTATGTCTTGGTGTATATTTACCAGCTATTAGTTATTAGTATTTGTCATAGAGTATACTTGCAAAAAGAGACTTCCAAGGTAGATTGTATTGAACTTCATGAGCCATGGCCTCTCCAACTTCATTCAATAGATTATTCATTCACTATAGTCTTGAAGCTAACGAGACGATTAGCCTGTTGCAATGCAATAAAACAAGAAGGTTTCATTGAGAAGATGTTTAAATTCATTAGGGCCTAGCAAAAATGAGTGAAAAAACTTGTATATGAAAATATGATAGATACAATTGTGACACTTTTAGTATAAAATAATAGGCCAACAATGGTGAAATTCACTTGTTCATGACATGGAAGGAGGCTTATACAAGGTTGTGAATTGGTTTAATACAAAGGAGGACTTTTGTAGTTTGGATCAAACTTTTTGAAACTAAGCTTATACGCTACACGAGTACACGAGGGTCAGATTCAAACATCTGAAATGTATTTTTTGAAATGTCTGAAGTGTTAAAATATTATAAGTGAAATGTCCAAAATATTGTAGAAATTTTTCTTCCATTTTGCCCAATGATTGGAATACTTCAAAATTTTGTAAAACATTTAAAAGAATAATAATTTCAAGCGGAAAAACTCTAAAGCATAATGTCCAGGAGGTGTACATTGAAACATAGAATGATCACAACTTGTACGTTGAAAGCCACAATTATCACTTACATTCATTCAATGATTATTGTCAAATTGAAAAGACAAGACAAACAATTAATTCATAGCAAGAAAAAAAATCAATTAAGAAAATAATAGAAGTCTCTACTAACAACGGTGCTTGTATGTGACCCCAAGAATGCGAGCTTGTGAGCATGGAGTCTATAATATAGGTACCTATAATATAGATACCACACACTATAGAAGGTGTATGTTTTATAAACACCTATAATATAGATATTTGTAATATATATACACTATAATCATAGACGGTTTCTATAGTATATGCACCTATGATATAGATGTGTAGTATTCTAGGCTCATAGGCTCACACTTCTATGCTCACATAATAGCAACCCTCTCTCTGCTAACAACTAAAATAGGAATAGTTGTGGTAGACGAAATCAAAACATTTAATAGCCAAGAGTACTGAAGTTCTAGAATGTGATTTCCAACTTGTCAAAACCATTCAAGAGTGGAATGTAAACTGATTCTCGCAATCTATTGCTAAATTTGACCCCTCATGTAAAGTAGTTTAATCCCTAAAGGTTTTTGACTATGTTTTCACCATTTCTAATACAAGTATCAAATTTTAGAACAGGAACATTTTGAATACATATAATCGTAGGATCTTGTAGTACACTGGTTTAAGAAGATGTAAAAAAAATTTCAGAATTTTCCACCATGTAGATTGCACGATTGTAGCGTTTGAATTGACAAAAATCCTTTTTTAATCACTTCAAAAATCCGGGCAGCTGCCCTTCACAAGGTCACATTTGTATGAAAAAATGTCCAAAATGGTGGTTAACCTTTGGATTTGTTCTTCAAGGCAGGTTGGCTACATCCTTGAAAATTTTCAGATCATTTAGAATCGTACAACATATAGGAAAAAAATAGTAAGTAGGAAGAGGTAGAGAATGACTCAAAATACTAAATTGTCAAGAATTTAATTATGGAATTGAAAAATGCCAATCGCAGCGGTCGTAATGTTGTAATAAACAATATACACCCAATGTTTTTTTTTTATTCAAAAATATTGAAAATTGAGTGAAATAAAGGACTTCAAAGTTTATTTTAGAGTTGAGATTCCATAACTACCCTCAAACTAAGAATCCTCATAACTTTTGACTCATTAATCCAAATGGTATGATTCAAAGCTTTCCGCGTACATATAAATCTAAAGAACCGATTTCAAATTTTTATTTTTTTTAAAAAGTGATTTTAAAGAAGTTTTTTTTGCTGCCCGGACTGCCCGCCAAGCAATGAAAATGACATATCATGCAATAACTTTTTAATCATGTAGTCAAAAGTTATGAAAATTGTTGGGCCTTAAAGCTACTCTTCGGAAAAATGTTGTGTGAAAATTTCAAAGAGAAAAATTAAAAACTCTGCTCATAGTGAGCTGCCCCAAAATGCTATGTTCTCAAAAAAGCATGTTCAGGGCTTTAGGGGTTAAGGTGGGTGAGTACCTCCTAGCTAACCACCACTTTTTGCCACAACCCCTACTTAATATTGGTCAAATTTTTTATATTTTTTGTTAATTGACAAGTGATGAGGTTCCAACGTACCAAAAAACGAGGCATTTGAATACCATATGCAAAAGTTTTAACCCCTAAAGGACCAACATGCGTTTTTTGGCCGTATAGAATTTTTGGGCACGTGCGTACAACTAGAGATTTCCATATTTTGGGCTGAAATTTTAATAGAAGATGGGGGCGAGGAATATCTTTCATATGCACCAAATTTCATGACATTTGGAAATACGAGTCAAAAGTTATGGCCTAATATGTTACTTTTTTTTGTAACTGGGCAGTCCGGGCAGATCAGAAGAAATCACTTTTTTTGAAAACAAAAATTTGAAATTAGTTTTCAAAAGTTGTATATAGGTAAAAAGCTTTGAATCATCCCATTTTGATCAGTGAGTCAAAAGTTATGAAGATTTTAAGTTTGCAGGCACTTATGGATTTTCTACTCTAAAATAAACTTGAAGTCCTTTATCTTACTCAATTTTCAATATTTTTTGAAAAAAAGAAAATTCTAGGATGGAATTCAGAAATGCTAATCCAAATGGAAGCACCATCATTTTGGACATTTTTTAATCAAAAAGTGAGCTTGTGAAGTGTTGCTGCCTTGTTTTTTTCAAGGCCAAAAAAATGTTTTTTGTGAATTTGAATGCTCATATCTTGTAATCCATGTGGTGGAAATTCTTAAAATTTTTAATATATGTTCTCAAGTCGCCATACTACAAGATCCTATAGTTACAAATGTAAAAAAAAAAAAATTTCCAATAATTGGATACTTGTACTAAAAATGGCAGTTTTTGAGCATTTTCGGTGAAAACATAGTCATAGAACTTTAGGGGTTAAAGGATCAAGTGTTCTTTGGTTGATGTTCTAAAATTGTTTCTTCAACATATATACATATTGATTTCGGAGATGTACACAGGGTGATGATGGCAGGGCGTGATTTTGGGTGTATCCACCTTAGAAAGTTTCAAAAATTTATCAGGACGTAAATCAGTATAAGATTTACTTAAATCGTTGGGGATAAGTTAACCCCTAAATGATGGACCCATAACCATTGATTTGAAACCTCACTGTCCATCACTCAATTTGCTACCATTTTCCAACTAGATATGTATGAAAAAGTTTATTTTTATTTTTCAGAGATTAAAACTACATGTCTTCTATACTTCAGAAAAAATTTAGATTTTTTGGTGGAAAATTCATTTTTTTAAGAATTTTTGAAGAAAAAGTGAAGAAAAATCATATTAAATAGAAAAACATTTTAAAAAATCTGAAAATTTCAGCATAAGTGTATATCACAATGAAAAACATTATGGTGTAAACTTAATTTCCATATCATTCTATAATTAGAAAATAATAGACATTGAAAATACACCCAATGTTCAAATTGCAATAGAATATGTAAAATTAGGAATTTTTTCAAAAGTCAAATTGGAGGTGAGACTAGAGTAGATGAGCTTCATTTTGTTAGTTTGACTCAAACTCAAAAAATATCGTTTTTGTGGAGAAATTTCAGATTTAAAGCAAGGAGCAACAACTTCCCAAAATACTCTAAAATAGCATATTTTGTGATCTGTTTTTTTTAGTAGCTTCTCATTTCAGTGAAGACAAAATTTAGAAAGAGTACAAACTCAATTGGATACTCTTCATAACCGAGTGTGAAAGGTCAATAAGGAAAAGGAGGATGAAAAATGCTTTTGAACTCTGCTTGCCTGAACGATATTGTCATCGGAACGCCACGGAATGGCGTCCTTGGTGTTTCAAGGTTAAGGCTAGCAAAATACCATACAAAGACAAAGTGAGAAGTGGAATAAAATTAGGGAAGTGTATTAGAATGTGGACAAAATCCGATGAATTTTAATTTTTAATTTTTTTTTAAACAAATGATTGTTTTTAGTTTTATAAAATTAGGTAGAGCCCTGCTTGCCCTGCCTGTTTTTTTCTTTTTTTTTGAACAAATGGAAAGATCCCTTGTATTAGGAAAAAATCCCCACAATACAAAGCAGCCAAGCCACAAGAATTGGATAATGAAGAGATAAGAGCACTGAGAAATCCTAGAGAAAAAAGCAAGCCAAAAGCCAATGGGGCCCAACTGACTCGGTGATCTGAAGAAGAATATGATATTATGCGCCGAATTGTTGTCATGTTCATCAAGAATGAGATCCACCCTGGTCGGTTGGATGGATGAAACCTGGTCAGTTTAATTGATGAAATTTTTGGGGACTTGGAGCACCGACAATGGGGGAGACCGGGGTCTGTACCATTGGTGGAGACAGCAGTGCCAGCTCGTCAGTGCCAGCTGATTGGTTGTCCGCCAGCTTGGCATCGCAGGCATGAACGATGTGCTTGGTCTTCAGAATAATATAATAAGTACATGTGCCGATGTGCCATGTGCCATGTGCCGATGACAATCAAAATAAAAGTAAAAGTAATTTTTTAATTTTTTAATTTGTAAAAGCTTCAATAATTTTCACACCGTAGGTCCAAACACCACAAAACAAAGCTTTTGCATCTCTCTTTGTTGAAGGTTTTCTAATGATACTAAGAACCCGTCCAGGGGACATATGGTCTAGGAGATCTCAATGTAACAATAAAAACAAGCAAACAAACAATTAAACAAAACAAACAACCTAACTTAAGGTGTGGATCTAGGAAGAGGTCCATAAAACACCCATTTAAGAGCCAGAAATTAATTTGCGGAAGGTAGACTTCCTGGAATTTTTTCCTCAGCAAATTGTCCTTAAAAGACACATGGAATAGGCATCCAATCCAAGTCGTTTTGTGTTTTTTGGAGCCTCATGGAGTTAGTGATGAATTTTTGAAATTGAAAAAGAGTGGTCACTAAGAGTGTCCACCTTGTGAAATGTAATCTCTTTGTGCATTGCTGGTGCAATGAGAAAATGAAATGTATAAATAATACTACCTCTATTCCACTAAAAAGCTCTTTATTTTATCTCATGTTTTTCTTATACTAATTTCATTGACCATGTTCTAAAATGTATAATTCAGAATGGTCTAAATTTAATATCACCACAATCCATGAAGAACATTGTATCTGTTCAATGCAACCAAAATAAAAATTGGACCCAAGCAAGCTTCCAATATGCGTATTCAAAACTACTAAAAAAAATAGGAGGTACAATCAAGAGCTTTTTAGTGGGACAGAGGTAGTATACATTTTAGGAACTGGATGCCTTGTATTCAATTCAACTCTATATGACTTTCTACTTTTCATAACGTCACAACTACCCGACCAAAAGTAATTTAAAAAATAAAAAAACATCTTAAAAAAAAAACAATATCAAAATATGGAATACATTTTGTAAATACACAAGTTTTTATTTATTTATTTAAATAAGAAAAATAAATGTGTATTTTAACTACCAAAAGTTCTACAACCTTTTTTCATTCCCAAAAATCACTCAAAACTACCATTTCCAGTGCAAAAAGGAAATAAAATTAAAGTTTTTTTTTGGGGGGGGGCATATTTAACCCTTAAACGTCGAGCCGGCCGTTTTGTGTCCGATGAATGACAAGAGAATCTCTTTTGGAGGACAGAAGTGCACTTTCATCCTCGGAATTTTGTATGTGGAAAAGAGAGATCATGAACAATAATTTGACTTCCAATGAATACTTTTATTGTTTTTTAAGCCAATAATTCACACGGTAATAGAAAGGGATGATTTCCAGGATCATCCCCTCGTCCTTTAAGGGTTAACGGTTGGATCTTGCACTAGGCTAATATAGGAATGAATGCGTGGAAAAAATTTCAAAAGCTTTGACCACACAAATTGCAAGATATTTGCTTTAAAAGTGAAACAAGCAAATTTTATTGCACCTAGTTTAATGAGATTATAAGACTTCAAATCTTCTTAGCTTAAAATTTTTCATTATTGGTATTGAAGTTTATAAGAATTATGTTAAAGATTTGAGTTGAAACTCTACGAGAACAAATTCAAGAAATACCAATTTGATTTTCATTCTTCAAAAAATTATTATGTAGAAGCAGGTGCTAGATTGAAAGAATTACTATATTGGTAATAGCTTTGTGATGGAATTGAAATACACTAATCCCAATGGTGAGATTGTTTAAGTAAGCATACTAAAGCTTGAAGAATTTATTTGATTTTTAAAAAATTTTACAATTGATTGTTCATGCACAAATCTAATATGTTATTTCTCAATAAGATGCTATGATTGCCCTCAAAACAAGAACTCCATAACTTGTGTGGGATTGCCACTAGGCAAACATTTTTCATGTAGGAAGCATGTAAGGGTAGTTTTTTTCTTGGTCAAGCACTTTTAATTTCTACAATCCAATCTTGCAACCAGGCCCCAACCTACCAATAAACAATCACCACATTCCATGAACACAATGATCAATTTCTTTATAACATCAATTTCGTTGAAGTGGCACAATTCTAGCTTCAAAACTTGTGACATATATGTATATAAAGGTCTAAAATCTAGGACACCTATGGATTTATGCTTCAAAACTAGTGTTATGAAAGGTGCAAAGTATTGGAATACTATCAATGTAACCCCGGAATGCTAAAAGAGCCCAAATGTGTCTTTTCATTGAATATGGAAATTTGGTTCATTGTTTAGCATTCTTCTCTATAATATACATATGTGGAGAAATTTCCAAATTTTTTGAACTAGTTTTGAATTGAATATGATTTTTTTTTCACTTTTTTCTTCAAAAAATCTTGGTAAGTTGAAATCACCACCAAAAATAATTATGACTTGTAGAAACATGTGATCTCATCTCCAAAAATTAAAATAAAATAATTCTCCCTCAAGCTTAATTGCAAAATAGTGGGAAAAACATTGAAATAGAGAAAATGGAAATTGGCTCCGTCCTTTTAGAATTAACAAAAATGATGTTTCATGCAATATTAGAAGAATCTTGATGTTACCAAGATGACACCCGTCTTCGTTCTTCAAACCCAACATAGTGCTCCTTCCATTCTAAAATGATCTTTATGAACTTAAATCTTTACCTGGGCTTGAATCTTTGCCGACTTCATTCATTTCCAATTGCTACTAGTCCCCTTCCTCTCACATCACAATGTACAACTAGAAGATTATTTTGGAACCAAAAAATTAAAGGAAACTAGAAGAACATTTTGGGATGGAGAGAGTATAACATTGTTAGCATGTTTAGATCTAGCTCCTTACAATCATGAAGAAAGAAGGACATCCCTTTCCGGAGATACCTTGTGCGGATGATTCTTGCGTTGCATTGGTCCTTTTTTGATTAAATATTATATCTGACATATTTAGTGCAATGTATGCTCTAAATGTCAGGAAAGAAAATGGTATCCCTAACAAAGGGGTTAATATGTTATGAGTTGGATGGCTGCAATTTTTTTAGGATAAAAGGCATGAAATTCTCAATTAATATCATAAATGGGTTTTGACATATTATATTTGAAGTGTAGACAAAGATCTAAAGGTACATATTGTCATCTTTTAATTCAAAAAATCTTGATCCAAAAGTAAAAATTGTTTGTGTTTGGAGGGGTCAATATGCAGAGTATTTTAAGGTTTTAATCTAAAATGACAAAATCTATATTTTTTACTTCTCTCATATCTTATGGAAGTCAAAAGGTAATGGTTTTAAATTATAATGTTATAATTTTTCCTAGCCTATGAAATAGTGAAACGTAGACTAGTAGAAACATGGTCTACAAAGACCAAGAAATGACTCACAAGTGGACCCATGTGAAAACTAAGATCACTTGTAGATCTTCTCAAGAACAATATTTTTGGATCTTTGTACTGTATACCATATTTATTAGTGCCTTGAATTCTAAATTTGAAGTTATGAATAATGACTTGAGTTGTTGAAGTTCAAACTTTCATCTATTGCTTCTTATTAATATGAATTCTATATTAATTTTTTTTTATATGGATAACATTCATTTGACTATGACTGAATGAAGAGTGTTCTTGGAAGTCATAAAGGCTTGTCTATAATTTTGTTGATGCAAAATGTGCCAAGTGGGTTGTTACTTTCAAAGATCCATACCATATTTGTCACTATTTCATTGGCTACAAAGAATATCATAACAATATAATCTAAATTTAACCCCTATAGGACCAAGGCCATTTTTCTGCCCAAAAACATTCAAAATTGCCATTTCTATAGCAAAGAGTAAAAAAACTAAAAATTGTTTTTTTTCACATCTAACCGTAGGATCTTACACCTTACTGGTCTAAAAATGTGTGGAAAAAATTTCAATATTTTTCAACCGTGTAGATTGCAAGATATCTGCATTTAAACTGAAAAAAACAAATTTTTCAACACATTGTCGGACTAGATTTTTTGACTTTGAACATTTTTAACTTAAAATTTTTGCACCACAAAGTTTTGATCTTTAAATCTTTATAGAAGAAAATTGAGTTGAGAATTTAGCAAAAAAATAAAAAAATAAAAAAATAAAAAAAACTTAATTTTCATTATTAATAAAAATTGTTAAGTAGAAGTAGGTACGATATAGAAGGAAAATCTAAAATATTGATATCTTTTACATGAAATTAAAATGCACTAATACCAATGGTGAGATTTTTCTAGCAAAAATATTTAACCTCGTAGAACTTTTTTTTTTGAAAAATTATAAAAATTGCATTTAGAAATGAACCCTACAAGTTGTTCTTTTTAAAAAGATGCTCTAAATGCCCAAAAAGTAAGATTTTCTATAACTTTCTCATAACAAATCCAAATGGAATGAATAAAAGCTTTTCAAATAGACAAAAATATAATCTATAGGAAAAAAAATTCAAAAAAAGAAAATTAGTTTTTGCAAATTTTATTTTGTTGCCCCTCTCCCCCGTTTTGAACTTATTTAGGCATTACTTTTGTTCCCGGGCACCAATTGAATTATTTCCACGAAGCTTATTAGTTATTCTATTTTCTAAAAAAGTTTCAAAAATCAAGACAAAAATTCAGCTAATAGGAAAACCTGCTCGGAATTCCAAATGTTTGTTGAACAGACAATGGTCCTTTAGGTTTAACAAAACTAAAATCATTATCTTTATCTTAGGATTTGAGATCAAACAAGTGATATAAATTTGATTTTTAAAAATTAACCCCTAAAGGACCAAACAACGTTTTTTTGGGGAACATAGCAATTTTGGGCAGCTCACTACAAACGGAATTTTTATTTTTTCTTTACAACACAACAACATGTGTCCAAAGAGTAGCTTTAAGGTCCAACAATTTTCAAAACTTTTGACTACATGGTTAAAATGTTATTGGATAATATGTCATTTTCAACAGTTAATAGGTAGCTCAAGAAAATTCTGAAAAATCACTATTTAAAAAAATAAAAAATTTAAAAAATTGTTTTTTTAAATTTATATATATGTGCAAGATTTTAATTATTCCATTTTGATTTATGAGATGAAAATTATGAGGAGTGTTCTACTTTGCGGGCAGTTATGGAGTCTTCACTCTAAAATAAACTTTGGAAGTCTTTTATTTAACTCAATTTTTAATATTTTTTGAATAAAAAAAAATCGTTGGATGTGGATTATTTATTACAACATTAAAAATTTTGGGATTGACATTTTTCAATTCCATAATCAAATGCTTACCATTTTAGTGTTTTGAATCATTTTCTATTTTTTTCTACTTACTATTTTTTTTTCTATATGTTGTACAATTCAAAATGATTTGAATTTTTTCAAGCATGTATCCAACTTGCTTTGAAGAATGAATCCAAAGAGTAACCACCGTTTTGGACATTTTTTCATACAAATGTGACCTTGTGAAGTGTGGTTTTTTGCAGGGCCCCAAGAACGTTTTTTGTCAATTCAAACAATAATATTTGGCAATCTACAAGGTGGAAAATTCTGAATTTTTTTCTACATCTTTTCAAACTAGTATACTACAAGATCCTATGGTTACATGTGTCTAAATTTTTTTTTTCTAGAATTTGGTTCTTGTATTAGAAATGGCAATTTTGGAGCATTTTTGGTGAAAAAATAGTCTCCGACCTGTAGGGTTAAATAGCATAACTTGGCTTTATACTTATTCCAAAATGATAATTCTTGTTTCATGAATCCTCATCTGAGAATACATCCCATCAGTAATGGTGGAGCACCAACATGGCATTTCTAGTCATTTTTGGAAGCTATACAATGCAAATGTACAACCACCACGTGCACCTCTCTTCGTAGATTCCAATTCTATTTCCCTCTTCTAATGATTTGAACTGTATTATAGTAGAGCAAACCTTCCCCACTATTGCAAAATGTTTTTTTTCATTTTTTCATTTTTTTCATTTTCATTTTCATTTTATTTAAAAAAATGGTGTGAATTAAAAGAGAAAAAGAACCAAATCACTCCAGTTCACGTAGACGGTTCAACTTAGGAGGAAGATTGAGAGATAAATGCCACCTAGATTGGTGGAAAGTACTAGAGCAAAAAACTTCATTTTTGCATGCTACAAAATGTTTTGACATCCCACACTAATAAGATATTACTATAAAGATATAGCAAAGACCGTCGAAAGGTTGTTTGCTAAGATTTCCAAAATACTTGGTGCAAAAATGAAGTCTTTTGCTCAAGTAGCTTCCATAAGCTTGTTTGGCACTTGACACTTACTTAGTCTCCTACCTAGGCTGAACTGTCCGCACAAATCAAACTGGTTGTACTTCCTTTCTTTTTAATTCAATTCATAATATTCTTTCAAATTTAAAAACAAATATCCACTTGAAAAATTTAATTATTTCAAAGTGATAAGATGTATTCCAAAAAAAAAATCAATACGGAGATCCAAAAATTTAGAACAAATCCAATCATCCAAAGATATAATCTTGCATACCAGTACATCATTTGGTGTATAGTGCCCTACCAAAAGTTCTTGCTCATATAATTTGGACCTTTCCGTTACTTGGCATAACATTGAATATAGATGACATTTTTTGTTTTACACAATCAACATTTATACCTTATGCAATCCCAATGAAGCATACCAAATTTTAATTTAAAAAATCCAAAACTCCATTTTTGGTGAATTTTTTAATTTAATTTTTCATGGTTATACAAGATAATTCATTGAAAAACATTGGTGATGAATTTTTTTAATTTCATTGCGGAAATAGGTAGGAAACATCTATACACACTCACTTTTTCTTCAATAAACATCTCCAAAAAAGTTTCACGGTTTTCTCTACAAAGATTTCAATGTTGGTGTGACACAGCTATCAATAGATAGCTCTTTATTGTAATTAGGTTTTTCTATTTGCCCCTCATACTATAATGAATTACATACATTTGAGCATAATGGTACAATTACTTTGTCAAAGTCTATATTCTACATTATGCCATAGAAACGGAATGTTTCAAATTGCATATGCAAGAACTTTGGTAGGGCATTGTACAGTACAAGTTTAACACAGTTTTTGTCCTTTCATTGCCACCCAATGCTTTAAACTTTTCTTTAACAGCAGCCCACTGCAACACACTGAAGTGACTCTTTAAAAATTTTACACCATTGATCTTTTGAGATCTTCTAAGATCAATGGTGCAAATCATTTAGAATGTTGCTTCAGCGTGTTGCTGTGGGGCTGCTCTAATTCACTCATACTGAGCATGATTGCTACTTCTCAGCTTCTGCAAAATTATTATAAATGAAAATGAAAATTTCTCTCACTCTTCCGTAGACGGACCCAGAACTATTGCTCAGACAAGCCAGGATGTTAAAGTTCCAGTGAATTTACGATCTGTCATTGTTGTGATAAAGTTGATTTATATTCTCTTACAAGTGCCAGAACTTAAGAACGTTCACCTTGGAGGTTTCTCTGCCCTCAGCATATCTTCACCTTGCTGAAATCCATTTCGGGATGCTGCAATCAAGGACATCGCAGTCCTCAGAATTTCAGTGCATGGATAACACAATTTTGCATGCAATACTCGAGGTTCATGACTGTGGTTTATATCACAAATTCTCGTAGCCTAGAATTTTCAAGTGGTGAAAAGTTCGAGGCGACGACAACCGTAATGACAGTACAACTGGTCCAGCAGCTTTGCTTTACAATCTCAAGACGTCATGTCACCTATGAAAATACGTGAACGACGAGCAGGTTTAGGCAACGGGATTGTACCTGCGTCATAAATTTCTTGAGGACTTCGCTCTTGCTGGACTCATCACTTGTGGGTAACCCCATTTGCTTCTGCTGTTGATCATACTGCAAGACCGACGCCATTGGTGAAGTGTTCAATCACTCAGCGTTCACACTACTAAAGAGAACTGTTGGCAGAAATTTCTTACTGAAGACTATATCAGGCATCGTGGTCATGACCACATCTCTTTTCCAAGTTTCAGTACAAAACCACTCATTTGCTTGCGACGTCATTGCTTGAACTCAAGAATAAACGTTAATCGAAGGCCTATCTTGGAAACGTTGACACATGAGCTCACCTCATCACATTTTGTCCAGGATAATGATTAAGGAAATTGAAAATTGATTACCTCATTCTCCAGGCAACTGAACATGGTAAACACCCAGTTGCTGAGGAGGCAATTGCAGCATTGGGAAATCGCGCAATTGACCCTAATGGCCATAACATCCTGAATATCCAATTCTCTCGCGATAGGACTGGCAATGAGCCTCATCAAGAAAATCATCCGGACAGGAGGCAAGAAAACATAGCTTCAATCTAAAATGGTATTCTAATCTTCTCCCCTATGCTGGAATAAGAAAGTGTCGTTCGTACCATCATTTTCTCTACGGTTCCACGAGTTTCAGTATCCAGGTCATGCAAATTGCTGGTCTCAGGTTCCACCTTCTTAGTATTAATTACAGGCTCTCCTTTCACCACAC
This sequence comes from Neckera pumila, assembly GCA_963969595.1. NCBI lineage: Eukaryota > Viridiplantae > Streptophyta > Bryopsida > Hypnales > Neckeraceae > Neckera > Neckera pumila. The sequence continues at coordinate 6,246,210 of OZ018409.1, forward strand.
TTTTCCACCACTCCATTCTATTGCATTTGGTCAGAAAAATAGACAAGGTCCCATCGTCCTCTGCACACACAGAAACCAACTTCGGAAAGAACGCTCATTTGAGTCTCTCACTCCTGCAGTCTCTTAGATAGGTCATAAAATTAAATGCATGAACCAACAATCAAAATCTTTGATATTGCGGAAAAGATTATATTCATCCATAGGATTCCATAATAATTTCAAACTGTTACCTAAACTCCAGAAGCAGTCATCGGGCTTCACTGGATTGCAAAACTCGCCCTGCACGAGGAGACATTCACTATATCTTAGGAAAATAGGAGTTAAGTTACCGAAACTAAGACCTTGAGACTTGCTCTGCACAACTGCATAAGTGGATTACAAAGATTCAATTACGGACTGCTAATGTTCTCCATGACTTCAACTGACGAATAGAGAAAGTTCATGTAGAAGTGGACCACCCGCCTCCAGAATGGGTTTCTGGCCCTTAAGACCCGCTTTCAACGTCTTGCTCTTTATTTCACACGCCACTGCTTTTCCCCTCGTACCTTCAGGCATGTGCACATGCAACGCAATGTCTCCAAGAGTTTGTGTCCAAGAATATCTCTCGTGATCAAATCCATTCCCAGGATTAGGTTCTGCACACTCAGAGAGAAAATAGAAACATCACGGCCTGCCCTCTTTTGTTCAAAACAAACAATCAAATAAAAGAACCCATCAAGAACCACGAGCAAAAATATGGAATCGATGCATTCTACGTGTACCCTTACAATATGAGAGCCAATAAACAGCGAAAGGTTCACTTACTCAACCCTGTTTCCTCCTCTGGTTGTGCCCCATCACTATCAGCTTTCTTTGATGTCGGGCTGTCTTCTTTCTTTTTCCGCGGGGATTTCTCGCTGATGGGGTTTGCTGCAATGTTCGAATCCACGGTCTTGGGGGATGTCGGCGTCTTGCTTGAAATCTTGTTTTCCTCAACCTTCGCAATCTTCTCTGGTGCAACATCTTCCCCGTCATAAGCAGTCCTCCTCCTTTTTGCCGCCGTCACAATTTCAGTCACCCTAGATTCCACCCTATCCTCTTGCAAAAGATCGGTCTCCCGAAACAGAAAGTCGATAACTGTCGTCAGAAGCTCCAGAGGCTGCCGTTTATGCTCCTCAAGCAAGGTGCTCAAGACAGGGTCATGCTGAAAGAGTATGCATTCAGACTGGCGTGGCGAAGGAGCACGGGGTTGTTCCTGCGAGGGGATGGCTGCTGCAATCTCTGACTGCTCTTCTTGGTCAGGCTTGACTGATGCTGGGGGCTTGACTTGGAGTGGCGATGAAGTACGCGATGGTACCATTTCCTCTTCTTCCTCATACTCCGATATGACAGCCATTCGCTACACTTGTTATTGACAAGTATTCAACCTTCGAAAACCTAAAAACTTGCCACAACTGCCGATATCAATTATAGTCACTGAAGTCCGGGTATCTTTTGCGAATGTTGACGAAACACCGTCAGAATCAAATCCATAGCGAAGAGCTGCACATTATTTGCTCTTTCTATCTTTTCTGCCAAGTCCAGCAAAATCAAATCCGCGACGACTAATGATTCAACAAGTAGGAGACTATCTTGGCAAGAACGAAAACATCCAAAGCAAGAAAACGTTGCCAATGTAATGGATAGTACAAACCAGTTTCGATGACTCAATCGATTCCAGGCTCTGCAGCAGTAAAATTATTCCATCATCTAGGCGCGTCCTCACTATAGCCCGACAGCAGCTGTTGCAGACTCCAAACAGATGTATGGAAACACCACACGTACAAGAAATGGGGATATCTTTTGCAGAAACACTCAAAAATGAAGATTAAATACCGTTAAAATCAAATCCATCGCGCACACTCTCTTTATATGTTGTTTGCCGATTCTTACAAAAATCAAAACACCGACTCATGAATCCAATAACCGAAGGATTTTTCTCTGGCACGACCGTAAACTACCAAAACAAGAAAATGTAGAGATCGAGATGTGGCCTGACCAAAGCCACAACTGCTATTGCAGATTCCAAATTCACCACACAGAGCAGGAATCACTGCACGTTACCAAAACTGCAGATATATTTTTCAGAAATACTCAAAAATGTTGATTAAACACCGTCAAAATCAAATCCATCGCAAAGAAGTAGCAGCTTATTTTCTCTTTATGCTTGTTGGCCGATTCTTACAAAAATAAAAACGGCGACGTCTTATGAATTCAATAACCGAGGTCACTATATATCTTTGGCACGGCCGCAAACTACCAAATTAAGAAAATGTTACGATCGAGATGCGGCCACACCAAAGCCACGGCTGCTACTCAAATTGATGTATGCCTTCAAAGCGAAGGGATTGCAACACTCACTAATCACCAAACTGAATATTATTAGACAATGCAGCGATGTCGTAATTAAGAAGCGTCAATTAGACCACCTGCAACGGCAATACTGCCATTTGAAACAGAACATGCGAAATGACTGAAACATTGCTACTTTGAAAGAGGTCGACTGAACTGCAGCCACCATCAAAACTCTGCCAATTTCAGCGAAACTGAAATCAAAACGGTTTAGCATCGCGAAAGAGCGCTTGACCACGAAAGGCTGTATTAGTTCGGGTACCCGCATGAATTTTAGTGTTCGCAACACTAATTACAAACTCTTACACTGAATGGCGACAATGTTGCTAATGTTACCAACACTAAATGACATAAAAACTAGGTTAGGATTGAGATAGTTCACCCGACACTAAATCCGTATCCAATATAAACAGTGATTGCCAACTAAATGAGAATAAGAGTAAGTTACATGATAAGATTCATAACACTAAATTTCATGAAATTAGTATAGTTAGTATACCTCTTTTCTTTCCCAATGTAGAGGTCCATTTCATACTTGTAAGGACGCTTGCAAGAGTGACCAATTTAACCACTAGAGGCCTTGGCTGCATTCAAAAAGTGGAGGCGTATTGGTCAAACTTCATTGTAATTTTTAAAATAGTTATATTTTGATTTGCATTAAATTTTAAAAATGAAGTCTAATGAAATATATTTCTTCTCCACTTCAAAACTTAATTGAAAACAAATCCATAAATTCAATGAATTATTGCCATCTTGGGGAAGGCACTTGGTTCTACTACTACAAACCACGTGCAAACAAGTGGTTTCTAATAAACTATAATTTCAACCTAAAATTTCGAGCATTGTTTGGTAATGACTATAGGTTTCTATTGCCAAAATTTCCAACTCAAATGAAATATGGAATGATTTCTAGAAGAGGTTGAAAATGAACCTAAAATGGCATATTTTTCAACTCAAATATTTATAGAGAACACATTTAGATGATCGTTGCATCAATATTCAACTCAAAATGAGCTTTCAATAGAGAGTTATTTTTAGGAATTTTTTGTTCATTTTTAAAACAATTTTTTATGATATAATATAGGGGTGTGAAAGTTATTTTTCAGTTCTGCAGTGTATCTATTTACTTCAAAAATTTGTAACTAATTATCATTAGCAAATAAAAATATCAATAATTCAAAATACAAACTTTCAAATTAGGAAAATATATTCATATTTTTTTGGTTTTCATTTATTTAAATTTTAGGATATAATATAGGGGGTACAAAGTTTTGGTCGCACGTAGTTTGGATTAGATACACTAAGCACACATCCTGTGATTGCCATTGAAAACTCAATGTGTTCAAATCCAAATAACACACTTTTTAAATATATTGTGAAAAATATTTTTTTCTAATATTTAATATTTATTTTTTGTCCTCAATCTTATGTAGCACACTAGGTGATCACGTGGGCCAAATAATCTAAATGCTTTCCTTGATAACCGGAATTTCTAAAAAAGTGTGAAATGCCGGAGGGCTTTTGACCATCCATTAATTTCTTAAATTAATTTTATTCATTTTTAAATTTATCTTTCTATAATTGCACATTTTTATGTAGTCAAATGGCCCTCCTAAAGGTCCAGATTTTCTCTAATGATATTTATTCACAAGAAATGGTATACTTTAATTAATTTTAATTTTTATCAAAAAATCAAATATTAAAACTTCTAATTCTATGCCATCCGAGGCAAGTAGTAGTTCCCTAGTAGTGTACCCTCCAAGTGTGGTTGTTTTTCAAGGCAAATGGTAATTGCTAATGTTGAATAAGGCAGACAACAATTTCTAATGCCCTTAAGTATGGTGAAGCTCATGTACTAGTTTTAAAAAAATGTAGAGAAGGTTGCTCATCTCTAGGGAATTGACTTCTAGAGACCTAGCCCAATTGAAACGACATGAGGATTGCATGCCAAATTGGAATTATGATCTTGCTTCTCGCCCCCCTCTAGTTGCTCACCCTCTGATCTAGCGATGGAAATTGGCCCTAATGCTATCTAAACTATTATCAACTACCATATTCATGCATCTTATAAATCAAAATAAATCCAAAACTAGTGCATGTGTAGTGATATTATTACTTTATTACTTATGAACTGAATTAACAAGGGCACTCCACCAATTCTACTAGTTGATCATAGAAAACAAGCACTAGCCATGGTAGAATTTCTACAATGCTTTCAAAATGAGAGGCATTCCAAACTTGGATTTGTGCACCATATCAAAATCTGGGTGATGCCGGTAGTTCGGCAAAATTGCAAGTTGGAACCGCCTTAACACCATGGCTAACACAATCTTAGCTTCCATGAAAGCCAAGTTGTTGCCAATGCAGTACTTTGGACCCAAGCCAAATGGCACTTGTGGATGTGAACAAGCACAAGAGACACCATTGTTGAACCTCTCAGGGTTGAATTCCGCAACTTCATCTCTCCAATAGTCCCTATCCTAGTAGATTGCCCCATTTGCCACTTTGATGATCGTGCCCTTTGGAGTGAATAGTCTCTTCAATAGGAGATTTTCTGTTGTTGTTTGCTTTGACATTGTTGGTACTGCTGAGAAGATTTGCAATGTTTTGTTTATGATCATTCCCTTGTACCTAGGGCACATCCAAATACATGAACCACTTAGACCAAAGATATTTGCAAAAATGAGAAAACCTATGTGGTCATTTTGAGATCTAAAATTAATGAGTTTGACTAGTTAAGAGATCTGTAACACTGAATACGTACAACACATTCAATCCAAGTAGAATGATTGGGATATTCTATTCTTGCTTAATCCCCTAAAGGTTTTTGACTATGTTTTCACCCAAAATGCTCCAAAACTACCATTTCTAATACAAGTACCAAAATTTAGAAAAAAAACATTTTTGGACACAAGTAACCATAAGATCTTGTAGTGTATTGGTTTGAGAATATGTAGAAAAAAATTACAAAATTTTCCACCGTGTAGATTGCAAGATATTAGTGTTTGAATTGAGAAAAATCCATTTTTTGTCCCTGCGAAAATCTGGGCAGCTGCACTTCACAAGGTCACATTTGTATGAAAAAATGTCCAAAATGGTGGTTACTCTTTGAATTCATTTTTGAAGTCAAGTTGGCTATATTCTTGAAAAATTTTAGATCATTTGGAATTGTACAACATATAGGAAAAAAATAGTAAGTAGAAAGAAGTAGAGAATGATTGAAAACACTAAATTGTTGAGAATTTCATTATAGAATTGAAAAATGCCAACCCCAATGGTTATAATGTTGTAATAACCTATCTACACCTAGTGTTTTTATTTTTTTTTCAAAAATATTGAAAATTGAGTTAAATAAAGGACTTCAAATTTTATTTTAGAGTAGGAAATCTATAACTGCCCCCAAACTAGAACACCTCATAATTTTCATCTCATAAATCAAAATGGAATGATTCAAAGCTTTCCATATATATGTAAGTTTACAGAAGCAATTCCAAATTTTTATTTTCTTTAAAAGTGATTTTTTAAGAATTTTTTAGCTGCCCGCCGAGCATTGAAAATCACATATCATACAATAACTTTTCAACCATGCAATCAAAAGTTATGAAAATTGTTGGGCTTTAAAGCTACTCCTTGGGAAAATGTTGTGTGAAAATTTCAAAGAAAAAAACCAAAAACTCCACTCGTAGTGAGCTGCCCATAAATGCTATGTTCTCAAAAAAGCATGTTCAGTGCTTTAGGGGTTATTTGATAAATGTGAAAATATTGAATGAACATAACAATTTAATATACACATGAATAATATGTTTTGAAATTCAAAATCAACAAAACTATCATTTTTATGGACCTTCCTTGATTGCTATATGCAAAACTCATTCAATGTAAAGATGGATTGTATAGGCAATGAAGGACACAATTATCTAATATTGTTCCCAACGTAGTATCAATTGATAGGTGTTGACTTGAAAATTAGTTTTAATAACTTGTAGATTAAATGTGGTATATGTGGCCTTGGTTTTCATTATTACTATACATAATGCCAGTGAATGGGATTTAGAATTACAATCATTTGTTGTTTGTCTTTTTCATCAAATTCTTGGTTTGCGCATTCGATTAAGAAGTATTGACATTTTATTGTTAGGCATTACCCTTGGAATAATGTGCTAACCTTTAAATTAATGTTACCTTTAGCATTTAAAGTTATGTTTTATAACAACCTTGAATGGTTATAAACAAGGAATGTTGACAAGACATTTGGTCTTGTCAAATCCTTTCCATGTTCTTTGTCATCAATATTGGACCTACATTTATTCTTTGTTGGAATTCTACATATTAATAATAACTAAGCCATCCTTGATGATAGATATTTATATTCCTCCCCTTAATCACTAACTCTGCCACATTACCATTGCAGAGCCTTCAGAGCAATGGTCTCAAATGTGGTTAGATTTAGCAAATCTTATATCCAAAATGTTTACATTGTGGGTTCTAATACTCCCTTCAATCATTGACTCAAATTTTGCCACATTATTCTACATCAACAGTGTAAAGTATAATTAGTGGTTAAATAAAAGGCTAAATATATCAAAATTCTTCCAAAATATATTTATAGATAAACAATAGACGCAAGTACTACTTTGCCTAAATTCAAAATTAAAGCATAGTTAGTAGTAAATTCTACATTTGGAGCCATGAATGAAGGTACAAAATGGGTGAGTAGGAAAAAAAGCTACCACTTTAAGTCACGTGAGTGTACTAGGGTTGCACTCCCCTCCATTACCAAGCACCTCCAAGACTTCCCAACTAGCATGATCTTGCCAATGAGGATGGTTGGCTAGCAATAACATAGAAAAAACAGTGGTGCTGGCCATAGTGTCCTTGCTTGCAAAATAGAAGAGCTTGCAATTGTTGAATATTGATGCCATGTTGAATGCTTGTGTTTGCTAATTCCATCCATCTGCTGTTGCGGTCAACATGTGCCCAAGCAAATCTTCTCCATAAGAGCTTGCTTTCCCTGTAAGCACGGCATCCCTTCGTCCATCCATAGAATTGTGCAAGAGAGCATCAATCTTAGCCGTGCACTTATCCATGTTCTTGTTCGTTTTTGTTGGAATTTTTCTGTTCAAAAATAAAGATATGAGAATCGGAACTTATAACATTCTTGAATATGAAGGCTTCAATGCCTTTTCTACAATATTCACTAGAAGAAAATTGTGTTGGATTCCACAAAAGCATGTGGGATTGATTTTGTTGAGTTCCTAGTTTCCAACGCTGCACCCTCCTCCTCTCTCTCATCCATCCAATCTAAATCGGCCCTTTTGAAATCTGAATTGAGGTCACAGGAGCTGCCTGGAGAAAAATAATCATTTCCACATCCCAAGGCCCTTTGGGTCATGCTTGTCACCATATGGCCCTGGAAAACAACATGAAGGTAATGACAAATATTAGTGCATAATTTGAATGAACACAGCCACATTCAAGTATGATTCGCAAAGCGGAAAACATTTAAAACTCTTACATAATGAACTTTGAAAATCCATAGTTTATTCATACAATGACCAAATAATGTTTTACAAAATACATGCAGAAGCCCATCCTTATTTCTACACATAAAAATATGAATTTTCTCTCCCACTCACACCAAAAAATGCATAATTCATTTCGGTTATTACAAGTGCTTCAAGGTAATACATTCATGTGGGTCCTTCATGGTCTAGAAAAATGCAACCTAAATAAAACAATTCATCAATCATTGTGAATGTGCAAATTGTACTTACATTGAGTGTATTTTGTCATTGAATATTCTCGTGGTATTTTTGAAAACAACCCTTCTTCCAACACATGAATTTGTTGTTGCATGTGGGGCAAAAAGTCTTTGGCCTAATCAACGGGCCGGATCCATCATTACAAACTACACATGGCTTTTGAACATCACTTTGAGCCGGGTAACAAATGTGCACAAGCCGGGGCTCTTCAGTGCATTGCGGACGTCTCTTCCTCGACCAATTCGCTGTGAATGCTTTGCATAAGTGAGTACGAAATTGAAGATGAGACATTAGATGTCGAGGTGGCATCTGCTCTTTGCATTGTCCATGTATATTATATACATGTTCACAATGCTTGTGTCTACAAGGAAAAAAAAAACATGGTGCCAGCACTTATGCAAATGAGTCTGACAAGTATATGATGCACGCAATTGGTCTACTACATCAACCCCCCTCATATCTATTGTGTACTCTAAATGCACGAGAGATGTCTGAATTCTCAAACGGGTAGAGCCATTCCGGCGTGGGACAGTCACCACTGGAAACTGCCAAGGAAATTGGACCGGGATTGCATGTGTTGAAATAATGAGAATGGGCTTCTTATCCTTCCATAAAATTGCACACATTTGCCGTGACTCGTGCATATGCCATTCTAATGTACCTTGTGGCTTTCTATTGAATTCTTTTGTATTTTTGAATGCACTTGGGAGCCCAACCCGATTGCACCAAATAGTCCCCGTAGCATATGTCCCTTTCTCTAACAACTCCTTGAATAAAGGAATACTAGAGAAAAAATTATCCATCATTATAACATGTACTTTGCCTTCAATAGGTGCCACCAACCGCAGTACTACATTATGAGCAATTGTGGTGCCCCACAAACTCCTGCACATGGTACATCAATACCTTCTTCGACAATGGGATCTTTCCCACAATACACTTCAAAATTGGAGACAAATTTAGATTTTGAATTGGCCAGACACCAAACCTTCAAGCCCCACTTCTGCGGTTTCTGTGGCATGTACTGTCGTGCCGAGCAGTACGTGCCCTTATACCTAATCATCATTTCATCTATAGTTGTGAATTTCCCCACATTCCATGCATTTCTATAATTCTTGCAAATTGCGTTCAACAACTACCTCACGTGATCCATTTTGTCATATCCAGGCCTAGTTTTTTCACTCTCATACTTAAATGGATTGATAACATGTAAACACTTGGTCAAAATCATAAACCGGTTACGAGCCATGAGTCCCGAGATTATTGAACAATGGAAAATTGAACCAACCGTGTGCCAATAAGTTCTAATGTTCGGTTGCTTCTTCATCCCCATATATATAATAATGCCAATAAAAACTTTGAGCTTAGCTACCATAAGAGGCTCCCAATTCTCTCCACCATAAGTTTTTCCATTCCTTCCCCTTCACAAGTGGCATATCTATTTGTTTCGTTCACAATGCGGAGTAAAACGTAATATGGCCAAAATATGTCCCATAAATTCAAGAACATTGGGAAGTGCCTCCATGAGGTATTTGAGCCAAAAAGTCCAGTGAATTCTTGAGGCTCCGGATCATACATAATAGAATTTTCCTGCCACGTTGAGTCCCGATAAACATATTTTACACTATGTACATCCCCAAGGTCAACATCATCATCTTCTTCATCAGACTCATCAAAGTCTACTTTTGCATATCCTAAATCAATTTCATTGTCCCTCTCATAGTTTATGGCAGAAGGTGCTATAAAATGTGGTCCCCTAATGCCTCCATATTCATCCCCGTCATCTCCATTATAGAAATCACCACCAAAATCCCATGCATTTCTACCTCCATTTGTCCCTCCTCCCCTCCCAGCCGTAGCCCCAGTCCTCTCCTTCTCTCCAAAAGGAGGCAATTCAGGACTAGCTGGTGAGGGGAGCTCTGGACCAAAGAATAAACTGCCATTGCCATCCCAGCAAGCCTCCCTGCCGGCCCTTTTCCCTGCCAGCCTCCTCCCTACCAGCCCAACCCTGGTGCCCAGCCTCTTCCTTCGGCCTCTCACCTCCTGCCAGTCCAGCAGGGTTCCCAACCCCTTCCCCCAGCCTCCACCTTCTTGCGCGCTGCGGCCCCGCCCCTACCTCCCGCCCACCTCCCCGTTGCGTTAGCGGGCGCTCCCCTCCTTGTTCCCCGCCGCGTTCCCCCACCTCCCCGTCACTGGAGCTGCGCGGTCTGTCTGCGTAGGTTCTTCCGTCCTCGATGCCAACGCTTCCAACCTCCTCCTTGTTGATGCCGGTGAAGTGGTTGCCCGTGCGTGATTTGAACAATGCCGGTTGTGGTCGTGCAGATCTCATTGTATCCAAGGCTTGTGAAGTGTATAGAACCTCTAGTGGCCAAAGAATTTCTTCCAGTGAGCGGACTTCATCAAATGCATAAATACCTTCATCAAAATTGTCCTCTTCAATTTCTTCACAGCTTGATTCTCTACTGTCTTTGTCTTGGGATTGAATGTCTAAGAAATTGGGGTCGTCCTCTCCAATATGTAGTGTGTCTTCAAATTCAAAGTTGTTCTCTCCTTCACAAGGCACAGGCGAAATAGGCAGTAGAGTTGGATAGTCCAAAATGGGAGTATAATCCTCTGGAGGTATTGGACCTGTACTTGAAGATGGTGGATCCGCTAGAATTTCTGCCGATAATGCTGTCAATCGGGAGCTGCAACGCACCGGAAGCCCATCCCAAGCAATTTGCAAAAATGCCAGAAAAACACACATTAGAGAATGGAAGAGGAATTTTGAATCTATAGCTAAGTAAGAGGCACAAAATTTTACCTCTTTCCCCTTGCGATTGGACCTTGTGCTTGTAATTCTACCTCTCTTGATAATGAGAAAGTCCCTAAGCTCTCTCAGTCTCACTCACTGTGAAATTGCAGTCTTTCATCTACTCTTCAAAAGCACAAAAACTTCTAATTTGCAAAATGGGCTCCAATTTGTGCCTCCCTTCTTTTGTGATAGCAATGGTACTTCAAATGTAGTCTATGCACATCAAATTGTACACCTATTACCATTAATTTTGCACATTCAAATGTTGTGGTGGAAGTAATAGGTGCTATTATAATACAACTTTTTGGAAGTGAAGGCCAGCTAATTAAGAGCATGGAGCCCCATTTGGTTGTGAATGCTTCAATTACATGCTGGGAATTGCAATTTTGGATGCTTGTGAGTCAGAAATGTAATTGCTCAGGACAAATTCGGCTTCAATTTGTATTTGGAATCGCATTGAAGAAGTTCTGTTTAGCAACCAATTTCCCAAATTTGATGATCATGTGCCATCAATTGACTTCAAAACCTTCAATTATGCTTTGGATTCCAAATGCGCACCTAAACTAGATTTGGATTTGCCCAATTTGCTTTAGAAATAAAAAAAACTTTGAAATTTGGGCGCAGGTTTGGCACAGCGGAGGCGCGCGGCAGAGAGCGCTGCAGCTTGTCAAGGCGGGAAGCAAGCAGGCTTTGCAGACGCCCCCCAATTGCCCAACTGGGTCCCCCTCCTACAATTGCGGGTCACCTCCCACCGTCCATCGATTGCCTGGCAACCCGCCTTCTACCTTGCCCTTCCCTGGCTCTCCCTCTTCCCCGCCCCTGCTGCCCCCGTGGGAGTCAAAATCAGATTCCTGAGGGGCAGCATATTTCCAAACTGAAATTTATTTTCAATGCTCATAACTTTTGGAGGATAAGTCGGAATTTGCTGAAATTTATGTTCTCGCGGAGCTAATGTGATTTCCTATCTTTCAAAAAAGTTTCAGAAAATCATATAAAAAATTGAGGTCACATGAGCTTGCCCGAAGTACCAAATAACCTCCACAGGGACACTTGGGCTTTTAGGGGTTAAATGTGTTGAAATGCATTTTCCAACGCAGAATTTGCATTGGAAACTAGGAACTCAACAAAACTAATTCCACATGGTTTTGTGGGATCCAGCGCAGTTTCCTTCTAATGATTGCAAGAATGGGAATGTTCACTTCAATAGGTTTTAGTGAGTTTTGATGATAAAAGAAGGTTGGAATGCAAGGCTACAAAAGGAACTTTGCCCAAAAGTTCAAGAATGTTATGGTGGTGAAGGATCAATGATGCAATGAGCGTCATGGGTTTTGAAAATCTATTAACTGAAGTTAGGTTTTGCATAACTATTGTAAAAGATACTCAAATGCCATTCTTGAACTTCATTTACAAATAGCTACAATCTCTTTTTGTTCGAAAAAAAGACAATCTTACAAAATCATGATTGTTGGTGAATTTGTTAGGTTATTAGTGATTCTACCTTGAATTGCATATTGGATGATTTTGTAAGCTGATGCGGAAAAGTTTCAAAGGTTGTAAGCAAGATGATTATAAATTTAACCTTTCTTACTTGCACTCACAAGATTTTCTAATGTAAAATCTAATTAAAAAGATATGCAACAAGATTTCTTGATTAACCTTTTTTAGTCCAAAATAATGTAACCCTTATACTTAATATTACCTATATTTTGAATCAACCAAGCCAATGGATTACGCAAAATTATGGAGATTTGTGTTGCCAGCTCTCTCTGGAGTTCATAGATTTTCTCCCTTTTGTCTCAATCACCACCAAATGCTATCAACAATATGATTCTTACTAAAATTTTATGCATGTTCGGTTGCACATCAATTTCCGCCAAATCACCACCTTCATTGACCATCTTTTCCCACTTTTGTATTCCTATTGTGGTTGCTTCTACCATTGTCTCTACCATGTCCTACAAATGGTCACCACCATAATTTATTAGACTCTTATACTACCAATAGCAAAATCATGTCTAATTGACACCATTGCATGCATTCAAAATAAGAATAGATATTTTACTTTGGAACCTACTATTGCCACTTATAGAGCTATTGCGAGAGATTTTAGAAAAGAAGGGATTTGGGTAATGTGCTTTCAAGTTTCTTCAAGAAAGTTAGTACTTTAGAACTCAAAATTGTAGCTAGTAGACTAGATCTAGGAACAAGCTTTAAATTCTTGGCTGCAACTGTGAATTGTGACAATCCTATAGTTGTTATTAAAAAAACATGGCATGAGGTTCTTTTCTTTATTGATATATTTTACTACCTTCTTAGATGATTAATTTCAATACCAATAGATATAGAAGTAATCACTTGTAACCGTTTATTCAATTACATGAGAAATCAAACACATATTAAAATGCATTCTCCTCAAGTGTATGAGAAAAGATTCAAGTGCTTGGTTGGGCTTAAGGTGGTTACCTTGTAACCATCTAAATATAGAACGCATACAAAGATTTTTCATGCTCTAATTCTTCCATTTTTGAAAGTTAGGAAAGAAGAAACGGAACTCAATACAAGTTGAAACATCATTTTTGAATCCCAAGATGAGCTAATTATAAATTCCAACAATATAACATCATAGAGTTACTTTTCCATTCATGTCATTTAGTGAAAATATTTTTATTACAGCAAGATTCAAACAGTACACACCAAAGCAAATTTAAACCAATACAAAAAAAATTCATGTACATATATCACAAATGCAAACAAATCAGCAACTATATATCTATGGTTTTGAAAAATGAATCACTGAATTGATTTAACCCCTAAAAGCCCAAGTGTCCCTGCGGGGGTCATTTGGTACTTCGGGCAAGCTCATATGACCTCAAATTTTCACATGATTTTTTCAAACTTTTTTGGGAGATAGGAAATCTCATTAGCTTCACAGGAAGATAAAATTTCATCAAATTCCGACTTACCCTCCAAAAGTTATGATGGATTGAATAAAATTTCAGTTCGGGAATCTGTTGTCCTTGCCTTTGACTCCCAATGGGCATCAAAGGTGGCAAGAGAGGAGAGGTGGCAAGAGAGGCTATTGCTTTGCCTATTGGGAGGTCACATTAGGCTTTAGGAGCTTGTAGATGTTAGAGATTTTGACATTTTTCCAAATTTTTTTTCCTACTTTTGAAGCACAAGTGCATCTTTCAATCCACCGTTCAGATTTCCTAGATCAAAAAATGTGTGATGGGAATTTTTTTTGAAAATGGCCTAGTGTATTGTCATTTCTTGGGACATAGTGGCAAATTTTAATTTTTTTGAATATCGGGATTGTCTTGGATTGCCTTGAAAATTGGCATGCACATGCCTAATATGTTTCCCCATAAGAAAAAATTATAAATTGGAGGTCTGTAGTGGAAAAAATTCAGCAAATGGCGGTCAAAGGCATCTAAAATTTTCGGGCACAGTGGAAAAAAAACAAAAACAGACTTTGAATGCAAATATCTTACAATCTGTACAATCAAACCTCACAAAATTTTTACTACATATTCTCACACAAGTTAACTCCAAGTTCCTACGGTTACATTCCCAAAAAAACATTTTTTCAAATTTTTTTGATGAATGCTCTAGAAATGGCAGTTTTGGATGTTTTTTGAGTTAGAAAAGGCCTTGGGCTCTTAGGGGTTTATCCCAAAAGAACAAAGGATTCTAGATTTGAACAAGGACAATTCCATTGATTATGCTGTGAAAAATAGGTTTTGGTTCAGGTCTTGTTTTATGTCACTAGAATTAGTAAAGAGCATCACATATGTTGGTAAAAAAAATGAACCAATTTGAACCTAAAAAAAGTCCACAAATGCCCTATTCAAACAAATTTAAAAAAACATGAGACCAAAATTGGACATCTCAATCTTGCCAATTGTTGATGCATGGGTTTAGGGTGTAGCTAGTCATTAAAAGAAATATCAGCCCTTTAGAGGGCTCCTCCAGAGTGACAAACCAAGCTATTAAAAAGCTTGGTTTGTCATTCTAGCTGATTGCTGCGGTGAGTAGTTAGAGTGGTTTACTACTCACCGGGGCAGTCAGATTTTGCAGAATTTAAAAAAAAAAAAATTAATTTCTTTCAAGATTAATTTAAAAAAATATATTTATTAATTTTTATTAATTTTTTATTTGCAAATCTTGGTTCTTGCGCCACTGTCACAGTAGAAAGTGCTGCGCGGAAATAGGGGAAATACAAATTTTTGAGCAAAAAAAGAGTAAATTTCAGGGTACCTCGGAGGGTTGTGGAGCAACCTTCCAAAGGCCTAAACTTTTTTCTAAAGTAATACCTTGAGTGCATCTTGATGAAAGAATGAGGGTCCGTCTCTCGGTAGACCATTTCTCTCCAAACTGACTAGCCAATCCTTTGCCCAACAGTTGCCTAATGATCATGTCTTTCAAGGGGGACCTCCTCAAGAATCTGTGATTGTTCGCAAACACTTCTTTTGCAATCTTCGGATCTTGCACAACATATTATATGCTGGTAGCCCATTGATAAACAAAATTCTTTCCTGTGCAAATCAAGCGTCAGAAGCTCTGGCATTGTCTTGGACATAAAGTAGTGTATAGAGAGAATCGCCGGGGTTTTAATTGTGAGTTAGTCGGTTCAAGCATTTTAGCAATAGATGCTCTTTGAAATTGTCGCACCAAAATTGCTCAAAAGGGTGATCATGTAGAGCACAAAATTATTTTTTTCTCCCAAAACCAAGTCAAGCTAGGTACCTACATCCACTTGCAACCATTACACAAAAGCAATCCCTAGAAATGCTTCCTTAAATTAAATATGGATTGAAAATGAAACTCTGCAATTTATTTTTAGGAGATCTACAATTAGTACTTCAAAGATTCATAGTTTCTTCATCCGATGTCCCAAATCTACATGCTAAGGTGCATTCAAACCCTCTTTTAACCCCTGAAGGAGGTTGGCCTGGGAGATACATGCGTGATTTGGGACATATTTCTAAGGAGCAAAGAATACAAAGTAATATTCTAGGTGAAAGCACACTACACTAGGTACGAATTTGGCAAGAAAATTTGGTACTTTTTTGTACTTTTTTGTAAATTTTTTATACATTTTTTTGTATTTTGTATTGTATATTCTTCGATATATATATTTTGGGGGATTTGATTGTTAGCCATCCTAGAGTCTACATATATGTTGCTTCAGGCACCAGAGCCTTCTGAGCCCAAATTTTTGTATATGACTATTGTGGATGTTACAAACAAATGGCAAAATGTATTCAACATACTCTGGCACCCAAGAATTTGCAAAAATAATAAACAAAGGTGGAATCTTTTGTCGAGCTACATAGAATTCCTACAATACATCAGAGAGAGGAAGGCATCTCACAAAAGCGTGTCAGGAGGCAAGGGGGCAATGCGACACAATTGTTCAAGTTACCTGGTCATCAATTCACTGTTGAAGCCCATTAATTTTGAAAATGGTCCAACTCAAAGCTTGTGTTTGCGGAGTTTCTGCAGACAAATTGCTTGCAATCAAAAACATTGTCAATATCAATCTTGCAATTGTCAATCAAATTCAGAAGCTCCTTCTCCATTAGAGCTGCTGAGCTTAGGATTTTTGTCTCCCGATTTTGGTGTTGGTGCCCGGGTTGCCACTTGCAAGATGGAGATGTTGTCGTTGTTCAATGATTGATTTTCATCTTGGTTCCAGCGTAGTTGAAGCAAGATGGACAAAACTTGCAAATAAAAGCAAATGCTTAGCAATGACTTTCTCGTAAGAAAAACAAGCTCTAGTCTCAATAGTGAGAGTGCCTCGATGCAGCTCATAAATTTTACACTGTAAATATGTTTTTATGTTTTCCAACTTAGTCAAATATTACGAAATGTACATAAACAGTTCAAATTTTACCAGAAACTACTCACACACCAACTAAAAAACGACAAGCAAAAGGTCATTAAAGATGGAAAATGGTCACAAGCATCCCCATTTTCCCAAAATATTCCTCTAATGAATTCAATGACCAAAGAAAGTAAAGAATAAACGCTCCACACCTTTTTCAGCACACCACTTATGGACATTTGACAATCCGATTGACATCTTGCATTATATGGAGTTATAGGCATTATGGGGAGTTCCATAGCACACTTGCCATCCTTCATTCTCAAACTAATCAATTGCAAGTTGTCTAACCAGTCCGCCAAGATCACCACCAGACTTAGTTGCCACAACAACCAACACTTCTTGCAGGTGCAATTGAGATATTATTTTCTCTCATGTCTCTCTCAAATTGTGTTTTGAAGACAAAATATTAGTTAATTAAGCTTTTCAAATGACGTACGACATCTATTTCCATTGGAAGCACAATTGTGGTCATATGATAAGCAAAATGAAAACAAAGCATGAGCTGCTAAGTGAAAAAATAAAGGACTGATTGAAGGAAGTGACAAAGCAAGAAAATATTTACCACTCTGTGATGCAACCTCACGCCCATGGGAGAATTAGCAGCCATAGAGGCTCCATTCATGCTAACAAGAGCTGCAAAAGATTGTGACAAAAGAGGTTTCCCACTTATTCAGAGACCCGATCCCTATCAGGGCTGTGCGCTTCCTATTCTCCATTCTGATGACAAGATTTTGCTTCAGTAGCAACGCAAGAAGCACTTATTGCTTTTGCTTCAGCTGTTGATGATTCCACAAGAGATTTGTTTCCTCTTCTTTTGGTTTGGCAAATCGGGCAAACATGTTGCTTGCTAAAAAGTTACTAGGCTAAGAAGGCCAACCATACAATAGAAACTTTAGTGGTTTTAATTTTGGCAAGATACTAGATGCTTTCAAAGAAGCCAATGAAACCAAATCTCAAGTCACGTTAGGGCTGAATCCCCAGTTCTTAGTAAAGAAATAGATCGTTGACAAAGTCAACTGGATAGCTGAACATTATTTGTGAGCGTCTTACCTGAGTCCATGTGAGACAACAATTTCAGTGCTTATATCGATTGTTGTATCACCATTCACAGGCCTTGCGATTGGATTAGCCAATAAAAAATGAATGGTTCAATCAAATCTCGGCAAATTAAGATATGGTGATTTTTGCATCTCAGGAGGTCTACTTTAACGACCATATATCGGTTGAATCGATCACTGAGTGGATGGCTCTCTAACACATTGTAATACGTAGCCTAATTAGATGGGATATGCTTTGCCTTCCAGATACGTTGTCCCCTCACAACCTGTAGGCATAGTTCTTTCATACTGGCTTATAATTTTTCAAAAAAAATTCCAGAAGGCAGTTTTTTGCGTTTTGACTGCCTTTTGAAACAAGAACTCAACAAAAGCAAGGTGAAGCATTTTCAGGGAATTCAACAAAGTTTTCTTCTAGTGCAATTTCACCATGCTATAGTGCGATTGCAAAATGAGTTGGAGTTGTTTCATGCTACAAAATGACTCCAGTCAAGTGATACAAGATGTCACATTCAATTTGTGAGGAATTTGCAAATCATTTTTATAGGTGCAAATGTTGCAATTGCGGAGCGTCCACGCATCACTGGAATGACTGCACGCTATTCTGCAAAGACTTATTGATGTTGTATTAGAAATTGGACACATTTGCGACTACTGCTATATTCGTGCATCCATTAGAGGCACCTTGAGCATCTACCAAAAACAATTTTTATAATGATGCCCTAGTATTCTTCCTATACTAATAGGTTTTCCTTCGTTGACAATTTGATGGCGCCCACCACTCCTCCGTGGTTCAAATCCTTGATGCAACAATATCACTAATTGTAAGCAACCCTGAGAACAAAGAGGACATGGCTCATAGGCATTATAGTACTCTCAAAGGATTCTCTAAATGCTACTTTGTAGCTTTCATTTCTGTGACTTCAATATGACTTCATCACAGTCAATTAAAAGTTGCGGTAAAGGATTTTACTACAAAAATGACTCATAAATGACTAACAAATGACTTTTGCACTACTAGCAACCGGACACTCAGCTCGGCATCCCCACAGACTGCAGATTTGGCAATTTTGGAAAACTGTAGAAATCATGTGCAGTCATCATCACGCTTTTCTTGCATGAAGTGAGTAGACCTAGAACAACCACATACGTACTCGTTTTGGAGAAGTAAAATAGGTGACCCTTTATTCTTCATGTGCCAATCTTTTCCAATCCATTTAGCAAACTTGTCTATAACTTTTGATTTGAGGCCCAAAATGTAAAATAGATTTTTGGATATGAAAGTGACAATGATTTTTTAACTTTTATTAGTTCAAAATTTTTTGAAAAAAATTAATCTACTATGCCTCAATGAAGTTTGAAATATTACTAGTAACACAATTCTTGCATTTTACTTATCCCACATGGTTTGTCTTGCCTCCTACTACCCCACTTCTATAAAAGGCTTGTCATTTGCTTCTTTATACTCACATAGTAAGTGGATTTGGAAGCCATGTGAGACATAAGCCAAATATGATGTATGGCCAATGTATGGTGTATGGTGCATTGTATAATGTGTATGGCATATTGTATTTGGTATATTGTGTATAATGTATTATATAATGTATATGGCATATTGTATATTGTATTTGGTTTATTGTATACGGTGTATTGTTGTGGAATTTTGAATGTATGACTTGTTCCTTGTCTATTTGTCATTATATTCCTTTTTATAAACAATGCATTGCCGCAAATAAAAAATGACTAAAAAAATGACTTTCCTTGTTTCTGAGAGTATTCTAAACCTGAAATCCATGTCACTTCAAAACGACTACATGCGTCACTCAAAAATGACTAGACAATCTTGAAAGTACACCTTACAAATGACTGCAAAATAATTGGACACGTGTCAGATAATCACTTGTCCATTGAAGATAATACAACAATAATAACTAAAAAATAATTGGACATACGTCAGCCTTGCACTAGTTGACACAACTCCCTCACGACTGTAGAATGACTCACGCGGAGGTCCATATTAGCAATGGTCGACCAAATTTCTCAAAAAAATGGGAAACTTCCCGACCTTTCCAAAAAATTTTGTCCCTAAACTTGAATGCCACCTAGACAGATCCATCCATTCTTCATCCAAGTCTACTTTCATTGGTGATAATAAACCTGCAATCATTAAAAGAATGAATTGTCCACTATGACTGCAGGGCCAGAAGTCATTCCGAGTCATTTTTGTCTGAAATGACTGTTTTGGAGGCATTTTTTGCAGTCATGAAAGTGCCCATTTTTTTGTAGTGTTTGTAAATACTTCTAAATAGAACCACTATAGACTGAATACTCCAAATATAGGCCAATTCTGGCCCCAACCTTCTTTAGGGGTTAATTGCCAAAACGACTCAAGAAGAATGAAGGCAGTCTGAAGTTCAATTCAATACTTTTAGGTGCATATACCATAGCATATGAAACTGGCATGCATACCATATTTGGAACAGAACAAAGCATACTAAGGCATAATAATGCTAGAAAACTTGGAATCCTTACCCCACAGCAATCCCTCCAGATGCAAGCATAAAACAATCAATCCTTTGAACATTTATTGTTTCTTCATCTGGTGTCTAAGCATGACATGCTAAGAGCATCTCTACTCCAGCTCAACAATTAGATCAAATTGGGCAAATGGCTGTGCCCGAACATAGTGCGTGCCCCACGGCACGCAAGGCGAGGACCAAAAAATGGCCAAGCATGGCCAAATTTGATGAACACCCGGCCAAATGAAGAGCCTTGTTTGCGGCTCATTATGGGCTATTTTATCTTTGTTTCCAAGTTTTGAGAGACCTTTTCATAAATGAGTGTCTTTCCCAAGTTGGCATTCATGAGGTGGCACTTTGGGGGCCGTTAGACCCGATTTCTTGTGTTTGTAACCCGTGTTGCCATGGAGCTTATGGAGGACACAAGGTCTGGGCTTGGTCAAATCACTCACCAAATGCTCATTGGCTGTTCCATTTGACCGTCTCAGGAGTGGGGATGCTTTAAGATGCATTCAAACCCTCTTTCAATTGCTAAGAAGAATGAAGACAATGTAAAGCTCAATTTGATGTTTTTTAGTGAATAAACCATAACTTACAAGAGATGGGCATACTATATTGGAGACAACTCAAGGCAAACTGATGCATGACTAGAGAATTTGGTATCCTTATCCATTTGCAATGCAAGCCTAATTCAATCCATCCTTTGAACATTCCCAATTCCCAGAAACTACATGCTCACGAGTATGCTTAGTTGCATTTAAACCTCCATTCACTTGCTAAATAGATCCATGAAAAATGAAGGCAAATGAAGACTTTGTTAATCTCATTTTGATGTTTCTAGGGTGCACATAACCATAGTACAGGGAAACTTGCATGCATACCATATTTGGGATATGGAACACCTGCTGAATCAACGACCTCGCTCGCCATTGACGAAAGAAATTGCGGGTTTCTTCAAACCGCCCCCCTCCCCTTTCACAACAAAGTGGCCCACAATGAACAGTGTGGTGCCCAACATTTGTCCTCTTCTTGCTGTTGTGATCGGTCTTCCTTGTGCCATTTTGACCTGTTTCGTCCTTCAGTTTTGCCTTCCGATGCAATTGATTTTGTCCTTCTTATGCCCCATTGTAACAGGTTGAAGTGCCCTAACTCGTTGGAAATTTAAAAAATGGTGCAAAGCATCATAAAGCATCTATTTTTGGCAAATTCTACTTTTCTCTTTTGCTTTTGCTACGCTTTTGGGTTACTGTGCTTGGTTTCTTCTTGTTTTGGCTCTGGCTCTCTTGATTTATTGTTTTACTTGTCTTTTAAGTTCCTTCTACCATAGCATCCCTATCTATGCACCAATTCACAAAGAGCACAAAGAATCTAGAGAGTTGTCTTGCCTTTGCCCAAAATTTACAACTCATGTCGGGTATGTGAATTGTGAGGCATGTGGCATGGTCATGGGAAAGGTTAGGGAAAGGTTAGGGAAAGGAGGCGATTGGAAGGTTTTGTATGGAGATGTGGGCAAGTTGGTTGCAGGAAAACAAAATCGCCTAGATCGGGGATCTAATTTGAACATTCAAAATTGGCTCTCAAACCAGCCCTTACTCTAATGTATTGTTGTGCTATTAAAAATAGTCAAAATCTAGCACATGTACATGTAGAGGTTGGTAATTATCATACGACTGTAGATTGGTATAATTACTATAGAGGGATTTGTATGTTAGCAATGAATGATGAGAACGTGGAAAGAATTGGAGGTATATGAAAAATAGTAGAAAGTGATATAAGCAAGTTTGCTAAAAGAAAATATAACCTTGATAGAAGAGTGGAAAGACAATGGGTATTGGGGGGGGGGGGGGGGGGGGGGGGGGGCAGCATGGTTCCAACAAGTTTATTGAATGAACAATGGGTATTTTGGTCTTTGGTTCTTCTTGTAAATTACTATTTGTGTTCAAATGTTTTTTGCTTTCTTTAAATAACTATTGATTTTCTTCAAAGGTAAATTGAATGTGAATCTTATATTGAAGTGTTCTTCTATGTTGATATTATGTTTGGTGATTTTATATTCATTTAAAAGAACGTTATTTTTACTTTTTAAGGTTTCAAATGTATTTTGTGCACTAATTAAATTTTCAATTTTTTCATCAATTTTTAATGCATTGAATGCATTGCATTAATACTTTACATTAAATGCATTGCATCTTTTCCAATCATCTTTACAAAATTGGAATTCTTCACTTACATTTTTTAAGCTTGCTTTCAATTGATTACATTCATCATCTTGGTTTTGAAGTTGAAAACATAAATTTTCTTTCATTTGTTGAAAATGGTAAAATTTCATTTCATGCTCAACCTCTTTTTCTTGAAGTTACTTTAACAAATTCTTTTTAGATTGGTGAAGGTAATAAAACGGACTTCCATAATTATTACTTGCATTAAAGAATCTTTCTTTTCCATTGTATTTAGATTTATAATTTCTCACATCATCTCAAAACTACAATTCTCAATTCTACAAAACAATAACTTTAAGCAAACAACTCAAACTATAAAATCTATCCACTTTAAAATTCCCCGGCAGCGGCGCCAAAATGTAATCTAGATTTTGCCTTATTTTACAAAACTCCAAAAAATACTAGTATAGGGGTTCTTTTCAAGGGAAGTTTAATCAGCCTATCGTTTTGTAAGTAAGGTCACTTTTCAAATAGATATATATTTTGTAATCAAATATACTTGTTTATAGTATGTAAACACCCTTATTCTTGGGAATTAAATTTAGTTTGCGGTCCTTTACCATATGAATGTGACACAATGTATGAAGTCCCAATCCTATCTAAGATTCTACAAGGAGGTCAAATATTCTGGTCAAACATTTTAGGTTTGGTCAAATTGTCTCATGCAATGAATGTGTATATTATCTAATCATTTACAAGGTAATACTTTGAAAAATAATACACATTATTTTTTAATTGTTCTTCTTAGGTATTTGGATCAATTAGTCCAGTAGGTGCTCACCATGAGCAAAACTAAATGCAAAGTGCCTAAGTGTGTCAGTTCTATGTCAAATTGTCCCAGTTGATGCAGAGTGGTGAGTTTAGGTGTTACCCAAATTTTATCTTTCTCCTTAAGCTTTTATCCTATAATCTTGGGTCATATTATCAGATCAAATGGTCCAATTTCACAATGTCAGTACCTACATGCAAAACATAACCTGATACTTATTTGTGCATGAATGAATTTCTAAAAATAATAAACAATACAAAGCTAATTCATACTAGACATTGTCTAAAAAATTCTTCCTTACACATTGAAAACAATTCTTTATTGATACTATGACTGAAACGTGGCAAATAGACCTAATCCCATGGTCTAGACCATATGACCGTGCAATCTAAAATCCCAAATCTGGCTTTGTCAAAACTCACAACGCCTGTCTGATTTTGAATTGTTTGCAATTTGGTCAAATTGTTTTCAGATTTTGATGTAATTTTGGTTGCAAGTGATCTAGATTGCAAGCAAAATTTGGAAATTCCAGATTTTCTTCACTGTCGGTGTTATGGTTGGCGCTCACTAGATTGCTCACCTAATTGCAAAATTTTGACTGACTTGTCTCAATTCTCCAAAGTTTGTTTGTTCAATTTACCAATTTGATCTTTGCAAGCCCCCAAGCTCACAAATTCAATCAATCAATGGAATTTTGATGCTTTGATGAGAAAGCCAATTAGGCACTGCAACTCCTTCATCAAAATTTTCAATGTTTGATCAATGCATTTGATCACAATTTCTCTCAAGTTTTGGAGATTGGCTGCAAGAGTTTTTTCACCATTGCAATCCCCACACACAAGATCAATTCCAATTTTCAGATTATGTTGAAGAATCCACCATCAAACCAATTGCAAGCTCCTGCTCCACAGCACCCTCGCTTCTCTATAGCCTCAGCATAATTATAATAGCACCACAAGAATTTCAACAATAAGCTGCACCAAATTCCTCCTTGATCTTTTCACTTCAAAAATTTACAGAACTCCGCCTAATGCACTCAAAATTGTATAAGGAAAACTCTGAATTGACCCTTGCTCAATTTTAATTCAAACACTACATCACAATCTCTCAATCTTTGAATTCTCACAATCTCAATAAGGAATTGCAGTATAAATACTCACAAGATAATAACATAACACCAATGAACCACAATTTACACAACAATAATTATATATATATATATATATATATTAAAATACAAATGTGGGTCATATACCAAATGCTAAAGTTTTTAAGTCTATTTATAATCCTAAAAAATGAGTAGTCACCTTTTTGTGAAAAGGTGTGTCCAAGGTCACACCCATTCATCCAAGTTTTTCATTTATTATTATTATTATTATTTATTCATCCTACCTAAATATTGCTATTTACAGTATTATATGTATTTTAACTTTATTTCTAACTTTGTTTGTATTGTTTCCTAATAAGGGTCCCCTAATAGGCTCCTTTTTCCTATAATCATTAATCTTTTGCTAGAAATTTTTTCTACAAGAATCATGCCTTGTTTATTTATTCTTTCTTTCCATTTGCATTTTGGATTTTTGAAATGACTTAAGAACAACCTTCTAATGGTAGTTGATGATCTTGAGAGATTGTGTGTTTGGTTGTCATGTGGTTAATAGATATAGAAACATCAATAATAGAGAGAAACCAAAGTTTCCATACTTGCATGCAAATGTCATAAATGTGCAAGACCATTTGCACAATTACAGTGACTATTCAAGGTCCTCTTGTCCACACTTACTACGACAAGTTTGTTGTCAATAAGAATGTGAGACTTCAAAATTTTGATGTAAAAGAAAAATATAGAGATTTTAAGAAAGGTCATTCAAATTTTGTAGTGAAGGTGTGTTCATCAACTTTGGTTACAAACATCCCAAAGTTTCCTCTTCCTATTGAACTACACTTTTTGGTCATAGATACTATCAAGTCATTTGCAATTTGTATACGTGAAAAGTAAAGAACACCAACCATTGCAATGGCAATTACTATTCTTTGTAGAGAGAGGGAAGGTTGTTACAAGTTGAGCAATGTGGATGGCATATACAATCACTGTTGAAGAAGGATTAATGACCAATTTGGAAATTATCCTATTGGTATAATAAGTTTGTTCCAAGGGTGACAATCAAGTAGAAAATCAATGCTAATGGGACTTATTTTTAAAATAGATAATACAATCCAAAAATAGAAGACAATGATCCAATTTGAATGTTCTTTTGACCTCTCACATTCACATATCATTACACCAAAACTAACACACACTTGTCCAACCTTGGACACACATACAACAAAAAGAAAACATAACACAGCTCAAACTGGCCGGGACTCGCAGTGGCTCTCTCTTTCCAAGTGGGTGAAAATGAATCTGGAAGAAAGGATCTAATAGGGACCAGAACGATAGTTGACAAACCGCCCAACTAAAATACTAACCGCAAATGAAAACCAACCAAATTGGACTTGACGTCCTCAAAATTAGCCCCATAACTACATTGCAAATTGGTAAAATAACACTCAAAATCACCAAATTGAAACACAAACTCACAAAAAAGCCTATCAAAAATCTAAATATGCACTCAAAAAGTTAAAAAAAAAACCATCCAACTATTTATCTACAATCACTTCAAAAACTTAGTCTATGCTCTATTCAGTTTCATTCTGTGCATTGTATATTGAAAATGAGTGGACAAAATCCAAATGAGCAAATATAATTGTTGTAGTATCCTTTGTACACTACAATCCTAAAAAAACTTGAAGCAAGAAGCAATTGTAGTTTAGAAGTAAATGACCTCCAAAGCTAATCACCTCCATAGACTAAGTTGTTGAAGCGCGTTTCATAATCACTCCAAAAATTGCCTATGCTTATTTTTTGAGCCTTGATGACTTGAATATTTTATTGCATGTTATTGTATACCATTTAAGATCCATCCTTATTGGAATTGTAAAAAGTTGACATACTTGTGCTTCAAAAAAAATTATATATAGAGAAAAATGTAGATGATATTAATTTGAGTGGAATTTGGAGAATCTTAATGAATCAAAGATTTGAGGTTTTATTTGTGGTCATAGATGATCTATAGGTTGTAATTTTGTTTGTTGTTGCATCTACTATGAATAGATTTGTAGCTATTTGTCCTAATATACAAATAATACAAATCATTATAATTTGTATTTAGCAACCAAAACGATTATTTTCACCATGATGCTTTTTAATCCAACACATTAGTTTGTAAGGGTTGTATATAGAACATTTGTTTGGACTGTAGGTGATTTAGTATCATGTGACAGCAACAAAGTAATACTAAAATTTTGAGTTATTTTGAATAAGTACTTTTAATTGAAATGCAATGTATTAAATATATATAATTAGTATATTATAGAATAAAAAAAATATATATGACAAAAGATTGACAAATGCATTTCATCAAACCAGAATTAAGACTTATTGCTAAAATTTTGATATCACTTTGTAGTTGTCATATGATATTAAACCACCTACAGTCCAAACAAATGTTCTATATACAACCCTTACAAACTAATCTGTTGGATTAAAAAGCATCGTGGTGAAAATAATCGTTTTGGTTGCTAAATACAAATTATAATGATTTGTATTATTTGTATATTAGAACAAATAGCTACAAATCTATTCATAGTAGATGCAACAACAAACAAAATTACAACCTATAGATCATCTATGACCACAAATAAAATCTCAAATCTTTGATTCATTAAGATTCTCCAAATTCCACTCAAATTAATATCATCTACATTTTTCTCTATATATAATTTTTTTTGAAGCACAAGTATGTCAACTTTTTACAATTCCAATAAGGATGGATCTTAAATGGTATACAATAACATGCAATAAAATATTCAAGTCATCAAGGCTCAAAAAATAAGCATAGGCAATTTTTGGAGTGATTATGAAACAAGCTTCAACAACTTAGTCTATAGGGGTGATTAGCTTTTGAAGTTCATTTACATCTAAACTGTAATTGCTTCGTGCTTCAAGTTTTTTTAGGATTGTAGTGCACAAAGGATACTACAACAATTATATTTGCTCATTTGGATTTTGTCCACTCTTTTTCAACATACAATTCATAGAGTGAAACTAAACAGAGCACAGATTCAGTTTTTGAAGTGATTATATCCTAAAGACATTCAAATTGTAAGATTATTTCCTCTTTTTATTTGACTCCTAGAGAAATTAACAATTGAATATTTTGGATTATATGAATTATAATTGTTCATTATAAATTGATGTTGCATAAGATGTTGCACCTATTTTTATTTTAGATATTCTTAGTCATAAAACATTTGGAAAAAAATTGTATATAATTAAATTTGAAATACATTGAATGAATTGATTATTTTTTTTAGGTTCAAGCAAATTTCAAAGTGGAGCACCTACTTTCATTACTATGAAAAAACATCTTTGAGAGCAAAATTGGAGATGTTCGTTTCATTGCATTATCTTTTTTTGCTTTCCATATGACACTGATTTGGAGACAATTTATGCACTTACTTAGGGTATTTGAAGCATTGGTTCAATCAAATGGATCCAAAGTATGTCCTAACTAATTGATACTAATTTGATTTTTTTGCCTAAATGTAATTAAGTGCAATACTAGAAAGTTTTCATGTACAAATAAAATATTATTTATGTGGAATTTGTGATTGTCTTAGGTCACAAGTACACTTCACATTGCCCATCCCACAACTTCTCCATTTGTTTGTATTTGCTCATGTTGCAACCTCAATGGTATGCAACAACAAGGATCATCGAGTTTTTTTACTACAATCAATGTCAAGTGGCAAATGTTTTTTCTTTGGCGGTGCATACTATTGATGTTGTCACTCAAGTGGATGGTTAATTTGAGAACATGCATATCAAATCCTAACAGAAATCAAATTTTGAAAATAACCAAAACTTTCTAGTATATTCCTTGCCACATAGTTGGTTTCCATCAAAACTTGGCAAAAACTAGGTTTTGAACATCTCATTCTAAACTAAATTAAATTTTGACGTCCACTATTTGATCTTTAACCCTGGAATGCCGCCGGCGCCACTGAGTGGTGTTTCGATGACAATCCAATGAACTGTAAAGCTTTTGGAAGTTTTTTTCATCTCCCTTTTCCTTGTTGACCTTTCAAGGAATGTTATGAAGAGTATCCAATTGAGTTTGTAGTCTTGCAAGTGTTTATCTTCATGTAAATGAGAAGTTGTTAACAAAAGACGGATCACAAAATATGCTATTTTAGTGTATTTTACAAAGTTGTTGCTCCTTGCTCTAAATCTGAAATTTCTCTACAAAAATGGTATTTTTTTATTTTGAGCCCAACTAACAAAATGAAGGTAATCTACTCTAGTTTCTACTCCAATTTGAATTTCTGATATTCTTTATAGTGAATATTTTATTGCAATTTGAACTTTGGATGTATTTTCAGTGTCTATTGTTTTCTAATTATAGAATGACATGGAAATTGAGTTTATTCTATGATGTTTGTCAATGTAATATACACACATAGAGAAATTTTCAGATTTTTGAAACATTTTTTCTATTTGATGTGATTTTTCTTCACATTTTCTTCAAAAATTCTCAAAAAAACCAATTTTCCACAAAAATATCTAAAATTTTTGTAAAGGAAAGAAGACCATGTAGTATAGTTTCATCTCTGAAAAATAAATACAAAATTTTTCATAGATATCTAGTTGCAAAATGGCAACAAACTGAGTGATAGGCAGTGAGGCTTGAAATCCATGGTCATGGGTCCGCCATTTAGGATTAAGGACAATTTAGGTTAGACATAATAACCGAACACCTTCATGGTTACATCGCCATACGAAGAGAATTCAAAGGCGAGTTTTGAAAGCACAGGTCATCAGAACACAGGGTAGGTGGTTTTCATTGCAAGAAATTGAAGGAGCAAAAAATAACTCAACTTACCCTGTTAAATAGTCCAAAACTTGTACAGAAGACAGGTCACCTGAGGTGTCGTCTGCAACAGACTCAAAGAGTCCAGGCATAGCCTAAAATCCAATACCTAGGGGTGAGATCACTCTGATTTCTCAGACAGCCTTCCAACTTAATTCTCTGAGATCCAAACCTCAAAACTTGAGACCCTTAGAAGCAACCAGTGCTCATTCGCTCAAGATATACAATTCATATTTGGGAGTTAGGATTTGGCCCACCAGCATCATTTTTCGCTCCAAGTTGTACAATAAATCCTGTGACTACTATAAGGCTAACGTTTATGAGGACTCTTCTTTGCTTTTCTTCTTTTTCTTCTTCTTTTCTGTTGTAACTCCATTGACTGCTGCTACCGCAGCTTCCACTGCAGCCTCCACGACGGCCTCGGTCTCAGCTTTCCTCTTCTTCTTTCCTGTCTTGGTAACCTCGGGGGTTACAACAACGGCCACTGAAACAGTAGTAGCCTCAGGAGTGGCAGCTTCCTTGGACTTCTTTTTCTTCTTGGCTGGGGGAGTCGCTTCCGTGATTGCTACAGCAACAACGGGCTCTGAGATTTCAGCTGCTTCCTTCGACTTCTTTTTCTTCTTTTTCTCAGGAGTAGCATCAGTTGAAGGTGTAGCCTCAATGGAGGGAGTTACATCCATAGTCACATCTGCAGCTGTGTTGTAGACCTGAGGACTCATGACAAAATTAGTGAATTGTGCATATTTCAAAGGTAAATAGCAACACGTCAACTACAACTTCAAATTTTGATAGACACAACGAAGCAAATGAGAATGTCATATCACTTTACCTTGGCAGCAGAAAGCAACCCTGGAGTTCCAGATTTCCTGTCCTTGTCATAAGCCTGAATATTTGCCTTGCCCTTGGAACCAGGCGTGACAACAGTTTTACCTAGGGCCCTACCCTCAAGTTGCCTTAACCTTGCTTCGACCTGATGTGAGCAACCAAATGGACATGATTAAACTGCTAGAAGGACGAAGATGTAAGAACGGAGGCACTCAACAAGCGCTTCAGTCTATGTTTAAACTACCAGTAGAAGGAACAACTGAATGGTATCAGCAAGAAAGCACAGTACAAAATCATTGAAGCACAAACCTTCGCACGACTCTCAATACCAATGCTGGCTTCAGAACCCTCTCCTAAGGCATCCACACGGATTGACAGTGCTGATTTAGCTGCAAGAACTCGAGAAATCTTCCCCTTAAACTTGGGTGCAGCTTGTCCTATCAATGAAGCATGATAAATAAGTCCATATTTAGGAGTCTCATGCTTTGTCTTCAATGCCCTAAAAAGTGCCTGCAGGGATTCAGAAGAGGATCAGCAACATGCCTCGCCCACTGCGGCCATATCCAAATTAATGAGCATCCATGTTAGACGAAACTGATACAGACAAGAATCAGAGAAACAACGGGATGAAAGATTTTCAAGCACCTTTTCAGCGCCCAAAATTTGAACGGTACTAGCGGGATGTTTCGCCAAGTTAATGAGACTTCCAGCGTGAGCAATAAGCCGTGCACCCACTAATTCTCCTACCATAATTGTAAGATTTGGTGCAATTGCATTCATACGGCTCCTCAAATAGTCAAACAGCTGGCCTCTGTACTCTGACAGAGCAATGACCTGATCGCACAGGGACTTGATGTTCAACATATCATGATCATTAACTTCTGTACCCATTGAAATAACAGCTGCTTCCTTCATTTCGGACTCCACCTCCTCTTGCAATATCTGTGAAGGGCCACACGTGGAATAAGCTTATGATACATCTTTTGACGAGAAATTGCAAGCAACGATCCTGAAATAATATCTCCGTGCAGAAATTCAACCACCATTGCCATGAAAAAGTGAAAATAATTTACGAGACGGTTGTATTCACTTCAGAAAACTTCAATGGCCAGTGAAATTTACTCACCCCAGAGAAGTCAAGGTCAGCAGCGTTTGTCCGGCTGCCCATCAGCTTCACTGCTTTAGCGAATTGGACATTATCCTGAACAATCTTTGCAAGCTCGGGAAAGTGCCAACCGTACCATTCACGCACCCTCATAGCATAAGTATTAAGCTCCTTATCCAAGTCATCCAAAAGCCCAATCGCTTGTACAATCATAGTGTCCACCTTGTCAGGACTGAACTTGAGTTTGTATCGTGATAAGCTGTGAGACAGTCCGAGACTCATGGGTGCCATGTCATGACCAGCTAGCCCTGAAATAAGCTCTGACAACTGCGACCTCAATCCCCTCATAAGCTCCGACACGGCAGCATTGTTCACACAGTTGATTTCCTGTTCACACAGGCTCACATAAATCATCTCTCTGATAGGGTCTTACTCTTCACAAGTGCTATCTCTCTCTAAGCAAGTCTCTCTCTAAAACACCTTCGTGTTCCGCAGAGAGAGAATGAATTTGAAAAGCACAACCTTGGCAGTATTCACTTGTGCTACAGTAGTCTCTCTCTAGAACACCTTACTAATCCACAGAAAGAGAATGTGGTCATCAAAGCGCAACCTTTCTCTTACACATCGTACTGAGCTAATCAGGTTAAAAAAGTGCAACCTTTCCAGCGCCATAAGATTTAGAGTCAAGAAACCTAGATTCAGGGTTTTGCTTAATCCACTCACCAGTTTGTCACTGATAGCCTTTCCGAGCTTGGAATCAGCAATAGCCAAAGTCTCGCCCTGACATTCAGCCTTGAGAAACTTGCGAAGACCTTTGGGCAGCTTGCTGTCCACAAGGTGCGACGCCGCGTTAAGAGCATCGGTAGTGTTCTCGAACTTGTCAAAAGCTTTCAACTTGACCATCTGAGAAAAAACCACACCCCCAGTCAGCAATGAACCTAAAACCCTAAACCCTAAAAAGCCCCATCCCACAAAGCGTCCAATTCCAATGACGAGTTTCGTAACAAAAAAAAGCGCCAACGACGCATACCTTCCGTGCAAGTTCGGGGCTCTCAAACTCCTTGTACAATTCCTGCAACATTCAAAAAGAACCAACACCCATCCCATGATCAAACCTCCGCATTCTTAAGCGAAAAAATACAATTTTGAAGCTGCAATACGACACATTTTCTTACCTCAGAGGCATCGAGCTTGCCCTCGTTCAAAACCTTGAACAAGGCGAACCCCGCAGGGGTCTCAAAGAGCGCCAACATGGTGAATCAGTTGAGTCAAATCAATCCAAACAGGGGGTTGTGTGAGGGATTGAAGGTTTAGATTTAGGGTTGCGAGACGCAGACGCAGAGAGAGCGAGAGCCCTTCTCGAGTTGCGAAAGGAATTTGCAATTGTGAGGTTTTGGGAATATATGATCTCAGCCGCTTCCGAATTGACGGCGACTCAAGGCCTGTGGGGAGTTAGGGCTTGTTAGTTGTTTAGCTGCAGCAGTTGCCTTTATCTAAAGCTTTTACTTTGGATCCAGACCTTTTTCACCGCCATGGCGCCCCTACCGAATTGGTGTCATTGGGCTGACTTTTGCTTTATTGGCACTGGACTGAAAAGGAGGGTCAGAACTAGATCTTGAAGGGAAAGCTACATAAAATAGTGAAATTGGTTGCCCCTCATTAATTTCTCAACATTCTACACTATTTACTATTTCTCTACAAGAATGCACTACTTTTGAATTAACCCCTGAAGGATCAACATGCATTTTTTGGCAACATAGAAATTTTGGGCAAGTACGTGTGATTGGAGATTTGCATATTTTGGGTTGAAATTTTTATAGAAGGTGGGGACGAGGAATATCTTTCATATGCACAAAAGTTAATGACATTTGGAAATATGAGTCAAAAGTTATGGCCTAATATGTTACTTTTTTTCGTAACCGGGCAGTCCGGGCAGATTAGAAAAAATCACTTTTTTCAAAAATAAAAATTTGAAATTGGTTTATTAGATTTATATATACATGGAAAGCTTTGAATCATTCCATTTTGATCAATGAGTCATACATTACAAAAAAATTTAGTTTGCGGGCAGTTATGGATTGTCTACTCAAAAATAAACTTTGAAGTTGTTTATTTCACTCAATTTTTTATGTTTTTGAAGAAAAATAAAATTGCAGGATGTGGATTGTTTATTACAACATTGCAACCATTGGGATTGGCATTTTTCAATTCCATAATTAACTTTTTAACAATTTAGTGTTTTGCACCATTATCTACTTCTTTCTACTTACTATTTTTTTCCTATATGTTGTACAATTCCAAATAATCTGAAAATTTTCAAGCATGTAGCCAACTTGCTCTAAAGAATGAATCCAAAAAAGCACAACCATTTTAGATTTTTTTTCATAATAATCTGACCTTGTGAAGTACAGCTGCCCAGTTTTTTGCAAGGCCAAAAAAAGGACTTTTGCCACTTCAAATGCTAATATCTTCCAATCTACATGATGGAAATTTATAAAAAAATTTCCACACATTCCCAAACCAGAGTAGTACAAGATCCTACGGTTACCTGTGTCCAAAAATGATATTTTTCAAAAATTTCGTACTTGTGCTAGAAATGGCAGTTTTAGAGCATTTTTGGTGAGAACATAGTCAAAGAACTTTAGGGGTTAAGAATTGTTGTAATTGGATTCATGAACCTCCATGTGTACAAACAAAAATGTTTGTAGAATTATTTGTTGACTTTGATGGCTTGTAAAGTGAATTTCGTGAAGTAAGGCATAATAATTCTTAAGGCAATTTAATTTCACTTTTTTGTGTAGGTTGTTTTGCAAGACGTTGAATCTGTCTATGAAGGTGGGCTTGGCCGATGTGGCTTGACATGGTCTCGGCTTGGACCTTGAGACCCAATCACAACATGCACATGGTAGGACTACAACCCAACATGACCACGACCTTGTAAGACTGTGACCCTGTAAAACCACCTATATATACTTCATAGGGGGGCGGTTTTAGGGTTTTAAGGTGGTGGATTAGGGTTTTAGGGTCTTCTTTTAACTATGAGTGGCTGAGCTCCTAATTTACATACTCCATATGGATTGTTTTACCTCCTACCACCCCTCATGTATATAAAGAATTTATCTTCTCATGTCTAAATGCAAATCATAAATGGCTTTTGAAAAAAAGTGATGTAGATGTGAAGTCATGCCACATCAATGTAGGCCCATTTCAAATTGATGATTTAACATCTTGCAGAGAAGGACAATGTCATAACAACTTTTAAAAGTTCTACTAAAACAATATTTTGTGGCACAATTCAAATTAACAACATTCATTGAAGTTCTTATAGGACATATAAGTAATAGTCCTCCCAAATCACTATTAAAAAATCATGACCAAATCAACAGAAAATGAACTAATTTCTATTGTTTTAGACACTGGAATGGCTATTGTCATTGATTTTTGAACTTTTTGAAAATGCCAACAAAAAGTTGCCAACTTTTTGTTGATTTGAATAGTGCAATGACCAAATCAACAAATTTTTGTTGAAATTAGAATTTTTTTTGGAACTTTTTTGGAACTTTTTGAGATATTCTAGAATATCCTAGAATCTTTTAGAATCTTTTAGAATCTTTGGAAATCTTTAAACTCTTCTTAATACAAAGTATATTTTATAAGATTTTGAAAGATTTTGGATAGTTCTTGTACCTTTAGCATTATATAGGACAAGGTTGACACATTGATGTCGAATAATTAATTAACCCTTGACTAAAAGCCTTGAGGCATAATTTCAATCCATTTTCCACTTTGGGGTAGGCCCTATACAATGCAAAATTTGTTGAATATGATTTATGTGAATTTTTTCCTAAAGATGTGTTTTACAACTAGCTCAATGCCTGAAAATTTTCTGACCAATCCAAGTTGCAATTAAAAATTATATCTCAAAAGGTCACTTTTTTTAACGGGTGGTATTGGGCAACCACAACAAATAGATGTAATTGGTTTGAAATTCTTTTTATATACTTTCAACAAGATTGTTAATAACATCTCCACAATTAGAAGACATACAAGCACACAATTTTCCTCCAAGTTCCAATGTATTTGACACTCAATTCTAAGAGTGCCCAACATTAGAAAATAAAGATTAGCAATACACCTTGCACAAAATCTTAATTAAAAAACTCATAATCATTCATTTTCAAATCAGATTTCTGATGCTAAAACAAGATTTTCAAAAAGAAATTTTCAAAAATATGAACTATCAAAAATAATAACTTGATAACTTTTAATTTAACTTCAAAATATTGTTGTAACCAAAATTTGATGCCTTAGACATTTAGAAGTTAGAACTCCGCAATCAAAATTTTAAATACAATGAAATTTATTTATTTAACTTAATCATTCAAAATTCAGTGTTTTTTCAATTTAACAGACTTGGGCAGCCATTTTGGCATAGTAAAATAACATTTAAAAAAAACTTGGAACTTGAAAAAGTTGTCAAATCAAGCTGCTAAATTTCACCTTCAAAAATCTGTTTGTGATTTTGATTCTCCAATTAAAAGTTATGGACAAAAATCAGAGAGGGGTAGCATTTTTTTGACATTTTCAAATATCCTCTCTGCTTTTTGCCCATAACTATTGACTGGAGGCTCAAAACCACAAACAGATTTTTGGAAGTAAGAGTTAGCTTCATTTTTCATCTTTTCTTAATTCAATTTTTTTGAAAAAAGTTGTTTTACTATGTCCAAATGGCCTCCAAAGACTGCTGATTTTACAAAGCAAATGAGATACAAATGCAAAAACTAAATATATACAATTCTACATGACTAATAGTCATTTAATACTTTGCATGGTGCAAAGGCTAAGAACCTTAAACCTCAACCAAGGTTCAAAGACTCTTGGCGACGCCCGCTTGCGTGGCGCGCTACCTAGGTGACCCTACTTGAGTAGTAGCTACCCGGATTTTCTAGGCAGTTAAATTTTTTTTTCTAGCCTGCCTAGAAAATTAGGGCAACAAAAAAAAATCCTTTTGGATTTGGCTCAATAAATAAAAGATCAATAGATTTCAATTGATCTTTGGCCAAAACAATGCGTCCAAAACAATAAATGTAATCAACAGATTTCTGTTCTTTCAGTCACTGAATTTGTAGTAGTGTAATTAATATAAGATTTTTTGCCTCCATAATTATATGAAAATTCATAATTATATATATATAATATTGGCATAAACATTATCAATACAATATGCTTCATTTATGCTTATGTCATTCGATTTTTGTAATATAATTTAAAATAGTTGTATATTTTTTTATCAAGATTTATTTGCATTTTATAATCAACTTTTGAAATAAACCATGTCATATTTGATATGTTCAAGCTTCATCATTTTACTTCTTTATTCATTCTATACCTAATTCTGTTTACACATAGACATGTGGTTGTATTTGAGGGAATTACCATAACTTTCTGCCTAATATAAACAAGTGTAGGCTATGCAATAATAAATATCATCGATATAGAACAATATTCCCAAGCATTTGCCATAGACTTCCGCTCACATTCTCTTTACAATTATATATAAACCCAATAAATTCACTTCTTGCTACATTGGATTGTACTTAGCTACAATATAACTTTAGAAACAATCTATCAAGTCATTCATACTCATATGTGAGTGAATTTAGTTTTCTTCTTTCTATGTCATCATATAGATAGTCATTTAGACTAAATAATCTTTTAGCATTAAAAGTAGACATGTCTAGAAACCTTGAGTTGAAATTGTTTATAAGTGCTAATATGTATTTTTTGCCAGTCCTTTGCCAATCTTATAAGCTTCCACCACTTAAACAACTAGGTACAGTACAGTTACGCAAACATGGTCTCAAGAAGTACTATCTACATCATCGAAAGTCATAGACCCTCTTAGTACCACTTCACAAAAAAATGGTTCAAGGTGTTGGGTATTTCTACCAAATCTTTATCCAAGTAGTGCCTTTTAAAAATATTGATGGTGACATTCAAAGGAGATTCAATACTAG
The DNA here is from genome assembly GCA_963969595.1 of Neckera pumila. Taxonomy (NCBI): domain Eukaryota; kingdom Viridiplantae; phylum Streptophyta; class Bryopsida; order Hypnales; family Neckeraceae; genus Neckera; species Neckera pumila. The sequence continues at coordinate 6,283,507 of OZ018409.1, forward strand.
TGATATCTATATATTGATCATATTGAAATTTTTGTTGAATCTATTCTCAACAATCCCAAGACCAAGGATTCAAAATAGATCCTAGAGAGTCCTTCATTCAACCTTCAATTTTTAGGCTAATCCTTGAAGTATGAGGTCACATGTTTTTCACCCTTCACAATGTTAGGATCAATTTATTTTTAGGAGGAGATTCATTTTTGCCCCCCTTGATGTAGAGGCATTTTGCTATGTTAACCCCAAAATGACCTTGTAATTTTTCAACCCAGCACCCCCTTTGTTAGACAGGCTTGTGGATTTAGGGTTTTCATAATTCGAAGAGGAAAGCAGGGAAAAATGTAATCGTTGTGATTGCAAGTTAGAATAATAAGGGTCACGCAACAATTTTTCTTTTTGGTAAATTGTGACCCATGGTATTGCAGATTGACGAGGTTTGGGTGCCAAAATATGGTCTCCTAGACATACAATTTAGTTTGAAGCATGCTGCAAGGTGGGTAGCTAATCAATTCAGCCTCAATTTTTCCTCATAGTAAGCTAACAAGTGCTATAACAGATGCCCCCCCAAAAAAAATTGAGAAAAGCATCATTCAATCAGCATGGAGTGATTACAAAGTCAAAAGGACCGTTCAACCCAAAGATACGGAGGGTGACAACCGCAAGAAGCAAGCTGGTAGGAAAGCAAACATGCGGGGAGAGTTATCTGGCGCATATGGTGGATGGAATTTGGAGGGAAGCCGGTTCCAACAAGGCAGGACGACTAATCGTTTTCTAGCCTGGTGGTGCAAGCGGCCGCGTGATACCTTTTTTGGACAGCAATGAGCTTGTTTTAAACACGCCCATTTATGCAAACTTCATGACAATGGTATAAGAAATAACTACAAGTACACTCTTTGAACAAAACTACAAAACTGACAAAAACGATTTGAAGAAATTAACATGGATTTCAGAAAGCCATGTAATAAAAGTTCACCATGGCTTTGTTAGTTATAGCAAAAATGGAAGTTCAATTTTGCCTCTCGCCGCTCTAGGAACCACAAGCAACACCACATTGAATTGCCAAATCACTACACAAGAGGACAAGCCTGCTCAGTATAGTCCTTCAACTAATTTGCTTCTGCAAGCCAAGCCAAATATCCTACAATCTCTGCTGTAAAATGACCCTTGAGGTGGCTTGTCTTGTCTTTTGTAGAACTCTCCGCCATTGGCACACCCGTGGCACGTCCACCAAGGTCCTAAAGCAAACCTGCCAGACAATCTCATTTCAATACCTTTGCTGCGTACTTTGGAATAGTATGCACCTTCACGTAGTACACCCCTTTGCACATGTACGGTCCAACACAGCCCGAGCAGTACCGTATCTAGTTTTGACCACACACGATGCACTTTGCTTGGAATCTCTCATGCTTCATTGGGTAATAGAATCCGTGGTCTGTCTTGTTGAATGAAGCACAAGTTCACCCAAATTGCACTTCGGGGGCGCACAACCTGCTGGCAAGGACATAATGAAACTCTACCCAAGACATCATCCATTTTTGTCGAGAGCCAATTGCATGAGCCTTGTATAACACATAGGCATTACTAAGAGAGGTATCTAAGATGAACAACAACAAATGATGCCACCATTTGTGGGATCTCAATTGCGCTGTGTACTCCATGCGGCATTGATCAACCACATCTACTCCACGCATCATCTCTTGATATTCAAGCAAGATAGGAGAGGTATGGTATGCTTTCCTTAGCGCCTAGTCCACCTCAAGCATACTGTTCCCTCGGCTATCGGATCTACAGACGTGCTCAATAGAAAGACAAGTAAGTAATCAAACCAAACTATTGCAGACATGCGCCTTGAGGGGTGCATCAACACAATGATTCCACCACGCTCTCCACCTACTCGTGCATATGGTGCCAAATTTGGTAGCATCCCTACTCTCTTTGGGAGAATGGTGCCCGTTGCAAGAAAATTGAGCTATAGTAAATCGTCAAAAAGGCATTGGAAGTAAAAAAACAATTTGTAACGACATCGTGACCTAGCCCTTCCAAATCCGCAACTAAAGACTTCACGACTTTTAATCCTAGGTCTTTCTCTAGCTTCAAACCTTTTTGCCCAGTATACACTTGGAAATTATAGACATACCTGGACTTACTGTTTACACAACACCATACCTTGATTCCATATTTGACCGGCTTTGCTGGCATATATTGCTTTATATTGCACCTTTTGCCCCTATGCAGAATCATGATCTCGTCAACACAAATATGCCGCTCACAATTGTAGAGGTCCTTGCAAGTTTGAACAAATGACTCAATTAACCACCAAACCTTTCCAATTTTGTTGTAATTGGCGTCTGACTTGTCTACAACTAAGGTTTCATTGTCCACCAAGTGTATATGACAACATAGTGACTCAAAACAACCTCTACGCATGGCGGACTTTACCAAAGGACAACCAAAGAGCTTCCTTTGGCTCCAATACAAGCAAATATTTGGGAGATTTTTGAGTCCCATATAAATGCATATACCGAGCCAACAACAAAGCTCTTTGGGTGTGACATCCTTCCACCCTAAACCACCCTTGGTTTTGCTAGGATTCTTATACCTAGGCTGTCTAGCATAATGGTTTGTTCCATCACAAATCCGTCCTAAGGTTTCAACAGACCAATAAGGCTCAAAGAAAGACATCGAAGGCATAAGACGGCAGCTTTGGCAACGGACGGGCCTAGGATAGGGGCTTGTGAAAGCAAAACGGTCTTGGAGCAATGACATTTGAAGCTCCTCCCAATGTTGAGCACCATAACGGTGCTCAAAATCAAGCGACTCAAAATCCATGTTAGGGGCATCTAAAAGACTATCTTCTACGATTTCAAGATCACTGCCATCATCAAACACAACCTAGTTAGAGTTATTTGAGTCTGAATTCTCTTGCTAGTCGACAAACTTGGCCTCTCACTCCACCACTTCATTGCTATCGTCCCCTCCGGCTTGTAGATAGGAAGGAAACTCAAGTGTGAACAGGTTCTCTTGAGTGAAGTCCAGCAAGTCATTGTTGACGGCATCAACTCCAGCAATGCGGCAAGTACGTTTACGTCACTCACGAGGTGACAAGATACCTTTTTGATTGCATATTTGCTGAGTGCTCCACCAAAATCAACTTTATATAGAGTCGCTCCCATAATGACATGTTCAAATTCATGCGTGACCTTCCCAAGTAGTAGGTTGGCCGACTCATCACCAAGACTGAGTCCAAGCACAGCCCACGGCCCCCTAATATGCATCACAACCGTGTCTTAATTTGGCAGTATCTCTGTGCATTTCACACCACCAATGAGTATGCAGCCCCTCCTTGCTACATGAATTATACCACTGAAGGCTGTCACGAGGGCGTCTCAAATTGTCAATGATCCCATCATTAGCCATAGGACGCTTAACTTCTCTAATTCTCAGTCTCTCTACACTCTCACACCCAGACCCTGGGGTCTCTTTGCAGTCGACTTCACCGCTAGTCCCATCCTATGTTTAGGCCTTCAATAGATCCATGTTGTTCTACAAGTGTCTTATCTCTCCAAGCCGTGGCGCTCATGTTGCATTCAGAACAGCAAATTAGTGGATACACTTCCTCTCGAATGTCGATGTGAGTGTTGAGCATCTCCTTCAATAGTTGGCCCAAACCACCCTGGTGGTGTCCCCATCTCTTGGAAAAATGGAACTTCATCAATCACTGAGGCTCTTTTCTTCAAACCGTGACCTTTCCCTCCTTGACGAGCATGTCCAGCTTGTGAAGCATCATTTGGCACAGCAATGACCTCCAAATTCGAGCCGTTTCCCCTCCTATGCCCTTGTTGCCCTCCCACATTGTCACTTGATTGCTTTATAAGTTCGGGGATTCTTCTTTGATCCCTCTCCCCCCTCCGGTGCTTCTTCTATCGGCACAACAACCTTCTTCGGTCTTCCATTGCTGGCACCCCTGCGTTTGCTGCTCCCCCTTCTTCTAGTTTGTATTGTCTTCTGCTCGTTTTCTGGCAAACACTAGTAGAAAAAGGATTGTAAATAACTAGCCAGAATGACTGGATTTGAGGTATTCAGGACATGGTTGACTGTTAAATGACTGAATGGGCCATTTGAGGGCTGAAGTCATTGTGGAAGAGTTATTAAGGACTTTTTAGTCATTCCGGACACAGGTGTCACAAAGACATCCATTACCTCTAAAAAAGTTCATCACCTTGAGAATTTGACGTGGTTTAGGACCTGGACAACTGAGGGGTCGTACCACATCAGCAAATGGATTTTTGGGAGTTTGTAGGGCAGTTCAGTGATGCATGGAATGACTATGTTGCAACCTCCTAGTACAACTTGGCGGACACTGTGAAGTCATGTATTAGTCATATCTGAATCAAAAAAGTCATTTATTAGTCATTTTTTAGACTTTGAGAAGTCATTTGAAAGTCATTTTGGAAGTTTTGTGGAAACCGCTGAGCATTGCGTGTCAGAGTACGACTGGTAGTGGGTTAGGGTTTGGGGCGCAATTTCTGAGAAAATATAAATGTTTTGCTTAGTTATAAGATAGTCATGCCGTAGTCATTTCTTATACAAAGAGGGTTTAGGCGGGTTATTTTTTTGGGGGGTATTGCAGACGGAGTTGGAACCTAGTCATTTGGTAGTGCTCTTTCAATCGATTTTCGTGCTTTAGTGGTTATAAAAAAATGACGGTGGAGGTCAATTTATAATCATTCTAGGGCTAAGTCCGTATGCACAAAATAACACAATAAGATCTAATGTTTTTGGAGTTTTGGTCATTGTATTGGGACAAGGTTCAACAAATGAGCAATACCGCACAACAACTTTCCTACAAAACTATAGAATAGCAACAAAACTGCAGGAGAGCAACAAAGTTGCAGAACAACAACAAAATGGCATGACAGCAACAAAATGGCAGAATAGCAACAAAATAGCAGAATAGCAACAAAATAGCAAAACAGCAACAACACAGCAGAACATTAGATCAACCAAACTAAATAGTACAACAACAACAAACTAAATAGCAACAAAACAAAACAACAAAACAACAACACTACAAAACAATAGAACAAGAACTAGAACAAAACAATAACATAACAACACAAGAAAACAACAATATAAAAAAACAACACAACAAAAAGAAGAGTGTGAACTTACCCATCACTTAGGAAAACTGGAGCCAAAGTAAGAGGAAAAAATGAGAAGATATTTATATGAAAAGAAGGAAGGAGAAGAGGTGTTGGCAGCTAACCTAAAATGTGGCGGCTACTCTAAAATCTAAGCCGTCCATTTGTTGTTGAGATTCAATTTTAGCTGTGCATTTTTTGCCAAGATGCAAATATGGCAGCTGATCTAATATTTGGTGGCTACCCTAAAATCTAAACAATCCATTTGTTGTTGAGATTCAATTTCAACTATCCATTTTTTACCAAGATGCAAGATTTCACCCATCCATCTAAGCCATTCAAAAATGAAGCAATCTGATTTGTCCATCTGATCCATCCATTTGATTTGTCCATTTCAATTGTACATTTGATCCAATGATCTTCAAGTGCCTTTGTTTTGACGAAATGACTCGCGAATGACTACAGAACAGTGATTCTGTAGCCACACAGTTTTGCTCTAATGACTAGTAAAGAACTGCTTAGAACTGGTGTAGTCATAAAAGGAATGACTGCACCCATGTCCAGAGATGAATTGAAGTCTCAATCCCTTGATTATAATTACCTCCTCCCCCCCCCCAAATTTTAAACTACATGCTCTAAACTACTTGAGGAAAAATTGAGTCATCTATGAGTCATTCATTAATGAAAGCTTGAGCTCTGCTCCTGACAAATGACAAATCTCGTGCCTCGAGATCTTTCCGTCCCGGAGTCTTCAATAAAACATGTTCATTGCCTCCTTTCATGGCCAGATTTCATCTCGCTGCCATCCCCCCGCATGCTGAATGACTATAAAATGACTTTGAACCCAGCGCCTATAGGTTGCAAACTAAATTCTGATCCTTGCAGTCACTATTCAGTCATGGTGGACAACTAGTCATTGAATGAGTGGTTACAAATATCCTTGTTTTTCTACTAGTGAAATTCTCTCATGCGGCACTGCCAGCAAGAGCTCTGACCTGTTGAAGCAGCAGAGTTGAAGGACATTGTTGTTGTGTGTCGGCCCTAGGTCTTGGCAGAAGCCCAATTAGAGATTGCTCCAATCTTTTGCAAGTTGTGGGTCGTGGCAAGATCGGCAATGTTGCACTCCTCGGACCTTCTGATAGCGCTTCAATTAACGTCAGAGGTGGACAATTTTGCTCCTCTTCATCTTGAATTGACGGGGTCTATAGGCACTTTCGCTTCCACCACTTCACTCGCCTTTGGCACGTCAAAGAGTGCATCACAAGCCTGTCCTTTGCCGCGCTTCGAGCAACTTCCTTCACCAAAATTTGAGTAGTCATTTCCGTCAGGCTAGATCTCTTGCACCACACGGAAGAGTATGTCTGGAAAATCACGCCTCGTCTTCCACCCTAGAATGTATGCTATGTTGTTGTAAAAGAGGATTCTCCAATGCATGGCCTTGATGACCTCTGGCAAAATTGTGATCTTAGTGCATCTAGGGAGGAAAAGAAGGTGACAATTGTCCAAACACTTCAGTATGCGCCTCCTCTGACTCTCAATCGCTTCAACTTCAACCAGCCAAGCATTGAGCACTTGCGCATGCTTCCTTAGAGATTCAAGAAGTCCTTCAATTGCCTCGCTCCATAAATTTGCCATGGCAACACTAACTGCCCGTTGCAAAGGTACAAACAACGTTGCTAGGTCTCTGATTACAAGTAGTGGCTGCAAACAGAAAGAGAAAAGAATGCTGTCGCTAAACCCACTACACTCTTTCATTACCAGCGCACAATGAAACTCTGAAATGCAATAATGCCTCCCCCTTGCCGCAATTGGCAGCCGCTCTGTATTGATAGTTGCCATGGCTGCCCTGCACCTCTCTCTCCCCCCCAAAGTCCACTCCCGCATTGGATTAGTCCTTGTACAAATCCAGAGCTAATCTACAGCGGCTACAAGCAATCTACACTAAACTCTAAGCCCTTGTCTTTGCCAAAGCCCGTCCTATATTGTTTGTAAATTGTGCGCTACGTGTTTCCCCTAATGGAGAATACAAAGAGAACCACCCCAAACCTTCATGGTGGGAACAGCCATGTCCTCAGAGGATGGATTGCATTCCCGCAATGGTCATTCACCGGGTCGATTGCCCCCTTGTTGCCCAGCCTCAAATGTCCTCACTATTGCCTCCCCCCCTTGTCCCAGAACCTGTCTTTTGTTTCCAGCTTGCCAATAATATATGCCACGTCATCTATCAGATCGCCAGATTTCACCTTCTTCCTTATTTGAAGCCCTACACATGTGTAGTTAATTGTTCTTTCAAATTCGATGCTGATTTTGCATTATTCTGCTTGGAAAAAGACTCGAGGACAAATTATGTCCTTAGGGGCATTTAGGGATTCATAACATTCAATAGTAGAAGGAAGGTCTAACTTCCCATTGACAAAATGGTGTGGAATATTCCACACCATCATTAGCTAAAGAACACGTGTCAATTCACAAACAGCTCATGTGCCCCCATTGATGAGTTTTTGTGGATGCGACTTCCAGGGAGGGAAAGGTAGCCTCCCTGAAGGCTACTGAATGTTATGTTAAAGGCATAGCAACCTTCAAAATAAAAACGCCTGAAAATTGAACATAAATTACCAAAAAAATAAGTATGTAAAAAAAGTAATTGACCATTCATAGCCACTTTGGGCTTCGACCTTACAGGCCAAGGTCTTCCTTCACCAAAATCTACGAAATTCGGAGATGGCGAGTTCGAGAAGGGGTTCTGGCGAGACAACAATCTGCAGCTGCCGTGAAGCTTGGTCGTCATCGTCGAAATTGCTTGTTTGTCATTTGATGGCGCTGGAAATGATATGCACAATGACTACACTTGGCAATTTCCAATCTCTCGAGATGCAATTGGCAATGTAGCGCTTCTGCCGGTCTTGCAGGTCGCTTTGTTTTGAGCTCTAATGCTGGAATTACACCGTTGCTCTTTTTGGAATTTTTGATTAAATTGTCTGGATTGAGAGGGGGCGTTCGAGGGGTTGTCGATCCGACGTTCTGTCTCAAAATAGGGTTTTAGATTCCCAGCTTGTCAAGTCCGGAATCGTTCTATCCGCTTGGGATCGCCATTCTTCGCTTGCATGCCACGACGAATTTTGCCTTAACTCGATTGAGAATCGATTAGTCCATTGCAAATTGACTAGAGGCCCTCGCATTGTGGTCGCAGCATGTTGGGATTGGAGCGACTGCCGATACTTTCAAGAGATTAAGGTGTTACTGTGTCCGGTGTCAGTCATGAAGCTGGTAAGCATCCTCTCACGGTTTACACTCCCCTTTTTCTTCTTGAAGAAATTTTGGTGGGTACCCCGGGGTTTAGGATTTTAGGGTTTTAGGATTTAGGGTTTTTATCAGGTTTTCATTTCTTCAATTGTTTTGCAAATTGCAGACGCCCCTAGGTTGTGGGAAGGACCCCGGCCAGGAGGAGTCCGGTCCTGCATGCCACCTGCTGGATTTTGACGAGTCCTGTGTTCTACTCGAGTGTCCCATCGACCTTTCCGCGTTAGCTCTCTTTCACCCCGCGCCACTTCCCGAAGAACAGTCTGGCAGTGTCCGGAGCTTCATAGCTGTACGCAAGAGGAAGGGAAATCAGGAGGCATTGCTCAGGCCATCTGCGAGGATTCGTCTGAACCATGAAGAGGATGGGAAGGGCAGAGATTGTAAGGAGATGAGTTCACTCTTCAAAGAGCTGAATGGACAGGTTCTAGCGAAGGGAGAGCCATGGTACAAAGTTTCAGGAATGGAGCTTGTGGATGTGGGACTACTGGATGCTGTCATCATTTCAAATCCCGCTGGCATGCTTGGCCTTCCCTTCTTAACAAAGCACCCTGATTTCTGTGGCAAGGCAAGGATTTCTACTCTCACTCCTTGTTGATTGTATCTGGCTTTATAAGCTTAGAGAGGAGATATTAGGGTAGAGGATATTATTTGAGAAACATCGACCGAGTAACGAACCATTTCACTCATGTCTAATACCATTATTTGTGCAGGTCTATGCCACTAAAGCAACTGCTGAGATTGGTAGAATGATGATGGAGGAGTTAGTGCTTCTGCACGCTGACTTTATTCAACACCGTGGAGGGCTAGAAACTGGTGGGCAGAAACCACCTTGGTTAGACCCCTCGTTTCTTTGCACTTTGCCAGTGGATATGAGGGGTTCGTTACTCGGTCGATGTTTCTCAAATAGGGCAAACTGGCAGCCGCTGTACAGGTTCGCCACTTTTTCTCTTGAAATTTGAAGGTCGCATTGCAGAAATCAGGTAGTTTCGTTTGCTATCAGCTTTTAAGTTTGCGTTCAACCAAAATCTGGCCGCTTCTTGATCTCCTCCATGGGGGTTGCCTATGTTACAGTGCCCAGGACATTCGAGACTGCTTCGTCCATGTGCAAAAATTGCGGTTTGGTGAAGAGGTCAATATCAATGGCAGTCTGAGAGTCTCGCCCTCGAGCTCTGGGATGGGAATTGGGGCGTCAAATTGGATCATTTCTGGAGCCAGTCAGAGCATGGGCTATGTTGCTGCCTCTTTGGAAACAAAGAACCACGCGATGCCACTGGATTTGGCCTCATTGGCAGGATGTCATACTCTCATAATTTCTGATGCTGAATGCTCACCTCAAGCAGAGAATGTCACTTCAAGCAGAGAAAACCGTGTTGCCAAGGCACAAGAAATTCTTGAAATTGGAGTTGAACATGTAGGACCAGTCAGGCAGTCCTCTTCAGGTTTTGGTGTCTCACAACGACCTGTAACAAAACCTAGTGGAAGCTTGCCATCGGCTCCTGCCCGGGGTGGCCTATCAAGTTCCAGTGTTGGAGCGCCAAAACCGAATACGATTTTCCTGCCGCCTGGTGAGGACGCTGGTAAGGGAGAGAATGCTGAAATAGATGTGGCAACTCTAGATTTGGCACCAGAAGTGGCTTCAGCATGCAAAAGAGCAGTCGAGGCTCTAAGAAGAGGAGGTTCTGTTCTGTTTCCAATAAGTCCCTGTGGATTGCTGCTGGAGCTTTTAGAAGAGTTGGGAGTTCAGCTTGGAGCTGCTAATCTGAAGTGAGTGTCAATTTTTACCTTTATGGACTCGGTATTCCGTTTATGCAACGTCTTGTGCCATTGACACGATGTAAATATCTCGTTCAAGCCTTCTGCTCAGGTTCCCTTTTTTGTTTTCTGGTCTCAGGCACGTCCCTATTCACTATATCTCCACAGCCGCAACGGAGATGCTGGCCTACTGTAATACTGTTCCTGAGTGGCTATGCAGAACCCGACAAGAGAAGGTGAGTTTTGGTACCCGTCAAACCGTGGGTGTACAAGGTCCTAGATTTACAACGACCTTGATGTAGTGTATTTGCCTTGATTGATACTCGCTGGTGGGCTTCTAGCAATATGTTTAGCAGTTTACATGGTAATGCATTGCCTGCGTTCCAACAACTGTAAAGACGTATTGAGTAATCAGTTTCACGCTTTTGAACGGATAGGACAGCTGTATGCAGGGGAGTCCTTGTTTGGCTATGTAAATCTACTGCAGGAGGGACGCTTGCATCATTCGAAAGCATTTTCTTCTCCAGAATTGAAGTGAGTTTGTGTTTGTCAGTAAATGTTACGGAAGAAAGAATTTCAAATTGGTAATACCATTCTTGATTGAGGATGACAATGTCGGACCAGCGATGATGCTGATGCATGCATGTTGGATACATCCATTCTTGTTTTGTTAGATTGGTCTTGACCATTCTAACGTATGCGTTTGTACCTGCAGAAAAGTGTTGCAGGAGCCTTGTGTTGTATTTGCAGCACATTTTAGTTTACGTATGGGCCCAGCCGCACACGTCCTGCATTGTTGGCGTCAGAATCCGCTTTGCTTACTAATTTTGACTGAGGTTGTTTTCTGTAGTCTCAACTACATAGATGATTTGTTCAGCTCTTTATTGTCGCTACCACTTTCCTGTAAGTTAAGAGGTCATACTTACTCTAGTCCTGGAAATGGCAGCGGACTTGTGACATTATAACTTCTTTGATATTCGGTAGCAATTTATGAAATTCTGGCGCTTATTGTGATTCTAGCTCGATCGACCAACGCATGTTCTTTTTAACGCAGGGGGACTTTGATAAAGACCTTTTACTGGCCCCATATATGCCACTATCAATGCAAGTCCTTGACTTGCCTGCTTCTTTACGACTAAGGTACTGCCTTGTATCTCATTCATTGTTCTTGTTCCCCTAATTTGCAGATTGTTCTGCAGATTACTCGCAGTAAATTTGAGAACAGCCCTGCTCAAGAGGCTATCTCCGTGCCTACTAATTATTGGGCAGTGCCTTTGAAGTGGTTGATTTTCTATACCTACATTTAATGTGTGAATCATGTCTATAAAATTTGATATTTTGTTGGTTCCTGGAAATTGTTAGCTATGATCCTGCTTCCTACCTAATAATACTGGAGATGATTTTGAATTGGGGTGCAAATATGACGTAACGGCAGGCTTCTACATTCAAACAATATTCTGTCATTCTTGGAGTATAAGAGTTGGAACGTCGATGTCGTCTTAATCATGCATGGTGAGATTTGTAGGTCAAAGGAAGTAGCGTCAGTGCTGCAGAGCATTCACCCACAAGTTGCCCTGGTGAGTTTATATAATTTACACTTATCTTGTCAGCTGTCACTGAACTCTAGTCTACGACTGTTATTGAATGGTTACGTTTTGTGCAACTAATTTCAGATCGATTCGGCTTTAGAATAGTCTTTTTAGCACGTCTCCTTACCTTGGTACCGTCAGTGTGGCTTTTCAGGATCTGAATTTGCTCTATATCTTTACATGGCTATGCAGTAATCTGCTTTAATTGCAACAGGTTCCTGATTTTTCACAAAGATCACTGGAGGCAGCTGAAAGCAACACCAAAGTTTTACTGGGCTACGAGGTGGGTCGATCAGTCCAGGTTCCAAATTTTGAGACCGAACTTGAAGTAGATATGTGTGCAGAATTAGCTCTGCAAGTCCAGCCAAAACTAGTAAAACCCAAAACGGTTGCAGCTGCTCCTTTCCTAGCAGACTTCTGCTTTCGAGACGGTAAACTTTCTCTCCAAACACCTGCTTCTTCCAGTCTTTCTTCGGATGACTCTCAATGTCGGTGGGGCCAAGTGAATGTTGGAGCGCTTTCAAGAGCTCTACAGGAAAGAGGCATGGGCGACGTTTCTGTCCATGAGTCCGTAGTTGATGAATCGTCTGCTATGAGTGCACACATATCTTTTGTGGTGGAAATCCGAACTCCTTCCAGGGCTCGGATAGAACTTGGTCCAAACAGTAGTCACATCAAGGCCAATGAGCCTTCTTTACGGCATCTTATTGCGGATGCTGTCAACAGTGTACTTCAAGTAATGTAATTGTGTATGAGTCGAGATCTGGATAATGTGGCTACAGATATACATTACAGGTCACTCACTGCAAGTGGATGAGCTCTACTTTGAAGAGTATAAGAAATCTTGTAAGTACAAAACGTATCCAATTTACAGTGGGTGTTAGACGTTACACAATTGTATTTGTGAGTGAACTCCATTGGCCCTTTCAGGCTTAAGGTTTTTTCATGATCAGGCATTTTCTACACCCCTATGCAGTCTGGTACAATTTCAGCACAATCAATTTCTTTTGTGGAATGAAATGAAATGCTTGTGGGATGTGGTAACCGTATGGATTTTGGAGTAAACCTTGTATGGATAGAATGCTCAGAAATAGTATGCATTGCATGGTAGAGAATCAAGATCATAACAGTCAAAATTCGTGTCTAAGGTAAAGTGCCACTGATAGTTTTCCGAAGAATTCTTGCAAGGAGGAAAAATTGAATCTAGACTCTTCCTCACTTCCTTCTAGTTCTGTGCTGGGTGTGTCCTTACACTTAAGGTAAGCATACCCATTATGGACCTTTTGAAAATTGTGTTCTCGTTCTACTCGTATCCAAGTATAGACAGGGACGCAATTGTCTAAGGGTCTATATTGGGTTTGCGTACCTTAATCATGAGTCCCCACATTGTCATAGTAGATCATTGTGAGAGCTTCGAGATTGTGAAAATGTATCCAATAGGTATTTCTTTCACTTTGAAGATAATTGGTATACATCGCTCATAATAGTTAATACAGCCATAATCTCCATCTTTGTTAATTAAATGGCAGAATGTCAAAAGATCGCACTTTCCACATGACTCTCTTTGGAACCTGAGATCAATATACAGTAGAACCTCTCTTAGTGCATAGTGCGGGGATTATGCACTAAGAGAGGTTCTATCAGAACTTTGGCTAACATGGCCTCTCACTATGGGGCCTCCAACTACTATTCACAAATATCACGACCTCTCTTAGTGCATATATGCACTAAGAGAGGTTATACTGTATTCCAGTCCTATGTATTTAGGGCTTTGTGCATTTGTATGTCACAATTTCCGCACTTTGAAATAGGCCAATTTCACTGAATATAAGGTGCTATCGTGATCATGCTGTAAAATAGAATGTCACAAACTGCCAATCTTTCGATATTGAAGTGCACTGAGCTCTTAAAACTAGGACTGGTCGAAATGTGTCTGAAGTTACACTTGGGTCTGGATAAAGAATACCAAACTCTTAAAACGAATTTTGTCATTCTAAGGAATATGTGAATCCAACCTGTTCATTCCTTCTCATCGCTATTGACTGGACATGTGCCTGCAGCTTTCGACTACCCATTGGGATCAAATACCGTCTTCCTGGTGAGCACCGAGGCCGACTTCACGAAATGCGACTTCACAGGAGCAGTGCATGTTCCAGATGGATTTCCAACTACTGTAAGAATCCACTTACGAACTCTGTCCTCATTGTATGGGGGTTCCAAAATAATGTGTTCATTTCGATTGAGAATTTCCTCGAGGCTTTTGCATGTCGAATGGAAGGCACCCGAACTTTCTCCTGACACCAATGCCGAGAGGAGGATTTGTGAACTGCAACGGTGAGCTATTGTCGAATTGGGTTGCTTTTCTGGACAGTACACGATCAAATCAACAGATGCCGCGCTTTACTTTGTGTGCAATATTCCTGGACATTGCCTTCAAGGTGGCCAGAAAGTGAAAGTTACACCTGTGGTGAGTATCCAGGACGGCCTCTCTTCAGTTTCAAACTTCTGTGAGTGCATAATATTACTATGATGCCATGTGTTGTGTTGTTAATGTTATAAATATTTTTTCTAATTAACTAAGTCTATCTACAGTACGTTGCCATGATTCAGAGCTTCAAAATTGTGACATTCAACTGAAGGAGATCTCAAATCTAAGAGCATTCCGACCAGTGCCCACTCAATCTGACACGCCAGAGCAAATTGAGCGGGCCCTGGCGTGGTGAAGGCCAGGGGTGGGTCACGAACCCCCACCGTCCCTTGCACTTGACCCCACTTTTGAGCTAGATTTCTGACAACGTGTCTGCTTGTGAAGCTTCTGCATCAGCTATTGCAACCTTGTTGCTCCCAAAACAACTAGGCAGATAAGGTCTGACAACAAGAATCTTCCCAATTTGCAATCTTGCGTCATTGGAGAGGACTTGTGATTGATGAGTGGCCGGGTGTATTTTTCAAGTGGCCGCTCTCCAAGTGGATGTTGCAAGGGCAACGGTGGGGAGGAAAAAACTGCAATGGCTCTCTAGGAGCTATTGAAGCCGCCTCTTGCTTGTGTTGGTAGGAATGTTCTAATATAAATTTTTGTTTCAGGGTGCCGCCTTGAGAGTTTCCAATGTCTTGAATTTCCACCATTATAACTCCATTGACCTTGTAGAAGAGTGTAGTTAACTAAACATCTATCAAACTTTGTCTCAAAGTTTCCAATGTTATGAAATTCCGCCATAATAACTCCATTGACTTTGTAGAAGAGTGTAATTAATTAAACATCTATCAAACTTTGTCTCCACTTACACTGGGTGCATGCATGAATCTCTCACCGACGTGACTACTGTGTTACTCCATATCATATCTTCCACGTACTTGAAATTCTGACAAGGCACCTTGGCTAACTATTGACCTTACAAATTCCTTGATGGCCTTTTTGCCATTTTGGGTTGATATTTTTCCTAAATGCACATTTTCATGCATCCATTTAGCCCAAATGTGGGTTGAAATTTTCTCTAATGTCTACTTTGTCCAAGTTTGTAGGCTAAAATGTTGGATGGATGGATCAATAGATTGGGGGAAGCAATTGGTAGAAAGGCCATAATGGCTATGCTTACTTGAATTCCTAAAGGACCAAGATGTGCAATTTCTGAACTTGTTTGAATAGGAAATTTGTGGACTTGTTTTTCTTCAATTTAATTAAATCTTTCACAAATACATATAATACTCTTCACTAGTTCTGGTAACATCAATTATGGTTTTACTTGCATTATTTTTTTCACAAGACATTAGATGACATTTAGGGGTTTTGGAAGGCCGTTTCAGGCCCATTCCTTGATTTGCCTAAATTCAGTGAATGCTGGTACACAGGTGTCAGAATTTTTTTTTTTACCAAAATATCATTTTAAGCATTTTTTTTTTTTTTTTTTTTTTCTTTCAAAAAATGACGTGGCAGTTGCTGTGCCATGTCAACCAGCTACTGCTACTGCATTTCCACAGTCTGGGAACGTAGTAGACAACAAAGAAACTTGGAGCCCTCCAAGACCCCCAAATCTCATCTGATGTGATCAATTGAGTTGGCCTTATTCAAACTTGAAGTCCTTCCTCCTTTGGAGTTAACCCCTCAATGCCCATGACACCATATTTGGGTGCTGGGTATATTTTGAAGTTAAAATAATCTTATTAAAATGCTATTCAATTTTGGAGGTTGACTACCTTTTAAAATTCATTTTAAGCATCAAAAAATCTGATTTTGAAAAAAACTGTTCATGATTTTTCAATTGAAGATTTTGTGCATGGTTGTTCATTCCAAATCTTGATTTTTTAGTGTTAGAGGCTCTTAGAGATGAGCCTCAAATGTACTAGATCTTGAGGAGGAAATCACATTAAAAATTCATTTAAGAAAATCATGGAGTAGATTTTGAAAAGCCATGAGTCAATTATGGTTATTTATATTGTGTCATGTAGCCTCATTATTTTTTCATGACCTCAATTTTAGGTTTGACATATAAAAAGTGAATTGAAAAAAATTCAAATCAATTTCATAGGATTAGCACCTTCTCAATCCAACATTATAATCTTTCAATGTATAAGTGATATTACTTTGTTTTCTTTTTTTGTGGGATGCATAACATGTCTAGATTGAAGTTGTACAATTACAATTTAGAAAATCACGATAATATTATGAAAACTTGGATTTTTTTGTTTAGTTTTGAACAAACTCCAAGAAATTCAAAAAAAAGCCTTTAGCATCTAGGGGGGTAAAGATGAAGAGCCAATGTGGAAGCTTCGTTCTACAAGTCATCTTGTAGATGTTGAAGTCTAATATAATTTTTCTCCTTGTTCGACATCATTTAATTTACTAATCCATTCAAGGCAAGGAACTTTTTGAGGATTGCAGCTTCAGAAAACTAATTTTATGCCGGCATAACATTGTTTACCAATGAGATAGGGGTCCTACATGCATCTTTGAAAAGGGGCCCCCAATAGTGAACAAAATTGTCTTCTATCCTCAACCATCTCCAATCCTTGAATCAATTGATAAATCCTCTCAGGAAACTAATAAAGTATAATACCTTTCCATCATGGGGAGACCCATTGCCTGGTTATCCTATAAAGGACCGTTGTTTCTTTGGGGGACAAATGAGAATTCCGGGTAGGTACTTACAGGCTGAATTTTTTTTGTCCTGATTTTTTAAAATCTTTTTTGAAGATAGAAAAGTTGATTAGCTTTGTGGGAATATAATTTTGTTTCAATTGGTGCCCGGAATAAAACTTATGTCCAAACAAGCTCAAAACAGGGGAGAGGGGGCAACAAAAAAAAATCTGCAAAAATTTGAATTTATTTTTAGTTTTTTAATCCCCATAGATTATATTTTTGTCTATTTGAAAAGCTTTGATTCATTCCATTTGGATTTGTTATGAGAAAGTTACAGGTAATTTTATTTTTTGGACACTTAGAGCATCTTTTTGAAAAAATAACTTGTAGGATTCTTTTTTGAATGCAATTTTTACAAATTTTCAAAAAAAAAGTTCCATGTAGATTAATACATTTTAATTCTATATAAGAGATATTGATATTTTAGATTTTCCTTCTATCTTGTACCTTCTTCTATTTAACAATTTTTTGGATAACAAAAATTAAGTTTTTTGAATTTTTTTTGCTAGACTCTCAACTCAATTTTCTATTATAAATATTTAAAGCTCAAAACTCTGTAGTGCAAAAATTTGAAGTTAAAAAATCTAGTCCCACAATGTGTTGAAAAACTTGTTTTTTTCACTTTAAACGCAGATATCTTGCAATTTGTGCAGTCAAAAATTTTGAAATTTTTTCTACACGTACATTCTCATACTAGTTAGGTGTCAAATCCTATGGTTAAATGTGCAGAAAAACAATTTTCAAGTTTTTTTACTCTTTGCTATAGAAATGGCAACTTTTAGTATTCTTTTGCAAAAAAAAGGGCTTGTGCCTTCAGGAGTCATACAATAATATATGCCTATAAAGTCTTCAATTTACTTGTTAACCCCTAAGCGCTCAAGCAACCATTTTATGGTTGCTGCCTAACTTCGGGCAAAATTTTCAGACAAAAAAAAAACTATTTTATTTATTTAAATAAAGATTATATTTTTTTTATATTTTTTTTTCAAAAGATTGCGTTGTTTATCAATATTTATACTCAATAGTTTCAATATAGAAATTGCAAGAGAGAGAGAGAGGAGAAGAAGAAGAAGCCGTATCCTACTTTCTATCCTGCAAAAAATAGTCCACACAAATCTAGCGGCTGAGATCTTGTCAGTTTTTGATTTTTTTTTTTAAAAGAATTCTGAAAAATTCGACGGACTCTCCTCGAGATTTTGTCAAATTTTTTTGCCATGTAAGCATTTTTCTACCATGTAGGTAGTTTGGAGGGCGACGGACTTTGGACTGTGCCGTATAGTGTGAAGGCTTGAGAGGCCAAACTTCGGGGTTTCTGAAATCTGATTGGACTCTCGGCCAACGGCCGTAGTGTGAAGTGGCCCTAAGAGAAATAGTACAAAGTGTTTACATTTGCCTAGTGTTGAAAAATTTATTATTTGGAGAAGGTATTGGTATTTTCATTACTAGATCTCATGCATTTTTTCACAAATCAATAGAAACCACAATTTTGACTAATCCAAAAAATATTCAAATGCTAGTAATAGAAATTGTATTTTTGGTGAATTTTTGAAGTTATATCTTCAAAATTCATTTTAAAAAGCTCTAAGAATAATTTTACAATTTTGACCGTACGGATGCTTTCTAATTTTCATGCTTCACATTATCTTCTTTGATACAAACTTCAAAAAAGTTTTAGAACTTATATTTAAAACACATTTGTATTTTGTCCAAATCCCTTGGGCTTTTAGGGATTAAGGGCAACCCCATGCCTGGCTCGCTGTAAAGAGGTGCCAAATGGAAAAAATTCATTGTTTGGCGTGCGGCCATATTAAATGAAGAGTCATGGCCCCACGGAAAGACTCGTCAAGTAGTTAAAAGGTGCTCCAAACTTGCCTTTTCTAAAGGCAAGGACTTTGCCTTTTCTAAAGGCATGTTTTTCCACTTGGTGTGCGTGCTGTGGGGCAATTCCCAAGCCATGGCTCGCTCATTGCCCATATTGAATGCCTTAGAGCATCCCCACTCCAGAGATGGCCAAATGGCACGGCAAGGGAGAATTTGGAGTGTAATTTGACCAAGCCCGGCCCATGTGCCCCACGGCAACACAGGTTACGAACACGGGAAACCGGGTTTACACGGCCCCCAAGTGCTACCTCATGATTGCCTACTCGGGGAAAGAAATTCAATAATGAAAAGGTCTCTCGATTCTTGGGGAATAAATGAAAAAGTCTCTCGAAACTTGAAAATAAAGATAAAATAACTCATACCGAGCCGCAAGCAAGACTCTTCATTTGGCCGGGTGCTCTTCAAATTTGGCCGTGCCCGGCCATTTTTTGGCCCTCGCCGTGCGTGCCATGGGGCACTCATTATAGCCGGGCACGGCCATTTGCCTAGTTTGAGCCACTTGCTCAATTGGAGTGGGGATGCTCTTAGGCGAGTTGCTATGGGGTTGCTCTAAGAGCACTGCCACTATGGCACGGGCTTTATGGCACGGTCAACTACTTCAAAAGGCCACACAAAAAAGAATTGTTCCGGGAATGTGACTTGATCCCCACTGTGGAACGGGAGTTGGGCTCAAGAGACAAGGACATTCCTTTAAAAAAAGAGAGATTCCCTTGAATTCACACCAAAATCAAGTCAACACTTGACTGTTCAACACATGACTGTTCAACACATGACTGTTCAACACATGACTGTTCAACACATGCTTTCATTGCTTTGTTCATAAATAGGCAAAGATCTTGCACTTTGTGGCTCAGCATGCGGGGTGGGGGATAATTTTCACTCCGGGCCCGGAGTCCTGCCGTGCCGGGGCATGATTCCGGGCCACAAATTCCGTGGATTGATAAGGCTTCTTATTTTGCAAGGAACCTCGGCGTTGAAAGCGACTCTAGCTGGTTTGAGGGTCGTCAGTCGTCACGCGTCTAACCACAGAAACGCAAGCACATGTCGGGCATTTTTCTCCAGTGCAAATTCTTTCTAGCTTGTCGGCCATCGAGAGCTGAAAGTCAGGCACACGAGGCCGAAAGAATTTCACTTGACCAAGATGCCGACTGCTTTCCACTCATAAAACGGAACACAATCCTGCGAAGTTGGACAAATTTAAGACCAACTCTATTCAATTGCATCCGTTTCCTGAGATTTCTACTGCACTGTACCTGTGGCAAAAGTGCTTGACAAAGTGCCCGACCCAAAAATTCACCAATTGGAATTCTCACGCAAAAACGCGGAAGTAGTTTGAAGCAATTTATGCAGTGCATTCATTCTCACATAAATTCAGCAGCAGCTGTTGTGATTCATATTCAGAGAACTTGTAGTATCCTTTGAATGCTCGTTCGTTTTTTCTCCAACAATCTGAGCTGCTGAACTGCTATCTGAGTAGTGAAATTTTCCTTCACGGGTTCGACATGGCCTCACAGACACCGGATGTGCCACCCGAAAAGTAACAAATGTTCTACCTCAGTATTCCAGCCCCTGCATGCATCTCATTAGTACCGAGAATGGATTCTTGCTGCATCTGCACCAGAGTTCGCAATTGGGTGCTCCACGAATATTAACATGCTGCTAACTTCTAATCTTTCCGACCTTCTAATTCTTCCGTGGAATTTACTTTTTATCCATGGCGCTGGACTGAAAGTTCCTTTGGATTTGGGTTCAATGCAGATGGTGGTCCAAGGCCACGGTGGCGGTGGTGACTGGGAGCAACAAGGGGCTGGGGCAGGCGATCGTGCTGGAGCTCGCCAGACGAGGCGTCACGGTGGTCGCCACGGCCAGGAACGCCGCGCTGGGAAGGGACGCCTTGCACGCCGCACGGCACGCGGAACCCGCGCTGGCGGACCTCCTTCATTTCCACCAACTGGACGTCACCGACGAGCAGAGCGTCGCCCAGTTGGCTTCGTGGTTGCGCACCTCGTTCGGCGGAATCGACATCCTTGTAAGAAATCGTGCAACATACATAGATCCTAGCCCCATAGAGCTATACCCCGGAACTTACTTCAATAGTGCTCCGCGCCGCCGTTAAATTCACTAAATCCTGGGAGCTTCATTCATTGGAATTGCAACTGTCATCGGGTGAATTAGTGGGTTGGTTGAATCGAATTGACTTGTGGTAGGGGATATATACTACATGTCCAAATGATGTATAGATATTTATGTATGTATGTGTGGACATGCACCTATGCGGACAGATCAACAACGCGGGGTTGTCGAAGCGGAGGCTGGAGGTGTACGAGGACGCGGCGGAGACAATGGCGGTGAACTTCTACGGCGCCCAACGCGTGACGGAGGCCCTACTGCCGTTGCTGCGAGCGTCGCCGACGGGAGCGCGCATTGTCATGATCACCTCGCAAACGAGCCTGACGAAGGTATTGAACACTAAGGACGAACACTTCCTCCTCTTCTACCTAATTGAAGTTAGCTCCGATGGTCCTCTCAGAGTGCATGTTCTCCTCCAGTTGGTAGAATGATCAAGGGCTTGCAGGAAGAAACTCGTGTTGGAGGCCATCAAAGGGCTTGGGAGGGACATTTGGAATCTAGTTTGATAATCAGTCCCAAATGATAATGAGTCTCAAATGTTTACGGCAAGTCGTTTGATGTGATCATTTATATCAATCCAGCTAACAATGGAAGAAATCCTATCATATTCTTCCGCAAGGGCCTTGATAGTTACAAAGGATGCTCGAATTGACCCCACTTTAGAAGCATTTCTTAGAAGACCTGTAGATATTCAAAAACTGTGTCAAAGTGTTGAGCATCTATAGAGCTTCCATTTCTTTCTTTCTCTTCTACTCCTGAAAACTATTTTGTGGCGTGGAAGCCCTCCGATCATTTGTGTATGAGCGTTTAACCAGTTGCATTCAGCACCCTCTTTCTTAACCCCTGTACTAGGCCAGGAACACTTACCATGATCGATCTGATGCGTATGCACAGCATTTTGCTTCCCATGAATACGTGAAAGTGATGGTGCACAAGGCAGTGGAGAATCTCGATGTAAGCGTGGTGGATTCCCTGGCGACCAAGTACTTGGACGACGTGAGAGACGGACGGGCCATTGCGGAGAACTGGATTGCGCCTCACCATTATAAGGAATCCAAGTTGTGCTTGAACACCTACACTCGCATTTTGGCAACAAAGTTGGCAGATAGATGTGAAGGGCAACGAGTGCTCGTAAATGCACTATGCCCAGGCATAGTGGAAACTGACATGGTGAAGGCGGCATTTGCAAACTCGGATCCAGCTACAAAAGAGTATTACCTGAAGACGTACGGGATTCTCAATCCGGTTGAGGCAGCTATGGCTCCAGTGTGGCTTGCCCTTCTACCCATTCATGACTACCCTGATGGCCAATTTTTCATCAAGCAACAAGGAAGCAACACATTTTGAAGAATCATCAATATTTTTAATAACCCCCTTTCAAAATTGTTGTAGCTACTTTAGTGTAAACTCTGATTTTTGTTCTAAGGTACAATAGTGCCTCAAAACTTACACTGAGCATTCATATCCAACAGGTGGGAGAAGGATGTAGATAGAATTACCCATTGTTTTTATCCTCTCAATGGTGTAGCTTACTAGGAGTGAATTAGTGAAAGTAATTGTATTAATTAGGTGATAGAAGGATATAAATTGAAATTATATGCATTCACTCGCTCTAAGGATGTTTGAAGTCTTAAAAAATGCATTCAAGCAATTGTTGTAGTAATAGACCGACTCAATCTAAGCATAATAGGATTAAAAAAAAGACAAGAAAAGTTTCTCTCCTAATTTCTATAATAAAAACACATACACACACACACAGATATATATGTGTGTGTGTGTGTGTGTGTGTGTGTGTGTGTGTGTTTTGATTGCAAGTAACATTCCTTCAATTTTTTTGATATTGGATTGATTAGAACAAAGATATCCTTTGAATGAGATGTTTATAAAAAACAACCTTAATTATTTGTTGTTTTCTATGGCTTTTTGGCATGCAAAATCAAATGTTTTAAGAGCATTCTTTTCATGAAATCTCTTCACCATAAAGTTCTTTCTAATTGACAATTTTTTTCGGGTTTTTTAAATTGTTTTTCTTATTTTTAACAAATTAAAATGTGAAAGTACTTATTTTCATGAGATTTTGCACTTTTCATGAGATTTTCAAGTTCTTCTATTTAGAAAAAAATTCTACGCTTTTCCTTCTCAGGGTACCTTCTTTTTAAATGTTTATACATTTAAAAAAATTTACATTTTTTTAGAATTATTTTTCTAATTATATAGTGTTTTTGAAAAAAATTTAGCTTGTACAATTAAAATATATTATAACTAGTAGGTCTTACATTTGTTTCTTTCTAAAGTATCCGCTAGTAAAATACCCGGGTTTTAAATGTTTTTGGTTGTCTAAGCATGATTTACAAGAGGTCTACATTCATTAAACACAAACATTATGGACCAACATACTTAGTACAAATTTAGCATCCCATTACTCAACAGTTATTGATTATCTTAATCATGTATGAATGACATATAAATGACTAAAATACAACTTGTATAACAACTTATAGAGTAGTCATTATTATACATCTTGTAATGTAGAAGATCTTTGCTAGTATATTTTTCTTGTAGAAGTCATATATTTACAAATAAACATCCTACACTACAACAGGCTGCCACCCCACCCCCACCCATAAACCATCCCACTTTTCATAACAGTAATGATTTGATATGGTTTTGAGCACGGATTCTCACTTCTTATTATTAAATTTTAAAAACGTTTGTTGGATAATATAATATACACTAATCACAATAATCATATTGTACATTTTTTAGTCACATTGACCAATCATAGAACCAATTATATACCACTGAGCTAGTGGTGTCTAACACGTGGCATGATGTAAGCATCTCACTAGTCATTGATTAGTTATATATTTGTCATAGTGCAATCATAAAGTACTCTGTGACAATTGTGATGTGGTAGCCTTAGATTGTATTTGCAGCTTCTAAAGATGAACAGTGGAGATTTTGTTGATCTCTCTCATTCAAAGTTACGGTTTACTTCTTAATTGCAACAATTCAAGTTCATCAACACTAGAAAAATTTCAACCCTCCAAGGCCGCTAAGGAATTGATTTATTGGACTCCTTTGGTGCAATTTCAGAATGAATAAAAAAATATTTTTTTGGAAAAAAAATATTAAAAAATTAACAAAAATATAAAAAAGTTAAAGTAAAATTTTAAAAAATTGGACATGGCACTACTAGTGCCACATCAACACCCAATTTTTAAAAATTAAAAAAAACAAACTATAATTTTTTATTTTTATTTTTCCATAATTGCATTGTGCTTGTGCAGAAATTGTGGCCTTTTGGAGGGCTAAAATTTTTCCTAATGCTTGCTTTTTTGCTAATCGTCATCTTCTCATTTTTTACTCTTGTTTTGGCCTCAAGATTTCTAAATGCAAATTTAGGTCAATTGCTGCTTTTTTAATGCAACAATTTAGGTTCTTGCTTCTTGCTAATTACCTTTTTTCATTCTTCCTCTTGTTTGTTGTTTATTTCTTCTTGTTGTTTGTTGTTCTTTTTACTATTTGTTGTTTTCTTGTTTGTTGTTGTACTCTTGTTTGTTGAGTTTGTTCACTTGTTTGTTTTTTTCTTATTCTTGTTCACATTACAAAAAGTTTGGGCCCTATGGGGGGACTTTTGTCCGGATGTGC
Organism: Neckera pumila; assembly: GCA_963969595.1. Classification (NCBI taxonomy): domain Eukaryota; kingdom Viridiplantae; phylum Streptophyta; class Bryopsida; order Hypnales; family Neckeraceae; genus Neckera; species Neckera pumila. The sequence goes on from OZ018409.1 coordinate 6,308,082, forward strand.
AAATCCAAAGGAAAAAAAAAAAAAAAAAAACTTTTTTGTTTTTTTAATTTCTTATAGTCCCAATCCTGCATGGCACACACCCTGCGTACCATATTTTTTTGTTTTGGAGTTTTAGTTATTTTACATGCCTTTGTCATTGCTCTTCTTTTCAGTAGTGACAAATGCTTCTTGTTGGAAATCCTACAACTTTTTTGATGAAAATTAGTGAAGCTCTCTTGGTTTAAATGCAAGAGGAAGGAACAAAATCAAAATTAGCAAAGCATCATGTAGATTATGTAGTTATGTGTTGCATCTTTTGCATTATTTTTTTGTGATGCATTTTTTATTATATATGCTGATTCATTTTCAATTGGATGGTTGTAGTTTTCAGTGGACCAAGAGGCAACCACAATTTAAGGCATAATGATTTGAAACATAGTGCAATCATAGAGACATAATGCAGTTATTGTGTAGTTATAAAAACAATTGCTTCAATCACTTGTCTCAATTGCGTTACAATAATGTACAACCATTTTCTAATAATAAATATAAAAAATGACTCAAAAAAATCATTGTATTGAAATCTTCCTACTTCTTGTTTAAGTTGTATTTATAATTACAAAATAACTATTTAATGATTGCAATACTCATATACACGACTACATCATAACCAACATACAACTTCTCAAATGACTAAGAATGACTAGACAATAATTGCATTAAATAAAAAATGACTAAAAATGATGCCACTTCAACTAAACAACCACCCCTAACATATGTCACATTAGCAACTAAATTGGATGATGATTGCTACGTCAGTAGTACCCAATCACCAATCACATTCACCTCCACAAACACGGCATGTGCCACAGCCTACATCAACCAAGCCCAATCAATCACACTAACCAACACATTAGCCCTGTCATCACCAATGTTGATGAACTCCACATTAATAGCTAGAAGAAAAGTAAATTGCTAAAAATAAATTATTGATGAAAATAAATACTACAGGGGCGTTGTAAGAATGACCTTCTGTTTTTGTTCCATTTTGGCTAGTACTCCCAGTACTATGAGCTTTTGCATACAAATTTTTAAAAATAAAATAAAATATGGATAATTAGTATGATACTAAAAATAGCATATCACCAAAAGTTCAGACCTAAAAAAAACCTAGGTCAAAAGTTATTCACAAAAAAGATGAGTTGAAATTTTGAAGAAAATACATACTTTGATGTTTTAATTTGTAAAAAATAGAGAAAATAATTTTAAAAAAAATTGAAAAACGCTATCTGGAAAGACTTCATGATAATGAGATTTCACCAAAAAAAATAATGTTGAAACCATCTTCAATGCTCAGAATTGCAAGCGCAAGGGAGCCCTCTTTGTATAGACATAGAAGATATAAAATAAAACATTTCTTAATGCCCCTTGGTAGAAACATGACTTCCTACTATAAGAACAAACCACAGAAATTTCAACTCCATATCATTAAATTTGGGGACTCCTTACGTAGTAAAACCCCCTAAAACTTAAAACGTGACATATTGGTTCATATGATTTTTAAATATACAATGATTTTTGGAAATTTTTGAAAAATATAATATATGATTAAACTCATAAGAAGAATCTCCAATAAAAATTTCAAGTTCATGCGAGTCAAGGTTCAAAAGTTATTGCAAAGGAAGCTTCGGCATTGCTTTTGTTACAATGTTTTCAGTACCGGTCTTTCTTGCAATCACCCTACAAAATAACAATATCAATTCAGACATTTTGAGTCAATTTGGACGTGTCAATTCAGAGAGGTTTGTGTCAATTAGGACATAGTTAGTCAATTCAGATGTGTCAATTTGGACACTCTTTTCATTGTAGTGAAATGACTTATCCAAAATGACTTGTCTGAAATGACTTAAAGCCTAGAATCAGGCTCTAGTAATTTTCTAATCACAAATGTCCTAAATGACTGGTTTTGCAATCATTAATGTTAGTCATTGATAGCCTCTTTTCTACCATTGGGAACTTTAAAACAGATAGCCAAGGCTACACCGGGGTGGTTCAACCCTTTATTTGGCCCCCTTTATCTCTAGTTCAAAATTAGGAAAAGGTTAAACAATTTAGCCTCCTTTTTGTGCCACTAGCTGGGGTTGTATTTCCTTGTTAGCTGGGACCAAGAGTCCAAGCACTAGCTAGGGCTATAGAGCACGTTAATAGCTAGGGCAAAGAATCTAAGCAGCTGGGGTTAAATCTTCTTTTCCTAAGACCACTTGGATGAAGATCATTTAATAATCGATCAAAATCCATTACATATTTGGATGAATGCTTTGACAAAAATTAATGAAAGCTTGTAAAATGGATGAAATTTTGCATTATACAATGGTATAGTAGTGTATCATTTTGGATAAAGGATTGTTATATTTGAGTAGTGAGGATATATATCTATAAAATATCTTTTAGCTGCAGAAACCTCTCCTAGGCAATTAAGAATTTTTCATCCCTATCATCCTTGTCATCATCAAAGAGAACAATATAACAAGGCAATTAATTTAATTAAGTTGTCTACTAATATATATTTGTAGAGTCAAATTAAATAGTAACCAATTAGATAGGACTAAAATTTCAATGAAACCTTAGAATTCATTCCAATCCACATATTGCCATGGCTAAAATGCTCTTCTGGAAACTATCTCAAAACTTATAAGCTAGCTTGAAGGAATACTTGAAAATTAGTAACTTAGGAAATAGATTAGTGAGGATTGGAAGGCATTGCTTTATAGAATAATATGGAGAGCCTAAATGGATAAGGGAAGACAATATTGAAGGAGTATGGAGGGGCAAGGGCGGACAAGCTTGAAGTTTAAAGGGAAGACAAGCTTGATGGTGATGGCAATTAGTAACTTCATGCTTGTCTACCTTTGCCCCTTTAAGCTTGAATTTTTGAATTTAGAAGGCGGCTGCTGATCTAAAAAGGCATCAATTGCCATAAATCCTAAGACAAAATCACTTCAAAGGTCCATATTGACATAATCTCTATTGTTCATCTTTAGAAGCTGTAGATGCAACCTAAGGCTACCACATCACAATTGACACAATGTGCTCTATGCCTGCACTATGACTAATATACAGCTAAAAAATGACTAGTGAGATACATTTATATCATAGCATATGTCAGATGCCACTAGCTCAATGGCACATAATTGGTTTTGTGGTTGGCAAATGTGATTTAAAAATGACTACATTATGACTACTGTGATTGGAATACAATATATTTGTAAATATGTGACTTGCACACAAAAGTATAATATTATAAATTCAAGTCAAATTCAGCACCTGAATGTCAAAATAATTTATTTTTGGCAATTAGACAATTTGGCAGCTTGATCTGATTTTCATGGCTTTCGGCATTTTGCTCTTCCAAATTTTTTGACATTTTGATGAAATTGATTGATTTTTTTTATTTATGTGTAATTGTATTTCTTTTCACTAAATTTTCTCAATGAAATTTCTAACAATGAAATTTTCTCAAATTTTGCTTTGTAGTGATTAGTGCTAATTCCAATGAAATATACAATGATTCAAATATTCTTGCACATGTCAATAGATGTCAAACTAGAAAATTATTCAATAAAATTTAGACATTTTGAACAAAATATGGCTTGCTATTATAAAAATTGATTAACAAGTGCAAAACTTGGGGCTTTTGCACCTTTTTTAGTTTTTCTATTTAGAGAGTTTTTTTGTTTTATTTTTTCAAAATCCCAAGATACAATCTCTTCAAAGGTCCATATTGTAAAAAGATTAAGAAAATAATTCTAATTTTGAAGTACTCCAAAATAAATAAACATGCGTATTGAGAAAACGCAATAAAATCAGCACATATTTCTTGCAATCTCCTAAATGTAGAAAACAACGAATAAGATCATTTTTTATAAACATTTCATTTATCCCTAAGCGCTCAAACAACCATTTTATGATTGCTGCCCAACTTTGGGCAGATTTTTTGGGCAGAAAAAACTTTTTTTCAACTTTTTTTTTTTTTTTTCGTAAAGATTGGGTTGTCTTTCAATATTTATATTCAAAACTAAAACCACTATGGTCAAACAAAAATCATAAGAGATATAACATAAAGAGTCTAGTATTTACCTAGTGTTGAAAAATTTACTATTTGGAAAAAGTGTTGGTGTTTCCATTACTAAATCTTATGCATTTTTTCACAAATCAATAGAAACCACAATTTTGACCAATCAAGAAAAAAATCAAATGCTAAAGATAGAAATTTTATTTTTGGAGATTTTTTGAAGTTATATCTTCAAAATTCATTTGAAGAGAATCTCAGAATAATTTTATAATTTTGATCATATAGATGTTTTCTACTTTTTGTGCTTCACATTATCTTCTTTAATGCAAACTTCAAAAAAGTTGCAGAACTTATATTTTATAACACATTTGTGTTTTGTCCAAACCCCTTGAGCTTTTAGGGATTAACCCCAAAAATTCCATGACTATATTCTCACCAAAAATGCTCAAAAACTACCATTTTTAGTACAAGTGTCCAATTTTTGAAAAAAAAAACTTTTTCTTACATATGTAACTGTAGAATCTTGTAGTATGGTGACTTGAGAACATATGTTAAAAATTTCAAGAATTTCCACCGCGTGGATTGCAAGATATATGCATTCAAATTCACTTAAACCATTTTTTGGGCCTTGTGAAAGACAGGCAACAACACTTCACAAGCTCACTTTTTGATGAAAAAATGTTCAAAATGATGGTGCTTCTTTGAATTTTTTTCCTAGACAAGTTGCCTACATCCTTGAAAATTTTCACTTCATTTGGAATTGTACAACATATAGGAAAAAAATAGTAAGTAGATATCAATAGAGGATTATTCAAAATACAAAATTGTCAAGAATTTAATTATGGAATTGAAAAATGCTAATTCCAATAGTGGCAATGTTTTAATAAATAATCTACATCCTAGGAGTTTATATTTTTCAAAAGATATTGAAAATTGAGTAAAATAAAGGAATTCAAAGTTTATTTTAGAGTAGAGAATCCATAACTGCCCGTGAACTATAAGTCCTCATAACTTTTGACTCATTGGTCAAAATGGGATGATTCAAAGCTTTTACCTATATATATAATTCTAGAAAATCAATTTCATTTTTTTGTGTTTGAAAAAAGTCTTTTTACCTAATCATCCTGGATTGCCCAGTTACAAATAAAAGTAACATCTTAGGCTATAACTTTTGACTTGTATTTCCAAATGTCATGAAATTTGGTGCATATGAAAGCTATTCCTTGCCCCCACCTTCTATTAAAATTTCAGCCAAAACTATGGAACTCTCTAGTTGTATGTACCTGCCCAAAAATCCTATACGGCCAAAAAACACATGTTGGTCCTTTAGGGGTTAAAGGATATTTTTATTCCAGTCAACTCTATACAAAGAAGGAGAAGAAAACATTACATGCAATCAAAGCAAAAATATATAGATTTTCATTATAGAAATTAGGAAAGAGTTGTTTCTTGTCTTCTTTGCCGATCCTATTATGGTTTGCTTGAGTTAGTCAATTGCTACAATAATTACTTGAATCTATCGTCATAAGACTTCAAACATTGATAAGATCCTCAAGCAATGATTGTATATTATTTCAATTTCAACCTTTCTATCACCTAATACAAACATTTTCATTCTGAGTAAGCTACCACGTTGAGATGCAATGCAATACTATTAGTGCATCTAGTTAGGTCTCACCATTGAGAGGATAAAGACAATGAGTAATTTCTATCCTTGGGAGGTCATTGCCCGCATTTAAAAACAGCATGCAGCTTAATATAAAATGAATTTGATTTAGTTTGGGTAAAATTTATAAAAAATTATAAAAAATTTACAAGCAAGATACAAGACATTGAAAGTGACAAATCCATTATATATAATATAGGTAGCTTACAAATTTGGGTCATTAACATTTTAGTACGTATAATTTTGGGGTTGAAGATTTGGATCCTAGATAGAGTTCTTAGTACAATCAGTGTGTATAGTTGGGGCAGAGGTACAATGGATGAAAAAATGTCTAGTTGGGTGGAATGTTGTGGATGAAGGTGAGACTGGGTGAGGAACTAAGTTAGGGTTCTCAAATTGCCATTGCTGTGATTGTAATTATTCTTGCATTGGTCAGAATTTATAAGTGTGAGATGTGTCTAGAAGCAGTTTGAAGGAATTGCAAGGCAATTTTGGAACTTAGGATTAGGTGTGCTTTTGAAGATTTTAATGTCAAGATTTTAAAGAGATCTGCTGCGGAGATAGAGTACGTTTGGCCATTGCTGCAAATCAAAAATTGGACCTTTTTATTGGGGTTTAGGGCGACTATTGCCGAGATTAAAAGCGCTTAGGACTGTTATTTCTTGAGTTAGGGTAGCTCTTCTCTCAATTCTAATGGATGCTTAAGGCTCAATTGAAATTGTTTGAATCTAGAGTTTGTACTTGGATTTAGCAAGCTTTATTTACATATTTAGAGTGGGTTGAGGTTAGGATTCATATTCAGCAATCCATGGGGACTCTAGTATGAATGTGAACAATGAAGTGTGATTTTGCCATTTTAATTCTACAACAAGGTTTAGGGTTTAGGATTTAGGAAAACCTCGTAGTGTTGCAACATTCTTGGATGTTGCAAACAGATTTGCATGAGCACCTGGGATTGTTGGACTCTAGCGGATTGAACATCTCCAAACCCTTCAAAGTCCGGAAGTGTTTGACTGCAGGTTGGGTGTAGGAGTTCCCTCATAGTGGAGCGCCCCCCCCCCCCCCCCCCCCCCTTCAAACTCCACGGTTTGGTTTACCCTAGCTCTTAGATTCTGGGGCTAGTTTTTTTTCATGCATAATTCTGCATGGACTCTAGCAACAGCATAGTGATGTTGCATTGTTCCAAATTTTGGCGGCCATCTGTGTTTTTAAGTGCATTTAAACATTGATATACTTTTTCAATACTTTCTTTCCTAAGCTTGCGTGGTTTAACACATGTAAATGACAATTTCAATTTGGTTTCATTTGATTTGGGTGGATGTTTTGTGTGCAGTTTGTTATAGTTTTCATACCGCATTGTAGTGTTTTAGATTTTGACTGAAATGCCAAGGACAAACAAATTTTCTTGTTTATATATATCATGTTTATACATTTTGAGTACAATCTTTGGATTACCTTGTGTTGTTGAACACATGTCAATGTCAATTTGTTGCTATTTGAATTCAAGTTCCGTTTGAGTTTTATGTTTGTAGTTATTGTTGCAGTGTTTGTAGTTTCAAATGCCGTGGCAGTGTCACATACTTTGGCTTCTGTTTATATTAGAAAGCTCCAGTAGAAGCTGATTTCCATTTGGATTCAAATCCACACATTATAAATGACAGATTCTTGCAAGTCTTCTTCCTCACTTCAATTTTACTTTCATGTGTTTGTTTTCTGGTTGTTTGAAAACTGTATTTTGTTGTTTGTCTTGGTTATTTAATGTTTGTAGAAGTAGGACATCCACACAGCTAAGATTGAATATGAGGTAAAACCCCAAGCTAAATTTAGGGAGGTCATAGTTCTTTAAAGGTATTTCAGTAAATTTCATTCCCAGACAAGTGGGACTGACATCTAATCCAAATCGTTTGACATGTTTTGGAACTATGTTGAATTAGTTATGAATTGTTGAAGTTCAAATGGCATTGTAGGTGGGTGATTGCACATTAGGGGAAATTGGAGGGCATTGGAGAGCCATTTTAGGTCCATTGTCCAATTTGGCCAGATCTGTGAATAGCTAGTACGGGTTGTCAGAATTTAAAAAAAAAAAAAAAAAAGATCTTCCTCCCAAATATCATTTTAGGCCAATTTTTTTTTTTCGAAAATGACATGGCACTCTCTCAGCCACATTAGCTAGCAGGTACCCTGCGTTCCCGTAGTCTGGGATTGCAGGATAACTCGCGGTCTCTTAGAGGCCTCAAATCTCTTCTAATGAGAAAGATCAGTCCTATTTACGGTCACAATGAGGGTACCCTTTTTGTCATCTGCTATAACTTTTGAAGCAAATGCCCAATGAATATGAGATTTTCATTGGAGATGTCAAACTTTTTGATAATCAGGTCCCTTATTTTTTAGAAATTAAAAGAAAAATCATTTTATATTTAAAAAATCATTTTTGCTAATTTATCACACAATGTGGTTTAGGGATTCTTAATATATTAGTAGTACCCCCTTTTAATGATTTGGAGCTGAAAGTTTCATGGTTTATTTGCATAGTAGGAAAGCTTATTCTTACCAAACGGAATCTAAAAACATATTCATTTGTATCCTCCTCATGAGTGCAAACAGCACTCCCATTGTGTGCAGTTTTTGAACAATGAAGATGGTTCTAAGATCTATCTTTTGGTGAAATTTCATCACTATGAACTCTTTCCAAATGTCCAATTTTAAAATTTTTCTTAAGAGTTTTTTTCTTATTTTTTACAAATTAAAATGTGAAATTACAATGCAAGTTTTTATTTTTGGCAAATTTTGCACTTTTCTAGTTCTCCTACTTAGAAAATTTTCCGATACTTTTCTTTCCTAAAGGAAATTCTTCTTAAAGGTCTATATACTAAATATATTTTTCACACATTTTTAAATTTGTTTTTCTAATTTTAAAGTATTCCCGAAAGAAAAAATGAGTCCTCTAAAAAACGCTATGCTTTTTGATAAGCCTTTCTTGCAATGACCCAGATTTATTTTGGGATACAAGCTTATTGATCAACACACTCTAAGGTTGTATGTTTTGAATACAAGCTATTTTGCATGGTCTTCCTATATACATGACCATAGTGAAGTTTGATCATACAATGCTTGAACTGTATGAAGATGGGCTGAATTTTAGTCTATTTCTATTGGAAATCTTTTCCTTAACACTTTGGCTTTCATCTTACTTTTCAATTAACTTTTTTTACTTATATAAAATATAGCCTATAGAAAATTGCATTGACCTTGGATATATAAGTAATGATAGAGTGCAATATAAGGAGCCATTTTTTGAAAATAAATAATTATATGGACCCTTTTAATGGTGCCTTGGAGGTAAATAGCCTCCAAAAAATACCCCCTCGCCACATGTGGTACACAAAATATAAAAAGAGTGACCTACAAATGCTCAATGTCAGCTTTTGAGGAACCTATTGTACCTCATAGCCAATCTCAGAGTTTTCACTAAAGTAGCTGCAACAATTTGAAAGGACGTCATTGCAAAATTGATGATTCTTTAAAATGTGTTGCTTTGTTGATGCTTGTTGAAAAAACTGGCCATTGGGGCAGTCATTAATTGATAGAAGGGCAAGCCACACCAAAGCCATAGCCACCTCGGCCGGATTGAGCATCCCGTGGATGCTTATGTAATACTCTTTTGCAGCTGGATCCGCGTTTGCAAATGCCGCAGGCCTTCACCATGTCAGTTTCCACTATGCCTGGGCATGGTACATTTACAAGAGCAAGTTGCCCTTCGCATCTATTTGCCAACGTGCCAAAGTGCGAGTGTAGGTGTTCAAACACAACTTGGATTCTTAATAATGGTGAGGCGCACGTCGTCCAAGTACTTGGTCACCAGGGAATCTACCACGCTTGCATCTTGATGCTCCACTACATGGTGCACCATTGCTTTCACGTATTCATGGGAACTAAAACCCTGTCCATACACATTAGATCAATCATGGTTAGTGTTTTTGGCCTAGTACAGATAGCGGGTGCTAAATGCAACTGGTTAAACGTTGATATACAAATTATTAGAGGGCTTCTATGTCACAAAACATTTTAATTTGAAAATTTAAAAAGAAAGCAAGAAATGGAATGTCTTTAGTTGCCGAGCACTTTGACACAACTTTTGAATACCTACAGTGACTCCCAAAAGTAGTTGGCCACCCTTAAAAACGCTCTCATAAATTGAGAAATTGGAATTTTGAAGTGAAAGTTAGATATGTTGTTGTACAAAAAGAGTTCTACCCTCATGTGTAACTTCATTCTAAATGGACTATATTTAGACCAATTGTTAATTGAATGAAATTTCTATGGAAAAAAAACTTTTTGTGAGAAGTCAAAATGTCCCATTTCTTTTTATAGGAAGAATGTACATCTTGACTAGAATCACATGTTATAAGTTTCCAGAATTTTGGATTTTCATTGATTGAGATCTAATTGTTTGAAATTTGACCCCAAAATTTAATTTTTTTAATTTTTCACTCCAAAAATTGAAAAAAAATAAATTAAAAATTTAAAGTAATATAAAATGATTACATATATCAAAGTCATATTTTTTTGCAATTTATAGAGTGAAAAATAAAAAAATCTAAATTTTGGGGTCAAATTCCAAACAATTAGATCTTAATCAATAAAAATCCAAAATTTAATTCATGAAACTTGTAACATGTGATTCTAGTCAAGATGTACATTCTTCCTATAAAAAGAAATGAGACATTTTGACTTCTCGCAAAAAGTTTTTTTTTCCATAAAAATTTCATTCAATTAATAATAGGTCTAAATATAGTCCATTTAAAATGAAATTACACATGAGGGTAGAACTCCGTTTGTACAACAACATGTCTAACTTTCACTTCAAAATTTCAATTTCTCAATTTATGAGAGCGTTTTTAAGGGTGGCCAACTACTTTTGGGAGTCACTGTACATGTCTTCTAAGAAAAGCTCCTAACGGTTTGGGCAATTCGAGCATCCCTTTGTAGGCCCTTGCGGAAGAATTAAACCTTGAATATGATAGGATTTCTTCCATTGTACGTTGGCTATATATATATAATCACATCAAATGCCTTGAACAATTGAGACTTACTATCATTTGGGACTAGTTATCAAACTAGATCCAAAATGTTCCTCCCAAGCTAAGGCCTTCGATGACCCGAGTTTCTTCCTGCAAGCAAATTTGATCCTTCTTCCAAAGGCTGGAGGAGAACATGCACACTGAGAGGACCATGGGAGCTAACTTCAGTTAGGTAGAGGAGGTCAATACCTTCATCAGACCCGCTTGCGAGGCGATCATGACAATGCGCGCTCCCGCCGGCGACGCTCGTAGCAACGGTAGCAGCGCAAGAAATTCACCGTAGCCCTATGGAGGATCTATGCATGTTGCACGGTTTCTTACGAGGATGTCGATTCCGCCGAATGTGGTGCGCAACCACGCAGCCAACTGGGCGACGCTCTGCTCGTCCGTGACGTCCAGTTGGTGGAAATGAAGGAGGTCCGCCAGCGCGGGTTCCGCGTGCCGCGCGGCGTGCACGGCGTCCCTTCCCAGCGGGGCGTTCCTGGCCGTGGCGACCACCGTGACGCCTCGTCTGGCGAGCTCCAGCACGATCGCCTGCCCCAGCCCCTTGTTGCTCCCAGTCACCACCGCCACCGTGGCCTTGGACCACCATCTGCATTCAACCCAAACCCAAAGGAACTTTCAGTCCAGCGCCATGGATAAAAAGTAAATTCTACGGAAGAATTAGAAGGTCGGAAAGATTAGAAGTTATCAGCATGTTTATATCTCGTGGAGCACCCAATTGCGAACTCTGGTGCAGATGCAGCAAGAATCCATTCTCGGTACTAATGAAATGCATGCAGGGGCTGGAATACTGAGGCAGAACATTTGTTACTTTTCGGGTGGCACATCCGCTGTCTGTGAGGCCATGTCGAACCCGTGAAGGAAAATTTCACTACTCAGATAGCAGTTCAGCAGCTCAGATTGTTGGAGAAAAAACGAACGAGCATTCAAAGGATACTACAAATTCTCTGAATATGAATCACAATAGCTGCTGCTGAATTTATGTGAGAATGAATGCACTGCATAAATTGCTTCAAACTACTTCCGCGTTTTTGCGTGAGAATTCCATCTGGTGAATTTTTGTGACGTACTTCGAAAACTCGTCGGCTGAACTTTGTGCAGCACGAAGACTTCTGGTTTGGGCTTGGTTGTTCCCCTACTTTGCAAGGAAAATCTTTTCATTTGTGGAAGAAAAGAAAAGAAAGAGAAACCTTTGTCACGTCATTTGTTACGTCATTTGTCAAGCATCAGACTTGTTCTACAAGAAAAGGCAAAAACTTGATGCGAGTTCTGCAAATGGCTGTGAAAACAATCTTGTATTCCTGTGAAATAGGTCATTTTTTTTCAGAACTGATAGCCAATTGCAATTGCAATATTTGAGGGTCAGAAGCCAGTGCATGGAATATGATAGTAATTGGTAGCTCATGCACTCAACGTTCGGAAACCATGAACTGGGACACAAGGGTGCAACTCCAGGGGAGCCGGTGCTTATCAAACAGGTCATAATACATAGTGATGCAGCTAAAACTACAATATTGCACCTCATGACCCCCCTTGCCTAACGAAGTAGAATTCAGGATTCAAGCAAATAGGTTTTACTATACTATGTGTAATTCTAAAGAATTAGAGAACTAGCCAAGTACGTGGAAGATATGATAAGGAGTAACACAGTAGTCACGCCGCTCAGAGCTGATTGATGTGGTGCATTATTTGATGACGAACCTGAAGGAGGCGAGAGTGTGCCCGTGCCCTGCGTCCAAAGAAGCCGCAGTGTGAATGGAAACTAAGTATGATAGAAGTTCAGTTAACTACACTCTTCTGCAAGGTCAATGACCATACAAATGCGGAAATTCAGAACATTGGGAGTTCTCAAGGCGGTGCCCTAAAACAAAAATTTATATTAGATTTAAGAGCTCTTTCATTGAATGTCACAAAATCTTGAAGCTCTGAATCATGGCAACGTACTGTAGATAGAGCGTAGCTCACTCGAACCTCACAACACATGGCATCATAGTAATATTATCCACTCACTGAAGTTTGAAACTGAAGAGAGGCCGTCGTGGATACTCACCACAGGTGTAACTTTCACTTTCTGGCCACCTTGAAGGCAATGTCCAGGAATATTGCACACAAAGTAAAGCGCGGCATCTGTTGATTTGATCGTGTACTGTCCAGAAAAGCAACCCAATTCAGCATTAGCTCCCCATTGCAGTTCACAAATCCTCCTCTCGGCGTTGGTGTCAGGAGAAAGTTCGGGTGTCTTCCATTCGACAAAAGACTCGAGGAAATTCTCAATCGAAATGACCACATTAAATTGGAGTCCACATACAATGAGAACAGGGTTCGAAAGTGGATTCTTACAGTAGTTGGAAATCCATCTGGAACTTGTACTGCTCCTGTGAAGTCGCATTGAGTGAAGGCGACCTCGGTGCTGACCAGGAAGACGGTATGTGATCCCAATGGGTAATCGAAAGCTGCAGGCACATGTCCAGTCAATAGCGATGAGAACGACTGAACAGGTTGGATTCTTATTTTCCTCAAAATGGAAAAATTCGTTATAAGAGTTTGGTATCTTTATCAAGACCCAAGATGTATACCAATTAGCTTCAAAGCGAAAGAAATAGGTATTGGATGCATTTTCACATTTCAGTCTCGAAACTCTGTACAGATGGGATTGAACGGTTTGATGCAGGACAATCTAGAACTTTTGAACAGCCATTTGACTACCGATAAGCAATGTGTCTAGTTACCAATAAGCAAACCGAAACCATCGAAAGAAGAGAACTTCTGATGATTGCCAAGGATCTGTGGCAAAAGAGGCTCACTCAGTATGTCGCCCGCGGTCACTTTCACGGAACTGGCCCACTGCTGATAAGCACCCTCCAGCAACGTAGGCTTCAGCAGTCCACCCACCGTGTTCGTCCAAGTGTAACCATTACCAGATTCTACGAACCCTTCTCCCACAGTGTAATTGGCGCACTGCGCGTGATTGATGAGACCCATCACCGCCACTACGAGCACGACCTGGGCAAGGACGGGGTTGCGTGACCATGCGGTCACGTCTAACCTCGAGATCATCTTCTGAATATTGTCTGTACTGCAATGGAGAGAACAACAATAATACAATGTGGGTTTAATACAAAGTTTACATACAAAATATCGAGACATTGAATTCACTTTGCAATGACAATAACTACCGAAAAGTTCATTTCTGAGAGCTACACTAGTTCAGAAACCCTAACAGGTAATAGCCATAGCCAGACTATGAAATGACATTGCTTACATGCGCGATGCAATGGCGCAAGCGACTTTGAGCTTTAAATGAGTATGTAGAAAGGGTATCTACAAGAACATGCACCAGGCATTAGACAACTTGAATACCTGAAGACGTGCCAGAGGAAGGACGTTCCAGGAGAAGCTAGAGAGATCGCCACATTCCAAGCAATAATAACTCAACTTGGCATTGCTGACCAGAAGGAAATGTTATTACACGGTCCCAAAAAAGTTAGTACACCTAGAAAATATAGAACGGAGTCGATGATTTAAGATCCCTAAACAAGTTTTTATAATGCAACTAAATGCAAGAATATTCAAAGTTCAATAATCCCCTACGTCTAGCCAATGCCCGAAGTAAGGATCGCAACAGCACCGATCGCGAGTGCAAAGCTCTCAAGCTTCAGATCCTCGGAAAATGACGGATCCCAGCTACGGAAAGATGAAGCTCTCGATCATCAGTCTCTATCGAAAAAAATTCAATGCAGAGGAAGTCGAAAGTTAACGTTTAGTCAGAAATGATTCCGAACTTACATGGGAGATCAAGATCGACGCCGTCTACGAAATCAGGAGCAGGGGCAGTGCAATGCCACAGTAGGTCTATCACTCAAGACGAACGACTCCCTTCTCCAGCTCCGTACTGTATACTCCAAGTCCCAGATCTACCCGGAGTTTTCAGTAAGCATATTTACTAAGCAAGCGAGATCCCACAATCGTCCGGGAAAGCTGCCAGTCAGTACAGGTACGCTCCAACGTTGTATGTCCTTTGCCACTTGTTTTTTAATAAGCAGCGAATATTTCCGTCAAGTGGAACGCAGAGATCTGCCTGAACAGCGCATTTTCGCGGAAACTCCGGTGTGAGAATAGCAAAGGGTCGCACTGTACATGTCGTAAAAATCGTTTATCAGTTGCTTGAAACACCCCCGTCCCCCCGAATCTGGACCACGAATTCCTCTCATTGGCTGCTGGTGCTCGATCCGCATTTGCAGGTAAAAGTGGATCCAAAAGTGGATGCGCTAAATGAAGATGAGGTTGTCTATTTTCCTGACGTCTTGTAACTTGAGGTCTTTGGCGTGAATCAACCCACTTTGGTTCTCTGGGACGTACCGGTAACAAGGTTATATTTGTTACGGTGTCATGGGATCCCCTGAGAAACTCCTCCAAAAACAAACCCTAACTGATGACGTATGACGGACGGGGTTCTCGATCGTCGATCGATCCCTGGTATCGAATTTTTCCGTGACTGTAAAGTTCGTGGAACGTGAGTTCCTGAGGCCCATAGAAGGCCTGGTGGACGATTCGCAGCCACTTCTGACATGCGGGCTGCCATAGCTGGAATCTCTGGAAATAGATCTCATCTGCATGCGGGCATCCTTCACCAACTGCAGGCGGCCATGAACGGCAAGATTGAGTGTCGACGTTCATGCATTTAAACCAGTTTCCTGCACAAGGAGCGCCATTAGTTGCTACTGTCCAGCATGCTCGAATATTGGTTTCAGAAATTGTAGAAATGGCAGCAAAGCCTAATGTTGAATTGCGTCAGGTGCAGTTTTCGGTCTCTTTATGTGGATGTTGGCCTTTACATTTCCTTGTATAGTATATGATGTATGTATGACAAATTATTTAAGGCCCAGCCGCACAGCCCAGTTTACCAATATGGTCCAAATCCAGAGGTGAGGGGGGCAACCTTTTGAAGGTTTCGATTGGATGAAATTGAGAAGTCACTAGGGCAAATTTGGACCGGATAGTCATTTTTTAAATGTGCATGGTTCAAATTTCCATTAGTAGTAGAAAATGGTTTTACATCATGAAATAAGAGGTTATGGGTCTCCAAGAAGGCTCAATGATGTAGAGTTCAATTTTTTTCTACATGGCATTAAAATTCTTCAAATTTTGAGCCCCTGGAATTATAATCATACACTCATAGTCTCATACCTACCTCAAGAAAGTGGATTTGGCTAAAATTTCAAATGTCCTTGTTGAAATTCGCTATTTTTAATATAAAAAATGATTTTATTTTTTCCTTTTTTCCTTTTTGTATCATTTCATGTGCTGTTAGTGGCTTATACAAATCCAAACTGGCTATAATCTCCAAAGGAAGGCTTCTATATGGCCGCCAAGAAGAGGGCCTTAGAGAGGGAAACTTTTCATTATTTGGCCAATTGGCCATTTGGCCCTTTTATTTTTGATGTAACTGTAAACCAGACATGAAAATCCTTTCTTCGAGTGCAAAATCCTATATAGGAGTTTGATTAATTTGATATGGCATTTGATTTTGATGTCTAGGATAACAGCTATTTGATGTCATTTTGACCAATGTGATGAAAGGACAATTAGAGAAATACCAAACATTATATGGCAAATTTCGTTAAAATGGCAGTATTCCGAGTGCCATACTTTACTTGTGCCATATTCCTTATGCCGTTTTTTCAGACCGTCTCTTATGAATATCTAGAACAGGTATAGATTCCAGACATCTAAGACTGTTGTAGATTTCAAACATCTAGGAACCATCTGTTATAAACATCTAGAATAGGTATAGATTTTAGACTGACCATTCTAAAAAATCTAGGATTGATATAGATTTTTAAAATATCTAGGAAAGGCGTAGATTTTCAGAATGTACCACAAGTGTAGATTTCAGAACAACCGTTCTGAATAGAAATAACATGCCATAGTAACGGAATGCCGCCATTTTAACAAAATTCATCATTTATACCAAACATCGATTTTGTTAAACATTAGAAAAAATGTGAATCCTCCAGAGGGTTGCTCCGATGTGACAAACCAAGCTATTAAAAAGCTTAGTCTATCACTCATTCACTCCAGCTGACTACTTCCCACAGCATTTAGCTTTTGCGATTTTATTTTATTTTATTTTATTTTATTTAAGATTAAAAGTATACACACACACTCACATATATATATATATATATATGTATGTATATATATATATATATTTTAAATTAAATTAATTTTTTTTAATTTTTTTAATTTTTTTTAATTTTTTTTAATTTTTTTTTAATTTGTAAATTTGGTTGCTGCGCCACTATTGTTGCAGTTTCAGCAGGGCGGAAATAGGAGAAAATACAATTTTTGAGCCCAAAAAAAATAAATTTTAGAATACCTTGGAGGATTGCAGAGCATTGCCGCAGAGGCCTGAAATTTCTTCTAATAATTGGTGGTATTCCAATACTTTGGCACCTTTCAAATATTTGTTTTGAAATACGAATCTATATGAAACTTAGATTATAGAACCATATGTACATAAATCTCAATTTCTGGCATTGGAATCACAACTTTAACAAAATTGACATTACCAATGCCATATGATTGTGCATATTTTAGTTTTCAAAATCAATCTCCCATGAAGATTTTAGCTTCTACAATCAATTTTAGGCATAGATTTTAGATCTTCAAATCTATTTACAATGTAGATTTAATTTTTTCAAATCTATCCATTATGTAGATGTATAGATTGAGGTGTATTATATACTTTATTTGTTTACAACATTAATACTTTTCAAAGAAAAATAAAAGTAAATAATGGAATATCAATAAGTGTCAAAAAGATGGATAGGAACTTAAGTCCACAAAGATTTAAAAATTCAATTTCAAAAACATCTTAATCCCTAAAGGCCCAAGTGTCCGTTCAACGGATAAGTGGGATTTCGGGCAGGTACCTACGGGCTGAAATTTTGTCCTGATTTTTTGAAACTTTTTTAGAAGACAAAAAAACTGATAAGCTTTGTGGGAGTATAATTTTTTTTTCAATCGGTGCCCGGGAAAAGAAGTTATGCCCAAATAAGCTCAAAACAGGGGAGAGGGGGAAGCAAAAAAATTCTGCAAAAAATAATTTTTTTTTTTTATGAATTCTTTTTCATATAGATTATATTTTTGTCTATCTGGAAAGCTTTGAATCATTTCATTTGGATTTGTTATGAGAAAGTTATGGACACTCTTGTTTTTCGAGCAGTTAGAGCATCTTTTTGAAAAAAAACTTGTAGGACTCATTTTTTAATGAAATTTTTCAAATTTTTCAAATTTTTTTTTTTGGCATGGTTTAGTTTACTTGCTATAACAATCTCACCATTGGGATTAGTGCATTTTAATTCCATCTAAAATATATGAAAATTTTAGATTTTCCTTCTATCTCGTACCTAATTCTGCTTAACAATTTTTCTAATAATGAAAATTAAGTTTTTTTGAATTTTTTTTTTGCCCCTAGATCCTCAACTCAATTTTCTATTATGAAGACTTAAAGCTCAAAACTCTATAGTGCAAAAATTTTAAGCCAAAAATGTTCAAAGTCAAAAAATCCAATCCCACAATGTGCTGAAAACCTTGTTTTTCTCACTTTAAGCGTAGATATCTTGCAATCTATGCGGTCAAAAATTCTGAAATTTTTTCCACACATTCTTATACTAGTTAGGTGTAAGATCCTATGGTTAGATGTGCAAAAAAAGCATTTTTAATTTTTTCTTCACTCTTTGCTAAAAAATGGCAGTTTTGGGTGTTTTTTGGCAGAAAAAAGGGCTTGGGCCTTTAGGGGTTAAAGGATGTCAATTTCTTGAAATTTTGCCATTCTAATAAATAAAAATAGGATGAGTGAATAGGATTGTTTAAATCACTATGCTTCTACACTCTAGACTCTACACAAAATAGTGAAATTAAGTTGCCCTACACTATAGTTGACCATGTCTGAAAGTGTTAGATATGAGAAACTAGTGTGGAGCAACCTAATTCACTATTTTGTGTAGAGTAATGGTTCACTTTGACATGATTATATCTAGACTTCATTGATTCAATTGCTATACCAAGTAATTAACGCCTAAAAGACCAACATGCGTTTTTTGGCCATATAGAATTTTGGGGCAGGTACGTATAACTAGAGATTTCCATATTTTTGGTTGAAATTTTAATAGAAGCGGGGGCAAGGAATAGCTTTCATATGCACCAAACTTTATGACATTTGGAAATACGAGTCAAAAGTTATAGACTAATATGTTATTTTTTTTTGGAACTAGGCAATCCAGGTAGATAAAAAAAACCCACCTTTTTTGAAAATTAAAAATTTGAAATTGGTTTTCTAGAGTTATATATAGGTAAAAAGCTTTTAATCATCCCATTTTGATCAATTAGTCAAAAATTATGAAGATTTTAAGTTTGCGGGCGGTTATGGTTTCTACTCTAAAATAAACTTTGAAGTCCTTTATCTTACTCAATTTTCAATATTTTTTGAACAGAAATAAAATTATAGGATGTAGACTATTTATTACAACATTGCCACCATTGAGGTTAGCATTTTTCAATTCCATAATTAAATTCTTGACAATTTTATATTTTGAATGATTTTCTACTACTATCTACTTACTATTTTTTTCCTATATGTTGTAGAATTCCAAATGACATTAGGAGAAATTTCAGGCGTCAGGAGGGCTGCTCCATGACCCTCCGAGGTACCTTGAAATTTGTTTTTTTTTGCTAAAAAACTTGTTTTTTCCCTATTTCTGCCGTGCTAAAACTGCAACAACAATGGCGCAAGAACCAAAATTCCGAATAAACAATTATTTAAAAATAAAATAAAAATTAGTCTTAAGAAAAAAATTTAAAAAAATTTAAAAAAAAAAAAAAAAAAAAAAAATCGCAAAAGCTAACTACTGTAAGGAGTAGTCAGCTTGGTGTGATAGCCCAAGCTTTTAATAGCTTGATTTGTCACATTCTAGCAACCCTCTAGAAGGTTCAATTTTTCTCTAAAGAGTGAAATTTTTCAAACATATAGCCAACTTGCATTACAAAATTTTCAGCCCTAAAAAAGGCCGTCCAAAATTGACATGCCCTGCTATTCTTTGCATGGCCTCTCAACTTCAAAAATGCTTTTGGTGAGCAGTCAGAGTCTCTAATTGCTCGCCGGAGCAGTCAAGTTCCGCAGAATTTTTATTTATTTTTTAAATATTTTCTTAAGGTTGTGAAAATAATAATAATAATAATAATAATAATAATAATAATAATAATAATAATAATAATAATTTTTTATTTGGAATTCTGGATAGAAATAGGAAAAAAAAGATTATTTGAACAAAATAAAAGCAAATTTTAGGATATCTCAATGGACTGTGGGCTCTGAGGCTTGAAATTTCTTCTCATGTCAAGGAAAAAGAATCCAAAAAAGAACCATCATTTTGGACATTTTTTCATCAAAAAGTGAGCTTGTAAAGCGTTGCTGTCTTTTTTTTGTTGGGCCAATAAAATGGTTTTAGTGAATTTGAATGCTTATATCTTGCAATCCACTTTGTGGAAATTCTTGAAATTTTTAACAAATGTTCTCAAGTCACCATACTACAAGATCCTATGATTCTATGTGTCAAAAAAATTAATTCAAAAATTCGATACTTGTATTGAAAATGGCAGTTTTTGAGCGTTTTTGGTGAGAACATAGTCATGGAATTTTAGGGGTTAATAAACACATCAAACTTTGTGATTGCTATATGTAAGTTCTAGATTTTTAAAGTAATAAAATCATTTAGTGTAGCTACAATTGCATTCAACAAGCCATCTCATGACCCCGAAATTGTTCTCAGAAATATGATCATTAACATGGAAATTTTTCAGTAACTTGTCATCTTACCATTGTCTAGAAGTCTATTATTGTGCCCAAAAATTTTAGTTCATCATTTTAGTTTTAATATGCATTTAGAATTAAGTTTATATATTAGTTTGTTATTTTTGGCATCAATTACAACCATTATATTAAAATATTAATAAACAAATTGTATTTTTAGGATTTATTTTGATTTTTGTACCTTTCTACTAAATTCTAATAGCTTTTTATGAATACATTGCAATTATTTTAATTAAAGATAAGTTTGTTCTGGAAAAAAAATTGCTAATTGATATATATGGTGGAAGGTGCGGATGTGCTATTAGAGAAAAAATTAGCCTTCCGAAGGGCCTCTCTAGATTGACATTAGAGAAAATATGAAACCTCTGGAAGGCCATTCTACAACCCTCTGAGGACCCAATAAACAATGTTTTTTTTTGCTTAACTAATTTTTTTCCGCTATTCCCATTCACCTTCAATCCCAATGTCGAATGCTTGTCAGTGGCTGAAAATCCAAGTCAAAACTGTTTAATAATTAAGGTTAAGATGTATTTGAGCACCATAACCTTGACTATTAAACACTTTCTACTTAAATGCATCTTTTCCTCAATCCAAATTGTAGAAAAAAATGCAAACGTTCAAAAATAGTCAAGTAATTTACCATCAAGAATTTCTTTTTATGCCAATGTGAAAGACTTATTTTATAGACAAGTGAAGTGTTTGAAGATGAAAGGAGAAGATCTTTATAGAAGTGGGATAATGATAGATAGAACACTGCATATGGGATATGTAAATTAGATTGAGTAGGAGCTCCACCTCTCAAAGTTAAGTGAAAAAAAGAAACTGTATTAAAAGCAGAATTTTGGGCCTCATTTAAACATAGTAAAACAACTTTTTTTGAAAAAACCTTGGAGTAAAAAAATTTGGATAAACAAGCTAAGTTTCATTACCAAAAGTCCTTTTGTGATTTCAAGTCTCTAATAAAAAGTTATGGACAAATTCAAACCGGATGTTTGAAAATGTCAAAGAAAATGTCCAAAAAATGTTCCTTCAAACATCCAGTTTGAATTTGTCCATAACTTTTTATTAGAGACTTGAAATCACAAAAGGACTTTTGGTAATGAAACTTAGCTTGTTTATCCAGCTTTTATTAGTCCAAAGACTTTTCAAAAAAATTGTTCTATTATGCCTAAATGAAGCCCAAAATTTTGCTCTAAATACAATATTTTTTTTTCACATAACTATGAGCGGTGGAGCTCCTATACATCCTAATTTACATGTCCCACATGCATTGCTTGCCCTACTACAACCTCACTTGTATAAAGAGGTTTCTATTTTCATCTCTAAACGCATAAATTCAAAAGCCGCTTAAATTGATTTAAGTGGATTGGATTGGATAATTGGCTTGATTGAATAATTTAGTTTTTAATTTTCAATTAAAACCTTGTTTAATATTGACTTTTCTCTTCTTTAAAATCTAGAGTTTATTTCAGTAGTGAACCAAGAACAAACAATGGTCAGCATGTATTAGAAGTTGGCGATAGGCCTGCTCTTATTAACTAGTTTTGTGAAATTCACACCATCTAACTATGAACTTCTAATAATTTTTGTAGACCTACTTGCGTTTTAATAGACTGGATGGTCACTCTGGAACAGCCCTCCAGAGGCCCTAGAATTCTTTTAATGCATGCTAAGCTATTTTAGGCTTAGCTTGTCAATTTGAAAAAGTCCCTCGGTGAGTAGTGAGAGTGTATGACTGCTCACCGAAACAATCAGATTTTGCAAAAAAAAATTATTTTTTATTTTTTATTTTTTTTCATTTTTTCATTTCATTTCATTTTTTTATTTTAAGTTCTTTTGAAGATTAAATTTTTTTATTTTATTTTTTATTTTATTTTAATTAATTTTTTACTCGTAAAATTGGTTCCTGTGCCATTGTCATTGCAATTTCAGCTATGCAAAAACAAGGATAAAAGAAAATTTCAGCCCCGAAAAACAAAATTTCAAGATACTTTGGAGGGCCATGGAGAGGCCCTCCACAGGCCTGAAATTTTCTCTAATGGGTGTTCATAAAGTGTCCTTCTGAGAACTAATCCACATTTTTAAAAGGATTGTATACTTCAAATCATTTTTCAATAATAATTGATAAATAAAAAATAATTGCATGTAATCCACTTTGGTTCTTATTTTGGGACCCAAATTTGTATTAATCCATTTTTATTTGAATTAGGTATGAATATCCAAAGTTGGATTTGAGATGTGGTGCAAAATTATCCCTACCTAAAAATGTTCCCAATGAATATGTTTGAACTTCTAAATGAATATATATCCTTGCATTAATCCCCAAGCGTCACATACTGTTTGAACAGCGGCCCAAACAGGTCTCGAGGAGCGTCCTAAAAGAAATGGAAGAACTTGAAGAGTAATTGGTCACTGAAAAGTTCACCGTAGAAATTTATTGGCAGCTTCACAAAGAGTGCAGATCTGCATTTTTTTTTTAAATCCACCATGCAGATACAAAGAGTATAAAGTTTGATGACCGAAGTCTTCCAGGAATCCTGCTCCTTTTTGAATATGGTGAATCTTCCAATATTTGCTGACGATAGAGCACAAATTCCATGCTTACAACATTTGAGCAGGACGTACATTGTAAATATAAGAATCCATAATGCTCTCCTACCTCTTCTAAAGGAGACAGTTTTTTTTTATATATGGATGGCCATAAAAAGTCACTTCCTACAAAGATTTACACTGAAATTACTGCATGTTCCTAATAGGGTCACTAGTTACTCCAGTGAAGTTAGGTGAAATGTTGATTGTGGTCAGAAAAACCACAATGGGGTCATCTTGTGTCCCTCATGGGTCATTTGACCACAATGAGCTGCCTTACCTTACGTTTTGGATAACCGATGAGCCGCGGTAGCGGCGAGTAGGTTATCGGACATAACCGGTTGTTCACTTTTCAATCACAACCTTTGATCTCCGTGATCCAAGGGTGGAGGAAGCAAGTTGAGAAGAGAGAAGGTTATGAGTTATAACTTGTAATGGCAATGGTGATGGGTTGTCAATGGGACAGTGCTACGTGAGTGTTGAAAACTAAACATCCGGTTATGTTCAATTATTCTTTCAATTCTTTGCGTCCTGAAGACGTCTATTGTGACGTTTAGGGGTTAAAGGAAACTTTAAGATAAAGGTCATTTCAAGACACTCCTCCTTACTTCCAACATTAGGGGGAGTGACTTTAGTAGAGAATTCTTCAACAATTGTGTTATCAAGTTCAAAGAAAGCTTACCAAGCCTTGTGAACAAGCTATTGCACTTTGAATCCTCCTCTGATATATAATCTTTTCCCATATAAGGGGGATTATATTTGTACATTTTTTGTTATTTGCATGATTTTCCTTTCTTAGAGATGAGTTGTTGTCTATATAAATCTTGATTTTTAGTTTATTAGCATTAGATTACATTCCGGGGCATTGAAAGACCATGAGTTCTTGAAGAGTTTCCCTACATTTTAAAATTGCTGGAACGCAGCTGCAGCAGCTGACTGATGTGGCTGATGTGGCACTGCCATGTCATTTTTGATAAAAAATAAAAATTGCTTAAATTGATATTTGAATTTTTGTTTATGTTTAAAATATTTTTTGACAGCTCATACCGTTGTTTACAGAATCAAACCGGATTGAAGAAGGAGCCTAAAACGGCCCTCCAATGCCCCAAAATGTCATCTAATGGTTTACTTTCATTTAATCCCTAAATGCCCAAACATTGTTTTTTGGCAACATAGCAATTTTGGGCAGCTCACTATGAATGGAGTTTTTATTTTTATTTTTTGAAATTTTCACACAACATTTTCCCGAGGAGTAGCTTTAAGGCCCAACAGTTTTCATATCTTTTAACTGCATAGCTAAAAAGTTATTATATGATATTGGATTTTCAGTGCTCGACAGATGGCAGGCAGTTCAAATTTTTTTTTTAAAATCACTTTTTAATTTAATAATATAAAAATTTGAAATTGGTTCTCTCAATTTATATATACATAGAAAGCTTTGAATTATTCCATTTTGATTAATTATATGAAAATTATGAGGAATTATAGTTTGTGGGTAGTTATAGAATCTCTACTCTAAAATAAACTTTGAAGTTCATTATTTAACGGGTGATTGCAAGAAACACTTCATGTTTTTGGCTCAAAATGTTGTTTTTGGCCATACAACTAATAGTACTATGTAGTACTATGCAGCACTATGTTTCCACAACGCCTTTGCATATCTCAACCGTCAATTCATGGCATCTGCAGATCTCAACCATCGTTTCAGTACTATGTAGTACTATGTAGTATTATAGACTGCTGTGAAGTACTGCAGAAGCCATTGGGAGCAGAAAATAGCAGAAAAGGGGTCCGTGCACCTTTTTATTTTTAATAATTCAAAACAAATAAAAAATAAACAAAAAAATAAACTCTATTTTGCTAGAGAAGATTGCACTCACAATGCACCAAAAAATTAATGTAGGAAATTTTTTCCTCTTTGTAACCTTTGCGCAAAGGAAGGTCACTTTGACCCCATGTACACAACTACCATGTTGCTATTTTCATAAAATTCACAGTCAATCCTTGTAATGTTAGTAGACCTCCAACATGTCCAATTTGTGCCTTCAAATTCGCATTTTTGGGTCAAAAATAGGACAAACCTCCAAAATAGCCAAAGTAGACATCCAATTGGTGGCATTTTAAAAATAGTAAAATAAATTTATTTAAATAGAAAAAATTATTCAATTTTTGCAACTACCATATATACCTTTTTTCCAAATTTCACATCAAATGGACAAACGATGCAAAAGTTATGAGCAAAAAAACACTCGTCAAAGGGCAAGGGGACAAAAAATAGGACAAGTGTTTCTTGGAATCACCCTAACTCAATTTTCAATATTTTTGAAAAAACAAACAAACATTGGATGTAGATTGTTTATTACAACATTATAACCATTGGAATTGGCATTTTCAATTCCATAATTAAATTCTTAACAACTTAGTGTTTTAAATCACCCTCTACCTTTCTACTTATCATTTTTTTCTTGTTTGTTGTACAATTCCAAATGATCTCAAATTTTTCAAGCATATAGCCAACTTGACTTCAAAAATAAATCCAAAGAGTAACCACCATTTTGGACATTTTTTCATACAAATGTGACCTTGTGAAGTGCAGCTGCCCGGATTTTCGCTGGGACAAAAAAAGGATTTTTCTCAATTCAAACACAAATATCTTGCAATCTGCACGCTGGAAAATTTTGAAATTTTTTCCACATCTTCTCAAACCACTACACTACAGGATCTTATGGTTATATGTGTCCAAAAATGTTTTTCTTCTAAAATTTGGTACTTGCATTAGAAATGGCAGTTTTGGAGCGTTTTTGGTTCAATTTTTGGTGAAAACATAGTCAAATACATTTAGGGGTTAAAAGTCTATTTTTATTATTCAAAGTCTAAATTCAAATATTATTGTATCTTTTTGTAAGTAAATTTTGTCGGGCTTTCAATAATAGTATTGTCAAGTTCTAATCCTATACAATCCATCATTCAAGTTTTTAATCTATTTACCACACCAATATGTTGGAGGTGTTGAATATGTTGAATATGTTCTTGTACAGCACATCACAGGAGACAACAACATCTATGAAGTGCATGAAAAGGCAACTTGTGACCAAGGTATAAACACCTAAAAGCAACATTTTTTTGTCTCTAATATCTACAAAGTAATCTTGAATGAACACTTCTAGAATTCAAAACCCACAACTTTTTAGATGCAACCAATAAGAGGTGAGGAGGATTTTGAAGCAACCAATGAAAATTGAGACATTTACTGCGTCAAAGGTTTCCATTCAAGGTGAGTTTAGTACTAGATATAGGCTATTCTATGCTTTCAACTTTGAAAATTTGTAAAATATTAGTCGAGTGTCAAGCAAATCATGAAACCACTTGAATTGTATTTTTCTTGAGTTTACTAACATTCTCATCAAATTTTCTTGGTCGTTCAACATTTAAGATAGTGGGACCATAAGAAGAGTTACTTATAGGTGTTTCTACTTTACAACTTAAAATTTTCACTTTTAGGTGTTTTTTCATAAAAGAATTTGTAGTCTTTCTTTGCAATGAAACGTTCTCTTCATTTGAATCCCAAAACAAAAAAATCATGACTCTAGCTTTGAAATTACAAGCCTGGACCAAAGCGGCAAATGCCAAAGGGGCAAAAGAGCATCCCCAGTCAATTTCAGAAATCCTAAAACACTAGTAAAGAATTTAATTTTTCTGTTGTTTTGATTGCGCTGATCTGGTCAAAATTTGACAGAAATCTGTTGAAATCAACAGATTTCTGCCAAATTTTGACCGGATCAAGGCGACCAAAACAACAGAAACATTAATTTTTCTACTAGTGAAAACAAACAGCAAAGCACGACTCTAAGAGCAGTGACAAAGCAAGCAAGCCAGTGAGCGAGAGCGAGAGCACATTGCCAGACAGACAGAGCGTAATTCTTCAGCGTGCTGCTAGCGAGTGATGAGCACAACTGGCAGGCAAGCACAACAAACCCCACTTGGTGACCCGGCGCCTTCCCTTTCGGAGTGAAATTGAATTGAACTTATCCCCTCCTCCGCCAATTGCGCGTCACCCTCCGTTGTCTCCAAACCCTAGCTAGACCCAGACAATTTCCGCTTCCTTACAAAGCTCCCTTGTCAATTTCAAAGCGAAACCAAACCATCTGCAACTCTAGCTTGCGCTACAATAGTGCGATGGCTGGGCATGAAGGCATCATATCCAAATTCCCCTAAATTATAATCCAGACATCAGAAATGATGCATTGATGCCTGACAACAGTTGCAAGGTGCGAGTTCTACGCTGCTATTTTGCTTTAGCACCTCCGGCCTTCTCTCTTTGCTTCTGTTTCCCCCCGCCTCTCCCCTCGCAATGCGTACAAACAAACTTAAATTTGTTCATTCGCATTGGCACGTTCAGTACTTCAGTGCCGACCTGGTTTGGGAGGAAAACTCAGATCTAAGGTAGACCAGCCTAATTCCGTCTCCAACCTATTTCCGCCACCCTGTTTTTGGCCCCATTTCCACCCTTTCCACCATCCAAATCTGTCTAGAAGTGAGCCAATTCAATCTGGAAATCTGACAAAATCAGTGCATTTATGTCATTTAGGGTAATGTGGCAATAGCTGATTGGTGAATACCTAGATGTTTATAGGGACGTAAGAAGGTGGTTATGGGTTGTTATTAGGGCATTTATGACTCTAATCACGGGCGCTTTAGTAAAACAGTTCAAAAATTCACAGAAATTACAATTTTGATCAAAAAATTATAATTTCACTTGGGTTTGATTCATGAAATATGCGGACACCTCTAAAAAATATATGTCTCTGATGGAATTAGCCCTAAGATAGTCAAATTGCAAATCAGGGTGGTAATAGGTTGATCTATCTTAGTTATATTATAGAACATTACATGAGCATGACATGACTTTGAGAATTTACCAAGTATTTAAATTTTGGTATCATTTACTACAACTATAAAGTATGGAGTAATGAATAAGGTGTAATATGAAATCAGAATTTTTATTACATGTATTCAAACTATAGTATTAGGGTAAGAACATAACCCCTTAATGCAATGGGGACTTACAAGTTCTGTACTGAAAGTTTTCAATGAATGACTTCTAGGGTTCCTATAGAAATGAGAAATGTCCATATTCATTTTGTTCAATTCCATTTTGTAAAACTCATGTCTCTAGCTAAATATTCATCTCTTCCTCAAGGTCAAGTAGTGTCACTTTTAGGTGCACTTCAAAACATCCTCAAAATAAAACTAAGACAAGTGTTGCATTTGTAGATTCAATAGAATCACTGAAGCTTAACCTCCTGCAAGATTCAAAAATTGAAAATTCAATCCTAAGAACAAATTTCATAATAATACTTGACAGCGTTCAATGTCTTGGGTAATGAACACCAACCTCAAGGTCCCACCTGATGCTAATAACATGGCTTAGTAAGATTTGCAGCAACGAGCGTTACTTGAGTGCACAGTGCTACAATAAATGAGGTATGCATACCTATAATCATTACCAATTGCAACTCATCATGGTTATTATTTTAGAGCATAATTTATTTTTATTGGATCTTTATTGGCAATTGATAGAATATTCAAACACACTATAGTATGAATTATTTAGGTTTGGAGATACAATATCAGTAAGATAAATTTTGAAGTATTGTCTTTGGGTGTACCGAAAACAAATACTAGGTTGTCATAGTTTCTCATATTTTAATTGTATACATCTAATGTAATCAATATCTAAATTTTTGTAACATTTTTTGCACTACTAGAAAATCATCAACAAAAAATCAATTGCTTTTTATTGTTTCAGGTACTACAATGTCCATTTTCACTAAATTTTGATATTTTGTAAAAACCAACAAATGGCCACCAAATTTATGTTGATTTGAATAGTGCAATGACCAAATCAACAAAATTTTCAAAAATTTCAAATTTTTCAAATTTTTTTTGGAATCTTTAGATTCTATTGAGCACATTCATAACACTTTGGAATTGTATTATAGCAGTAGGGCAAAGTCATCACATTGATGCCAAACAATTGGTGTATGCCTATCTTATTGTTACAGTTGGTCCTGGGATGTAACCTGGGATAAGCAGACAGAGCGTAAGCAGACAAAGCATAGACACCGTTTAACTGGAAGAGCTCTACCAAATACCTCCGACGAAATGGATTCACACCCCGTCAAAGTCATCCAGGAGAACAACGCGGCCCTTGTCGAATCTGACTAAAAACTCCACCAAATAGCCACAACAAAGTGGATGCACACCCCACCTAAGTGGATTCACATCCCACCGAAGTCATCCAGGAGGTTAACACGGATGAACATGCGGATGAACACCTCATTAACATCATCGCCATCGATAGCGTGGATGCCAAATAGCTGCTACAAATATTAATACGGAGTACTAGTTATTAGAATAGCTGTACTCCACCTATTGCAAGTTTTTGTGCTAGAAGAGTATCGCCATTGATAGCCAAAGGAACATGAATGTACCGGTATTCTTGATACAATGCAAATTGTAGGAACATTCTTGAACTTCAAGGTAGGGGAGGCTTTTGCTCTCTATAAATCAAGGCCCCGTTCAATTCACTTGTGAACATCTTGATTAATACCTTTGTTAGTTGCATTGATGTTTTTACCGGATCAAAAGACTCAAGAGTGTGTTATTCAATTACTACTAGCTCAATGCTTGGAAAATTTCAAACCAATCTAAGTTGCAATTAAAAAATTGTCTGAAAAGGCTTTTTGTGCGGATAATTTCAAACAAATATGACAAATTGATCCAAGTGGTTTAAAATTCTTTATATATACTCTCAATAAAATTATTAAAGTAATCCCAAAAGTTGAAAGGCATACAAGCACACAATTTTGACTTGCAAGTGTTTGAAATAAGTTTTCTTCATTCGAGCAATGTTTAAAATACAATATTTTAAATTATGTACAGTGAAAGCATTTATTTTTTAACTTAATCATTTACAATTTGATCTTTTTTAAACTTAGCAGACTTTAACAACCATTTTTTCATTGTAGAATAACTTTTTTTAAAGAACTTTAAGCAAAAAGAAGTTGGAAAATGAAATTTTCATCTTCAGAAATTTGTTTGAGATATTCAGCCTTCTATCAAAAGTTATGGACAAAATTCAGAGAAGGGTTGCAAGGAACATTTCCTTTGACATTTTCAAACATCCTCTCTAAACTTTGTTTATAACTTTTGATAGAAGACTCAAAATCACAAAAAAAAATTGGGGATGAAAGTTAGCTTGACTTTACAACTTTTCTTAGTTTGAAGTTTTTTCGAAAAAATTATTCTGCTATGTGAAAATGGGCGCCAAAGTCTGTTAGGTTATTAAAAACTTTAAAAGAGATTTGGGGCCTCTAGAGGGCTGTTTCAGGGCCGTTCTCCAATTTGGCTAAATCCTATAAATAGCAATACGGGCTATTCATACAAAAAAAAGAAAAAAAGAAAAAAAAATTGCCAAAATATCATTCTAAGAAATTTTTTTTTTTTTTTTTGTTCGAAAATGATGTGGCATTGTCTCGACCACATTAGCCAGCAAGTTATCTTGCGTTCTTGCAGTCTGGAAACGCAAGATAATTTGCAGTCTTCCAATGGCCCCAAATCTCTCTTAATGATAGAATTAAAAGTATATAAGTAAGAGAAATATATCATTATTGTATAGTAAGATCTCTACTTCATTTTCAAATTGCCTTTCCGTGCCATTTGAAAATCTTGCATCATTAAAGTCAACAATTTTTGTCTTGCATAATTAATGCTTAATTCTTATGCATTCCCAATCCAGCACACCAAATTTCAATTTCAAAATAGTAAAATTCTATTTTTCATGAATTTTTAAAGTTAATTTTTGTGGTCTTGTATAATATTCCATTAAAATCAATTAGTGATGAATTTTTTAATTCAACTGCATTGATATGTAGGGAACATCCATATGCACATCCAAAAACACCCCATGAAGTAACAAAAATATAGTCTAGGAAGAATTCAACGAAAGCCTGTGAGGCATTATGTGACCAAACTTTGTAAAATAGATATCTTTACATCTTAATTAGATTTTGCTATTTGACCATTGGACTATGCCTCATTTTGTACATTTGAGCATGATGGTACAATTGTTTGCAAAATCAAACTTCATTAAAGAAAAATCTATTTTCAAAAATTAAAGCATTGTCACGCCTCCACTGAAATCTCTATAGAAGAAATTGTAAAAAGAAATTGAAGATGCTTGTTGAAGGAGTATGTGCACGTGGATATTTCCTACATATTTTTGCAAATAAATCTATAAAATTCATCACCAATGATTTTTAATGGATTTTTATGTAAAATCATGAAAATTAAAAAAAAAATCATCCAAAATGGAGATTTTCTTTTTTAAAACTAAATTTTGATATTTTATGCAATCTATCATATGATAATTATGCAAAACCAAAAAATATTAATTTTGTTTCACATTGAGCAAAGGCATATGAATGGTCACAAAGGCAATTTGTAAATGAAGTAGACCTTATTGTTCATACAAGTGTTAAGGTGGTGTAGTAGTTTAAGTCATGGGCTCTATGCCCAAGGTCCTAAGTTCAAACCTGCTAGGAAGACTACGGACTGGTTGTGGCTCAGATTATGGCTGCCCATAAATTTTGGGCAGTAATAAAAAAAAACTTACTGCCCGGAACTTTTGAGCGTTAGAAAAAAAATTGATCTTTTAATTATTTTTAAATTTGACCAAATCAATAGAATTAATCAACAGATATTAGTGTAATTTTGATTGGAACAATGCGACCAAAACAACTGTTGTTTTGGTTGTAGATTTCAGTTGTTTTGGTTGTAGATTTTTTTATTAGTGTTTGTTCAAATATAAGTGTTGCAGTTTGGGCAATGTTGATTATAGTATGTATATCCAAAATGACTCCATCTAACTTGGATGCTATTATTGGAGTCCAATTCCACCCTCTTTGTATTTAATTGGATTGAAGTGGTGGAATTTGGTCAAATAGTCACCATTTTATAACTTTCAACTGAAGGGATGCTTTCAAATTACTATTGCAACCATGTAAGACATCCATAGAACACCGTAGAATTCAAATAGACAAAAATAAGGTACAAACATCTATTCTTGTACCCTACAACAGACTACCATTAAATGGCGGTTTGTGGAATACCTACCTTCCAATCTCTTTGCAGATTTCCTATACAAGGTATAAACACCCAAAAGCATCTTTGTACCCATTCTTGTACCCTAGACTACTACAAAATGCGTCCCTAGTTTTCCATTAATGTATCCTTTAAATGCTTAACTCATATTTGCTGATGCATTTGAAGGACACATATTTAACTTTGATTTGTTGACTATTGATTTTGATAGAGTTTGGTTTAGGGTCCACCTATGTGATAATTTCAATGGTCTAGGCAACCGCCACTTTGTAAAATCATAAAAATTACATACCACATCCAAAAAATCTTTTTTTTAATACTCATGATTTTCATGTGTTAATACTACAAAAATACTACTTTTAGGAAAAATTGCATGTAACTACAATGTAATTCCTATAAGTAAACCCTCCATGACTCAATAAACCTGTGTAAAGCACCCAGTCCTTGTGGTTCCAACTCCAAAAGAAAAAGAAAAAAACTACAGTAGAATTCCTCTAATTCAATAAGTCCCAGACTGCCTGACAAAATTAGTCTAGAAAAGGTCTGCTCATTAGAGAGGTACTGCATAATCCAAGTCTTTGCAAAAATGACGCAGCCATTCTATAATGACGCAGTCTTAGATGCACCTTGGATTTTGTGGGTTTTTTGTTAGAGAACACTTGTCGAGCTCAAAATAGATATGAGAAGAATACTTTTGTATAGTACTAAGATAGCACCTTCCCATTAGTTTTTTCCCCCTAGAATCAAATGCTTTACAAAAGTTTATTGAGTCATGGAAGATGTAAGGTAGAAACACCTATACCCAACCAGGAACCCGACCTGTAGCATGCATTTATTTCCAACCAAAGCTGAAATAGGTTTAGAACCAAAGATTGGAATGCTTTTTTTCCTCCTTTTCAAGTTATGTCATGACACATGTCCTAAAGTGTTATAAAGTATGCGGAAAGTAGTAAGTGGAAAAGTAGTATTTTGATTGATCGGAATTAAAAGACTAAACATTTGTTATGGATTCGGTCTACTTTTTGGCTTCCAAAAATCATGGAAATTTCAGTTTTGGGAATAAAATTACCAAAAAATTACTGTCTCTATAAGTCCTATCTTCCTACTTGGGAAAATCTGCATTGATTCATACTATTCATGATCTATTTCAAAATTGCTTAAATGATCGAGTACGGTGCAGTTACCTTACTTATAGGAAATCTATTGTATATTGTAAATGTACAAATGGGAAGGTGCTATCTCAATACTATATAGAAGTATTCTTGCTACATTTACGTCTACATCTTCTTTGAGCTTGACAAATGTCCTCTAACAATGAACACACAAAAAGACTATCATTTTTGCAAAGACTTTGATTGCACAAAACCTCTCTAAACTAATTTTGTTAGGTGATCTGTAACCTATTGAGTTAGAGGAGTTCTACTATATGCTAAATTGCTTACATTGCCGATTTTGGGTGTAGTTTCTATATGTATGAAACTCTATATTTTTTCCTTTGACCATCTATACTGAAAATTGAGTTGACCAAAATAAATGTGAAAAACTCTCATGCTTGCCATTCTATTGCAACAAAAAATTGTGAAACTGATGAGTCTAAATGTGTGCAGTCACCAAAGTCACCAAAGGATACACAATGGGTATACATACCCTAAAAACCTTAATTGCATGAGAAATACTCCTTGAAGTGGTCATGTCATTTAAAAAGTGATTATCATCAAATCTTCATCCCGCACATCCATTTACAAAAAGCGATAGCAGCTCAAGAGTAGACTGCTACCCTTTTCAACTGTCTAAGCGATCCGATATCGATGAACTCAATTGCACGGGTGACCCAAATAAAAAAACTAAACCAACAAGCTATGTTCTGATAATTGATCAGAAATCACGAAGCAGGGAATCACTCGGATTAACGGTCATGAGGCCCAAAAGTTCTGCTGTTGAAACTGTTGCGTAGGCTCAGGTACGTACTGTGGAATTTGTATCCCATTCTGTACTGAAAACTGTTGACTTTGGAGAAGATCTTGGGTGCAAGCCTGATTAGCATCCCCACTTTCTGTGGAGAGAGGCTGCTGCATCAAGACTGTTGAACCTTGCGGAGTAGGAAAGGCTTCAACCTACGTGGAAAGAATGTGCTCAAAAGTGGGACACAACAAAAAACACAACATGCAGTAGGCAAGACATGAACTTCTTAGAACGTTTCACTGAAGCAGCAAAGAAGAGAAAACCTGCTGCGTTTGTTGTTCTTGTTGGGACCACGCATACGCAGGACTCTGAGTCATACGATAATAGGGTTCTTTCAAATCTAGCTTTGCTGTAGACGTTTGAAGCATTCCAACACGATTTGAGCCTGGCACCATAGAGGAGGCTGCACTTGTCCAACACCATAACCGTCAGCATCACTGTTCCAAGCTTTGAATGAGAATATGAACACAAATAAAGACTGAAATCTGCAAATGATCTTGGACCAATATTTCCAGGTTCGGCTGAAGTTTACAGAACGATAAACGATACACAAAGAGCACGACTGGCTACGAAATCCGAAACGTACCTGACATACTAAGGTGAATCGTATAGCTTTGAGAACTATGTGCAATCAAATGAAGGCGACCAGTAATGGGTTGGCCAGCCAGCACATAGAGTGGTTGTGAAAGCACACATCGAATCTGGTACCAATGCGTGGTGGGCGACCCAGGAGCCGTAGTAAGCCAGCTCTGGACAGTGCTGTTAACAAATTGAAAGAACAGATTACGCCCAAAACCAGTACAATTCTCAATGGGACTAAAATGCATGCTACAACTAGAACACAAAATCTCTTGTTTACCTAGACAAGGTTTCCATGGACAACAAAGAAATTGAGGCTTCTTCATTTGAACTAAAAAATGAGATGTATGTGCTAGCCGATTTTTTATAAGTAACTGAAAGATCCGACTTCAATGAATGTAGCGCATTAGATCATTACAAAAAGAAACATCAAGACGATCAAACATTGGAGAAGTCCTACCTGCCATCAAATAGAACATCAAACCAACATGCCAAACCATGAACACGTGCAGCAACTGCTGACTTGAACTCTAGAGGAACATCAATTTCGTACAGATCCTCCTCCTGTCAGATACCATCATGTGTGTCAGTGAATATCTCCAATCGATCTACTCATGGTTGTCAATGAGAGAGAAGTATACGTTTTGATTGACCCTCCATCAGAAATTTAATGCATAAGCCCCACAACATTGATATACGCAGTTTAGCTTGGTTGAGAGTCCAGAGAGCTTCTCGTCTCTTTAATTCAAGAGCATAACAATGCAATAAGACACAAAACAAACTACTGGTCCAAGGAAGCCCAACAATGCAGAAAAGAAAGAAGATGTAGGTACCTTGGCAGTTAGAAAGTCAATATTGTGGATGATAGGTTGTGCTATGAGTAATCTTGGATCAAATGCATCTACAACAGGCTGCATCGACACATGAGAACTTAGAAATATGTACCAGAGAATATCACAGCAGAAACATACACATTCCTGATTATCTTCAGAACGTACCATCAGACTTTACTAGCCCAGGTCTTGTGATAATCCTGGAACAAAGCAAAGAAAGGAGGAGATGGTGAGAAATGGTAGACAAAACAATTACGTATACTGTCTCAGACACACAAAAGACTTGTGTCTCGACTCTACGGATGCTCCATATGTATGCACCTGCGAGAAATATCCTTGAAAGGCAGTGTCACGCAAGGGGGTGAGATCCACCCCATAATAGCCCTGTTGCTGCCAGAACAACGCCTGCAATGACAGCAAATTATTTCACATGGGTAAAAATCACATGAAGCTAAAGTGAAACTTCAGTACAGAGCTTTCAAATAGTTAAGGTAGGAGGCTCTGAAACCGACCATTTAAGGGCTGATCTGCCTTTTTCATGTGGTTCCTTGGATGGGAATATTTTTAGCTCATTTTTCAAAGAAAGAGAAATAGATGAGGATTCTAACACAAGTCGTTTCATATTTTTTGAAGCATTTTTGAATTAGTTATGAATTTTCAAATGAGATGTTCATAGGTCCCTATTTATGACCCTAGGTCTTCCATGAACCGTTCACCTGTAATTCTAAAGACAAAAGCCAAGAGAATGATTGGCTCTTGCAATTAAGAATGCTTCTTTCCTTGATTCATTCAATGACTATAGTGCTCACTTTTAGAACCACCTCATGTCCATTTCACAACCATTTATAGGGGCGGTTCTTAATGCCTGTGCGATTTCAGAGCCTCCTACCTTATTAAAGAGGTTATCAACATTCACAAACTCAAAACCAACCTCCGCGAAAAATAATGTTGACAACTCGATGCCTTCTCACAATATTTTCATTTTTACTAACAATTGCACCTATCTCTTTTGCTAGCTCATGCAAAAATCTTGAACTGCTAATGTTTAATCCTGCACCTCCGGTGAAATCACCCAATGCCTCCTCGCTTATTGCAGCTTCTACAGTTTCGATAATTAGCAAATGAGCTTTAAAATTTCGATAGAACACTCTCGCGCTCATCTATTAGCCTCATAACTGACAATATATCCATGAACAATGCAGAACTCAACAGGTCACAACCCCAAATCCAGAAGAGGCACCTTGTTTGCAATTTCACCATACAAATATTCGTCGCTGAAAGGAGCCATATGTATCCTGCAAGCAACACCAAGAAAACAACATAAGGAGGCAAAAAAAAAAGTCTGTCCAATTTTAGCATCGAAACGAAATTCATAGAAGTCCAGGATGACTTGCGATTCCATGCGATTCCATGAGCATCAACAGAATCAATCTAGTTCCCCCAACGTTGTACAACGTTAAGAAATCAGCACTCACCTTCCTCTGGAGGGGAACATTTTACCATTTGGCACTAGGAATCGATCACGAGCAATAATGTACGATTCTAGCATCCGCTCATTCACCAACAATGTGCCTGCACAAAGACATCCAAAGACGCCATTACAACAATAGCATAAACGTTGAATGCAAACGCATATTGAATCGCTTGGTAGTCCGACCCTCGCCTACGGTTTCTATGAAGCTAAGGGAAACACACGAGTTCCCCACAACCAGAGAGCTACGTTCTGTTCAACTAAACAGAAACTAAGATTCGCATATTACTGGCCCGTACGTAAGCAAATAGTACACGACGTGCAGAAGACTAAACCAAGTATGTATATTTGTGCACTTGACCGCAGATTGTGCCACCTAAATTGAGCTTCAACTTTTAATGAAACCCTCCAATCTCTCTACCCAGAGGTAAATCATCCCAAAATGCAAAAGTAGCAGGTCAAAAACACGACAGGAAATTCACTCAAACAAAAAATCCTCCCCCAATGTTCCACGAATGAATTCTACAAGGGTCAACAGCTTTTCTTAATGGTACCATTCTTCAATTGAGCGTAAAATTTGCTTAACGCAAACCACCATGGCTAAGCTCTCACCCATAGGCTCTGAAATTAGAATGTCTGCTTTCTCTGGCAGCTCAACCTCCTCAACTTTGCCATGGATGACCTGCAAGAAGATCATGTCTCTCAACCCTACCGCACTAGATACAGTGTATTTTACAAATAAAGTCTTTCATGAAACACTACTGAGCTGAATCCCACACCCACCAAAAATGGTATCATATTTGACAAAAACATAAAAGTTCTCACTGTCCTCCAGTTTCCAAAGCATGGAGAGCGCCAACTTAATACCCAATCTCTCTAGCCAAAGGCATATTTGCTACAACGGAAGCAGTTAAGGAAAAGCATTCAAATCTAGACTATTCCGAGGCAAAGTAAAACAATAATTATTCAAAATGATTATGTGGTCACCGTTGCCAAACTTGGGTCACTTCAACAATAACATCAGGCAGTCAAATGTTCTCAATGCATAGTACAGTCACTTGAAGCATCGCTAAACAATGGCACCTAGGACAATGACGGACAACTGGACTGAGGACCCAAAAGAGGTCATGGAAGAGACCTACTAGTAAACTTCAACAGCCAGAAAGAAAAACAGTAGTGACACCCAGTAGTACTAGGACTCTTGAGTTGTGAATCATACAGTTATTCGTTGGCCCAAAGGATGATTCCCGGCAATAAGTTTGCGCGCATATTCTGCCATGCCTGAGGCCTCAATGGCATATACATGCTTCGCACCTGCCTGTAAACAAAAAATAACACACAGAATTCAGATACGAGTTCAGCGAGACTTCACGTTCTCAACGCAAGGAGTAAAATTCAAACCCCCTTGCAGACAATTTCAAAGTTAGGATCGCTATTAAATTGAGAACATCAAACCCTCTGGAACAAGCCTGAGTCACTTGCGCTTGGTGCACTACCACTAGAAAGAATAACATAAACAGGAATGACATCAATATCTTTTGAATTCTATAATTGCATCCACAAAAAGAGTTACCATTACTAGAATTTGCAAATATGATTTACTTGAACCAATTTGGTTGCCTAAGCTTGTTGAAGATAAACTTAGAAATCCACAGATAGAAAGAATCTACGGATAGTCGAAAGCTTATACTTGCCTGAGCTGCAAAAAGTGACAGGATGCCACTGCCCGCTCCAACATCAACCACAACTTTGCCATGAAAGTCTCCATGATTTTCAATCACAGCTGCATAGTATGTGCCTGGTCCCGAATTCCAAAATCAAAGGACCGAAATGTCAAAGAGTGACTCATTCATTTGCAAGAAAGAATGCCAAAATGTTTTAAAACGGCTAAATGAGTGAGAGAATGCATGCACGACAAACCACACCTGTTCGGACATAGTCCTGCATCATATTTTGTTGATGTAACAGCTGTCCATAGTAATGAAAGTACATTTTGGCGGACGATGGCTCAATCTTGTTCTCAAACTTGTTCTCCGCCAATACGGAGATATCACTAGAATTAACCTCATCTGCACGGTATTAATAGCTTGTATCACAACTCAAGCTACCGAACATGAGCTGTGACAATCTACACTCAAGGCATTAATGACTAGCCTGATAACCAACAAATCGAACGAGTGAACAGCTTTACTTGAACCCCACTCCTGCAGCAGAGAGTCATAAAACAATGCAAACCGATAAATTTTGCTACATATGCAACTGGGAAGTGAGTTTAAGAGATAGAACCTGGCTTCGAGGCATTATCCTTGTACTCCTGAACTGCAGAATAAAAAGTATCGTTCGCTTTTTGCAAACTGAACTGTAGTCCAAAAGACATCATCTACAGAAAAGCCACATATCCTTGTATAAGTTATTATGACGAGACACATCGATCTTCAGCAACGACGTCACAATTGAATCCAGGCGAGACAAGAATGACTAGTTAATCAGAAGTAGAAAATTGATCACTACTCGGAGAGTCGGAGAAGACTAGAACTAATGAATCACCGTCATCCAAATTACATCAACGATGCTAATGATCAGACTCGTGATGTTGTAGAAAATACAGACTACAGTTAAAGAAACAGAACAGTGTTAATGCTGCAGTCAGACACCATGTACTAGTAAGTTACAGGTATACCTGGGAAGGTCCCTCCATTTGATTTAAACCTTCGACTGCCCACATTTGAAGCTTCGGCCCTACTTTCACGATCTGCGGACAAAAAAAACGTCCGTCAACTTACACTACTTACAAGTACAAGCTCTCCGGATAGAGTTTGTCTTTTTTTAATGATCAGGATCGTAATCTTTAGAGCAGCATCTGCGACATCATTTGAAATTAGGCAGTTTACGGCTTGAAATATACTCGTACTAAGATGTTTATCGTTTCCACTGTCCTACTCCATCACACGAAACCCACTTGGTTTTGAAAACACTCCGTGGGTACAATTCCATTCTAAAGGTAAGAGATATTCTTGAAGTGAATTGCCGGACCATCCTTCTGCGACTAGATTATGTATAGGCTTCTGTGGAGGCATAGGAATGGCCGAGAGAATATTGGAACAATCAGTTGGTTAGTAAAGAATGTACGCGGAAAGGTTTGAGCCAAAAAAGGTATCTATGAGGCACAAAGGTATCTTTATGGCACCAAAAAGAGGATGGAATGCGGGCTCTTTACGGATGATAACCCAGGCAGAACGAATTAACTAACCTGTGTCAGATGCAAATAGCACCTCTTAAAAAGCTCCGCCTTCTCGCTCGCAGCTAAAGGTTGCGGAATTCGAAAAAGATCCACAACCGCTCCTTGTCGGTCCTTCTTCAAAACAGCAGAAACGGAAATAGGTCTACCAAAGGTCGGCCACACTTCAGATGTCCCATCGATGACCATCTCGGTCAATGGAAAAATCGACATGCCATTGAACGTCGGCGAGTCCGTGGTTGAGTCTTCCATCCTTCTTTACTTGCGTCAAGGCTCGCCAAAACGGCCTTAAGATCTAGCACCGAAACGAAACCACAACAGACTATTCAGTTCCAACAATTTAATTCCACAACAAAATATTTTCTTCCCAAACATTATCCAGCCCTAAACAGAGAGAGACTATAACACCTCCTCAACCGCCTTTCACATTCCTCTCTCACGTCCGTCCCCTGTAGAGAACACGACAAACGAGCCAAAAAAAGCGTAGAGAAATCTCCAAAGGCAGAAGCTTTCCTCACACCAATCCCACTCCCGTGGACTCTAAACCGCAATCACGCTCAAATGCAGAGCAGCATGTTCAAACAGGTTGCTTCGCTTCACAATGGAGATCCCCTTCAAACCCTAATCCTCACCTCACCACCGACACGCCGAAAAGCGCTACCCAAGTCACAACTAAGCCTTTTAGCCTTGAAAACTAACTCTGAAGCTGCATCGCGAGCTAAAGCACTCTCTCCAAGCACATTCAATTCAAACCACCAAAAAACACATTCTCTCCGAAATTATTCCGAACTGCTCACAAAATGCACCGAAATGACTAAAAAGAGACGCAGAAAAAAACACTGACAACTCCAAATGGTGTCCGAAAACAGGAAGACGGAGCAAGTCGAGCGTAAGGTACCGGCGTGATCGTAAATGCAGGATTGCTGAAGCGGGAATTGGAATTTCGGACCACAGCAGCGTCAGAGCACGTTCATAACTCCCGGGGGGAAGGTCTGCTTGTCTGAAATATCTTGTGTAATATGTACATATGATCCAGAGCTTTGGAGATATTTGTTTCATGTACGGAGGAGATTCATAATAGGAGAATCTGAGGTCGGAGATCTTCGGGGATTCCCCACTGCACCAATCCGCAAGGCGAATTTGATGGCGTGTTTTATCTTACTACTGAAGTTACTACTTAAGGTAGACATCCCAAAAGCGCCACCGACCTTAAAGCCCCATTTATGTTGTGTGTACATCTCGAAATTCAGTTTCTTACCAGAGCATAGATGGCGCTTTTAGAATCCAACTTCATTCCTTAATAACTTTTGCTTATGGTATCTAAATGTCACGTTCTCTAGTGCATTGGAACCTCCTTTCACTTGCCCACAAGATTTTATGAAATTATCACCAGTTCAATAATTGAAAATAGGTTCAGTAGCAAAAAGTAGCGCTTTTGGGTTGCCTACCTTAGTATTTACTATTCTCTCAGGCCTTGAAAAATCAAAGGGCGATGGCTGAAGGGGCCGCCACATGAACAGTGTCCACAGACCTTTTCCGTACTCAAGTTTGAAATAGGGATTTGTCCCCATGCCATTGCTAAAATGTTTAAATTTTTTTTGCATATAAAGGCAAATGTGAGAAATGATGAGAGCAATTGCAATTATATTTTTTCAACAAAGTATGAATTTGTTATGAATTGTTGAAGTGCTACTAAAAAGAGTCTTTAGACTACCCAAAATTGGCAACAAAAATTTTATCCGTAATGTTCATCTTACTCATCTAAAGGAATTATGAAATTTTCTAATTTGGACACAACTTGAAGGCCAAGAAAACCCACTTCCTACAATGAATTTACATTCAAAAATTGGAAATTCCTTATTTGTAATCACTAATCACTTCATTAGTGTCACCTGAGACATTGATTGTGGTCCAAATCTCATTCACTGGAAAAAAAAACCCTGTAATGGAGTCATTCCTTAAGTATTTGGAATGGATCTTTTGACCGTAATGGTTTGCATTAGAAGGGATTTGAGGCCTTTGAAGGGCTACGAGTTCCCCTGCGTTTTCAAATAGCGGGAATGCAGTTGTAGTACAATCACTGCCACATCATTTTGGGATGAAAAAAAAATTGCTTAAAACGATACTCATATTTGAATTTGAAAAAATAAAATTGTAATAAATCTTTTCTGACCACCCTTACTATTGTTCACGGAATTGGATCAGATTAGGGAACAAGCCTTAAACGGCCCTCCAAAGGGCCTAAATTCCCTCTAATGTTTTACTTTAATAATATTAGTCCTATTTTTGAGAACTGTATGAATTTTTAAGGTACTCTAATATGGCATTGACAGTAATTTTAATAAAATCAATATAATGCAGTTCACATTGTTTCAAAGTAGTACGGTTGTCATCCAATTTAATTCAAAATTAATCCCCACAAATCCTTGACTATTTTCCACATAAATTGTCCAAAACTAACACTTTCTTGTGCATTAAATATAATTGGAATACAAAAATAAAATTCAAATTTTCAACTATATAAGTTCGTACTAGAATATTGTAGGAGTTTGTGGAAAAACTTCAGCATGTCATCAGAATTTGATTCAACTTTATAAAAAAGGAGGTTCTACTCAACTTTACAAATTTAGACCAATGGATAGGTAGTTATATCAATTACTTGCATGTCAATTTTTAAAGAGGTGTCTAGCATACCTAAATCAAACACTTGCACTAAGAAGACACCCCTTCAAAAGCAACTACACCAGTAAGATTTTATTCTAATTTTTGGGAAACTTATTTTTGGAAGAATCAAAATTCCAGAGGTCAACACAAAGTTTTCCTTCTCGAAATCAAATACAACAAAAAAAATAAAAAATAAAAAATAAAAATAAAAATCTTATGAATTTCTACTAAAAATTAGCTAAAGGTTCTAAAATTGTTCTAAATTGCTATTTTTGGCACACTGATTGAAAAATTGCAAATAAAATAGTTTTGCTTTTGTTTTCAATCACAGATTATTTGAATAGTATAATTCCAATAATAGTATGAGAATCTATGATGGAAAACATTTCATCCCATTTGTTTTTTTAGATTGCAAGATGTAAACTTTAAAAGTTATTGGAAAATAATTAACATTTTGTTTGTTCACTTGCCCAACCACTTGCCCTTTCTACTATTTTAGCACATTGACCAAATTGCACCTAAACTTTTGAGCCCTATAACTTTTGATTTGGCATTTGATTGGGAAAATTATACCTTTACAAGGTTTATATAAATTTTCTCCTTTGGTAATAATTTCACTTTCATCTATTCAAAAATGATATTGTATAATCCTACCCAAGCCTTCAAAAAGCTCCTTAGGAGCCTATTGTATTTAAAGGATTAATGTAAATTTGATTATCTTTCATTCTAAGATCAACTATTTTCACCTACTTTCATCAAATTTTATTGAACTTTATTGAACTTTCAGACTGATTAGACCTCATTTATCCAAAATTTATTCAATTAGTTTGAAGGGAGTCTTGCACCATTTGAACTCAAACTTTTGTACCAATTGAATAAACTTTAATACTAGAAACGGGACAATTTTTGTCTTAGAAGTCTTGAAAAAATATTACAATAAAAAACTTCACTTTTTTGACACGAAAGTATTTACAAGAGTTTTGAATTTGATATATTTGGAAAAAAAGTGTCATAATAAGTATCAAAGAGACTAAGAGAGTGTCTAGAAATTTGACAACAAGAATTTATTAAAAATTTATATACAATTTTAAGAAGCTACCCTATTTGCCCACCCCGTCACACAATTTATTTGCAATTCATAGAATTTGACTCCTCTACCTCATATTGGCTGGTGGGATTTATTATTTAGCATCTTCCCACATGAGTAAAATATTTTTGTTTTTTGCAACTTGCATGAAATAGAATGTCTATGAAGTATCCTTTACATTTTTAATTATCCTATAACATTTTCTAGTAGATTTTCCTTCAATGGCAACGAAAAGTAGAATGAAGCCTAAGTTGTTTTATATCTTTTGAATATTTTTAGAATTTGTTTTTAATTTTCAAAAATAACACTTTTGTGCCAAAAAAATTGACAAGATTTTCTACCTTCTCCTCAATACAATTTCTAACAACCTTCTGACGTTATTTTCAACATTTTTATCAACAAACTTTATTCATTCAACAATT
Source organism: Neckera pumila (assembly GCA_963969595.1). Taxonomy (NCBI): domain Eukaryota; kingdom Viridiplantae; phylum Streptophyta; class Bryopsida; order Hypnales; family Neckeraceae; genus Neckera; species Neckera pumila. The sequence continues at coordinate 6,352,767 of OZ018409.1, forward strand.
GAATTATCATACACATTTTTTAGGCACTATAATGTCAAACTATTGTAAATGTCATGACACCCAACGTTCATCTCATAGATTATACATAGATCATGGCATTATATTGGCGGTTTAGGAATTTCATAGAAAAAAAAACGCCTTTTAGAGTGGCTTGAGTTGTAAACAGCGACCGGCACCACCGTCTACGGCCGGTGGGGTAATTTGGCGCGAGACACGACGACAACCCGTGCATACGCATCGCTCTTGTACTCGTCACTCTTCGCCGATGAGAGCGGAAGAGACCTCTTGGGGGTTTAGGCCACGATTGTGTGAGGGCACTCTTGCATGTGGGCTGCGAAATCGTTACGGTGTAGGGTTAGATTTTGAGGGAAGGGGAGAAGTAAGCATAGCTTACGTTTGCAAGAAAGTTGTGCACAGTAATTGTTTTTGACTTGTTTCATGGAGCTCGTAACCTGCTTTGTAGCAAAAATACTCTTTATATTACATTGTTGTCTGTTTATTTTCTGGGAGAGTCTTCACCTTTTCTTGCGGTTTGAATTTCCTTGACTTATTTGTTACGCAACTGATACTGGTTTGAGAGGATTGTGTGATGGTGTTCCTACAACTACTCTCAGCTTCACCTCTGAATTCCTGATAATATTCAAGACTTGGCTAGGGTCGTCAATTCTAAACCTGTACAAATTAGAAGTTGTTGGCTATGGTGAGTTGATTCTGGCCATTCTTATGCTTGTATCATGCACTAGACCCCTCTTAGAATGTTCAATTTGTGTTGCCTAATTTTGCTCCATTATTGGAGCGTATATTTTGAAGTCCGACAACCGCTGTTGATTTCTCGTAATGCAATTGCCAAGTGCACTCTTTCAATGAATCGTCACTTGTAATGCTTCATTGATTATCGTTTACATTTTGGGTAGAAATTAGAAGTTGTGTGGCTATGGGCGATCTGGTTCCGGGTCATTCTTATGCAGGCTTTTGTATCGAAGGTTCTTTTTATTCCAATTGGCAATGATCCCCTGGTTTTAGCTTTGTTCAGATCATGACTACTTAGGGGAATGTAGCATTTGTATATGGTCATACTGAAGTTGTATATTGTCAAATTTCTGGTAGATTTGGACTCCCCTTGTTGATGGAAATTCGTTGTGAATTTTTTTATGGAAGGCTTGAAATCACTTCACCGGATTTTGGAATTTGCAGATGATGAAATTTGACCTGATTGGGAGTATTATTCTCCAGTTTGAAGTTGATTCATAGTTTAGGGTTTTGAGAGTGGAGGATGAGAGATTGCATCTAGTTGTTGAGTGTAATTGTCCATTTCAGTTGATGCATGGGTTTCGTTTTTTGAGGTTTTTGCAGGGTGTTTTTTTGGTTCTCTGAGCAGAGTAACCCAGTGCTGATTGTAGTGGGAGAACAGACAACACCCGTTTTTGTTGCCATTTTTTTTCCAGTGGCCTTGTTGCTCATTTTGTACACCCAACATGACGGTGTGATCCAGCTGAATTTGGTTTTCAATGCTCTCTCTCATTCGCCTTGCAATGTGCGGAACGTAGAAAGTAGTTCGTCACTCTTGTGGCCCTGTGTTTTTCTTGCGGCAGTTGCTGCTAAATCTTGCGCAGCAAGTTGAACGCGGGAGATCATACCCAGTGCTGTAACTCCTGGTGCGCGGCCATGTGTGCGGCCATGTGTCAGTCCCCATCGTATTTTGTTCCCGGTTATCTTTTCCTGCGATTGTGCATTCATGCCCAAATTGAGTGGTCCAAAAGTTATCAAGAAATTCTCAGAATTGGGGGGGCGTGAGATGCTTCTTTCAACGACGGCTTGGCAGAATCTCAGTGCGTAATTGCAATTCCTCGAAACACTGCACTCGTCCGAAGTGCAAGACCTCCCAAAATTGAAGGCTGCCACACAGTTTCAACTCCCCTTTGACCGTTATAATCTCTTCATCACTGCGGTCAAATGGTTCCATATTTTTCTTAGAGCTCCGTACTCAAAGATTCTTTTGATTTCAACGGTGATATTCCGTGGATGTCATTTCAACACTTGCCAGAAGCATCTGAATGGAAGGTAGTCTTGTCCGGTGGTAGTTCCCGCATTTTGCACTGGGCGCTCAGGGGTTAATATTTTGAATTTCATGCATCTTGTACAGTCCTTCAATCAGCACTTCACATTCCAGAAAGGTAAATTTCAACAAAGAATCTCATAGCATCGGTGGTATATCTTTTTCACATTTGAGCCCCAACTAGACTTTGGGTTAAAAATCTCCAACTAAATCTAAACATTTTTTAGAAACCTCTAGTTTTCTAACCAACCTTGTCAAGACTATCTTTGTCTGAGTACTAAGGTATGTACTTTGAATGTGCTATTCACCCAAGACCACCATCATCATTCTATGTACATCTCCAAAATCAATATGTACCTATGTACAAGAAACAATTTTAGAACATTTAACCATTAGATGGGATTTGGGGGTCTTGGCAAGTCCGTTCCCCAATCTAGCCAGATTCGGTGAATGCCAATACAGGTGCGTCAGAACTATTTTTTTCAAAATAAATAAATAAATGACCAAAATATCAAATTAAGCAAAAAAAAAATTAATAATAATAATCAAAAAATGATGTGGCAATTGATGTGCATCACCCAGTTGTTGCATCTACGTTCCTACTATCTGGGAACGTAGGGGAACTCGGAGCCTCCAAGACCCCTGAATCCCTTCAAATGCAAAAAGACTTTGATCCTTTATAACTTTTGCATACAATGCATTCTTTGGTGTATTTGAACCTCTTTTCATTTGTCAACAAGAAAGTAAGATAACTACACCTAAATTTGACCCTTTTTCTAAAATTGCCCCGTGCAAATTCTTGCCTATTCATCAGACTCTAGGGGCAATTTTAACCCCTACATGCCCAAGGCACCAAATTCTTGTGTCCACAATACTTTGAAGTTTAATAAAACCTAACCTAGTTGCTAGTAGTATTATAATAGAACCTCTCTTAATGCATAATGTCGAGACTATGCACTAAGAGAGGTTTGTACATTTGGAAAGGTAAAATAGTGACTAGTAACTAAAGTGTCATCTAACTACATTACTTTCCAAAAAAATGTAGGGAACTCACACTCTTCCAAAGGCCCTTAATCCCCACTAATGCGAGGTTCTATTGTAGTTCATATTTTTCAAAAATTATTTTTGAAGTCTAATTTTAGCATCAAAAATCCGATTTTGATAATATTTGATTACGATTTTTTATTCAAGCTTTTGTGCAAGGGTGTCTATTGCAAGCTTGACTTTCTATAGTGTTGAGGGCTCTTCAAAATGAGCCTCAAATACACTAAATTTTGAAGAAAATTTCACATTAGAAATTCATTTGAAAAAATTATAGTAGTGATTTTCAAAAGCTGTAAATTGATTGGGGTTGTGCATATTATATCCTGTAACTTCATATTTTTTGGGCGACCAATATTTTACATTTAACATGTGAAAAAGGGATTGAAGGACTTCAAATCACTTTCACAGTTTTCACACCTTCATGATCAAGCATTATAATCTTTCAATCCCTAAGTGATATTGTTGTGGGATATTTTCCTATATAATCTCTAACGTGTCTAGTTTGCACTTGTATAGTTGCAATTCAAAAAAATGATGCAGTTTATTGAAATGTTGGTTATTTATTCACTTTTGAGAAAAATCTTAGAAGCTCATAAAAGGCTTTGGACATTTAGGGAATAAAAACATCTATTTTTAGACCTTTGAAATTTTCAGTTTATTCATACAATGTCCCAAAAAAACATTATGAGAGAATCCCCTTTCAACTATCACACACACACACACACACACACACACACATATATATATATATATCTATATATATATCTATATATATATATATATATCTATATATATATATATCTATATATATATATCTATATATATCTATATCTATATATATCTATATCTATATCTATATCTATATATATATACATCATTCATACTACTAAAATCAAGGCCAATTTATATTTGGAGCCGGATTGAAGGCTGATCGGAACTCTCCAGGTTTGAACCAATAGAATCACTCAATTTTTCTCAATCCGGCCCAAGGGCTTTATACTTGAGGCCGGATGGAACCATCACTCATCCTACATGTTGCCTTAGGTGGCATGGTTTGGGCGCCAAACCATCCGGCCCCAAGGGAGCAATCGGGACGAGGTTTTGGATGACCCAAACTTCCATTTTGGGCCGGATGGAGCCCCTCCATTGAATTGTACAAATCTCCATTGTCTATTCTTTTTTTTTATTTTTTTTTATTACATGTTCTCAAAAAACTTCCTTCCATCTGCATTGCTGAAATTTTGGGGCTCTGCTGGCAATCCCAGGCTTGATTTTAACCCCTAAATGCCTGAGCGACCATATTTGGTTGCTTTGAAATTTAAGGCTTGTTTTTATCTGGGCAGTTAAATTCCTTTGACCATATTAAAAAAATTAAAGGGCAATTTTGATGGTTAACTATTAAAAACTTTTATTTTTCACTGAAAAAGGTAAATATTTGATTTTTGAGAGGTCCTCAAAAGCATATATGACTCATTTTTAGAAGAGTAAAGCTTACTAATTTACTTGATTTCTTGGCTTTAACCAAGCTTGTCAATTTCTCTTGAATTGAGATCTAAAAAACTGTACTTATTTGTTTGCTTTGAAAATGGTCCTAGTGGAAAGAATAAGATATTTTCATGATTCTCACTGTTGAAAATTTAGAAATGCCAGTGTTAATTTGGAGTTATTTGCAATTTCTACTTATAATGAAAATTGCATTTCATCAATTGCAAGGTGGATTGTATAATGAGTTTAATAGCTTTTCATGTGAAATTAAGTTTTTTGAAAGTGTATTTTAGTGTGCTAACATGATTTGTAGTTGTTTATATCACCTCCAATCTCCAAAAAAATTGTATGCAAATTTCTCAAACATTGTAGAGAGGGGCATCATATTAAAAATAAAAAAATACACATTTCTCTTGTTATAATTTCACAACTTTTATGCAACTTCACACTCAAAATTGGTGTATTCACAAAAAAGAAAGCTCTTTAAACATCTATAAGGTTAGATTTTGAAAAAAACAATGTGCTTTTTGGGGAATAACTTAAATTCATGCTCTTTTTTCATAGGAAAAACAGACTTGGAAAGGCTTAGGCATTTAGGGGTTAATCATCATTTTTTCTCTTTGATCAAGAATGCCTTCTCAAAGATTTGAGGTATTGAGAACCATACTAAAAATTGTGCAAGTTATTGGGCAGGACTAACCTTCACCTAAATTCTATAGTGATGGACAAGATTTTTAGATAGAATGGTTTGCAATACAAGGCCAAAATCTCTCATACAAATGACACTCCGTAAAATGTTGATTCACTCTATTATACCCTCTCTTCTCTATCAACTAGTAGTGCTAATTCTCATTCTTAGCAATTTTCAATTATTTGTGCACGTCTTGGAGTTGAAGTCATGGTTCTAATTTAATGTTTTGTGAATGCTATTAGCCTTCCAATTGCTTTGCAGATGTAGGAATTCAATCAACTCCTTTAGACACGTGTTTCTTTACATTTCCGGTGGAGCACAAAATTTTTTAATCCAACAACAATATTTTTTCTTGTATTTTTGGGCCAATGGTTGTAAATTGGATACATCAAAAACCGCCACAAATTGGTAAGGTGTCTGGTTATTATTATTAGATTGGTCAAATTTTCATATTGTCTTGTTGGCAAGTGAAAGCAAGTTCCAATTAGCACCAAAAAATATGGCATTTGGATACAATATACAAAAGTTATGAAGGAAAATTTGGTTTCAAAATTATTTGTTCTACATAGGTACATAATTGATTTTGGAGATGTACACACACTAAAGACAATGATTTTAGGTCAGGGGCGATTTTGAGGGTACCTACCACATGGCCTTTCTTTCAAAAATAGGACGTTAACCTCTAAAGACCAAACACCATTTTTTGGCAACATAGTGATTTTAGGCACCTCACTACGAATGGAAATTGTTTGTTTTTTCTTTGGAATTTTCACACAAGATGTGCCCAAAGAGTATCTTCAAGGCCCAACAATTTCATAACTTTTGACCACATGGATAAAACGTTATTGCATGATATGTAATTTTCAGTCCTCGGCAGGCACCTTAGGCAGCTCAAAAAAAGTCTTTAAAAGTCACTTTTTTGAAAATTAAAAACTCAAAATTGATTTTATAGATTTATATATACTTGGAAAGCTTTGAATCATTCCATTTGGATTAATGAGTTAAAAGTTATGAGGAGTTTTAGTTTGAGGATAGTTATAGGATTTCTACTCTAAATAAACTTTGAAGTCCTTTGTCTAACTCAATTTTTAATAATTTTGAAAAAAATTCAAAAATTATGGATATAGATTGTTTATTACAACATTAAAAGCATTGGAATTGGCATTTTTGAATTCTTTAACAAATTTTTTGACAATTTAGTATTTTGAGTCATTCTCTACCTCTTTCTACTTACTATTTTTTTCCTATATGTTGTACAGTCGGGTACAGAAAGAACCTTATGAATTTTTGCATCCTATTGAGATTTGGTGAACTTTGAGAGGCCGGTGTATGCTAAAAAATGAACGGAATTTCAAATTGTAAATTGCACTGGAATCACACTTAAGCCTACTTTATAATCATTGCAAATATACATATGTATTTGAAAATCATACAAAAGTTTGATGTCTTCTATACACTATACTTTGTCTAGTATTGCCACCATTTGTGAAAATTACAACTAGTATTTAATGGTCCATATTAGAAATGAGTCTTCATAATTAATTTAGAGATACTTGATCTCATACCACTTGAATTTCTTGTATGATTTCTTGCTTTTCCTTCACCCCATTGCAAAAGAACTTTGACTATCTTCTAAAGGTTCTTTATGAAATGGTACATAGTGTATGAAAGACATCCAAATTGTTGTACGATTTTAGATGGTTCATTTTTCACTTAATGTGAAGTTGAAGTACACTTCATTGCAATTCCAACGCAATTTGCAATTTCAAAATTGGATCATTTTTGAGCATGCTAGAGCTTCTTGAAGTTGATGAACTTTCTAGGGAAAACAGCCTGAAAAGTTTGTAAGGTTCCTGTACCCGACTATACAATTCCAAATGATTTGAAACTTTTCAAGCATGTAGCCAACTTGCCTTGAAGAATAAATTTAAAGAATAACCACCAATTCGGACATTTTTTCATACAAATGTGACCTTGTGAAGTGCAACTACCTGGATTTCTGCAGGGACAAAAAAAAAGGATTTTTTTCAATTCAAATGTTAATATCTTGCAATCCGCATGGTGGAAAATTCTGAAATTTTTTCCACATCTTCTTAAACTAGTGTACTACAAGATTTTTACAATTATATGTGTTCAAAAATGTTTTTTTTCTAAAATTTGGTACTTGTATTAGAATTGGCAGTTTTGGAGCTGTTTTGGTGAAAACATAGTCAAAAAAAATTAGGAACTAAATCCGTCTCATGAAGTGGGACCAATAAGATGGATTTACCCCAAGGAAAAACGCAAGAATTTCTTATTTGTCACATATGATTAAATTTGAACATTTTGAATTCATATTTGCAATTAGAGATCCCATATTAGCTAGGAAGGATCTAAAGTATACCTTATTTTGCTTTATTCAAATCTAATTACAATAAAGAGATATGAATTTTCAAAAATTTGGATACTATTCACGCCCCCATTGAAGCTTCTACCAATTCACACCTCCATTGCAAGGGAATTGTGAAACTTTTTGGAGATGCTTGTTGAAAAAAATGTGCATATGGATGTTTCCTACATACTTCCGCAATCAAATTTAAAGAATTCATCATTGATGTTTTTCTATGAATTTTCATGTAAGATCATGAAAAAAATTTAAAAATTCACCAAAAATGATATCTTTTTTTTTTGAAATTAAAAATTGATATGCTTGAGGGAGATTGTATTAGATACAAATGTTGAATGACGGTAACTAGTTACATTATAAATAATGCATAGAAAACTAAAGGGTCCAAATACGAGGGGGGGCAACCTTTGTTGTAGGCCATTGTACAATCAAATACTAATCTTACAACCGGCCAATTTGAACCATTCAAATTTTTTTGCATAGTATAGAAAATAATTGAAATTTTCATCTTGCATAACTATCATGCAATCCTCACTCAATCCTCACGCAATCCTCATGCAATTCCAATCAAGCATATGAAATTTTAGTTACAAAAAAGCAAAATTCCATTTTTGGTGAATTTCTAAAGTTAATTTTTATGGTTTTACAAAATATTTTACTGAGAACATTTGGTGATGAATTCATTTAATTCTATTGCATAGATATGTAGGGAACATCCATACGCACATCTTTTAAATTAGAAAACATCCTATTAAATAACAAAAATATGAGCTACAAAGAATTAAATGTGAAGCGTTACATGACCAAAATTTGTGAAATAAAAATCTTTGTATTTTAACAAGGTTTTGCTATTTAACCCTCACATTGTTACTAATTTTGTATATTTTAGCATGATGTTACAATCGATTTGCCAAAACCTCGTTAAAATATTAAGATATCTATTTTACAAATTTTGGTCATATGACACTTCAAATTTAACTCTTCCTAGCTCATATTTGTATTACTTAATAGGGTATTCTCTAATTTGAAAGATGTGCATATAGATGTTCCCTACATATCTATGCAATTGGATTAAATCAATTCTTCACCATTTGTCCTCAATTAAATATTATGTAAAACTATGAAAGTTAACTTTATAAATTTACCAAAAATAGAATTTTGCTTTTCTGAAACTGAAATTCTGTATGGTTGATTGGAATTGCGTGAAGATTGAGTATTAACTATATTTACCAAAATATACCAACTATATTTCACATTGTACAAAAAAAAGTGAATGGCTCAAATTAGCCAGTTGTGAGATTATAGTACCTGACTGTATAGTGGTGTACCAATCAAAATTGCTTTTTTTGAATTTGCAATGAAAAAGATTTCAGTGCTGCCAACTTTGACAGCCTCTCAAGAGCTAAAAAATTGGTATTTTATCATGAAATTTTTATCACAACATCATTTTTATGTTAATAACATATATACCAAATTTCAAGGCCAAAAGATTCACAAAAAAAAGATAATCAAAATCTACCAACATATGTAGCTGGAAAATTTTTTCATTGCTTCCAATTTTGATAGCCTCTCAAGGTTTGGAAAAAACAATTTTTTGCCACGAATTATTTTTGAAGAAATTATCTCTATATTAATAACATGTGTGCCAAATTTGAAATTTAAAAGATTTATACAAAAAAAGATATTTGAAATTTACCAACATGTATAGTTGTGAGAAACAATTTCACACTGCCAACTTTGACATCTTCCCAAAGGCTGAAAAATTGCTTATTTATCATGAATTTTGTTTTGCAAGATCATCACTATACTGATAACATGTGTACCAAATATTAAGTTCAAAAAATTCATACAAAAAAGATAATCTAAATCTACCAAAATGTGTAATTGTGGGAATGATTTTTTCAGCCCTTGGAATAATGTCATTTTATGAGTAAAATTTCACATGGATGTAAAAAATCATTCTCACAACTATACATGTTGGTAGAATTAGAATTATTTTTTTTGTGTGAATCTTTTGAACTTGAAATTTGACGCACATGTTACTAATATAGAGATAATTTCATGAAAAAAAGTTTCATAGTAAAATGTTTTTTTTTCAGCCCTTGGAATAGTGTCAAAGTTGGTAGTAGTGAAATTTTTCTCCCAACTACACATGTTGGTAGATTTCAAATATCTTTCTGTGTGTAAATTTTTTGACCTTGAAGTTTGGCGCATATGTTTTTGATATAGATATGATCTTGCTAAACAAAATTCATAATAAATAAGCAACTTTTTAGCCCTTGAGAGGATGTCAAAGTTGGCAGTAGTGAAATTTGCATCTCAAACTTGAAGGAGGACGGTTTTTCAACAAATATTGTACTAAAGTCGTGAATTCATGCCTACATACCATAATTGTATATATTATGTGTGTTTTTATGCACTAAATTTGTGTCGTTAAAATCTTTATCAAAAGTATACAATTTATGTACTTTAATTATATAAATGTGGTATCCAAAATGCACCTAAACTGTATTGATATCAGTACAACAATTGTACGTTATTGATAGGCATTGTTTACGCACTGATTTAGTGCATAAAAATATACGTAATATATACAACTATAATATGTAGGTATGAATTTACAACTTTAGTGTTGTATTTGTACAAACCTATGTACTTTATAAATTAGAGATGCGTTTCGTGCAACTACTTATGTTGGTAAATTTCAAATATCTTTTTTTGTATAAATCTTTTGAACTTCAAATTTGGCACACATGTTATCAATTTAGAAATGAATTCTGAAAAAACAATTCATGGCAACAAAAAAATTTCAATCCTTGGGAGGCTATCAAAGTTGGAAGCAGTGAAAGAAATTTCATAGCTACACATTTTGGTAGATTTTGAATATCTTTTTTTGAGTGAATCTTTTGGCTTTGAAATTTGGTACACATATTATTGACATAAAGATGATATTGCAACAAAAATTTTATGATAAACTATCAATCTTTTAGCTCTCAGGAGGCTGTCAAAGTTGGCAATACTTAAATTTCTTTCATTGCAAATTCAAAAACGCCATTTTGATTGGTAACCTATTGTATTGTACAATACAGTGGCCTATCCAAAAGATATGTGATTTTGCCTTCAACCTTGAAAAGAATATCTCTTCATTATAATGAGATTTTTGATAAGGAATTGTACCAGCACATTTTCATATACAAAGTTAGTTTTAGCAAGAACTAAAAATGCAAAAATTGAATTACTAAAAAGTGATATTTATTTTCAAAGTGAAGGTAAAATCACGCAAAAATGGAAATCTCTCTCGAGGAAATTGTGAGTTTTTTTTGGAGATGCTTATTGAAAAAAAGATGTACGTACGGAGGCTTTCTATATACATCTGCACTTGAATTAAAAACATTGATTACCAATGTTCTTCAATGAATTTTCATATGAAAGCATGAAAATTAAATTAAAAAATTCATCAAAAATAGAATTTTGGTTTTTTGAAACTGGAATTTGGTATGCTTCATTGGAATTGCATAAGATATCAATGTTGATTGTGCAAAAAAAACGAAAGTCAACTCCACTTTACATTGTGCAAGAAAATTGAATGGTCCAAATGGCCATCATTTATCTTTTTGGTAGGCCACTATACTATCAGGTCCAGCTCATTTATAAGCTGCCTATTTGAGCCATTCAAAGATTTATACATAATATATAAATAAAATTGACAATTTTTGTCTTGCATAATTAATATTCAATTCTTACCCAATCTCAATCAAGCATACCAAATTTCAATATCAAAAAGAAAAATTTCATTTGTGCTGAATTTTTTAAGTCAATTTTTATGATTTTACATAATTTTACTAAAAAGAACTGATGATGAATTTTTTTAATTCAATTGGATAGATATGTAGGAAACATCCATATTCACATCTTTTATATTCAAAATCACCCTCTTAAGTAACAAATATATGATCAATGAAGAATTCAATGAAAAGTGTCATATGACCAAACTTTGAAGAATTGGATACATTATATTTTAATTAGATTTTGGCAAAGTAATTGTATTGTCATGCTCAAATGTTACAAAATTAGTTACTATAGAAAGGAAAAATAGAAAAATAGAATATAATAAGGAGATATCTATTCTCCCAAATTAGGGCATTGTCATGTCAACATTGAAATCTCTATAAATCTCTATGCAATTGAATTAAAAAAAACATCATCAATGTTTGTCAATTAATTATAGTACCATGAAAATTAAATAAGAAAATTTACCAAAAATGGAATTTGGATTTTTTGAATGTGAATTTGATATGCATGATTGAGATTGCACAAGGATGCAATGATAATTATGTTTACCAAAATAAAACAAATTTAAATCCACAATGTACAAATTTTTTTGAATGGCTCAAACAAGCAGTTTGTAAATGAACTGGATTTGACTATATAGTCAGGTATCGCTCATTTTACAAATTGCCTATTTGAGCCATTTAGAAATTTTTGTATAATAAGGATTTAAATTGTTTTATTTTGGTGAGCATAATTATCATTGCATTTTTACGCAATAGCAATCAAGCACACCAAATTTCACTTTCCAAAAGTCCAAACTCCACTTTTGGTGAAATTTTTTTTTCATTTTTATACTAATATATGTTAATTCATTGACAAACATTGGTGGTAAATTTTTTGAATTTGATTGCGTAGATATGTAGGAAACATCCATATGCACACTTCCCATAACTCCTTCTATAGAGATTTCAATGATGAGGTCACAATGCCTAAATTTTGTATAAAAGATATTTCATATTGTATTTCCATATTTCTATTTGACATTCACATGGTAACTAATTTCATAAAATTTGAGCATGATGGTACAATTACTTTGCCAAAATCTAATTAAAATATAGCGATATCCATTTCTTCAAAGTTTAGTCAAACAACACTTTTCATTGAATACTTCATTGCTCATTTGTTTGTTACTTGAGGGAGTGATTTTTAATATGAAAGATGTGCATATGCATGTTCCATACATATCTATGCAATTGAATTAAAAAAATTATCATCAATTGTTTTCAATAAAATATTATGTAAAATCATGAAAATTGACTTAAAAGAATTTGCCAAAATGGCAATTTTGCTTTTTTGAAACTAAAATCTGGTATGGTGATTGAGAGTGGGTAAAAATTCAATATTAATTATGCAAGACAAACAATGCCAATTTTACTTATATGTTACGTACAAATCTTTGAACTTCCCAAACAGACAATTTATAAATGAGCGGTACTTGACTGTATAGTCAAATCCAACTGAATTACGAATTTTTGGATCCTCTTGAGATTAGGAGGCCTTTGAGAGGCCCTTACCTGCTCAAAAATGAACGGAATTTCAAATTGCGAATTGCGTTGGAATTGCACTGAAGTCTATTTTATCATTATTATAAATACATGTATGTAATTGAAAATCATACAAAGAGTTTGATGTTTTCTATACACTATGTACTATCTAATGTTGCCAACATTTGTGAAAGTATAACTTGTATTCAATGGTACATATAAGAAATGAACCTTTACAATTGCTTTAGAGATACTTTATTTCATACTTCTCGAAGTTCTTGTATGATTTCTTTCTTCTTCTTCACCCATATGCAAAAAAACTTTGACTATCTTCCAATAAATCTCTATGAAATGATAGATCATAGTTTATAAAAAAAATTCAAATTGTTGTATGATTTCCAATTATTCATCTTTCACTTGTTATGAAGTTAAAGTGCACTTCATTGCAATTCCAACACAATTTGCAATTTCAAAATCAGTTCATTTTTGAGCATACTAATGCTTCCTAAAGTTGTTGAACTTTCTAGTGAACACTGAATGAAAAATTCGTAAATGAGCTGGACCTAACTGTACAGTACAGTACCAACAAGTGTGAAACATTCCACATCATTCTGTTGGTGGAAAGACAGCCTAGCTGACTGCTACTGAATGTTATGAGCAATCTACATATATAATTCAAATCTTTAAGTCATTTAAGAATTCTTTAGACCTTGTGGATTTCTTTTGAATATGTGGTTATTTGATGTAAAAGAACTCCTTTGTAATTCTTAGTACTATTCTTGCCTCATCAGGAAACTGCACATTTTAGTATGGTGTGGTCCTTCTAGCACCGACAGAGATAAAACTGGTCAACCACTAAGAATATAAAACATTGCTTTCAACAGTCCAGGAGAGATTTAGAAAAGATTTCGAATTAGCGGAATTTTACTTTAAACTACTACTGTAATACAAGTCCCATACTCCCAGCCATGTGGAGTCAATCTTTACGGGGAAGCTCAAGCGTCAAGCATGGTCATACACTCCTGCACCAAGTACCGCAATCAAGTACATGCTGCAACCACAGTAACGTTTATCCAAAAACCCGCTAAACTTAATCATGACCTTCCCAGTCCACGATGCGGTACTTTGCGAACGCTCTATATTTATCCCACGAATGCACCGAGTACAAAGCTGACTCTTACATTGCACCCCGAGAGTGGTGACTAACTGACTATTGAGAATTGAGAGGAGTGCCTCTTTTGTGAACATTAAGTTACCTGCCACAAGCCTTTACAGCACCGACGCAATTCTGGAGGAACGGAACCTGTCAGAGAGTGCGAAATTTCGCCCCCACACAAAAAGCTTGAGAGACTCCCGGAGTCGCAACATGTGCTGTCTGGCGGTTCTTAAAACTAGACGGCAAGGAAGATATGTTGTGGATGATAGACCTATGCCGCCGCCCTCATACTCTTCATCTAATAAGTAACCACAGAGGAGCTATCCTGGAAAATATCCGCAAATAACTTGGGTTGTCTGGGTACTGAAAAACAGGTTCTCCCATCAAATAGACGTGCATCCTCCTAGCCTTAGTAAGCCTTTCAATTAAGCATAGTGCTGCCATCAGCACAACTCACAAGGTCACAACCTCAAACACTACGCATACCTGTTATAGATACTATCAGAGAGCACGTTCTTCTTTTCGTCACTAAGCGGTTTGTGATTTGGAGGTACTTCAGCATCCATTAACACCTCAAACAATTCCCTGCAGTCAACATTCCAAAGAACGATGTCTTCATATAGTGATATAGTCTTGAATGTTTAACGATTCCTCTAAACTGCAGCCTAAAAACATGTGCACAGTTGGTCGACAGAAAACCAATGGGCTATGAGGATAAATCGAGCGTACTGGTACAAGGTTGTACTGAGACAAATCTGACAACTATTTTCGACCGAAATCAACGACTGTTTCATAAATAGACATCTGCAAGCAAAAAGATCACGAACAGTGACTTGAATTCAGGTAACCAGAATTCCAAAAGATTAAGAAACAATGGAAAGACAGATATTCGGAGTGAGACAAGGAGGATTACCCAAAGTCAACGTATACTCTTCTAAACGTCAGTCAAGTACTTGCTTCCTAGGGACATCTTGTTGTTGGCTCTCCTGCATTCTCTTTTCACGATCGCGGGTGGCAAGCATGAGCTGGAACATCACCAAAGATTTTATCAATTGCTTAACTTCTGAACGTACACCACGTAAAATCCTGCTCAAACCTGCTGCTGATATAGCTTGAAATTTGAACTTCTGACCAATGTCAAAGGTATCAGGAGGGCTGTACGATCCCAATAATGAGTTCCAGTTGTGCGCTAATACGGTAATGCGCCTGAAAGCTAAATGAATCTGGACCCTCTAGGAATCGGGAGCTCATACCTAGAGCTAAATGACTCCAGTAACAAGACTATTTACGAATTGCACCACAGAATGAGATACCTTTGTCCCGATGTAAAAAGAGAATATGATGGCGAAAAGAAGAGGAACATCTGCAACAATCCAGCAAACTCATAACATATTTGCCAAATATCTCATGCTTACCGCCAAGAAGCTACGGGAGAAATTCTACCTTCAACCAAACAAGGTGACCTCTCAGAGCATCCTGAAATGATAAGCTAGAGCAGAAAAGTTTAGACTCTTGGTCCCAGATTCAACATAATCTAGAAAGGCAAGAGATAGGAACCAAGCACAGGAGAGCAGCTTCAATAAGGAGGTAGTTGTCAACTCACTCTCACGAGATAGCATACGAGAAGCTAATAGCTTCATGCCATCTGGACCCACCACAAACCCCACAAGGTTCGCCAGCTGCACACATGGAATTTTATGATATCAGCTACATTACCTCACCATCCAAAAGTGCCCATGAAAAGGAATTGGAGCAGAATAACAGAGCATTTCTCAGAACGACAAAGATGGTCAAGGTTGTCTGTAGTAAGCAAGCATAATATACAGTACCACTGGAAAAGGGCAGGTTTCTTGAGAATGAAAGGAAGAGCAGCATTGAGAAAATGAGAAATTTATTACAGCCGCATTGTATGAGTACGTTGAAATCGAAGCGCAAACACGGTACCCACCATGAGGCCAGTGATGTTGAGAGACCCTGCTAATGCATGGCATTCCCGGTATGCATTTGTTTTCTTAAAGCCTGCCATCTGCTCAGACATTGGGAATTGGAATTTCAGATTATCATCCCATTTCAAACTCACCAGGAATTATAAGGCACCACATCTTACCCAATCCAGAAAGTCAGACGTCATAGAACATTGCTGTGAATCAATGTTGCTAGGTAACATGGAATACATCCCGTCTAAAAACATGGTCAGATAGAAGAAGAGATGAAAAAAGAAATACTTGAGGTGTGCGCATGACGGATTTCACTAGCAGCTCTGGACCCCAGAGTATACACGTCACCCAAGCCCATGACAGAAGCCTCCTGTAAATACAAGAATCAGATATTCAGCGATTCAAGAGTATAAGCTATCTGCATCGCAATTGAACAAGTAACTACAAGTGAATGCGTGTTTTTCAGAGGTTTCTGTTAAGACAATCTTCATAAATATGTGGGGAATTTAAATAGTATGGATGCTATTCTCACCATTCGAGATCATGCCAAATTGCAACAAAAGTGAAAATAATCCATACATTGAGGAACCTCCATCGCGATCCTCCCAGAGGTATATACAAGTACCTGCAGAATCAAACGTTAGCACAGGAGTCACTGAGACAGATGTAAGAATTGATGCACTCCAAACCCATCAGAATGCCAAGAAAGCTTAAAATAGTGCATAAAGAAGAAGCAATAGTTCGGTAGTACAAAAACTCTTATCATCGTTTTCTCAGACTTAGAATAGCATTGGATTTTGGTAAAGACGAGGAATTGACTACGAGTACAACAGTTTAGTACATATAGTTTCAAAAGAAACGGAGGTTTCTTAGCATGTCGTCATCACTCGGTCAACAGCGTTCCAAGCTTCATAATCCGACACGATACTCATTACTTTGAAGAGGTCCTTCATGTTTACAGGTACAAGTGCTACTTTTTAATTTGCTATACACAGTCCGGCCGTGTATGCAGACTCAACATCAGCCTAAATTCTCATTTGTGAACGATCCACATAAGATTGTTAGAAAGTACAAACTCCGAAATTGAAGAAGCTAAATTGGTAGGTCGCATCCTGAAGTGAATCATCAAAATACCTTACAAGATAGCGATTATACGATGCATGCCAGCTTTTCCAGAAAGTTTCCAAATCACAGCAATTGTTGAGGCATCTAATCATGTTCTCTTGAGTTTCAACTCCATCAATCTGCAATAATCATCCAAGATACAATGAGAAACTGACTTAAACTGAAACGTGAGGTGACTGACTGAAACTCTATGACGTGGCAAACAGACAGTACATACCAGGGCCCAAAATCTGAAGAAGCGCCAGATGAGTAGAAATTTGAGCCACATGAAATTCAGAACCTGACAGAGACCGCAAAGTGAACACGAACATGAGTATAAAATGGGTAAGTTTACTTTGCTGAACAGAGATGCAAGTATTTGTATACTCCTACGAGATTGGTCATCAAAGGTTAAAAGAACTCATTCTGTGGCTATTCAAATCTGGTAAGAAGAAAAGAAGATCCTCTGGATCCTAATGCGGCATCGGTTTTGCATCTTCCAATGATTGAAAATGTTGAAAATTTGCAAAAATGAGTAATTCAAACTGAGACATTCAAATGATGAAGATGTTGAAGCAAGGAAAATAATAGCAATACCCCATATCCAATGATGAAAATCTCGACAGGTGATAACATTCGCCAAACTCTACTGCAGCACCAAAGCATACTCTTGTAAGTGCTTTCAAATTCTTAAATAATCGATGGAGGCACAAATTACATAATTGAAGCACCGAAAGGAGCAAAAACGGTAATGATTTCGAAAAAACAAATTCGGTTGATTATGAAAATCAAAATCTTGAAAACCATTTGGCTGGGTTCAGGGTTCGACCTGATCGCCAAGGCGTTAAAATAGCAGCGATGGGTAAGAAGCTCCATGAGGAAAAAGCAGAGCAGCCAACGCAATCCATAAATAGCAGTGTCTTTTCTACTGTAAGCTCTCTGAACATTTTCCAGCTGAATAACAGATATGGCAGTCAGTCAAAATGGTGAATCAGATCCATTGTGCTTAAAGTTAATCAGTAGGGTATTCGCCTTATTTAACGAAAATCCACAGATTGCGAGAACCATCATTCTTGTGATAACATCTGCACATAGATGCAGGGCAACAGACAGGTGACAATCTTACTCAAGTTGCCGTCAAAATACAGAGACAGGGTGAGGAGAAGACCTGAGAAGCAAATGCGTTAAAGGTGATAATAGGTCCAGCAATATACAAGGGTGCATAAAGGAGGTATGCCAAGTAAGCGACAAGATTGTACTGAGTCTCTTCAACTGGCTTCTCCTGAAACAAAGGAAGTAAATTTCAGAGAATAGCCGATAAATGTATGAACATAGTTCCTGATTTAACCGATTTTGCTACAAGTGTCGACATTTCAGCATTTCTAAAATTATGTACGACCAGGTTCTGTAACCTCTTGTGTGGGGATCAAAGAGATGACAAAACGTCTTTTAGCAATTTAGGCTACCACGGAATATTAGGCTATTGTTGCAATACTAGTGCCTGTCTTTCACGCTTGATAGAAACCCAATTTGGAGTACATTTTGTCACACACAATAGCATGCTAGCAGAGATCGCTACCCACTTAAGAAGTCTGGATTACAAGAAAGCTTGATTAAAGAAAATAAAATCTAATATCGAGGGACAACTGAGAAACTTCCATGCAAGATTGACGAGGTATTGTTTAGGCCAAAAGATTCCAACTTACTTGACGAGATAAATAACAAGAAGCACCCTCAGTTCCAGAGGCTCCAAGTGTGCAAAGATCACATTTTCGCGTATGATTCTGTATTCAAATCCCAAATTGGAAGGTAAAATTAGTTCAATGCCCTACAAACATTCATCTCATAAGCAGCTCCATACGAGTTCCATAAAAGCCGGCTGATGAACACAGATTCAAAGCCAAGAATTCGGATAATGAAATCACTTCTATGAAAACCAACAGTAGGGGGAATGTGGCATGATTTACATGCGATCTTCTCTTGGGCATGAATCTTAAGAACGTACTCACCTAAGAAAGACCAAAAAACTAAGGTGGACATAAGGCGTAAATCGCATTCAATTTCAGGTGACTTTCATGAGTTCTCAATCGAGGAAAAGAGGGGCACTGAACCAACCTCCCCAGCTCATGAATGAAGGACGAAGAGAGGACGGACCTCCCAGTTGACAGTCGAAGGTCGGGAAATTTGTGCCCAGTGATAGTCAAGGCCGAAACTTAACATTCGCAACATTACTGCAAGCACTCAACCCACAATGATGAGATCTAATAAAGCAAGCCATTTTCCATCAAGTGGTTGCACCACCAAAAAAATGAAGCTCTGGAACAAACAATATTATCCCCTCGAGCACTCATATCCTGAACAGCAAGAACAAGAGATAGTCATCCACGGAATGTGCAGACAGCAGGAACAATAACACACCCAAGTTGAAGCTGATGTGCCACCGCATTTCACCCCGGTATTGATCTAAAAAGGCAAACTGCTCCCTGCAATATCAATTCCTTAGTTTCATTAAATCCGAGAGCGACATGGTATGTCCGACGTTTCGAAACCATCTGTTAACATCTCACATCATGAAACCCTTTTCAAGACTTGAGATTTAGAAAATTCTCTACTAAAAGACGCCTTGCTAGAGAGTTCTCACCCTAAAGATGCAAACTTGTAGCCGTCGTACACACGGTTGCTTATTAGGAAAGTGAGGTTGTACATCCAGAGGAGGTAAGGAAATGCATGTTTTCCAGCACAGATCTGCTCAAGCTTGGAACATGTCAGTTTCATTAGTGACTAAACCGGCATTTCACATATTAAACACCGTCAAACTGAATCTTCTGCTGTGCACGTCAGATTCTAGACCTAAAATGTTCCAAAACCTCGTACATAACAGCTTCAATAGTATCTGGTCGAAAGTTGAAGGATGGATAGTGCAAGCACCTTCGTAAGCACGTAGTTACCAAGAGCAATTGCTAGGATGAAAAGGACGCTGCCAAGCCAAAAAAACAATCAAAGAAGTGTCGTAAATAACTGAGAACAGACGCCAAGTAAGACATTAATCATCTAGTCATTAAATCCACCTATAGCATCAGGTCGAAAACAAACTGGCATCAACTTCAATCAGGAGAGGGACCGCAAGATGTAAAGAGTCTCTTAAGTATCTTGAGGCAGTTATTGGAAAGGCATAAACGATTAAAAAAATTCACTCTGTAAATTCTATATCCTACTCTGACGCACACATATTATCTTCTTTTATCAACATGCCCATGTCAAAGCGGAGAAACTGATGTGCTGAAGACCTTGTTCAATCAGAAATGTCTGTAAAAACTACTTCTGACAAAGTACGGAGCATATAAGATGTTGATGAAAGAAAACTAAAGATTCTAATGTCAGTTACGTAGGCATACAACAAGAATGGGAGCTCGCATTTACCAATTTCCGTGCAAATAGATCACATATATTGATGACGCAAGAAGCCAAAACCTCGCCATACCCCTACCCTTCAAGCCCAGTCCTGCCCTCAGGGCAACAGCTAGAATCGAGAAGGCAGCCATAACTCCTGTCAAAGCTGGTAAACCAGAACGAAAGTTTCTCCATTGGCTGTCGGAGAGATCCTGATACAAACATGAGAAAGCTTCGTGAGATATTAGATCGATCATGACAATTCTGAAAACATAACGTCTTAGCAAAAACGCGTCTGACAAAATCTAACGCAAGCGAAGGAGAAACCTCAAGTCATTGTAAGTAATCATGGAGGATTCGCAGAGAAACGCATCATACAGAATAACGACAAGATGAGTAAGACGAGATGCACTCGGGCACCTACCATCTTGCGTCCAGCAATCCATCCTGGTTTCAATCCATATAACCATCCTGCCTTGGTGCCAGTTGAGTACTCTGCTTCATATACAACTAATAATAATTAGGATCTTGCTGGACTTTCAAAATGTGATGAAAAACATGGACACAAATTTGTCAAAAAGACAAAAACTTACATTAGAAAGTGCACCATCAGAAAAGAAAAGAAAAGCATTCAAAAGACTAGCAAAACGCATTTAGTGCTAGGAACACCGACTGGAAGAGTTTAAGAAAAAACTATCAGAGACCTGCATTGTAGGCAGGTATACATCCAATGACTTGCAAGCAATAAGTCAAAGCTATTACATTATTTGTCAAAAAAAAAATATGCTCTCATCAAGAGAATTTAGAGAAATTTACAAAGAACCCCAGGGTTTATTGCTACAATCGAAAGTCACCAAAATTACTCTGCCAGAAGTCGGAACCGATCAATCTCTGGCATCGTGAGATACATTCAACCAAAAATAAAAAAAACTCAAATTCTTCATGACGATGTCACCTCCATAGTAAACCTACTTAAAGTTTGCGACATCAAACAGAAAAGCACGGAATTCTCTGTAACACCAAACCTAATTCACTCCATTCAGAGATCGAACACAATCACAGCTTTCTACAATAGCAAGCGTGGAATAAAAATCTGTACAATTCGAATGCGAGCTCATTCTCGCGGGCAACCAAAACTCCTCATCCCTAGACCAACTACAGCATACCAAAAGAAAAATGAAAAACCTCGAAAGGATTGAGATCGAAAATTAAGGAACGATTACAAACCGTCTGAAGTAGTGGAGCTGCGCCACACAACAAAACCTTCAAACAGGATCGCATACACAATGCAAGTATAAAGCTCCACCCCCCGCCATGACGACGTTTGTGGCTTCATCTTCCGAGCCACCACCATCTCGATCCAATGAGTCGTCGTCGATGATAAAAATGACAACCAAAACGCCTAAGCTTAGGGCCTCTTCACACTATGGCCGTCCAAGTCGAGAGGCCGTGGGATTGAGAGTCCAAACTTTTGGTGAGAGTCCAAAGAAATGAGCAATAAATGATAGGTTTTGGAGCCTTTGGCCGGCCATAGTGTGAAGCCTCCGAAGGCCAAGCCCAAAGTCCAACCTATACCATATGTGTAACTTCTATCCTTCTCTCTCCATTTGTCCATCCAATTTCTGAAATTCCCTATAAAGCCTCACTCATATGGCAAATTTTTCAAGCAAAAGCTAAAAAAACATGAGAAAGGGGTCATAAATGGCCTTGGAAAAAAAATCACAGCACATGCTCTCATCATCAAACTAGGAATATGAAGGGTATAAATGGAATAAGAGGATGGCATTGGAACAAGAAGGGGGCATCCTAGGCCAAAGGGAATGCAAAGTGAAGTAGGTTCACTGAATGCAAAGACTCCTCATTGTCATGGTGGAGACTAGGAACAAATAACAAATAACGAATAACAAATAACAAATAACAAATAACAAATAACAAATAACAAATAACAAATAACAAACAATTCGACGGACAAACAATTCGACGGACAAACAATTCGACAAGATCTTGTCAGTTTCTTAATTTTATGAAAAAAAAAATTCTGAAAAATTCGACGGACTCTCAAGGAGAGTTTGGGTCTTGCAAAATGCAGGACCCAAACTCTCCTCGAGAGTCCGTCGGAATTTTTTGCCATGTAGGCATTTTGCTGCCATGTAGGCAATTTTGAGAGCGACGGACTTTGGATTGTGGCAGGTAGTGTGAAGGCTCGAGAGGCCAAACTTTCTGGGTTTTGAAATCTAATTGGTGGAAACCGACGGACTCTCGACCGACGGCCATAGTGTGAAGTGGCCCTTACAATCCAATAATTACAGCAACAGATTTCCTCTCCGCACAACAAAATCACAACCGCGAAACTGCCACAATCGGACTAGCCTAAACATTGTTTCGACATACAATATTCGAAAGACAAAGCCAATAGTGCGAAGGAATCTTAAATCTAGACCATCAAAAGAACTGAGATATCATCAAGAAGAGCTCTTAAATCTTGAAAAGATCTAGACTCTGCGAAACCACGTTCCCAAACAGGTGCGAGACGAAGTTCCCAATGAGAGGAACAATAGACACGAAAGTGGTTGCGGGGTTCAACTTCTTGAGTTTGCTAGTTTGCCAGTTTGCTGGTTTGGTAGTTTGCTGGTTTGGTAGTTTGCTAATTTGCTTTGCTTTCAGACGAGGCTCGCCTTGCACAGTTGCAAATGTAATGAAATAAAATTGCAGAGGAAATTGGCTGAGTATCAAGCGTGCAGAGTATCGTAGTCTATTTTGTTAGTCTGAATTGGCGATAGCAATGGTGGCAGCAGCTGCCTCAGTGGCGTCATTGTCCCTGTGTTGCTGCTCCCTTCAAGAATTCAACGGCTTGGTTGCGGCGGGGTTCGAATTTGCAGTCCAATCTCACTACGCTGGAGTTCCATGAGATTTGATATTCGAAGTTTTTTGCAATTCAATCGTCTGCCGGATAGTTGTGAAATTGTCTTTATCTTCTGTCCGTGATGGAGATTGTGATGCAGATTAGGTCGGTCAACACAGAATTCCCTGAAATTTCTGATCCTCAAACATCCGTGATTGCGAACAAGGTCAATAAATGTCACAGAAGGCATTGAGAAAGTGTATGTTGCCTGGAGCAAAAATTAAGCCGTTGTGATCGCAGGCATAATGAGGAGCTATTAATTTAAGCTATTAACCCTGTAACGCTGCTGCGGACACTAAAGGGCCAGTTTATACTTGGCCTGGGGCCGGATGGAAGGTCGGGTCTTTGTCGGTCAATTTTTTACGAATTTGTCTTCAATCCGGCCCACAATTGGCCTCAACTCTTCCATCTAGCCTCAACTAATATAAAGCCCTTGGGTCCGATTTTAGGGCTGGATTATCAATTGATGTGCCCTTGGATTTTTCCAATGCTCAATTAATCAATTCATGTGCTCTTGGATTTTTCCAATGCTCAATTAATAAAATATAAAAACATGCATGTTTTTTTTTCTCTTCCTTTCTTTCCTATCTAAAAAGAAAAAAAGGAGCTTCTTTCTCTTTCTTTTCATTTTTCTTCCTATTTATTCTATTTCAAAAATCAAAAAGAGAGATTTTTTTTTGTGTATGTAGTTCAATTTCTTATAGAAATAATCAAACATAGTTTGATTTTTTTATAGACTTTTGGAAGGTAAATAGACAACATCTTGAAAGCCTGTTATGAAGTAAATTTGAACTTTTATTTACTAAATTTGTTTTATATGAACTCAAGAAGTATACCAATTAGATCACAATGTTAACTTAATATCAATATTACCTCTGTTTTGCTAAAAACTTCAAAGTGTGATACGCTTTTTTTTAAATAGTACCTTGGAGTATGATTTTGCAAAGAGTTTATTTAGGAAAAATTTACATTTTCTTTAGATGCTTATAATTATGGAAAATAAAGGTGCATCTAAGAATCTAAATATCATAGAGAAATATTAAAAAATTATTTAACCAACATAGTGAACTAGTACTATTCAAATTGTTTATTGATGTGAATTCTCAATATGGGTGAATAATGTTTGTTGATGTGAATTCTCAATATGGATGAATAATGTTTGTTGATGTAAATTCACAATATGAAGTTAAGCTATCTAATTGTTAACGTAAATTCACAGTATGAATTCATCCAGTAAAATTTAAGTGAATTCATATTGTGAGTTCATTATGTGAATTCATATTGTGAGTTCATAGTGTGAGTTCATAGTGTGAGTTCATAGAGTGACTTCATATGGTGAGTTCATACTGTGTATTCATACTGTAAGTTCATATTGTAAATTCATATTGTGAGTTCATAGTGTGAGTTCATAGTGTGAGTTCATAGTGTGAATTCATAGTTTGAGTTCATACTGTGAGTTCATATTGTGAGTTCATAATGTGAGTTCATATTGGAAATTCATTTTGTGAGTTCATAGTGTGAGTTCATGCTATCAAGTTCATGTGAAGTCGTATTGTTCAAACTTATTATGAATTTATGTGAGTTGATGCTTGTCAAATTTTTAAATTGATTTGTTGGCAAGTGAAAGGAGGTTCCATCGCACCAAAGAACGTGGCATTTGGATACCGTATGCAAAGATTATGAAGGGTTAAAGCTTAAAATAATAAACTTTCGTTGATTGACGGCGGAGATGTTCATGATCCAACGGAGGGGCTCCATCCGGCCCAAGTTGGGCGTTGAGGCCATCCAAAACCTCGTCCCGATTACTCCCTTGGGGCCGGATGGTTTGGCGCCAAACCATGCCACTTAAGGCGACACGTAGGATGAGTTGTAGTTCAATCCGGCCCCAAGTATAAAGCCCTTGGGCCGGATTTGGAGAAATTAAGTGATCCTGTTGGTTCAAACTTGGAGAATTCTGTCCGGCCTTCAATCCGGCCCCAAGTATAAACCGGCCTTTAAATGTCATTAGTGTTTGATGAATGACAAAGAATCTTTACATGTAGGACAGAAGTGTGATTGTTCATCTTTGGAATTTTGTGCAAAAAGGAAAGACCTTCTATAGTAGCTTGTCCTCAAATGAATGCTTTTGTTTTTTCTAAAATAGACAATGTTCACTGTATTAAAAAGGATGATTTCTGCGGAGACCAACTCATCTTTACAAGATTAAGGATAGAAGTTGTTGTTGGAGAAAGATTGGCCATTTAAATCTTTGGTCTTGTTATGCCCTAAATCTAATGGCTTGAGACTTGCTCCATTGTCCAATCTTTAGCACATTTAACTCCCACTGCCTTCAATTCACTAATGTCGAATGTGTGGCCAATGCATTTCTAATGTGTGCACACGTGTGCATGACTAGATTATGAAGGTTTTGAGAAGCCTAATTCTTCCGAGAAGAAAATCATTTTGAAATCATTAGGAAAAAGCCTATTACATAGCTTTGGAAAGAAGAAAGAACACTAGACCTATATTTGGAAGATTAACTATTATATACTAAGCTTGTTTTGAAAATAATCCATGATAATTCCTACATTTTAACATGGCTTGATTGAAGTTATGGGCATACTATTCAGCCCTCATTAGGATGAAAGAGTCCATTTCTGGCCTCAAACTTCTTTGGCAATTTTGAAGAGTTAATAAAGATGCCGATTGTGGAGTCTTCATCCAACAATCCCTCTTTGTGTTTTCTATGGAAAATGACAAAAGGAGCCTCATTAAGAACTTATTTAGCAAAAAAGAAGGTGGAATAATTTTTTCTATTTCAAGAATATTTAATTTATTTTGAATAATATTAAAAGCAATTTTTTACAAGAATTTTGAGGATATAGATGAAATTTGAAAAACATGGGTAATAGGCCACAAGCAAGGTTCACAATGCATAGGGCTCACTGCAACAAGGAAAATATATCAACTCCTTACCATCTATTGGGCAAATGTTGAATTCTTCGAAAGTACATTTTCCTCAACAATAATAGACATTTGATCAAGTGTTGTTTATAAATTGGATGGTGCATTTTGGAATATACAAAAAAATTACGTAAGATATAAGGTAATCTTCATTTTGAATTGCAATTTTATTAGTGATACATCTCAATAGTAATGCATGGCCTTCAAAACAAGCTTTCCAAAAAACAAGAGATAAGATTATATGGCAAAGTAAACCAAGTGTTTCTTGCAATTACCTTTGTGTTGGGTAAATCTTTTAAATTAAATGCAAACAATTTTCATTTGTTTTTTCTTGCTAAAACCTAATAAAATCCAAACATCTTATCAACAAAACTTACAATTTAATGAAACCTTTTTTATTGTTGCATTACAAGAGATTTGATTTTAGCTAATATTCTATAATATTTCAAACTCTCACTCACTCACTAACTACAAATGCACTCCATAGTTGATTGGTGTGGACTGTTGATTGGCCATTATACAATCAATATGTGATTCAATAAGTTTGCTGAGAAGTTTGCTTGTTTCTTGCTGCAATTTAGATGTCTTTCTAGTCTATAGAGACACATATGTATAATTCTCACAATCAAGATTCAAGTCATACACTTCAATTCATAAGTCAATTTAAATACCATAGCAAATTCCAAATCCTCAAAGACCCCAAATGTCACTTGAATTAGTTAGTGTCCATTCCTTTCATCAATATATAATTCTCTATCTCAAATAAAGAAGTAACTAATTCTCAGGAGAGGCACCTTTTGTCAATAAAATTCAATAGCACAAATTACACCAGGATATTGATATGGAGGTATTCGTTTTTTTGGTGCAATTA
Organism: Neckera pumila; assembly: GCA_963969595.1. Taxonomy (NCBI): domain Eukaryota; kingdom Viridiplantae; phylum Streptophyta; class Bryopsida; order Hypnales; family Neckeraceae; genus Neckera; species Neckera pumila. The sequence continues at coordinate 6,380,047 of OZ018409.1, forward strand.
AAACACCCCTATTGTTAGATAATAATCTACGCCCTCTAATTTGTGGAATCCTATAGTTAGTTTAAATTCTTTAGAGAATTATACATGTAGGCCTATGTTTGTTATAATTTTTTGATGTGATAAGTTTGCATTCATAACTAGAAAACTACACTTCTCAAGACATTGCATACCCAAATATACTCAGCATTGCAGCAAGCCTCCAAGGATTCTAGCTCTTGAATCCTCCAGCAAATCTACTCGAAGCCTCAAGTAGGGGCTCAAGGAAATTTTACCAACTGGCTTGGTAAGAAATCTTGACGTTCTAATTGCACCAATAGACTCTTAGAGTGTTCTTTAGCTGAAGAGGTCTTTTGGGCCTTCAATTGCATATTTTCTTCTTTGATTGAGGTTAAAAATTTTGTCTAGGCATCATTTCCTCATTTCCTCAGCATTGTTGATAATTTTGCTAGACTTCCAAATCTAGAACCTAATCGAGGTATGTCAATCTTAGATGTGATCCATGATCACTTGTGATTGCATTTCTATCATATTATAGCCAACCGAATGCATGCATAAGATGTTTGTCCATATAACTGCTAATTTGGTTGAGAATTTCTTTTGCTTGGATTTTGGCTTTGTTTTAGCACTATTTCTACCATGAGGTTTTTAGTAAGGTCTTTTGGGGTCTTAAAGATTGTATTAGGGTTTAAATATGTATATATCATTTGTCTTTCACACATTCTTTTTTGAATTGTTATATGTTAAGAAGATATATACTCTCAAGGTTTAGAACCTAACAAAAGAAAATCAAAGTTGAGGCGATAATCTAAAGGTACATAGAGCTTGGCAATGTTTTGGACAAGCAATGTTTATAAGGCTTATTCTTGTATCTAATCTTTACTTTTATTCATCAATCCACTACTATACATGGATCCATTATGTTGCCATTTGCCTAGGTAGCATTTGCATTTGGTATCTGTTTGTGCTTATTTATGGAGTTTTCCCAACAAAGTTTCAATAATTGCATATATAGAATTTGTAGAAGTCTTTGTCTTTGCAATCAACTTTTGGCTACTCCAACTATTGGTTGTGCTTCCATCTTCATTGCCAAACTTTGCTTCTCATACCTTTATATGGTTGCTTTAGCCAAAAGATTACAAGATAGTTTTTGAAATAGGGAAATTTGAACCCAAGCCTAAGCCTACTAATGACTACAATAGCCACTACTACCTCATGCTACTACTAACTAAGCTGTCCTATTCAATTGCTATAATCAACATACTTGATTTGATTTCTCTGTTGAATTAGACATTAATTTTTCTAGTTTTGTCAAGCTTTGTAAAACACATTATTTTAAATTTAGTGAGCATGAAAGTCAATACACAAGATTCTTTAAAACTTATATTTGATGATTAAACCTCTTCATTGTAGTGATGAAAAGTACCTTATTGGAGCTATAGATTCCTTTATGGATGAGGGGAGAAAAAGGCTCATTACCGCCAAATGCTTTGAAATCGACTCTTTCTTCTTTTCATTCAAATATTCACTCAAATCTAGACCAATTAGAGTCAAAGCTAAAGCTTTGTTAAGAATTTGAAAAATAGAGAAAGGGCTTCCAAAGAGCAACCAAGTTCAATCTAAATTGCCCATTACAAAAATTTGAAAGGGTAGCTAAACTTATCAACATAATAACCCAAAAATTTGCCGTGGAGGTTCCATATGGTTATTGTACCAATGGTGCTAGTATGTGAGCCCAAGAATGCGAGCTTGTGAGCATTGAGCCTACAATATAGGTATCTATAATATAATTGTAGTATATACACCTATAACATTTGTGTCCAGTATTCTAGGCTCATGGGCTCACACTCCTATGCGCACATAATAGCAACCCTTGTTATTGTACTCAAAGAAAATTACATTTCAAATGGTCCTTTATCACTAAATGCATGCCTTTATTTATTTTTCTATTTATGTATGATATCTTCTTAAAAAAACCTTATACACAAGATGTCATGAGTATGGTCATTTGATATGATATTTGAACTCTTGGTCTTGAATTTTTTGAAACGATATGATAATACAATATAAAGTATTTTAGAAAATCTTGAATATTTTAATTAGGCTACATTTTGCAGACATTTAAGGGTCATTGCAAGAAAGACCAATCATTTTTGTAGCATTTTTCAAAACCGGTCTGTGTCTAAAACCATTACTTTTGAATTATGAAACCAATGCCAAAATCAAAAAATCTATTTTCTAGAATTTTTGGTTGTGATTATATTTTTACTTTTCAAAAAATTTAAGAAATCATTAAAAGTTGGTCTTATTAATTTGTCACAGTTTTGGGTTTAGAGGTTTTTTATTAGAGGTTAAAAAAAGTAGTCTAAGTTAATGATTTTTAGTTGAAATTTGGTAATGTATTCCTATATTAGGCGTACATATTCCCATTAAAAATTTAAAAAAAAAACATTATTTGAAGCCCTCCACATTAGTGCAAATAGGTCTCCCTTATACGAGCAATTCTAAACATTAGAATTTTTTTTCCCTAGTCTTTTTGGTCAAATCTCATTTTCACTAAGTCTTCCCAAATTTCCGGTTTTTAGTTTTGTTCAAAATTGTTTTCCATATTTTCTACAAATTAAAACATTCAAAGATGTATTTTCTTCACTAGATTCTATATCAAAAAATATGTCTCAAAAAAATACATCTGTGGATGTTTTAATTTGTAAAAAATAGGGAAAACAATTTTGAACAAAACTAAAAATTGGAAATTTGGGAAGACTTAGTGAAAATGAGATTTGACCAAAAAGACTAGGGAAAAAAAATTCTAATGTTTAGAATTGCTCGTATAAGGGAGACCTATTTGCACTAATGTGGAGGGCTTCAAATAATGTTTTTTTTTTAAATTTTTAATGGGAATATGTACGCCTAATATAGGAATAAATTACCAAATTTCAACTAAAAATCATTAACTTAGACCACTTTTTCAAATTAAAAACCTCTAAACCCAAAACTGTGACAAATTCACAAAATTGACTTTTAAATAATAAATGATTTTTTAAATTTTTTGAAAAACAATTAAAAAACGATGGTGTTAGACAAAGATTAGTTTTGAAAAAAGCTACAAAAATGGTCGGTCTTTCTTGCAATGATCCTTAATCCTAAGGTAATGAACGTTCATCCACTCTTTTTCCTTTACCTGCTTACAATAATACAGCTTAAATTTTATAGAAGCTAAGCTTGATGGAGGTAATAAAATTAAACCAAATGTTTTGAAGTTCATTTTGATCAAGTTAAATATATGGCACTCCATAGAGCTTTGATAATTTGTATAGTAATCATGAGCTTTTCAAAGATTGTATATCTTATTGATAACTCAATTGAGTCGTGCAAAATTTTATTAGCTAAAAAAGATGCATGAACTCTTTAGAATTAAACTCTATTTTCAAAACTAATAAAAGGCAATCCTAGATTTCATTACAATAAGTCAATTATTTGAACATTTTATTAAATCTAAATTTCATCAAGGTATTGTATATTGAAATAATGAAATATTGACTGCTTCTACTATCCAAAAATTTGGTGTCTAAGACAATAGCCAACATTGCAAGTGTACATGCTATATAGTGTACATGCTATATATATTGTTGATCCGGATAGCTCAATTCAAATAGTGGATGATACAAATGTATAAGTTTATGCTATGCCATCATTTAATTTGTTTTTTCTTCTTCATAGATTTGTAAAGTAGAACCACCTATAACCAACGGAATAAGCAATTTCGACATGATCTTGGAGTAGTGCAAGGCAAAACAAATATTTTTAGAGGTGCTTCTATAGAAATGACAGAGATTGCAAAGAATTTGATAATTTTATCACTTGAACTAAAATAACTATGAATTATAAAAGCCAAAAGTTGACCTTGAGCTTTGTCCAATGTACAGAGTCTTTCAATTCCAATCATTTAAAAGACTACTTCTAATTCACTTTGGCACTCTAAACCAAGCACACGTGCCGAGACAAGAATGGTGGAATTGATGGTTGGAAACTAAGACCTAATTGTTGGAAATGAGTGCTAGCCTCTCTTGCATTTAAGAAACCCTCTTGAATGACAAGTTGACAATGGGGTGGTGGTTGGCAATGGGGAGTTCTACTTTAGTCTATCTTCAAATTTGATAGTCTTCTATTATGTTAGATAGAGCTCGGTGGTGAAGTGATAATCTCTTAGATTTGCCTCTCTTCTATGGTTGGGTGATTTAAGCTTCATGTAGAAGTCTCTGTTTATTAGTTGAATTGGATAATGTTTGTGTTCTTGTTTGGAGCAAATTGTGGTTCAAACTTTGAAGATTGAGTTGTGATTGTGGCATGTGGGAGGGGCGTAACAACGTGATTGTTTTTAGAGGATACTAACAATAGTCAAATTCTAGAATATATCATTGTTTAGGATGTAATTGTGGAGCTTTTGCCCTACACTTTGATTCTTTATTTTTTCACTATGTTGTGATTTTTCAACAATTTGTGTTGAATACCTATATTTAAATCACTCATTAGAAAAAAACATCCCACAGGAGGGCCGTTCCAAATTGCCATGCCATGCTATTTCATGCATGGCCTGTCAACTTGGAAAGTGCCCTTGGTGAGCAGTCAGAGTATATGACTGCTCGCCTGAGCATTCAAATTTTGCAAAAATTTTATTTTTATTTTTTTTAATATAATAATAATAATAATAATAATAATTTTTATTTTTATTTTTTAAGATTTCTTTACTTTTATTTATTTCTATTATTAATTTTATATTCACAAATTTCAGGGTACCATTGTCACAACAAAAACTACTGCGCGGAAGTAGGTGAAAAAAGAATTTTTGAGCAAAAATAAAATAAATTTCAAGGTACCTTCGAGGGCTGTGGAGCAGCCCTCCAAAGGCCTGAAATTTTCTCTAATGTATACATTCATCTTGTTGTTTGAGTACTTCTATTGCAGCTTTGTACCTTATTGAACCTTAACCCCTAAAGTCCCAAGGCATTTTTCTGTCAAAATTGACTCAAAACTATCAGATCTGCTGCGTTCATCTAAGAAAAGAGAAAAAATATTTTTTCTTAGAATCTATTTGTAGGATCTTGTATTCAAATTATCTCAAATCATGTGGTAAAAATTTCATAAAGTTTGACTATACAAATTAGAAGATATAAGCATTCAAAGTTGGAAAATTTTGATTTTTTGAACATTGACTTGCAATTTCAGATGACTTTGACCACCATTTGTAAAAAAATTACACTATAGAATTTGAATTCATTTTTTTTATGTTGAATAATTGAGTTGAAAACCTAGGAAAAAAAATTCAAAAAAATTTCACTTGATTTTCATTCTTTAAAAAATTATTAAATAGAAGTAGGCCCAAGATTGAAAGAAAATCTAAATTGTCAATAGCTCTAAGATGGGGTTAAAACACTATAATTCCAATGGTGAGATTGTCTTAGCAAGCAAATTTAGCCTTGTCAAACAATTTTTTTGAAAAAATGTGAAAATTGCATTCAGAAATGAGTCCTACAAGTTATTTTTTTAAGAAGATGCTTTAATTGCCCGAAAAATAAGATTTTCCATAACTTTCACATAACAAATCCAAATGAGATGAATCAAAGCTTTCCATAAAGATAAAAATACAATCTATGAGAAAATAATTTTAAAGATTTTTTAAGATTTTTTTTGTGTGAGAAGATTTCTGCCCACCGCATCAAGAAAAAAGGCCTTTTGTGCCAAAATTTTTGCTCCCAGGCACTGATTGAAATAAAAATTAGATTCCCATAAAGTTGATGTGTTTTTATATCTTCACAAAGAGTTTTAGAAAATTATGATGAATATCAAAGCTGCCCAAAATCCATTTTGTCCCCCGAGGGAACAATAGAACTTTAGGGGTTAAAGTGCGATCCTTAAGGATTTGGGCATTTTGTTTGATTTGGCACTACCAAATATACTAAGTTGGCCATGATTTTTGGTTCTTGTATATGTTTAGGTGTTTTAATTAGAAAGAATGAAAAAAACAAAGAGTGGCCATTGTAATGCTTGTTGTTTGTACCTATTGTCTAATAGTTGAAGCACCTCAATGCCAAAAAATGTTAGATTTGAATTTGGGGATGGGTCTCTGGTTTTGCTTGACAAATATGCAATTCAACGCCTTTTAATTCCAAGAAGCCATTGACAAGGTAGAATTTTTTTGATTGAAGGTGATTGATTTGTATGTAGACTACTACACATCATAGAACATTGCAACTTTCTACATCTTGATTGCCACAAAATTTGAAATTGGCTATTCCTCCCTCATATACCCCCTTTGCAAGTCCTTGATAAACCTGGCCATCTTCATTAGAAGAGATTTGGGCCACTGAAAGACTGCGAGTTATCCTGCATTTCTAGACTGTGGGAACGTAGGATAACTGTTGGCTGATGTGGTTGAGACAGTGCCACGTCATTTTTAAAAAACAAAAACAAAAACAAAATATATATATATATATATATATATATATATATATGCTCAAAATAATGTTTTGAAAAGAACTGAAAAAAAAAATCTGACAGCTCGTACCGTTGTTCACAGGGTCAAGCCAGATTGCAAAACGGGCCTAAAACAGCCCTTTAAGGGCCCCAAATCTCCCCTAATGTTGTAATGTCGTTTGTCTAAGCTATGAATTTAGTTTGCGACAATTTTTGTTGATTTACAATATTTGTGCAAAAAATCTGAATATTGCGTAGAATGTCCTCTACTTTTGAATGGAGGATATCATCAAGACTCATCCAAACTTGGTTTATATAGAAGAATATCAAACATTCAAATTGTGAATGGAAGTACATACATTTGAAAGAATTTTAAATGAAAGTACGTATATTTGGAGGAATTTTAAAATAAAATAAATCATTCTGAATAAATACTTTCATTTTCATCCATATAATCTGAATATTAATTAATGAATGTAAATATATTCATTTCTTTCATCACTACCAAGATAATTACACCTAAAATTGTACAAATAAGCAATTCAATATGGTTCTTATTGTTATGTTAAAAAACTTTTTGGTGGGGTCTTCTTGTTAGTCAAAAGGGATTCTAGATTCATTTAGAGTGCATTTTTAGGACATTGTATGAATAAACTATAAATTCTCAAAGTGTTGAAATAGGGTTTAGGATAACTATTTGTAGACTCTCATGAATAGTAGAAGTTTATTTTAGGTAAGAATCTACACTACGCTATTTTAGAAAGCGTTTGAAATTAGGTGACGTTCAGTTACTTTATATCTTATCAAGTCAACATCACAAGTTACATACACTACTTTGAAAAATTGAAAGTAAGGTACCAGTAGTTTGTTCTTAAAGCGACCATTTTAGAGTTGATTGCTTTTTGGTAGAAGCTAAAGTTCTTGAAAAAAATTCAGTACATTTTTATAGGAAGACAAATGGAATTGACATCTAACACAAGTCATTTCATATTTTTTGGACCTTTGTAGAATTAGTAACAAATTTTTGAAATTGAAACGCAAAAGTCACTAAAAGCGTCTACCTCTTGATGTGTACTATTGAAATACTAAAGAGAGCAAAATAAACCTCCCTTTCAAGCTTACTTTTAGAGCACGGTTGGTTTTAGAGCAGACTACTTTACTATGCAAAGTAACATCTTGCAACTGAATGCCCAGGTGCCGACAATCACCAACTGATTGAACAACTTCGTTCCCAAGCCAACTCCTAGGTTTGCTTCACTTTGCTTTTGGCTCCGCCATTGACCCAAGGTAGATGTGTCTAAAAATGTTAAATTTGTAATCACAGCCGTGCATAAGGTAGAAGCAACAATTGTCAACCACGCCCAATATCCAACCTGTAGAATACACTATTTCCAACCTTAGAATAAAATGAGGCTCAAAGTGTTTTTTTTTTTGTCCTTTTCAAGGTTGGAAGTAATAAAGTTATGACACATGTTCCAAAGTAGTGAGCATTATTGAACGATCGGAATTGGAAGACTTTAGACATTGGCTACTAGTGAATTGCACTTTTGGGCTCCCAAAATTCATAGTAATTTCAATTTCGGGATTCAAATCCTGAAAATTTTGCAATCTCCATATTTCCTATCTTCCTACATGGGAAAATTTTCCACCACCTTATACTGCGCACAATCCATTTCATAACTACTTAAATGATTGACTATTGATACTTCTACCTTCCAATGGCCACAATGTTTCCAAAACCTCATTTCATCCATCATGCAGAGCCAATGCATACTAAAAATTGCATATGGAAATTGCATACTCAAAACTACACATTCAAAATTGGTCTTCAATTCACTCAAGCCCCCAAAATGAAGGAGCCAAAAAACTCAGAACCTTCTTGATAGAAGGGTCACATAACCATTGGTCCAAAAAACCAAAACAACTGATTGAAAGTAATATCCAAGCACTGCGGAGCGCCGTCCTGCAATTGAATGCCCGGGTGCCAACAACCACCAATTGATCAAAGAGCTTCGTTCCCAAGCCAAGCCCTGCGTTTACTTCCCTTTTCTTCACTTCGCTTTCTGCTCCGCCATCGACCTAATTCTCTCCCCAGCCCTCATCCTGTGATTCTGACTCCTTTGTCCCCAATGACGCTTATTCATTGTTCTGCATTGTCGTAGTCAGAAATTCTTTGGGGTTTCTCCACGCGATTATTTGCTTTGGAAGATCCATGCAACCTTGGCAAGAAGGTTGTGCACTCATGGCTAATTAAATTCAGGGTGGGTGCTGTAGTTTTTGTTGCTTAAGCTGATTGTGAGATTCCATTTGTGAAGCATTTTTGCTATTTCGAGACATAGAATTGTAGCAAGCAATTATATGAACGTGTGGTTTTAAATTCCTTGAATCCGTCGGCATGTATTTTCATTTGTTTGAACTTCGTCGTTAGTTCGATTTATATTGTTTGCGGGTTCTGAACTGATCGATTTGATGCTCGAATCGTGATAGGATCAGGGGACTTTCGCAAGTGAGAATCTGTAGCACTGGGAACTTTTCTTTAGTTTGTAATAATTTGAATAACAAAAAAGACAAGTGTTTCCAGCATAGAGATACGCAAGAGATTGACACTAGTTCCAGGTGAGTGCCATATCTGTGAAAGTGTGGTGCTGCTTTGGAGGGCATCTCAGACATGGACATTCCAGGGAGAGAGAAAACCAAGGTTGGCACGTCTATTAGAGATGAGAAGCCAAGCCTTGTTCGAGTGGCATGTGCCTTGAGAGGAATGCTGGATGATGTGATTCAAGGTGCTGGAGAATCTCCAGGCATACAAAACTTACTTGAGTATGCAGCGCAAAACATGATCATAGAGGGTGTCTCATCTCTTGGCATTAAACAGAATGTTGTAAAAACAGAAGAGAATGTCAACACCTGCGCTCATTCTTCTACACATCATGCAAAGTTGATGGACATTGCTCTCTGAAGCTCACTCCCCGAGGAGCTGCAGGAGCTTGTCTTACCGTGGCCTCAAATCTACCGAGTCTGAATTTTGTCCAAGGGGTGGAATCAGAAGCTGATGAGTGATGCTAAGGGTTCGCAGTTCAAGCGGGCCTGTGCTAGAGCTCAACCCAAGTCGTTTGGCCTTCTTGCATGGGGAGATGGCCCAGGTTCGTTCATAGTGAACATGTTTGACATTGCATTAAACAGATGGCACACATTTGAAACCTCGCTAGGGTATGATCCCAAGTGTGGTGAAATCGAAATCGCCAGTGATGAAGGATTGATGTGCTTTATTTCAAAAGGGCAATCCAAGTCCAAGAAGACCCCTTGGCTTGTCTTTGTTTGCAATCCTTTAACTCGGGTGTGGAAACAGCTTCCTCCCCTCTCTGGCATAGTTCAACGATATGTCATGGTGCAACTCATCATGGACTGAGAGATGAAGCATTACAGAGTGATTGTTGTGGGCTATTGCGAAGACTCCAAAGTGGTGTATCTGATAAATGTGTACCATTCAGAGACCAGGCAGTGGACCAAAGTTGATGGCTCCTCTTCTGGAGAAGTGGTTTATGGCTACCTTTACAAGCCAAAATCAGAGAGATCCAAACGTGCTCCTTGTTCGTACAATTTTGCTAATGGACTGATGCATGAGATCGGTTTCAATATTCCTGAAAACTTTGTTTACGACTTGGTTCTCGTGAAAGACCACTTATTTCGTCTGAAGGACGTGGACCCAGCAGCTGAGCTCCAGACGCACTGCATCCAGAGGAATATCAAGCCGTGAATTGTGGAGCCAGTTGCACTCCTTTGAAAGAGTATTCTTTTAATCGTTTTCCAAGCAATCCACACCTCCAGCCTGCTGATTTCGGCTGGTTCCCGGATATTTTTGCATGCAAGGATTTTCTTCTGCTCTTTGTATTCAACGAAGAAGGGAAGGAGAATCTGCGTGGGTTTTTGTTTATTTACTAATTCTCTAAAGAGGAATGGCGTGAACTTCCAATGATGCCTGGAGGCTGTGATTTGTTTCTTGCTCAGGTTCACATGTGTGAGCTTCGTTTGGATTCTGTTCCATGAAATATCATGGTTTTTGGCTCCACATCTTCAAACGGCTGTTGAAGTTGGCGGCGAAGTTGGTATATTTGGATGTCTTAATTTGTTCATCCTTCTGAGGCTTTGAGACCGGAGTTGCAAGTTTTGTATTTAGCAACGTAAAAGGAACTATGTCTATAGTGAATGAAGTGCTTGACGGGGTTAGTGATTTCTCAGGCACGTGACTTGTAGCTCAATGGACCTGTACAGAGTTTTTGGTCTCATGGCCTCTGTTTCAAAGCACATTGGTGATGTGAACTATCAATAATCAATAATCTGCCAATATCATGTAGTGGCTTTTCCGAATGTGTGAATCGAACTGAAGAAAATCCTCCCCAACTGCAGAGAAATGTGTAGAGCATGGGTTGATTTTGGTGCAGACGCTTGGTATAGGTGAAGTGATGGCGTCCGAGCTCTGGTGAAGCAAGTGATCGCATGAAAGAGCTGAGACCATGGGAATTAGAACTTGGTAAGTGGTCTAATATAGCGAAGAGGTCGATGCAGACTGCAAGTGTGTTTTAGTGAACTCTACAAGGAAGATCATTCCCAACAAGGATATTTTAACTACTGTTCTCCGCGCGCAGAGTGGGTGTCCACGAGGTTGGACGGTAAATCAACTCTAGCGTATTCATTTTATCCATCTTGCTTAAATGAGTCATCGTGGTTTTAAATTTGTGTGCGCTTTCATCGTTGGCTGCCGACTGAATGAGTACGTTGTGTTGCTGTTCGCAGTCATGCTGCGTAGTGGTTTACGTTTTTAGCAATACGTTAACCGAGGATCGCCCTCTCTTCTTCAACTTGAAATCTGACACTGTTATCTTAGTTTCAAACATGTACCAGAATCTTTGCAGTATTCCTGCTCCCGTTGTGTAAGTTACTGCCTGTCCGGTACAGTACTGTAGTGTAAAGCATTCTATACAGCTGACAAGCATTTACAAAATGACAGTCTTGTAAAGTATGATTATCTATGTCTCGCCAAGCCAAAATCCATTTGCGACGTCGTCCACTACCGTATTACCTTCAGAAAAAGATCGTGCCATCATAAATGCTTTGTCTAATTGTGACAGATTTTTGTAGTGAATCATGAAGACGTAGGTCGGGCTTTTTAATTGACAACGGGGGACGTTAAAAATGTCCGAAGAAGTGGGACCAGCAGGTTGGATTATGCCAGGGAAAAACGCAGGTACAAATTTGCCACAAATTTTATATTTTGCAAATTTTGAATTCATATTTGCAATCAGAGACCCCAAATTAGGTAGGAGAGGTCTACAGCATACCATAGACCCGGCACAAAGTAAAAGGCATTTTTTATACTTTTACCTTGGAGAACACAAAATTTACCCTATTGGTCTGACTTTGGGAGCAGCAGCAAGAAGCCCACAACCAAACAGTGGTCTTCAGGAGGGAGCTCATGGAGGTAAGTGATCGATCGAAACACTCATGATCAAATTCAAACAGTGAATAGAAGTCGATAGAATTTGCAAGAGAAATACGTATGAATTGATGGCAATGTTTGAGTCCTTTGGGTTTGCAGACTCCTTTAATTGTATTTACCTTCAACTGGAAAGATTGGCATTCTGTACCTTGGCAGTAAAGTCTGCAATTCCGCATATTCCACCACGTTGTGTTTGAAGTCAAGACTGTCTGCAACGACAGGAAGTTAAGGATGGAGTGTAATATCTCACTCTGTATCCTGCTCTGTATGAGGATTAAGGCTTCTTTTTGGCGATATATTGCCAACCGTTGTGTCTTGCTCCCTCCCAAATTTGACCTTTGCTGTAAGAGCACGCAAGGATTTCACTATACATCTACACTGCCCAAAAAAGAGCCCTAGTGAAGATATATTTAAGGATTAGAACTGATGATTGTCATGCTGCCTCTTGTTGTGTTCACAAAGTGGCTCCTTCTTCAATGGCTGATTGATCTCCCTTCTTTGTCTTGGTAGAGGTTAGTGCTTGCACTTTCCTTGTAGCTTAAGCTTTGATGACTCTCATCTCTATCCGGTAAGGAAAAGTTGGGTGGGTTATCTCATATGTGGTGGGTGATTTCACAACATACTGGTATTGTTTTGGCATTCCACATTGTGCATCCCTCCTCATGTTTTCTATCATAAGTTTTGAAATATATAGAACCAAATGGATTTGATATTTGAGAAGAAGATGCATGGCATTGTTATATGGACCTCGATGAGAATCAAAAATGGTAGCTAGTGCGGAAGCAATGCTATTGTATTGTAGCTAAAGTTGGATTAGAGTAGGTTGTGCTATATAGAAATATGACTTTTTGAGGGGTTCATTAGAGAAAATCTGAGGCCTCTGGAAGGCCGCTCCACAGCCCTCCAAGGACCTAGTAAACAGTTTCTTTTTTTGCTTAACTAATTTTTTCTAGCTGTTCCCGTTCACCTTCAATCCCACTATTGGATGATTGTCAATGGCTGAAAATCCAAGTCAAAAATGTTTAATAATCAGGGTTAAAATTTATTAAAGCACCATAACCTTGACTATTAAATACTTTCTATTAAAATGCATCTTTTTCTCAATCCAAATTGTAAAAAAAAATATAAACGTCCAAAAATAGTTGAGTGCTTACCATTAAGAATTTTTTATGCCAATGTGAAAGACTTACTTTGTGGACAATTGAAGTGTTTGAAGATGAAAGAAAAAGATCTTTATAGAAGTGGGGTAGTGATAGATAGAACAATGCATATGAGATATATAAATTGGATTGAGTAGGAGCTCCACCTTTCAAAGTTAAGTGAAAAAAAGAAATTGTATTAAAAGCAGAATTTTGGGCCTCATTTAGGCATAGTAAAACAACTTTTTTGAGAGAAAAAATGGACTAATAGAAGTTGGATAAACAAGATAAATTTCATAATAAAAAATCCTTTTGTGAATTCAAGTCTTTGATCAAAAGTTATGGACAAAATTTAGACCCGATGTTTGAAAGTATCAAAGGAAAATGTCCAAAAAATGTTCCTTCAAACATTGTTTGAGCGTGGTTGTATACAAAAGTCAGCTAAAGTAGAGACTTGTGATATGTTTTATTGTAGAGAATAGTACACTATTTTCATCTCTTTGTATATTTGTTTATAATGCATTCAAACATCCAAATACATAGTAGGACCATTAAAAAGGGCTAAAGGGGAGTTGATTATGGATGTCTTCATGCTAGCTCATAGAAGTTGTGGTGTATACACATTCTCAATTTAAGCATAGAGATTAAGAAATCAATAATAAGGTAGGAGGTCTATAAATCAATCCGATTCTAAATGTATTCCCAATCTAGAAATGGTTGAATGAGTGATATGTTTCTAAAAATATCTATTACTACCATGGATGAGGTAGATAGGCTTAAAGGAAGAGTGTATGGAGCTTCTACAGTAGCTGATAGATATTTATTTGTTATTTTTTGAATAGTTTTTATATAATTACATGCATTGTTTTGAAGTGTTTTGTATTACAACTACTATACAATATACTGTAATGATTTGCAATATATAATTTGTAAATCTATATAAGAAATAGTCTAAAATAAAAGAGAGGAACATGCATGAGGGGTTTCCATTCTACATTTGCAAATAGACAAAATAATGAATAACTTTTCTTTTGGATTCTTATTTATTCATTTGCTCCAATTCATATGTGTGATGAGCGATTTTTAAAGATGCATTGTATTCATGCAAAAAGGTAGGGAATAGTTGTTTGAGCATCCAATATGTAACTACTTGTGGAATTTTTCATTTCCATGTTTTTTTCTCCTATTGTACATATATGATTCTTTATATGAATTGTTTGATATATGATGTCTATATATGTGCTATTTGTGTGGGTAGTGTTCACCAATACTTAGAATGTATAGTCAAGATTAGCTCATAATTTATAAATTTTTCAGTTAGTTTTCACTAGAAAGTTCAGCAACTAGTAGAAAATTCATTTTTTCTATTTTTTGGATTGCGTTGATCTGGTCAATTTTTGACAGAAACATGACTAGGCTATGCTAAGTAATATTCAAATTGATTTTGGATTCTTATTTATTCAATAGCAAATTGTGTTGGAATTGCAATTTGAACTTCATAATAAGTGAAAAAGAATATTTGAAAATCATACAATAAGTTGGATTCCTTTTAATACACTATATACCATTTCATAGAGATTCTTTAGGAGACAATCAAAGTTTTTTTTGCATTTGGGTGAAGAACAAGCAAAAATCATACCAAAAACTCAAGTGGTATGTATTAAGTATCTCTAAAGCAATTGTGAAGGTTCATTTTTTACATGTACCATTGAATACAAGTTGTAATTTTCACAAATGTTGGCAATACTAGATAATGTATAGTGTATAGAAGACATCAAACTCTTTGTATGATTTTCAATTATATATGTGTGTTTGTAATGATGATAAAAGGTCATTGCGAAAATTACCTTCTGTTTTTGTTCTATTTTGGCTGGTATTCCCAATACTATGAGCTTTTGCATACAAATTTTTAAAAATAAAATAAAATATGGATAATTAATATGATACTAAAAATAGCATATTACCAAAATTTGGGACCTAAAAAAAATCTAGGTCAAAAGTTATCCACAAAAAAGATGAGCTGAAAATTTGAAGAAAATACGTACTTTGACGTTTTAATTTGTAAAAAATAGAGAAAATCATTTTTAAAAAAACCAAGAAAACACCATTTGGAAAGACTTTATGATAATGAGATTTCACCAAAAGATAATCTTGAAACCATCTTCGATGCTCAGAATTGCACGCACAAAGGAGCCCTCTTTGTATGGACATAGAGGATATAAAATAAAATATTTTTTAATGCCCCTTGGTAGAAATATGAATTTCTACTATGGAAATAGACCATAGAAATTTCAGCTCCATATCATTAAATTTGGGGATTCCTTACGTAGTAAAAACCCCTAAAATTCAAAATGTGACATATTAGTTTAAATGATTTTTAAATATTAAATGATTTTTGAAAATTTCTAAAAATTATGAAATATGATTAAATTCAAAAGAAGAATCCCCAATAAAAATTTCAAATTTATGCAAGTCATGCTTCAAAAGAAAGCTTCAACACTCCCTTTGTGACAACATTTAGTACCGCTCTTTTTTGCAATCACCCTAAAGTAGATTTTAGTGTAATTCCAATCAATTCAAATTCAAAACTTCATTCATTTCTAAGCGCACACTGGTCTCATAAAGTTCTCCTAATCTCAGGAGGATCGAAAAAGTCATAATTCAGTTGGACTTAATTGTGCATTTTATTTGATCAACCCTAAAACTGTGTATAAATTTTTGAAGTATACTAGGGACATGTTTGAATGCCACAAATTTCAGTTTTAATTATCATGGGATGTAGGAAAATGGGCAAAAAGTAGAAACAGAAAAAAATAGGGATATGAATATCTACTGTGAAATAATAGCAAAATAGACCCCATAATAAAAAATTTCAACACAAAAATAAATAGATTTCATGGTATAATGGATTACCTATACTTGAATTTTAAAAAAAATATAGTGAATTTAAAAAAAAGTATTTTTCAATTCTTTCCAAATGGTTAGGTTTCATCTTTCAAACTTTTTATACAAAAGTGAGTTAATTTTGCAATTTGTTATTTTCTATAGACATTGAAGAATAAGTTGGAAATACATATTAAAAATTTCAAGAAAAAATATTTCATATTCATGCTTGAAAAAAATAGTAAATAGAAAGAAGTAGAATACAATTTAAAATACTAAATTGTTGAGAGTTTATTTATGAAATTGAAAATTTTCCATTCTAGTGGTTGTAATGTTGCAATAAAAAATCTACATCCAATAGCTTATTTTTTGTAAAAATATTGAAAATTGAGTTAAAAAAAGGATTTCAAAGTTTATTTTAGAATAGAGATTTAACAGTTGCCCACAAATTAAAATTTATCATTCTATCAATCAAAATGGAATGATTTAAAACTTTCCATGGATATATAAATCTAGGATATATAGTTCAATTTTTTGGTTCTTACAAAAGTGATTTTTTATGAGTTGCATAGGAAGCAACAAAAATTACATAGCATATAACAACTATTTAAGAGGACAAAGAAGTTATGAAAATTATTGTGCCTTAAAGCTACTCCTTGACCACATATTTGTGCAAAAGTTTCAAAGCAAAAAAATAAAAAATTCCATTTTAAGTGAGTGCCCAAAATTTCTATGTTGCCAAATAATGCCATTTGGTTCTTTAGAGGTTGAAATGGCTATTCTTTATTATTTTTTGTTTTTAGGTTTTTTGTTTATTAATGATTTAAATGTCCTTGCATAAATTTTTTTAACATTTTGTACTTTTTAAATTTCCTATTTCAATATTCCCTTTGTTCCACTAAAAAGCTATAAAATTGGTACAATTTTAGTCCCACAAAAAAGCTCCATTTCATGATTTTCACTATTGAGTAAGCGTCGGCCGTGTTGAACGACCTCGTGGGGACAAGTCAAGATATCAAGGAGCGTCCCTCTCTTAGAAAGCTTGGCTTTGTCCATATAAGGCACCTTGTATTTTCTGTGCTTCTTTAGATAGTAGAATTCATAATGGGTTCAGTGACCACTTTGGCACTATAAAGACTTGTTCATGAAGTGGGCCAGGTTTCTTTCTTGTGAATAAACCACTAGGTTTTGAACTTGAAACCTCATTTGTAAAAACTCAAGGCTTCTACCATTTGCACCAAGATTGGAGTTTTAAACAAAAATCATGTGTTTTGATTTTATTTATTTTTTCTTGCTGTCATAATCTCAAAAGTCAACAACCTTTGAAAGCCATTTTCTCCATCATACTTTGTTTGTTTTTGTCTAAACTATTTGAAAAAGTTTTGTGTTTTAACCCCTAAAGTCCCATTGTCCCCTCGGGGAACAAATCAAATTTTGGGCAGGTACCTACGGGCTGAATTTTTATTGTGATTTTTTGAAATTTTTTGTGAAGATAGAAAAAATGCTAAGCTTTGTGGGAATACTATTTTTTTTCCAATTGGTGCCCGGGAGCAAAAGTTATACCACAAAAAACCTCAAACCAAACTCGGCGGGCAGCACTATTTTTTTTGCAAAAAGTCATTTTTTTTTCTCTGAAAGAATATATTTTTGTCTAAATTTGAAGCTTTGACTCATTCCATTTGGATTTGTTATGAGAAAGTTATGGACAATCTTAGTTTTCGGGCACTTAGAGCATCTTCCTAAAAAAAATAACTTGTAGGATTCATTTCTGAATGCAGTTTTCACAATTCTTCACAATTTTTCTTTTGAGAATGTTGTGTTTGGTTGCTAAAACAATCTCACCATTGGGATTATTGTATTTCAATCCCATCTAAGAGCTATTAACAATTTAGTTTTTCTTTCAATCTTGGACCTACGTCTATTTAACAATTTTTTAAAGAATGAAGATCAAGTGTTTTTTCTTTGAAATTTTTTTCCTAGACTCTCAACTCACATCTCCAATATAAAAAATTTTAAATTCAAAGTCTATAGTGCAAAATTTTCCACAAATGGCGGTCAAAGTCATCTGAAATTACAGGCCACAGTTCAAAAGCTTCTTTTTCTAACTTTAAATGCTAATATCTTTTAATCCGTACGATCAAACTTTATGAAATTTTTACCACATGATCTTTAACAAGTGAAGTAAAAGATCCTATGGTTAGATTTTAAGAAAATGATTTTCTTGTGTTTTTGGATGAACGCAACAAAAATGGCAGTTTTGAGCGGTTTTTGACAGAAAAATGGCCTTGGGACTTTAGGGATTAAATAGTTTTTGTGGTCAAATTTTCAATTTAATTTAAAATATATAAAATTATTGGAAAGCATTTTACCAGAAGGCAATTTGGCCTAACATTGCAATTTTTTAGTAATTCAAAATTTAAAACTTGAAAAATTTGAAACTCAATTAGAATTTAAATAGTTGAAATCTAGAATTTAAATTTGAAATAGTTCAATTTGAACAACTTAATTTGAATAGTTCATTTGAATTTAGAAATACTCAAACTAATTTGTGTATAATTTAAATAGTTATAAGCTTAAAATTTAAATGTTGAAGAAATTGGATTGAAACAATTCAAAATCAAATTGAGTTTTTTGTAGTTTAAAATTTATACTGTATTAATATTTGAATTAATTTGATTCAAAACTTAAAATTCTAATCAAATTCAAAATTTGAATAAGAATAATTGAAAAGCATATTATGAAACAATTTGATTGTAATTGAGCATTTGTATTCAACTTTGAAGAAAATTCCAAAAGATTCCAAGAGATTTCTAAAAGATTTCATGAGACTCTTCAAGATTCTAAAAGATTCCATGAGACTCTTCAAGATTCTAAAAGATTTAAAGAGATTCTTCAAAACTAGCTTGAATTTTGATTGATGTGGTTGTTAGTCAAAACTTTTCAAATCAATAAAAACTGACGACCAAGCGGTCATTAATCCGTTGTCGTGTAGAGAGAATTTGCCTTGAGAAATTGTAGAGATTTTGGCTGCAATTTGAAATGGTTTAGGACTAAGGTGTGTAACGGTTGCGTCAAATCTTATACCTCAAACCTTAAATCTTCTACTTAGAACGTCAAATCTTCAATTGCACCTTGAAATTGCTCCTTGTTGGCCTATTCTGAGGCTAGTTCTAAACGGATTAGGGTTCGATCAGGTAGGTGATAAGAAACCACAGTCCTTGGACAGGTAAAATGGGATAATATAACACGAGATGTCGTCCGGATGATGGGCTCCTTAACTTTCAAACTTTAAGAACCAAGCTTCACCGTGAGAACAAGCAAGTCTTGACCATATAGGCAAGTAACCCCACTTTGTCACTCACAACACAAAATGAGGCTAGCAATGGTGTAAATCAAACCGCCCGCAACAACAAAGCCACACAAAGCCACACACAAAGCCACACACAAAGCCACACACAAAGCCACACACAAAACCACACACAAAACCACACACAAAACCACACAAAGCCATACACAAAGCTACACACAAAACCACACACAAAGTCACACACAAAGCCATACACAAAGCCATATACAAAGCCACACACAAAGCCACACACAAAGCCACACACAAAGCCACACACAAAGCCACACACAAAGCCCCCCCCACCCCCCCCCACCCCACCTACCACCCCCCCCGCCCCCCCCACACACCCACACACACAAGTCTTCAACACTTCCTCCAATCTTCAACTTCAACCTCCAATTCGTAAGCTGAACTTTGGATAAGTGCTTCCAACGCTCCACAACTTCAAATGAGTTGAGTAGTAGCTCTTTGGAAAGCTAGCATAAACTCCTACTTCTCCTCCAAGTTTCAAACAATTCCAACTTCTATGGCCATCCAAAATTTCGGCCTTGAGAGAAAAAAGGCAGCAGACCTTCCTTCACTTCCACACTCACAATTCATTCATAAGAACTCCAAATGGAACAAATGATAGCTTTATGAAAAGCTAATACAATTTTCTATACTCCCTGCAAATCTCATTGTAAATCAAAAACCTGTCCGTCTTTTATGGCTGATCGAAGTCTCTGTCTTTTAGTTTTAAAGGCAACAAAACCCCCTCCATTCAAACTAGCACAACTTTGATCACAATTTCAAATCAAGCAAATGAGATCAATTTAAAAAACACACACCATGATACATGACTCCTTTAAATCTCATTTCAAAACTCTTCAAACTCTTAACACAATAGATTTCCAAACATTCGGGGTCCTCTTCAAACTCACAATGAGAGAGAAGATCCATAGTATCCCCTTTTTTTTCACCCTATCTTCATTCTAACCACATAAATAAATGGGGTCCGCCCCTAACTCACTCTTCAAGGCTACAACAACAATAATTGAACATTCATTTGGCCCACAACTATTTCTTTATCTTTAACTTAGAAGGAAATTCATTCAAGTTCACCGAGAAGGCAAACTATTTGAATAATTTCCTCATACTATTTTACAAATACAAAACTAATGCAAGAAATCACTCCAACTATGGAATGAAGAACTCAAACTCAACACACGTCTAGTAGAGGTAAAAAACTAAAGTTCTAATCAAAATATCACTCCACCTGCAGGAATTTGAGAAAATTTAAACTCACGCTCCGGTTGAGATTCTTCATCTTGAAACTTAAAAAAAATCTTCCAGCTTGACATTCTAAATCTAAAGTAGAAAACAACTATCACTTATAGAATTTGATGAAGCGTTTAGGTAGATCCATCTTCTTATATAGATATCATGCACCTCAACAAGAAGGCGTCACCTTGAAGCTACTTGATAAAACATATAATATATATTTTATACTATGTACAAATGTACAACATGACACCGTTTTTACAGAATATTTAAAAGTAAAGTAGCAATCATTATAGTGCCAAAGTCAACAAAAATTTGTTGAGATTTGGTTGATTCTTGTTGACATTTTCTAATAGTGCCAAGTAGCGATCTCTAAACTAGCTAATCTGCGCTCCATTTCTACCAAAAAACCTAGAGTGCTAAATGTCCATTGTAAAAATGAAGCCTACAAAAACATTTTAAGCAAAATTTCACAGCCCCTCGCACTGGAACTTGCCAGTACGTTGATTTCTTGAAATCTTCAATAGCATACATATGCGGAAAAAAAAGGACCAATCGCGTTTTTGCAACTTGGACCATAGATCTGCTAGCTCGGCGGCTGCATCAGAGGGCCCAGATTAGTGAGAGCTTAGGGTTGAAGCGGCTGCGGTTTAAGGGGGGGATTAGCCTTTGTCTTCCTCCTAGTCTCTTAGCATTTCGCATTAACTCTTGTTAGTTCTGTACGCTCAGTTCTTTTTCGCATTAATTGCGGTCCTAGTGCGGTGGTGCCATCGCGGCCTTTTGTTTTTCATGGCGCTCTGGAGATTTGAGCCTTGGATTTTCGTAGTCGTCACATTTTGGTTTTCAAACGACTTCCTTGAGTTCCCTGATTTCCCTCCTTTGTTGTTTTGAATGCCGCAGCGACATTTTTGAGTTTTTGATCTTCAATTTTGTATGTCGGAGACGCCACTATGCCACTTCCTTGCTGCGGTGCAATTCTTGTAGTTGAACGATCAAGCAATCTGGCTCACTGCGCCTTCCTCTTGCATTCACTGCACTCTGAGAATGGAGGCTTTGGCGCAGCGACAGAAGTCACGGAGCAAAAATTTAAGCGCCTCCTCCGCCTTTTTGAAATGTGCATTTCGGGTGATTTGCGCTCTTTCTCTCCGTGTGTCTGCCCTGGTGGTATTGCTGTCAATCAAGCTCCGGGTTGTGCGTACTGGCTCTCACATTCCATTGTTTTTGGTTTCGCTTGACTTGCTTGTTTTGTTTCCAATTTTTTTTGGCTGTGCACTTGTTTCTGGATACTGTGTTCTTGGGGTTTTTGGGTGCAGGCTTCTGTCGATGGCATCGCGCTTGAAACTCCTCGACAATTTCTGGGTGAAGACCTTTGGCTCCAGCCGGAATAGGAGTGGCCTAGGAAAATACTTGGTGCCAACCGCTGCTGCAATTGCACATGATGCTGTGGCGTTTGGCGAGGTGGATGTCACCCATGTTTCGGAGACTCATTTGTCTCAATCTGTGAATGGTCCACCAATCTACAATTGCCCAACTTCTGAGGTCACTATTGTGTCTCCGTCTCCCGATCATGTAAGCGATGGCGAAGGCGACGGTCCACTAGGGAAAAGAGCAAAGACGACGGCTGCAAAGTCGGGGCGGAAACAATCGAAGACCAACGCGATGACCATCACGCGCCGGTGGCAGGAGGTTTGGGCCTGCAAGTTTACTTGGGCTGAGGGTGAGTTTAATGCCGAGGGCGAAGTCGTGGGCGCGGTGTGCCGCAGTTGTACGTCGATCACTAGAAGAGGGAAGATGATGGTCCCCAAGGCCGATAATCTAGAGAAACATGAAGGTAAGCACACCTGTTGAGAAGATGGTGCCCCCTTGGCTCACTTGAAGAAAGGCGACGTATTTGTGAAACACAATTGCAAGCACTTGCAGTTGGTGAAGCTCTGGGCGGGGCAGAAGAGAGGCGCCACTGTTGCTGATCAACTTCTTGGCGGCCTAGAGGGTGAGTTCAAGAGGAATCAGATTCAGTTTTCTACCCTCTTTCATATCTTGAGCCACGTCGCCCAGTGTGCAACTACGAGCGACAGCAACAGTTGCTGAAGCAACTGAAGGTAAGTAATTTGCCCCGTAAACATTGGTAGGAGACTACGGGGTGGAAGATGAGCGAGCATCTCCACGAGTCTGTCTTGTTGGCCCTGAAGTTTGTTGTCCAATCCGCTAGCATCATGTCTATCAGCGCCGATGAGGTAACGGCAGTTGATAACACTTCTTGGCTTGGTGTTTACGTGTATGTGATGAATTGCTGGGAGCGGGTTCCACATCTTCTGCATTTGTCTTGTGTTTCAGACAGTGGTACAATGGACCACTTGACCGATCTCATTATGCATGCTTTGTTGAGTGAAGGTAGGCTGATTCGTAAGGACATTGCTTGAAAAGTAGTGTGCTTTGGCGTTGACTGCATCAGCACATTTCAAGGATCTCAAACTGGAGTGACAACACAGATTTGGGAGAAATGGGCTCCGTTTTTGATCGGTACCAGTTGCGTAAGTCACCGTCTGAACCTTGTGGTTGAGACTTTGTCCAAATTTCCCATGGTCTCTTGGCTTGAGGGTATGTTCCAGGCTGTTTATAGTTACTTTTGCAGAAGCCACAAACGTCATTCTGAGTTGCAGAGGTTAGCTGAACTCATGGAAACTAAAGGTAACAAGATGCTACAAAATGTGGAGGCCAGATGGATTTTGATGAGAAGTCCTGCAGCTCGAATTTTGTCTGAGTACCGCACCTTGCTAATGAAGATGGGCCTTGACATGACTAGCGCCACTGGTTCTAAGGCTCCCGCAGGGGCTGACGATAACTTTGACCTTCTCTTTGATATTGAGCTTTTGCTTTCCTTGGCATGCTTTCTTCCTCTTGTCAATGTTGTGCACTGCTTGATCAAGCTGTCACAAGCCCGTGATATCTTCATATGTGACTTCATGCAAGCAGTGAAGGTCTGCCAGGAGGAATTGGCTCGAATGTTTCTGGATACTGCAATTGCTTTTGGCAAAGCAAATTTCCCTTGCTACAGTGACCTCGTGTCCATTTCGTCTCCAGACATCCCAATGCAATGGAGGCCTCTACTTGGAGATAGCGGCATTTCTCACTTGGTGTTTGATTATGGAGAAGCTCATGTTTATGCAAGATGCCATGATAAGTCTACAGGGGCATTGATCTATATCACACAAGAGGAATACAACCAAGTGCAAAAAAACATTGAGCGACAATTTTCAGGTTAGTTTTCTCTCTTCATTCTTTTTTCTTTGAATTGTTTTGCATTTGGAGTCATGGTTTAGGTTTAGGTTTCTAATTTTTTTTTCTCTTTGGTTTCCAATTTTTTTTCTTTTGTGTTTCCAATGCTTAAAAACCAAATCCTAAAAATGAATGGCTGAAATAGAAATCCTAAAAGTGAATGATAAATTGGTAACCGAATGCTTGAAAACTAATGTTTATGGGATTCAATTGCTGTAGAGATTGGCCAGTCTCTTTGTGACGAGCTTGATCACAGGTTCCCCGAGTAGGAGCTCCTTGATGCATTCAGAATCATCTACTCCCACTATTGGCGGTAGGATGGTGCTGAAGACAGTTTTGCCCATCACTTGGCGGTGCTCAAGTCATTTTATGCAAAGGCTAAGGTTGTAAATAAAGGATAGCCTTTGTCTGATGGTAGGCTGCCCTATACTGTGCCGGAGGTGCTCTCATTGTCCAACCTTGACAACCAGCAGGGCCTGTTTAAGATCACGATGAAGGCAAATGCAGAGGCTGCTTGTGGTCCACCCTTCCACATTAACCCTGTCATTAAGCTATGGTGTAAACTCTCCCAATCCCGGCATTTGAGTAAGCTGATCTCAGAGTATTTTAAGCTTGCTGAAATTGGTTGTTGCTTGGTTCTTGGTTTAGTGGAGGATGAGAGGTGTTTCTCAACTCTTAAGTTCCTCAAATCTTGCCAAAGAAATAGTTAGGGAATCACTTATCCCTTGTTGTGCGCATGTTTGGCCAAAACTACTTTTCACTTGAGAGTTTTCCTTACACAGAAGCCATTGAATCTTGGAAAAGTGCAGTAAAGGTTGGCCGGCAAGGGGACGTGTAAAATAGAGCATCAGGACCAGTATCCTCTCCATGGATTTCTGTTTCTTTAGTTTTCATGAGGTTAGGCTTAACTTGCCATTGAAATTCACCTTGACTCAACACAGCGGAACCTGCTGCCTGAGATTGTTGCGACTTACTGCCTAAGATTGCCGTGACTGAGGCGTGATACTGGAGGACTGAAAGCGTGACATTGGAGGAGCTTGGGGTTGCCTTGGCATTTTTTGTGTTTTGTGGTGTGTCTTGTCTTAATCCTCTGATGTGTCTTGTTTGTCTTGTGGTGTGCGCAGAACACAAACATTGCAATCGGGCAGTTTAAAGGGTTCAATTCCCTTGTTCGTGGCATTTTTCAGATAGGAGTATGGGACTTACATTCTCATTTGGAGCTAGGCATTTTTCAGATAGGAGTATAGGAGTATAGGAGTATAGGACTTAGATTCTCAATGGAGAAATTGTAACACTTCTTTTGAAATATTTTATTGTGCAAATTTGTTTTGAACTTTGCAACTGAAATTGACATTACGTAGCTTAGTGCACAACATTTTGTTTTATCATTTAGCAATTTTGCCATATGGAATGAGAAACACTAGCTTTCACTCTTGCACTGAATTTTTTGACATGTAGCAACTTCCCATGTACTAAAATAATAAAAAATAGTAAAACTTCTCCGTGTTTCTAACAACGGAATTAGGGGTCGCGGGAATAGTTCCCTTACACTCCACGGCTATAGCCTACTGGCGAATTTACCCTAATAGGTTCTGGGATCATTGGTACATCCAACAATGCAAAAGCTACAAGATGCTCCACCAAACAAAAGATGCCACACAACTAACCAAAACCAAAGTAACTTTTGACATACATCTTTGTTTTAAAGCAAAAAGTAAGCATTACTTGTATACATAGAGTCTTGGAGATTACATAAAAAGTTTTAGGATTTATCCAATTGCCTAGGTTAGTCATTTTGAAAGTCAACTACAGACAACCATCGTAAAATCCTAGAAAAAATTCTGAAAAAATTCTGTAGAAGTAAATTTTGAGTGGTTATGATGTACCTTGATAAAGTCCACAAGGTTCTGATAAGGACTCAAATGAATGGCGTTGACAATCACGAGCTTGTCTTTAATTGGAACGGGTCATTGACCAACATTTCAGGAATATCCGACATTCAAACGAGGGCCAAGGAGGGTCTTTTCTGATTCCAATATTGACCCTTCTTCACAAGTCATACAAATCAAATTCTTTGGAAGAAATAAACTCTTCATTCCAAAATTTCACAAGTTGTAATATGGAACTTCCACCGACTTTGCAAATGCAAGTGATTGGAAAAAAAAGATAAGGGTATCTAGTGGACTAATATATATACAATTCAATCTTCAAACCACAATTTTTTCCAAACAATGACACAAACATTATTCAATTCTATGAATAAACAAGATTTTCTCATGAAGCTTAAATTGCCTAAGCATATAGGAGAGGAAATCTAAATCTCTTCACCACTGAGTTCTATCACCATTAGGCTTGAGAAGAAAGATTCAAATATAAAATTAATTGCACCATTTGCATTAAAAGTCCCATATTAGTCCATGTAATTGTGGCATATAGGAGGAGCATAACAATTGTGATTGATTATGGAATACCAACAATAGTCAAATCCTCAAATACATAATTGCTTAGGGTGTAACCGTGGAGCTTTTGCCATGTATATTGATTCTTTTTTTTAACTATATTGTGATTTTTCAACAACCTGTGTTTAGTACCTATATTTAAACCACTATGCTTTCAACTTATTACTTGAATACTTCTATTGCAACTCTAATGTTGTATTGAACCGTAATCAAGGTGCTAATGTTTTGGATTCTAGTGTTTTGTTTTGACCTAGCATTACCAATCAAACTGAATTGGCGATGACTTTGGGTTCTTATATGTATTTAGGTGTTTTGAAAAGAATGAAGAAAAAAATAGAAAGTGGCAATTGTAATGCTTATATACTTCATCTATTGTCCAACATTTATAGCATCTCAATACCAAAAAGGTTGGATCTAAATTTTGGGATGGGTTTGTAGTTTTGCACAACAAATTTGTAATTCAACACCTTGTAATTCCAACCAATGCCCATTGATGATGCTCTAAGAAGGTACAATTTTTTGATTGAAGCCTTAATGAAGCCTTCCTCTTGTACGTCTTTGACAGTGTCGTTCAACTAAGCAAGGATTTGATTTGCATCATTTTTGTTGACTTGCAGCATTTGTGCAAAAAATTTGAATATTGTATCTAATGTCTTCTTTTGAATGGAGGGTATCATCGAGTTTCATCCAATTTTGGTTCTAATAAAATCATAAATACATTTAAATTGAATATGAAAGTGCATACATTTGGATGAATTTGAAATGAAAGTACATACTTTGCATAAAGACTTGAATTTTTATCCTGATAGAATCTGAATATTTATATACGAATATAAATATCTTCATTAATTTTATCACTATCCTATCTAGTCAAGATCACAAGTTATACTATTGTACCTTGAAAATTGAAAGCAATGTTTTTCTTAGACAATCTAATCTCCAATTGCATCAATAGAAAATGGGTAGCTTCAAGCCTATAGAAAAGAAGAGGGTAGACATGTTTAAAAATGCCAAATTGTAATCATGGCCCTTCATACCGTTGCCACAATGTTTCCAAAACCTCATTTCATCCATCATGCTAAGCCAACACATACTAAAATTGCATACAAAAGTTTAATTCTCTATGATATGCTATGGAGGAATTTTGTGGATGAGAACTCAAGAGACCAAAAAAAAAGCCTCTTGCGTGACTATAAATCATTTTTGCTCTTTGAACTTAAGTCTCATGTGTAAATCCCAATGAGACAAATGTATTCAAAATAGCTCATTCAAAATCGGTTTTCAATTCAAGCCCCCAAAATGAAGGAGCCAAGAAACTCAGAACCTTCTTCACAAAATAGTGAAATTAGGTTGCCTTGTCAGTTAGGTTGCCTTATCAGAGATAAATTTCCTCATGGATCAAATGCCTGTTCCACATGGAGGGACATGCCACTCTATGAACCAAGCCTTGAACTGGTGCACCAATCTATGTCATACACATGGCTCTGAATTAAATGCATCACTAAACAAAAGCAATGAATATGTACATAGTGTCGATTGTCGAGAAATTAGTGGGGTTCAACCTAATTTCACTATTTTGTGTTGATAGAAAGGGCACAGAACCATTGGTCCAAAAACACAAAATAACTCTGATTGAAAGTAATATATCATGCAACTGAATGCCCGGGTGCCAACAATCACCCAATTGATCGAAACTGAGCTTCCTCCCAAGCCAAGTCCTGCGCTGCTTTCGCTTCCCTTCTTTGTCTTCCCTGCATTCCCTGCTTTCTCTTCCCTTCGCTTTGTGCTCCACCATCAACCCGGTTCTCTCCCCAGCCCTAATCCTGTGATTCCGACTCCTTCGCTTCCCGAAGACGCTTCTTCACTGTTCTGCATTGTTGTAGTCAGAAACGAATTGCGTTTTCTCCACACGATTATTTCCTGGAAGATCAATGCAACCTTGGCAAGAAGGTCGTGCATGCATGGCTGATTAAATTCTGGGTGGGTGCTATAGTTTTTGTTGCTTGCGCTGATTTGTGAGATTCCATTTGTAAAACATTTGATAACTCTGATTGAAAGTAATATCCAAGCACTGCGGAGCGCCGTCGTGCAATTGAATGGCCGGGTGCCAACAATCACCAATTGATCGAAACTGAGCATCCTTCCCAAGCCAAGTCCTGCATTGCTTTTGCTTCCCTTCTCTTCCCTTCGCTTTGTGCTCCACCATCGACCCAGTTCTCTCCCCAGCCCTAATCCTGTGATTCCGATTCCTTCGCTTCCCCAAGACGCTTCTTCACTGTTCTGCATTGCTGAAGTCAGATACTCTTTGGCTTTTCTCGACACGATTATTTGCTTTCGAAGATCAATGCGCGCAACCTGGGCAGGAACGTCGTGCATTCATGGCTGATTAAATTCAGGGTGGGTGCTGTAGTTCTTGTTGCTTGCGCTGATTTGTGAGATTCCATTTGTGAAGCATTTGTGCTATTTCGGTACATAGAATTGTAGCAAGCAATTATACGAACGTATGATTTGAGGGCCTCGTTTTGCCTATTTCATTTGCGTCGTTTGTTTCAATTCGTAGCTACTGTAGTTGGATTTATATTGTTTGCGGGTTCTAAACTGATCAGTTTGATGCTCGTATCGTGATAGAGTCGATCAGGGGACTTTCGCAAGTGAGAATCGGTAGCACTGGAAACTTTCCTTTAGTTTGTGATAATTTGAATAACAAATAAGCGTTTCGAGCCTAGAGATATACAAGAGATTGGCACTAGACTAAACTTGCCAATCACCGCACAGAAAAATTCTCCACAATAAAATAGAGCCTTGAATGCTCTGAAATTTGGCGTGATTATTAAATGTTATGTTACGAAATAGAATGCAGAAAGGTTTCTCCCTACAACTTTTATCGCAATTTAAAAGCAATGAGGTTGAAATCTAATCACAAATTCCGCACAGCCCTTTACTGCACAATGCCCAGTTACTATGTGATGACACAACTGAATTCTGATCCCATCGTGGTCTATTTCGTTCGAATCTTGTTCCATTTTGTTAACATCAGTCAGTCCTTTCAAAACCGTGCCTCTTGATTTCCTTTTCTCGTCTACTGACAATTGGCTTCTGTTTCGGAAGCAGGAAGAGCTTGTTGCCTGCGCTGGACGTAATTTCTGAGGCTTTGGTCGATTTGGGAGAGAGTGGGGGTTTGGAGTGCAATTGGTGAGTGCAACTGGCAAGGGTTTGAGAGGTTAGGGAGTTTGAGAGTCGTCTTTTAGGGTTTCGTGAGTTGGAGCTCGGTGTCGGAATCACCGGGCCGCCGTGTGTCAAGTTTAGGGCATGGAGAAATCCCGGGCGTTTGGTTGCTTTTTTTCCTGCAGTGGTTGCGTTTGGTTGTCGAGGTTTTATAAATTTGGACATGGTGACTGCACAATGGTTGTTCTGGTTTTGTCGGCATCTGTTTTCATTTGCGTCGTTTGTTCTACTTCTTAGTGAGTTCGATTTATATTGTTTACGGGTTATGAACTGATCGATTTGATGCTCGAAGTGTTTCTGGCACTGAACAGATGGATGTAAAAACAGAAGAGAGTGTCACCACCTGTGCACATCATGCAAAGGTGATGGACATGGCTCTCTGGAGCGGACTCCCCGAGGAGCTGCAGGAGCTTGTCTTCGCGCGCTTGCCGTGGCCTCAAATCTACCGAGTCCGAATTCTGTCCAAGGGGTGGAACCAGAAGCTGGTGAGTGGTGCCAAGGATTTGCAGTTGACGCGGGCCTGTGCCAGAGCTCAACCCAAGTCGTTTGCCCTTCTTACATACGGAGATGACCCAGGTTCGTTCACAGTTAACATGTATGACATTGCATCTAACGGATGGCATACATTTGAAACTTCGCCGGGGTATGATCCCAAGTGTGGTGAAATCGACTTCGAAGCAATGTGTGCCAGTGATGGAGGGTTGGTGTGCTTTCTTTCCAAAGGGCAATCCACGTTGAAGAATCCCATTTGGCTTGTCTTTGTTTGCAACCCTTTAACTCGGGTGTGGAAACAGCTTCCTCCCCTCTCTGGCATAGTTCAGCGACATATCATGGTGCAACTGATCATGGACCGAGAGACGAAGCATTACAGAGTGGTTGTTGTGGGCTATTGCAAAGACCCCAAAGTGGGGAATCTGGTGGAAGTGTACCATTCAGAGACCGGGCAGTGGACCAAAGCCGATGGCTCCTATGCTGGAGAAGTGGTTTATGGCTACTTTTTCAAGTCAGAATCAGAGATGTTCACACATGCTCCTTATTCCTACAGTTTTGCAGATGGACTGGTGCATAAGATTGGTTTCATTACTCCTGCAAACTCTGGTCACTACTTGGTTCTTGAGAAAGACCATTTATTTCGTCTGAAGGACGTGGACCCAGCAGCTGAGCTCCAGACGCACTGCATTGAGGAATATCAAGCCGTGCAATTTGGAGCCAGTTGGACTTTTTTGAAAGAGTATCCCTTTACTCGTCTTCCAAGCAGTCCACACCTGCAGCCTGAAAAGTTCGACTGGTTTCCGTTTTTTTTTGCATGCAAGGATTTTCTTCTGCTTTTTGTATTGAACGAAGAAGGGGAGGAGAATCTCCGTGAGTTTCTGTTTATTTACGAATTCTCTGGAGAGGAATGGCGTGAACTTCCAATGATGCCTGGAGGCTATGATTCGTTTCTTGCTCAGGTGCACATGTGTGAGCTTCGTTTGGATTCTGTTCCATGAAAGATCATGGTTTTTGGCTCCACATCTTCAAACGGCTGTTAAAGTTGGCGGCGAAGGTGGTATATCTGGAGGTTTTAATTTGCTCATCCTTCTGAAGCTTTGAGAGCGGAGTTGCAAGTAGCAACGTAAAGGATTTATGCGGTTGGCTTGGGTGCAAACGCTCTGTGTCGGTGAAGTGATGGGGTCTGAGCTATGGTGATGCTACTGATTGCATGGAAGAGCTGAGAGCATGTGAATTAGACCTTGGTAAGTGTGGTCTTGAGAAGAGGTCGATGCAGACGCAAGTTTTTTGTGGTGAACTCTGCAAGGAAGATCATTCCCAACAAGGATATGTTAACGTGCTTCTGTTCTCCGCAGAGTGAGTGTCCACGAGGTTGGAAGGTAGAATAACTCCAGCGTAATATTCATTTTGTCCATTCTTGCTTAAATGAGTCATCGTGATTTTAACTTTCTGTGCGCTTTCATCGTCTGGATGAGTACGTTGTGTTGCTGTTCGTAGTCACGCTGCGTATTGTTTCACTTTTTTAGCAATACGGTCCCCGAGGATCGCCCTCTCTTCTTCAACTTGAATTCTGACACTGTTATCTTAGTTTCAAATACGTACCAGAATCTCTGCAGTATTCCCGCTCCCTTTGTGTGAGGTTACTACCCGACCGGGACAGTAGTGCAAAGCAGTCTATACGGCTGAAAATCATCTACAAATGACAGTCTTGTAAAGAATGATTGTCTGCGTCTCGCTAGGCCACAATCGCATTACTTGGCGAATATGAATACAATAAGTAGTTGTTCTATTTAACTGACAACAACGTGCAAATTAGGGGTTAAAAAATGCTCATAACGTATAGTGGCCAAGGTCTCCCACGATGTGAGGGCCCTGGCTGAAGGCGAGGGCGGAGCCCGATCCCGAGCTTGAAGGCCAGGGCCCTCACATTGCGGGAGGCCTGAGTGGGGAGGGCTCCCGCTTCGTTTATGCACATGTAGTTATAGTGCCTGGCATTGGAATTTTGTCAGATATCGTGTCGTGGCATCAGAATTTGAAGTATTGTGCCCTGGCACTTGAACAAGGATATTGCACTCTGAAATGCGGAGTAGTTTGTTAAGAGAGCCGTCTGGATAGTGCGTAACGGAAGTGATATCAGTTCATGGAAAAGAACAGACCTTTGTATCAATGCGTACTTTATTCACATGCATGCGGATGTTTGGGTACGTCAGTGTTGAAAAAGTTCACAATTGTTCGAGCCTTCTGAATAGACAAGTCTGTCTTTCGCAAAATTTCTCTTTCACTTGCACTGGGCAGTGGCCACATCCTGAATACAACCAAGTAGTCCTTTTTTTTTGGCACCATGGGGCCAGGTTGGACCATTTCAAAATAAATGTCTACTTTTGGTCAGATAAAAGTAATCTTTTTTTGCCATAAATTTTCCGGTTTATTAAAAATATGAATGAAGTCACCAAATTTGGATGAAATAGTGCATGAATATGATTGAAAAGTGTTTTTTGGTCCAGAAGATGGATGAATGTAGAAATACAATGGTTCACCAGATCGCCATCTTGGCACTTCTCAAAAAGTTAAAAAGAAGGGCTGCAACCAAGGCCTGCTAGAAGCTGCCGCAGCGTGCCTTGGTCAGGTCTTGAATTGGATGATCTAGAACAGCATTAATACCAGATCTCATCCTTCACCTACAATGGTGACAGCCATAGACCGCTGCAAAGACTGATATTTTCACTCCTGCTTAGATGAACAATTCGCTTTACTTACGGAGTTTGCGTCATGTGTATCCCATCCCATATTGAAGTGATGGCGGTCAGAAATGCTCCAGTGGCGTTACAAGGCAACAGGGCTTGACAGGCGACGAGAGATACACAGCACGGCGGCGGTGGAGTTCTTCAAGATCATGGCTGACTCGAATGTCTCGGAAAAGTTTGGACGGATTCGCAGGAAAAGTGGCGTTAGGCACCTCACTAGCTTTCATTGAAGTAAGGTAGACGAGCCCATTGTGGTCAGATGATTCATAGTGGACACCTAATGACCCCATGACAGTTTTTTTGGCCACAATCAATGTCTAACTTGACACCAATGGAGTGATTAGTGACCTCATTAGGAACACCTGTTTTTTCAGTGTAAATCATTGTAGGAAGTGACTTTTTATGGCCTTCTACATTAGAAATTATTGTGACCACTTTAGGTGATTAAGAAGAGCACATTGGATACACTTTTTGTGGGTTATAGGACAGTCTCCTGACTCTTTTGGACAGACCACTTCAGAAATTCAGAACTAATTCATATTTGGTCCAAAAAATATAATTTCAAATGTCCTCACTCTCTCTCACACTTGTCTTTGTGTGGAAAAACATTTGAAAATTTTCAGCAACGACATGAGGGTAGACTCCTAATTCTGACCACAATGGGCTCGTTTACCTTACGCGATGAAGGGTAACTTAGAGGTGCAATTGTTTTCCATGAACAAATCGACTTCGACGAAACGCTGGGTTTGTACACTCCTTTAATTGTATTTACTTTCAACTAGAAAGATTGAGGAACACGCCTGAAACGGCCCTTCAAAGGGTCCAAATCCCCTCTAATGTTATTATGGGCATTGGAAGTTACAACTTGATTAATTTAACATAACTATATAAAGCCCCCAAACGATTTTTGTTGTTTAATTTAGGCACTTCAAATTTTTTTGGACCAAATCAACAGGAATCTAATAGATTTTGTAAGTACCAATTTATTATTTGTATGTGCACATGTGATTTTAACAATGTTGTGTTGGTTAAGGAATGTGGTCTGCAAGAGTAAGGGCCCAAGATTTAACCCTAGTGCTAACACATGTACTCACGTGGCAGTTGGCCCTACTAATGTAGTAATTGCTAACACATAGACTCTTGTTCTATTAATGTAGTAGTTTTGATTTGATGACGTGGCAATTATTAAATTTCATTTAAAATTTTCATTGTCTAAATCAATAATTTTAGAATAATAGATTTTAAAACAAATAATAGTTTTCAGTTGTTTTGGTCATAAATTTTTCTAGTAGTAATTAGAGTACCCAAAATAATGATTGGGAAGTGAGCTTCAAAGGTCATATTTCCACTTTTGATGTAAAAGGACTACACATAACCACCCAAAAATAGCAAATATTCTCCCTTTCTTGTCAAGTCGTCCCTTATACACATACCTCTTGACATCAAGAAATAATTTGTCTCTTAAACCCTTAATGAGTTTGATGTTTTCAAGCCCAAAACTACTTCAAAGTACTCAAATCCAAAGGCTAAAATCTTCATCTATATTTATTCATTAATAAACTCAATTATGGGATTCTTTAGTTAACTTGTTAGAGTACATCCTCCTAAAATTTTAGAATAAGAAACCTTATTAATTGAAAGATCATGTTGCTTAAAATCCTGGGTACTTCACTAGTGGTTACTTTAGAAACAACAAGAGGCCTACCATAGGGTATATTTTAAATGTTGGAGCTAATAATTTAAAAATTATTCAAGTTATTATAGCATCATTGTTTTGAAGTGTATTGTATTACAACTACTATACAGTGCATTGTAATGATCTGCAATATATAATTTATAAATCTATATAAAGCATAGTCTAAAATAGAAGAGAGGAACATGCATGAGGGGCTTCTATTTTACATTTGCAAATAGACAAAATAATGGGGATAACTTCTATTTGGGGGTTCTCATTTGTTCCTTTGCTCCAATTTATATGTGTGATGAGCAGTTTTTAAAGATGCATTGTATTCACGCAAAAAGGTAGGGTGTAGCCGTTTGAGCATCCAATATGATACTACTTGTGGAATTTTTCATTTCCGTGTTTTTTTCTCCTGTTGCACATATATGATTCATTATATGAATTTTTTGATATGTAATGTCTGTGTATGTGTTTTTGTATGGGTAGTGTTCACCAATACTTAGAATGTGCAATCAGGTTTAGCTCATTTACAAATTTTTTAGTTAGTTTTGACTAGAAAGTTCACCAACTTTAGGAAGCTCTAGCGTGCTAAATAATGAACTAATTTTGAAACCGCAAACTGTGTTGGAATTGCAATGAAGTGCACTTGAAGTTTATAACAAGTGAAAATGAATAAATTAAAATCATACAACAATTTGGATTCCTTTTATACACTATCTACCATTTCATAGACAGATTTTTTGGAAGATAGTCAAAGATTTTTTGCATTTGGGTGAAGAACAAGCAAGAAATCATACCAAAAACTCAAGTGGTATGGGTTAAATATCTCTAAAGCAATTGTGAAGGTTCATTTCTTAATATGTATCATTAAATACAAGTTGTAATTTTCACAAATGTTGGCAATACTAGATAGTACATAGTGTACAGAAAACATCAAACTTTTTGTATGATTTTCAATTACATATGTGTATTTAAAATGATGATAAAGTAGATTTTAGTATGATTCCAACGCAATTCAAATTCAAAATTAACTTTGTTCATTTCTAAGCGCACACAGGTCTCATAAAGTTCTCCTAAACTCAAAAACATCCAAAAAGTTGTAATTTAGCTAGATTTAATTGTACATATTGTTTGATCAACCCTAAAACTGTATATAAATTTTTAAATGCCACAATTATAATAGGAACATGTTTAAATGCCACAAATTTCAGTTTTAACTATCATAGGGTGTAGGAAAATGGGCAAAAAGTAGAAGTAGAAAAAAACAATAGGAATATTAATATCTACTGTGAAATAGCTAAATAGCCTCCATAATAAAAAGTTTCCACACAAGAATATATGGATTTCATGGTATAGTGAATTATCCATACTTGACTTTCAAAAAGAAGTATTTTCAACTCAACCAAATGGTTAGGTTCATCTTTCAAAAAATTTATACAAAAGTGTGTAAATTCTGCAATTTGTTATTCTCCGTAGTATATTGAAGAATAAGTTGGAAATACATATTAAAAATTTCAAGAAAAAATATTTTATATTGATGCTTGAAAAAAAGAGTAAGTATGAAGAAGTTGAGAGTTCATTTATGAAATTGTTGAGAGTTCATTTATATAAGTGGATTTTTTTCATTCTTGTGGTTGTAATATTGTAATAAAAAATCTACATCTAAAAATATTGAAAATTAAATTAAATGAAGGATTTCATAGTTTGTTTTAGAATTGAGATTTAATAATTGCCCGCAAACTAAAACTTATCATCCTATCAATCAAAATGGAATGATTCAAAACTTTTCATGTATATATAAATTTAGGAAACTAAATTCAATTTTTTTAATCTTCCAAAAATGATTTTGTATGTGTTGCATAGGAAGCAACAAGAATTACATATCATATAATATCTATTTAAAAGTACAAAGAAGTTATAAAAATTGTTGTACCTTAAAGCTATTCCTTGACCACATATTTGAGCAAAAGTTTCAAAGCCAAAAATCAAAAATTCCATTTAAAGTGAGATGTCCAAAATTCCTATGTTGCCAAATAATGCCATTTGGTTCTTTAGAGGTTGAAATGGCTTTTTTTTGTTTTTTTATTTTTTAAATTTTTATTTCTTAATGATTTACGAATCCTTGCATCCATTTTCTTAATATTTTGTACTTTTTTAGTTTTCTTGTTTCAATACTCCCTTTGTCCCACGTAAAAACTCCAAACTAGCTACGCACAATTTTGGTCCTACTAAAAAGCTCCAATTCATGATTTTGACTATTGAGGAAGTGTTGGCCGTGCTGAACAACCTCTTGGAGACAAGTCAAGATATCATAGAGTATCCCTCTTTTAAAAAGCTTGGCTTTGCCTATATGAGGCACTTTGTATTTTCTGTGATTCTTTAGATAGTAGAATTGACAATGGGTTCGGTGACCACTTCGGCGCTTTAAAGATTTGTTTATGAAGTAGGCCAGGTTTCTTTCTTGTGGATAAACCACTAGGTTTTGAACTTGAAACCTCATTTGTAAGAACTCAAAGCTTCTACCATTGCACTAAGATTGGAGCTTTAAACAAAAATCATGTGCTTTGATTTCATTTATTCTTTCTTGTTGTCATAATTTCAAAAGTCAATAGCCTTCAAAGGCCATTTTCTCCTTCAAACTTTGTTTGTTTTTTGCAAAAATTATTTAAAAAAGTTTTGTGTTTTAAAAGTTTTTGTGGTAAACTTCTCAATTTAATTTAAAATGTATAGAATTACTAGCAAGCATTTTACTAGAAGGCAGTTTGACCAAAAATTGCATTTTTTTAGTGATTCAAAATTTAAAACTTGAAAAATTTGAAACTTAATAGAATTTAAATAGGTAAATCCTAGAATTTAAATTTGAAACAGTTCAATTTGAACAATTTTAATTTGAATAGTTCATTTGAGTTTAGAACTATTCTAATTTGAATAGTATAAAATGTACTACGTAGAATTTAAATAGTTAATAATTTAAAATTGAAATGTTAAAGAAATTGGATTAAAACAATTCAAAATCAAATTAAATTTTTTGTAGTTTAAAATTTATATTGTATTCATACATGAATCAATATTAGAATTATTTTGATTTTAAGCTTAGAATTCTAATCAAATTCAAAATTTGAATAAGAATATTTCAAAACGCTCTTTGAAAAAGCATATTATGAAATAAATAAAGCAATTCCAAAATTCTAAGACTCACTGTGCTTGTTGTTGCATTTCAAAATATAAATATACATTTTAATCAAATCATAAGTTTGAATTCTAATTTAATTATATTGCATAGAAATTGAATTAAAATTGAATCAAAATTTTAATTTTAATCAAATTTTAATTGAATCAAAGTTAAAACAGAGTTTGAATTCTTACCACACAGATTGAATCAAATTTGATTCAAATAATTATATTGGAATTGAGCATTTGTATTCAAATTTGAAGAAAATTCCAAAAGATTCCAAAAAAAATTCAAGAGATTTCTAAAAGATTTCAAGGGATTCTTCAAAACTAGCTTGAATTTATCAGCTTTTACAAAATATTTGAAAGTAAAATAACAATCATTATAGTGCCAAAGTCAACAAAAATTTGTTGATTTTTTGTTGATTTGTATTTAAATTTTTTAGTAGTGCTAGGAGTCCAACAATGCGAAAGCTTTAAGTTGCTCCACCAAACAAAAGATGCCACACAACTATCCAACACCAAAGTAACTACTGACATAAATCTTTGTTTTAAAGCAAAAAGTAAGAATCACTTGTATATATAGAGTCTTGGAGATTACAGATCATGTTTTATGATTTATCAAATTGCCTAGATTGGTCTATTTGAAAGTCAACTACTATAGACGACCACGGTAAAATCCTAGAAAAAATTCTAAAAAAATTCTATAGAAGTTAATTTTGAATGGTTATGATGTGCCTTGATAAATTACACAAGGTTTTGATAGTAGCAATGACCTAAATGAATGGCGCTGACAATCACGAGCTTATCTTTAATTGGAACGGGTCATTGACCAACATTTCAGGAGCATCCAACATTCAAATGAGGGCCAAGTTGGGTCTCTTCTTATTCCAATTCTGACCCTTCTTCACAAGCCATACAAGTCAAATTCCTTAGAAGAAATAAATTCTACATTCCAAAATTTCACGGGTTGTGATATGCAACTTCCACTGACTTTGCAAATCCAGATGATTGAGAAAAAGGTAAGGGATCTAGACAGTGGACTAATAAGGGCCTTTTAAAAGCAAATGGCGCAATTATTTATTTATTTGAAACTTTCTTCTCAAAGCTCAGTGGTGACAGAGCTTAGTGGTGAAGACATAATCTTTTAGATTTGCCTCTCCTATATGCTTAGGCAATTTAAGCTTTATGAAGAATTCTTGTTTATTAATAAAATTGAATAATGTTTGTGTCCTTGTTTGGAAAAAATTGTGGTTTGAAGATTGAGCAATAATTGTGGCATGTGGGAGGAGCGTAACAATTGTGACTGATTAAAGAATACCAACAACAGTCACATCTTCACATATATAATTGCTTAGGGTGTAACCACCATGGAGCTTTTGCCTTGTACTTCTTTTTTTTTTTAACTGTGTTGTGATTTTTCAACAACTTGTGTTTAGTACCTATATTTAAACCAATATGCTTTCAACTCATTGTTTGAGTACTTCTATTGCATCTCTGATGTTGTCTTGAACCCTAATCAAGGTGCAATTCTTTAAGATTCTAGTATTTTGTTTTGACTTGGCACTATCAATCATGCTAAATTAGCCATGCTTTTTGGTTCTTATATATATCTAGGTGTTTTAGAAAGAATGAAAAAAAATAGAAAGTTGCAGTTATAATGCTTATTTATTTCATCTATTGTCCAACATTTAAAGCATCTCAATACCAAAAAGGTTGGATCTAAATTTTGGGATGGTTTTGTGATTTTGCACAACAAATTTGCAATTCAGCACCTTGTAATTCCAACCAATGCCATTGATGATGCTCTAAGAAGGTAGAATTTTTTCATTGAAGCCTTGATGAGCCTTCCTCTCCTACATCTCTAATAGTGTCATTCAACTAGGCAAGGGATTTGATTTGCAACATTTTGTGTTGACTTGCAACATTTGTGCAAAACATCTAAATATTATGTCTAATGTCTTCTTTTGAATGGAGGGTATCATGAAGATTCATCCAAATTTGGTTCTAATAAAATCATACATACATTCAAATTGAGAATGAAAAAGCATACATTCGGATGAATTTGAAATGTACATACTTTGCATAAATACTTGAATTTTAATCCATATAATCTGAATATTTACTATACGAATATAAATATCTTCATTATTTTCATCACTAATCTATCTAGTCAAGATTACGAGTTGCACTAGAGTACCTTGAAAAAGTGCAAGCAATGATTTTTTTAGACAATCTAATCCCCAATTGCCTCAAAAGAAGATGTGTAGCTTCAAGTTTGCACAAAAAAAAAGAGGATAGACGTGTTTAAAAATGCCAAACTGTAATCATGGCCCAACACTACTGCCACAATGTTTTCAAAACCTCATTTCATCCATCAAGCACAGCCAACACACAGTGAAATTGAAGACAAAAATTGCATACTCAAAATTGGTCATTCAAAATTGGTCTTCAATTCACTAAAGCCCCCAAAATGAAGGAGCCAAGAAATTCAGAACCTTCTTGATAGAAAAGTCACATAACCATTGGTCCAAAAAAAGAAAAAACTCTGAATGAAAGTAATATCCGTCGCGCAATTCACCAATTGATCGAAACTGAGCTTCCTTCCCAAGCCAAGTCCTGCGCTGCTTTCGCTTCCCTTCTTTGTCCTCCCTGCTTTCCCTGCTTTCCCTGCTTTCTCTTCCCTTCGCTTTGTGCTCCATCATCGACCCAGTTCTCTCCCCAGCCCTAATCCTGTGATTCCGATTCCTTCGCTTCCTTAAGACGGTTCTTCACTGTTCTGCATTGCTGAAGTCAGATACTCTTTGGCTTTTCTCGACACGATTATTTGCTTTCGAAGATCAATGCGCGCAACCTGGGCAGGAACGTCGTGCATTCATGGCTGATTAAATTCAGGGTGGGTGCTGTAGTTCTTGTTGCTTGCGCTGATTTGTGAGATTCCATTTGTGAAGCATTTGTGCTATTTCGGTACATAGAATTGTAGCAAGCAATTATACGAACGTATGGTTTGAGGGCCTCGTTTTGCCTATTTCATTTGCGTCGTTTGTTTCAATTCGTAGCTACTGTAGTTGGATTTTTATTGTTTGCGGGTTCTGAACTGATCAATTTGATGCTCGAATCGTGATAGAGTCGATCAGGGGACTTTCGCAAGTGAGAATCGGTAGCACTGGGAACTCTCCTTAGTTTGTGATAATTTGAATAACGAATAAGACAAGTGTTTCGAGTCTAGAGACTAAACTTGCCGATCACCGCACAGACAAATTCCACAATAAAATAGAGCCTTGAATGCTCTGAAATTTGGCGTGATTATTAAATGTTATGTTACGAAACAGAATGCAGAAAGGTTTCTCCCTACAACTTTTATCGCAATCTAAAGGCAATGAGGTTGAAATCTAATCACAAATTCATTACAGCCCTTTACTGCACAACGCCCAGTTACTATGTGATGACACAACTGAATTCTGATCCCATCGCGGTCCATTTCGCTCGAATCTTGTTCCATTTTGTTAACATCAATCAGTCCTTTCAAAACCGTGCCTCTTGATTTCCTTTTCTCGTCTACTGACAATTGGCTTCTGTTTCGGAAGCAGGAAGAGCTTGTTGCCTGCGCTGGACGTAATTTCTGAGGCTTTGGTCGATTTGGGAGAGAGTGGGGGT
Organism: Neckera pumila; assembly: GCA_963969595.1. Classification (NCBI taxonomy): domain Eukaryota; kingdom Viridiplantae; phylum Streptophyta; class Bryopsida; order Hypnales; family Neckeraceae; genus Neckera; species Neckera pumila. The sequence goes on from OZ018409.1 coordinate 6,421,348, forward strand.
TTGGAGTGCAATTGGTGAGTGCAACTGGCAAGGGTTTAGGAGGTTAGGGAGTTTGAGAGTCGTCTTTTAGGGTTTCGTGAGTTGGAGCTCGGTGTCGGAATCACCGGGCCGCCGTGTGTCAAGTTTAGGGCATGGAGAAATCGCGGGCGTTTGGTTGCTTTTTTTCCTGCAGTGGTTGCGTTTGGTTGTTCGAGGTTTTATAAATTTGGACATGGTGACTGCACAATGGTTGTTCTGGTTTTGTCGGCATGTGTTTTCATTTGCGTCGTTTGTTCTACTTCGTAGTTAGTTCGATTTATATTGTTTACGGGTTATGAACTGATCGATTTGATGCTCGAAGTGTTTCAGGCACTGAACAGATGGATGTAAAAACAGAAGAGAGTGTCACCACCTGTGCACATCATGCAAAGGTGATGGACATTGCTCTCTGGAGCGGACTCCCCGAGGAGCTGCAGGAGCTTGTCTTCGCGCGCTTGCCGTGGCCTCAAATCTACCGAGTCCGAATTCTGTCCAAGGGGTGGAACCAGAAGCTGGTGAGTGGTGCCAAGGATTTGCAGTTGACGCGGGCCTGTGCCAGAGCTCAACCCAAGTCGTTTGCCCTTCTTACATACGGAGATGACCCAGGTTCGTTCACAGTGAACATGTTTGACATTGCATCAAACCGATGGCATTCGTTTGAAACCTCACTGGGGTATGATCCCAAGTGTGATGAAATCGACATCGAAGCAATTTGTGCCAGTGATGGAGGGTTGGTGTGCTTTCTTTCCAAAGGGCAATCCACGTTGAAGAATCCCATTTGGCTTGTCTTTGTTTGCAACCCTTTAACTCGGGTGTCGAAACAGCTTCCTCCCCTCTCTGGCATAGTTCAGCGACATATCATGGTGCAACTGATCATGGACCGAGAGACGAAGCATTACAGAGTGGTTGTTGTGGGCTATTGCAAAGACCCCAAAGTGGGGAATCTGGTGGAAGTGTACCATTCAGAGACCGGGCAGTGGACCAAAGCCGATGGCTCCTATGCTGGAGAAGTGGTTCATGGCTACTTTTACAAGTCAGAATCAAAGATTTTCACACATGCTCCTTATTCCTACAGTTTTGCAGATGGACTGGTGCATAAGATTGGTTTCAATACTCCTGGAAACTCTGGTCTCCACTTGGTTCTTGGGAAAGACCATTTATTTTTTGTGACGGTTGTGGAACCATATGCGCTCCGAACGCACTGCATTGAGGAATATCAAGCCGTGCAATTTGGAGCCAGTTGGACTTTTTTGAAAGAGTATCCCTTTACTCGTCTTCCAAGCAGTCCACACCTGCAGCCTGAAAAGTTCGACTGGTTTCCGTATTTTTTTGCATGCAAGGATTTTCTTCTGCTTTTTGTATTGAACGAAGAAGGGGAGGAGAATCTCCGTGAGTTTCTGTTTATTTACGAATTCTCTGGAGAGGAATGGCGTGAACTTCCAATGATGCCTGGAGGCTATGATTCGTTTCTTGCTCAGATGCACATGTGTGAGCTTCGTTTGGATTCTGTTCCATGAAAGATCATGGTTTTTGGCTCCACATCTTCAAACGGCTGTTAAAGTTGGTGGCGAAGGTGGTATATCTGGAGGTTTTAATTTGCTCATCCTTCTAAAGCTTTGAGAGCGGAGTTGCAAGTAGCAACGTAAAGGATTTATGCGGTTGGCTTGGGTGCAAACGCTCTGTGTCGGTGAAGTGATGGGGTCTGAGCTATGGTGATGCTACTGATTGCATGGAAGAGCTGAGAGCATGTGAATTAGACCTTGGTAAGTGTGGTCTAGAGAAGAGGTCGATGCAGACGCAAGTTTTTTGTGGTGAACTCTGCAAGGAAGATCATTCCCAACAAGGATATGTTAACGTGCTTCTGTTCTCCGCAGAGTGAGTGTCCACGAGGTTGGAAGGTAGAACAACTCCAGCGTAATATTCATTTTGTCCATTCTTGCTTAAATGAGTCATCGTGATTTTAACTTTCTGTGCGCTTTCATCCTCTGAATGAGTACGTTGTGTTGCTGTTCGTAGTCACGCTGCGTATTGCTTCACGGTACCCGAGGATCGCCCTCTCTTCTTCAACTTGAATTCTGACACTGTTATCTTAGTTTCAAATACGTACCAGAATCTCTGCAGTATTTCCGCTCCCTTTGTGTGAGGTTACTACCCGTCCGGGACAGTAGTGCAAAGCAGTTTATACGGCTGAAAATCATCTACAAATGACAGTCCTGTAAAGAATGATTGTCTGCGTCTCGCTAGGCCACAATCCCATTTGCGACGTCGTCCATTACCGTGCTACCTTGAGAAATAGATCGTGCCGTCATAAAATGCTTTGCCTAATTACCTATTGAACATAAGTATGTAGTTGGTTCTTTTTAACCAATAAAGGACCAAGATGATTTTCCTATGAAAAAACACTTAAAACTGTAATTTCTATTGCCAAGAGAAAAGAACTTTTAAAATTTGTTTTTTTTTGCATATCCAACCTTAAGATCTTATACCTGACTACTATATGAATATGTGGAAGAAATTTCAGAAACTTTGACCATGTAGATTGCAAGATATTTGCAATGAAAGTGAAGAAAACAAGTTCTTTTGCACATTGCTTGATTAGATTTTTTGGCTTTGATTCTTTTTAGTTCAAATTTTTTGCACTATTGATATTGATTTTCTACTTAGCTATTTTAAATAGTTCAGTTGAGAAACTACAAAGAAAATTTAGGATAAAAAGTACTTAAATTTCACTTGTTAAAATATGGTTAAGTAAAGGTAAGGTCAAGATTGAAGAAAAAACTAAATTGATGATAATAAAAACATTAAAATAATAATTACGCTATGAATACTACTACCTCTACAAAAAATAATAGTGGCAGTTAATAGCTTTTAGATGGAATTGAACCATAATAATCCCAATTGTGAGCTTGTTCTAGCAAGAAAATTTAACCTTGTCTAACTAACAATTTTTATTTTGAAAGTTTCTATAAATTGCATTCAAAAATGAATTCTACAAGTTGTTTTTTCAATAGATTGTCCGAAAACTAAGATTGTCCATAACTTTCTCATTGTTAGTTCAAATAGATTGAAACAAAGCTTCACATGGAGACACAAATATAATCTTTGAAAAGAGAATTTGAAAAAAATTATTGTGACTTTCTGTAATTTTTTTTGTACTACTCGCCAAACTCCCTTTTGCTTATTGTGCCATAACTTTTGCTTTTGGTCATCGATTAAAACAAAAACTATATATTCACAAAGTTCATTGTTGAACACTTCCCATTTGAAGGTCCAGGCCATTTGAGTTTACAGCCTCATAGCTAATTCATCAATGCTCCAATTCTCTTGAAATCGATTTTGTTTAAAGCGCACAAAGACATTCTAATTGCGTTCCTCTTTGAGATTTTTGTGATCAAATGTATTTTGAACAATATTAGACCGCAAGTCCAAAAATCAACCAAAAAGTGGTCAACCGATCACTAAAAGGTTAAAATAAAAATGATATATTCATAAAGCTCTTGTAAAAATACAGAACCTCAAAAAATCACAAAAAATATCACTAAAAATGGAAACAATAGGAACCTCCCCAGACCCAATTTGTCCTTCGAGGGAACAAAGGGTCCTTTAGGGGCTAATTGACAACATCGAGCAAACTAGGGGTTCAAAAATGCTCATAACGGAAGTGATATCAGTTCATGAAAAACAACAGACCTCTGTATCAATGCGTACCTTCTTCACAGGCAGGCGGATGCTGGGTACATCGGCGTTGAAAAAGTTCACAATTGTTCGAGCATTCTGAATAGACAAGTCTGTCTTTTGCAAAATTTCTCTTTCACTTGCGTTGGCCACATCCTGAATACAACCAAGGCCTGCTAGAAGCTGCCGCAGCGTGCCTTGGTCAGGTCTTGAATTGGGTGATCTAGAACAGCATTAATACCAGATCTCATCCTTCACCTGCAATGGTGACAGCCATAGACCGCTGCAAAGACTGATATTTTCACTCCTGCTTAGATGAAACAATTCGCTTTACTTTCGGAGTTTGCGTCATGTGTATCCCATCCCATATTGAAGTGATGGCGGTCATATAAGCTTCATCCGTCGAAACTATACTTTCTCTCTGCAGAAAATATCGGGGCAAATATACAACATCAAAGTAAAGGAACAAGTCGAGCATCAGACATGAACCTGGCTATGGCCAATTGGCCATCCTCACTCGCACGAGTTCCTTACTCACGAAACAGAGAGGGCCATAATTAGCGTTTCTTTACCGTTGATGTATTGCTCAACAGCAAAAAGAGGTAATTCTGGGTGTCCCTCTGTTATGCTTGCAACTGCTCACAATTAGTTCATCGCCGCTCATCATGCACCATACCCATCCCCAGTCATGTACGAGCTTACAAATTCCCATTATCGAGCTCAATCAATCAATTAATATTTAATTAAGCTCCTAGTAGTCTCTATGTATCATCTCCACTTACGTTTCGAGAGCAGGAATTTGTCGTATAATTGTCGTATTGCGTTCCCGAAGGTCCCGAGGTTGAGCACGCACCGATGTCACTTAGGTTGAACGAGATCTGAAATGCTCCATTGGCGTTACAAGGCAACAGGGCTTGACAGGCGACGAGAGATACGCAGCACGGCGGCGGTGGAGTTCTTCAAGATCATGGCTAACTAGAATGTCTCAGAAAAGTTTGGACGGATTCGCTGGAAAAGTGGCGTTAGGCACCTCACTAGCTGTTCATTGAAGTACGCAACAAAGGATAGCTCAGAGGTGCAATTTGTGTTCATGAACAAATCGACTTCGACGAAACGCTGCAGCGGGCAGTACACCACTGCTAGCTGGGAGCAGCAGCAAGAAGCCCACAACCGAACAGTGGTCTTCAGGAGGGAGCCCATGGTGGTACGTGAAGTGATCGATAAAAAAGCTTATGATCGAATTCCAACACTGAATAGAAGGCGATGAAATTTGCAAGAGAAATACATATGAGTTGATGGCAATGTTTGAGTCGATTGGGTTTGCAGACTCCTTTAATTGTATTTACCTTCAACTGGAAAGATTGGCATTCTGTACCTTGGCAGTAAAGTCTGCAACTCCGATCCGCATATTCCACCACGTTGCGTTTGATGTCAAGACTGTTTGCAACGACAGGAAGTTACTGCAAGGCTATGTCACAAGGACGGAGTGTAACATCTCTCTCTATCCATGCTTTGTATGAGGATAAATTTAAGGGTCAGAACTGATGATTGTCATGCTGCCTCTTGTTGTGTTGACAAAGTGGCTCCTTCTTCAATGGCTGATTGATCCCTTCTTTATCTTTGTAGAGGTTAGTGAGCTCCGTTGTTGCACTTTCCTTGTAGCTTAAGCTTTGATGACTCTCATCTCTCTCCGGCAAGGAAAAATCGGGGTGGGTTGTGGTGGGTGATTTCACAAAACACTTGTATTGTTTTGGCGTTCCACATTGTGCATCCCTCATGTTTTCTATCATAACTTTTGAGGTATATAGAACCAAATGGATTTGATATTTTAGAGGAAGATGCATGGCATTGTTATATGAACCTCGGTGAGAATCAACAATGGTAGCCACTGCATAAGCAATGCTATTGTATTGCGGCCAAAGTTGAATTAGTGGATTGTGTTGTACAAAAATATGACCTTTTGAGGTGTTGTAGCTACATGTCATTGTATTTAAAATCATTTGAGAGTGATAATATGCAAAGTCAAATAAAGTAGAGACTTGTGATATGTCTTATTGTAGACAATGGTACACTGTTTTCATTTCTTTGTATACTTGTTTATACTACATTCAAACATTCAAATACATAGTATGACCATTAAAAAGGGCTAAAGTGGAGTTGACTATGGATGTCTTCATGCTAGCTCATAGAAGTTGTGGTGTATACACATTCTCAATTTAAGCATAGAGATTAGGAAATCAATACTAAGGTAGGAGGTCTATAAATCAACTGGTGTCTAAATGCGTCTCCTATCTAGGAATGAGTGATATGTTCCTTGAAATATCTATTACTACCATTGATGAAGTAGGTAGGCTTAAAGGGACAGTGTATAGAGCTTCTACCGTAGCTAACAAACAGTTTATTTATTATATTTTGAATCATTTTTATATAACATTTCATGTTGCTAAGTACTTTTATTGTATTTGTTATATTTTCAATGATTTTTATATAACATTTGAACATTTGAATTTGTTAAATTTGCTAGTTTTTCACACTTCTGTTTTCATTTTTTTGTAACTTTACTACTAGAAAACTGTAACCAAAACAACAAAAAATCAACAGTTCTATATTGTTATAGGCGCTGGTGGTCACGACTTGACTAATTTAACATAATTCTAAAAAGAACCTAAAAGATTTTTGTTGTTTTAGGCACTTCAAATTGTTTTTGACCAAATAAATAAAAATCCAATAGATTTTATAAGTACCAATTTAATATTTGAATGTACATATGTGAATTTAACAATGTTGTGTTGGTTAGGGAATGTGGTTTGTAAGAGCAAGGTCCCAAAATCAAACCTTGGTGCCAACACATATACCAATGTGGCAATTGACCCTACTAATGTGGTAGTTGCTAACATGGGAGTTCTTGTCTTATTGATGTAGCTGTTTTAATTTACTGACACGGCAATTTCTGAATTTCATTTAAAATTTTCATTGTCTAAATTAATAGTTTTGAAACAATAAATTTTAGAGCAAACAATAATTTTGGTTGTTTTGGTCACAAATTTTTCTAGAAGTGTTTAGAGCACCCAAAATTAATGATTGGGAGGTGAGCTTCAAAGGCCATATTTCTACTTTTGATGTAAAGTGACTACAAATGGACACCCCAAAAAATAGCTAATATTCTTCTTTTTGTCAAGTCAAGATCCTTAAACACATACCTCTTGACATCAAGAAATGGTTAGTCTCTATTTCATTGATGGATCTCATCTCTAAGAAAGTAAGAGATTCTTAACCCCTAAATGAATTTGATGTTTTTAGGCCCAAAACTACTTCATCTAAAGCAAGGCTAAATCTTCATGTATATTTATTCATTAATAAATTCAACTATAGGATCCTTTAGTTAACTTGTTAGAGTACATCCTCCTAAAATTTTAGAAGAAGAAACCTTATTAATTGCAAAATCATGTCGCTTGGATTCCTAGGGACTATAGAAACAACATGAGGCCTACCATAGGATATATTTTAAATATTGGTACTAATAATTTAAAAATTATTCAAGTTACTATAGCATCACCTTTTTTAAGTGTATTGTATTACAATTACTGTACAATACGTTGTAATGATCCATACTACATAATTTGTAAATCTATATAAGATGAATAACTTTTCTTTTTCGATTGTTATTTGATCATTTGCTCCTATTCTTATGTGCGATGAGCGGTTTTCAAAGATGCATTGTATTCATATAGGAAGGTAGGGTGTAGCTGTTTAAGCATCCAATATGATACTACTTGTGGGATTTTTAATTTCCTTGGTTTTTTTTCCTATTGTATATATATGATTCATTAATATGATTCATTTGTATCAATTGTTTGGTATATGATGTTTGTGTATGTATTGTTTGTGTGGGTAGTATTCAACAATAGTTAGAATATACAGTCAGATTCAACTCATTTACAAATTTTTCAATCACTTTTCACTAGAAAGGTCAACAACTTTAGAAAGTTATAAGGTGCTACAAATGAACTTAATATAAATTCATACAACAATTTGGATTTCTTTTATACACTATATATTGTTTTATAGACATTCTTTGGAAGATAATCAAAGATTTTTTGCATTTGGGTGAAGATTGAATCATATAAAGAAATTCAAGTGGTATGAATTAAGTATCTCTAAAGAAATTGTGAAGGCTTACTTTTTATATGTATGATTGAATACAAGTTAAAATTTTCACAAATGTTGGCAACACTAGATAGTGCATAGTGTATAGAAAACACCAAACTCTTTGTATGATTTTCAATTATATATGTCTATTTGTAATGATGATAAAGTAGATTTTAGTGTGATTCCAATGCAATTCAAAATTCAAAATTTTGTTCATTTCTGAGCGCATATGGGCCTTTCAAAGTTTCTAATCTCATGAGGATCTAAAAAGTTGTAATTTAGTTGGACCTGATTGTCCATATTCTTTTATCAACCTTAAAATTGTGTATAAATTTTGGAATTACAATAGAGACATGTTTAAATGCCACAAATTTCAGCTTTAACTACCATAGGGTGTAGGAAAATGGGCAAAAAGTAGAAGTAGAAAAACATAGGGGTTTATTTGTTGTAAAATAATGCTAAATAGCCTCCATAATAAGAAGTTTCAATACAAGAATATATGGATTTTATGGTATAGTAAATTACCCACACTTGAATTTCAAAAAGAAGTATTTTCAACACATTTCAAATGGTTAGATTTCACCTTTCAAACTTTTTACACAAAAACTGTGTAGATTTTGCAACTTATTACTTTCCATAATATATTGAAGAAATAAGTTGGAAATATGTTAAAAATTTTAACAAAAAATATTTTATGTTCATGCTTGAAATGAATACTATATTAAGCAAAAAAAAATAGAATGCCAATTAAAATACTAAATTGTTAAGAATTTATTTATGGAATTGACAATTTTCAATTCCAATGGTTGTAATGTTGAAATAAAAAATCTACATCCAATATTTTTATAATTTCTAAAAATACTAAAAATTGAATTAAATAAAGGACTTCAAAGTTTATTTTAGAATAGAGATTTTTTTAGAACTGCCTGCAAATTGAAACTCCTCATCTTGTCATTCAAAATGGAATGATTCAAAACTTCCCACATACATATAAATCTAGAAAACCAAGTTCAAACTTTTATTTCTTACAAAAGTGATTTTTTATGAATTGCCTAAGAAGCATATAATAACTATTTAGAAGTAGTAAAAAATTATGAAAATTGTTGTGCCTTAAAGCTACTCTTTGATCAAATATTGTACAAAAATTCAAAGCAAAAAAATTAAGAACCCCATTTTAAGTGAGCTGCCCAAAATTTCTATGTTGCCAAAAATTGCCATTTGGTTCATTAGAGGTTAAAACTTAAAATGGCTAGTTTTTTTGTTTTTTTTGTTTTAAACTTTAAATATATTAACTATTTAAGTGTCATTGCATCCATTTCTTTAATATTTTGTACTTTTTTTGTTTTCCTATTTCAAGTTTTCCTTTGTCCCACTAAAGAATTCCAAATCAGGCACAATTCTTGTCCTACTAAAAAGCTCTGTATTATAATTTTGATCGTTCAATAAGCATTGGCCATATTGAACAACCTTATGGGGGCAAGTCAAGAGATTATGGAGCATTCCTTAGAAAGCTTGGCTTTGCCCATATGAGGCACCTTATACTTGCTATACTTCCTTAGATAGTAGTATTGACAATGGGTACGGTGACCACTTTGGCACTATGAAGATTTGTTCATGAAGTGGACCAGGTTCCTTTCTTTCCGGTATTTAGATTGGAACAAATGATTTTAGAATTCCATTGTTGCCACCAACAATTAAATCATCAAAAATGACAGAGCTGGTAGCATATACAAACTATGTTCAAATATAATATTTTCCACATGGATTTTAGGTGCCATCATAAATGACGGCGCCTAAGCTAAAGATTTTGCATAGATTTAAGGGATGATTTGCTAGTTTTTGAATGCATGTATCACTGGCAAAAGACTAAAAATATAGTTAATTCCTCATAGAGAAGCTTTTTGGAGGTTTTTAGTGGGACATGAGGAGCATTGTTTTGAGCTTGATCTTTCTAGGTTGTAATCACTTTAGAGGTTTAGAGCCTAAATATTATGTTTTATATTTTAAGAATGAATTTCTAATTTTAAAAGATTCCTAAAAATGATTAAAAAAGTTGTTTTTTTAAAAAGATTTAACATATAAAAAATGTTCAATAACTAGTTAGATACGTCAAAATTGAATATTTAATTGCTGATAAAGTTGATGAAGATGGTCAAAAGAATCACCACAATATTTAAATTTCATACTCCAAAATGTTACACTTGCTTTGTAGACTTCTATACAATATAAAATTAGCTACTTTGTGATTACTTTAACTCATAAAATCATCCTAGTCTAATTATTAAAATATATGCCATCCAAATTTCATATTTAAATCCTTGAGAATGAATAATCAATAGTACATTATTATACTATGCAAGTGTGATATTTTTTACCTGTAAGATGTAATTGTTGACATTAAAAATTAAAAATTAATAACAAATTCTCTTATCATTTTCAAATATGTCACTAGGGCTCACTTTTTTTTCCCTATTATCCAATGAGAGTCACTTTTTGTTCTTTTAGTGTGGAAAACTTCAAAGTAAGCATATAAATTGTAATTCATTTGTGCTCTTTGAACCTAATTTTCATGCCTAAATCATAATCAGACAAATATATTCCATTAGAGAAAAAATAAGCCTTCTGGAGGGTTGCTCCAGATTGACATGCCAAGCTATTTCAAGCTTGGCTTGTCAATCTCAAAACGGCCTTTGGTAAGCAATCTTTGGCTCACTGCTCATCAAAACAGTCAAATTTTGTACTTTTTATTTTTTATTTTAAAATTTAAATTTTTTTAAGACTAATTATTATTATTATTAATTTATTAAATTTTTTACTTGTAAAATTGGGCCACTATCACTGTAGTTTCAGTTGCGAAGAAATAGGTGGAAAACAAAATTTCAACCTCGAAAAATAAAACTTCAAGATACTTCATAGGGCTGTGCAATAGCCCTCTGGAGGCCTGAAATTTTTTCAGATGCAAAATTGCTCATTCAAAATTGGTCTTCAATTCAAGCCCCCAAAATGAAAGAGCCAAAAATTTCAAAACCTTCTTGATAGAAAGGGCACATTACCATTGGTCCTAAAACCAAAATAACTCTGATTGAAAGTAATATCCAAGCACTGCGGAGCGCCGTCGTGCAATTGAATTGCCAACAATCACCAATTGATCGAAACCGAGCTTCCTTCCCAAGCCAAGTCCTGCGCTGCTTTCGCTTCCCTTCTCTTCCCTTCGCTTTGTGCTCCACCATCGACCCAGTTCTCTCCCCAGCCCTAATCCTGTGATTCCAATGCCTTCGCTTCCCCAAGACGCTTCTTCACTGTTCTGCATTGCTGAAGTCAGATACTCTTTGGCTTTTCTCGACACGATTATTTGCTTTCGAAGATCAATGCGCGCAACCTGGGCAGGAACGTCGTGCATTCATGGCTGATTGAATTCAGGGTGGGTGCTGTAGTTCTTGTTGCTTGCGCTGATTTGTGAGATTCCATTTGTGAAGCATTTGTGCTATTTCGGGACACAGAATTGTAGCAAGCAATTATACGAACGTATGGTTTGAGGGCCTCGTTTTGCCTATTTCATTTGCGTCATTTGTTTCAATTCGTAGCTACTGTAGTTGGATTTTTATTGTTTGCGGGTTCTGAACTGATCAGTTTGATGCTCGAATCGTGATAGAGTCGATCAGGGGACTTTGGCAAGTGAGAATCGGTAGCACTGGGAACTTTCCTTTAGTTTGTGATAATTTGAATAACAAATAAGTGTTTCGAGCCTGGAGATATACAAGAGATTGGCACTAGACTAAACTTGCCAATCACCGCACAGAAAAATTCTCCACAATAAAATAGAGCCTTGAATGCTCTGAAATTGGCGTGATTATTAAATGTTATGTTACGAAATAGAATGCAGAAAGGTTTCTCCCTACAACTTTTATCGCAGTCTAAAGGCAATGAGGTTGAAATCTAATCACAAATTCATTGCAGCCCTTTACCGCACAGCCCTTTACTGCACAATGCCCAGTTACTATGTGATGACACAACTGAATTCTGATCCCATCGCGGTCTATTTCGTTCGAATCTTGTTCCATTTTGTTCACATCAGTCAGTCCTTTCAAAACCGTGCCTCTTGATTTCCTTTTCTCGTCTACTGACAATTGGCTTCTGTTTCGGAAGCAGGAAGAGCTTGTTGCCTGCGCTGGACGTAATTTCTGAGGCTTTGGTTGATTTGGGAGAGAGTGGGGTTTGGAGTGCAATTGGTGAGTGCAACTGGCAAGGGTTTGGGAGGTTAGGGAGTTTGAGAGTCGTCTTTTAGGGTTTCGTGAGTTGGAGCTCGGTGTCGGAATCACTGGGCCGCCGTGTGTCAAGTTTAGGGCATGGAGAAATCCCGGGCGTTTGGTTACTTTTTTTTTAATTTGTACATGGTGACTGGACAATGGTTGTTCTGGTTTTGTCGGCATGTGTTTTCATTGCGTCGTTTATTCTACTTCGTAGTTAGTTTGATTTATATTGTTTACGGGTTATGAACTGATCGATTTGATGCTCGAAGTGTTTCTGGCATTGAACAGATGGATGTAAAAACAGAAGAGAGTGTCACCACTTGTGCACATCATGCAAAGCTGATGGACATTGCTCTCTGGAGCGGACTCCCCGAGGAGCTGCAGGAGCTTGTCTTCGCGCGCTTACCGTGGCCTCAAATCTACCGAGTCCGAATTCTGTCCAAGGCGTGGAACCAGAAGCTGATGAGTGATGCCAAGGATTTGTAGTTGAAGCGGGCATGTGCCAGAGCTCAACCCAAGTCATTTGGCCTTCTTGCACGGGGAGATGGCCCAGGTTCGTTCACAGTTAACATGTTTGACATTGCATCAAACTGATGGCATTCGTTTGAAACCTCACTGGGGTATGATCCCAAGTGTGGTGGAATGGAAGTAGTGAGTGCCAGTGATGGAGGATTGGTGTGCTTTCTTTCCAAAGTGCAATCCGAGTCCAAGGAGGCCCCTCGGCTTGTCTTTGTTTGCAACCCTTTAACTCGGGTGTGGAAACAGCTTCCTCCCCTCTCTGGCATAGTTCAGCGATATGACATGGTGCAACTGATCATGGACCGAGAGACGAAGCATTTCAGAGTGATTGTTGTGGGCTGTTGCAAGGACCTCCAAGTGGGGAATCTGGTTTATGTGTACCATTCGCAGACCGGGCAGTGGAACAAAGCGGATGGCTCCTCTTTTGGAGAAGTGGTTTATGGCTATGTTCACAAAGTTTATGGCTACCTTGACAAGCTCTCAACAAGGTTCGGACATGCTCCTTGTTCCTACAATATTGCAGATGGACGGGTGCATGAGATTGTTCCTGGAAATGATGCTCACGACTGGGTTCTTGTGAACGACCACTTATTTTGTCTGAAGGACGTGGAACCAACAGGTGGGCTCCCGCCGCACTGCATTGAGGAATATCAAGCCGTGCATTGTGGAGCCAGTTGGATCTTTTTGGAAGAGTATCCCTTTAATCGTCTTCCGAGGACTCTTGAACGCATCCAACCTTATGATATGAGGTGGTTCTCGAATGTTTTTGCATGCAAGGATTTTCTTCTGCTGTTTGTGAACAACGGATTGAGGGAGGAGAACAGTTGTAAGTTGTTGTGGCTTTACGAATTCTCTGGAGAGGAATGCCGTGAACTTCCAACAATGCCTGGAGTCAATGATTTCATTTTTGATCAAAAGGACATGTGTGAGCTTCGTTTTGATTCTGTTCCATGAAATGTCATGGTTTTTGGCTCCACATCTTCAAATGGCTGTCGAAGTTCGCAGCGAAGGTGGTATATTTTGGAGGCTTCAATCTGTTCATCCATCTGAGGCTTTTGAGAGCAGGGAATTTGTAAGTTTTCTGTAAGTAGAATTTTTGCAATATAAAAGGAACTATGTCTATATTGAATGAAGTGCTTGACAGGGTTAGTGACTTTAACAAATGAAGGGTTGGTGACTTGTTAAAGCAAGTAATTGCATGGAAGAGTTGCGACGATGGGAATTAGAACTAGGTAAGTATGGTCTAGCGAAGAGGTCGATGCAGACCGCAAGTTTGTTATGCTGAACTCTGCAAGGAAGATCATCCCCAACAAGGATATTTTAGTTATCATCTGTTCTCCGCAGAGTGGGTGTCCACAAGGTTGGAATGTAGAACAACTCCAGCGTAATATTCATTTTGTCCATTCTTGCTGAAATGAGTCATCGTGATCTTAAGTTTCTGTGCGCTTTCATCTTTGGCTGCCGACTGAATGAGTAACTTATGGTCTGTTGCTGTTCGCAGTCACGCTGCGTATAGGTTCACATTTTTAGCAGTACGGTAACCGAGGATCGCCCTCTCTTCTTCAACTTCAATTCTGACACTGTTATCTTCGTTTCAAACTGATGTGCTCTTGTGCCGTTGCCACAGTCAAATTAAAAGCAAAAGAATTTTTTATTTTATTTTAATTAAAAAGTACTTTTTTTTTATTCTTTTAATTCAAAAGTACTTTTTTTTTATTCTTTTAATTCAAATACAGTAGTGCCAAGGGCTGTGTGTTGCGGTGGGAGAGGTTGTGTTCTTGACTGGAATAGAAAACTCTATGCATGAAGAGGTGCAAGGGCCTTGCGGTTTTGCGGCATTTGGACATGCAATGTGAAAGTTATGTTTTTCACAAAATAAAAGGTAATTTAATTCAATTTTTCAATCCATAGAAAACTTTGAAATTCAATAACTTTCACACCAAAGGTGCAAATGTCATGAAACAAAGTTTGTGCACCCCTCCTCGCAAGGAGCCTTCGAGCCATCTAAAGAGTGTAGCCAAATGCTTCACAGTCTATTAAATCTCAATGTATCAAACAAAGCAAATAAACATAGTAAACTACCTTAATCCGAGCTAATTGAAGGTATAGACTAGTGTGTTGTGCTGTTGCCACAATAAAAATAAAAATAAAAATAATTTTCTAATCTTCAATTTTTTTTTTAAACTTTGAAATTCAAAAATTTTCACTAGTGTCAGAGGTTGTGTTCTTGATATGAATAGAAAACTTTATGCACAAAGGAGTGCAAGGTCTTTGTTTTGTGGTGTTTGGACATGCGATGTTAACCTCTAAATACCCAAGGCATCCAAATCTAGTGTTTGCAAAACTTTGAAGTTAAATAAAACCTAACCAAGTTGCTATTTTTAGAAAGTTCTTCTTGAAGTCTAATTTTAGCATCTAAAATCCAATCTTGAAAATAAATGATAATGATTTTTCTATGCAAGTTTTTGTACAAGTGTACCTATTGCAATCTTGACTTCCCGTAGTGGTAAGAGCTCTTGGGGAAATAAGCCTCAAATACACTAGATCTTGGAGAAAATATCACATTCAAAATTTATTTAAAAAAATTGTGGAGTAGATTTTAAGAAGCTTTAAATTAATCAAGGTTATATAAGTTAGGTCCTTTAACCTCATATTTTTTTGGTCATCAACTTTTTAGACTTGATTTGTGTAAAGAAGATTGAAAGATTTTTGCAGTTTTCGTTCCCTCATGGTCAAACATTATAATCTTTCACTCCATAAGTGATATTCCTGTGTTTTCTTTTCCTATGAAATCTCTAACATGTCTAGTTTGAATTTGTAAGGTTATAATTTATAATTGATACAACTTATCAAAATGTTGGCATTTTGTTCAATTTAAAGCAAATTCTAGGAAGCCCAAAATAGGCCTTGGGCATTTAGGGGTTATAGTTATCTAAAACAAAAGATAATTTCATTTCATTTTTTAATTTAAAAAATCTCTAATTTTCACACCGTAGGTTGAAAGACCACAAACTTGGCACAAATAGAAAGTTCTATGTACAAAGGAGTGCAAGGGCTTTGTTTTGTGGCATTTGGACTTGTAATGTGAAAGTTATGGTTTTTCAAAAATAAAGATAATTTTATTCGATGTTTTTATTTATAAAATTTTTAGAATTCAATAACTTTCACATTGTAGGACCAAACGCTACAAATCAAAGTCTATACATCCCTCCTTGCCAAGAGCTTTTGAGCGGGCCCAATAATGCCGCCGGACGCCTCATAGTTTGTTTCATCAAACAAACAAAACAAAACAAAACAAACAAATTGTGTCTATTTTTTTAATGCAGTAGCTCTTATAAATATTTATACACTTCAAAAATTGCCATAATTAATTGAAAGATTAGATTTTTCCAACAAATTTGGACATGTTGGAGTGTAAGTAATATACTTGTATAAATTTATTTTTCAAAATCTTTTTTGACATTTTTTATAATTTCATTAAATTTACTAGGGAAGAAAAACTTTTAACGTAAGTAAATTTTATTTCAAGATTCTTTAGTAAATAGAATGAGAATTCTTTTTAACATTTTTTGGTAAAAAATCTTCAAATTTAAAATTTTATTGAATGAAATAGTACTCTCTACATAACATTCAGTAGCACTCACTGCGGCTGCCTTCTCTAGACGGAATGATGTGGAATATACCACATCATTTCATCCGAGGGATGAAATGGTGTGGTATATTCCACACTAAATCAGTAACTACAAGGACATTTGGCGAAACTTGTCAGAATCCAAGAAGAGGCCTGAGTCAATTACAAGGTCGCAGCTCCACATTGGTATTAACAACAATTTAAGCACTTTGAATTACAACTACAAATAAAATAGCAAACTTATTCAGAATAGCAATTAATTTATAGAAGTCAATTATCTCAATGCTTGATTTAAATCAATTTGATGTGATTGTCATTTATGTTTTGTGATTTCACGTGAAAAGACAACTGTATATATACACATGGGGTGGTAGAAGGTAGAACAACTCATGTGGGATAAATAAATTTGAATTTGTAGTTTCTCAAGCACTCTAGTTAAGTCAAAAACAAAGAATTGTGTCAAAAGTAGAATTTCAGACCTCATTTAGGCATAGTAAAATAACTTTTCTCAAAACACTTTAAACTAAAAAAAGTTTTCAAATAAACATAAGTTTTACCTCCAAAAATCCGTTTGTCATTTCAAATCTCCAATCAAAAGTTATGGAGAAATCTAGAGAGAGGATTTTTAAAAATGTTAAAGAAAATGTCCATTTCCACCTCCTCTCTCAAATTTGTCCATAACTTTTGATTGGAGATTTGAAATGACAAACGGATTTTTGGAGGTGAAACTTATGTTTATTTGAAAACTTTTTTTAGTTCAAAGTGTTTCGAGAAAAGTTATTTTACTATGCCTAAATGAGGTCTGAAATTCTACTTTTGACACAATTCTTTGTTTTTGACTAACTATGAGTGCTTGAGAAACTACAAATTCAACTTTATTTATCCCACATGGGTTGTTCTACCTTCTACCACCCCATGTGTATATATAGAGTTGTCTTTTCACTTGAATAAACAAAATATGTTATTGATGACAAATGGTTGTAATGCATTATTCATTGGATTCTTTGCCAACATTTTTTTCTACAAATATTTGTTGATTTGTATGTGTGGTCCTAAAATTAACAAATAAAATGAAACAAAACATAGTGTACGACCACTATCCTGATATCTAAACTTTTATTAGTTTTTTGAAGATGAATTTTGTGGATGAGGACTCCAGGGAGAGAAAGGCAGCCTCTTTGAAGGCTACTGAATGTAATGTAAAGTATGACTCCAAATTTTACATTTCTTATATTTCACGACAAAAATCTTTCAAAAAATATGAAAAATAACATAAACATATTTCATACACTTTTCAAGGTTTTCACAATTTTTAGAGATTTTTAGGGTGGATTATAAGAAATGTAAAATTTTGGAATCATAAATTAGTCAATAATATTTCATTCAATAAAATTTTAAAGTGTGAAGAGTTTTTATCAAAAAACTTTAAAAATAATTCTCATTGCACTTACTAAGGAATCTCAAAAAAAATTATTTGTATTAAAAGTTTTTTTTTCACATAGAACTTTGATTAAATTATTAAATAAATTAAAAAGATGTAAAATTTTTTGAAATATATTTCATGCAAGTGCATTATACAATATATCAAAATTTTGATTAAAATATCTAATTTTTTAATTAGATATGGCAATTTCTGTAAGTATAAAAAACATTTTGAGAGTCATTATATTTGAAACTTTTTTAGTTCTTTTATTTAAAAAATTATATTTGAGCTTACTTTCATTATAGCTTTTGCATCTTTTTATCATCTTTTAGATTATGATCATTTTAGAAGTATAGAGAATAGACATTACGTTCTTTATTTTTTTAATGAATTTTTAATTTTAAAATACTTCTAAAAACAATTTCACTTACTATAGTTTAATTTTTTTAAACGGATCAATGACTTAGTTATATGTCAAAATTAAACATTTGTAATTTAAATTGATGAAGGTGGTCAAAAGAATTACCAAAATATAATAATTTCATTGTCTAAAATGTGTTTCAGATTACAATTGCTTTGAAGACATCTTTGGAATATAAATTTAGCTATTTATAGTTTTAGTCTAATTATAGAGAAGTATTCCATCCAAATTTAGCTTTAAATCCTTGAGAATGGATATTCCATTGTATATTATAATTAAAAGTGTAGATGTAATATTTTTACCTATTAGATATAATTTTTGATATAAGAAATTTGAAATTAATTATAAGTTTTCTTATCACTTTCAAATTTGTCACATTAAATGCATTACAGCTCAAGTGGTTCTTATTCATTAAATGCATGCATTAAATGTTTTTCTAATTTTCTATTTGTATACGATATCTTCTTAAAAAAATCTTATTCTTATAGAAGATGTCATGGATATGGTCATTTGAGATGATATTTGAATTAATATTTGACCTTGAGTCCTTTGGAACAATATGATGATACAATATACAATACTTTGGGAAATCTTGAGTTGTTAGATTAGACTCTACTATACCAGCATTTAATCCTAAAGGAATGGATGTTCATCTACTCACTTTTCTTTGACATGTTTATAATAACATGACTAAGACTTTATAGAAGTTCAACTTGATGGAGGTAACCAAATCAGACCAAATGTTTTTATTTATTTTGATCTAGTTAATCATATGCCACTATAAGAGCTTTGATTAATTGTATGGTAATTATGTGCTTTAAAGGATTGTATAATTATCATATTGATATAACTTAATTTGGTTGTGCATAATCTTATTAGCTAAAAATAATACAGGTGAGCTCTTTAAAATTGAGCTTTCTTCTCAAAACTAATTAATGGCAATCATATATTTGAACATTTTATTGAATCTTTTGTCAAGGTATTATGCATTGAAATCATGAACTATTGATTGCTTTTACTATCCAAAAATTTGGTATCTAAAACAATGGCCAACACCACAAGTATATATGCTATATAGTGTTGTTGATTTAGATGCTTCAATTTGAACAATGGATGATGCAAATGAGTAGATTTATACTATGTTGTCATTTTATTTTATTTCTTCATCATGGATTCATAGTCTATCTTAAGTCTAAAAGTCTTCTATTATATAAGATAGAATTTGGTGATGAGGAGATAATCTCTTAAATTTGCCTTTCTTCTGTGGTCAAGTGATTGGAGCTTCACGTAAAAATCTTGTATACTAATTGAATTGGATAATATTTGTTTTCTTGTTTGGAGCAAATTGAAGTTTGAAGATTGAGTTGTAATTGTGGCATATGGGAGGAGCGTAACAATTGTCATGTTTCTAAAATATATAATTGCTTAGGATGCAACCATAGAGCTTTTTCATTTTGTCCTACTAACACTTTAATTTTTATTTATTTTAAATATATTGTGGTTTTTCAACAAGTTATGTTTAGTATTTATATTAAAACCTATGCTTACGTTTTTAAGAGATTAGCAATTGTAATGCTTATTGTTTTCATCTATTGTCAAACATTTAAAGGACCTTAGTACCTAGAAGGTTGAATTTGAATTTTAGAATGGGACACTCTTGCACTCGACAAATTTGCAAGTCAACGTTTTTTAATTCCAACAAGCCATTGAAGATGTTTTGAGAAGTTTGAATTTTCTTAAGTAAAAGTGATTGATCCGTATATAGACTGCTACATACTATAAAACATTGCAACTTTCTAAATCTTGATTACGACAAAGTTCCAATTTAGCTGATCCTCCCTTATAATTATACCCCGTTTGTGAATCCTTAATAAAGCCTTCCCATCCTACATTTCTTATAAGGTCATTTGACTAAGTGAGAGAATTATTTTGTGATAATTTTTGTTGACTTGCAACATTTGTTAAAAAGATCTGAATTTTGTGTGAAACGTCCACTTTTGAATGGAGGATATCATCAAGATTCACCTAATTTTGGTTCAAAAAAAATAACACCAAACAAAAGAGAATACCATCAAAATTCATCTAATTTTTTATCAAATAGAATAATACCAAATATCCCAATTGTAAATGAAAGTGCATAAATTTGAAGAAATAATTTGATTTTCATCTATATAATTTGAACATTTATTAATATCTTCATCATTCTCACTACTACTAAAGTAACTACACCTAAAATTATACAAATAAGTAATTTAGCATAGTTTCCATATTATTATATTGGAGTTTTTTTGAGCATTTACAAATTTAAATATCTTTATCACTTTCATCACTACTAAGGTAACTATACCTAAAATTGCCCAAATAAGCAATTCAACAAGATTTCCATTACTACATTGAAGTTTTTTTGGTGAAGGGTCCTATTGATAGTTGAAAGGGGATTCTAGATTCTCTTAGAATGTATTTTTTGGAACCCATATGAATCAACTTCAAAATTTTGAAGTAATGAAAATAGTAATGAAAAGTTGTTTCAGAAGTAATGAAAATAGTAATTGAAGTAATGAAAATTTTGAAGTAATGAAAATTAGGGAAAATAGGATTTAGAATAACGACCAATAGACTCTCATAAATAGTGAAAATACATTTTAGCTAGGCAAGAATCTAGATTATGCGGTTTTAGAAAGTAATTACCTTATATCCTATCCACCCAATAGTGTAGTTAAATTATACTGGAGTCTTTTGAAAATTTAGTAGTATTTTAAGGTAGAAGGTCCATAAATGAACCATCTAAGGGGTGGAAGTGAATTTTGGAGAGGTGAAACATCTTAGAATATTTTTCAATAAATTTTCCTTGAAAGGCAAGTTGAATTGACATCTAACCCAAGTTGTTTCATTTGTTTTGGAGCTTTGTAAAATTGGTTAGAAAATTTTGAAGTTGAAATGGCATAGGGCTAAAATGGACCACTTTCTAAAATGAACACTATCTGTACATTGCTGAAGGCTATGAAAAAGCAACATGTACAAATATGATACATTTAAAGAGGTGGTCCATTTTAGAGCCTGCTCGCATTTAGAACCTCCTACCTTAATTTGTTGAGCGCCGTCCTACAATGGAATACCCGGGTGCCAACAATCACCAACAATCACCAAGAGATCGAAGAGCTTCATTCCCAAGCAAGGCCCTGCGTTTTCTTGCTGCTCCGCCATCGACCCAATTCTCTCCCCAGCCCTAATCCTGTGCTCTCTTGCCGGCTCTTTGTGATTCCGTTTGCTTTGCTTCTCAAAGACGCTTCTTCACTGTTCTGCATTGTTGTAGTCAGAAACTCTTTGGGTTTTCTCCACACGATTATTTGCTTTGGAAGATCAATGCAATCTTGGCAGGAAGGTCGTGCATTCATGGCTATTTAAATTCAGGGTGGGTGCTGTAGTTTTTGTTGCTTGCGCTGATTGTGAGATTCCGTTTGTGAAGCATTTGAGCTACTTCGGGACACAAAATTGTAGCAAGCAATTATACGAACTTATGGTTTTAGGGCCTTGCTTTGCCTACTTCATTTGCTTCGTTTGTTTCAGCTGAAATTCGTAGTTAATGTAGTTCGATTTATATTGTTTGCAGGTTATGAACTGATCAATTTGATGCTTCAATCGTGATAGAGTCAGGGGACTTTCGCAGGTCAGAATCTGTAGCACTGGGATCTTTAATTTCTTTGGTTTGTGATAATTTGAATAACGAAAAAGACAAGTGTCTCCAGCATAGAGAGGTGAAACTGTGGTGCAGCTTTGGAGGGCATCTCAGACATGGACATTGCAGGTAGAAAGAAAACCAAGGTTGACACGTGTGTTAGAGATGAGAAGGTTGTAAAAAACGCAGAAAGTGTCACAACCTGCGTTCATTCTTCTGCACATCATGCGAAGTTGATGGACATTGCTCTCTGGAGCGGACTCCCTGAGGAGCTGCAGGAGCTTGTCTTCGCGCGCTTACCGTGGCCTCAAATCTACCGAGTCCAAATTCTGTCCACGGTGTGAAACCAGAAGCTGATGAGTGGTGCCAAGGATTTGCAGTTGAAACGGGCATGTGCCAGAGCTCAACCCAAGTCATTTGGCCTTCTTGCACAGGGAGATGGCCCAGGTTCGTTCATAGTGAAAATGTTTGACATTGCATCAAACAGATGGCATTCGTTTGGAACCTCACTGGGGTATGATCCCAAGTGTGGTGGAATCGAAGTAGTGAGTGCCAGTGATGGAGGGTTGGTGTGCTTTCTTTCCAAAGTGCAATCCAAGTTGAAGAAGCCCATTTGGCTTGTCTTTGTCTGCAACCCTTTAACTTGGGTGTGGAAACAGCTTCCTCCCCTCTCTGGCATAGTTCAGCAATATATCATGGTGCAACTGGTCATGGACCGAGAGACGAAACATTACAGAGTATTTGTTGTAGGCTATTGCGAAGACTCCAAAGTGGGGAATCTGGTAAATGTGTATCATTCGCAGACCGGGCAGTGGAACAAAGCGGATGGCTCCTCTTCTGGAGAAGTGGTTTATGGCTACCTTGACAAGTCCAATTCATATAAGTAAAAACGTGCTCCTTGTTCCTACCATTTTGCAGATGGACGGGTGCATGAGATTGTTGGTACCTTTTTTGGAAAGTTGGCTCTCGACTCGGATCTTGTGAAAGACCACTTATTTTGTCTGAAGGACGTGGAATCAAAAGGTGGGCTCCCGTCGCACTGCATTGAGGAATATCAAGTTGTGCATTGTGGAGCCAATTGGATCCCTTTGAAAGAGTGTCTCTTTAATCGTCTTCCAAGGATTCCTGAATTCATCAGCCTTATGATATGCTGTGGTTCTTGCATATTTTTGCATGCAAGGATTTTCTTCTGCTATTTGTAAACAACGGATTGGGGGAGGAGAATAGCCGTGACTCTTTGTGGCTTTACGAATTCTCTGGAGAGGAATGGCGTGAACTTTTAGCGATGCTTGGAGGTAATGATTTATTTCTTGATTAAGAGCAGATGTGTGAGCTTCGTTTGGATTCTATTCCATGAAAAATCATGTTTTTTGGCTCCACATCTTCAAACGGCTGTTGAAGTTGGCGGCAAAGGTGGTATATTTTGGAGGTTTCAAATTGTTCATCCATCTGAGGCTTTTGAGAGTGGAGAATTTGTTAATTTTGTATTTAGCAACGTAAAAGGAACTATGTCTATATTGAATGAAGTGCTTGACGGGGTTAGTGATTTCTCAGGCACGTGAGTTGTAGCTTGATAGACCTGTTCAGGACTTTTGGTCCCATGGCCTCTGCTTCGGAGCACGTTGATGATATGAACTCAATGTTTCATAGTCAATCATCTTCCAATATTGTGTAGTGACTTTTCCAAATGTGTGAAATGAACTCTCCTCAACTCTAGAGAAATGTGGAGAGCATGGGTTGGTTTTGGTGCAAACCTTGTGTGTCGGTGAAGTGCTGTTAAAGCAAGTGATTGCATGGAAGAGCTGTGACCATGGGAATTAGAACTAGGTAAATATGGTCTAGCAAAGAGGTCGATGCAGACCGCAAGTTTGTTATAGTGAACTCTGCAAGGAAGATTGTTCTCAACAAGGATATTTTGACGCCTTCCTACTCTCCCCCAAAGTGCGTGTCCACGAGGCTGGAAGGTAGAACAACTCCAGCGTAATATTCATTTTGTCCATTCTTGCTTACATGAGCCATTTTTTTGTGCGCTTTCATTCTTGGTTGCCGACTGAATGAGTAACTTACGGAGTGTTGCTGTTTGCAGTCACACTGCGTAGTGGTTTACGTATGGGGCAATGCCCGCAGAGGAGGGCATTGCACCAAATAATCGGCTGACGAGGAGGGCGGAGCCTGACGAGGAGGGTTGATTATTTGGCGCAATGCCCAACGATAAGGGTATTGCCCGACGTAAATCACGACTGAAAGAGGAGACAAAATTGGATGAAACAATGAGCCGGATGAAAAATCCATAATCCCCGATTACGCGGTTTTGCCCACGTAATTGGGGATTATGGCACAGAAGCTTCCCGCCGATTGAACGGGACGGGAACCAGGAGTGGTTTACGATTTAGCAATATGGTACCCGAGGATCACACTCTCTGCTTTAACTTGAAAACTGACACTGTTATCATGGTTTCAAATATGTACCAAAGTCTCTGGAGTATTCCCGCTCCCTTTGTGTGAGGTTACTACCCGTCCGGTCCAGTAGTGCAAAGCAGTCTACGGCTGGAAAGCATCTACAATATGGTAATCCTGTAAAGAATGTCGCACCAGGCCACAATCCCATGTGCGATATCTTCCTCTATTACCTTCAGAAAAAGATCGTGCCATCATAAAATGCTTTGTCTAATTGTGACAGATTTACTTAGCGAATCATAAATACGTCGTTGGTGCTTACTAATTAATAGCGATGCACAAATTTTGGGGGTAGAAGATGCTCTTACCGGTAGTGACATCCGTTCATGAAAAGGAATAGACCACTTTATGAATGCTTACCTTATTCACATGTAGGAGCACGTTGGGATACAACGCTGTTGAAAATGTTCATGTGCAATTGTTCGGGCCTTCTCAATAGACAAGTCCGTCTTCTGCAAACTTTCTCTTTCACTTGCGTTGGCCACATCCTGAATACAACCAATGCCTGCTAGAAGCTGCCGGAGCGTGCCGTGTCAAGTATTGAATTAGGTGGTCGAGAACAGCATGTATACTAGATCTCATCCTTCCCAGTGCAACGACAACGGCCATCGACCTCTTCAAAGTCAAAGACCGATATTTTCACTCCTGCTCAGATGAACAATTTGCTTTACTGACAGACTGAGTTTGCGTCCTGTGTATCCCATCTCCAAAATTACAGTGATGGCAGTCACAAAAGCTTCAGCTGTCGATACAAAATTTTCTCTCTGCAGAATATATCATATCAAGGAAAATATACAACAGCAAAGTATAGGAACGAGTCGAGCATCAGACACGAACATGGCTACGGATTCACACAACTTCCTTACTTAGAAACAGAGAGGGCCATCATTCGCGTCTTTTATCCATTGTTCTTAAAACACACTTCTTGTGAAATAATGTGTTTCTTCATGTACACACACATCAGGGACACCCGTAGAAGCAGTGAACCTCACGTCGTCTTCGCCGGCAGATTTTTACAGGCAGTCCCGGCCAAACACGAATGGTGGAATTTTCTAGTCAGTGCGCAGACGTTCTCCAAACGGAGGAAGATAGAAATTTAGTGTCAAGTAGCACCGGAAGTTTCTCTTAAGACGATCCACCCTGGCGCTTGAGATCTGTCAAAGGGTAAAAATTAATGCCAGGCCTTATAAGAATTGACCGTTATGCCACATTTAACTACTTTTGGACCTTCAAAGAGTCCAGAAGTAACATCGGGAGGAAAAACATCAAGAGAACATCAATAGATAATCATTGGGAGATCGTGGAAAACATCTATAGATCTATACAAAGCATCCAAAGATGTATACAAACATCTGGAGATCTCCTTATGTTAAAAGTCCAGAAGTAGTTAAATGTGGCATCGTTCTGTAAATGTGACGGTTCACCAAAATGGCCACTGCAATGCTTGACTGTCCTTTGAGCACCTTTTTCTTTTGACACAAATGAAACGGAATTTCTTTGCAAAAGATAAAATACAAACCACCAGACACAAGTGGTCTTGTGGGGATTCTTGAGCACCTTTATTCTCAGACAAATAAGTCGTAGGTAAGTACTACAAATAATTAATTAAGGATCTAGGACTAATTTGCACTTATCAACTTTGCACTTACATGCTTGACTATCCTCTCGCGAGCTCCAACATCATCTCTCTAGCCATCATTTTGTCTTGTATTTGAAGAAGAGGCCTAATATTATCCGACTCCACGAAACTAACATGAACGCAAAGCACATGGAGGGATAAGGAGTAATCCACTAAATTTGTAGTCAAGGCTCAAAAGCACCCAAAATCAACAATGTACCTAATTGCGGTAATTTCTAGACAAGGTAGTCATTCTAGAACATGAATCTAGGTAGACCATAAATAACTTATCAATTTGGTCAACAAATAATAACCTATCTATGGTCTACCTAGATTCACATTCTAAAATGACTACCTTGTTTAGAAATTATCGCAATTAGATACACTATATATTGGTTTTGGATGCTTCTTCCTTCAACTTCCCGCCGTTCTTTAAAAGATATCACCGTAGGTTGCCTGTAGATCAAAGCAAAGAAAATAAGCACAATGCAAGTGAATTAAAGTGAATCTCCATTTGAGCAGCGCAACAAATGTTTTTTTAATGCTTATACTTTCACAATGAATAGATGAATGATTGTAACATCCGCTGATAAATTACTTGAAGTAGGAGTCAATGAAAGCAGGGTTTTTGTCCTCCGAGCTCACTGTCACTATCTTATGAAAAGATGTTGTCACCACTGTTAACTTCATTGCTTCAATTAGGAAACCAAGGGCTGTCGATGTGTTGATGGTGGGCTGTCCACCGCCGTTGATAGTTTAGGTGTTTGGGCAAGGAGTTGGAGAAGGCGCCTAAGTTTTTCAAGCGAGCAACCTTTGAGAGCAACCTAAGTTTTTAAGGAGTGGGATTTGAAGTAGCTTGTCGATAGAGATTTGCAAGAGTGCAACCTTTGACGACCATTTTGACTTCTTCGGGTTTTCGAACTTTTCAACTTCAACTTCGGATTTGTAGGCGGTTACATTCCCATGACCTCCTTTCATTTATAAACTTGTCTTGTATATTGCATCAAACATTGTTTTTGACTATGCAGAATTCTTAGTAGTGCAAATAATTTGAAAACATTCAACAAGTGCAATGTTTGTCTGAATGCACAACGGAAAGTCGTTGCAATTTTAAAACTAAACATCAACCTTGCTCTTTAAGGAATTCTTCATAGACAAAATTTGATTCTTGACAAACATACAAACCTCAAAGAAGACATTGAGCATTTGAAAACACAAAGAAGTATAGTTGATTGCTTGCACTTACAAAAACAACACTTGCACTTTGAAGATGGAAGCATTCGCTATATGTTTATTGTGCTTTGATTGAGGTAATAAATTTCGGTGTCCAAAGCAATGATGGCAAGACTATGAAGAATAAATTGTAGTCTCTCATTAGATCATTCTTATTTTGTTTTCTGTAGAATTGAAATTTTAATGAATTTAGGGTTTGCCGCGGCAAAAAGGAATTGAGGAGGAAGGAAATAAATTTGGAGATTGAGTGTTTCAATGTAGGGAATTGGAAATGATTTTTGTCCGATGGCTACATGCCACAAGTACAATAATTATTCCCTAACTATCCATTCAAAAGATTCAATACTTGAGGCCGTCGGAACAAGTATGTGACTATCCACTCAAAAGACAGTGTACGGGTCACTATGACAAAAATGCACGAAGTTTGAAATATGCTTCCCGTTCAACCTATGCTGCATATATATGTCATTTTGTGCACTTATATGTTAGAGCCTACATGCAACTACCGCCACATCTTTCTTTGTAAGTCCAATTGTCCAATTGTGCAGCTTAACCCTTGAAGGACATATTGGTAGCCGTGGAAATCATGTGTTGTGACTCCATGTGACATCAACTACTTTGAAGAAGCCTAAAATATTCATTGGAAGTCAAAGAACTATTGAAGATCTTTCCTTTCCACTCCTAATACTATGGATGAAAAGTTGCACTTTTGTCATATGGGGAAAGATTCTTTGTCATTCAAAGGACGCAGAACATCCTCGTCGGTATTCAAGGGTTAAAGAGTATGAGAGCCATCAACATGATATTGATTCTAGGAAAAGCCGAAGGAAATAGAAGGAAGTGCTCGACCATTTCCACAGGTTTGGAGAAGCTAGGTTTGCATGGACCTTGAGGTTGTGGTTGCGATGAAGTCCTGCACCTCCAACCCTCGCGTAAAAATAATGTGTATTAGATAATCAGTGAGCCACGCTAGCAGAGAATAGGTTATTGTATATAACCTGTTGTACATTTTTTCAATGACAACCTTTGATCTTTATGATCCAAGGGTGTAGGAAGCAAGTTGAAAGGAAAGAAAGTTATGAATTGTAACTTGTCATGGCAATGGTCACGGTTTGCCAATGGGACGGTACTACATTAAGCGTTGAAAAGTCAATGACCGGTTATGAACACCAATTCCATTTCCTTAGAGAACGTCACTCTAAGCTTCATTCAAAGGATTAGAGACCTTAGAAAAATTTGAACAACAACCTCGCGGTTTACATCGAGGATATTTTCATTCAAGAAAGATATATTGTCATCCCTGACCTGATATTCTATTATCAACAATGTCAATCATCACCTAAGGTAGGAATATCATAAACAATTAAAGTTAGCATTCACCTTGGTCGATATGGGGAATTCCTTGAAAAATTGAACTTAATATGTGCAAGAACAAAGATGAAGAAGAATTTAACCCCTCACCGCCCTGGGTATCACAAAACAGATTGGAAAGGGGACGAAACTGGGCGGTGAGGGGTTAGAAATACATATATTTATTGAATATAAAAGTGGATTTTTCATTTGGACCCCATTCTTGTTTTGTAGATTCACCTAAAATAGCTACCTATAGAACTTTTTCCTAATCAAGTGTAAACTAATCAAATGCGAGCAAATTGAATCTTTTTTAGAGATAGCTACTATTGATTTCAAAACATCCTACTCTGCCATTAGGGGGGGTAACCGTTATTGGTATTCCTACCTTAGCGTCTTTATAAACCACAATACAACAACACTACCCCTATAGCACTCAAAAATGGAATATTCTTGTTTTCACAATTTCTCAACAGCGTTTTTTCAATTGATTGGATCACAATGCGTTTTTTCCACTTTTGTTTTCAAAGTCCCTATTCTTGACCTGCAATTACTTTGTACAAAATAAAAATACTAAAAATAGTCATTTATTAAATGCATTTATAATTTTTTTTCATCTTTCTATTTGTGTATAATATGTTCTTAAGAAAATCTTCTAATTATAAAAGATGTCTTGGATATGGTCATTTGACATGATATATGGATTAACATAAGGTGTTTTAAGAAATCTTGAGTATTTAGATTAGGCTCTATTCTACAAGCATTTAATCCTAAAGTATTGGATGTTCATCCACTCATTTTTCCATGACATGCTTACAATAACACGGTTGAGATGCTATAGAAGTTTAGCTTGATGGAGGTAACCAAATCAAACCAAATGTTTTGAAATTTGTTTTGATCTAGTTAACCCCTAGATGCTCAAGTGACCATTTTATGGTGGCTACCTAACTTTGGGCAATATTTTTGGACCAAAAAAAAGAATTCAAACTTTTTTTTCTTTATACAAATTAGATTGGATTGTCTTTCAATTTTTATATTCAAAACCAAGATTGCTAAGGTCAAACAAAAACTACAAAGGAAATAGCACACAGTTTTTAGAATTTGCTTAATGTTGGAAAAAATGATGTTGTGCTCATTACTAGGTCATATGCATTTTATAATAAATCAATAGAAACCACAATTTTGACCGATAAAAAAAATTTCAAATACGAAAAATAGATATTATATTTTGATAAATTTTTGAAGTTCTATTTTCAAAATTCATTTGAAGAGAATCTATAATTTTGACCATACGGATACTTTTGACTTTTCTTGCTTCACATTATCTTCTTTAATCTAGATTTCAATAAATTTACAAGTCTTATATTTTATATTTCATTTGTGTCTTGTCCAAATTCCTTAGAAATTTAGGTATTACAAAAATCTAGGCACTATAAAAGGCCATTTGGATTTTAGCTGTAGTTCAAATATAAGAAAAATTATTCAAATTCTTTTAAGTAATTTAAATATTTGAAAAAAATTTAAAATAGTTTATTTCTGTTGAAAAAAATTTAAACTTTAAACTTTAAAATTGCCAATCTAATGTAGCACTATTTGTTTAGGCTCCGAATTTTATTTTTTAAAATAATTTTTTGGCTGTAATTGCACTACTACATGCAATTAAACGGCCTTTTGCAAGCTTCAATTTTTTTCTAATGGGTTAAACATATGCAACTATAAGGAGCTTTGATCACTTATATAGTCATCATGTGCTTTTAAAAGATTGAATTATGTATTGATATAGCTCAATCTAGTTGTACAACTAAAGAAAAGAGTCTTTTAAATATAGTCCTAGTAGTATAGTCCTAAAAGTAATGACCTTTTAAGGAGATTTTTTTGTAAAACTTTATTAGAAATACATGTGTTTTTTGTCAATTTTACTAAAAATCTCCTTAAAAAGTCATTACTTATAGGACTATATTGCTGCAACTATGCTTAAAACACCCCTTTTCTTGTAGTATGTGCAAAATCTAATTAGCTAAAATAGATACAAGTGAGCTCTTTAGAGTTGAGTTTTCTTTTCAAAACTAATAAAAGACAATCCTACATTTGATTACGGTAAGTCATTTATATAAACAACTTATTATATCTTTCTTCAAGCTATTAGCATTGAACTTATGAAATATTGATTCTTTCCATTGTCTAAAAACTTGGTGTTTAAGATAATAGCCAACACTGCAAGTATATATGCTATATAGTTAGATTGATTTGGATAGTTCAATTTGGACGGTGGATGATACAAATGTATCAATAGTTACTCTATGTTATCATTTTGTTTTTTTCTTCATTATAGATTCATAGTCTATCTTAAAAATTGATAGTCTTCTACTATGTAAGATAGAATGTTGTGGTGAGGAGATAATCTTTTAGATTTGCCTTTCTTGTATGGTCGGATGATTTAAGCTTCACGTAGAAGTCTTTGTGTATTAATTGAATTTTATAATATTTGTGACCTTGTTTCAAGAAAATTATGGTTTGAGATTTGATTTGGAATTGTAGCATGTGAGAGGAGCATAACAATTGTGATTGAGTATAGAATACCAACAATAGTCAAATTCTATAATATACAATTGTTTAAGGTATAATTGTGGAGCTTTTGCCCTATACTTTTATTTTTTATTTTTTTATAATGTTGTGATTTTCAAACATCAACTTGTGTTTAGTACCTATATTTAAACAACTTTGCTTTCATTTTATTAGTTGAATACTTCTATTGCAGCTTTGATGTTGTGTTGATTTGCTTGACCAGTCACTCTTCTTGTCTCTTGGAACTTGAGCAATTGATATGCGTATGATTGCAATGACTTTACTACTCTTGTTGGTGAAATCTCCTTCTATTCTTGCATCGGCCATCATACCTTTGATCCACCTTCTAATTGTATTCTCACCTACAAGAAACCCTTTTCTATACCAAAGAACTATCTAGTATTATGAATCAGTGGCCAAAAAATATTAACTTTCTTGGATTCTTTTGGCATGTGTCCTAGTAAGGTAGAAAATGTTTCTATAACATCCCTATTAAAAGATGAAATTGGGGGACAAAAATGCCCTTGTTGAAAGCATTTCATTGATGGCTTGTTCACTTTTGACAATTGCTCATCATACCTACAACCACCTATCAATAAACTCAATATATTAGTAAATGACAATAATATTTCTATAAATTGAACCATTAAGTATTATGAGATATCAAAGAACTTAATATCAAAGTATTATCATGGTATGATTTACCTTAAAAAGGCTTCCCCATTTTCATCCTTTTCCAAAGAAAAATTGGGAATAAGTGGTTTGTGTAATTTTGAAACTTTTCTAATTAAGAGTTTCATAATACAAAACCAAGAAAAATGCTTTGGCAGTTATAAGGGTGCACAACCATGTTGTATAGATAAGAGAGCAATATTTGTTTATGTTGGAAATGAATGTAGTCTACTTTGAGTCTCTTTAGTATTTCTTATATCTTTGCAACGTTGCATGGCATCTACTACCACTTTTGCACAAGTTGATATGAATCAAGGGTATTTTTTAATGTTAAATTGGGATTCACTAATTCCAGTTAAGATTATGCATTGTCTTGTTCATGACAAAGGATTCTATTGAAAGCTTGTAGGAGATTCATAATGGTTCCATTGGGATATAAGTCTTCATTTTGCTTGCACACTATGCTAAAAGACTTGGTAAGCAAAGTTCCAAACTCTTGCAATGGCAATTTTTCTATCAAATCATATGTTTTCAACCTACAAGCTGTTCACTACTAATCAAAACAATTTCTTGTCCATGTATCTTTTGTGATACTTGACTTTCTACTATTGCTCAAAACACTTTGCATTCCTATTGGGTCATAGTTTAAGAAACCACTTGCTAGTTTTCACTACTTGGTGGCGATAAATGCATCCCAATAGAGGTGAAGTTTTTTCACTTGAACAACTTTTATTAGCCAAGCAATTGAAAAGAAAGAACTATATCAACAAAACACTCATAGTTAGCAAGGGACATTGGAGTATACAAGTCAAGATTAATTTCACTCTCTGGAATTGGAGTAATACAATCATCTAAGTTACTACTAGAACCAAAGTTTGATAATATCAAATCAAATTTTCGCTCTTCCAATGAGTCAACCCCATAGAGACTCAGGGTAGAAAAATCTATTTCTATGTTGAATAGATCACTTTGAAGATTTTTCCTTGGAACATTTTGCACTTGCATAAAAAGAGAGCATAGAAGAACGGCCTCAATATCAAAACAAAAAATGCTAAAATGCAAGATCTTCCTTTTTGCAATTTTTTTGAGCTATTGCCTCTTCTCTTGTAGCATCACTATTCCTACCATGTGGCCACCTCCACAACCTTTCATCAAACATTGAGAGGCACACAACTCTAGTCCTTTCACAGATGGAACTCTTATCCTCTTGACTCTTTCTATATTGGCTTTTAGCTCTCTCAATTACTCACAACTACTCACAATTTGTGAACAAGTGACGGATACTAACAGTGCCCTTTACAAACCAAGGTCAAGGTCAATAATTCTACTTTTAATAACTTCATCTAAAATTTTGGTTGGCATAGCAATTGCATGTATTGGTTAGAAAAATCTTATTGTTAATTCAATATTGCAATCTTGAGCAATCAAAGAGGTCAAATGGCTCAACTCTCTTGCATTGAGATTGTGTCCAATAATTGCGAAGCATGCCAAGTCATCAAAAATACTCATTGATAGCACAAACCTCACCGCTTTGTGGCTTTTTGTAGGTCCTAACCGACATTTATTTCTGATAACTTGGCCTTCTTCGGTAGTTACCTAGTCCATTCTTGACACAATGATAATGTAGGAAAGCAAGAGCTATATTTTCATTTTTTCCCCTCTTTGTCCAAGCTATTTCAAGTATTGTGTCCAAGGGGATTTTGATCCTTGATCTCTAAAAGTTGCTTCATTGGTCTTCATCTACTCCAACTAAAATAGAAGCACCACTAGTCGACCACGCCTAGGACCCAACTTACGAGGGTGCAGTATTTCAAGCCAAGGCTAGAACAAATTTCCAACGAGAGGTGGGAAAGTGCTTTTTTGGATCTTTTCAAGGTTGGGACTCATAAGATTATGACACATGTCTCCAAACAGTGAGCAAGAAAGTAGGAAGTAGTGAGCAAAAAAGTAATTCTTGAATGATCGGAATTGGAAGACTCTAGACATTGGCTACTAGTGAAATGTACTTTTGGCTCCCAAAATTCATTATCATTTCAATTTCGGGAATTAAATTCTGAAAAATTTAAAACCCCCATATTTCTTATCTTTTTGCATAGAAAAAATTCCCATCACCTCTTACTGCGCATGATCTGCTCCAAAATTGCTTAAATGATCAACTTCTGGTGCTTGTACTTTAAACTTCTTTGAATGTGCAGTCAACTACATCCAATAGGTACTGAAATACCTTCTTGTGTATTCCAGACTTCAATTTCTACAAGCTGCACGATTATAGGGAACCAACTGCTCTTCTTCCCATGGTGACCAGTTCCTCCATTAGAGGAAATTTCAGGCCTTTGGAGGGCTGCTCCAAAGCCCTCCAAGGTACCCTAAAATTTACTTTCTTTTTGCTCAAAAAATCAATTTTTCCCTATTTCTGCCTTGCTGAAACTATAGCGGCAGTGGCGCAGGAACCAGAATTTACAAATAAAAATAACTAATTGTATATATATATTATTTAGTCTTAAAATTTTAATTAAAAACAAAAAATAAAATAAAAATCGCGAAAACTCATTGTTCACTGCAGCAGTCAACTGGAGTGACAAACCAAGCTTTTTAATAGCTTGGTTTGTCGCTCCGAAGTAGCCCTCCGGAGGGCTAACATTTTTTCTAATGCTTTTACACACTAAACCATCATGCTAAGCATGGATACATAGAGAGTGAAATGAGATGCACCCCACCTCCACTATCAAATAATGATTTGTCCCTTACAGGACCAAGGAAAAAGAAGATGTTAACCTTGAGTGCCTAGTGCGTGTTTACTAAAATCCAGACCCTTGTGAATTCATTCCAATCAAACTATCACCTAACAAAAGATCCGCGTAAATTAATCGTACCAATTGGTAGTGGAGACAAGCCCGGAGCTCAAGGAGAAAGGGACACGTCCTTTGACCATACCATTGAAAAGATTATAGTAGTCAATCAAGAAAATCTTTAAATTTTGAGAGGCAAGATCCCATCACTGGGGCGCTTAGGGATTAAAGTGGTCATATGCAGTGGGTTATGTAGGTTGTGTTTGTGTTCTGTAAGGTAATTGTAAAAAAAAAAAAAAATACAGTTATGTGTCGTGTTAATTCTTTATTCTTCACATCTCCTAGCTAAGTTCGGATCTTTGATTGCAAGTATGAATTCAAAACGTCCAAATTTTATCATGCGTGGCAAATAAAAGAATTCTTGTGCTTTTCTATTGAAAAAATTTGCCCTACAAGGCCTACTTTGAATGACTAGCAAACTCGGCTCCTCGGACCTTCGCATTCTTCTTCTTCCAGACCTCTAAGGAATCCGCCTATATCGCGTGTTTGTGGAAGAGCTTTCCCTTTAGGCCATCACCCTCCGCCCTCGGGACTTTGCCTTGCAATAACCTATTGTTGTTGCAAATAGCCTTGACTTCAAAGATAATGCAGTGGAATATGCCATTAGAAAAAATTGAGGGCATTTAGGAGGTCGTTTGATTATTGGCAACATTGCAAATACAACAAAAGCAAGAATTAAAAAATAATTAAAAGCATTTTTTTTTTACATCACTTTAGGTGATATGGAAAAATATTATAGTGCCAATCTTTCCAATTGAAGGTAGATATAAAAGAATCTACAAGCCTAAAGAATTCTAACATTGCCATCAACTCATATTTTGACATTTTAACCCCTAAAACCTCAAACGGCGTTTTTTGGCAATCCAACAATTTTGGGCAGCTCATTACGAACAGAAATTTTATTTTTCTTCTTTGAATATTTCATACAATGTGTGCCCGAGGAATAGCCTTAAGGCTTAGTAGTTTTCAAAACTTTTGACTTTATAGTTAAAAAGTTATTGGATGATATGTCATTTTCAACGATTGGCGGGCAACTCAATTTTTTTTTTTAAATTCCCTTTTTAAGGAAATTAGAATTTGAAATTGGTTCTCCAGATTTATATATACAAGTAAAACTTTGAAATATTCACTTTTGATTTATGAGATGAAAATTACAAGGTGTTCTAGATTGCGAGTAGTTATGGATTCCCTACTCTAAAATAAACTTTGAAGTCCTTTATTTAACTCAATTTTTAATGTTTTTTGAAAAAAATAAGAATATAGGATGTATATTGCTTATTGCAACATTACAACCATTGAGATTGACATTTTTCAATTCCAAAATTAAATTCTTAATAATTTAGTGTTTTGAATCATTCTCTATTTCTTTCTACAACCTATTTTTTCCTATATGTTGTACAATTCTAAATGATTTGAAATTTTTCAAGCACGTAGCCAACTTGCTTTAAAGAATGAATATAAGGAATAAGAACCATTTTGGACATGTTTTCATTTAAATGTGACCTTGTGAAGTGCAGCTGTCCAATTTTTTGAAGGGCCCAAAAAAGGGTTTTTGTCAATTCAAATGCTAATATCTTGCAATCTACATGTTGAGAAATTCTGAAAGTTTTTCTACATATTTTCAAACAAATTTACTACAAGATCCTACGGTTACAAATGTCCAAAAATGTTTTTTTTCTAAAATCTAGTACTTGTATTCATAATGGCAGTTTGGGAGTGTTTTTGGTGAAAACATAGTCTCCGACCTTTAGAGGTTAATTTGTAAAAAATAGGAAATTTTAATTTTCAAAAGAATTAAAAAATGAATTATCTGATAAGAATTCTTTGTGATGAGATTTGACCAAAAAATGAGGTCAAAATATTCTCTAATGTCTAGAAGTTCGTACGCAAGGAAGGTCTATTTGCACAGATAAAGAGGATATAAAATAATAATGTATTTTAGATGCCCTTTGATAAGAACATGTCTATCAATTAGGGAAATATATCATAGAAATTTTATCTGAAAATCATTAATTTAACTTGCTCAATATTAT
Organism: Neckera pumila; assembly: GCA_963969595.1. Lineage (NCBI taxonomy): Eukaryota > Viridiplantae > Streptophyta > Bryopsida > Hypnales > Neckeraceae > Neckera > Neckera pumila. The sequence continues at coordinate 6,457,887 of OZ018409.1, forward strand.
AAAAAAACTAAATGTCAACATGTGACAAATGAAAAAAATTGATTTTAAAATAAATAGTATTTTTTAAATTAAAAAAGATAAAGGGTTACCATTACAGTTAACCCCTAAGAGCCCAAGGCCTTTTCTACCTCAAAAAACACCCAAAACTGCCATATCTAGAGCATTCATCAAAAAAGTTTGAAAAAATGATTTTTTGGGAATGTAACCGTTGGATCTTGTAGTTAGCTTGTGTGAGAATATGTGTAAGAATTTTGTGAGGTTTGACCGTATAGATTGGAAGAAATTTGCATTCAAAGTCTGTTTTTTTTTTTTTTTCCACTGTGCCCAAAAATTTTAGATGCCTTTGACTGCCATTTGCTGAATTTTTCTCCACTATAGACCTCCAATTTAAATTTTTTTCTTATGGGAAAGCATGTTAGGCTTGTGCATGCCAATTTTTAAGGCAATTCAAGACAATCCCAGTATTCAAAAAAATTAAAATTTGCCACTATGTCCCAAGAAATGACAATATAGTAGGCCATTTTCAAATAATTTTTCCCATCACAAGTTTTTTGATTTAGAAAATCTGAACAGTAGATTGAAAGATGCACTTGTTTTTTAGAAGTAGGAAAAAAAAAGTTTGAAAAATGTCAAAATCTCTAACATCTACAAGCTCCTAAAGCCTAATGTGACCTCCCAATAGGCACAACAATAGCCTCTCTTGCCACCTCTCCTCTCTTGCCACCTCTGCTGCCCTTTGGGAGTCAAAGGCAGGGGCAACAGATTCCGAAACTGAAATTTTTCTTCAAATGCTCATAACTTTTGGAGTATAAGTCAGATTTTGGTGAAGGTTATCTTTTTGCAAAGCTAATGTGATTTTGTACCTTCTAAAAAAGTTTCAAAAAATCATGTGAAAAATTGAGGTCACATGAGCTTGCCCAAAGTACCAAATAACCCCCGCAAGGACACTTGGGCTTTTAGGGGTTAAAGCATCTAAAAACAAATTTTTGTTTTTTGCACTAGGCTCATAATACAAAAGTTATAGCATTCAATTCTACAAAATGCAACCAAACTAGCAGATGTTTCTAACAATCACCCAAATGCCTTTCAAAACTTAAATGGAAAGAACTTATTTTCTTCAAATTGTGGTAATTTAATCCCTAAAGAACAAGTGTCCTTTAGGAAGACAAATGAGATTTTAGGCAAGCACCTCTGGGCTGAATTTTTGTCAGGATTTTTTTGAAAATTCTTTTGAAGATAGCAAAATTACTAAGCTTTGTGGGAACATAAATTTTTTTAATTGGTGCTTGGGAACAGAAGTTATGCCCAAATTAGCTCAAAACAGAGAGAGGGTAGCAAAATTTTTTTTGCAAAACTTTGAATTTTTATTTCAATTTTTTTTCACCATAGATTATACTTTTGTCTATCTAGAAAGCTTTGATTCATTCCATTTGGATTTGTTATGAGAAATTTATGGACTATCTTATTTTTTGGGCATTTAGAGCATCTTCATGGAAAAATAACTTGTAGGATTCATTTTTGAAATGCAATCTTTTTATCATTTAAAAAAAAAAAGATCCCCATGGTTTAGTTTTTTCCTGAAATAACTTAACCATTAGAATTAATACATTTTCATTCTATATAAAATATATTTAGATTTTAGATTTTTTTTCTATCTCGTATCTACTTCTACTTAACAATTTTTTTAATAATGAAGATTCATTTGTTGAATTTTTTTTTGCTAGACTCTCAACTCAATTCTCCACTATAAAGGTTTAAAGCTTAAAACTCTGTAGTGCAAAAAATTAAAGTTAAAAATGTTCAAAGTCAAAAGATCTAGTCCCATAATGTTTTTTTGGGAAAAAGGCCTTGCGGCTTTCAGGTTTGAAAGCGTCATCTACAGCCATTGTGCAATGGTGGTATAAAAATATAGTGAAAGGCTTGAAAGGTAGCGTAACTAAAGAATAAAGTAGACTAGAAAGTCTTCAAATTTAAATGGTGACAATGCAAAAGCAACACCATATGACACCTAATCCATAAACCATCTGAAAGACAAAGAATTTGGAGAGTTGCCTCAAAAAAAGACAAGCAAGTCTTCAATATATGAAGATCGAGACATCTTGTAACCACACGCATGAAGAAACATCATACATCTTACTAAGACTCTATCATAATTTGTTTATATGCCTTAGATGCTTTGCCGTTTTAGAACAGTGGAAACCACATGGAATACAAGAAGAAGACATCTAGACCCTAATCTACCACCCTAAACCCTAAAATAGTTGAAGTATGCATTTTGTATAGGAACCATAAAAGACGTGATAAAAGGAAGAAATTCTACTCTAATACACATTGCTATGAAATATAGGATTTGCCAGTGACCAAGATGTCTTGTCATTAGAGGTCCTAGCAACTACGGTTACCCCCCATGTGTTGGGCCAAATCCCATGAGCCACGTCAGACTATGCCCACTTTATAGGACGGGTTTAATGTCCTACCTTTGAAACATTGAAAGTAAGAGTTTCTCCACCAACTGTTTCGTACGACCTTGGTAACAATACTTTATGCTTGTTGTGCTTATTTAGCACAAAATGGCTCTACACTAGCACCACGTTGTATATAGTGCAAATTTTGTCATTCCTTCCATTACTCCTACATTTGTACGGCAACAGAGGGCCTTTATAAAGGGCAGTTTTGCACTCACGCTAACGTAGACTACGGCCATAGTGGATGTTGACGTGATAGAAGGTAGTGGTGTATGTGCAAATAAGAGGAAGAGCTTTTGTGAGGCTGAGGAGAAGCGTTGTTTTTTTTTATTGGATGTGCTATTCTATCACATTGATTAAGCAATTTCTATTTTCATTTTTTAGAGATGAAATCATATGTTGAATACAAGTTAAAAAAAACTCACATTTTTTTGGAAAATTTTGTAATTGCTATGAGTTCTTAAAGAAGAAATAATAATTAAAAAAATAAGAAACTCAATCACAAGCCTTGCTCTAATGCATAACCTTCAAGCATGTAGGGACTCTTTGGAACCAATTGTTCACAATGCACACACCTCATTACTCTTGAAGGGTGGAGAAAATCATAAATAAAAATAAATAAATAAATAAAATAAAAATAAAATAAAAATATAAGAATATAAAATTATATAAGAATTTATATTAAAATAAAATTAAAGATCCTATAAATATTTATAAACACATATGTAATACAAGATATTTATATCAAAATAAAACTAAAGATCATGTAAATACTTGTAAGTACATGTAAATGTAATAGATATGTACAATGCAAAAGACAAGCTTTTATTTTTAGCTCTCTTTCTCCATCATTTTGAGGAAAAACTTTAATTGTTGACTTCAAAGAGCACCATAGTAGTGACTTGGCGCCTTAGTGGCAATCAAATAAAGATGATCAATCCAATTTTGACAAATTGTTGGTGGGGAGCAGTGGCTAGCCATGGCAACACAACAATTGAATAGTGATGGTGCCTCACCACTTGAAGTAGTCTACTCTTAAAGCGACCATTTAAGCCTACACAAAATAGTGAAATTAGGTTGCCCCATACTAAATCCTTGACGTTTGACACTATATAAATATTTCATGTTATTGTACAAGAATGCATCACTTTTGAATTAGATATTGTTGTAATTGGGACTTATAAACCTCCATGTGTACAAATTAAAAATATTTGTAGAAATATTTATTAACTTTGGTGGCTCCTAAAGTAACTTTCTTAGGGTAAGGCAACCTAATTGTTAAGGCAACCGATTTTCACTCTTTTGTGTAGTTACCTTATATCCTATCCACTCAGTACTCCAGTGTAACTGCAGTACCTTGAATAAGTGAAAGCAACTTCAGTTAAAATGTGGAGTGCCATCCTACAATTGATCGAAAAGCTTCGTTCCCACGCCGAGCCCTGCGTTTCTTCACTTTGCTTTCTGCTCCGCCATCGCCTCAATTCTAGCTCTTCCCAGCCCTATTCCTGCCTCTCTCGCCAGATCTTTGTGATTCCGACTCCTTTGCTTCCCAAAGACCCTTCTTCGATCACCGTTCTGCATTGTTGTAGTCAGAAAACGTTTTGGTTTTTCTCCACACGATTATTTGCTTTGGAAGATCAATGCAACCTTAAGGTCGTGCATTCATGGCTAATTAAATTCAGGGTGGGTGCTGTAGTTTTTTTGTTGCTTGCGCTGATTGTGGATTCCATTTGTAGAGCATTCATGCTAATTCGGGACATAGAATTGTAGCAAGCAATCATACGAACGTATGGTTTTAGGGCCTTGAATCTGTCGGCTTGTGTTTTCATTAGCAGCGTTTGTTCAACTTCGTAGTTAGTTCGATTTATATTGTTTACGGGTTATGAACTGATCAATTTGATGCTTCAATCGTGATAAGATTCAGGCGACTTTCGTGAGTGAGAATCTGTAGCACTAGGGAACTTTCCTTTGGTTTGTGGTAATTTGAAATACGAAAAAGGCAAGTGTTTCCAGCATAGAGAGGTGAAAGTGTGGTGCAGCTTTGGAGGGCATCTCAGACATGGAAAGTGTCTCATCTAGCATTAAACGGAAGGTTGTAAAAACAGCAGAGAATGTCAACACCTGCGCTCCCTCTTCTGCACATCATGCAAAGTTGATGGACATTGCTCTCTGGAGCGGACTCCCTGAGGAGCTGCAGGAGCTCGTCTTCGTGCGCTTACCGTGGCCTCAAATCTACCGAGTCCGAATTCTGTCCAAGGCGTGGAACCAGAAGCTGATGAGTGATGCCAAGGATTTGCAGTTCAAGCGGGCATGTGCCAGAGCTCAACCCAAGTCATTTGGCCTTCTTGCACGAGGAGATGGCCCAGGTTCGTTCATAGTGAACATGTTTGACATTGCATCAAACAGATGGCATTTGTTTGAAACCTCACTTGGGTATGATCCCAAGTGTGGTCGAATCGAAGTAGTGAATGCCAGTGATGGAGGGTTGGTGTGCTTTCTTTCCAAAGTGCAATCCGAGTCCAAGGAGGCCCCTCGGCTTGTCTTTGTCTGCAACCCTTTAACTCGGGTGTGGAAACAGCTTCCTCCCCTCTCTGGCCTAGTTCAGCAACATATCATGGTGCAACTGATCATGGATCGAGAGACGAAGCATTACAGAGTGATTGTTGTGGGCTTTTGCAAAGACCTCCAAGTGGAGAATCTGGTTAATGTGTATCATTCGCAGACCGGGCAGTGGAACAAAGCAGATGGCTCCTCTTCTGGAGAAGTGGTTTATGGCTACTTTAACAAGTTCACAGCAAGCCTCGGACATGCTCCTTGTTCCTACAATTTTGCAAATGGACGGGTGCATGAGATTGTTGTAAACGATGACAACTTTCCTCGAAACAATGCTCTCGACTGGGTTCTTGTGAAAGACCGTTTTTTTCGTCTGAAGGACGTGGAACCAGCAGGTGGGCTCCCGTCGCACTGCATTGAGGAATATCAAGCCGTGCATTGTGGAGCTAGTTGGATCTTTTTGAAAGAGTATCCCTTTAATCGTCTTCCAGGGACTCTTGAACGCATCCAGCCTTATGCTATGAGGTGGTGGTCGAATATTTTATTTGCATGCAAGGATTTTCTTCTGCTATTTGTAAACAACAGATCGGGGGAGGAGAAGAGCCGTAAGTTGTTGTGGCTTTACAAATTCTCTGGAGAGGAATGCCGTGAACTTCCAACGATGCCTGGAGGCAATGATATCATTTTTGATCAAGAGCAGATGTGTGAGCTTCGTTTTGATTCTGTTCCATGAAAAATCATGGTTTTTGGCTCCATATCTTCCAACGGCTGTCGAAGTTCGCAGCAAAAGTGGTATATTTTAGAGGTTTCAAATTGTTCATCCATCTGAGGCTTCTGAGAGCAGGGAATTTGTAAGTTTTCTGTAACTAGAATTTTGCAACATAAAAGGAACTATGTCTATTTTGTCCATTCTTGCTGAAATGAGTCATCGTGATCTTAAGTTTGTGTGTGCTTTCATCCTTGGCTGCCGACTGAATGAGTAACTTATGGTCTGTTGCTGTTCGCAGTCACGGTGTGCGTATTGGTTCACATTTTTAGCAGTACGGTAACCGAGGATCGCCCTCTCTTCTTCAACTTGAATTCTGACACTGTTATCTTCGTTTCAAACTGATGTGCTCTTGTGCCATTGCCACAGTCAAAATAAAAGCAAAAGAATTTTTTATTTTATTTTAATTCAAAAGTACTTTTTTTTATTATTTCAATTCAAATAGAGTAGTGCCAAGGGCTGTGTGTTGCGGTGGGAGAGGTTGTGTTCTTGACACAAATAGAAAACTCTATGCATGAAGAGGTGCAAGGGCCTTGCGGTTTTGTGGCATTTGGACACGCAATGCAAAAATTCTATTCTTTCAAAATAAAAGGTACTTTAATTCAATTTTCCGATCTATAGAAAACTTTGAAATTCAATAACTTTCACACGAAAGGTGCAAATGTCATGAAACAAAGTTTATGCACCCCTCCTCACAAAGAGCTTTCGAACCGTATAAAGAGTGTAGCAAAATGCCTCACAGTCTATTAAATCTCAATGTATCAAACAAAACAAATAAACATAGTAAACTACCTTATTCCAAGCTAATTGAAGATATAGAATGGTGTCGTGCCGTTGCCACAATCAAAATAAAAGTAACAATAATTTTCTAATCTTCTTTTTTTTTTAGACTTTGAAATTCAAAAATTTCCACTGGTGTGAGAGGTTGTGTTCTTGATATGAATAGAAAACTTTATGCACAAAGGAGTGCAAGGGCTTTGTTTTGTGGTGTTTGGACATGCGAAGTTAAAGTTATGTTTTTTCAAAAATAAAAGATAATTTAATTCCATTTTTTAATTCAAAAAGATATCTAATTTTCACACCGTTGGTTGAAACACCACAAACTTGGCACAAATAGAAAGTTCTGTGTACAAAAGAGTGCAAAGGCTTTGTTTTGTGGCATTTGGACTCGTGATGTAAAAGTTATGGTTTTTCCAAAATAAAAGATAATTTCATTCAATGTTGTGATTCATAAAATTCTTAAAATTCAATAACTTTCGCACCGTAGGACCAAACGCCACAAATCAAAGTTTGTGCATCCCTCCTTGCCAAGAGCTTTTGAGCGGGCCCAATAATGCCGCCGGACGCCTCATAGTTTGTTTCATCAAACAAGCAAAAGAAAACAAAACAAACAAACAAACAAACAAACAAACAAACAAACAAACAAACAACCTAATTTAAGGTATAGATATGTACCATAATCTTTCCTTATTCTACTCTCATTATCTCATTGTCACTGTGAAAGGTTATTGTCCGTCTGGTACGGCATTGCAAAGTAGTCTATACGGCTCAAAAGCATCTTTAAAATGATAGTGTTGTAAGATAGAAGCACCATATTCAATCATTTAAGCAATTTTGGAGCAGATTGTACGCATTAAGGGACTATGGTGGAAATATTTCCCATGTAGGAAGATAAGAAAAATGGCAATTGCAAATTTTTCAAAATGATATTCCCAAAATTAAAAAATTTGTAAATTTTGTGAGCCAGAAAGCACATTTCACTAGTAGTCAATGTCTAGAGACTTCCAGTTCCGATCATTCAAGAATTACATTCATGATGGCTGCTTCCTATTTTCTTGCTCACTAATTAGGGACATGTGTCATAACCTTATGAGTCCCAACCTTGAAAAAGACCAAAAATACATATTCCAAGATTTGATTGGATATTTGTCCTTGCCTTATTGAAAATATTGCACCCCTACAAGTTAGGTATAGGGCATGGTTGACAACTAGTGCTTCTACCTTAAATGATTGTTGATGTCTTGCTAGGCTGTATGCAACATCATCTTCTATTGTATTTCCTTTAGAAAAAGATTGTGCCATCACAAAATGCTTTATCCAATTGTGGCAAATGTACTTAGCGGAAATCACAAGTACATAATTGACAATGATGCACAAATCGGGGTTAAAAATATGTAATGGCATTCCTTTATAGAAATAAATAGATCACTTGATCAATGCATACCTTATTCACGTGTAAGGTGGAGCCACGCATAACCAACCAGTGATCCATATCCAACCTGTAGATGCAGTTATTTTCGTCCAAGGTTGCACCAGATTATTTGAAGCTTAGAACATCTTCTTTTTTTCATTTCAAGGTTGGAACTAATAAGTTCATAACTCATGTCCCAAGTTTTGAGAAAGAAGCTAGGAAATAATGAGTAGAAAAAAAGTTCTTGAATGATCGGATTTGGAAGAGCCATGGGTCCGGAGTACTTTTTGCCTCCCAAAACTCATAATAATTTTAGTTCAAGCAATAAAGTTGCCAAATTTTTTGCAATCCCCGTCATTTCTATTGATACACCATTCCTCTGAAAAATATTTGTTTTGCCTTGCACCATTCTAGATCATGTTGGAATTGCTTATTTGGTTGGTTATGGGTGGCAAGCTCTACCAAACCCGCATATTGGGATACAACGCTCTTGAAAAGATTCACAATTGTTCCGGCCTTCTCAACAAACAAGTCTGTTTTCTGCAAAATTTCTCTTTCACTTGCATTGACCACATCTTCAATACAACCAATGTCTGCTAGAAGCTTCCCCAACATGCCGTGTCAGGTATTGAATTAGGTGATCTAGAACAGCATTTATACCACATCTCATCTTTCACAATACAATAATGGTAGCCATAAGGTAGATAAGCCTATTACCACACTGATTTGCAATGTGAATATCTTGGGCCAATTTCAGGAGGGATACATATTTTTCAGAGGTGTGCTCTTGTTTCACAAATCAAACCCAAGTGGAATTATAATTTTCCAATCAAAATTATAATTACTGTGAATTTTTGAAGTGTTCAACCCTAAAATTACAATATTGCACATAGAGTGGAGTCAAAAACACCGTACTAACAACACAAGACCACCCTTCCTTATATCTATTAGCACTTTAAGTATAGACCAATGAAAGTTTGACACATTATCTTTTATAACATTAATGCTCTGATTTTGTCAGAAAAGTGAATGGATTTGGATGAGTGTTGTGGCAAAATGGGGCCAAAAATAGGATGGCGGAAATTGGCAAATGGCGGAAATGGGTTGGTCTACTTTAAACTGCTTCAAAGATGGCAGCTATAGATTGCTTCAAGGACCGATATTTTCACTCTTGTTGAAATGAACAATTCGCTTAATTACAAAGTTTGCATCATGTAGATAGATAGAAACTCCGGTCTTCAAAGAAAGTTGGCATGAATAAAATGTCTGTTAGTAATGACAATGAGCTAATGTCTACCGGATCAAAGGCCATTGATGTAAATTGCATCATTATATCCAATCTCCAGATTGAAGGGATGGCGGTCAGATAAGCTTCATCCATAGAAATTCAATTTTCTCTCTGCAAAAAATATCATACCAGAAAAAATATACAGCAATATAGTATAGGAACAAGTTGAACATTAGAGAAGAACATGGCTACCGCCATCCTCCCTCACACGAGTTCTTTACATACAAAACAGAGAAGGCCATCATTTGCATCTTTTTTTCCATTGTTCATAAATGCGATTCTTGTGTAATAATGTGTTTCTTCAAGTATACATCAATAAATCAAACATCTATAGTTTTGAGAATAAATTTCTTTAATTTTTGGTCCCCTTCATATCCCTACATCTTGAACTTGATGGAGGACGATTTTTCAACAAATATTGAAGTCGTAAATTCATGCCTACGTACCTTAATTGTACATATTACGTGTATTTTTATGCACTGAATCAGTGTCGTCTAAATCTTTTTCAAAAGTGTACAATTTATGTACTTTAATTATATAAATGTGGTATCCAAAATGCACCTAAATTGTATTGATACAAGTACAACAATTGTACATTATTGATAGGCATTGTTTACGCATTAATTCAATGCGTAAAAATACATATAATACGTATGATTATGGTATGTAGGTATGAATTCACAACTTCAATGTTGTATTTGTACGAACCTATGAACCTTATAAATTAGAGATGTATTTAGTGTAGAAGCTCAAGCCAATATTTATAAAAGAATTATCATTCAAAGTCACCTTTCCAGTTTTAAACTTTCTATATGTTAATGAATTAAATGTCATTGTGTCCATTTTCTTAAGTACAGTGGCTCTAATAAGTCTTTGTATACTTCAAAAATTGCCATAACTAATTGAAAGATAAGATTTTTCCAATAAATTTGGACAAGTGTAAGTGTAAGTAATGTACTCGTATAAAATGATTTTTAAAAAGTTTAATAATCCTTTCTTGACAATTTTCAATAATTTAATCAAATTTAATTGAGAAAAGAAACCTTTCAACACAAGTAAATATTTTTTCATGATTCTTTAGTAAATGGAGTAAGAATTCTTTCTGGAATTTTTGGTTAAAAATCTTCAAACTTTATAATTTTATTGAGTGAAATATTATCCACTTAAGTATGCTCCAAAATTTTATATTTCTTATATTTCACTCCAAAAATCTCTAAAAGAAACAAATAATAGTATAGAAATATTTCATACACTTTTCAAACTTTTTTACAATTCATTTAAAATTTTTTAAAGCAACTTATAAGAAATGCAAAAATTTAAAGTCATACTTTAGTCAATAATATTTTGCTCAATAAAATTTTAAAGTTTGAAGAATTCTTACCAAATAATTCTAAAAAGAATTCTCATTCCACTTACTAAAACAATCTCTAAACAAATTGACTTGTATTAAAAAAATATTCACTAATAAATTTGATTAGATTATTAAATAAATTAAAAAAAATGTAAGACAAATTTGAAATATATTTTAGGCAAGTTTGCACCACAATATATCAAAATTCTAGTTAAAATATCTAATTCTTTAATTATCTATGGCAGTTTTTGTAAGTGTAAAAAATATTTTGAGAGTCATTATATTTGACAGTTTTTTATTTCTCCTATTTAAAAAATTATTTTTGAGCTTGATCTTTTAGATTATGATCATTTTTGAAGTATAGAAAATAGACATAACACTTTTTATGTTTTAAATATATTTCTAATTTTAAGGTACTTTCAACAACAATTTCATTTACAATAGTTTAATTTTTTTAAATGGATCTAACGTATAGAAAAATGGTCAATGACTAGTTAGATATATCAAAATTAAACATTTGTAACTGAAGTTGATGAAGGCGATCAAAAGAATCACCAAAATATAAAATTTTCATATTCTAAAATGCATTTTAAATTACATTTGCTTTGAAGACATCTTTGCAATATTTGCAATATAAAATTAGCTACTTTTATAATTAGATCATACAATAGTTCTAGCTTAATTGTAAAAAAACATTCTGTCCAAATTTTAGCTTTAAGTCTTTAAGGAATATTGAGCTGTATATTAAGATACAACTATAAGGGTAATATTTTAACCTACTAGATATAATTTTCGATATAAAAAATTTGAAATTAATTATAAATTCTCTTATCACTTTCAAATTTGTCACATTAATTTCAATGAAGCTGAAGTGGTTACAGTATCTTCTTAAGAAAATCTTATTATTATAAAAGATGTCATGGATATGGTCTTTTGAGATGATATTTGAATTAACTCTTGACCTTGAGTCCTTTGGAGCAATGTTATGATACAATATAATATTTTGGAAAATCTTGAGTTGTTAGATTAGACTCTACCATATAAGTATTTAATCCTAAAGTAACGGATGTTCATCTACTCACTTTTCCTTGACATGTTCACAATAACATGATTGAGACTTCATGGAAGTTCAACTTGATGGAGGTAACCAAATTAGACCAAATGTTTCTATTTATTTTGATCTAATTATACATATGCCACTGTAAAGAGCTTTCATCAATTGTATAGTAATCATGTGCTTTAAAAGATTGTATATCATACTGATATAATTCAATCTGGTTGTGTTGAGTCTTATTAACTTAAAAAAAATGCATGTGAGCTCTTTAAAATTGAGCTTTCTTCTCAAAACTAATAAATGGCAACCTTAGATTTGGATACAATAAATCATGTATTTAAACATTTTATTAAATCTTTCATCAAGGTATTATGTATTGAAATCATGAAACATTGATTGTTTTCACAATCCAAAAAGTTAGTATCTAAGACAATTGCCAACACCGCAAGTACACATGCTATATACAGTGTTGTTGATTCAGATGCTTCAATTTGGACATTGGATGATGCAAATGTGTGGATCTATACTATGTCATCATTTCATTTTATTTTTTCATCATGGATTCATAGTCTATCCTAAGAATTGAAAGTCTTCTATTATATATGATAGAATTTGGTGGTGAAGAAATAATCTTTTAGATTTGCCTCTCTTCTATTGTCAAGTGATTGGAGCTTTATGTAAAAATCTTGTTTATTAATTGAATTGGATAATATTTGTCTCCTAGTTTGGAGCAAATTGAAGTTTGAAGATTGAATTGTAATTGTGGTATATGGAAGGAGCATAACAATTGTGATAGATTACGGAGTACCCAAAGGAGTCATGTTTCTAAAATATATAACTGCTTAGGATGCAACCGAGGAGCTTTTGTCCTTTGTCTTGTACTTTAAATGTTAGGGCCCGTGTTGGAGGCATGACCTCTAGAACCTTCTAGTTCCTTTTACTTTAGGTTAATATTAGAGACATGACCTTTGGAATTTTCTAGTTCTTCCTAAGTTCCCTTTACTTTGGATTAGAGTATATATAGGGGTCAAGGTTGAAGTCAACACATTAGATGAGATTTGGGGGTCTTAGAAGGCTTTAAGTTCCCCTGCTGTCTATTGCGTTCCCAGATTGCGGGAACGCAGTAGCAACAGCTGGTTGACGTGGTCGAGCGACTGCCACGTCATTTTTTTTGAATTTTTTTTTTTTTTTTTTTTTTTTTTGCTTAAAATGATATTTTGGTAATTTTTTAATTTTTAATTTTTAATTTTTTTTTTTAATTTTTTTTTTTTCTGACACACCCGTACCGCCATTCACTAAATCTGGGCAGATCAGGGAACAAGCTTGAAACGGCCCTCCAAGACCCCCAAATATCATCTAATGATACATCTCCTACAGCCATCGCTCACCCCCTTTGTTATTTGTGTACTCATCTTGTTAATCTAAATTAATATCAAGTAAGTTCACATTAGTTCTTACTCATCTAGTGCTTCAGGGCTCTTCTTCTTGTCAAGTATTCTTGTATCTTATGTCCCTGCCAGTTTGTCAAGATTTTTTCTTTATATAAATATATTGTGATTTTCAACAATTTATGTTAAGTACTTGTATTAAAACGACTATGCTTTTATCTTATTATTTGAATACTTCTATTACAACTTTGATGTTGTGTCGAATACTAAGGTGAGGTTTTTAAGGATTCTAGCTAGTGTTTTATTTTGATTTAGCACTACCAATCATATTTAATTGACCATGCTTTTTGTTTCTTATATATATTTAGATATTTTTGAAATTACTATATTGAAGTTTTTTTTGTGAGGGGTCCTATTGATAGTCAAAAGGGGATTCTAGATTCTCTTAGAATGTATATTTTGGAAACCATATGAATCAACTTCAAATTTTCAAAGTAATAAAATTAGAGTTAGGAAATCTAGGGTTTACCTACAGACTCTCATGAATAGTGAAAATACATTTTAGCTAGACAAGAGTCTACATTGTGTGGTTTTAAAAAGTAGTCAGAAATTAAGTGTAGTTTCCTTATATCCTATCCACTCAATACTGCAGACATGGACATGGACATTTTAGTTAAAAAGAAAACCAAGGTTGGCACATGTATTAGAGATGAGAGGCCAAGCCTTGTTTGAGTGGCATGTGCCTTGAGAGCAATGCTAGATAATGTGATTCAAGGTGTTAGAGAATCTCTAGGCATACAAAACTTACTTGAATATGCAGCACAAAACATATTCATAGAGGGTGTCTCATCTCAAGAGCCTGACATTGAACAAAGTGTTGTACAAATAGAAGAGAATGTCAACACCTGCGCTCATTCTTGTGCACATCATGCATAGTTGATGGACACTACTCTCTGGAGCAAACTCCCCGAGGAGCTGCAGGAGCTTGTCTTCGCGTGCTTGCCGTGGCCTAAAATCTACCAAGTCCGAATTTTGTCCAAGACATGGAACCAGAAGCTAATGAGTGGTGCCAAGGATTTGCAATTGAAACGGGCATGTGCCAGATCTCAACCCAAGTCATTTGGCCTTCTTGCACAAGGAGATGGCCCAAGTTCGTTCACAGTGAAAATGTTTGACATTGCATCAAACAGATGGCATTCGTTTGGAACCTCATTGGGGTACGATCCCAAGTGTGGTGGAATCGAAGTAATGAGTGCCAGTGATGGAGGATTGGTGTGCTTTTTTTCCAAAATGCAATCCATGTCCAAGGATGCCCCTCGGCTTGTCTTTGTCTGCAAGCCTTTAATGGTGTGGAAACAGCTTCCTCCCCTCTTTGGCATAGTTCAGCGATATGTCATGGTGCAACTGATCATGGACCAAGAGACGAAGCATTACAAAGTGATTGTTGTAAGCTATTGCAAAGACTCCAAAGTGGAGAATCTGGTTAATGTGTACCATTCGCAGACCGGGCACTGGAACAAAGTGGATTGCTCATCTTCTGGAGAAGTGGTTTGTGGCTACTTTTGCAACATTTATAGCTACCTTAATAGATTTAATTCAGAAGGGTTCAGATGAGCTCCTCATTCCTACAATTTTGCAGATGGACGGGTATATGAGATTGTTGTAAACAACTTTCCTGGAAACGATGCTCTCGACTGGGTTCTTGTGAAAGATCATTTATTTTGTCTGAAGGACGTGGAACCAGCAGGTGAACTCCCCTTGCTCTGCATTGAGGAATACCAAGCCGTGCATTGTGGAGCCAGTTGGATCCCTTTGAAAGAGTATCCCAATCGTCTTCCAAGGACTCCTGAACGCATCCAGCGTGATGATATGAGGTGGTTCTCGCATATTTTTGCATGCAAGGATTTTCTTCTGCTGTTTGTAAACAATGGATTGACGGAGGAGAATAGCCGTAAGTTGTGGCTTTACGAATTCTCTAGACAGGAATGGCGTGAACTTCCAATGATGCCTGGAGGCAATGAATATTTAATTCTTGATCAAGAGCAGATATGAAAGATCGTGTTTTTGGGCTCTACAACTTCAAACGGTTGTTGAAGTTGGCGGCAAAGGTGGTAGAATTGGAGATTTCAATTTGTTCATCAATCTGAGACTTTGAGAGCGGAGTTGTAAGTTTTATATTTAGCAACGTAAAAAGAACTATGTAATTAGGTGCTTGACGGGGTTAGTGATTTCTCAAGCACGTGACTTGTAGCTCAATAGAGTCGTACAATTTTTTTGGTCCCATGGCCTTTGTTTTGAAGCATGTTGATGATGTTGATTTTGATCTTCCAATATTAAGTAGTGAGTGGCACTGTTGTTAGCACTATCAATTAAAAAAATGAGAGGAAATTAATTGTTCTGCAGAAAGAGGCTGGTGGCAAGCATGCTCGACAATTACACTTCTCTAAATCCCTAAGGAGTTTCTCACCTTTACCACCTAACGTGTCAGCTCTATGTGGAGAAGCCTTTGAATCCTTCTTAGCATCCTTCACAATCAACATTCCCACTTCCTTCCTCTTCTACCACAATTGCGCAGTAACACTTTAGAGCAAGTTTTTTTTTGTCAAGACTCATGTCATGTTCCTTTATTTTTTTCCGTTATTGGGCTTTGATTCTAATCCTACGCCATGCTCTTCTTCACTCTTGAAAAGTAACCTAACTCACACAACATGCTCTCAATTAAAAAAAAAACATCTCAATTTATAGAATAGATGTGTCTATTATTACTCACTTAGCCCCAAAAGGACCCTAAAGACAGAATTTGTCCTCGACCAATTTTTGAAGTTGAATAAAATCTTTCCAAATTACTATTTTTAGTAGTTTATATTTTTGAAAAATTATTTTTGAAGTTTAGTTTAGCTGCAAAAATCTGATTTTGAAATTGATAGATTATGATTTTTCTATTCAAGATTTTGTACACGGGTGTTCATTGCAATTTTGACTCCTATAGTGTTGAGGGCTCTTAGAAATGAGCCTCAAATACACTTGATCTTTGAGAAAAAGTCACATTAGAAATTCATTTAAAAAAATTGCAGAGTAGATTTTGAAAAGGTTATGCATGTTAGGCCCTTTAACCTCATATTTTTTTGGTGACCAACTTTTTAGATTTGACATGTGAAAAGAGGATTGGAAGACTTCAACTCAGTTTTACAATTTTAACATCCTCATGATCAAATATTATAATCTTTCAATCCATAAGAGATATTGTTGAATTTTCTTTTTTAATGTTATCTCTAATATGTCTAGTTTGATTTTATACGGTTAAAATTTAAAAAAAATTGATACAATTTATCAAAATGTTGGCTTTTAATTCAATTTAGAGCAAATTCCTAGAAGCTCAAGAAATTCCAAGGTCATTTTGGAGTCAAGAGTTTGATGTAATGTGCAAACTTGAATGCACTTATTTTGCTTCAATCTTCTATACAAAATTTGAGAAGAGAAGAAGTAATCCTTTACACAACCTTTCAAAATCAAACTTTATTGCAATATATACCTCTAGTATGAGAAGTGGTGGAGCTATGGCAAGAAGCTTTTCCAAAAGATCAAATCACCTATTATTGCGCATGCACAACCTTTCATTGAGCACACTACCCCTTTCATTGCGCATTAAGGTTGTTCCTATCATTATGCATTTTACATTTTTAACCCCTAAAAGCCCATTGTCCCTTCAGGGGACAAATGGAATTTTGGGTAGGTACCTACGGGCTGAAATTTTGTCGTGATTTTTTTTAGACTTTTTGGAAGATAGAAAAACTGATAAGCTTTGTGAAAATATAACTTTTTTCTCAATCGGTGTCCGAGAAAAAAAGTTATGCCCAAATAAGCTCAAAACAAGGGACGGAGGGCAGCAAAAATATTTTGCAATTTTTTAATTTTTTTTGTTTTTAATTTTTTTTCTTATAGATTATGTTTTTGTCTATCTGGAAAGCTTAACTCATTTCATTTGGAATTTTTATGAGAAAGTTATAGATAATCTTGTTTTTTGGGCACTTAGAGCATCTTCTTGAAAAAAAGAACATGTAGGATTCATTTTTGAATGCAATCTTAACAATTTTTCAAAAAAAGAAGTTCCACAAGGTTTAGTTTTTTGCTAAATCAATCTCACAACTGGCACTAGTGCTTTTTTATTCCATATAAAAGATATTAATATTTTAGATATTCCTTCTATCTCATACCTACTTCCACTTAAATTTTTTTTAATAATGAAAATTGAGTTTTTTGGGGTTTATTTATTTTTCTTAGATTCTCAAAAATTCTGAAATTTTTTCCACACATTTTCGTACTAGTTAGGTGTAAGATCCTATGATTAAATGTGCAAAAAAAAAAAAATTGAAATTTTTTTACTCTTTCCTAAAAAAATGGCAGTTTTGGTTGCTTTTTGGCAGAAACTGAAGGGGTCTTGGGCCTTTAGGGGTTGATTGGAATTACTATTATATTGGAGTATAAGAAGTCTGTCAAGTCCTACCCCACAGTTTGTACAAAACCACATGAATTTAGAGAATTCAATTATCAATCGAATCCAAAATTATCTTCACAAGCCTCCTCCAGGCTTTTCTCCAAACTTGTTCTCCTGGCTTCGCATCGCACTCTACTCTATTGGCAATTCCATTAGGTGCTTTGAAATCATTGATGACTTGCAAGAACCACCAAACTAGCTTAGGGCAGGCTTACATGCTGGCCCGGTGGGCAGAAAAAGCAACTAGAAGACAAACACAATAGCACCAATTGATTGGCAAGTGTGGAAGGAGGAGGAAAGTTCTACCGATCCCAGTGTATCAAACATTGTAGAAGGAACATAAAAGTGCCTTCTATATTTTGGCATTGTTGACTGCACCCACCCACCAATACATGTAAGGAGGCCCTTAATCTCTAGTAGGAAATGAACAAAAATGCAATTAACCCCTACGCGATTTAATGGCCGAAAGTGCTTGCTTTATCTATTAAAAGGATTTGAAACATTTACGAATCAAGGAAGCATGAATCATAATCATATATAGGAAGCTGCAAGGTAACAGACCAATAGAAAATAGGACTCATACTCTTACGGTTTTGAACAATATAAAAATGCTATAAAAGTCACTACAAGCAACTATCATATTCCAAAAATGGACTTCAGCCTCCAATAAGTCGGGCTTTGCCAATTCAGCATCCAGTTCTTAAAGCCTAGAAAGCACATTCTTCCACTACACAAAGACAATGTCGGTAACGTACGCATAGAAAGCAATAGGAACTGGGCAACATACGAAGAACATGCCAACAAAATTCAAAACGTTAGGTCACCATCTACACAGCGTTAATCCTTCCACCAAACACCAAATGAAAGTATGCATTACGCACACAAATCTGAAACTCCAACTAGCAAGTGAAGACAAAATTCCAAACCAGGGATACAATTCTCGGGTATTGACCTCAATTGATGAAAGCACTCTACCTCAGAAGGTGAACCCTCGTCTCCTCTCAATTGCACAGAACTTGAGCCATTGTGCAACACTTTCGATTCATCCTCATCGCTAATGGGCTGCGTAACATACGGCTCATTCACCGATCTCAGTGTTTCAGAGCAATTTTCTTCCGTAGCACAGGCGTTGGTACTATTGAGGGAAAAGAGAGAGGAGTCCTACGACAACCGGAGCTTCTGAGGGAAACTGCAGGGCGTTGTCAGCAATGTGCGTGCTTTCTGCTACTGCTGTGCTGAGAGGCTGAAAGTAGAGCTTTTTTGAGGCTTGCTGCTAGAAAAATTAAGGTGAAGACCGGGTATTTGGTAAGTGTCCATAGCAAGATCTGTCAAAAGAAGCGGACTGAGTATGTGTCAGCAGCAACATCTGATCGCAAACTCTAAAGTTTCAAACCTTCCTGATCGCAAATCCTAAAGTTTGGGAACATAGGAAAAACAGACATGAAACACAGATATGGAACGCAGGCCAACTCGAAATCATTCCAACAGTGAAACTATTTTACCTCAGTCCAAGCAGACGTTAAGGTAGAAGCACCTAATTTGGACACTTGTTTTGATCTACAGATCCTGAAGGTAACTACAAAACAAAATGATTTAAAGTAGGATGTTCTAAAAGCGACCATTTAAGGGCTGGTCCGCCTTTTCCGTAGGTTTGCATGATTAGAAATATTTTTCACTCATTTTTCAAAGAAAGAAAAATGGATGAAGAACGTAACCCAAGTGGTTTCATATTTTTTGAAGCATTTTTGAATTAGTTACGAATTTCCTAAGATTGCTGTTGTAGGTACCTATTTATGACCCTAAGTCTTCCAAAATGCGTCCACTTACAACTTCTAAAGTGATTTGAGGAAATCAAGGCCAATGACTGGCTCTTGCAATAAAGAATACTTTTTTTTGTGGGGGGGTGGGGTGGGTCAATCAATGACTAAAGTGGTCCATTTAAAGACCAACTCATATCTATTTAGTACCAATCTGTACGGTTGATTTGAAGAAGCCCGTCGCTTTTAGAGCATCCTACCTTACTCTTGTTAGAAATTGGTTTAGAAAACTAAGAAAATTGGTTTCATATTTTTCTGAGCTTGTATGAATATAATATGAATTTTTGAAAACAACTCCCTAGATGCATCTACTGTGGACACTAGACTCAAAACTGCCATTTCTATAGCAAAAAGTAAAAAAATTTGAAAAATGTTATTTTTCACATCTAACCATAGGAAATCACACCTAACTAGCATGAGAGTGTGTGGAAAAAATTTCAGAATTTTTGACCGTACATATTGCAAGTTATCTGCGTTTAAAGTGAAAAAAACAAAATTTTCAGCACATTGCAAGACTAGATTTTTGGACTTTGAACATTTTTAGCTTAAAACTTTTGCACTATAGAGTTTTGAGCTTTAAATCTTTGTAGTGGAGATTTGAGTTGAGAGTCTAGGAAAAAAAATTTCAAAAATACTTAATTATCATTCTTTTAAAAAATTGTTAAAAAGAAGTAGATACAAGGTAGAAGGAAAATCTAAAATAATTTTATATTTTAGATGGAATTAAAATGCACTAATCCCAATGGTGAGATTGTTCTAGCAAGTAATACAAACCATGAAAAAAAAAATTGAAAAATTGAAAAATTTGAAAAATTACATTAAAAAATGCATCCTAGAAGTTATTTTTGTCAAGAAGATGCTCTAATTGCCCAAAAAACTAGAACGTCCATAACTTTCTCATAACAAATCCAAATGAAATGAATCAAAGCTTTTCAAATAGACAAAAATATACTCTATCAGAAAAAAAATATAAAAAGAAATATATCAAATTTTTGTCTATTTTGTTTTGGCTGCCCGGGTTGCCTGCCGTCCCCTGTTTTGTGTTTATTTGGTCATAACTTTTTTTCCCGTGCACAAATTGTGAAGAAAATTATATTCCCACGAAGCTTATCAGTTTTTCTATCTTCAAGAAAAGTTTCAAAAAATTGCGTCAAAATTTTAGCCCATAGATACCTGCTCAAAAATGCATTTGTCCTTAAATGGACAACATTCTTTTAGGGGTTAATCTTGTATTATATGTAGGTGATTGGCCAACACAAGAACCTCCATGATAATAATGACAACTTCTTGGAACCGCACATGGCCACTTTGGATCCCCACATGGCCACTTTGGATCCCCACATGTCTTCTTTAGGTTGTTTTATAGGTGTCTGTAAATGACTAGTGTCCAAATTGGGTGCTTCTACCTTAGGGCTTCAACCACAATGAAGTTCCACAGCGATTACAATATTTACCAATGTCAAGATGTAATTAGATACACAAGTTGGTAGAATTAGAATATTTTTTTTTGTGTGAATCTTTTGAGCTTCAAATTTGAAATATATATATTCTTAACATAGAGATGGCCTCCTGAAAAATAGGTTTCATGGTAAATTTTTTTTCTCAGCCCTTGGGATAGTGTCAAAGTTGGCAATGGTGAATTTTTTTTCACAACTACTCATGTTGGTAGAATTAGAATATTTTTTGTTGTATGAATTTTTTGAATTTAAAATTTGACACACATATTAACAATATAGAGGTAATTTTACCAAAAGAATTTCATAATAAATAAGCAATTTTTCAGCCGCACACAAAAAAATTCATGGCAAAAAATTTCAATTGTTGAGAGGTTGTCAAAGTTGGCAGCAGTGAACAAAATTTCACTGGTACTCATATTGGTAGATTTTGTATATCTTCTTTTTGGTGAATCTTTTGGCCTCAAAATTCAGTGCATATATAATTAACATATAGGTGATGTTGTGCAAAAAATTTCCTGGTAAAATACCAATTTTTCAGCTCTTGGGAGGCTATCAAAGTTGGCAACACTAAAATTTCTTTCACTGCAAATTTGAAAAAGCCATTTTGATGGATACCCCAATGTACAATAAAAGCTCTTGTACTTGAAGGTGTGGATTTTTAATTTTATTAGCTGTTTTTGTTATTAACTTCATTTTTATATGCGGTTTTTTATTGTCTCATATACTCAGTATTGGCACCTATACATAAAACCTTGTTACTCTTCTTATCCAATTGGATGCAGTATGCATACATAAACCTTAAACCTATAATTAAAAAAGGGTGAATGTTCCTATCGCAACCTTTAGTGACACTTACTTCTTCAAGCTCACACAAAACTACTTCTATAGTACTTTACTTCTATTGTAGTGGCACCAACAATCATAATCTTCTAACACTCTACATGCCATGCATCCGCAATATTAGGTTTTTACACAAGTCCTAGGATCTCCATTCTCTATGACTACCATTACTTAATCCCAACAAGGCATCAAGCATATCATTTGATGACATGGGGTGGAACTTCCATTGACATTTAAGCGCTTGGTAGTAGCACTTCTTCCACTCCCTTTAAATGATATCCAACTTCCTATTAGGCCCAAATAATTTCAGTTTGGAACTCACCTTGGGACTCATATCATAGCTTGGCGCGGAGTAGGACACCATTCAATTGGTATCAAGAAATATACAAACATTCCATAGTAGGATAATTGTACAAAATACCTTTACTTTTTGTTGCCTTTTGCAGCAATATTTGTCAAATGAGTGAAGCCTTATATCCCACATGGGTTGTAAACACTACCACAATTCCAATTGCATAAAGACCTCCACTTTTCATCTTGTTACTCACAAAATGTCAATGAAGACAGTCCTTCACAAATTGGTGGATAAAAATAATTGGTTAATAATGGTCATTGAATAAATTGGAGACATTTTTTTTATGTTAGCACAATTTGGTATTAATTAGTAATTGTTAAAAAAATGTTAAAAAATCAGAGTTAATATACATTAGAGTACCTTTATCCTGAATTTTTAGTCCATTGTTTTTTTTGGATTTTAAACTAATGCCGACCATTTGACAACAAAACTGCAGGTGGGCGTGTATAGGAAAAAATCAATTATGAAGCCAATCCTTGGAGTCCTCAGAGGGCTATAGAGCAGTCTTCTAAAGGCCCCATTTTTCCTCCAATGAAACATCAAAATAATTTTTTACATGTTTCAAAATGCAAGTAGAAAGAGGCTCAACTTGTGGACTTCTATATGACATATAAATAATTACTTTTTGAAGTCCTGTAAGGAATAGTTACAAGTATACTACAAGACTATTCTCTCTGAATTTCAGCTCCAAATTTGTCCTTTTGGATATTGCTTTGTTCAAAAAACTCAAAATTGGCAAGTCTCACATAAAATTGGGGATTATTTTTAAATAGTAAAACATTTTTTTAAATTCCAAAAAATAAAACAGCATGTATAATAGTCATAAGCACTTTGTCTATGAATTTTGAGTCATTTGGAGTCAAAACGCAAAAGTTATGGCCAAAAAACTAATCTATATGAAATATGTGACAGAAAATAGTATAAATATTTTGTATAATCACTGGTAATACAAAAGCAGCAGTGACGCTCCATCACAAATCTCACTACATGTAGCTATTATAGTTCACCATCACACCAGGCGGAAGTGAAGTAGGGTGGTCTCCCTTCCTTATAGTACTCCATAGGATTTGGAAGACCCTCTCTCCTAATGTTCTTTAACCCCTAAGTGGTTTCGAGGACACATTGCATTAGAGAAAAAACTCAACTCTCTAGAGGGCTGCTCCAAGGACCCCTTTGATATTTTGAAATTTAGTTTTAAAGGGCTAAAAAGATATTTTTTCCCCTACTTCCGCGCAATTGAAACTGCTTTGACAATCGTGCAGGAATCCAGATTTTTTGAATTAAAAAAATAAATATATATATATATATATTTATAAAAAAATCTCTACAAAATCTGACTGCTTCGGGGAGCAGTCATACACTTTGACTACTCACCAAGGGCACTTTTCCAAGTTGACAGGCCATGCGTGAAATAGCATGGCATGTCAATTTGGAACCGCCCTCCCAAGGGCTGATTTTTTCTCTACTGTGTCCTTTGAATTCATATATAACATGTATTTGCCAAATTCCATAAAGTATTGGCCAAAAATGTAAACTACAAAATTGAAGGTGCAATAGTCATTGATTTTCATATATTTTTATAAAATATTGCAATGCATGTTGTCGATATGCAAAAGTGTGTATTTCTAGAGAAATAAATGTATTGGAGATACAACTTTACAATATATACAAAACTAGTAACATGTCTGATGTAGCCAAAAAGTGTGTAGCTTGATAGAAGACTTCAATGGGCATTCAACCAAAAATAAATAAAAATTAAATGGATAGTAAACCATTCACATGCAAGGTTGTATACATTGCACTTACCATATGTACAAATGCGTTAAAAGACATCCAAAACCACTTAGGGTTTAAGACACACTCCCATTTGGAAAGACCATGCAATTCCATGCCTTAGTCTCAAATCCAATCCTCAAAGGCTTTTTGACCTCCCAATTGGAATAGTTTCTAACCCCAGATTCCAAATCTAAAGCTTAATCCCATTTTGTGATCTATTCTTTCCTTAGATCACTATAGGCTATTCACTTTTCCAAATGCAACAATTATTGACCAAATTATGGCCTTCCAAAGATCCAAGCCCCTAGGAGGTGTAGTCCTCAAAAACTTTCCCTCTTTGATTGCGCATAGCTACTAGCTCATAGTTAGCTAAGCTCTTCATGAGTCTAAGTATTTTTAAAAATTTTGTCTCATTATTTTTCTAACAATATATGTCATTCCACATTCCATACCTTGGATTTGAGGTAAGACACTACCAATTTTGAAGAGTCATAATTTTGAACTTCAAACTTGAGTCCTCACATCTTTTGAATCCATGGATGTGTGTTCTCATTAACTTTCCAAAAATATGTGTCACACCATTCAATTTATTCCAATCAGAGTACTAAGGTACCATGTTTGTTTGGGAAGCTCTTCATTTCTCTCACTTAGTCTCTTGCAAAGCTTTAGAAGTTACCCTCAAAGTGTCTTTGCTCACCAATGTAGCACGGGCACACCTTAAAGTTGGACTCGTAACAATAGCTAAGATATTTTTTTGGACAACTATTTGAGTATTCCATACTATATTGTATGAATTTTTGTATTAAACTTACAAGTTGACTAGTAAGGTGTATTGCCATTCTATAAGTTTATGAACTTGTTGAATTGTTGTTTTGATGCATGGCCTTTATGTATTACATAGTTTTTTGTCAAATGCCATGAAGGGCGTTTTAATTGTATTTTCTACTTTATATTGAATGATCTTGTCAATTTATTTCAATTAAAAAGTTTATTTTTTGTATTGTGTAGAAAATAATATGTGCATGTGTTATAATGCATAAAAACTATTTATTTGTCACTTGCTTGATCCAATGCATTGCAGAAAAAATTGTATAAAAAAACTATAAAAATAGTAATGGGGGCGAAGGACTTATATAGAAGCAAGCACAATATATAGACATTGGATATTTAAAGGAAGTTATAGTTGGGCAAACGTGAAGTGAACTAGGAAATTGTTCTAATGCCTTGTGCACTATATGTTTTGAGCTCCACAATCAAAAAGCTAGTGTCATGGATATCATTAAAAATTTGAAGACTCCTTCAAATCACCTTGTAGCTATACACAAAAGCCTAGAGGAAAGGAAGCTTTGGTATATGAAGTCTCATGATTTCCATGTGATGATGCATCAAGCAAATTATTCTAGTCAATATACTTTTCAAATTCTACAATAATACGAGCCTTTGTAGCGTGACCAATTAATATTAGGGAATTTGACTTACGACCTGGTCATGCTATAGGCCACTGCAATCATGCTTGCTTGTTTCTTGTAAATGGTTATATATACTCCCTCTGTCTCGCAATAAATCTGGGGGTTCCAAATATACTTGTCTCAAATTAAATTAGATATTGGCTCTCTACAACTTGATAGACAACAACTAAAGCTAGTTCAAACGTCCTAAAGCAAAAGAGTCCAAAGATACCACTCTTCAAAGACTAACTAGCAATTTGATCCTTGCAAACCAAATCAAAATGCAACTTCTAACCAACCAAAGGCGAAGAAATCAACCCACAACTATACAAAAACTACTACTAACAAATCTCTTGTTGAGAATTTCCTAGACTTGAATCACAAGACATTGTTGGAATTGAATACAAAGGACGTCAATAGACAGCAATGCACCAACATTGTTCAAGATGTCATCAAAATTAATACCATTGGAGCAGTTTCAAAAAGGGCAAAAACTTGTTGCTTTTGGTGCTTGTTTTCAACATGCACCGCTTTGCTATTGACTTCCATTCTTTCACACCTAGTGGGGTTTAGTAGAAGCTAAACTAAATCTGCAATCTTTTGAAAATAGGAGCTATTTAGGCACTAATCTAGCCATTCCTAGGAAACCCCGGATTTATTGCGAGACGGAGGGAGTAATTGATTGGACTTTCAAATTGCTTTATCTCTTAGGCCAGATGTATCTTTCCCAGATTGGCTTGAAAATCAAGTTGTGTATTGCATTCAAATCCCAAAATTTTTACAAAGTCTCCCTTCTTTGTAAGATATGTAGTCCTCACTTAATTCTTGTTGTTCAAATGACTTTCAAGTGGGACCCAAGACAAACAGACTCTTAACTCACGCTAGCAACAAAAGAGTAGGTTGGCTAAATTCTATATTTTTGGGGGGCAAATAGAAAAATATTTCATTTCAAAGGTAAAAAAATATTCTAGAATACAATAAAACCTCTGTAAAGTAATAGAGTTGGGACCGGTCTCATATTGCATTAGAGTGGTTATTACATTAGGGAGGATCTTGATATTTGTATGTGCTTCATAACTTCATATTGTTAAGTTGGGATCAGAAATCAATACTTTCTGAATTCGCTTTGTTGTTTTAGACTTTAGAGAGTACTGGATTAGAGAGGTTGACAATGCTTTACTGGTTTAGCCCCTAAATGACGGACCCATGACCATTGATTTCAAACACTATAAGAAACCCGTGTTTTTCTTGACAAATTTTTCTAGACATCTATTTGTTTTCATGTTGATGATAATATCAAACAAAACATTTTGATGTTACATTTGACGTTATTATTAACATGAAAACCAGTAGATGTCTAGAAAAATCCGTCAAGAAAAACGTGTTTTTTTTATAATGAGACCTCACTGTCCATCACTCAAATTGCTATGTATGAAAAAGTTTATATTTATTTTTCAAAGATGAAAGTACATGTCTTCTTTACTTCAGAAAAAATTTAGATTTTTTTGTGGAAAATTAATTTTTTAAAGAATTTTTGAAGAAAAAGTGAGGAAAAATCATGTTAAATAGGAAAATATTTTAAAAAATCTGAAAATTTCACCATAAGTGTATATCACAATGACAAACATCATGGTGAAAATTCAATTTTCGTGTCATTCTATAATTAGAAAATAATAGACATTGAAAATACACCCAATGTTCAAAATGCAATAAAATATGCAATATTAGGAATTTTTTCAAAATTCAAATTGGAATAGAAACTAGAGTAGATGACCTTCATTTGGTTAGTTTGACTCAAACTTTAAAAATATCATTTTTGTGGAGAAATTTCAGATTTAAAGCAAGAAGCAACAACTTTCCAAAATACTCTAAAATAGCATATTTTGTGATCCGTTTTTTTTAATAGCTTCTCATTTCTATAAAGACAAAAATTGGAAAGAGTACAAACTCAATTGGATACTCTTCATAACCCCATGTGAAAGGTCAACAAGGAAAAGGTGGATGAAAAAATGCTTTTGAACTCTCTTGGCTCAACATTATTGTCATCAGAACGCCAGGGAATGGCATCCGCGGCGTTCTAGGGTTAGAGCATCCCCACCAGGGAGTTCCATTTCCTTAAAAGTTTAGGGAAGAGGACCTGAGATGCAAATAGGGATACAGAAAATTCACTGCACCAAACTTTTTCTAAATCCTGCATCCGTAAATTATACAGAATTCTGTAAAACTCTCACCGAATCCTGTATCTAGAGGCTCATTTAGAGAACTCGCGAGGTCTCATCTGTATAAAGTCAAGGTTGACTGCTTTGAGACTTCAAGTTTAGAAATAGAGAACAGATTGGTGGGGCTGCTCTTAGAGAGTATTGGATTAGGGAGGTTCTACTGTAGTAAGTTACGTAAGCTCACCTCCTTCGTCTTTGCTTGTCATCTGAAACTCTGAAAGCCTGCCCCAGTGAGCGGAATCTTATCTGCCCAGTCATCGTCTCCCCAACCCTCTCAACCCCTCCACAAGTCCCACCAATCCCCAAATCACCCAACTGGCACCGCAGTTTTGCTTCACCAATTCTGCAAACACCCTTCTCCGTCTTCTCAAAACCAGATTTTGCCTCAAATTTCCTCGTCTACAACAGCATTACACCTCTTTCACAAAGCCAAAAAAACGCAATTTTGCACCCTTACAGCAACATCTTGCTTCTTCTAGCTTCAACAGCTTGAACCTTGTGCATCACTTCTCTCTTCATCACCCAGTTTAGTAGTGTGTACTGCTCGAGTTTATGCGAGTTTTGGTGAGGTTTTGTGAGGTTTTGTGAGTTTGTGTGAGTTTGTGACAGTGTGTGTGAGTGTGTGTGTGAGTTTGTGACAGCGTGTGTGAGTGTGTGTGTGAGTTTGTGTGAGATTGTGTGAGTTTTTGCCATATCCAAACTGGAGCAATTGTTTTTGGGCAATTTGCCGTTCTGGAGAAGTACCCAGGAAGCGCTGGGCAGAATCATAAGCATTTGTGTGGTTTGTGAGTTCTTGCAATGGCTGCCTTGCCGACGATTTGTTTGTCAGCTTTGAGAGCTCTGTTTCCCGGGACGTCTGCTGCGCCTTCCAGTGTGTCCACAACAGCACAACCCCCGTCGTCTGGAGCTTCCTCGTCCGCAAGCCCCTCCATCGCCACCACCACCTCCTCCAGCAGGAGTGGTGACGAGCATTTCTATTACAAAGAAGCGCGTGAGAAATCAAGACAGGTTAGTTGGGGAGGAGGATGACGGTAGAGGATTCTATTTGCGTTCCTTTCAGCATTTTAATGTATTTTGCAGTGTTGTTTTGAGAGATTTCTGTGAGAGCTGTGCGGAGATTTTGGGTACAGGAACCTAATCCTTTGAGATCAAATTTCTAACACTATTCTTGAATTTGTATCACTATTTTTGAATTTTATATGCAATTGCAATATGGGACGTTGTAGACTGCTATAGAAGGGACAATAGGTACGAAGTCCAACCAAGTGTTGAATAGATGAGTTCATATTTGTCATACGGGTCAGTACAAGAGATAGGATCAGATCCCTAATTGGCGATTGTAGTGTCCTCTACCTTAATCTGAGTTTGGGGGGTTGCTGTGTAGCGATTTGTCATACGATTAGCTGTCTGCTTGGGTGTTTCCATGTTGCATTTGCAGTATGAATGTACTAAGTTTCTAGTGGAGGGTTTCTCTGAATGCCATGTAACACATTGACATTGAAGCAACGATGCTGTGCTGTGAGTGACTTGAGTTCCATCTTTCCATGAAAACGCTGAAGTTCAGTTGTAAGTGAATGTGGTTGATCTTTGCTTACGCAACGATAATACGTGCGAGAGAGGCAAGCAGCTGTTAGCTGACAATTTGAGGTTTACTGGTTGTTTCTTGTTTTATGGTTCTACTCAGGTGGAGTATACGGAACGAGATTATGAATTTGCAGGGCTGCAAAGGTTTGGACGTGCCAGCCTCGTGGCCATTGCGGCAGCCTCTTTGTGCTACGCAGCTCCAGACCCTGCGCATGCCTTCCGGGTAAGTGCTGGAAACATCCATTATTCTACTGCCGGATTTGTTCTACGATTGAATCATACTTTTTCCACTCTTAAGGGATCATGTCTCCATCCCAAATATTGGTTTGAAAATGTCAAACATTGGGTGTTTAATGAGAAAATGAGCAATAGTGGCATGTTGAGGTCTGTCAAAACAGAAAATGAATTTCTTATGTTTAATATATACTTTTGACCCGTTGTTGTATGAATGTTTACATTGTCCAAAAATATTGCAAATACATTTCAATTTGGGTCAGAGACATGTACGATTAGCTGCCTGCTCTTGTAATGCTGATGGATTAGCTGTTTTGTATTTTTTAAGGGTGGGGGTCCATACGGACAAGAAGTCACACGAGGCCAGGATTTGTCGGGAAGAGACTTCAGTGGATTGACTCTGATCAAACAAGACTTCAAGACGGTATGGTCTTCATGTACCGTGAATTGTTTGTAAATTTCTTTCTCAAGGAACAAGGGGCTCTTATTTTTTCCTTAGCAGTTTTCAGTAGGCCATATGGGGATTTACTATTGTCAACTTATTTATTTAGTTTTTGACCAATTTATGCAATGTTCCTCCTTGGTGCTGTTAATATGAAATATAACCCTATTTCAATTATACTTTTTACAATGTATTCAATAGAATTGGTCATTTTCAAACCATGAATCCTTGGGTCCTGTAGGGATGGATCAAGTCGAGTCAGTAATTAAGTTTTCAATGTACTCTGTCATTGTGCAGTCCATATTGCGGCAGGCCAACTTCAAAGGGGCAAAGATGTTGGGCGCCAGCTTCTTCGACTCGGATTTGACTGGTACTGAATCCACCGTCCCTCATTTAGCAGTACGAAGTGCAGCTTAACCCTTAAAACTCTCCGAAGTCCATATTGAACTTCTCATTCATCCACAGTCATAATAGAAGGACCCATTTGATGAAATTGAGGTAAGTAATGCATTTGTAAAATGATATAAGCAAAAAATGTGGAAAAATTCAAAGAAGGATTCAAGACATTTAAAGATATTTTTAAGACAAGGATGTCCAATTGAAGCATGACCTGAATGCTATTTCATTAGTAATTGTTGATAATTGAGCAATCCAATTACTGTGGCTATGTGAGTTGCTTTGAACTTATTGAGCTCGTGTGCGCTTTCAGGAGCTAATCTTACTGATGCGGATCTTCGAGGATGCGATTTCTCTCTAGCGAATGTTCAGAAGGTGAATTCTCTTCCACATCAAGTTTGTTAACGAGGCTGTTCAGTTATTGTTTTTGTTTAACCAATCTAGTAATACTGAAAATTGTTTGGAACTTGATCCTGGCTTTTATACCGACTTGTGGTTTCATCTGCAACTCATTTATTCATACACTGGGCTGGACCTAATATTAAGTTGTGTAAGCATGATTTGGCTCAATGTCTATGGCCTCTAATCTTTGAATAGAAACAGGGTTGTCTACTTTTCACTTATTTGTAGTTTTCAACCTCTCTCTTTGAAATTGCACAAGCAATTAAATAAGAATTTGATCTCAATAGATTTGGCTCTTGTACTTCAATTGATCTCCCAAAAATCACACTCCACATAATTAAGTTAGACCTCTAATTCGTGATTATTCTTTCTTTTTCCTGATCCCTTTCTTGCATTGACCGGTCCACAGGCGAACTTGACTAATGCCAATCTGGAGGGAGCTTTGGTAACAGGCAACACGTCTTTCAAAAACACTATTATCACTGGTGCTGGTACGTTTCTATTGCAATTTCGTGGGCTTTGGCAAATCACGTGGACTTCCCCTGAATTGTTGGTTCATTTTCAGAAATGAATGAGCACAGAAAGTGTCTGATTACGAGCTAAACCAAAACGAGTTTTTTTGTTTTTGCCTTTGACAGACTTCACTGAAGTAGGTTGGAGGGATGATCAACGGAAGGAATTATGCAAAGTTGCTGAAGGGTTTGTTACTGCCTCCTTTTCATAAGCATAATATCTCATATCCCACAAATGATTTTCCTCCATCTGAAATAACACAGATTAACTCCCAGCAGACCTAGAGATTCAAATTGGGTCTCTTGATTTTTTAATTTGCATTGTCAAATGGGTCACACAGAGACTTCTTTTGTTCAATTTTCTTTCACTTTGGCCACCAACACATGCAATGTTCTTCAGTGATTCTAGTGGTGTAAATTTTCTAACTCCATGGGGCTTCTATTTTTCATAATACGATCAATCGAAGTCGTCATTTTAAATTTATGACATCGTTTGGTTATGTGCTTTTCGTTTTTCATTAAGCTTTTTTATGTTTTCTTCTGCAGAGTTAACCCTGTGACCGGAAACTCAACGCGTGAGACTCTTTTGTGTGACTATTGAAGGACTGAGAGTTTTGGAACATCGTGAAGCTGAAAACGAGCTAGCAACAATGGATGAATTAGATATTCACTTGCTTGAGCAGCTAAGCAAGAAATTTTGAACCAAATACAGGGATTAGTAGAGTATGAAACAAAAGTTAGTAGAGTATGAAACAAAAGAGAGTAATCTGTTGTCCTTTTTTTTTAAGCCAGTGTTGAGAGTTTGAATTGGAACCAAATTAGTGTTCCAATATGAAGGCTCATTCTCACTTCAGTTTTCCAGACTCTCGGATTGCACCTTTGAAGATTAAAGTAATGACAGTGTACAGTGCAGCATGTTGACCGAGTTTCTCAGTGAATACTTGTATATTAGAATCCAGTGTTCCAAGTCCATTTGCCTTCAGTTGGCTGCATATTTGTTTAATATAGTTCTTTGTTTTTTAATGGGTTGAAACAAAAGCAAGAATAGCTACATCTCGTCCAATTTGAGAACCCACACCACCAGTTTCCATATGAACCAATGTTAGACTACAGAGTAATGATGTAAACAATGTGAAATAATTAAATAGTAAAAATAGTGTAATTTGGCGTCAAAATAATGTAAAGTACCATAAAATCTTCATAGAAGATAAACGAGAACAAGAATGGCCAATCCAGATACCTCTGTGAGGACTTCACATTCAGTTTAACCCGGTAAGGACGCAGCCCCCAGGAATTCTCCAATTATTGGACCAATAGGTGCATTCTCTTTTTCTATAGTTAATAGTGAAGTCATCCATTGGTCGACGGCATCCTTATGGGGTTAAGCTTCTCGTTCCAAGGATATGAAAGAAGATAGTGAAGCTTTTCTACATGTTGCAAGCTTTCAAAGCAAGATGCAGATTTTCGCATAAGTGTGGAGACACAATGAATTAGTTATATAAATTTCAAAGGTGAATGATGCTATCTAACAAATCTACATGATGTATATCAAAAAATATAAAGTTATTTAGAGTATCATAGTATTGTCCAAGCAAAAAGTGCACTCAAAAGAAATTTTATTGAATACTATCCACTTGCAAAACTACCACTTCCACAATCATGGAGAATTATGGTAAAGCTGAGTCCTTTAGCAAATTGGAAGAGGGGGGCACACCTTCCAAAGGTTGAGTACAACATGAGTACAACATTATCAACACAATCGCTAAAGAGAGTGATGCAAAGAGTGAATTGCTTGCCAAATACCAAGCTTAACCTTTGAAGGACGTTGAGGCTAAAATAATCAATGAATGACTTCATTGTTCACTTGATTGTTCACTATCCATAGAAACAAAGAATGATTTCCAATTGATTCAATAATTGAAGTAGTTTAAGTGACTACCTTGGTCGTAGGTGGTTGTGTCCTTTAAAAGGTAAACAAGTTCACGGACTCCACCAAAGGCAACTCCCCCTATTGTGACTACCCCTACTTACCATTAATAAACCCATTCATTATCCAAAATGATCTCCAACTTTACCATATTATTGTTCTACCCTGGGGTACTACTTTGAATCAATATACTGGAGAGGTCAATAGTAAGCAAAATTACTTTATTGTCTATTATGTTTTCATAAAATACATGGACTAGTTACCATTTCGGAAGGAGAATCAATACGACCCTCGCAAAATGTACCAACGATAAGGTTTCAATTTTTAGCAGAAAATAGCTCAAATCAAATTCAAGGTAATCTTTGGCAATCTATTCATCCAAGGTCTATGGATAAAACCTTTGAATTATTAGGGGTTGTCACACATCCTCAAAGAATGGAATTTCCATGAAGTCGGAGAAATTTGTGAGAGAAACAAGGAGCCAATGACGAGTTGTTTTGCGTAAAGGATGTGTGACACCCCTTTTTGGTGTTTGGAGCATGGAGAATTTTCTCTTAGAATGGGATAACTCAAGCTGCTTTCACAGACCCAATTGTAGCACGACGTTACAGCACCGAGGTGAAACTCTAGCAACGGAGATGTGAAACGATGGAGCAATGAAGGAGCGCAAGATAAAAAATTATTGGAGAAAATTGTTTCGACCATTTTCTTCACCTGCGGAGGAGAAGAAAGGGTGCCTAGAATTCTCGGAGAATTGGACTTGTGCTCGTCCCGTGCAACCACTCTTCCTGAACCACGTACCAATTCTCCGAGAATTGCAAGCAGGTTGAAGGATGCATGACAACTCCTATTACAAAATCTTGAAATACAATTCTTCTTTTCAAGAATCAATGTCAATACTTTCAGAAGAGCAAATGAATTCATCTCTGTTTTGCATGTTTAAACTTTACAATATAATAATTTTTCAACATGCATTTATTCAAAATGGTGTGACTTTAATAAATTAGTATCACATACACTATTAGGACAAATGTGTTAAAGTAGAAGACCCCATCGATCTATGCAACAATTCACAATTCAGAAGCCACCCTATTTAAACTACTATGTATTAGAAGTGTACATTTTTCAAATGTATTATACTAATACATAGTAGCTACAAAATGACACAAATAGTTACATGGCTCAAATAGGTCAAATGAGGTCTCTTACTTTGTTGACATCTAAAGTTTTTTTATGTTTAGAAGCCCAAATACTTGTCCCCAATGCAAGGGTAAAACCTTCATCAACATATATTTTTTTTAACAAATTACATTGTAGGAACTTTTGGTTGACTTGTTCAAGTTCAATGTCCCAAAATTTGAAGTGAGTACCACATTGATTGCAAGTTCTAGCTTTCACCACTCTACTAGTGCACTAATTAACCTCTAAAGTTCCTTGACTATGTTTGCACCAAAAATGCTCCAAAACTACCATTTCTAGTAAAAGTATCAAAGTTTTGAAAAATTTGATTTTTGGACACATGTAACCATAGGATCTTGTAATACTCTAGTTTGAAAATATTTACAAAAAAATTCAGAAATTTCCCCTGTGTAGATTGCAAGATACTAGCATTTGAAGTGGCAAAAAAAAAAGTTTTGGAATTACAAAAAAAGTCAAAAAACAGGCAGTTGCACTTCACAAGGTCAGATCATTATGAAAAAATTTCCAAAATGGTTGTGATTCTTTGGATTCATTCTTCCAAGCAAGATGGCTACATGCTTGAAAATTTTCAGATCAATTGGAATTATATAACATATGGGAAAAAATAGTAAATAGAAAGAAGTAGAGAATGATTCAAAATACTAAATTGTTGAGAATTTTGTTCTAGAATTGAAAAGTGCCAATTCCAATGGTTGTAATGTTGTCATAAACAATCTACATTCTATGATTTTAATTTTTTCAAAAAATGTTGAAAATCGAGTAAAATAAACAACTTCACAGTTTATTTTAGAGTAGAGAATCCATAACTGCCCGCAAATCAAAACTCCTCATAACTTTTCATTCATTGATCAAGAAGGAATGATTGAAAGCTTTCCATGTATATATAAATCTAATAAACCAATTTCGAATTTTCATTTTGGAAAAAGTGATTTTTTTTTATCTGCTCGGACTGCCCGAGTTGAAAAACAAAGTACATATTATGCAATAACTTTTGACTCATATTTCCAAATGTCATGAAATTTTGTGCATATAAAAGATATTCCTTGTCCTCACCTTCTATTAAAATTTCAGTCCAAAATATGCAAATTTCTAGTCACACGTACCTACCCAAAATTTCTATGTTGCCAAAAAATACATGTTGGTCCTTTAGAGATTAAGAAATTTAATATTTGCAACACTAATTACAAACTTAAATACTAAATGATAACAATGTAGCATTACTAATGTAATTAACACTAAATGACAATATGAACACTACTGTAATTCGTTGTAGTGAAGTTCACTTCTTTTTTTCTTTCTTTTTCTTTTTTTTTTCTTTTTTTTTTTCTTCTTTTTCATTTTTTTAACAAATGGGGAGAACCCACTGCATTATAAAAAAACTGAAGTTCACTTTTTTCACTCCCACCCCAAAACTTGAAATAAGAAAATCCTGGGTCAACCTCCGACTTCCCTTTCTACTTAACTGCCAACCACACGAACTAATATCTGACCACACTATTTCCTCGTTCGGAGCTTCCTCCAAGGCACAACACTATTTCAGTGTGCGCAAGTAAGTTAGGCGACGGCCACCAACCTTTTTGGTCTGCCAATTCGCAGCGCCCCTTTTTCCTGTGTCTCCGAGATCATCAGATTCCCAAACGCCTCCTCGTCCTCGATTGGGATTCCAATCAGCGGCCATGGAGGCTGCAATCCGCCGCTCTTTGTCTTCCATGGGGCTTCAATTTTTGCTCTTCCTTTCATCAATTGCACCTGGGAAGTGGCATTTGGATTCTTCTCTTCTCTCGCTGTTTCTCGCTATTCTCCTTTGCAAGCTTCGTAGGTTTGTAGCTCAAAATCTGAGTTCCTCTTTCCATGCAAGAGCTTCCAGGACGACAATCGATGGGGAAGCGGTGGTTGCACAAGGGGTGGGAAGGGGTGGAGCTTATTACTTTGTAGCGTGGAAGAGGGAGCTTGGATTCAGGAGGTAGGTGATGGGATTTTCTTCAAAGTACCGCTTGCACCTTCTTCTGTCAGTGTGTTGGGACAGAGTCTGTCCATACTTGCAGGCTTTAGCGATTAGCGTTTACTCTGTATACTTTGTAACTCGAATCTGAATCCCGCTGTGGGAAATTTTAGATGAGGATATGTTTTGGGCACAACCAGGTTTTATATTTAGGTTATTGATGATGAGGATGCTATGATCTTGGGTGGTATGATGGAAAGGGAAGTATTTCTTGGGAGACTAAGTGATTGGAAAGAGGGGAGTGGTTATGGCTTATAGCCCAGCTCAAGGTTTACAATGACTGTCAGCTGGAGATTATAAGGAGAATCTCATATAGAAAGAAAGTTAGTATGTAATGCGGACCAGATCTACGAGTTCTCTCCAGGCAATGGCATGCACCCAATGAATACAAATGGAAGGTTTTGAGAGTGGAAATTACATTTCCTGTCGCAAGGAATGGCTTTCGGACCATGTTCTTCGGGAATTCAGGGGACTGATTATTTCTTGTGTCTGCAGCAGGGCATCCACATGGAGCTCCAGCATCGACAGAGGAGAAATCAAGTAATGTGCAAGCCCACCTTAAATATACCTCCTTCTGGTGACATTGCAATTTCCTTAGATAATTTTTTTGCAGGCAATATGTGCAATCAGATACGCATTAAATGGACTCAGGGGTTCAGATCAATTCCTGCGGGCTTCACCTGACTGTACCATTCTTGTTGCAGGTTCATTTTGGATCCATTCTCTAAGAGTTTGGGAGTGTGATCAGTAGCATTGGTGGAAATCTCTTGAAGCCAATTGATCGCAATGGCATCGATCCCAAGATGTTGGTCTCCACCTGAGCACGCTTCTGTGAGCTCCTCGCAGCTCTCTTCTTTACACTTCAGCAACCTTCCTCGTGTTCAGCAGGTACTCTTTCCTCTTCTCTTGTTTTACCATTCCAGAGCTTTCTTATTAGACAGGTTAGGTCTCCTTGAGATCTGATGTCCTATTAGATGGGTGTCAGAATATGTTAGACAACCCTATTTAACTTCTGTGCAATATTCCCAAAACATCCTTGTGTGCTTTAGGAACAATTCTGAAAATTCTGAATATATTCTAATAATATGCTTGTGTGATATCTTTGTTAGATACCGTCTCAAACGTACTAGAATTCGTGTTTGTCTATCTTCATTTCATAATTTTTTGGTTTTTGCCGAAAACCTGCCATTTTAAAAATGAATCCTTTGAAATTACTCTAGGTTCGTGGTAGCCGTGCCCAAAGAATATTGCAAGTACGATGCTCGATCCAGGAAGAGAAAGTGAACCTGAAGAAGAACCAGGAATTGAACCTGCCTCTGCAATCCAAACAAAACGTGGACGAACCTTCGGCGGAGAAGCCCCTGGGGAAGGTCAGTCCTGAGGACGTCAAGGCCACGCTAAAAGTTGCAAGGGAGAAGTTTGGCCGGACGACAGTGATAAAAGCGTTGCAGCAAGCGAAGCAGCTGCTGGGGAAGCAAGGAGTGGCCAAGCTGACGTTATTTGGTGGGGCTGCAGCTGTGGGGGTCTTCCTCTCCGGAGCTGTACTCACATCTTTGGAGGTTTTACCGGTCGTCCCTGAAGCCATGCAAGCTGTGGGACTCGCCTACTCCGCCGTAGTGGTCAGCCGGGTGATCCGAGGAGCTCCTGAGAAATTCAAGGTGTCACCCATCCGGGCCGTTCTGGAGATTGTGGAGGAAGGAGGGAAGATGACCAAGCAGAGAACTAGCTTGGTCATGCCTCAGGTAAGGTTATGCCACATTTACTCTGTTAACAAAACATATGTACATTGTAGTTTGTATTCGTACATTCTGTGTCCTAGCGACATGGCATTGAGACTAATGTCTACTAAGGTACATACACCTAATTGCAATCCCCACCTAATTGCAACCTCCACCTAATTGCGTCACTATGTACACCCCCTCTTCATTTCAGAACCTTATCTAGGATAGTCATTCTTGTCTTATGAGATTTGTGCAATATGATTAAGAGAAGAATGAAAACTCTAGATTTAGGTTCACATTTAGAAGATGGGGTACACATGGTGTGCAATAAGGTAAGGGCCGCAATTACATTTACTCACCTTATTCAGGCTTGACCTCATTACCCTTCATTATGAGGTTCCCTTCTGTGGGCAAGCATGTGTTCAGGCGTATTCCGAGTACAGAGATTACATGTATTTGTACATCATGCTGGATACATGTACTTTGCATTTGATAACTTTGATTTTGGCTTTGAACTTTTCACTTAATTTTCCTTCGATGCAAAGTCCTGGTTCTTGACCTTGTACTTCAATATTTCTTGGATATTGTTGTCACCGCATCAGGATGGTGATGAATCAACATTTGAAGCTCTCGTACACGTTATTTTCTCAGGATCTGGATAAGGACACCGTCGCAGCGATGGAGCGCTTAGCTCGGGAGCGTGACAGGGCTGTGAACCAAATGGTGGAGATGAAACGACGGACAGCAGAGTACTCTCAAGTTCTGTCTGAGAAACAAGCCCTTGAAACAGTGGCATTGCAGCTTGCGGAGGAGAGAGAGACGGCCATGGCGGAGGTCAATACCTTGAAATCGGCTGTGGAGTCCATTTGTGATCGAATGAAGGGGATAGAAACCATGCTTGAAAAAGAAGTGGGGCAGCTGAAGTCCCAGAACCAGGCGCTGGAAACAGTGGCCTTGCAACTGGCGCAGGAGCGCAAAGTGGCCATGGAGGAGACTGCAAACCTCAAAGCCAGATCAGAGTCTGAGAAACAGGCCTTGGAAGAAGTGGCCATGCGATTAGCTCAAGAGAGAGATGATGCGCTGGCAGAGATTGACAGCTTGAGGAAGGTGGTGGCTAATATGGGAAGCAGTGCTTCTAGTGACATTAGAACTCAGTTGCAAGATGGGCATGTAGAGCCACCTCAACAAGACATCAGTAGCCTTACTGTTTCCCACGTTGTGGATGAGTTCAAGGTGCAGCCACCCGGTTTCTTTCCCTGAGCTTTACATTCGTTGTTCTCATCCAGTCTTACATACCTCAGGTAAAGAAACCCATTCTCGTCTCTTCAGCTGTTTTGAGTGTTTTTTGAGGATTGGATATGGTGCATCTTGTTCCCCATGTTTGCATCTCTTAAGTGGTGCTAAAGACTTTTGATCCCTCTTTTGAACTCAGAGTTGCTAAGGTGAGACCTAATCCTCAATTTAGGAAGACAACTCACTGTGATTAGATGGCATGTCTTATTG
Organism: Neckera pumila; assembly: GCA_963969595.1. Lineage (NCBI taxonomy): Eukaryota > Viridiplantae > Streptophyta > Bryopsida > Hypnales > Neckeraceae > Neckera > Neckera pumila. Next base: position 6,497,273 of record OZ018409.1, read on the forward strand.
TCATTCCAAATAAATACAAGTTGATCAAGAGCTCAAATGTAATGTTGAATAAGAAATGAAAGAGGTACTAAATGAAGGATAACTCTATTGTATGAATTAGTTATGGATTTTCAAAGTTTTTGTTTACAGGGTGAGTAAAATCATGAAAATGCTGAAGACTTGTATATTGTCGAATTCATTAGGTTCTGAATATGCACTTGTCACTTAGAAAGCAAGAAATATGTCATTTGTCACCTGTTCTGAGAAACCTTCAAATAAGCTTCAAATCGCCTTGTGACAGGTGCTTGATGACCAGCTTGCTAAAGACTTTATCAACAAAAACATCCATCATTGGTATGCAATGTTTTTATGTACTTGGTACATTATGTGCGGGGATGCGGAGATGAAGCCAAAGATCACTGCAAGAACCCAATTGACCTATGAAAGGAATTTGAGAAACTGGCCATTCATGTAGGCCAGGCATCAAAATAGTGTGTTGCAGGATTTTCGATTTTGAGTACGTTATGCAATGCATGACATATGCCTGTGAGTGCTTGTGTGTTGGGAAGCATTGATGGCCTCGGAGGCTAGTTTGTAACATATACTTTCTGCACTCCTGAAATGGATGCATCTTGTTTTCAATCCATGTTTCTTGATCAATTGTTACACAATGGATGTGTCTTTTGAATGGACGCATGGGTGATTGCAATCTCGTAACAAGAATGATTGCAATCACAGTGAGGTTTTCAAAACTCTTGGTGGAGATCGCACCAAAAAACAATACTACTTAGCATACATACTCCAGGGTCAGGTACGAAATGGATTTTGGGTGTGTCAATCTTGTTAAGACTATCAACTGCAAAGTCTCATAACGTCCTTAGCGTTCAAGCTTTCTCTTGGTCCCGCTTAAAATTCCTTGACTTTAGTAACCCATATTTTGTTTCTACACTGAATAGGAATATTAAGGGGACCCATACTAATTAATTGACATTCCACACTATATAAATATCTACCTTGGGTTGTACATCTTGTCTCAAATATGTAAAGTTTCTAAAGAAAGGTCCCTTTAACTATTTGGTCCCCTTAATACCCCTATTCAATGTAGAAGGTAAGTAGACCCAGTTGTGACACCTTTTGTTCTCCAATAGTGGAAAAAATGCACTTGAATGAATATTTCTGTAACTCAAAACCACTACATTGAATAGGGGTATTAAAGGGACCAAATAATTAAAGGGACCTTTCTTTAGAAACTGTACATATTTGAGACAAGATGTACATCCCACGATAGATATTTACATAGTGTGGGATGTCAATTAATTAGTATGGGTCCCCTTAATACCCCTATTCAGTGTACAACTTTTCAAAAGCAATTTGTTAGAGGTGCATCTTTTGTTCTCCAATAGTGAAAAAAATGGACTTGAATGAATATTTCCATAACTCAAAATCACTGCAACTTTCAAAAGCAACTTGTTAGAGGTGACTAGATTTTTGAAGCAACCAATTGGAATTGAGACATTTTGAGTTTCCAGGGTGTTCATTCAAGGTGAGTCTAGTGTCATGATTAAAATATCCTATATTATCAACTTTGGAAATTTGTAAAATATTATTTGAGTTTCAAGGGTGTTCATTCTAGGTGATTAGTGTTATGGATAAGGTATCCTATGTTCTCAACTTTGGAAATTTGTAAAATATTATTTAAGTGTTGAAAAATTACAAAACCTTTTGGATTGCATTTCCCTTGAGTTTGCTAATAATCTCATTAAATTGTTTTGGTAATTCAACCACTAAGATAGTAGAAATAGAAAAAGTATTGCTTTTGGGTGCTCATATCTTGCATAGCAAGTGGGGAGATTACACTAAACAAAATATAGGATACTTCAAGTAATCTCATCTCTATGATAAGCATTGCCACGTCTTGCAACTAAGATGAAAACTTCCAAAACATTCCATAGACCCATTTTTACATCCTTTGGAAGTGTCTCCAAAATCCAATTAAATTGTTCCCATTTTTATTTGTGCATGGTCAATTGTTTATTTTCAAGACTTTTTACTTTATAAATCAATGGTTTAGGGAGCTTCCACTTTGAAAATTCATAGTAACTACATATTTTATTCAAAAATTCTATTTTTTTTTTAAATCTATGATTTTTAATTGCAAATATCATAGAATTGTTTTTTTTAATTAAATAAAGTGCCTCCAATTACGTTGAATTTTTTATTACGACGTTTTTGGATGTTTTCATTTTAAATTGAAATAAATTAGAATGTGATGAAGGAGTAATGTTTTTTTTTTTAGCAAATTGAAACAAACTTATATTGAAATGAACTTAGAGAAATTTGGATCAAAGATGATAAGATACTAGAAATATTCAATGCATAATACAAATAGAGTACGATGAGTCCTAACGCTGCAACAAACTTGAAATCTTGTACAAAAATGTCAACTTGTGCCAAGTCAAGTATAGTTAATGGAACCCCATCCTACTTGTTGAATAGAACTTGACAAGTATAAATGGACATCTTTTATTGCCTATAGCTAGTTAACCTAATTTCAACCAACTTTTTTAAACTATGTCATTTTTTCAAGTTGTTTTCCAAAATTTAGCGACTATGCTTAGATAACCCATGGAAAATGAATCTCTATATATCCTATGATATTCACAATACTAGTATATTCAATTAATACAATATAAAATAATTTATTATTGAAGATGCTCTAAGTGTTCAAAAAATTAAATTGTCCATAACTTTCTTATAACAAATCTAAATGGATCGAATGAATCAAAGCTTTTCCAAATAGACAAAAATATAATGTATGGGGAAAAAAATTCAAAAAAAAAAAATTAATTTTTGCAATTTCTTTTGCTGCCCCCTCTATTCTATTGTGGACTTATTTGTATATAACTTTTGTTCCTAGGCACCAATTAAAAAAATTATATTCCCATGAAGTTTATCAACTTTTCTAACTTTAAAAAAGTTCCAAAAAATCAGGACAAAAATTCAGCCCATCGTACCTGCCCGAAATCTCATTCCCCCCCCCCACACACAAAAGGGACAATGGTCCTTTAGGGGTTAAAAAGGCTCCCTCATTTTCATCCTTTTCCAAAGAGAATTCCAAAGAGAATTATGATAAATCTCCCCAAAATCACACTCCTACATGTGCTGAATGCTTAATGAGACGATTATAAATATTTAACAGCAAAACTAAGGCACCTAAGAAAAATTGAACACCACAAGAAGCTAGTTTCTATTTTCGGTGCGCTCCACAAGATAACAACCATCATAGCATGCATTTCATATCACATTTTGTCAAGAATGTGCTCCTCAGACTGCACCAAAACACAGTTACGTTACCAGATGTCTTCCCATCCATTCCAGAAGAAAAATATACACTTACTGGAGCAGCTTGTTTGCTGCTGTGGTAGTTACGAGTTGTAAACACCGCTTTCCAACTAAGATTCTACTCTCTACACCTAATAATTACAGAGAAAGGAGTGTACAATTTCTCACCATGAAACTGTGAGATAGAACTCCAGAAGCAACTTCACTCCTTCACACAGGTGAAACTCAACAGCTTCTACCACATGAAGAAGAACAAGCGCTCGAACATGTTGGTCAGAAATCACCAGACGAGAGTTCTGTGGGTATGGTACATGATTCACATAAGCCATGAGCTATATCAGGGGGCATCTGACCTTGGGCTCCACAAAAAGAGTCGAATTGGAGACGCAAATCCGAAAACTCTACCCCAAGGCAAGAGTGTTGAGGCGAGAAATTGGGGCCTCAAATTCCCACAGTGCGGAGTGTCAGAGTTCAAGGTTTGCACTCCAAGAATGGAGGCTATTTACGCAACATGATCTGACGTTTCTACAAGGGGCCTAATCCTTTGAAGCGAGGCTCAGACCTGCGCAGGGCCGGATTTGAAAACAAACAACAGAATCGTGTGGCTGAAATCAAGAACTGTGACACTCTCTTGTAGAATCATGGTCTCGAAATCTAGACCCTGGACACCCCCGATCAGAAAACAGAGACTATAAACAATTGGAAACAGAAGGAAAGAGACAACTTCCCTCTGTTACAGCAGGAAACCAGGATTCAACGTTGTGGAGCTTGCAGCCAGTGTCCGGTTGAAATGGTGCCGTCTCTGCACCGACCTCCATGAGCCTCTCGACAAATCATACACCACCGACCTTCCACTACTCGACGTGAACACAATCGCTCCTTCCGAAGCCACCGCAAGAAAGCTCGGCATCCCTTCACAGTTATTCCAAGTCAAGCATGTCGGATACAACAACGAATGCCAAGTCTCCGGCATGCGAGCCACTCGAACAGGCACCTTGGGCGACGGCAGCACTTTCGATATCGTGATCCCCGACTTCAAACAAGTCTCCAGGCCACAATAGCACCGCATTCTGGAGCCTGCCACAATGTAAACCTCGCCACTGCACACCACGAGCTGCACAAAGGAAAGACTCTGCGACAATTCAATGCCCTTGTTGCTCCACACATCGTCGAGAAGGCTGTATGTTAACAAAACGTAACAAGAGCCGTTCCCGAAGACGGTGTAGACCGTGTTGTTGCAGACCGCGGAGCACACCGGATCGGTGTTGTCTGGCGGATTCGCAAGCAGAATCCACTTCTCCACCTCCGAGTCGTACATGTGCATGCGCTCCCCGAAGAAGACAACCTTGTAGGCTTTCGCGGAGTAATCCACCGTCAACATCGGCAGGACGAGATCCATGTCTATAATAGGTGGCAACCTCTTCAAGGTTTTGGTCACGGGGTGGCAGACATATAGCGCTTTCAGATTCGACGTGCGGTATAGTACAAGAAATAACCCGCCGGCTGCATCGATTGTATCTAAAGAGTAATTAGAGGTGCCACTAGGGTTTACTTGTTTTGTGTGATCTACAAGATAAGTGCTATCAAGGTTATAGAATCGCTCGTCCGCTAGGTCTAAGACACACCACCCGGCGTCGCTGTTGCGGTTCTTGCCCGGCGTGAGGAGCACGTAGAAGCGTTGCCGCGGCGCTAATGCGCAGAGCATCCCGAACTCTGGGGAGTCGATAAGCGCATTCCATTGCTTGCAGACGGCGCGGAGGCGGCACACCGACGGAATGGGCAGGAATCCGAAAATCCGCATGAGAATGTCTAGCGGTAATTCTCGCGCTGGATTCGCCATGGGGCGACGACTACTGTTGCCACGAAATCAGCTCCAGAAATCGAAATTCCTTCTACGTGAAAACTCCTAACCCTAATTCCACCCTAAACCGAATCTAGGGTTTGCAAACCCCCCATTTCGGAGGCGAGATGGCTCAAATCCTTGCGGGAACAACTCGCGACCCCTCCGAAGAAGAGCGCATAGAAGAAGCATCCAGTCCCGTCCCAGCCACGGCTCCCAAACTCGGTAAACCCCGATTTTACCGACAAACCACGGAATCTACCTACTACCATTCTCGACTAAACCCCGAATCCACTTGCGCCGCGAGTTGAAAGGGAAAGAGAGCTACTGACCACGAACACAACCCCAATCCGACCAAAATGGCACCTAGGTCCTAGAAGCCCCCCGCCGTCAAAATTCTACAGATTTGTCTGCTAATGTGCAGCCTCCTCGGAACTGAAATTTGTAGTATGAGAGTTGAGAGAGTTGGAAAAGTTGGAGAATCAGCTGAAAGAATCAGTAAAAGGAGTTGCGAGAATCTGAGACGAGACGATGATTCGTGTTGCTGCGGCGCTGCTGCAGAAGACAGGGGAGCTGCAGTGGCGAGAGGAGCGACGAAGGCCCTGGCAAGGTGGCTTGGCTGTGACGACTCTTCGGGCCCATGACTTCAAGATCCCTCCAAGACCGGTTCTAGGATCCCTTCCAAGACCCCTCCAAGACCGCTTCGAAGATCCCCTTCAAGATTTCTTTCCAAGTCTCTTTTGAATATTTTTTTAAGACTCAAGGAAAACGTTTATTCATCGAAAGAGGATGTACCTACCAAAATATTCTTTTAAGATTCTTTCAAAGACTCAACAAAAGATTTTTTCAGTAATCTTTTAAGATTCTTTTGAATATTCGTATTTGGCCTCATGAGATTGTGGTGAAACATCATTTTCAAGTCGCTTTCAAAATTGATTTAAGATCCTTTAAATGTAGTACACCATCAATGATTTGGTATTACAATAGAAAGAAGTAATCAATTCGAAATCTTTGTAAGGATTTTATCAAAGATCTGCCAGCCTAAGATAGAATATCATTTAAATTTGAAGTTGCGTACAATAGCAATGATAAAGACGATAGTGAAGAAGGCACAAATAAAGTAGTTTAATTGTGAAGATTCTTAGAACCCCAGGGACTTTAAAATCTTTTAAGATCCCAATTAGACCCCTTCCAAAACTCCTTTCAAGATCCCTTTCAAGGACTTTTTCAAAGATTCTTTCAAGACTCACCAATAGCATTTCCACAAAAAGAGGACAATTTTCTTTGTCAACAGTGGACAAAAGAATATTTGGATGAACCAAAATGGTGCAAGAAGCCAAAATCTCACAATGCTAGCAAAAACAAATGTTGCTCAATGTATCCATGAGAATGTGGTTCATTTTCAAGAGCCTTTCATGGATTTTAATTAATTTTCATATCAGAGTAGAAGGATCAAAAGCAATCAATTCTTGATTCCTCAATTCTTAATATCTCTTTAAAAGTCCTTTCAAGACTCTACCAAAGATTCTTTCAACATTATTTGAAGACTCTTTAAATGTACCTATGAGATTGCAGTGGAACATCATTTTCAAGTCACTTTCACAACCTTTTAATATTATCGACACCACAAAGACAATAGTAATAGCTAAAACTTCTTCAAGACAAAATCCGATTTTAGATTTTTCAAAAAGAATACATGAGCGCATTCAGAGCAAGAAGTTAAAAATGCAAGAGATGTATTGTCGAGACTAAGGTGTTTCAAGACTAAGGATTACCTTAGCTTTGACAGCTTTATATACTATCTTTTGTCTCAAAATGATCTTTTTGTTGAACAAAATATTCCGGATTAACTAAGGTTGACAATAATAATTTAAAAAGTCATTTTCAAATGTAAACAGAGATTAACCCTTTAGTGATCGGTCGACCACTTTTTGGTTGATTTTTGGACTCTTGGTCTAATATTGTTCAAAATACATTTGACCACAAAAATCTCGAAGAGGATTGCAATTAGAATGACTTTGTGCGCTTCAAACAAAACCAATTTCAAGAGAATTGGAGTATTGATGAATTAGCTATGAGGTTGTAAAGTCAAATGGCCTGGACCTTCAAATGGGAAGTGTTCGACAAAAATTAAAAAAAAAAAAAAAAATTGTGAGATTTTTTTGTAGCTTGATGTCTTGACAAGGCATAAGTGTTGCTTTGTAATCTCATGAATGCCCAAAGTAAACTTATGCATTGGTATTTATGTAGTGCAAATTCTAAAGGGTCATTCAAGGCATTGATTTTTGAGAATTAAAGAAAGAAACTCAAACTCCAACAAGGCTCTAGAAGCAAACATGATTTAGAGGTACATTTCACTTTCTTCAATGTACCAAATCTGCACATTTTAGAAGGGTATTTGTTTTGATGACCATAGATGATCATTTTTTGCAAACTTCAAAAATTTGTAACTAATTTCACAAAGCTTGAAAAAATATGAAACGACTTGGATTAGATGCCTATTCTACTTGTCTTTTGAGGAAAATTTACTAAAATAATATTTAAAGATGTTCACCTTCAAAAAATTCAACTTTAGCCCTTAAAAGGTTAATTTATGGACCTCTTACCTTACTTATAGCAATTTGTACCGTTGGATGAGTTTGATTTTTTGTAAGGTTGAAGAATCTCCCTTATGGAAACACCTTGTACGGTTTGATCTAAGACTACATCTTTAGAGTGGCTACAAAATTCATTTTCTTGGAAAATTGCACCCACCCCTCAAATCAACCACGGTCACCAAAGGGTTAATGCATTTCTTTTGTCCTAGAAGTTTGCAATGTTCATGACATTAGTCAAGAATTCAACAAAAATTTGATTGATTGCATTATAGAAGATGAACAATACAATGAGAATAAAAATTGCAGAGGCAATTCTATAGCTTCTCTGGAATTAATACTTTGATTTCCTAATTTTCTTCATTCTGATTTGACTTCTGATGTAATTTAGCTAGTAAAGAGTAATGCTAATTTTTTGGAGCTAAAATCAAACAAAAGTAAAAAATAGCAATGTACTTTTTGTCAGCCATTCCCCAAATTCCATATGAGATGGAAGCTTGAGACAGGTGAAGATCTCACAAGATATGTTTGGATCATCCATATAGAAGTATGAAATACATCTCACTATTCTCTTCATATTTGTAGGCCCTTTCTTCCAAGTTACAAGAAGATTATTTTAGGACAAAAAATTAAGGCCAATAGAAAGATCATGTTGGTATGGAGGCCGGAGTACTCTCTAGGAAGCTCCTCAAAAGGCTTCTTCTCTCGCTGAGACTAAGAAGCTCTTCAATATATTCTAATAAACTGAAACAATTAATTCTTGCATTTCAAAAAAGTAAAAAATTAAAGGATCATTAAATGTTTAATTTTCTCAAATGAAAGAATAATTCTTCTAATACAACAAAACTCTGGCAAGTATTCATTCTCTATATGTGACGTTGAATTCAACTCACAATTGTTAGGAAGAAGGTCAAATAAGGTTTCCAACCTTAAATCCATATTCTACAAATTTTATGATATATGACAAACTTTGTCACTTACAAATTTCAAACCCTAATAGAATATCTACAAGCTTCGAAACTAGCACAAAAGACCCCTCCAAATAATCAAATCAGAATGAAAATGGAACATGGAAAAGGGAAAAAAAAATCTTATTATTCAATATCCAATTTTGTTCATAACATGCAATCATGTATTAAATTACAAATAATGCATCAAGCCACATATAACATTGTATATAGACTAGTTCTCTTAAATAATGTTTAAACTTACTTAAAACTACTTGTCACCTGGAGGCTAAACTACTTTTAAACTCTTATTAGAATTTCCAACACACAAGGAGACATACATCAAAAAGTTCATATCATGTCACTTTCAATGCCCCTCTGTGCTATGCCCAACCTGGCAAATAATACCTTCTTGATTTGATTTTTTTTTCAATTGCTAAATACCATGGATAAGAGTTATTTTGGGGAAAACGGATTTCCTCCATTGGTTCATCAATTACTTTTTATGAGTAGGTCAATTGTATACCATTACTATGAAGTTGCTAGTCGATGAAAACTATCAACATGACTAATTTGCTCTCGAGATTTCTAATTGGATAGAATCCAAAAAGAATATGAAAAACTGTAAATTATTTCTTCAGAGGACAAGGAAAATACAACAAAAATGTGTGAAAGTGAAAGTGCTGTATTCTAAAATTTGAACCATGGAATGAACAAAGATAGTGATTCTCTAAACTACAAAAAAAATTGAAGAACTTAATTGTACCGTCACCAACCACACCATTCCAAAATATACAAGTCTCTCAGCGTGCACCTTTTTCATGTGCGCAATCATATGGATGGGAAACCAAAACATGGATGAAAAGGTGACCATCCACACACGGATGAAACCATGACAGAAGTTTGTGAAACTAAGTATTTGCAATAAAATAGATATGAAAAATAAATAGGATAAACAACAGCAACAACAACAACACTGTAGCCATGGTAATGCCAATTAATATCCAATAAGTTGATTCACGGATTATTCCAAACTGGAAAATAGACAAGAAATGAGACTTAAAACGCTTCTTTTTGTTAAATAAACTTGAATACAGATGAGAGCATCTTCAAGGCCTGGAAAGCTGCTACAAACCTATGCAAGTCTTGCAATCATTTGCTCGGAACATACGCAGTTGCAATGCCAAAACCCTAATTCAGCAAATTTGGTAATACCCGTGAAAAAGCTTCCGAGAATGCAAGAGTGTTTTCAAGAACAGCTCAAAATCTAGCTTTAATTCATACAAGAGGGCCCATCTGCCATCATACCTACTGAGAGAATACTTGGCCAAAAGAGTATGCAGTTGCGCTCATTCATGCATCTCCTCGTGCATCTGTTGGAGGGTATCCAGGATTCCTATAGACCAGAGAATCACACACAATGTATGTTAGCCAGACTGAAATGGAAATGGAAATCAAAACATTTGAAGAAGATTCAAAAGAAAAGTACGATCCTCAAACTGCTTACCCTGAAAATCCGGGTCAAACATCACAGCTGCAGGAAGCGCGGGCGCTGCCCCATCGCCAGGGAAGAACTGCTGTAATTCCTCCGGGGGTAGAGTTGCTGTTGAGTCCGAGAAGTCAGACACACGTAGATGCTTATATCTGTAACAGACCCACCATGTACACATTTACTGTGAGTTTGGCTAAACATTTGCAGAGATTTTGAGAAGGGCATCGATATTGGAGATTTGTCAAAAAGAAAACCCGCGCTCGAAGACAAAAGTGAGAGTACATATGGCATCAAATCAGAGGTAGAACGTGAGGACTTCGATTTTTTGGCCTTCAAGGAATTCAAAAATATCGATTAATAGAATCTAAGGAGGTGAGACCAAAAATCTAGACTGTAGAAAATCTTCTCCTTTTCGCTCCGATCGTAACATTCTCAGGCGGTGTCAATGTCGGTGTCAATGACAGGCGGTGTCAATGTCAAAGAAAGACGAACCCTAAAACTCTGAAGGTATATGTTAAAACTATCATGAAATCATATTGAATAGTAAAGCACTTACTCATTTTCGTCTCCAGGAAAAGCCTCCTTCAGCACGCAGGCCCACTTGGCAATTTCCGTTCCACCATTCTCTGTTGTTGCCTCGTCAGCAATGCCAATCACAGCTTGGGCACCCTCCTTCAGCCATGTTTGAACATCAGGAGCTCTCCAAACTAAATAGTTTCTAACTACGTATATGTTTGTAAGGTGCTCAAGAGTAGGACTTTCTGAAGTGGTTCTGCTAAAGTGGTAGTGCTTCAGAATCTTCGCCCAGGCAGCATCCTCTTTAATGGGCGCTTTATCCACTATCTTATTCAGAAATGCAGGATGCAGCATCAATGCCTGTTGCAATAGTTTCATCGACGACTCCTCTTGTCCAAGTGAAACTTCGGGTGACTTGGGTAGTGATGCTTTGCCGCCCGATTTACTAATACACAGCCAAGATAAATCTCAGAGATGTGATGTAACTAATTGAAATATCAAAGAAACTGGTTCTTAATTTCTGCTCAAGTTAAGTTAACATCAAAAGACATTAAAACAGCTGAAATCTGTTGCGTAAGCATTCAGCAAGTGTAAGCAAATATTATCCTATTACGCACGCCTACACACTGGATGGCATATACTATTCTTCTAGACATGAAGTTGATATGTGAATACAATGACACTTGGAACACTCGACTCTCATCCGGACCTTTATTTCTGCTCAGTACAGAAAATATTGATAAAGGAAACGAACGAACGGAATACCATTCAGAAGACCCTGGTACTAGGAATGCATCACGAAGAATCCGTACTTTAAAATCCACAAAAACTCTTCAATATATACACGTAACTTGGTGCTCTGAAAGTACCTGGCAGAGCTGGAAGCAGACCCCAGGTCTTCAATATGAAACTGGGCAAGTGCGAGTGAGAAGGAAAAACTGGGCAGCAGCGAAAGCGGTCGATCTGTCCCATACTTTCGTACAAATATCTTCAACCATTGGTATTGCTCTGCCCTTATCGCAAAATAATCGATACAAAACAGTGACCCCATGGGGTCATCTGAGTCCAACGAGAACAAAACTTTGCAAACTTCGAATGCTGCCCGGTGGCATCCTCGCCTATGTAAGTGTTGCATGTGCTTGAATAAAGCAACAAAGAGTGGCTTGTTTGGATCCCATTCAAAGTCTAACCTACATCTTCCAGTTGTAATATTGAACGAAGGGTGCCACGCACATTCCAAGGCATAGAGACATCTCTCTAAAAGGTCAGCTGATATTTGACTTTCACCCATATGCCTGTACATTTCCGCCAGAGTCAAAAGAGAGTCGATATGATAGGGATGATGGTTAACCATCGTAACTATGGTATTTGGGTCATGCGAAGCTGAACATTCCTCGTATCTCTTCTGTAATTCCTGATAAGAGCTTGAGAATGTGTATCTGCCGAGACAAACATCTGTATTAGGATGAGGTCGGGATATACAAGATTGCGTAAAGTGCGCAGCCAACAAAGGCTGAACTAAGTTCAACTCGGGAACAAGACAACGAAGCATGTTCATCAATTTCAGAACGCTGACTTAATTTCATCAATACGGTCGTGCTCATCCAGAAAGAACATATCCGCAGATATTTTATCATCTTACTTAGTGAGTTCCAAGTCAGAGATACATAGGACTGAAATGTATATAAAGAGGTCATGCACCTGAAAAATTTAATGCCCTCTCTCGTCTCAATGAGCTCCATGGATAGTCCACCTTCAGGTCGAGGCCAATCATCATGTGGCATAACCAACATGGTCTTTTTCAATGAAAGTCGACCTCCTCTATGAGAAACCTGACGCTTCCTACTACCCACCATCCCAGTCCGGTCGCCACCCCTCTCCGCTGCATTTATGACCTTTGATCCAAATATACGACGTAATTCATCTTCCGCTCTCAGGTACCGCTGATCCACGCCTAATATCTCAGGATATAAATCTGCATGCCCCGAAGCACTAAACTTCAGATTACAAGAATCCACAACTTCAAAAAATACTGGTCAAAGCCTACTCAACCTTTAAGAGTCTAAATTTCCATTACAAAAACAATATACAATGGAAAAGTATAAGAGGAAACTCAGTCTCTCTCAAGCCCTTGGAAATGCCAGCAAATTGCATAATGCCATTTGCAACCAAGAATAATCATTAGATCCTGACAATTCATGACGTCTGCAGAACGTGCTTATTTCTGTGTTCAAAAAAAGTACTCCGTATCCGGTAAGGAAAACTTTTTGAAGTACCTGCCGCAGTTCCTGAATCAGAGGTTGATACACTCTCTTCGTTTTGAAGTGCCAATCTCTCCAGTAACTCATTTACAGACTCTTCCTCAGCCGCACGAATGGCTTCAACAGTGGCCGACGTTGAACTCTTTCCTTTCTTCTTTCCTTTGCTTTTCTTCTTACTTTTGCTCACTTTGGCGATTGGTGCACCTTTCTTTGCGATCAGGGGCTCATTGCGAATATCAACTTCATCTTTATCCTCGCCCTCAAAGTCATTAGCAACTTCGTCTTCAATATCCTGAGATAAAATAAACAGAGCACACAAACGAGAGAAGCTGAGCACAAGATATGACAAGATGATATGAAAAACATCTTTATCTAACACCCAGCACAATAAAGACCATGTTCAATTACGAGTAACTTCTACCCCCCCTAAAAATATGAAACCTCTCCTGGTACTCTCATCTTCAAGGGAAGATTTCAGACAACCTAATTTCAAGACAAGCATGTCAATGATACATCAGTGCAAGATCAATGACTCCAACGATGATATAGATCGAGATCAGCATACAGAGTCTTTCAGAATTGCTAACCGAAAAGCAATCCTACGAGCTTCATACTTGGTTCAAGAAATAAAACTGAGGATGAATGACTCAGGCTAACAATTTGCACCGGAAAAGTCATTTACCTCGGACCCAAGAAGGCTGAAAAAATTCTGAGCAGGTTTCCCAGTTGGACTCTCCTCCGCCTCATCATCAGTTGATCCTTCAACTCGGGATGATTGCTGCGTTTCCTGCTCTTCTAACGCTCGCCTTACCATGCGAGCCGACATGATTTCGCACGGCAAAGGCCAACGATTCTATTCCAGCTTTCAGCAATCCTGATCTCCGGCTGCAAATTGATTACAAATAATCAGTTCACGTATCAAACTCGGCACTCTGAGCACCAGCACTCCATAATCTCAATCATTCCCAGCAGGCTTATTCAGAACAATGGATTACACCTCGGTTGGGGATAAAAGTGCACTGAGAACCTAACGAAACTGGAGATTCGATTCAATCGACTACATATCTCGCAATCTAATCCAGAGTACGTAACACTTCGTTGGTGCAGCTCTTTTCGATTGGAGGCAAGCTTGGAGTGGTCTACCTAACCCTAGAATCATGAATGGCACGTTTCACTGGTCCATTGTGCGTTCCAGAGTGATTTTCCGGTTACCACAGAACCTTGGGTTTAAAGCCATAGAAGGAGTAATTAATATGATAAAAAGCATTGAATCAGGGTATAAATAAAACTCGAATCAACCAGCGAAAAACATTACTATCCAAAATGAGACTGAGCATCAGTAGTGTCGGATCTAACAAAAGCCAGGACAAACTCTATAACCGTGCCACTTCACATTGCCGAAGCTTCAGCACCTAGATATATCGTAAGACCTTCTACAGCCTTGGACAGACCACGTTAATTGCATCCTAATGAAGACAAGCACAGCTAATCGAAACACCTCTACCTAAAGCTCGAGCTCAACACATTCTCGTTCGAGAAATCGCTTACCTCGCAATTAAATTTACCACCAATTCGGGAAAACCAACACCTAATTCCACAGTCCGTAACCCCAAAACCTCACCACATCACCTCAATTCTTTCTCAAAATGTCTAAAAATACATCTCTCGGCACCCTGGATAAGCTGCTCCCAAACCTAGATTTCTCCATAAAACCTACAACCGCATTGGAAATGCCGAGCTACTTGCATAGGGCATTCGAAAATGTCAGTGACCTCATGAAGACTGCCAAAGCTCATCATCCTCTGAAGAAAATCCTAACTTCAGCTCGAGAGAAACAGTTCTTACTCAGTAATCGCTTACCTAGCTCGCAATTATACTCGCCACCGCTTTAGAAAGCGAACACCTAAAGTCCACAGTTCGCAACACCAAAACCTCACCAAATCGTCTCAAAATTTCACAAATTTTCCAATAAACAAGATCTTCAATCCTCCGAGAAAAATCTCCGCTTAAAATCTGAGCCTGAGACTGTAAGAATGGAAATTGAAGCTTCGAAAATCGTGGGAGAAGGTGTCGGGCACTCAATGGGAAGAGCAGCAGACTAACGAGGAGCCAGGACGACAGAAGTGCTCCCCACGTTCTCCAAGTTCCCGAAGTTCTCTGTAGAACCTTTGAGTCCCTTAGTCGAGTCGTCAGAAATTTGGGTCAATTGGGAGTCGGACCGGCTTTACCGTTCTCACTTCTCAGCAGCAATTTCATAAGCTCGGGTCAGATTCGTCAAAAACAGAATTCAAAAGCGCTATGGGGCCCAAGGCCTGTTTTGGGCTTGCTCTAAATTGAACAAAATGCCAACATTTTGATAAGTTATATCAATTTTTTTTGAATTGTAACCTTACAAATTCAAACTAGACATGTTAGACATCTCATAGAAAAAGAAAACACAACAATATCACTTATGGAGTGAAAGATTATAATGTTTGACCATGAGGGTGCTAAAACTGCAAAAATCTTTCAATCTTCTTTACACAAAGCAAATCTAAAAGTTGGTGACCAAAAAAATATGAGGTTAAAGGGACTAACTTGTATAACCCCGATCAGTTTATGGCTTTTTAAAATCTACTCTAAAAAAATTTTAAATGAATTTTGAATGTGATTTTTTCTCCAAGATTTAGTGTATTTGACGCTCATTTTCAAGAGCTCTCAACACTACAAGAAGTCAAGATTGCAATGGGTACCCTTGTACAAAAACCTGAATAGAAAAATCACTATCATTTATTTTCAAGAGTGGATTTTTGGTGCTATAATTAGACTTCAAGAAAACTTTCTAATAATATAAACAATTAAAAATAGCAACTTGGTTAAGTTTTATTTAACTTCAAAGTTTTGTAAACACTAGATTTTGGTGCCTTGGGCATTTAGGGGTTATGGCTCAAACAACTGCCAGGCTCCAACCTCATCTTGTGGCTTGTATGTGGCTCAAATTTGATAACATTTGGCTACGTTCCAAGTTGTTAGCATCAAGGGAGGGTGGCATTATCAGATGGCAAGGAAGTGGCCCTCCCATTTGTAGTTTTACCTAGGGTTCTTTGGTTTCTTTGTTTTTTTGGTCCTTTTGCTCATATTCTCTTCATTCTCCAGCCTCATGACTTGGCTATTTTGTATTGTGGTCTTTTTTAATGGAGTGGGTTCTCCCCACTTGTTCAAATTCAAAATTCAAAATTCAAAATTCAAAATATAATTAAATCTGGCATCTAATGAAATTTTTATAAATTATAATGTTGCATAATCAAATAGTGTAAGATATATTAATGAAAATAATCTTCATTTTCAAAAAAAAAAAAAATTGAAGCCGTAAGTACCAATAAACATCTGAGAACAAGTTAAGCTATAAATACTACTAGTGGTCACGGAATATTTTGAACCTTACTAAAGGTCACAAAATATTTTGAATCTATTAAAATGAACTTCCAAAAATTTTAAATGGACTTAATGAATAAAAAATCAACTGAAAAAAAAATGATTTCGTGTGGGGTCTAATGAATTTGATCCAAATGTACGGTAGTATGTACACCTAAAGTAGCCGCATCCAAAACCATCACTTCTTTTTAGTTTCTACCATCTACCTAAAGTCAAACTCCATTTTTTTCTTATGCATTTGTCAGTGACCTCAAAAAAAATCCAACTGAAGTTGTTCTTTAATTTTTCAACATTTGGATAATATTTTGTAATTTTTCAAAGTATAGGATATCTACTTATGCCACTAGACTCACCTTTAAACCTTATAGGACTAAGGCCTTTTTTCTGCCAAAAAACATTGAAAATTGCCATTTCTATACCAAAGAGTAAAAAATTTGAAATTTTTTTTTTTTGCACATCTAATTGTAGGATCTTACACCTAACTAATATAAGAATGTGAAACAAATTCAAAATTTTTGACCGCATAGATTACAAGATATTTGCATTTAAAGTGAAAAAAACAAGTTTTTCAGTACATTACGGGACTAGATTATTT
The DNA here is from genome assembly GCA_963969595.1 of Neckera pumila. Lineage (NCBI taxonomy): Eukaryota > Viridiplantae > Streptophyta > Bryopsida > Hypnales > Neckeraceae > Neckera > Neckera pumila. The sequence goes on from OZ018409.1 coordinate 6,514,253, forward strand.
AACTTTGAACTTTCTTAACTATTTAATTTTTTAATTTTTTGCACTATAGAGTTTTGAGCTTTCAATCTTTCTAGTGGAAAATTGAGTTGAGAATCTAGGAAAAAAAATCCTAAATTTTTTAATTTTTATTCTTAAAAAAACTGTTAAGTAGAAGTATGAACAAGATAAAAGGAAAATCTACATTATAAATATCTCTAAGATGGAATTAAAATGTACTAATCCCAATGGCAAAATTGTTCTAGCAAAAATGCTAAACCATGTCATGTGGTTTGTTTTTTAAAATTATAAAAATTGCATTCAAAAATGAATCCTAGAGATTATTTTTTCAAGAAGATGCTCTAATTGCCCAAAAAATAAGATTGTCCATAACTTTCTCATAACAAATCCAATTGGAATGAAATAAAGGCTTTCATATAGACAAAAAAATATAATCTATCAGGGAAAAATAAAATAAAATAAAATAGAAATTTTTGGAATGTTTTTCATTGCTACCTCCCCCCACCCCTCCCCCTCCCTTGTTTTGAGCTGTTTTAGGTATAACTTTTGTTCTTGGGCACCAATTGAAGAAAAATTATATTTTTATGAAGCTAATTAATTTTCTATCTTCAAAAAAAATTCAAAAAATCAAGACAAAAGTTCAGCTTATAGATACATGCCCAAAATCCTACTTGTCCCCCAAAGGGACAAATGATCCCTTAAGGGTTAAATGGCCACCCTTAAAGCAAAAGATGCTTCAACTACCATTGGTTGCTCTTGAGAGATTGTGGCGGTTTGGGAAGACATAGTCAATTATTAAGCATTGGCCAAATAGAATCTTATAGATAATTGTGCCCCTTATACAATAGAATCATCAGATTTGCATTGCTAGCTTATAAGATTATCATGCTTGGCAAAACTACTTGTACCTTGTCCATTGCTTAATGCAATGGGAGCCTGCATCCCTCAAGGCCATGTACAATGTGAGGGCCCTTGATTTTCAAACTTGGGCTTCATCCTCACCTTCACGCTAGGGTCCTCATATCATGGATGGCCTTTAGAGGTGAGGCCTTCCACTATACTTTTGTCACCTTTCTATGCTCCTTCTAAGCCATCTCATAGGTGGCACTAAACGGAAGGTTGTGACATAGGGTGCCTCTACTTAAACCAAATCCCTTACGTTTTAGGATGTCCAAATTTAAATGCATTAACCAATCAAATTCTTGTTGAAAGTTACATTTAGATATCCCACAAAGTTGGTGAAAAAGATTGGTTACAGGTGTCAATTCTAATTTTTGGTTTATACATATTAATAATAAACTATAGAATTTATTGGATGAAAGTCAAACATTTCTAACGTCCTAGGTTGTCTAATATTTTAATATTACATCTAATTTCAAGGCCAATTGCAATTTTTTTGAAAGGGTCAGGATTAAGTCTGTCTAATTTTTTTTCTTCAAAAAAGATAAATTAATTTTGCTTATATCCTATAAAAAAAGGTCAAATTTAGACAAAATTTAAGTAGTTTTTGGAATGTCTAAATGTTTGGAATATTAGATGTAAAATGTTTGAAATATTGCAAAAAAATCATCCATATTGCCTAAATTTTGAATATTTTTGAAAACCTACATCACGCCTTAAGTCCCACATGATAGTTAATTTTGCTAAAACAAGAAAACTTAAAAGTTGCCAAACACAAAAAGAATTGGACTTTAAAATGCTGAAATACTAATACCAAATTCCGATTGTCTAAAATCCTTTGCGGGCAAAAAAGAAATTATTTTAGCACTCAAGTGTCAAATCAAATCTTCAAGTACAATTTTGCAAACATTGTCCAATCAAAATTCTTACCTACAATGTAAAACCATTTTAGTAAAATGTTAACACTATGACATAAAAGGAACATAAAAAACTAAAGTTAATTTTAGATGTACCAATATAATATACTTCAAAATATTATAATTTGTTTGTATTGTATCTCAAACATGCAACCAATAATAGGATTAAAAAATCTCCTTTCATTTGTCAATAGTATCCAACTGAATTCAAGACAATAACAAGAACCATATTCAAATGCTTATTCATACAATTTTTTGGAGTGTAGTGCCTTTGTGTCGGTTTTCATAGTAAAACAATAAAGAATTATAGGCCATAATTATACCTTTAGTAATAGCAATTAGCCAAATAATTATTTTATTTTAGAAATTCTATTTCAATGGATGTAATCATAAATTTATCATATCTCTGTTTTCTATATGAAATCCAAGATCAAATCAATAAAATTATTTTCACAAATTTCAACATTTAGAAAAATAATAATTTACATCAAATATTCAAAATACAATCTAAATTCAATATTAAACCATAATTATTGTTCTATATAGGATTGAATATGGATTTGGAGTTTTGATTTTTGTGATCAAAATGTGTTTCAATTGATCACTCAAAAAATGTTTCACATATTGAAGTTCATTTTTTTTCTAAACTACAATAAATATGAACGTTTTATGTAAATTGGATATATAATACTTTGGTTTTAATTGATAAGTGAGTGTTTTGGATATGACTAAATTAATGGAAAAAACAACTTTGAAAAAACAACGAACTTATAATCATTGCCACAAGTACTTTGTGCCTAATTTATGCCATTTCAATCAGTTTGTTTTTGGTATAGAAACCGTGGGAACCTTTGGCTATCTATAATATAAATAGATTTACTTTTACAATATTCCAACTTTGAGACGAATGTCATGTGACAATCTTTTGATTGTGTTTTGGACAAAAGCCAATGACAATTATTTGTTTATTTATTTCTTGAAAATTTGAAAAACAAATTATATGCCTTCTGGAAACATACCATGATTTTGACTTGGTTCTCTATTTTTTGAGAATCAAGATGGCTTCTATTTGGCTTATAAAGATAAAAAATTAACACTTCAATCTATATTTGTAAAGATTACTGAATGATCACATTTTAGAATTATTTAGTTCAATGAATATGCACAATAAGTGCATTCTTCATTATTAGCGTGGAACCCCTTAGGTGTAATATTCTACGTGAAGGTCAGATTCAAATATAAATTAAGTATTTTTTGGAATGTCTTGAATGATTGGAATATTATAAGTGAAATGTTTGAAATGTTGCAAAAAAATTTCCTCCTAATGCCTAAATTTTTGAATATTTCTAAAAACTTGCATCACACCTTAAGCCCTACATGACAAGTTTTCCAAAACAAAAAAACCTAGAACTTGCCAAACACAAAAAAATTTGGACACCAAAATGCCAAATTACAAACACCAATGGTTCTAACTGTCTAAATCCTTTGCACATGACAGAAGAACTATTTCAACACTCATGTGCCGAATCAAATCTTTACGTATGATAATTTCATGATAAAAATTATGACCTTCAAGTGTTCAATACAACAACATCCCATCCACATTGTCATATGTTACATTGGATTAGGGTGAAGATTACCCCCTTTGTGTGCACACTGATATGAATTTAAAATCCTACGCACTTGAATATTAATCTTTCTCCATTGGTGTGAACAGTTTGTCAATAGCAATAGGAAGCAGTCAAGAATAAGATGAGTATATTGTTGTTTCACAAAGATTTGGACATTCATGGCGTGAGATACTGCATTTTAAAATACCGGTACTTTTCTAATCAAATTATACAGAGAATCGGAAAAACAGCCAAACAAAGCCACCGTAGGCATACCAACAATGGGACACTAATCAGTCATCCTAGCACATCTATGAAAGACAATGAATGGACAGTGCTGGAACTGAAAAGGAAAGAAATTGTCCACAGTTTCCAATTGCGCACTTGATATCACACCGACTTCTATCCACATCCAGAACTTCATCATTAGGTTTATATCTTTCAAGTTCCAGTTTCATTCAATTATTTCCACTAAGATCACAGTTGAAACTTGAAGGAGCTCTAGATGGATCATTCCCTAGCATGGCAAACAAATGCGGACTACAAACTCTTTGAATATACCTTTGCACTTCAATCTGAATGATCATGCATTGTCCATAAAATATATCTCCAGATAACCCGACATCCATCAATTTTGAGCTTCATTAAACAGGGTGAAAGCTGGTATAAACTGGGCGAGGCTTGTATCTTCAAGGATCTCCTCATTTCAGCAATTTCAGCAAACATGGCAACGCCCAGATACAACAAAATCGCAAGAATGAAGCTTCAAAACCTACTTCCAAATCCTGCCAGCGTGATAGCTTCTGAGACCAAACCTGGCTAATGGAATAAGAATTTGCATCCATTCATAAACACTCCATGTTTCCTGTGCAAACCAGACAATTACCAACAATGTGTTCGTCAGAAGGGCTTGTCACACAAAATCAAGCACAGAGCAAGTCTGATAACTAATCACTGAACAAATTCTTGAATTGGTTCAATGTATTAACCATTAAGTGTGCAAAATAGAAGTAAAACGTCCACATTGGAAGCTTGTAGTTGATGATAACTTCCAAAACATATTTCTGTAAGGCACATTTTGAACTTTCCATTGGCGTTCCGTTACCTTCCTTCAACCTTCTTAAATGAGTAATTTCAGCTCGTATAGATTTGGGAGCAGCCACTTTTGGCCATTTACGCCCTGAGAAGAAAATTAGACAATGTGTGATGTGAACGATATCCTATCCGCGAGTAACCACACCCCGCACATCGTTCAAGATCACTGTCCTCATTAGAATTCTACAGAAGATCACTTATGGTGCAGGAGTGAAGACTTTCGGAAACCAAGATGAAATGATCAATATTCAGAGATCCAAAGGAAGAGAGATTGCATCACGTCCCAATATAGATCTGAAGAATGTAGGTAGTTCATTACAACAAGAATGACATTGAATCCCAGCCAAGAAAACGCGTGTCCAAGCGAAAAATGCAACAAGAACAATGTCACGGTTGAGAAACTATACCGAGTTCAAATAGAACGCTCGAAAATGCTCCAGAAACAGATGTTGTCATGAGGATGAAGGCTCCAGGTCCAGGTCGACCGGTTCGTTGCAATCTTAATCTTCGGAGAATGGAGTCACTGACACTTCCATTCTGAAATGGAATCGCGAGCCGCAGATTTACATGGAAAGAAATGGCATTGCATCCTCAGTAGGTCACATGCTCAAGACCTTCGATCTCTCGTGCAATAGTCATCAACCGTAACAGATGGAAGAGGTCGAATCATCTTCGACAAAGAATGCGTCCCCGAAGAACTCGATGAGCGTAATAAACACGGCATCCCGCACACCTTTCTGGTACGCGGAGTGCTGATGAAGCCATAGCAGTGGATCTCACTCTTGGAAGACACGCCACAAGTAATCCACGATCACGAACACGATGGCGGAGTGTATGGCGCACTGCTTGCTGAGAACGACTCCCGCGTCGGGGTCACGGGCAAGCTTGGGGCAGGCTATCATCTGACACAAAGTGCATTGAGGTTCGCTGGCCGTGACATGCGACACAGAGGTGGCCGAAAAAGAAGGTAACTCGAACATGGTGGCAATAGAAATCCCGAGCAACTTACTAATCGGAAAAGGCAGATAACGAAACTCTGCTCCCGTTGGCGGTAGCGGTTTCGACAGATCTGGGGACATGAAGGTCAGAGTCTGGCGATCTGGGGAGAGCGCTCGGATCGTGCACAAAAAGAAAGAATCGAAACGAAGAAAACCCGAAACCAAGTCGCGGGCCGCGCTCCACACACAAATTCTTGCGCATGCATCGCCTTTGCGCAACAGACCAACTGCCTTATCCAACAAGACGTTCACGACACACACTGCAACAACAGCAACCGCGACGGACGTATTCTCACGTCACCTCCGATCGACGCCGCAACAAAGAACCTTTCAGCGCTCGTAATCCAAAGCGCAAGCAGGCTGTTACAAACTCTCAATAACGCTCTACCAATCTCTCAAATCGTAAGTCCTTCAAGATCGCTCAAAACCCACACATCAAAACTCGTTGTAATGCGAGACGCAAGTGACATTTCAAGCGCGCATTCAAAGCGCGAGGAGCCAGTGGCGTGCGCAACGTTGGGGAGGAAGAAGAAGTCACAACGAAACCGCGCGTGGAACTGCACAGTGTTTCAAAACCGTGCTCAGAACCAGGATCGCCACGAAATCGAGTGCGACTTCTGTCTTTCGGCCGGCACAGATAGCGCTGGAAACCGTGAAGTGGGGATGAAATCAAGATGGGAACCGTGCGCGCGAGTGAGAGGAGATAAGGACTACGAAGCCAGGCTGAGAGTGTCTGCGCGGTAATGTGAAAGGTATGCCCAAAGTTACATTCAGAAGTAAAGTTGCCTTTAAGATTCCGAAGTCCAAATCTGTATTGTCCCATTAGCTCAAACGTAGATTCTGATGTTTAATCTACGTGAGGAGAAGAATTTTCTTATAGAGATCCACTTCATTCTTGGGGAGACACGTCAGCAATTATAGTATAAATAAGCAAAGTGAGATGGTTTGTTATGGTATCACGGTAATTTAGGTGGCAAACACTAATTTCATTTATGGTTAGTTGGTTGATGTTCTTTTGAAGCATAGTTTACTTCTCAAGGGTGTCATCAAAGATCTGAAAACTTTCACAGATAGAGACTATGAACACCTAATTTTCCTAGTGTTGGTAAAATTGTCCCATCCAGATTCCTGCCTAAAATATACCCTCTCATTAGAGGGGATTGGGGCCTTTGGAAGACTACAAATTATCCTGCATTCTCAAACTGGTAGAATGCAGGATAACTACTGGCTGATGTGGACGAGACAGTGTCACGTCATCTTCGAAAAAAAAAAAAAAAATTGTCTAAAATGATATTTGGAAAAAAAAATTCTGACAGCTCGTACTGCTATTTACAGAATTTGGCCAGATTGGAGAATGGGCCTGAAACAGCCTTCTAAAGGCCTCAAATCCCCTCTAATGTAAGAACCAAGCAAATGTTTGGATAAATTTTACAGTGCACAACTTCCAGGTCCTAATTACTCTAAAGTTTCCAATTTGGCTAATGAGCACAATGCTTGAGCACAATATTTTTGTTCACATAACTTCTCGTTCATCCAAAGTAATACTTAAATATTTACAAATTATCTATCTATGTATTTAATTTGATGAGATTCGGATCAATACTATACTCTGTACCTTTAACGACTTTGTTAGTTAGTTAGTTTTACTTTGTTTGTTTTGTTATGGTTGGATCTTTGGGGCGTGTGTTCTTGAGTCACAGTCATTATACAGTTAACAGTCACATTCTAAATTTTTTATGGATTAAAAAATTAGAAAAATATTTTGATTTTGATTTTATTTTATTATATGGTGGAAATATTACTAAGTTTAATAGAACTTAATCCTGTAACGTTGCCGTGGACACTAAGTGTCCGATGAATGACAAAGAATCTTTGCATGTAGGATAAAAGTGCAATTGTTCATCTTTAGAATTTCGTACAAAAAGAGAAGGCCTTGCACAATAATTTGATGCAAGAGTGTATCAAAAAGGATGATTTCCATAAAGACCAGCCCATCCTTAGATCATCTGCAATGCTACCCCAATATATGGTCCAATATCGGTATATCTAATTTTTGAACGCTAAATAATTAGAACTTGAAAATTGTCTCGTTAGAAGCGCATTGGAAAGAACTTGAGAAAGGAACAAGAAAATTCAAAATTAGACATTGGATATGTACTTCAAAACAAGATAAAAAAACAAAGCAAAATAAAAATCTGAAATTATAGAGGTCTTAGCAAATCACAGTTACCAAAGCTAAATTTGGTCATTGACCCTCCACATTTTAGAAGGTCGATGACCAAATGTTGGAACAGCATTCAGTTGCAGGTGGTCTTACAGGGTTAAATTCAAAAGAGATTTGGTAATGTAAATCATCTGATTATGAGCTGGCAGTAGTAACTTACTACAGTACTGAATATTTTCGGTGCTCCTGTGAGGTCGAGAGAAGTATCGAACTTCGAAAAGCAGTGCGAGTTGCGCCATGCAAGTCTGCAACTTGTTCTCTCTCTATCCAAATTGTGTTGTTGGTATTAGCTCACCCAAAAAAGATTTTAGAAAGATAAAAAGATACTCCATAATAAAAAGATTTCTGAAGAAAAGATATGGAAAGATTTCTGCATGCCGGCCTTTGTGTCAGGCAACTTGCCTGAACAGTAAACTGATTGCTGGGGAAAGAAGGAAGGAAAGTACTGTAGGTCATTTTTGAAATATACTTTTTAAAGTTACTTTACATTTTTTTAAAGTTACTTTACAGGCCGGCAAGTCAGAACCAGTCAGAACGGAAGGTGGGGTCGGTGTTTATGGGCTACCGCCAACACTGTTGCCTCCATGGCTTTTTTTTTTTTTTCATTTTTCATGAAGTACGAAATTGGCAATATAAAATGTTGTAGTGGTGCTCCAAATTTCAACATTCATTTGCATATTGGATAGAAAATATCATATGAGGAGATATCACATGTTTATAATTACGTTTCCATCTACAATCTGGAAATTTCATCCAAGATTCTTTTTAATTCAAAGTTTTTGGTGAAAATTTCATGGTTTGTTGCCATTTTCTAGCCAATTTATTTTTTTCTAGTGCAATTTGGCATCGGAAAGCCAAAAAAACACACCTGTGGTTGCCTTTCTTGTGAGTGATGTTCGAGGAGAAGTGGTGGTTATAGTAATTCATTTTACCTGATGGAATTGTAAGAAAATCTAGTTACAATTTGAAAACATTGAAAACATTGAAAAATTATAAAAATTTCTATTTAAAGTAAAAATTAGACAAAAAATCGGATGCAATATTTGAAAAATCACTTCAACATGGAATTTTAACCCCTAAAGGACCAAACGGCATTTTATGGCAACGTAGTGATTTTAGACAACTCACTACAAATGGAAATTTTATTTTTATTCTTTGAAAATTTTACACAACGTGTACCCAAAGAATAGCTTCAAGGCCCAACAATTTTCAAAACCTTTATCCCATGGTTAAAAAGTTATTGAATGATATGTCATTTTCAACGGTCCGCAGGCAGCTCAAAATTTTTCTAAAAAATCATTTAAAAAATAAATAAAAATTTGAAATTGGTTCTTTAGATTTATATATACATGTAAAGCTTTGAATTATTCCATTTTGATTTATAAAAATTATGAGGTGTTCTAATTTGCGAGTAGTTATGGATACCCTACTCTAAAACAAACTTTGAAGTCCTTTATTTAACTCAATTTTTCATATATTTTGAAAAAAATAAAAATATAAGATGTATATTGTTTATTTCAATATTACAACCGTTGGAATTGATTTTTTTTAATTTCATAATTAAATTCTTAACAATTTTGTATTTTGAAGGATTCTCTATTTTTTTCTACAACCTATTTTTTTCCTGTATGTTGTACAATTCTATATGATCTAAATTTTCCAAGTATGTAGCCAACTTTCTTTGAAGAACAAATCCAAAGGGTAACCACCATTTTGGACATTTTTTGATTTAAATGTGACCTTGTGAAGTGCAATTGCCCGGTTTTACGTAGGGCCCAAAAAAGGGTTTTTGTCAATTTAAATGCTAATATCTTGCTTCATGTGTCTAAAGATGTTTTTTTTCTAAAACTTGATACTTATATTAGAAATGGCAATTTTGGAGTGTTTTGGGTGAAAACATAGTCTCCGACCATTAGGGATTAAAAGAAAAATCGTTGGTAAAATTCTTGTGCCTCTCATCTGAAGTTTCTTTTAAGGCCTAAAGGACCAGAGGGATGTCCAGATTTCCAAAATTGTGAAGATCTATTATAAATGCAACTTAAAAGAATATTTTAATGATGACTCTCAAACAATATTTGTAAAATGCTATTTATAGATCACATCCATACAACCAAAGTACATACCAAGATTTTTCAATAAAATTTGAAGCCAGAAATTGGAAATTCTTTCTAAAGTAAATTGTAGATTGAATATTTATGATTTTTAAGAGATTTTTTTCTATAAGTTTAAAATATTGAGTTCTAATTATAGTAATTTTTGAAGATTTTTATTTGATTTTTTGATTCAAGTCAGTTTTGAAGGGTCATTTTTTGAACTAAAAAAGTTATTTCTTAAGGCTAGACCTCCCGATACCTTTTGAATTATAGAATATTTGCAAAGCAAAATCTTTATAATCTGAACAAATAATCTAATTCTTATAACTATCCATTTATTCAGAAAAAAAGTTACATTTTTGGGATTTTTTGGGCCCAAACTTGGGCAAGCAAAATGCAATTAATATTATTTTGCTTTGAAAATTTACATATTTCTTCCTAACTTGAGGTTCTACTAGAATATAAAGTCTCTTTAAATTAATCTTTCCTGCAAAGGAAAATAGAGTTATAGGGCTTGAATGTCCGACAAAGTCACATTATTAAAAACCTAAGCAATGTTGAAAAAAAATATTTTGTTACACTTTGCAATTATATTTTCACTCATATATTGCCTTCAAATCCCCATTTTTTTAATATGTAAGAGTAATGTGGTTTGGACTCTCCACCACTTCACTAGCGCTCACCCCTCAAGATTACTTTAGATGAATGGGATTAAAAGTATTTGGATTAAACGCTGTCATAGAGTTCTTTATTCATTATCCAAAAGATGGAAAAATTAATTCAGTAGTTGGAGAATAGAAAAAGTAAGTGAAAGCTATTTTATATGTGTAGAACTTGTAATTGTCGTTGATGAAGATTCAAAACAGTTAGAAGATTCAAAAATTTTATTATTTGTTTTGAAGAACAAAGTCAAAGCACTTATTGGTATTTTGTACCCCTTCCAAATTCTTTGCTACCTCCTCAAATATGTAACACTAAATCTAGAGGGATGAAAATAAAATTGCAATAGGACTATGTTCAAGGCAAGATAACTAAAAGAGAGAAGAATTTATTTTGATATAAATAAATGAGTTGTCAATATGTTGGTAGTAAGTTATCTACAAAAGAAAATTGAGTAACTCTAAGGGAGGCAACCTATTTTTATCAATTAAGAAATTATACATACTTGCAAGGGGGGGTTCTTCAGTGGGAAAATTTTTCCATGTATATAAATAGAGTTTGGAAGGGTTCCATAATTTTCTAGATTTTTTTCACTCAAAACAAAATTACTATGAAATTTTTAGCGGAAGGTTCTATTCCTCCCATACCGGTGATATAGGGCTTACTATTTCCAACCATAGGTTGAGAACAAAATCCACCAAGGATTGGTTGCAACATTGAGAGAGTTGTAGCCAATTGTAATGCGCCACAATTGCCTCGGGAACCATAGCATAATTAATCTTTTCCTTCACTGAAATTCACGCAAAGATAATAGCCTACATAGCCAGAACGGGGTGGGGGGAGGATTAGGTTGCTTCCTATACGTGCTAAAAGAACATTGTAAACTAGTTAACCCCTAAAGCCCTGAACATGCTTTTTTGAGAGCATAGCATTTTGGGGCAGCTCACTACGAGTGGCGTTTTTAATTTTTTTCTTTGAAATTTTCACACAACATTTCCCGAGGAATAGCTTTAAGGCCCAAAAATTTTCATAACTTTTGACTACATGATACTCAAAATAGTGCCATTTTCATTGCTTGGCGGGCAGCCCGGGCAGCAAAAAAAAATCTTTAAAAATCACCTTTTAAAAAAAATAAAAATTTGAAATTGGTTCTTTAGATTTATATGTATGTAGGGAGCTTTGAATCATTCCATTTGGATTAATGAATCAAAAGTTATGAGGATTCTTAGTTATGGAATCTCAACTCTAAAATAAACTTTGAAGTCCTTTATCTAACTCAATTTTCAACATTTTTGAATAAAACAAAAAACATTGGGTGTATTTTGTTTATTACAACATTACAACCGCTGGGATTGGCATTTTTCAACTCCATAATTAAATTCTTGATATTTAGTATTTTGAGTAATTCTCTACCTCTTCCTACTTACTATTTTTTTCCTATATGTTGTACAATTCCAAATGATTTGAAAATTTTCAAGGATATAGCCAACTTGCCTTGAAGAATGAATCCAAAGAGTAACCACCATTTTGGACATTTTTTCATACAAATGTGACCTTGTAAAGGGCAGCTACCCGGATTTTTGCAGTGATTAATAAAGGATATCCAGATATTGCTAAAGAATCCAGATATTGCTAAAGAGCGCCACAAAAGTGTAACTCACGAAAACCATCCAAATGCTAGCTGCAGTCCCTCTCTAAAGCAATAACCTCTCTAACTTAACATTTCTCTTCCAGTCCCAGGCATATGTAAGTTCTACTGTACTCCAGAGAATCAATGGAAGAATTGAATTCATGAAATTGACGTTTTGAACATACAATCCTCTAGAGAATTAATGCCGAAGAAGCTCTTCCCCGTCGATCACTGTCTGTTGTTCTCAAAGGCGAAAAAATCCTTGATAGACCTTAATTAAGTCTCAACTACGACAAGGAACTCAAATTTGTTGCAGCAGCAGCAGTTGAATCAATTTTTCCTGTGAATTCAACTTATCTATTATTCACAAAGAGTGCTAGCAGTAATATGTAAATGTTCAAATCATTTCAATGAACTATCCCAACCTCTCACACAAAAATCAAGGCAAGGCACTCTATGTAGTGCCACATACTTAGGTGAAACCTTCCATGATCTTATATCAAAGTACATATGGAGTTTAATTTCCAGACGACCCAATGACTTAGCAAGAATGTACCAATAGACAATTATTATACCATCGTTAATATCAATGGACTTTTGCATTGTTCAGGAGGGCTTTTCCTCAAATTCTTCTAGTAAACAATTCAAAATTCATGGACAACTTTTGAGGATCCACCCAATCACATAAGTAACCACATATATTCAAGCCAAGAGATCAAGAAAACAACTTCATACACTTGCACCTGTACCTTCCTCTAATAAAGAGAAGAAATAGCTCAAAATATGATCAATTGAAACAGAAACAATACAAGAAACGGGAACCATTTACAACAAGCAAAGCAATGCAAGATCACATGCAAACTAAGGATGCAAAACTCCCATGCATATCATCCTCAAATTAATGTAAACAAGAAACAGAATCATGTTGATTGAAATAGACACAATGCTGATTGAAATAAACTTGTGGTGTCAAGTGCGGTACATGCAAAGTATAGAAATCAATGATTTCCTCCAACAATAATCTCTTCCAAAGATTGATCGAGGTCACAAACTCCAACGTCAAATGCAACAAACCATGATGAGGCTATACTAGCTTGCCCATCAATAAAATTAAATCCAATCGATCGACCATTAATGACCACCTTGCAAGCGGATCACGAGGTGCAAGGTTCCATAATTTGGCACATTATAGTCCGCCAAACAGACCTTATCTTGCAGTTGCTTGCCGCAATAGATCAAGCGTTGCATGCTTGGCATGATCCCTTCCACCTTCTCGACGTGCTTCTTCACGTCATCCACGGTCTGTGTTGCTAGGTCCACGTCCATAGCTATAGACTTCTCGATCAGAGTCTTCACAAAGATTTGCATCTTGGGCAATTGGTTGCTAGATTGCAATGACTTCTGGAAAAATCACAACATTAATATGCTTGTCAATCATCAAGTTTGTTAAACTCGTGCCATTGCGGACCTCTCAACTGTGTCATACATCTACACTCTAAACTGTTATAAAAGTGCCATGGAATTTAACTCCAATTGAAGTCTAAAAAAAAATTGCAGCTTGGTTCCAAAGTAAAATTAATAGCAATTCAATTCTAAAAACTAAGCATTAGGTAAACAAGCTCACCTTACTAGCACAACCTTGAACAAAAGACTACCCCTCCAAGACTTCTTTCTAATATGTACGGATTCTCTCTTCTATTAGCCAAAAGACTTTAGTTAACTACACTTAAACTTGATAGTACTTAACACCAAGACCTAGTTTACACTAAACACAAGCTTCAGATATCCTCAAAAGGCAATAAAATCTCTTGCTTTTACTTCAAGTCTCTCTCAAAACATTTATCATGTTTCTTGTAGATTACATTAAGATGTCTACAATATGTACTAGTAGAAATTGTATATATTTGGATATCTTTGTGAGACTTATGTGTTCCCTTCTCTTCAGTTCCCTTTCTTAAAGTAAAAAGATAAAACACCAAAATTGACTAATAAGTTGGAGAATATAAAAATCTTCACAGAAGTAACTACCGAACGATGAATAAAAGTTCAATATCATCCCACCCACTTGACGGTTAAGATCACTTGGGGTGGCACCTGCGGATCTCAAAGGACGGATGGAAACTCCTTGAATGTTCCAGTCTAACTTTCCTCCTTTCTCCCGTTTCAACGGACACTGCTTTTGTTTTCTCCTTCGAGATTCATTGATCCGCCATAGCCAGGTCACGTCAGTTTCAAACAGACACACATTATGGACTACATATCCACAGACTGCGTTCAACTAATGTGCACAAGAAATGCTTGATTCTATACCGACTAGAACACTAGTACTTGAATCCTCAATTGAATCGTCTCTTCATGAAATCTTTTTGTTGAAAATGCATGATAATCCTGTATCTTTTGAAATTGATAATTCCACCTGATATGTCGGTAGAAGACCTTCCCTTGAACATTTGCCACTCTTTGAACCTTCGTTATCCTCCAGCTGCAGGATCCTTTCTATAGATTCACGAAATCAGTAACAAAAGCTGCAATTTCATGAAATTATTCCTAAATTCAACATAGTTCAGATTCAAATACCAAAACGAGGCTTGCGTAGAACCACTGCCTGTTCATTAGATTGACCGCCACTTTGAAGGAGTTGAAGGATAGCTCGCGTAAAAATCACTGCCTGCAACAGATGCATAATTACAAGTGAATGATGTTAGTATCAGCAATGAGAAGTTTAGGACTCTCCTCGCTTACCCCTTTTGAAACTGCTGAATTCTCCGTAAAGAATTGTGCAAAAATCGGTGTTTTATTAAGGATCTAGTCCCCCCCAATTTAAGTATGTTTTTGGTACTTGGGAAATTGAGAGTACCGAATTGTATTTAGATCTATTCCCTGCAGTGATTAGTAATCCTCCACACCATATTGATGAAATTAATGTGGGTTGGAAACTGGTCCTCGTGAGGCCCGCTTGTCTGAAGACGAGAGTTTCTTGTAACTGCCTCAATCTCCTGCTCTCAACCACTAACATTTTTGAATTGCCAGTTCCTGGCTCTTAGTGATCCGTAAATGCCAAATCTTTTCTAGAAAATGAAGAAGCTTTTTTGAGTCTTATAGGTGTAAATTGCATTCTAAGAATGTATCACACAATATTGATATCAAGGGTGACATCTGACAATATGAAAAATACAAAATTTTTATCTTCTACTAAGTGTATTCGAAGTGGCTTAAGTGATGATGTAAAAGTTCACACATTTCTTACATAAGCGTAATAACAAGCCATGTAATATTGGCAATTATGCTTAATGCCCTGGCAACATAAGAACGACAGGAGAATCAATGAAAGTGCGTGCAATGAAATGAAAAGAGATTACATGCATTGTAGAATCAACGAATAAGTGGAGATTTGTTCAAATCTCTACAAGTCCTCGAGGAGATATGTAGTCCATGAAATGATCCGTGAAATTTAAGTTGATCGTATGCGAGTAGATTGAAGCAAGATGCCAAGCCTGGATTGTAAAGGTGCTGCTCCCAACACGCCCATAAAATGCATCTATTGGAATGTGAGATCCATCAGCGGGAAGAAGAACGTGAAACACCTGCAACACTATATCAATAAAAAACAGGTAAATTAAACATCGTTGACAAGTGTCTATGAAATTGTTCGAATGTGAAGATCTCTTCGATGACGTCAACTTAGCAATGATCTTGCTTTGGTCAAGATTTTGACTGATAATGATCATCATTCTTCTTCACCAATTCCTGAACTGAAACTAGTGGAAACATGATTTCTGTAGACCAGAGAAATGACCCATAACAGGTCTAATTAATCATGTGGGTCTCCTCAATGGTTAATTTTTACGGTCTATGCAGACCATATATGTTTCCACTAGTATTACGCTGAACTATTTTTCCAACACAACGTGATATCATTTTCACCATTCTTGCTGAAACGCAAGAACCTGACTTTTGTAGGTGGATCTTCTGTTTTTATCTGAAACATGGCAGCGACGAGGTCATCAACTGCCTGAATTGCAGGTAATCAAAATGTCCTACACTAATTAAGATCCAGAGTCTTCATGAGTAAGGAAATTTTGCTCACAAAATATACGTCATCCTGTCATTGTAACATTCAGAGGCAGTAGATTTTATGCAAATCTGCCATACGACTGACTAAGAATCTCAAAAAATGAAGAACCAACACTGTATGTCAGCATAGAAATCCCCAAACTCCACATTGCAGACCCATCTGGAATCCCACAGCTTGAGAATGGAAGTTCAGGTTCTACTCCATACTGAAGCTGTAAAATTTAATCACTGCACTATAATATTGCCAAAACTGTACGTCAATTTGCCCGTCACTCCTGAACCATGATCAATTGTCAGAGCTCTACAACACTGGAATTTCACAGCTTGACTATGGAAATTCAGGCTCTATTTTAAATCAAGCTGTGAATTTGTGAAATCCCGTAGCTGTACTATGGAATTGCCAGAAAAACACGTCAATTTTGCCTGTCACTACTGAATCATAATCAATTGTCAAAACTGTAACAACACTGGAACTTCACAGCTTGAGTATGGAGTTTCAGGCTTCATTCCATAAGACACCCCAGCTGTGAAATTCCATGGCTTTGAGAATCCCATACAAACTGCGGACATTTTCTGCTTGACTGCAGGGCTACAGCCTGATCTCGTGCATGAGTGACCAAACTGGCGGCCGCGGCGGCGTGGCCTGCTACTACAAGCACGAGTACGCCTCCTACATTTCCTGCTACAAGAGCGACCCGGAGGGCCACTATCTGTGGATGAAGATCGACAAGGCTCTGGGGTTCGAGCACGACCTGTTCGCCGCCGTCTGCTACTTCCCCCCTGCCAAGTCCACGGCGTACAAAGGGCGCGACCGCCTGGAGCCCAACTTCCCCTACACCAGCCTCAACAACGACATCTTCTCGTTCTCCACGAAGAAAAGCTCCTGCGACTTCTTCGTGGTGGGCGACTTCAACAGCCGGATCGGAGACGCGCAGGCGCCGGAAGCGCACCGACACGGACTGGCGAGAGAGTCGGCGGACAAGAAGATCAACAAGTTCGGGTTGCCGCTGATGGATATCTGCGATAAGAACGACCTGCTCATCTGCAATGGCGTCACGCAGGTGCAATTCGGTAGCTCTTTTCGCACACAGGAGAAATCCATTATGGAAATTGGACAAATGTCCCTACCTGTTTTGCCCAAATTCCATTCCTCGTCATCCTGGTGAATCTTATTCGAACATCCCTGGGCTTGGACTATGGAATTCCTCGCCGCACTCACCGGAGAAATCCAAATTGGGCATTGAACAAATGTCCTACCTTTTGTGTCCAAATTGCATTCTATCATGTCGCGCCCTTGTACGCCGTGGTCGTAAATTTCTATCATGGATTATGGAGTTCTTCAAAAAAATTTATAGATGGACATTTTGGATTTCTCCTGTGAGATTGTGATCCACTGGGATATCAAGAGAAGTTAATGTGTTGCTGGATGATGGGGTCTCACAGGAGAAATTCAACATGGATAATTGGACAAATGGCCTTTTTGTAACCAACTTCCATCACTAGTGTACCTTATTCTAAGATCACTGCACATTGACTATGGAATTCTTCAGAAATTCCATAGATGGACATTTTAGATTACTCCTGTGCGCATTACAAAGACAACAAATCGGCTGTGGGATCGAAAAGATTCATTATCTATGCCACTGAGTGAGACAAAACTCACACGTTGTCCCCATATGGGATGTCCTTAGCTTACTATAGGTTGCCCTTGGGTTGTAAACAGTCTAAGTTGAATATGCCACAGCTTGTGGCGGGCACAGACACGCTTGTTGCTTCGCACAGGAGAAATCCACGATCTATGGAATTTTTGAAGAATTCCGTAGTCAGTCAATGGCCAGTGACGATAGAATAGGGTATTACACGAGGATACACACGAGGAATGGAATTTGGACACAAAAGGACATTTGCCCAATTCCGTTTTGGATTTCTCCTGTGCCGTAAATAGTTGTGTCATGTATGCACCGACTATATACAAATAAGCGGGAGCCCACACCGCATGCAATACCCAATCCCATATATAGTCCCATGAATCTCTCGTGAATTTACAAGAGAGCAAGCAAGAGTGCCAAGAGAGACTTAAACGAAAAAGTTGCGGTTGCGACAGGTGTGGCCCAAATCGGGAGAGACGACGTGCAGGAGCAAGAGCGTGATCGACTACCTCCTGGCGCCCGTGTTCCGAGCTCGTTACTTGGTGAAGGACATCCAGATTCTTCCATTGGAGAAGAAATCGGACCACAACGCTATGAACTTCACGCTGCGCCGCCCACGGCCCCTGCAGGAGATTCCTGCACCACAAGAGGCCACCGCGCCATCGCCTTCTACGCAATCTGCAACTTCTGCGCCGTGCCCGACTTCTGAGCTTCTGCATCGGCCATTAAGTGAGCCTGCAGTAGCAGCAGCCTCCAGCAAAGCCCCAACCGTTGAGCCTGCGCCTGAAGCTGCTGCTGCCACCAAACTGGGGTGCGAGACGACCAGTCCCAACGTCGGGACAGAAGCTTCTGCGAGTAGTACTCAGCGGAATCTGAGTGAGTCTGGTGCGACGTTCTTTAGATTGCCTGCATGGGGACGATATGAAAGAAGATTTGCAGAGCAAGGATTGACTGGAGAGGTGAAGCTCTACCCTATACGTGAAATTTTCCAAAATGTGCTATCAATTGCAACTCAGTTTTGGTACATACTGTATATGTTGTAGAGTTTGAATGCAGCTTATCGTATGAAAGCTACTTGTATTATGCAAATTTTGGATTCCACAGTCACCCCTTTCTTGATAATGCAAGAGAATCTACCTGTCGCCTAGCTGAAGCAACTACAAGTGTGTGACTATACTTAGTGCAGGAAAATGTTGTGTGAACAGAATTAAGTCATGAAAGTATTTAGTAATATGAACTGCACAACTTCACAAGCTTACTCGAATTCTTGGCAGGTGGCCATGGCGCAGGCTGACATCCCGGTCGCAAGGCCCTACTCTCAACCAGCGAGCATGAATGCGGCGGCATGGTTTGAGGCCAAGACATCACGACTCCTGAACAAAATCCTGACGGACGGGATGAGCCAGCAAAATCGGCACAGAAAGCCATCTGCCATAGACGGCCACCCGCTCTTCCCCATGTTCAGAAAGGGTTATATGACGCGGAACTTGGATGCACTGACCAAGCAGCAAACTCCCAAGTGCAGCACTAACAACAACAAGCTGGATATGGGCCTGGGCTCCAAAGAGTACTGGAACCGCAAAGTCGAAGAGGTTTCCATCCAGGAGCCCGTGTTCATGCTGGACAAGCGGGAGCTCATGACCATCAACTCGCGTCCTGCTTCCATTGCCTCTCCAGGGCTCGTTCACGTCGCAAGGTGAGAATGAAAACCATTTTGCAGCGAGATCACGTTCATGAGAGCCTAAATTGAGAATGTGAATTGAAGATATGAGGTGAGGATTCAGGGCTTTGACAATCCTCTCTGTGTGACTTATGAAGGTTATACGTGCGCGCGGACACGGCGTGCCGTGGCCAGAGCAGCGATGGCTCGCGAATGACAACTTCAGGCTCATGGGGCGCCAAAGGTTTGAAGATGGGGCCTGGCTACCGCTGCACCTGCATGTGCCCCGGTCACCACCTCAGCCGCGAAGTACCTCCCCCGCACCCTTTCTTCAAGAGCGACACCTTCACCCGCACTCTGACTGTGGTGGAATCCTCCAAGCTCTCCACCTTGCTCAAGTCTCTGAAGTCGGCGTACGATTCCGGAAAGCTCTGGAGCTCCATCGCACAGTTCAAAATCACGAGGAAGATAAAAAAAGCCATCAGATGACCGTTGTGATCTCTTCGTGATCGCGCTAGTTCCCGCTGGTGACACTTTCGAGATCGAGGAGACGAAGACCGCATTCTCATGGGAATGTAAGTTCGAAAAGCAATCTGTGACGGCAGCTGACATGCATCTTCAACGCCAATGCGCGCTGTGTAATCAAATCCAATGCAGGTGGCAGAATGCGTCCTCCTCGTGTGCTGCAAGTAATTAAATGAATCTTTCTATCATCGCGCACCTCGATCAGCTGAGGAAGTTGGCATCGATGGCGCTCCGTCATGGCGAAAGAGCTGCACGATTCTGCTTATTTCCCGTGTTTTATATATATCGGTCCCTCTCGGCTTCAAGAATTTGTACCATATGTGCAGTTTTGAGGAGTAATTTTTGAAATTTCGGCGACTCTGGAGTTCGTTTGAATGATCTTTTATCTCCCGAGAGATTTGGCCCCGTGTCAATTTGTGAAGGTCGACGTTTGCAGCCCACAAAGCTGTCACGGCATGCAACAAGCTGTCAATGGAAGCAGTGGTTTGAAAACTCTGCAGAAGTTCTTAGGTCGAGAGATCAGTTGCGCTGGTGCCAAAGTTCTCGAGCTTGCTTCAACGAGTTTTTCAGACTACCTAGACGACTGTAAATATAAACTATTTCTAATTCGAAGATGTTCTGATGACAACAAAGCAATTGAAGAAGCGCAAGATCTTGCTGATGAAGCCCTGAACGTCTGGTTTACCATAGTGACATTACCAGTAACGATATCTGAGTCGTCCTGCAGCACGTAGAGTGCCGATCGGTGATATATAACTGAGTTGACTTCCGAGATTTTCATTTGCGTTACTTGCCATGCATTCAGCGAAACCGTCGAGCTTCTCTATAAAATTTCCCGATTTTCTCAAATAGCTTGATATCCTTTGCCCACTTGTCGAGCTCGCCCAATTCGTTTCAAAGTTTCGCTGAACGTCAAATCCAGCAACTGCAACAATGACAATGTGCGATGCATCGAAGACAGGACCAATTTAATTTTCTAGCATCTCATCTTCTCCACAGTTGCAATTGCAGATCTACATGGTTTCATCACAATGCAGCATCAAGGATGCGCGCTCACTTGCAATCAACCAAGCTTTGTAGCGTGGATTGTAACTCCCACCGAGATTTTCTGGGTTTGGGTTTAGGGTTTAAGGTCAATTGAAGGGTTTGCATCCCCTATCTACATACAGTATTCGGAGACTGGCAAATTTGAAAGGTTTCAAACCAATGGATGGAGCTTTGGCATCGTAAATTCGTCCGCGTCCTTTGAATTACATGGACGGTTAGAACGATTAGTACCCTAAAGCGACGCCTTCAACAAACAATTTGCACGTTCATGGACATCACATACACTGAGATCATCTCCTTTGAATTGAATTTGAGTTTCACATTCATAGTTTCGTTCGGCTTTCAGAGAAGCAGAGGATCGTCTTTCTTAGGCTATCTTGCGCGGCATAGGCTTCATGAGGGATTGTGTAGTTTAGTTTTTAACAATGGCATTTTCAGTGTGATCAGTTCAAGCAGGTGCAATTTTGGTAGCCAGCATTATGTATGCGACACTTGACGCGGTTTTCAACTTTGGGTTCGTTTGGTTAACATCATGTTTACACACACCGTCTCTCATGTTTAATTGTACATGTGCTATGAATGTAAAAATTTCTTTAATTTGCATGAGTGCAAGTTCTAAACGGGAAGTTCATATAGAAAACTGGTGCAATGCATTCGTAACCATATCTTAGAGGAAAACCCTTATTAACGTGCAAAAACTCTTCGGAGAATATATACATTCCTGGAAATGTGGCAAGAATTCTACAGTAGATAGATTAGGAGCATTTACTCCACATCCCTCCTTATGTGAATGCTTCAGAATCCAAGGTTTATAACTTATTAGAACCAAACTCAATAGAGTGTCGAACCAATTGCAACACCATATTAATCATATTAATTATATTCTCGCATTCTGATCAATTTAATTGATCGCTAAAAGAATAGGTCCTTCAATCTTCCCATATTGATTCTAACTTAAAAACAACCCTAATGTTACCAAACATATAGTGTCCAATGTGAGCATTGAGCAAGCTAGGACTCTAACTTCATCACGAAAGTGATAGAGAATGGTTAGAATTTCAGTGTGGTGATGCTTATTATTGAGCACCTTGTGTTTGATTCAATGGTGGTTGGATGACAATAGACTTGATTGAAGCAGAACTTAACAATATGAATGCTTCTTTGGTATACATGTGTGTGTTTATGAATCATTTGACTGGGTGTACTACAATAGAAAATACATGTTGCAACACATCATCAATTATTTTGCCTTGGTTTTGGAGCGGTTTTGCACTTTGCCTCCAATTCATGTTCTATTGCAAACCATTGCAAAGGTGCAACCTTGGACATAGAACTAATGCACATCTAGGCCTAAATTTCCTCTTGTCCCATAATGATCTTAGTGTTGTAAATTGGTCTCCTTGCATCCATGCAATCATGAATCAAAAGACGAATGAAAAAATGACTCAAGGGATAAATCAACATTGTTTGTTCTTACTTTTTGCATTCTTTGAATGATGCCAATTGAAGGAGATGAGGCTTTTGGATGAGGCTCATCTCCTTCACGTAAAACGAATGTCCACACATGGTTTTTGGCATATTCTACAAAATGACAACTTCACATTCAATAATTAACCCCTAAAGGCCCAAGTGTCCCCTTGGGGGACAATTGGGATTTCGGGCAGGTTCATGTGACCTCAATTTTTCACATGATTTTTAAAATTTTTT
This sequence comes from Neckera pumila, assembly GCA_963969595.1. Taxonomy (NCBI): domain Eukaryota; kingdom Viridiplantae; phylum Streptophyta; class Bryopsida; order Hypnales; family Neckeraceae; genus Neckera; species Neckera pumila. The sequence continues at coordinate 6,537,039 of OZ018409.1, forward strand.
TTTAGAGATAGGAAATCACATTAGCTTTATAACAGTATAATTTGTTTTTCAGTTAGTGCCCGAAAGCAAAAGTTATGCCACTCTCTATGTTAATTTCACTTCATTTGGGAAGAAAAAAAATCCACAAAAAATTGATTTTTTTTTTTTTTTGAGGAAGAGATTATGTGTTTGTCTACGTGTGAAGCTTTGATTCATTCCATTTAGACTAAGTATGAGAAAGTTATGGACAATCTTGTTTTTTGGACAATCTAAGCAAAATCCTGAAAAAATAAGTTATAGGATTCATTTCTTAATGCAATTTTTACAACTTTTCAAAATAAATTGTTGGACATGGTTAAGTTTGCTTGCTAGAACAATGCAATCGTTGGAATCATTGTATTTCAATCCCATCTTAGAGCTATTGACAATTTAAAATTTCATTCAATCTTGGAACTAACTCTATTTAATAATTTTTAGAGAATGAAAATCAAGTGTTTATATTTTTAGACTATTTCCTAGACTCTCAACTCAATTCTTCAACACAAGAAATTTTAAATTCAAAGTCTATATAGTGTAAATTTTTTTTTCAAATAGGAATCAAAGTCAGCTGAAATTAAAAAAAACACTATTCAAAATGACCATTTTTCTAACTTTGAATGAAAATATCTTCCAATTCGTACGGTCAAACTTAATGAAATTTTTAATACATGATTTTAGACAAGTGAAGTACAAGATCCTATGGTTTGATTCTCAAAAAAATGCTTTTTCTATTTTCTTGGATAAACGCAGCAAAAATAGCAATTTTGAGTGTTTTTAAAAAAGAAAAGAAAATTACCTTAGGCCTTTAGGGATTAACTGCCCATTGGTACTCCTCAAAAATGTCCAAAAAATTCTACTTTTCAAGTGATAAAATTACCCAAAATTTTGTATCAATGCACTTCTAAAAACATTTGCTTTACCTTGCACCATTCTAAATCATGTTCAAAATTGCTTATTTGATTGTTGTGGGCAGCTCAACCTCACTAATTAAGCTATTGCAAGTTTGTAAAAGATCTTTGTCTATTGATTGCTACAAAATTGTTGCAAAAATTATTGCAATGTTAGTCATTTGTACTAGTAGTGGAAAGAAAAACGGACATCTCTATATGGAGTCATAAGTTACCTTTGACGCCACAAAAAAAGACAAGACAAAGCAACCAAATAAGAAGTCTTCTTAGAAGCGTAAGAAGAAGCGGAGTCAACATAGGCAACGTTCTACATGCTAAGAGGGAGAGCCCTAAGAGAGTTTATTGATATTATACAACAATATTATAACTTTGAAGGAGAATAAATACAAAAAGAAGCTAAAGAAGAAGAAGATAGCAACAACACCATGATATACCAAAAGGAGACTAAACAAAATTAATTTTCATTCCAAAAGCAACAAGCGGACTCCATTAGCCATTCTAAATTCAAAAATTTAGGGAATACCATTGGGCAATCTGAACCACCTTCCTCATTGTCTATCTCCAAATAGCAAAAGCTCCAAGGAAGCACTGTCATAAACCAAGACTACTTGCCTTAGAAGTAAGTCAATTATGGACAAATACGACAACTTCTATCTCCTTCAATTCAAATCAACCAAAAACTCTTCAAAAAAACTAAAAAAAAAGACTTAAGATTCATTTGCAAGAATAAAAAAGATTGAATTTTCAATTACTAAAGTCAGAGTTGAATTATGGTTTAGTTGCAAGATGGAGTTACAAAGGACTAGACCTATTATCAAGGTACTCAACCGAACAATGATTCAATTTAACCCTGTAAGGACGCCAAAGACGTTTTGTGTCCTTTGAATGGTCAACTAGGATTTCGGTTACAAGGTTTATGTCATCCATGGCTACAAAGGATCACAACAAATTTTTTCACTCAGTCTATACCTAAATGATTTTCCAAAACAAAAGTGAACTCATGTTTTAACGACGGGTATTTTGATTTAAATTTGCACTTGAACAATACATTTTGGCCACAAAAGGTACCTTAGATAACATACTGCCTTGTTGGAGAGAAATTATCTCAAGAGCAAGTACTTGAGTAGTATTTCAATAGTCACAATCCGTTCTTTCCTAGTCTGCAATAACAAATGTAACCATGTGTAAAAGCTCTAGCCAAAGTCAGAGTCCATGTCACCGTCATCGTCTTTCATCATGAACTCGTCCGAAGACGATTCATTAGCATTGGCACCAGGGCTTTTTCTTTTGGCTTTTTGGTGCCAGATTGCAATACAAAATATAATCTGGCTAAAAAGTGCCTTAAAAAATGCCAAAAAACTTGGATGAAATCGCCAGATTGTGGATGAATAGACATGTGATATGTACTAATGCGATCTTTTCTATCCAGTATGTGGATGAATGTTAAAATTTGGAGCACCACTAGGCTTTTAAATATCGCCACTTTGCCACTTGAAAAATGAAAAAAAAAGCCCTGATTGGCACCAAAGATCAGATGAATCCTCGGAAGTTTCAAGATCATAAAGTTCAAGAAGACCTGATGGAAGCTCCTTAGTGATCGCGACAGTTCCAGCAGCAATGTTCAACTTCTACCAATTCCTAGTGGTCATGTTAAACAAACAAAACCTCCCAGACGAACCATTTCTGAAGTCCCATGAATACACAAGCATGAAATCTCCACAAAAACTTGCCTGCACGGTAATGTCCCGAGGCTTGGTAAAGAAAGCCTGGGACCAGCGCCTTGGACCATCTCGAAAGCCTCTGGTGGATCGAAGCCACGAGCACAAATCTTTGGGCATGCAGTCGTATACTTTCCACTTGTGCAGCGTTTCATCAACCAGCTCATACACCTGAAGTGACCAGTTCTCGTTTCTGGGTCCAGATTGAAAATCACAGGTTACGCTGAAAACGCGCCCATTCCATGCTCCCAACGTATTGAGGCAGTAGTGCTGTGGTAGATTGGAACCCCAATCACCGGGACTGAGAAGAGAGCTCCACCTGACTTTTTCGAAATCGTACACGAAAATCTCCCGAGAGTGTTCTGTGGTAATATAAACTCGTTCATTGCAGTCGGCACACCCGGTGGTCGCCTGCAGAGGGCCACCCGTTTCAGACTTCGGTACTCGACATGGCTTCGTCTGCCACACCCCTGATTCGTACACTTCGGTGTCAAAATCCTGTGTTAGATTAGATCAAGTCAGCTTAGCATCTGTAGACTTAGTGTTAACTAAAGAGTCGTACCTTAAGAGTAACAGGCGGTCACACCTGTTCAGACTTTACTTAAACCTTCCTTCCCCCTTAACGATAACTCATTATTATTATCAATAAGTAAAATATATCTCTTCTACTTCTGTGTGTATCTGCACTTGCCATGCAGATTCCAGACATGGTATCAGAGCAGGGAGTTAAGGCACATTGTTAAACGATCATGTGCTACTTACAGGCACCGATTGCTGACGTCGTCGATCTCCTCATAGTTGAAGAACTCCGAGAAGGAATTGAAGAAGAGCTACGACTGAATATTGCAGTTGAAAGATACTATGACCTTCCACGTGAAGCAGAAGAGAATCCTAATAGACTGATCATCTCAGATCTTTTGAGACGATACAGTCAAATTCCTGTTGAAGCTGTTGAGTTGCAGAACGGATTCTCTCAAAACCCCGTCGAAAGTGTAGAAGAATCTGCTCCGCTAGTTGAACGAGTTGAATATGGAATTCATAATGCTCCTGCTAGTGATCTCACTATATTAGCGAATTACCAAAGTTTCTTTGATGAATTAAACCCACAATTTTTCATTGAAGCAAATTGTTGGGCAGAACCTTCATTCATTTTTCAAGAGTTGTGAGTAAATGGATTCAAATTCCATTAACTCGGCTCCCCGAGCATACTTCATACCAGCTCTCAGTGCAGGTAATTATGCCACTTGGAGCATCAAACTCGAAATGCTGTTAATCCGCTCCAAATTATGGAGTATGGTGGATGGCACTAAAGCTGCCCCACCTTCTAGTGATGCTGCAGGCCTAACAGCCTGGAAGCTCAAGGATTCGAAAGCTAGGTTGGATATTTTGCTTCACTGTGGCAAAAAGCAACTAGTTTCACTACACCCACTCAAAACATCGAAAGCGGTGTAGGATTGTGTTAAGCAACTATATGCAAAGTTGAACAAAGCATCTCAAGTGAACCTTCACAAGCAATTGTGTCATTTACAAATGAGTGACTCTGATGATGTAATTAGTTCCCTTGAACAATGGCAATTTATATTGCAAGAGGCTGCTATTGCGGGCTGTGAATTCACAGGTTCCCAGCAAGTCGGCTTATTACTTATAGCACTACCAGATTCATGGAGTGCTTTTATAACCACTCAAGGTAGCATTCCAGATCTATCATTTACTGGCTTGATTTCTAACATCCTACAACAAAACTCAATTAACTTATCAAGGACTACTTTGGCACAGTCAAGTGCAGTTTATGTAAAAGGGAAGTTTGTTAAACCTCCTTTGTTCGAACCTGGCCGATTTCAAAACTCTAATTCCTTTTGAAGTCCTTCAACAAACTCTTCTTCACCATTTCTCATCTACTAATCGATAATCATAGGCTCCCATTATCTGTCACAATTGTGGCATACCGGGTCATAAATCCCCATATTGTAGAAAGAAGAAATGAAATCAACGAAACTACAAGCCTCGTGTAAATGTGGCAACTGATGATCGAATTCATCTATTTTTTGCTATGGATGCTCCAGTACTTTTCCAATCCTGGTATTTGGATTCAGGTGCAAGTTAGCACATGTCGCCCATGCAGAATCTATTTCAAGATATAAAATATTAAATCCACAACGACTTATATTGTTGGGCAATAATAGCTCCCACAACGCTGTCGGCTTTGGTTCTATACTATTACGGCTTCATACAGGCCAATCAGTACTAATCAACGATGTATTGTATGTTCTTAGGCTCGCAAAGAATTTACTCTCGGTGACTCAAATGATTGCTACAGGACAAACCAGTGTGCTGTTCACTCTTGATCACTGTGTTATCACCACAATTTCACCAGTTTCCCATAAAGAGATGATTCTACGCATTCTAAAGAAGGAAATCTCTTTTCCCTAGGAACAAGAGTTGCACCTTCTCCTTCCAATTATAGTGCAACCAGTCTCTCTAAATCAGAGATTGAGACAATACGTTGGCACCATCGTCTTGGCCACTTAAATCTAAGATATTTAACCAAAATGCATAACCATTCGTTGGTTATCGGCTTACCTCGAATCACCAATTCACTACAAATATGCGAAGGCTGCATTCATGGCAAACAACGAAAGGAGCCTTACTCGAAAAACCCAGTCACTACGGCAACTGAGGTATTGGCACTAATTCACACAGATTTGTGTGGACCAATGCATACCCTGTCACTAGGGAGAGCGCTCTATTTTTCTCCTATTTATAGATGATTATTCTCGCTACACTCATGTTTATTTCCTGAAGAAGAAATCTGCAACCTTGGCTCATTTCTTACAGTACAAAGCACTAGCTGAAGGGCATACTACCAAAAAAAATATTCATCCTCCGATCAGATAATGGAGGCAAGTTTACTTCGCATCAATTTACCAAATATTGTCAAGATACAGGCATTCAACGGCAATTAACGAACCCGTACAACCCTGTTCAAAATGGAGTGTCTGAAAGAAAAAATAGGACGCTTGTTGAATCCTCTCGCCGTATGTTGCGAGTTGCCCAGTTGAATAATAGCTTCTGGGCTGAAGCAATTCACACCTCCTATTACCTCCAGAATCTCTCTTACACTTCAGCACTTGACACAACGACGCCTTATGAACTCTGGACAGGACTGAAACCTGATCTTCAACATCTCAAAATCTTTGGGTGTCTCGCTTACGCTCAATTACCGTTTGCACAAAGACACAAGCTTGACACCAAAACTATAAAATGTACTCTAATTAGCTACGGAGAGCCTACTAGAATAAAAGGGTATCGATTATACAATCCCAATACTCAACGTATCTTTCTCAGTCGCGATGTTATCTTTAATGAAGATTATTTGTTACCTGGGGGAGTTCACCCCACTCCTGGACCGCTTGGTTCTCCAACCTCCAACTTTGATAGCTATTATTTGCTTCCTGATCCGGTTTCTCAAGTTCCTTCTGCTGCAACTAAACCTGATCCTGATCCTGAACCTGATCCTGCAACCCCCCCACTCAGTCCTGGCCGTACATCCGATAATGACTTTGACATTGAAGTGGTTGCACCGTTGGTGCATCTTTCTACTAATCCAACCCCAGCCCACAACACTTCATCTGCCCCACAACTCTCTCCCCATCTTCGCGCTCATTTACGGCAAACTCAGACCTCTATTTCATCTTCCCCCCGTACTTCCCAATGCCAGAATAAGGGTAAATGGAATTTGACAAGATATCATGATGAGCAGAACTATGCCTATGCATTTATGACCCTGCTTTCGGAACCCAGTACAGTCCATGATGCTCTTTCTAGCACTGATTCTTCAAACTGGAAAGAAGCTATGGATACAAAATATAATTCTTTAATTCAGAATCAAACATGGATACTTGTCGATCCTCCTCCAAATCGTGCTATAGTCAGCACAAAATGGTTATTCCGTTGCAAATATAAATCAAATGGATCTCTTGCCCGTTTTAAAGCAAGACTTGTTGCAAGGGGGTTCTCCCAACAAGCTAGACTGGATTATTTAGAGACATTTTCTCCTGTTATCAAAATGACTTCCCTCCGTCTATTATTGGCACTTGCTACTCTCAATGACTATCATATACATCAGATAGATGTAATTACGGCCTTCCTCAATGGTATATTACAAGAAGAAATTTACATCTCTCTACCAGAAGGTTACGTTCTACCTCGTAATGAGAAGAAGGTTTGTCGCTTACTCAAGTCCCTTTACGGCCTTAAGCAGGCACCACGCTTATGGTATGAATTATTTGATACCTTTCTCCTCAGCCTTGGTTTTCATCACTGTTCTTCAGACACTAAGGTATATATTAAACGAACGACATCTCATTTATTGTTAATAGGATTATGTGTCGACAATCTTATTGTTATCTCTGATGACCTTCAATATTTGTGTGTCCACAAAGCCTTGTTTTCTAAGCGATTCTCTATGACTGACAACAACATCGAGTATATTTTGGATATCCAAATTTTTTGGGATCGTCCTACCAAGACTCTCACTTTAAATCAAGCAAAATATACCATTGATCTTCTTCAGAATTTCAATATGTTGAATTGTCATGCTGTCAGTACACCGCTTGCTGCAGGCATGCGTTACACTCGAGAAACAAGTGAAAACTTAACTTCTGCTGAGGCTGACTTTATGGCCACTGTTCCTTATTCTTAGGCCCTTGGAGGCCTCCAGTGCTTGGTTACAATGACTCGGTGGGATCTCGCATTCTCAGGCAATCATTTGGCTCAATTCATGACTAAACCATCTCCTATGCATTGGTTAGGTGTAAACGAGTATTGCGTTATCTTCGAGGCACTCTCAATTATGGCCTCACCTATCGAGGCGCTACTCCCGACCGTGCAGAAGTTCCTTTTCATTTATTGGCTGGCTGGAGCGATGCTGATTGAGCTAGGGATCTCGATAGTCGTCGGTCAACCTCTGGATATGTATTCCAACTTGATTCCTTGTATATACTTTCCTGGAAAAGTGGTAAGCAACCAGTTGTTGCTTTGTCTTCAACTGAAGCCGAGTACATCGCCGCTGCAACTGCGACTAAGGAACTTGTATGGCTACAAACACTTCTCCGAGAACTTAGTTACTCATTTTCTCTTCCTAGTATTCTCTACTGTGACAACCAATCCTGTATTGCTTTAACAAAAAATCCCAACTTCCATGATCGATCCAAGCATATCGATATACGGTATCACTTCTTACGCGAGAAAGTGCTGAGTAAAGTTCTTGAACTCCAATTTACTCCCACAACAGAAATGTGGGCTGACATGTTGACAAAATTGTTATCCAAAGTAAAGCATCACGCTTGTATACAGGTCTTAGTCATGCTATCAACACTGCAACTTCACCACCTTGATGCAGGGGGAGTTATTGGCTCTACATCAATTTGCTAAAGTTCCAGAGCTGATTTGTTTTGAGAACCTGATGCAGCTGAAGGGGGCATGTTAGATTAGATTAAGTCAGCTTTCTTAAGAATGAAGGAAAGAAGAATATTATCATTACATATATTATTGTACATATTATGCTTTCATATATATATGATTCTATTATAGACTTATCACTCTCATAGACATGACTATTCAATATCTAATGACCTTTCATATATGACTATTTAATCTAACTAAAGGATGAAATGTTAATTACATCCTAACACCCCCCCTGATTAAATAGTTTCTAAACTATCATGTTCTAAACCTAAAAGGCGTAAACAATTGTAATGCTTGTCTTTGGTGAGACTTTTTGTAAAGATATCCGCTGCCATATCATTAGTAGAACAATATGTCAAGGCTACTTCTTGAGCTTGAACTTGTTCGCAGATAAAATGTACTCGAATATCAATATGTTTGCTTCGATCATGAAATCTGGGATTTTCAGAAAGTTTGATTGTGCTTTGATTATCCGCATAAATATTCGTTGGTTGTGTTTGATGACAACCAATTTTTCCAAGTAGTCGTCGAAGCCAAACAGCTTCTGTTGAGGCCTTTGAAAATGACATGTACTCGCTTTTGGTAGAACTAAGTGCTACTAAGCGTTGCTTGCGACTGGCCCAAGTAACTAGGCTATTTCCCAACATAAAACAATAGCCGGATGTAGAACAACGATCATCTAAATTGCCGGCCCAATCAGCATCTGAGAATCCTTTCAAGATAAATGGTTGGCTAGAAGTTTTATATTGAAGGCCAAGGTTTAAAGTACCTTTAAGGTATTGTAAGATTCTTTTGCTTTCAGTCCAATGGTATAAGCCAGGATTGGCTATATATTGTGCAAGTGTGCTAATAGAGAAGGAAATATCTGGCCGTGTATTAAGAGCAATATGGGATAGGCTACCTACTAAGGTTTTATATGGACAATTTTTCATATAAGCAATATCTTCATCAGTTATAGGACAATCATTTTTTGTCAATTTGATGCCAGGTTCCATAGGAGTAGAAACAGGATTACAAGATTCCAATTTAAATTTTGATAATAAAGATTGTATGTACTTGGATTGATTTATTTGTAGAATACCGGCTTGTTGATTATATTGTATTTCTAAACCCAAAATAGAAGTTTTTGTTATAGGACCTAAATCGGTCATCTCAAATTCGGTAAATAATTGTTGTTTAATCTTTTGGAGTAAATGTATATCATTACTGATGAATAAACAATCATCAACATAAATAGCTAAGATAATAAAATTTTGACCATCACGTTGTAAGTATACATTTGTATCTGCGTCACTGAGGATAAAACCTATAGATATTAGAAATTGAGCTAGTGTTTTGGTACCAAGTTCGTCCGGATTGTTTGAAGCCGTAGAGTGCTTTTCGCAATTTACAAACTAGTCCTTTTGTTAAAGTTATTGATGGGGGCATGACAAATCCTTCAGGTAATTCCATAAAATATCCTCTTTAAGATCACCATTTAAATAGGCCGTAATTACGTCCATTTGGTGAGCATGTAAGCAATAGTATGCGGCAAAAGCTAGTAAAACACGCATTGATGATAGTTTTAGAACAGGCAAAAAAGTGTCCCTATAATCAATGCCTTCTTGTTGAGAGTAGCCTTTGGCCACTAATTGAGCCTTTTGTTTTATAATTTCATTATTTGGTCCTCGTTTAGTCTTAAATACCCATTTACAACCTATAGAGTCTCGATTTGATGGTAATTGTAATAAGCTCCATGTATTATTTTTAGCTAATGATTTAAACTCAGAAGCAATTGCCATTTGCCATTCTTTAGCGTGTGGGCTGTCCATAGCCTCTTGATAAGAAAGTGGATCATTGGACTCATAATTAATTGTGCCATCATGTATTGCTAGGGCTTTCCAATGTAGATGTCGATTTTTCTTAGTAGTTTTTTTAGAAGACTTACCTTCCATAGTATTGATCAATTGCTCAGGTGACTTTTTCTTGCAAGTAGATTGTCTTATGGCCAATGGTGGGCTAGGCAATGGTACTATACTTGGAGAAGCTTGACTAGAAGCATTATTAGGTTCACTAGAAGAGTGAGGAAATGTTTTGGAGTCATGGTCATATGTTGGATTCCAAGATACATCATAAGTACCATCAAAGGTAGGGTCATTGTCGCCAATTTGAAGTTGGCTAAAAGAGTCACTTAATCTTTGAGTAATTGTACTTGGACTAGGAGGATTATTAGTAGGGTCAATTGATTCTTGACTAAATGGACCAATAGTTTGAAAATGTATATTTGGAATATTTCTTGATAAATGATTTTGGTTTGAAATATCAGCTTGAGTTGATGGTTGCACACTAGGAGATTGTTGAAAGAAATTTGGTGCCAATTGTAATTCAAGATCCGTAGCATTGTCAGGATCTGGAAGTAGTGGCTTAGGAATTATGCATAATTTATTTTCTTGGAAAATCACATCTCTAGATATGAGAACGTGCTTACTAGATTTATCTTGCAAGCGATAACCCTTAGTTCCATCTTCGTAACCTAAGAACCAACACTCAATAGATTTGTATTCTAATTGAGATTTTTGTCTAGTTTCTTTAGGACGATGCACATAGGCCGTGCAACCAAAAACCTTCAAATGTGCTAAATTTGGTTTATAACCATGCCATAATTCATAGGGGGTTATGTCTTCAAGTGCTTTAGTTGGTAAGCGATTTTGAATAAAATTTGCAGTGAGTAAGGCTTCACCCCAATAAGGTTTACTAAAGCTTGAATAATGAAGCATAGATAGGGCTGATTCGATTAAAGTACAATTCTTTCTTTCTGCTACACTATTTTGTTGAGGAGTGTACGGGGTTGTGAGTTGTCGTTGTATTCCAGCTAAAGTACAAACTTCATTGAATGCGATTGAAGTATATTCCCCCCTCCATCAGTACGTAATATTTGAATAGGATTACGAGTAAAAATTTCAGAATAAGCCTTAAATTCTTGAAATTTTCGGAGTACTTTAGACTTAGCTTTTAATAAATAAGTTATTGTATAGCGACTAAAATCGTCAATAAAAGTTATAAAGTATTTAAATTGAGTGTGGGTAGGATGGAAGGGACCTTTGATATCAGAATGAATAAGATTCAATAGAGATTTAGCCCTATATTCAGCTTGTTTGGGGAATTTAGTACGGTGTTGTTTTCCCAATATACACGAATCACAAAAAGGCAAGTCTTTTATATGTCTCCAATTGACGCCTTTAACTAAATGGTTACCAACCAAATGTTGTAATCTCTTAAGACTAAGAAGTCCAAGGCAATTATGCCATTGAGATACTAATTGTGTACTTGTAGTAGTTGCCAAAGCAAGGTGATTTAAATTTGGAATATCAATTTTTGGACGTGGATATAAATAACCAAGGGTGTATAAATTATCTTGGTTAATAGTACAAATAGTTATTATTTGACGATTAGAATTCTATAATCTTGCATGATTTCTTTTAATAAGGAATTGACCACCAGCTTCAGCAAGTTGTTGAGCGGAAAACAAATTACATTTAATATTTGGAACATGGTAAACGTCCAGAATAATTTTCTCATGTCCATTGTGAAGGAAAATAGAGACTTGGCCGATGCCTTTAATGTCATGGGTAGAGCCGTCAATGGTATAAGCAAATTGACCTTTAGGAAGTGGAGTATAGGTCAAAAATGTACTTTTATCGTGTGCCATATGTTTTGTAGCACCCGAATCAACAATCCAAATATTTGTGCAATCTATATTTATATTTAAAGCCGCAACATATAAAAATTATTTATTACGGGCTTGAGGATTATTTGGCCGTTTGTTATTTTCATCATAAATCCGCTTACGACAGTCATCTTCATTATGGCCAGGTTTACCACAATAAGAGCAAAAGCGTATAGTTGGATTATTAAATCTATTAAAATTCAATGTATTTTTAGATGAATTTGAATTGAACCTAGAATAATTAAGTTTATTTGGAAAATTTGGTTTGGGGCCAAAACGAGGTCTATTGCCTTGATAAGCCCTATTACCATATCTATTGTGAAACTGGGAATTTTGAGTCCTTTGGGAATTATTTACCCAAGGCTTTCTACCAAAGGCAAAAGCTGAAGTGGATGCATTATTATTGTCATCCAAACTTTTTAACATAGTCTCCTCTTGTATGAGGGTAAGTAATTAAAGTTTGAAGGGTAGGAGTTTGACCTCGGATTGAAACTAAAAATTTCGAAAGCTGAGGGGCATGCTTCGCATTAACGCAATAACAGCATCCTCATCGCTCAATGGGGCGCTGACTGCTAACAATTGATCTAAAAGGGATCTGAAGGTGTGAATATGTTTTGTCACACTTTCTTGCTCCTTCATTTTCAACGTCGTTAGCCGTTCTTTCAAATACATTCTAGTTACCAAGTCTTGTGCTTCGTATAAACGACACAAAGCTTCCCATGCTTCTCGAGATGTTTCTTTTGATGTGATATGTGAAACTTGGTTCAATTCTAAACAATTTATAATAATAACTTTAGCTTGTATATCTTTGATGTCCCATTCTTCCTTACTTCCTTGTCTTATCTCTGGGATATGATGGATTCGACTGCCGGGAGTAGCGGGTGGTGTAGATGGTCTAATTTCTGAACCATCTACTATTTTTAATAATTTTTTGGATTTTAAAATTAATTGTAAAGTATGCTTCCAAACATGGAAGTAATTGCCATCAAATTTGGCAACATTTTAAAGGTTTGTTACATTAAATTGAGACATCGGCTTTAAATTCAATAACCAAATATAATATAATAATGTATTATTATAAATAAAATATGATTTTTTTTATTTTTTTTATTTTTTTTTATTTTTTTTTTATACTTAAAAGATTGGCATTCTAGATAACATTTCGTCAATTTCATCTTCAATGGCAAAGAAATGTGGATTCATTTCATCAGACATAGATATTTGTCCAATATAAGAAATAGAATCTTCTTCAATGCCATTTGAAATTTCTACAGATGTAGTTTGTTCTTCTGTCAATGGTACATTGACAAATCCAAATTGTAAAGGTTGCATTTGAAATTGGAACAACACATTTTTGATTCGAAGATTATTCTCAATGTTAATTCGATTTGAATCATCAATAAGTAAATCGAATATGTCCTCACTTGCACCTTCTGCAATAGGAGGCGAAGGAAAACACATATTTAACCATATATATATTTAAAAATATTTAAAAAATTATTTCAAGATCTTTTAAAATCTTGAATCTCTTACTAAACTTTTCGTCATTTGATTTTCGCTCTGATACCATCTTAAGAATGAAGGAAAGAAGAATATTATCATTACATATATTATTGTACATATTATGCTTCCATATATATATGATTCTATTATAGACTTATCACTCTAATAGACATGACTATTCAATATCTAATGACCTTTCATATATGACTATTTAATCTAACTAAAGGATGAAATGTTAATTACATCCTAACAAGCTTAGCATCTGTAGACTTAGTGTTTATTAAGGAGTCGTACCTTAAGAGTAACAGGCGGTCACACCTGTTCAGACTTTACTTAAACCTTCCTTCCCCCTGTAACAATAACTCATTATTATTATCAATAAGTAAAATACATCTCTTCTACTTCTGTGTGTATTGCTATCTGCACTTGCCATGCAGATTCCAGACATCCTGGCTACCACAAACAACCCTGAACAAACTGACAAGGCCTTGTTTCTCAGATACGCTCATCCCAAGAATCATCTTTCCGTGAATGCTTCGCAGAGTAGGAGGCGGACGCAGGCGCCGGTACATGCTTGGATTGCCAGTGAAATGCAGTGGCTGGGTGATATTCAGACTGGGATACCCAACCTGTCGCCGCGCCTCCATACCACGCCTTTGTTCGCAACAAAGTCAAAGGAACGACTATAACGACTATGAGTACAACCCGGCCTCCAATTCCAAGACCGCGACACGGCGTTGTAAATTAGTATTCCGTCGAGTCGGCCATCCTCACTTTTTGTGAACAAGCTGAAAAATGGCTTATGTAGCGGCTCCCTGAGACCCAAATGCTTGCACGCAATAACGTACCAGTCTTTGCAGACTGTGCGAAGCTGGAAGAACTCTTCCAAGGAGAGCTTGGAATATATGTTTTCCGCCAAGTCGATGTGGTGCTGCAAGGTACCCCAGAGATTCTCGTCAAGGCTGGTCGATGTGCTTGAGTCGCCACGGTCACTCGGAGAGTTTTTCTTCGTTTTTTCTGATCTCGTTTCCATGATGCTGTTCTCTATTCAGAAGGAAGAAAACTGTCTCTGCAAGAACGTACGAGATTAATCCTGCAAGGATGTGGCCCCATCACCAAGGTAATCACGGTAATCAGACAAAAAATATCAGACTCCAGGATGAATAGGTCCATTCTTGGTTTCTACAGTTTCCCTGAAAGTCAGTCATACATTTTTAGTCCTCAGAGTCCTTATGAGTTAAAATGTGAGACTTCTTCAGTAACTAATCCCTTCCAAGGTTTCGCTGGTGAAACGTAATTTCTAAGATCTACATAGAAATTGCAGATCTCCATGTAGATCGACAAAAAGAATCTGGTTCAGCAACACTCTACTAGTACTAGACTAACGAAGACAGTGAAAGTCAGTGCGAAGGAGCGAGCATCTGAGTGCAAGCATGCTAAAAGAAAAAGGCATAGTGTACCTTCAAGCCGGATTTTACAAACAGCCCCTCTGCTTCTCAACAAGCTACAGCCCCATGCATACAAGCCCCTAAAACCATTCAAGGTGTCTGCAACTTGGTACCTATTCAGCTTCCGAGTACAAAGTGCATCTACCACCGCGAAATGGAGTGCATACAATCACGATCCGCATCTCGCACATTTGCATGCATTGTACTCTCTGACCGTCGTTTAGAATAACTCTACAACGACCTAAAAAAATAAACCTGGCTCTAAATCACTACTCGAAGTCGCTGCTCTCTTATCATAACGGTCATACACTCAAAGACAGAAAGCAAGACACCCCCAGAACATTTCAAATAAGACTAACTCCAAACACAGATTAAACTTAACAAGAAGTTCCAGTTTTTCATACAAAACGACCTTTTCATACGTTGTCCATCCCCCTGCACAACGAAGTCATCTAGGAAAGGACGCCGTCGTCACTCTCAACCACAGCTGCAAGCATCTAACGTTCGAATTTGAAGTCCAAAACCCTCTTCTCGCGACTACACATGCACTCTGCTCCATAGAACTTGAACGCATCCCCAGACTAATCAAGAAGCGTAAGCTACACTCTTCCGTTTCCGCGATCAAGTACACGCAGTATCCAAAGATTAGCAACTGTTTCACACCTGACTAATTAGAGTTGAAGAACACTTCCATAACAACAAACGAGAGATATAGAAATGCAACGGCAGAGTACCTGCATTCTGGAGGTGACCAAATGCGCGAACTCCTAAAATGAAATTGGGCGTAAAGCAAGAGCAAAGTTACAGATTACTCCGAATTAGGGACTCAAAGATGAAGAGAAGTATGCGGCATGCGAAGCAAAGCAAACGAAGGAATTGAACTGGAGTGAAGAAGTGAAGAGCTCGAGCATTGTGTTGTGGCCATGGCTGCTGTTGCCGCACTTGATTTAGTAAGTCTGTCTCCAAATTAGAGATTTTGGCGGCTTCCAATTTGGTTCAGTCAGCAATTGCTTCCCAAGTGGCATGCCCTCCTCACGCAGAAGAGTTAAGGTTGGAGCGCCCATACCCGATCATTTAAGCGTAGTGTGAAGCAATGCAAATTTTTCCCAAGTAGGAAGATAGGAAATATGGGGACTGGAATTTTTTTATAATTTTATTCCCAAAACTGAAATTATTGTGATTTTGGAAGCCAAAAAGTAGTTTGAACTCGTACCAAATGTTTAGAGTCTTCCAATTCCAATCATTCAAAAACTAATTTCCCGATCACTACTTCCTACTTTCTTATTCACTACTCTGGGACATGTGTTATCACCTTATTATTCACAACCTTGAAAAGGAGAAAAAAATGCATTCCAAGCTTCGGTGGTAATCTATTCTAGCTTTGGTTGGAAATAGATGCATGCTACAGGTTGGGTATAAGACCTTGGTTGGGTATAGGTGTTTCTATCTTATGTTCGGGAAGAACAGTTGAGTCCAAAGTAGTGCAACAAGCCTCTTACGGAGGCCGTTTTGCCCACCCCATTTTATCCCTAGGAAAAATGCAAGAACATTTTATTTGCGACGAATGATAAAATTTGCAAATTCTAAGTTCATATTTGCAATCAGAGGCCCCAAATTAGATAGGAGAGGTGTTAACAATTGAACAGAGACGGCACAAAAT
This sequence comes from Neckera pumila, assembly GCA_963969595.1. Taxonomy (NCBI): domain Eukaryota; kingdom Viridiplantae; phylum Streptophyta; class Bryopsida; order Hypnales; family Neckeraceae; genus Neckera; species Neckera pumila. Next base: position 6,553,466 of record OZ018409.1, read on the forward strand.
AGGGTCTGTTTTACATTCACCCTACACAAAATAGTGAAATTAGGTTGCCCCACACTAATTTCTTGACATCCACACTAAAGAAATATTTACTGCTTTTGTACAATGATGCATTCAATTCAGAGTCATGTGTATGGCATAGATTTGTGCACCAGGTCAAGGCTTGGTTCAAAAACTGACATGCGCCTTTATGTTGAACAAACATTGATCCATGAGGTAATTTATCTCAGGTAAGGCAACCTAGTTTCACTATTTTGTGTAGGTTTCACCTCCGCAAGAGGCTCATTGCACAACTTTAGACTCAATCGGGAAGAACCGGCGGCTAGTTCAAACTTCAAAGTTGATGGAATTTCGGAAAAACTTGTTGGCAATTTCAAAACATTCAGTTGGCAAAAAATTGGTGAAAAAATCTATGAAATTTCGATTTTGAGTAAAAAATAGAGAAATAATCAGACTTTGTTTTTTGAAAAAAAGGTTTAATTTGGAATCCTTTTCTAGAAATCTTTGATGGATCTTTTCCTAAATGTCTATAATGGGCCTTTTGCTTGTGATGCCTAAAGGCTGGTTTACACCAAGGCCAAACCAAGGATCAGAAGCAGTTTAGGATATGCCAAATAGTAATGGCACTTAGTCTTGGTGTAAACCCAAGAGAGATCATAGCTAGGTCATATCTATTATTATTAGATTTGACATTGTGAACCGCAAGAACAATTAAATAGACAAAATCTAGGATTGTGAAGTTATAGCCCACCATGGTCTCTTAGAAATCCGTTAGGCCTACTTCAAAGAGGTGGTCAAGAAAAGAGCTCCTAGAAACCGAAAAAACATTATCTACTTTGGCCATGTAGGATTCCAAGTAGACTTTTCATCCATGAAAAATGGCAGAGGCCTTGGGCAAAGTGGAAGTCTAACTTGGACCCCACCTATCTCTCCTCCAATCCCTCCTTTGATAATTCAAGAGGGCATTTGGTCCGGCCCTATTGAAAATTGGCCTTATATTCGAGAAGAACAATGGTTAGTATAAAGTTAGCCAATGGAATTGGGAATAAAAAATCAGTTGCACATGAAAATATCAGCCTAAAAAACAATGAAAAAATTAGTAAAATAACTATTAATCTATAAATACTATCTATACCTTTAGAAAGGCTATTTGTTTGTTTCCTTTTTTTTTTTTTTTTGGTTTGTTTGTTATGGTAAGATCTCTAGAACCATGCATCTTCTTATTATATTCAAAGTGCTGTCGGAAAGCCCTCTGCAAGGAAGGATGCAAAGGCTTTGTTTTATAGCATTTTACACCTATGGTATGAAAATTATTGGATTCCAAAGTTTTTAAGAATTAAAAAAATTAAAAATAAATTTTCAGTTTTATTTTGATTGTGGCAATGGCACAAGGCACTCTAGTATATACCTTAAATTAGGTTGTTTGCTTTGATATGTTGAGATCTAGTAAATTGTTAGCCTCTTAGTTGCATTCTTAATGTTGTTAGAAAGCTCTTTGCGAGGAGGGATGCATAGACTTTGTTTCGTTGCATTTAGACCTATAGAGTAAAAGTTATAGATTTCCACTCATTGTTTGAATTACTTTTTAATGAAAAAATTGAATTAAATTATCTTTTATTTTTGAAAAAACATAACTTTCACATGTCTAAACACCACAAAACAAAGCTGCCTTGCACTCTTCTTTGCATAAAGTTTTCTATTCGTATCAAAAAAGCAAACCCTCACACCGCAACAAAGTCCTTGCACTCCTTCATGCATAAAAGATATTGAAGTAATTTGAATGTTTTTTAAATCATGAGCTACAACATTTAAAATGTATCCTAGAGTATGTCTCACGTCAATTCTAAAGTAACCGGTAGTGAAGTACCCAAGACTAGTATTCATTATGAGTAAAAAATATTGAAAATAATTGGACTCCGTAATTAAATTAACCCATAAAGGACCAAACACCATTTTTTGGCAACATAGCAATTTTGGGCAGCTCACTATGAATGGAAGTTTTAATTTTTTTCTTTTAAATTTTCACACAAGATGTGCCCAAGGAGTAGCTTCAAGGCCCAAAGATTTTCATAACTTTTGACTTTATGGGTAAGAAGTTATTGCATAATATATAGTTTTTTGCGTTCAGCGGGCAGCTTGGGCAGCTCAAAAAAATTCTTTAAAAAACACTTTCTTGAATAATTAAAATTTGAAATTGCTTTTATAGATCTATGTGTACTTGGAAAGCTTTGAGTCATTCCATTTAGATTAACGAGTCAAAAGTTATGAGGATTCTTAGTTGGAGGGTAGTTTTAGAATCTCTACTCTAAAATAAACTTTGAAGTCCTTTCTCTAACTCAATTTTCAATATTTTTGAATAAAACAAAAAACATTGGGTGTATATTGTTTATTACAACATTAAAACCGCGGGGATTGGCATTTTTCAATTCCATAATTAAATTCTTGACAATTTAGTATTTTGAGTCATTCTCCACCTCTTCCTATTTACTATTTTTTTCCTATATGTTGTACAATTTCAAATGATTTGAAAATTTTCAAGCATGTAGCCAACTTGCCTTGGAGAATGAAGGCAAAGAATAACCACCATTTTAGACATTTTTTCATACAAATGTGACCTTGTGAAGGGCAGCTACCCGGATTTTTGCAGTGATTAAAAAAGGATTTTTGTCAATTCAAACGCTAATTATTATCTTGCAATCTACATGGTGGAAAATTCTAAAATCAATGTACTACAAGATCAATTTTTTCACATCTTCTTAGACCAGTGTACTACAAGATCCTACGGTTACATGTGTTCAAAAATGCTTTTTTCCTAAAATTTGGTACCAATATTAGAAATAGTAGTTTTGGAGCGGTTTTGGTGAAAACATAGTCAAAAACTTTTAGGGGTTAAACAATTCAATTTGGGAACTAAAGGAAAATAAATGATAGAACTCAAATACTTTTTGAATGCTACTTCTATAGAATTGAAAAGGTATTGGGCAGGGTAGACAAATTTGTTTTGGCCAACCCGCTAAGCTTACTTCACGGGCATTCAAACACTATTTCTATGTTTCCTTCTTTGGAGCATGGCAACTTGATTTTCAATCTTAGTATCTTCACTTTGAAGCTAAGATAAGCAACCCACTATGGACCCTCTTCTCAATTGCATCCCTATCTACATCTATTCCACATTTCCGCCTTAAAATGTATGAAAAATATAGATAGAGATGCAACTGGGAAGGGAACCCATGATAGAAGTGCCTACATGGCAAATTTCATTAAAATGACGGTATTCTATGTGCCATTTTCAGTTTGAACCACAAAAGTGATATCTAGGAATGGTATACATTATAGACATCTAGGATAATTATAGATTTCAAAAATCTAAAATTGGTATAGATTTTAGATATCTAGAACTTCTATAGATTTCAAAAATCTTGAACAGACGTAGATTTCAAATACAGATTTAACAGTTTAGATCACACGGTTGGAACTGTTACAAGTGCCAAAAGTAATGGAATACCGCCATTTTAACAACAAATTCCATCTACCTTGTGTGCATTCATAAATATGTAGATTATGGATGAAGCATCAATTATTCATTCAAATGCAATGATATGATTCTTCCAAGAAAAAAATTAAGGGAATTGTGACGATTCCATCCATTTAAAAATGAAGAATATTTCATAAAGTATTCTATAGTTTTTTCAACATTGCAAGTCATAGAAAAATCCACATATAAAATCTTTACTTTGACACACCATTACTTGGACTTCTAAATCCTTCTTTCTTCCAAATGTTGGGAAGGTTGAGGGATGTTCATTACCATAATCTTCGCTATTATATTCTTGCAAAAGCGTGATTTGGTGGTTGTAATAAAATTAGAAAAAAAATGACCATAAAGTATAAGCTTCTATGAGCAACATTGTCTAATTTCAACTCCTAAAAAACATCATGATCAAATGGTTACGGAATTTACCGTGAAGTGTCAATAAAGGAAGACATTGAAAAAAATCATTCAACAATTGTCATTAGTTGAATTCACCATGCTTTTGTTCATTGTACTCTTTTCAAAATGTTGTCAATATACATGGTTTCTAGGTGATACTACTATCAATTATTGGTAATCTTTTTACATGAACTTTGGAAATGCCTATTTTTCTACTTAAGGCACATAGGGATTAGTGAAAACATTTTAGTAATGACTAAGGGATTATAGAATGATAAAAATGTGTCCATAAATCAATTCTTCATAGTTTATGTCAAAATGGCCCAAAAGCACTAACTTGAATTGCTATAGTGCTTATTTTTGAAGTAGAAGATATATTTAAATGTAATTATTTTTATTTTCTTCTATTTGATTTGAATGTTAATTTTATCAACCAATAATAGCCATATTTCAAATTTTATTTTCTCTTGGGAAAAGCAAGGAATCCATTGTCAAGAGAGACTTTGTTGCCCTTTGAGATCCAATTGAATTTGTTTTCTTCATTGTATATCCAACAAAAATGGTGCCGTACAAACAAAATGATTGAAGCATTTAAACTTGAAGCACCTAGTGATTGTAAATTAATACAAACTATAGTGTCCAAGCTATTTACAACGTCAACCTTTCGAAAACATCATAGTTCAATTATCTTTATGTTATAAGATGGAGTTATAAAATTTGATCATTTCTTCCTAGTAGCACAATCTTGCAAAAAAACTTGCAAAGAAAAAGAACTCTTGCAAAACTTGGGCACTAAATTCCTTTTAATTTTCCAAATATTGACTATTCATGTGTCCAAAGGTCATCTTGAGGTTGTTAGTTCAACAAAATTATATTTGCAATGTAGGGCTTTCTCTTCTTGCAAACATGGTATTTGGAATTTTGGAATATTTGGCTACTTGAAATGACTATGGACTTTCTTCTAATCAGTTCAAAAATTAGTTATAAGGTTTTGAGATTATTCAAACTTAGGGCAAAGTCAATTAAGTTTGAATGATAATGCAAACATTTATTGCCCAATGGATGATAAAGTTTCCTTTTACGCAAGACAACAGTGTAGATGTTCATCTTTGGAATTTTGTTGATGCACAAAACATAATTTTGATACAATTGTACAAAGATTTGTAGTCCAAATTGAATGCAAAAACATTGATTTTGATGAATAAGATGCAAAAACATGGGATTTAGTTGAACCATCAAAAGACTCCAAGGGCTTTAAGGAAGCTAAATCAAGTTCATGAGGAGGCAAATTTGGATTTGATTGTTTGGTTTGGAAGGAAAGGAAAGCTTTGGTGAAGACATATGAACTTTTATTGGCAAAGAATGGCATTTTTGTATTTAAAGAATGTTTGCTTCATGATCAATCTATTTTGATTGAGCCATTGTTATTTAGCACTTTAATTTAATCCAAGTTGTATAAACAAAAAGAACGAATTACATTGAACTTTTGTAGTAATATTTATTAGTTAGTTTATATACAAAATTACTATTTTGTAATGGTAGGAATAGAAAAGGCAATTATTGCCTCTTTTGAACTCATTGTCATTCTCATTGTGAGAAATTGTGGCTTTTTGAGAAAACCATACATGAAAAATTGATGGGAACAAAAGTTGTTCAGTCATTGGTGGTTAAATTTTTCTTAAAAATCTGAAAGGGGTACACACGTTACTTTGTCATTGATTGAGAAAATAAGATGGGTGATTAACACCCACCCCACGTCCATTTTTGTATTTGTGTGACATCAAGTTGGCTTACAAATGAAATGGGATATGTGAAATTTGTTTGCCGCACCCCCGATACCCGCATCCATAATCCTGTATTTCCAAATCTATATTCTATATATTCATATCCATATTTTCATATCTAGATTATATATTCCAAAGCACCAATGGCCACGATAGTTTCTCACAACAGCAATCATTGACAATGGCTTATTTTTTAATTGGAAATGAACAGCAATGTTGGAGAGGGGTGGGATTTTTTTGGAACTGAATCAATAGCTCTGGATTTTTCCAAAATCAATGGGGAGGAGAAATTGAACAAGAAAACTTGTTTGCCTCTTTTTGCCTCATTGGCATTGTGTCTCTCACAAACTTAGAAAACAAAGAAACTGTGATAACAAGAATTAAGTGAATATTACTTAGAGAATTTACTTGTAAAAGGCCTTTTTGCCCATAAATGATTCCAGTAGCCTCCATTAAATATAAACAGACATATTTCTATAAACAAATGTAGTCTTTTTACTTTTGCAAAACTCTTAGAGGTTTAAATTTTGGAATTAAAGACCATATATGTATTAAATGTATATTTTAAATACCTTCTAAAATCAATTGCAACTTGAATATGTAAATTTTGACACCCATAAGCATGTCTTGGTTAAATATTGTATATAATATTAACCCCTAAAGTTCCATTTTAGAACAGTTACCAATTTTTTGAAAAAAAACTTTTTTTGACACATGTAACCGTAGAATCTTGTAGTATGCTGACTTGAGAACATGTAATAAAAATTTCAAAATTTCAACTATGTGGATTGCAAGATATAAACATTCAAATTCATTGAAATCATTTTTTTGGCCCTGCAAAAAACAGAGCAGCTGCACTTTACAAGCTTACTTTTCTATAAAAAATGTCCCAAATGGTGGTGCTTCTTTGAATTCTTTTTCCTTAACAAGTTAGCGACATGCCTAAAAAATTCCACATTATTTGGAATTGTACAACATACAAGAAAATAAAAATTAGTAGAAAGAAGTAGAGAATGATTCAAAATACTTAACTCTTAATAAGTCTTTATTGCATTGAAAAATGCCAATCCCAATGGTTGCAATGTTGTAATAAACAATACACATCCTATGGTTTCATTATTTTCAAACAATATTGAAAATTGAGTAAGATAAGGGACTTCAATGTTTGTTTTAGAGTAGAGAATCCATACCTGCCCGCAAAGAAAAAATCCTCATAACTTTGACTCATTGATCAAATTAGAATGATTCAAAGCTTTCTATGTATATATAATTCTAGAAAACCAATTTTGAATTTTTATTTTTGAAAAAAGTGTTTTTCTTAATCTACCTGAACTACCCATTTACAAAAAAAGTAACCTATTAGGCCATAATTTTTGCCTCATATTTCCAAATGTTATGAAATTTAGTACATATGAAAGATATTCCTTGTTCTCACCTTCTGTTAAAATTAGGGCCAAAAATATGGAAACTTCTAGTCACACATATGTGCCTTTGATTTATATGTAGGCAAAAATGCATGTTGGTCCTTTAGAGGTTAAAATGGTTTCAATGCATATTAGTAAACAACCTAAAATCTAATTGGTTCTTGATGCCAATGCCGATGTACCTTCTCAATATGAATTTGCATTTATATTCCCTTATGCCAAGCCCTTATGGATCAAATTTCAAAAAAATATGACGTAGAATGCAACAAATTGTATTAATGATTTTTTAACCCCTAAAGGACCAAACAACGTTTTTTGGCAGCATAGCAATTTTGAGCAGCTCATTACAAATGGAATTTTAATCTTTTTTCTTTGAAATGTTCACACAAGATGTGCCCGAGGAGTAGCTTTAAGGCCCAACAATTTTTATAACATTTGACTACATGGTTAAAAGTTATTGCATGATATGTAGTTTTCTTTGATCTTTGGGCAGCCCGTTCAGTTCAAAAAAATTCTGAAAAAATCACTTTTTTAAGAAATAAAGATTTGAAATTGGTTCTTTAGATTTATATAAACATTGAAAGCATTGAATCATTCCGTTTTGATCAACAAGTCAAAAGTTATGAGGATTTTTAGTTTTAGGATAGTTATGGAATCTCTACTCTAAAATAAACTTTGAAGTCCTTTATTTAACTCAATTTTTAATATTTTTGAAAAAACTTTAAAACCTTGGGTGTAGATTGTTTGTTACAACATTACAATCATTGGGATTGGCATTTTTCAATTCCATAACAAAATTCTTGACAATTTAGTATTTTGAATCATTCCCTACTTCTTTCTACTTACTATTTTTTTCCTATGTTGTACAATTTCAAATGATCTAAAAATTTTCAAGCATGTAGCCAACTTGCTTTGAAGAATGAATCCAAAGATTTACCACTATTTTGGATATTTCATCATATAAATGTGACCTTGTGAAGGTGTAGCTGCCCAATTTTTTGCAGGGAAAAAAAAAGCATTTTTGTCAATTCAAACACTATTATCTTGCAATCTACATGGTGGAAAATTTTGAAATTTTTTCCACATCTTCTCAAACCAGTGCACTACAAGATCTAATGGTTACAAGTGTCCAAAAATGTTTTTTTACTAAAATTGGGTACTTGTACTAGAAATGACAATTTTGGAGCAATTTTGGTAAAAATATAGTGAACAACTTTTAGGGGTTGATATTTTTAATGGCAATTCATGCGTTTGGTATTAAATATTATTTAACAACATGCATATTGATATATTTGAATTTAATTAAACTAACAGATTCTATTATTGTATAGTTGTTAGAATCTTAAATGTTCAAGATTTTTAATATTCAAATGTTCAGTGTTACATTTTTTTTATAGAAGTATGTGTATTTTGAAAATGCATTCTACAAAAAAATATGGATTTGTACAATATGCTATTCAACCTATCTTAATCCCTAAGCACCCAAGCGACCATTTTTTGGTCGTTGCCCAACTTCAGGTATTATTCAAGTTTACATCTATAGTTCTTTTTTGGAGTATTTCAGGGTTAGGATACTTTCTAATTTTTGTGCTTCACATTATCTTTTTTGATGTATACTTCCAAAGAGCTATAGAACTTATAATTTATTTTGTCCAAGTTGTGTTTTGTCCAAACCCATTGGCTTTTTAGAGGTTAATGTCATTTAGTATAATATAATATATACTAAATAATAGTTTCAATATAGTGCAGTATTATGAGGATGTGGACATGCTTCTTCAAATGCTGCACATGGAGGGATTGGATGCTCAAGTAATATACCAAATTTCAAGAAAAAAAAACTATTACAAAAAGAAACACCTAAAATACTCCAAAAAAAAACATTCATTTTAAAAATAAATACAAATGTCATTCTTTCATTCAATATAAAACATTTAAAACAAATTCCCAGAGAAATACATTATTATTTTTCTTCCAAAAGATCCTAATTTCTTTTTAATAAATACACCAAAAGTGTAAAAAAACCTAGAGGTATTTCAAAAGTTTACTTAAAATGTCTATTTTTATAGAATTTTTTTATTGCAATTTGTTTCTTTGCAATTGTTTTTGTAACATTTTTAGAAGCAACAATTTTCTTTGCAAGAATTGCATCAAATTTGAATTGCACAATAAAACTAGCTAATTTTGAATCCCCTTCTTTTCTTTTGAAGGTTGTTGCATTTTCAGTTGTCTTCAATTTGCAAGCTACTGGCTTTACTAGTTGAGACATGATTAGTGCCATTTCTTGGACCTTGTTCACTACCATAATTATAAAATAATTTTAAAAGATTTTGCTATAAAAAATAAGCATTGATACAAAATTTTGCATTTTCAAGGGATTCAAATCCTTTCAACCATAAGGAACGTAGTAAGTGTTGCCTTACAACAATAAATATACAACAATAATATAGAAATTCTTGTTACTACAAAAATGCAAAAAATAGGAAAGACTAAAACATATGCAAAAAACAAGAAAGACATCAATATGCCATGCTTACTTCAACATGAACAAAAACTTCACTATTGTAGAAAAAGTCAATTAATACTTAAACACCAAAATTAATTATAAGAAAAGCAATAGGTTTGAGAGGATAGTGATCGAACACTTCCATAGAGCAAGAATTAACGTAGTGTATAATACAAACCTTTCTTTGAAATGCAACAAAGTATTTTGACAACAACAGGCAGAGTACAATGACTTTTTTTTTGCAAAGCAACTCATTTCATGTTCAACATTTTATCAAGAATTCAAGGAGTATAAATAAAAAAACCACAATTCAACACAATGATGAAGGGCCTTTGGAAAAGAATATAAACCACGTAGTATTCTACTCCAAATAGAGAAAATTCAAAATTTAAAACAAACTACATTTTTTGTGATACCTTCAAAAGACATAGCATCTAACATCTAACAACCCAATTAAACTACTAAACTAGACCCTCTAGAAACATAAAAACACCTTCATGCAAACACAAGAAAACCATTTCAAAGTTTAAGAATCCCATATATCCGGGCATATATCCAAACAAGAGAAAACATCATAAAACCTTACTAGCCAAGTGAAAGGAGCGTTGCGACAAAAGAGAGATGGGAAGTAAATTAGTAGTAATGTGGATCAATTTTTTCCCTTCTTCCTGCACAATAGGAACCTAAAATTATTTGATATATGTGAGTTCCAATTGCACAAATTGCACCCAATAATATAATTTGTACAATTTACTACAAAAAAATCCTGGGTTTTTTTACACATTTTTTGTAACGTCCACTTGTTTTTATGTTTACATTTGATGTTACAACAAACATCTTGATGTTATATTTGATGTCATTGTTAACATAAAAATAGGTGGCTATTTAAAGAAATGTGTCCAAAAAAATACAAGTTTCTTCTAGTGAATCTTAAAAGTCAACAAAACCTCAGCCCTTCAAACATAAGTTGCCGCAATAGACAGACCAAAATCTCCAGACATACTTATATGCACAAAAATCAACAAACATATTGCATAAGGCATAAGCCAGTGAAGAGAGTTGCATCAAGCTCTTTGAGATTCTTCCGAGAGCTGCAAACATAATGGACGCATGTAGGAATGTGAGGAAAGAGGTGAAGTACCCTAAATCCTAATATGAATAATCAAAATCTCTCATCTCGTCCCTCAAAGCATGGCACTCATCAATGACAAGGGTTTTATTTCAAAAATTCAAAAATTCAGATCGACGGCATCATTTGGTGGGTTGAGATTTTCAATTTAGATCAACGGCATGGAAGAGGGTTCAGTTTTTTTTAATTTAGTTGAAGGGGCTAGATAGGGGGATGCGTCCTTTTTCAGGGTATATTTATAAGATGTTAATCTTCCCCCCAATATCTTAAGACAAATAGCGGGGGCTCTTCTCTTCCCCTCAAATATGATTTACATACGAGGCCCTCTTGCATTCATGTTCATTTTTCAAAGTCTAATATCTACATTTCTAAGAAAGGTAAAAGGAATCTCCTACATATTAGTGAGTAATGTTATGTTAGATTCTTTCTATTGGGTTTCAAATATGAAATCAATTCACAAAGATCAAAGTAGAAATTTGGTTCATTGAAAATAATGTGTGAATGTCACTTGCATGCTTTCCATAACAATAAAAACATGTGAATTGGATTCATTAATCCTTAAAGGATATTTCATGTTCCTACTTGGTCAAAGTTCATTACTTTTCTATATTAAAATACACCTTACAAATATTGAATATTTTTTTTACGTAGTATTATATATCCACAATTTAAGGATTTAACTTCATTTAAAAAAAATTAAAAACATAAGATGAATTTATTTGTTTGTATAATGACAAAATACTTTATATCATACAAATTATTATTTTTTTTTTATCAAAAATGGAGATGATAGTGATAAGCATCATGGCGTAATTGGTGCATTCCATTAGCTCACATTAAGAGAAGTTTCGTAGAAAATTCAAAAGTGGTGTATTTTAAGCTCTTAAGATTCTACCTTCAAAGCATCCCAAAAGTCATAATTTTAACAATTCATTCTAACTACATATTTTCAAAGAACTTAATCTAAGTTTGTTTTTTAATCCCTAAAGTTCCATGACCATATTTTCACTGAAAACGCTCAAAAAATTGCCATTTTTTAAAACAAGTACCAAATTTTTGAAAAAAAACTTTTTCTGACGCACGTAACCATAGGATCTTGTAGTATGCTGACTTGAAAACATGTGATATTTTTTTTCAGAAATTTCCACTACATGGATTACAAGATATAAGCATTCAAATTTACAAAAACCATTTTTTGGGCACTACAAAAAACAGGGCAGCAACACTTTACAAGCTCACCTTTCTATGAAAAAATGTCCAAAATGGTGCTTCTTTGCATTATTTTTCCTAGACAAGTTGTACACATGCTTGAAAATTTTCACATCATTTGGAATTGTACAACATATAGGAAAAAATAGTAAGTAGACAATAATAGAGAATGATTCAAAGTACTAAATTGTTAAGAGTTTAATTATGGAATTCAATAATGCCAATCCAATGGTTGCAATGTTGTAATAAAGAATCTACATCCAATGATATTATTTTTTCAAAAAATATTGAAAATTGAGTAAGATAAAGGACTTCAAAGTTTATTTTAGAGTAGAAAATCCATAACTGCTCGCAAACAAAAAAATTTCATAACTCTTGACTCATTGATCAAAATGGAATGATCCCAAGCTTTACACGTATACATAACTCTAGAAACCAATTTCAAATTTTTGTTTTTGAAAAAAGTGATGTTTTTTGATCTGCTCGGACCGCCGGTATTTTTAATTTTTAATTAAATTACACTACCATCTGCAATACCCTTAATTGAATTAAATTGCACTACCATCTGCATAGTACATGTAGAGGCATTATAGTAGATTTCCCAATTCTGATCATCCTCCCATTTCCGATCAAATCCTGATCCATTTGTAACCATAGGTTTTAGGCCATTTGATTCTTCTATGATAAATGACACACTGACACCTAATAAAGTTGCCATTGATCAATAATGGGCTTGCCTTTTGATTGGAAACAGGAAACCTTGACTTTTCCACTTCTTTATTTTTTACTACACTTGATGAATAATTACCAAAAAATAGCGATCTTTCTTATTCCTATTTTCTCACTGGAGAAAATTTTCTCCTCCACCATTGCTCAATCACACATAATTATGCTACTCCCTCCGTTTGGAAATAATGCAATCACTATAGAGAATGGATACACTATTTCCAAACGGAGGGAGTAAAATACTTAAATGATTGGAAATGGAGATTCACCTTAGATGACAATTGTGAGTTGCTCTTCCCAAGCATTCTAGTTCAGCACCTATCCTGATTCAACACATGTCATACTTCAGCTAGACAGTCCATTTCGCGACCAGTTTTGTATACTTGTGTTCAGTTCACAAAGTGTCTAAAATCCAAATCCAAATAGTAAATTAGGATTCCTTTTCTCCTTTGCAAATCACACTTAACCCCTAAAGGCCCAAGGATTTTTTCTGCCAAAAAGCACCCCAAACTGCCACTTTTATAGCAAAGAGTAAAAAAAAATGAAAATGTTTTTCTTGCACATCAACCTATAGGATCTTACACCTAACTAGTATGAAAATATGTGGAAAAAATTTCAAAATTTTTGACTGCACAGATTGCAAGATATCTGCGTTTAAAGTGAAAAAAAAACAAATTTTTCAGCACATTGTGGGACTAGATTTTATGACTTTGAACATTATTAACCTAAATTTTTGCACTACAAAGTTTTGAACTTTAATCTTTATGGTGGAGAATTGAGTTGAGAGTCCATGGGAAAAAAAAAATCCAAAGAAACTCAATTTTCCTTATTAACAAAATTGTTAAATAGAAGTAGGTACAAGATAGAAGGAAAATCTAAAATCTAAATATCTTTAATAAAAAGCACTAATCCCAATGGTGAGATTGTTCTAGCAAAAAAACTAAACCTTGTGAAACCATTTTTTTGGAAAAATTATAAAAATTGCATTCAGAAATGAATCCTACAAGTTATTTTTTTCAAGAAGATGCTCTGAGTGCTTGTAAAACAAGATTGTCCATAACTTTCTCATAAAAAATCCAAATGAAATGAATAAAAGCTTTTGAGATAGAAAAAAATTAAATCTATAAGAAAAAAAAAAAAAATTAAATTTTAAAAAAGTATTGCAAATTTATTTTTGTTGTCCCCTCTCCTCTGTTTTGAGTTTTTTTGGGCATAACTTTTTTTCCAAGGCACCAATTGAAAAAGAAATTATATTCCATGAAACTAAGCAAGTTTTCTATCTGTAAGAAAGGTTTCAGAAAATCTGGACAAAAATTCAACCCATAGGTACCTGCCTAAAATCCCATTTGTCTTTCAAAGGGACAATGGGTCTTTAGGGGTTCACTTATGACAACCGTTTAGATTATAGCATTAAGTTACATCATCCTGCTTCACTGAACAAGCAACTTCTGCCATTGCCGCTATAACTTAGTCTGATTTCAAGCAAAATCACGATCAAGTTTGTGGTAAACTTTGAGTACACGCTAAATCTGAAATCAATATTTAATAATGTCATTTTTATCATAATATAAGATATGGTTGGATGCTTTTCAAAGAGTCACATTGTGAACAATGCAGACAGAGGCACCCAGAGGCGGTAGAAGGCTATAAAAATAATTCTAGGTGGGTGGCCAAACTCATTATACTAACTAAGGAACTTAGAAGTCCTATATCTCGAAGTCAATCTCCGTTTACAATCTCTCATCAAGCTCTAGAGGTGGGACAACAAAGACATGCAACAAGAAGACACCCCAACAACCAAAAACAACAATAATGTTTTATACAAAGCCAGTACAAAATGAATTAGCTGTCTATAGAAAAATCCATACTCTTGTAACACAAGGTCTGGACTCTAGAGTCACAATGCTCAGCAATTACAGAAGATGTATACAAACCAAGATTTTGGCAAGTCACCTCTGACTTTGTTTAATTACACCCACTCCTCTTTGATCAATATCACATCGTAAGTGCCCCAAATGCACGTAGGTGGTAAGCATAATATGGAGTTCTACAACATTAGTGTTGCTTGTGAAAGTGACATTAAAGACATAGTTACTTGAAGGTGCAGGAGTGGTGAAGGTGGTTAAAAACACTTTCTACACTTATTGCACTCCTTGTCATCATATTTTTATGTAATTCTAATAACCAAGACTTCCAAAGAACGAAGATTAGTCAAGTCATTGAATGGAACGTGATTGTCACCATGCTTCTTCCAACAGCAAGAATACTTAGTAAGTTTTCCCTTCTCTTCCCGAGAGAAGAGAGAAGAATCCTCAACGGGCAAACACTGAGACCATAAAGGATTTGCAAGCATAATCATAAGTATATTCTCGTGTAATCACACACAAAATTAAAGTCATATAAGTATTCCCTTGTCGGTCATCACACTCATGGATATTTTGGATTCCCCGGCCTGTCTCCATTTCCTTGCCTATACACAAAACTCCACTATTGTACGGCACTCCAAAGTTCTAAAGTGAGTGCACTGAGCCAGGCACATGAAATAGTAACTTAGTTATATGGGGAAACAAAAAGAAAAAAAGAAAAA
Organism: Neckera pumila; assembly: GCA_963969595.1. Classification (NCBI taxonomy): domain Eukaryota; kingdom Viridiplantae; phylum Streptophyta; class Bryopsida; order Hypnales; family Neckeraceae; genus Neckera; species Neckera pumila. The sequence goes on from OZ018409.1 coordinate 6,568,756, forward strand.
AGAAAAACAATAACCTTGATTTTTGCTCTTGATTTCCAAATGCCACTGAACTAGTGCTGTTGTATAAATCCACCAACACTCAAACCCAGACTCCAGACTGGAACTCAATTCCCGAGCTCAACCTGAGTTGCCTCTTGCTCGCAGCAACAGCTCCCATTCCTTCAATTCTCGTGCATTTGGAATTCTCCCATTCCTTCAATTCCCGTGCACGTAAGTGAATCTCCACATTCCTTCAATTCCTTTGCATTTGCATCCCCGCTTTCTTTCCCTTGCGTTTGTATTCTCCGTCTTCAGTTGCAAAAAAGTTTTGCAAATGCCTCAGCTATGGTGAAGCTGGCGTTCGGTGAATCTGATGAAGCTGCCAGCAAAATTTGGACAATTACTTTTGCAACCATTTTAATGAAGAGGCATTTCATAAAAAGTTCAAACACTGAAAACCTTGTGAATCAATATATTTAACACAATAGAATGTCAATTCAAATTGTGAAATATTGTAGTACCTACTCACCTCACTTTTCCTTCAAATATTCTCAATAAATTCAAGTATTCACAATACAGTCTAAATTTTCAATGTATATGTATAAGAAGACATGTGATTTCAACTCTGAAAAATAAATATAAGAATCTTCATTCATAATTAGTCACAAAATGGGACCAAACAGAGTGAAGGATTTCGAAGTTCAATTACATTATCATCTGGCCGACGTTTTCAGATTAAGATTAGTTTTCGTTAATATCTGCATAATTAGGCTGGCCAATTCAGCACTATCAATTCTAAGACGACCTGCATTATAAAATCGTTTGGACATAAGGCTCTTTGGACTCAAATCACTGCACCTCGTGTCCAAATTTGAACGTAAAAGTGAATATAAAAAACCCTGCACGAATTCCTGGGGCATCACAATGTTCGCAACAAGCTCGTAGCAGTCTTGGGAACTAGACTGGCTCCTACCTTTCCAAGTCTAGCCATCAGCTCTACTTTTGGCGTTTGTAGATTTTGGCCAAAAATGACTTCAAGACCACCTGTGTCGAAGCATTTGTATCAGCACGGGTGAATTCAAAGAGCACATTATTCTTGGAAAACATTTTACAATTTGAAATAAATCTCCAGAAACTCCACCGAACAATAAACGCCTAGACATTCCAAATTGATAAACATTCAGAACGTAATGCACAATATAAACATATTGGAAGATGAGACTGCGGGAAAACAATGGAGCTTACTTGCAGGGCTTGGTCATTTTGACTCTCGATAGTAGAGATAAGACTTTGGTAGCTATCTCGCTCATAGTCCTCAAATGCTTTCTGCGAATCGACATGCCTCAATTAGTTACACGTACTTGACACGCCTGAAGCTGATAACTTAAATATGGATTAAACAACTGTCGATGGAGAATTACTTGCAGGATATATTCCTGCAAGTAAGTGCTGAGATTTCGAAAGGAAATGAGATGTTCTCTGGCTACAAATAACGACGGGAAGTCCTAAGCCGACCTGAAGTTCAAGTTCATTATACACACGCTTCACCTCAGCAACACAGGATGGGTCTGCCTTCCCATAATTTTTCTGAAACACAAAAACGAAAAACATAGATGCTCAGACATGATTGAGTGCCCAACAATAATCCAGTTCGTAACATAGTACGCAGCGAATCTGCTTTATTCCGTCCAAAGCAAAGAAATTTTCAGCTTGCCTTCGGTTCTTTTCATTAAGAAAGATTGAATATATCTCTCCTGTACAATTTTCTGCTTCACAAGACAGAAAGTTACGCATTAAACATGAATGTGTAATTATCTGAGTAGAAGTGGGAATAAAATCAAGAAGGGCTCAGAAGTATCCATAATTCTTGAAATGGCTCATTGTAAATCCACTTGAAGAGCACACAAGTATTGAAAGCTTACTGAACTCATTCTAGGAACCACCACAGAATGCTCATTGAAAACCAACTGACCTTCAACATCTGTTTCTGAGATTCATTGGCACGCCTCAGAGCTTGAACTATCAGCCAGGAGCACTTTGTGTCTTCAATGTCAGTTCCAATCTATAGCATTCCAGAATGTTCAAACTGACTTAGAAAGAGCATTTGTGAGGAAGACACTCTCAGTAATCATCAAAAGCGCACCTAGTTAAACTGCATTACCATTACTGAGGACCTTAAATTATCACAAAAATCGTTCATACATATCACCAATACAGCGAGGTCACTGGGGAATCTCATGAGGGGATCACGAATCAGATGTCTTCAGAAACAACAGCCTCCTATTCCAATCATAAGCCAGGCTACGATCTGAACCAATTGCATACCTTTCCAATGACTTCAGGGGCACCGTAGCAGTCCAGAAAATCATCCTGCAACACATAAATAAGACGCAGTTTCAGCGGCATTCCACATATGCATATACAAAGTTGCAAGTATAAAAAATCGAAACGTCAGCAGCAGGACGTACCTGAACTTGGAAGTACGTTCCCATCTGAACAAGGACTTCCTTAGCTGCCTCAAACTTAGGCACGCTCGTCTCCCCTGCCAAAAGCAAAGCGCATGCCACCTGCGACACAATAAATCGGCAGCATATGGCAAATTCATCATCAGGATGACTGATTTCCGTAAGAAGTACCCGTAAAAGTCAAACACCCAAAACGGGTAGAGTTCATTTTGAAAGGTGTGCAAGAGAGTGAATCAACTATGGTTTCCGTAAAGGTGATAATGTCTCTTCAGTATCTGCGACGTAGGATAACTCGATCTCCAAGTAAGAATTCCGTAGAAAGCAAATACGAACATGTATAATCAAAGAAAGCAAATTAAAAAAAATAAGGAACAATGTTTCTTGCAGAGAAATCTTACGGGAAGATAAAATGAATAGTAAGCAGTTTTGTATTTCACGATTCGCATATACCTGTTACCCACCAATACAAGGTCTGGTCACTAAGGAAGTGCAATTTTTAACCAAGTCAATAACTAAGACAATCAGCGTGGAATACTCGGGCGGCACAACATCCAGCAACTTACGTAGGCAACACATATTTGGATAAATCCACTTCTCCTGCTGGCGTGGTGATCAGGTCCAACATCTGTCCAGACGCTGTCTGATATTCAACCTGCAGTGTTTAATTCTTCTTCAGTACTCTGAAATTCAGAGATGATATCTCAGAGAGCCAGTTTGTAAAAGATGTCAAGAACTTAATTCGGAAATGACTGAAGACAAGGAGCAAAGCCTAAGCAGCAAGATAAAAGAAAAAGAAAGCCTGCAGAACTAACATCATTGAATAAGTCGACAAGTTCCACGTAGATAGGCGACTGTCGAAAATGTGTCTTCAGAATACGAGAAATGTGCGTTCTCAATATAATTCCATCATTAATCGCAATGTGACCAACCTGCAGACGAGCATGACCATTAGACAGCAGAGTTTCCAAATCGAAAATTGAATACGCCCATGCGATTTCCCATTCAAGAAGATGCTCGCAAGTTCACCTTCATGAAACGCTACCTGTCGAAGTTCTGTCTATTGTGCACCTAGAACTCTCGTGATTATTTATCAACTTTCAAATAGCTTACCTTTGGAACTCGGTACCAGCAGGGTTGTCCTCGACGAGTGACTGAGCTGTCCATGATATCATCCAGAACCAAAAAATAGCCTTGCAACTGTATCCAGAGAGACTACAATGAGAACGCACAATCCAGGAAATCGGTAATCACTAACAAAGTCGTCAAGATGATATTTGTTATTTCGAGGCAAATATAGACAAGAAGTAATGCCAAAAGGTGCCATTTCCTTTATATGGGAGGTGATCATACCCATTCGATGCACCATCCGAGGGCACATGCATTGAATATATCCATCTCAGAAAGCGACTCCTTCTTCAAAAGCTTCAAACTGTCGACCACTGACAGACCCCTGTTCAATTTGCCTGCACAACATCAATCCAGACGCACACGTTCACGAACTTGTCGACAACCTCCAGTACGTCAGATCTGATGTAATCAACCACCATCTGTGCAAAAGGCCTTAACTAGAATAATTCATGCTAAAACCAGAAGCCAAAAGAACAACAGAAACTCTCAATGCAAATTAACCGGGAATAGGAAGTCACACCTCCAGGAACCGTGTAGTCCAGCATCTGTACAACATAACAATTAACAAATAAGTACAACATAACAAATAACACATAAGCTATATCAGCAATTGATTAACAAAAATGATCAGGTATATCAACTGTATCAGCTCTATCAGCAATTGATTAAATTTGTGAAACCGACCTGGATATCATAGCAAATATTAAGTCACCGTTGAGGCTGCCACAGCCACATACAAGTTCACCCAAAATAGACACTGTTTGGAAAAAAAAAGTGACTCCTGTGATTGCTTGATTGGTTGGGAACACTTGACTAGTTAATGTGGGCACACCAAACATCCAAGATTTCGTTTGCAAAGGGATGAACGTGATATGTGACTACGGTAACAAGAATTAGGGTTCAAAAGCTCTCTCTAGTCATGCACACGATTTCTGAGAGTTAAGAAAAGCAGATTGTATCTCAAAAGAAATCCAAAATTATAGACATCGAAGTTCAGGCAGATCATCAACCTCCTCAACCCAAGCTCGGGATTCATCGGTGTACATGACGAGCTCCGAATCAGACAGAAGCTCCTTCTTTAGCTGCTGATAAACTTCCATAAACTTTTCCCTTTCGCCCGCATTGCTGCTCTTCTTCTTCTCCACCTCTGCAGTAAGCATTGCGACCACAGACGCCATTCACACTCCTCACCTACAAAAAAATTATAACAAAAACAAATTAGCGCTCCAAATCACCACAACCGAACTCAATGCAGAATAGAATCCGAAAGAGACTTTGAAGTAAAGGAAACCCTAAGTAAAAGAAAAAGTCACAAAACCTGAGGGTTTTTATGGGCCCCGTTGGAAACGCAGACGCTCCCAAATTACAATCTGGAATTCCTCTCGACCTCAATCCCCTGCAGCACGATCCCTGCAAAAATCCACAAGAAACATAAGCAGCTACCCTAACTCAAATGCAGAATCTGCTCATGGACGTTCCACATCGTGAGGAATTCACCAATTACAGAAATATGAGGTACCTCGGCAAGCACTCATAATTACGTAATCAATTCATAAACGAACAAAGATCCCAGCAACTAGCCATAGCAGAACATGACAAACAGATTAGGTTATTCCCTCCCGTTTGATGGACACAAAGCAGTCCTTGTATTGAAGTAACATGAGGAAAGTTTCCTAAGGAGGAAGGAACTCCTGCTTCGTACCCAACACGACCTTTCCGTCCAGTAACATAGTCGTTCGGATCCAAGCAATGCCGCTGAATCCTACAGTAACGATTCCAGATCTACACAATCCGCTTGTCGATGAGGCCACCGTCCGAACTCAGACCGGACCTAACTTGCGACAAGACTTGTACGACCGGGTGCAATAATGCGTTAAAGTCAGACACCGTAAGAAGTACTGTTGTATTCTAAGTTCTTGTAGATCCGCCGCTCAAAACCCTTGTTCGAAAAGAAACATTCAGTTCTTGGCAAGGATCTTAAACTTTAGAGAGCAACTAAATGCCTGCATCACGAGACTCTAAGAACATCTAATTCCGGGAGCACACTATAACCCAGGGCATCACACCAGCCCCTCCAATCCGTCTAACCAAGACGCCATTCCTTACAAAGGCCAAAGAAACAAGAAGAAAAGCGAAAACAAACATAAACACAAACCTCATCAACAACACAACGACAAATACCTGAAATTAAACCGTCAGGAGCGCAACGAAAAGTATCGCCCGACTGAAGCAAACCCCGACGGAAACGGAACCCCAGGTTGTCGTAAAAAGCTCCAGAACCGAGCAAGCGGTGCGAAAGAAGTCCGATCCAAGAGTCCAGCACATCAAAATGCGTAGGCTCGCGAGGCAACGACGAAGGGAAAGCTCCGTGGCGACTACGCAAGACGATAAAGCACCACTGAAACCGTAGAAACAAAAGCAGGTCCGTCTATCGCTTCCAAACCACGACTTGATCCAATCATGCAAAACTATGTACAATGAAATCAATGAAATCAACCTTCTTATCCCGACTCATCTCGCTTATCAACACCCTACGGCATGAAACGCTTAAATGGGGACAAAAACCAAAGACCTGGAACAAAGCAAAGGGGAACAAGTGTAGGAACTTCGGCAATCGAGAAGCCGAGAGGGCAATGCGACTCTTCTCCCTCCTTCCCTCCCAAACCCTAATCCTCTTCGACGAGAATTGCCAACGAACGAAAACATCGGAAGCAACGCGCGAAGGCCATTAGCGGCTTAATTCCCTGTCATCTTCGGGTGTGCTTCCAAATCCTGTAAAGGGAGTCCCAATTAATTTGACTATGCAGTAAAATCACAAATTCTTCACTTAGTATGCTCCAATCAAAAAGCCAATATTTTGATAAGTTGAATCTATTTTTTTTTTAATTGTAACCTTATAAATTCAAACTAGACATGCTAGAGACCACATAGGAAAAGAAAATACGACAACATCATTTAAAGATTGAAAGATTATAATGTTTGCCAAAACTATAAAAATCTTTCAATTCTCTTTTTGCATATCAAATCTAAAGCACTGGTCATCAAAAAAATATGAGGTTGAAAGGCCTAACATACATAACCCCAATCAATTTATGGCTTCTCAAAATTTACTCTACAATCTTTTTAATGAGTTTTTAGTATGATTTTTCTCCAAGATCTAGTGTATTTGAGGCTCATTTTCAAGAGCCCTCATCATTACAGAAAGTCAAGATTGCAATGAGTACCCTTGCGCAAAATCTTAAACAGAAAAATCATAATCATTCATTTTCATAACCAAATTTTTGATGTTTAAACTAGACTTTAAAAAGAATTTGTCAAAAATATGAACTATTAAAAGTAGAAACTTAGTTAGATGTTGTTTAAGTTAAAAGTTTTGTTGATACTAAAATTTGTGCCTTGGTCATTTAGGGGTTTAGTTTCCCATAATTAGGCATGAAGGCATGACTGCATGAGATGTAACCTTCATGCCATCTTTTCTTTGAAAGAAAGTATAATGTGTTACTGGCCTTTCTATAGTAGAGGGCCTAACAGGTATCAAACCTGGACCACATAGTCATGATACTCAGTCTTCTCCAACTAACCTTTGTACTCATGACTTGATGACCCTCTGCCACCACATTCTGTATTATAATCTAAATTCATCTAACTACCTTAATCTTGGTTACTTTTATTTGGTTACGGGTACTAAAAGTGTCTATTCTCAAAAGGAGAGAGTAGTTTTGCATCAATGGCCTTTGATCCTGTGGACATTGGCTCATTGTCATTATGAACAGACACTTTATTCACGTCGGCCTTCTTATGAAGACCGGAGTTTCTATCTATCTAGTAGAAAGGTAGCCCAACTTTAAAGAAATTGTATTGCAAAGAATATTTGGCAATTTGGAGAAATCATCGTCAAGCAGTGTGAAACGGTTTTAACTAGGAGTTGAATTAGGGTTCAAGGTTTCCGTCTCAAATGAACTAGAATTAGATGGTTGGTGCACCCAAATATCCTTACTATTGGCAGTATCACAATCTGGTTTAAGTCCCCTCCTCATTTATACTAGATTGGACAACTTCAACCTGAACACATGTGTGACAGGAATTTTTGAGTCCTGAGCTTATCACTTAGAAGAGTTCTAAATTTAAGTGTACAACACTATACAATATATGATTTTGTTGGTGATTCTCTAGGGCCTACATGGTTTGAAAAAAAAAAATTGACAGTCCGTACCGGCTATTTATAGAATCGGAATTGCATTGGGAACGGGTCTCAAACGGTCTTCTACACTGAATAGGGGTATTAAGAGGATCCATACTAATTAATCGACATCTCGCACTATATAAATATCTAACCCTTTGCTGTACATTCAATAGTTATTGAAGTATGTGGGGATTGTACATCATGTTTCCAACATGTACAATCTTCAAGAATAAGTCCCTTTATTTTCTTGGTCCCCTTAATACCCCTATTCAGTATAGAGGCCTCAAATGTCCTCTAATGTCTAAAACCATTCAATGGCCGCTTTTTTGTTCTAGACACATTGAAGGGTTAATGCAATAAAATGCTTGGCCTATGATCATGGAGTTCTAGATCAAATTCCATCACTCTATAGGCTCCCATTTAGTAGCTGCATGGAAATAAAATAGTTTAAAATAAAATTTAGAGATGAAATCTAATATGTTTTCTTTACGTCACAACAAGACGTGTGGGTCTTAGAGAATCACCTATAAAATCATATATTGAAGAGAGTAGGATCTATTATGAAGATTCTTATTTTTTTATTAACAGTCTTTATCACTAATACGTCAATTTGCCTTGATTGCCCTAATCTTGATGTACAATCCAAATTGAAACAAGATGTAATAATGCACTTTTTTAAACACTATTCTTTAAAATATTCCGAATCTACTAACCCTGACACTCTAAAAACTTAGATTTTACTTGCTCATAGTGAATGCAAACAATTAGCCTGCCTTTTAAGGGTTAAAGTCTTACAAACGTAATATTTTTTATCATGTCATCATTTATGCCATATTTAACTATTTTTGGACTATTCAAAGTCCAGAATTTAAAATCTCTCGATGCATGGTGTTAGAGAATACACCAAGAGATTTCTGTACAAAATTATATTTATTTTTGTGAAGGCGTTGGAAGGCTCCCGGGTGGTCCATTGACGCACAGCAATATGGATCTCAGGATATATATGAATTGCAAATGTGAAGTACATAGCCTTCGAATGGCTGCGTGGTGTTTGTCAAAACATCGGGAGATATCCAGATACATTGAAGTTCCTTTTGTTGAGGGTGTTCACATGCCCCAAGAGGTCAATGAGAGCCCATGAACATGCATCTCAGGATATACATAAAATGTAAATACGGATCAGTATATAGCCTGTGATGCATAATGGTAGGCATAACTTCGGGAGATATCCAGATACCTTGAAGTTCAAGCACCTAAGTGTGCTGTGAACCCCCCGAGAGGTCAATTGCACTCAAACTTGTATGTCACAGACAATATGAACTTTGAATGATGCTCCATGTTTGAATGCAGGTTCCAAAGGTGGCAAGTGAAGATGAATATTGACAACAGTAAGTGGCAATGAAAAAAAAGTCTTGCAACATTGTAGTAATTCCACAGGAGATCAAGTACAAGAAAAGAAAGAATAGCAAAAGAAAAGAGCGTGGACATTTGCTACGACTACGACATGGAATTTGGAGGGTGCCCTCGAGGAATTGTAACAAGAACCGCACATTCTGATATTTTTGAATAAACTAAACCCATCCTAGTCACAACAGCTTCCACTGCTAGCACTAGTAACTTCCGTAAAAGACATAGAGAACCATTTACCAAAGAAATGAACTGTGCCATTATAAAGCCGAACAAAATAAACCATCGGGAGATATCCCAATAACCCTGCCATGGTCACAGTGAACAAAGAAAAGCATCGAGAAATCTCCCGGTAGTCATGGTGGACCATGAGACTTTAGTCGATCAGGGGTCCACCTTGTTTGCCCTATTCAAATCTGCCTGGGCAGCCTCTCTGTTTTTCTTAGGAATAGTACGTGATTTTGGGTTCACTTTCTTGGACCAATTAGCGTACAATGCACAAGATGCGTCCACCCAAGTGGGAGGCCTGTTCTCCACAACCCATTTCCCGTACCAACAATTCTGGTACATCAATTCCAAGTTACTTTCAGAATTATCTGGTCGCCAATACTGGAGCATGAACTTCCCATTATTCTCATACCCTTCCTCTCTGCAAACATCGAACAATGCTCTTCCTTGCCAGATAGCACATACTGAGGGGTCCTCAGGTCTAAGCAGAACCCATGAATCCGGTCAAATATCAACCCAAGGATTAAAGCTTCCCCTTGGCGCCTCATTTGCGGGTCCACAATAAGGTTCAAATTCCTCTTCTTCTGGAACCATGTCGACAAGATTGATGGTCGTTCGCTGGCCAGCGGATTCCTGTAACCTCCAATCGTACTTTAACCAAAAGCCTTCCACCAATTCTGAAGGGCAATCGGGAAGGGACTCCTTGAACTCCCGTAACACACGTTTCCAATAATCGACGTACAGCGCAAAGGCAGCCGCAAACCCCTCGCATTTGAACATTCCGTTTCGCCAATACTCAATGTACTTCTCGATTCCTAACAGAATCAAACTCTTGCTTAAGGTCGCTTTCCTTGCTACCTTCACTGCCTTCTCTTGATTTCCCGTGGCTTCCGCAACTTCGCTATCTCATATAGGCTTGAAAGGAACAGACTTAGGACAACCTCGAGGGAGTGTCGCATGACCCATGCGGTCTTTCTTCCACATGCATCGAGAAGGTGTATCTGATGGTAGCCACTGTGAATCTACTAAAGACTTTTTGTACTTCATGACGGGGATTCCATCACTATCCACGTAGAACTGAAAAAAGTGCATCTCCTCCAAACCAATTAGTTTAGTCGCGCCACTGCACAGGTATCCCTTCACGAAGGACTTGAAATCCGCCACCTCTTGGATGAATTCGGGCATGAATGACAATTCTTGGGACTCCATGAACAACTTCATGAGGTCCACAACAACAAATATATTCTTGCTCTTTAAAGCCTTTGAGAGGTGGCTAAAATACGCATCAATATCTTTGTGAGTATGTCCGATTAAAAGGAAACCGACCTGAATTTCCTTGAAGATTTCTTGCGTAGTAAGCAAAGACAAGAACGCCATGAGGTACTGGTTCTTGTTATCCTTGGCGGAGTTGTCAAGCTGAAGATAGAGCTTACTAGGAAGGGGACTAGATCCACGCCGACCTTCTTGTGGAATCAATTTCAAGGCGTCCATACACCGAGATTTCCCTTTGAGTGGCGCGTCGAACATTGCATTTGCAGGCGGATAGGGAAAGAGGTCGCCCGTCTCCCGAATTGGTGGACCTTCAAGTCGGCTGAACAGTCTAGCCAATGATGAAATGGTGAAGTTTGAGTCCCCCGGCCAGCAGGCTGGTGCATAATGCACATACGCACCATCGGCATGACCATGAGCCACCATTCCAGTTATACTCATGAGAAGCTGGCCCAAACCTTGTGTAGCCTTGGTCGTCACCCGCATTCTTAGAAGAGCCGTCTTTCTTGTGTCCATCTTGGCATGAATAACACACAGTATCTCTTGAGGGTTCCTCCTTGATTCCTCACGCCACGAAGCATACAGACGACGGCAGGATGCTTGATGATTAAGGTGTTCAATTCGTTGCCTCATAAATTCCATGAAGTCCGAAATCCATTTTGGTGATTTCAGAATGAACTGCTGCAGTTCGTAGCATTCTGTACACTTCGCAAAAGAGCTACCAACAAGCTTAATTGAGACGTTGTTGAAGTGCTCTTTCTTTATCCTACTAACTGTTGCTTGGCTCATTGGAGGAAGGCTATACTCTACATTCAACTGTGGTTTCCGAAAAACAGAAGCACAAGCCGCGGAGGCAGTAACACGATGAGAACTGATGAACGAAAAGAAGCAAAGAGAACAGCAGCAATGAGGACAATCAATTACAGGGATCAACAACGGGGTATCTCCCGCTGAGTAGATGAGTGCATTCAAGTCCTACAGCGAAACGTATGAAGAGGTATTCAAATGAGAGAACCATCCAAATGAAGTACCCATGGAGAACTGTGTCCTGGAGATGTCTAGCAAAGGGAAAACACTTAGTGAAGACCCTATACAGAAGTTCAACGGGATATATCCCGTTGACGTAGGAGTCCGACAAATCCAACAATAATAAAAAAACAACAGAAGGACAGTTCATGGAACTACCTCATTGGCATCCGCATGAACGCGCTTCCAGTTGTTCCCAGCAGGCAGGAACTTCAGCATGTCCACTCTCCCATTTCCAATGCATCGCATTTGGTGCGGCATCTGGTCAGTAGTGTTGTCGATGATCGCTTTCATTGTACCAGTGACTTGCAACGTTCGAAGTCGAGGCCGCTTAACCCCTTTATTCTTGTGCGTAGATGAAAGAATGCCTACGTTCTACTTGTCAATGTAATTGTAATAGGTCGACTTCGGTATTCCGTAAATAATGTACCATGCTGTGGCACAGACTTCCACTTCTTTTAGCGTAATGTACTTCCGCTTCCATGTCCACTCCACAGTATGCAATTGTCCACCAACTGCAATTCCATACTCTCGACGCTCTTCAAATGGTTTTGAGAAGTATCTCTGCCTGACCTTCAGCGATTTCTCATGTGGAAAAAGTTGGCAACAATGACTATCGCAGCAGTTCTGCGAGCTTATCTTCTGAATTTTGAAGTCCGTCATCTTCCGCATGAACTGTGTCTCCTATTCACTGAGGGAGGGTTGACAAACTATGAAACGATAGGGCGCCTTCTGTCTTCCACCCAAATAGGCTAGCGGATCTGGTACATTAGGGAAGGTGAAGAAGTGGTCGACTATATCCTTCAAGCACTGGCCACTAGGGAACCAGCAATTGGAAAGGGGCCTCCGAGCATGGGTCATAATCGTGTCTGGGTTACCCCCGAAAACATCAAGGACTGTCACACCTACGTAGCCTTCACCGAGGGTAGAACTCTGGAAATAATCATCCGCCCTCCAGCAAATAATTTGACCGGACGATTGAAGAACACCAAAGGAATCTTGTTCATGCACCTCTAGGCCGATCCAATCTTCCTGAGGAATGAATGGGCTTCCATCCATATGCGGATCCGCAGTGACCTTTACCACGTCGGCTGCCCTCCACAACATGGTTCTGATTTGAACTTTCCCCAGCGTACTCAGACCTCTCTGGCAGGGAGAGACTCTGATATGTTGAGCTTCTGGGACGACCAATGAAGGCCTTACAAGAATGAATACCCACGGCTCGATCGGGATCGGCACACCCAGCCACTCGCCGTGAGGATGGGCCTCCACAACAAAACCCACTCCAACTTCTCCAAAATCCAGTAGGGAAAGCCTCACTACATCACCATCGCTTAGCGGAGCAGTCCTTGCAGTAGATTCTTGAGAACTAGTGTCCCTGGTTGATTCGCCAACATATGGAGTGATGGCATCATGAAATGAATCAGAGTACGAATCCATTGTCTCTGACGCAGTGAATCCAGGAACTTTGTAATGGCAAAAACGTAATGAAGAGTGAACTTGGAGACGGAGATTCCAGAATATCAATCTACATTGTAATTATGACTGGACTTCGATAGGGAAAGGAGATACGTTGATTTATCCCTTAACCTAGTTATATGTGAAGTTTGCGCCTTTGGCCGAGGTGGAGTGGGGTTGCACTACTACGTTACAAAAAAAAGAATGAATTAGAATACAAATGGAATATTGTCTTTCAGAATATGGAACTTCAGAACCCAATGATCGACGAGATTGGAAGGTCACATCACGGAACAATTTTATCGATTGGTTTGATGCAACAGTACATATTACCATGTACAGTATCCACTGTTGACCAACTGAGATGTTTTCATGGAAACAGCGGGATATCTCCCGTTGAAAACAATGGGGTATCTCCCGCTGGGAGGAACGGGATAATTCCTGCTAGAAACAACGGGATATCTCCCGCTGAAATCAACGGATGACTTCTATCAATAAGTTCTTGACAGCGGGATATTTCTCGATGTCAAGAACGACAAATAGGACATTATCAATTGTCGTAGCTGCACGGCTCCGGTATATAGCATTCACTACGTATTATAGTTTGTACTTGTAGTCTACGGTCGTATACAGTGCAAGAGGCAGACGACTACACTATTACGGCTTATAACTTTGTTGCTTTCGCCACTGACGGAATGACCAGGACCGTCCTTCATTGAAGAAAACGACATTATAAATTGCCATTGCTAGCGGTATGCACAGCGCCGCTTACAGCACTGTCCCCAGCAAACGATTCTGCGCACATTCTGCACTACTTTGGCATTGCAGGCACTTATCTTCTTTCACCAGTTAGCACTCATGTGATACGCAACTAATGCTTAAGTATCAAACTCAAAGGACCTGATGTGTGGATAGTCAAATCATTGTAGAAGGAAACCTTCCGGCCATTCCTCATTGCTGGTATCACTTGCCCGATCAATATTCCTTCACAACTTCTATATTGCCTTGAAAACACTGAACTGCTCGTGAAAGTTGCAATCGCGGGTAATAAGATTTGAAGAATTCATACCTAGAGAGGAAATGCAAGACTACGACAGATCCGCAAGCTCCATACAATCCATGAGCGCTGCCAATTAACGAAAGATAGGTGTCCAGACTCCTCGACCGCCACTGCTCGTTCACGTACGCCTGGGAAAAAGAAGGAAACTCGGTTGGGGATTCAGGATATTGTCGGAGGTCCTCTTTTGTGCTTTCACTTGGATAGGGTCCACCTGCATGTTCATTAACATGTGCACTCTTCAAAGCCGTGCACCAATGTGTCCAGGTCGAATCTTAAGATGCGGTCATGCTTGCGGAATGTGGACTGCGTTGTTGTTCGTCTCGATTCCTTCAATGCAGAACTGTCGCACACTCGCACCTGAGTTAATGTGCACGTAATTCGGGTCCTGGGAGATTTTCGAGGGGATACGTGCGGCATTTGAATTTGAATCTAATCAGGATTCCAGAACCCTGCAGCATTCATTGCGGCTATCAAGGACCCGTTGAAGCTCCAAGCTTGGCATTTCTCGGGAACCGGACTCAACATTTACCACTCTGATTGGCATTCTTGCGTCTGTAATTGCATGCGGACTACTCCTTTTTTTCCATTCCTTTGACAGAGTTCAATGGGATTTTTCATGCAAAGGAAATAATCCTCAAGCTGGCACGTTGAAGTGATCTTTCCGGTGCTGTCTTGAATAAACTGACTGCCTTTCTAACTTTGAAGATGCCGCACCCTGACATTTTCATTCCGGCAATACATCTGTTGTTTACATTTGTGGAGGTCGTTGAATTCACTGTTCAATGCATTTCAACTTCAAATATTCGTAACGAATTCCACCAAGGTCAAAGACATATTAACGAATTTGGCTTACAATCATGGCAATCCGATTTGGAAAGTAAAAAATTTAACTAAAAACTATTTCAAGGAATTACCCTTCCTCGACATCATTATAGTCAAAAAGCTCTTACGTGGTCGCTACAAGAGCAGACTAACTTATTCAACCTATTCAATTATACTAAACAAACAGATTAATGACTTCACAAAGCACATCCACCAGTCTTCACAGACATTCATAGGACAACATAGAGTTACCATACACTTAATTATTCTATGCCATGTGCCTTGCCCGCATTCAATGCTAGGGTTTTAGGGTTTAGGGTTTAGGGTTAGGATTCAGGATTTCAAGACTTCCAGTTTAAGGTTCGGGTTTCTACATTTAGGTTCATTGAGTTCAAGATTAAGGTCTTATAACATATTCAGAACAATTGTAAACGTACTCCAGTTTAGGGTCAGGGGGTTTGTTTCACTTAATAATGTGAACTTTACTAATTTTTGGTTGCTACATGGCTTGGTGTGATTTCTATTAAACTAAAATCTTCAGTATCCCCTTCTAACATACTTAGTATCGGCTTAGTGGGTGGGTGGATGGTACAAAAAATATAAGGAAGTTGAACATCTTTTCTTAGTTTGCCCATACATTTTATAGTACCTAAAACCATGGTATTATAATTTATCTTTTTCACTATGTATGAAGACAAATATATGTATATATTCTAACATATTTAGCATAGGCTTAGTAGGTGGGTGGGTGGGTGGGACAATAAATAAAAGGAAGTTGAAAATCTTTTTTTTGTCCATACATTTTACAGTATCTAAAACCATAGTATTAGAATTTATCTTTTTCAATATCTATAAAGACAAATATTTATATTCGTTTATAGAGATGACCGGCATGTAATTCCATTTTATTATTCTTTTCCTTCAATCTTCATAAGTTTTAAACTTTTGTTAACCCCTAAAAGCCCAAGGGGTTTGGACAAAATACAAATGTGTTATAAAATAAAATTTCTAAAACTTTTTTGAAGTTTGCATTAAAGAAGATAATGTAAAGCACAAAAAGTAGAAAGCATCCGTACGGTCAAATTTATAAAATTATTTTTAGATTTATCTAAAATGAATTTTGAAGATATAACTTCAAAAATTCATAAAAAATACAATTTTTGTTCTTAGCATTTGAATTTTTTTTTGATTGGTCAAATTGTGGTTTCTATTGATTTGTGAAAAAATGCATGAGATCTACTAATGAGAACACCAATACTTTCCCCAAATAGTACATTTTTCAACACTAGACAAATTTAGACACTTTGTGCTATTTCCCTTTTAATTTTTGTTTGATCGTAGCGATCTGAATTTTGAATATAAATATTGCTAAACAACCCAATCTTTTGAAGAAAAAAATAAAAAGAACTTGAAAAAAAAAAAAATTTCGCCCAAAAAATTTGGGCTACAGTTGGGCTGCAACCATAAAATGGTCACTTGAGCGCTTACTAGGGGTTAAAAAAATTGTCTTCAAATTTTTGTTAAGTATTCAAACCAAAAAAAGGGTTTACGGTCAGTGCTTAGGGTTTAGGGTTTAGGGTTAGGGATCAGGTTTCGGATTTAGGGTTTAGGGTTTAGGGTTAGGGTTGAAGGTTGAGGGTTTTGGTGGTTTAGGGTTTCCAAAATCTGGTTCCAGGAATTGAAGATTGAGGTTGCTGAACATTTCTGCAACTACTATACACATATTTGGGTCTTTTGTTCGATTTAATGTATCAAAAATAGCTTTTAGTCGAAAGGGTTTAAAGAGCCACGTTTCTTTCCAAGATATTTATTTCAAGTTTTGTGATTGTGACTGCACGTATTTTCTTTATTAAGTATTTTCTTTCTTTCATTTATGAACTTCAAAAAACATGTTATAATTTTCCAATGTTCAAGGATGCATTTCAATCATTCTTCTACCTCCTTAATGATCAAAGTAAGGATTCTGTTAAATTTGAGATCATTTTGTTGTTGTATACATTGAGGAGGGCTATTATTAAATAATGTTAGCACTTGTATGATTTATTATAGTACTTAATTTTTATAAGTCTTTGAATCTCCTATGTAACTTTTTTTTATGTAGTAAATTATTGGATTGTACTTCTCCAATCTGTTTTGGAAGAAGTGCAATCCCTAATTGGGTTCATTGGTACTACCTTTTCAAAAATGAAATTAGTTTTCTCATATTTGTTGAATATCCCTCATATATAATCGAGGACATTCACATTGATTAAATGATTTTATTTAAATGTGAACATTATGCTTCATATGTAGCTAGATTGAATATAATTAGATTTTACTCCATTGTATATAATTATTCGGGAACCCTCATGTTCATGAAATTCAATAATGTATTTAGCAATGATGAATTCAAGTTAATAGGACCATCTCCATCATTTTGGGCCTACATTTAAATAATTATATGATGTACATTCAATTCACATCAAGAACTAATAGCCAAAAAGTAGCCAATGAATGTTGTACATCTTCAATTTTCCATTTCAAAATACAATCATAAAATTTCATACATAATATGATTATGTCATTCTTACATGCCCATATCATGGCATATGATGCCCTATTAAAATATTAGTGTATCGATACTGAAGGTCCATATCATAGCATATGATGCTCTAGTACTATATACTATGTCATGGAGGCTCATAGCCTATGATGCAAAATAATCGAGTACACAAATAAAGTTCTTCTGAATTGATTTACGATCCCAAAGAAAAAGAGTTATGGTGAAGTGCACCCTAAACCACAAAGTAGAACGAAGTCCATTGAATAGTTATGCCTTCGTAGCTAAGTTTCTAGAATTGAAGGTGCCTTGCGTCAATAATGGGAAAAAAATTGAAGGTCCTAAATGAATCTAATTTGCTTCCCAATGGCCAATGAGTCTACCACTTGTCCCGTAATAATGTATTTTACTTTCAAATTACTGAAGTCATTTTGACAATATTTTAGTTTAGTGGTGCCCCATATTTTGAACCAATTGAAACCCGAAACCAAATCCTTGATAATTGAAGAAATGAAAATTGAATATGGAATTTCTAAGGGAATGATGGAATTACTAAATGAATGATTAATCCCTCTATGCCCTTTTTTTTTTCAACTTTGCCAAATGTGCTATAAATTTAACCCTAAACTAATATTTGGATAAGTTGTAAAAAAGATATGGCACAATAAGCCAAAATCCAGTTCGGGCGGGCAACATAAGGAATTCATTTAAAGTGAATTTAAATTTTTTTGAATTAGTCTTCTACAAGATAACGTTTTTGTGTACAAGAAAGCCTAACTTCATGCATTGCATTTTCATTAAATATGACAGAGGAAGTTCTGGGTTTTTTTATTTGGCCATCTAAACATGTTTTAGAAAAAAATAACTTGTACAGTTCATTTTTGAATGCAATCCATATTACAGTTTTTCAACAAATAATTCATGATTTTGTCTATCAGTTTCAGTTGTCTATGCGATGAGCTCGAAGTTGCACTGTCTGGCTGAATTTCTGCCTTGTGGATATTACATATTTACAAGTGAAGAAGTTCGTGTTAATTTGGTCTTTAATTTGTGAGAGTATCGATTCCGTGCTTGTTGCGAGGGTCTCTATTGTGCCATTTCCGGGTGTCTTGCTTCTTCCGGATTTCAGAGGTCGTTGCGGAGCTTGTTTTCCAAAAGCAGAGAGGTTGTGGTCAGTGATCTCAAAACGAGTTCTTGATTTTTAGGAAAATGTTCATTTTTGGAAGATTTTTTTTGAATTTACATTGATGGCCAAAAAAATATAGTAGAGAAGGAGCAAAATTTAGCCAGTTTTGGGATCGCTGGTTGTGGTGTGCCTGGTCACTGGATTCTGTGAGGGCGTCTATTGATTGGCTTAGGGGTTGGACGTGTGTTAAGAAAGCACTTTGAAGTGTGCAGGATTTAAAGAGGCGGGAGGTCATTGTCGACGAGTAGCACCGTATCGTCGGCATATACGGCACGAGCACACCACCATGGCTACATCGTTGGCAGTCGAAGTCACACCAGCATTCTGGAATGACCCGTAAGATTGCAGTCCCCTGAAGTTTTGGGTTCTTGTAGTTGTTTGTGTTAGATAGAAAGTCAATATGTTAAGCATTCTAGTCCAGTTTGCACGGATAAATTTCAAAATGCCCTATAGCCGCACAAGACCGGACAATGCCTTTGGTGGGAACACCGGAGACACTTGCAGGTGCAAACCCTGAGTCCTAATTTCATCATGATTAATCCCGATAAAGACCTGGAGTACAACTGAATTACTGCTTAATGATATGACTATGGGGAGATTGGCCGATAGTTTTGCAGTACACATAGTACAACAAAGCAGCCGGGAACGAAACAAAGCGGTTTTAGTTGAACAAAAAACGAATAAACGAAGAAAGAAATAGCGGGAGATCTCCCGATAAAATTGGAAAAAATAATAGAGTTTCGACCGAGATGTTGATACTGCGTTCATAAGATGAAAGCGCTTCCTCGTGCAAACCATAGACAGCACATGAAATTGGCATCGGGATATATCCCGATGTCTAACAGGGCATAACATGAATAAGGTGGAGAGAAAATCAGCGGGATTTCTCAAAATGCTCTTGTTCGAACATGACTGGTAAGAGAACTCGGGAAGGATTGCGTGAATAATGTTGATAGGAGTCATATGCACTGGGGAGTGAGGACGGTCTGGTAAGAGACAAATCCAACGGGAGATCTCCCGATGATTTGAAGAATAAGTAATGAACTGTGCAATAACAGAGGAGAAACGATTATAATATGGAAGGTGTTGCTTATGCTGGCACCTACTGGACATACTCATCTGGAGAACTCCCGCTGAATATGGTAGACGGCCTAAATGAAGAAGCGATGTAGAGCAGGACGGCATTGACGTTCAAAGGGAATAATCCCGATGAAAACACAGAGGACGGGATATGAGGTGGACTTCTGACCATTGTGCATGGCATTGCGCAAAAAAAATACATCGATCGACCTGCCTGCAGACTTGTCACCCATCAGGCTGTACAAGTTTATCGACTCAGTGGTGCACACGTTCCGGTACATTGGCGAGAGCAATCCAGGAGCTGTATTTTGATGCAACCGAAAAGTTACAACGTGGGGCCTTCAGTGGATGGACCAGGCCGAGGGTGTTGCAATCATATGCCCTAGGCTCTCATTCGAAGGCAAGGCTCACGCCACGACAGGCTTAGACGTTGTGGAGCTTCAAGGGCTAGATAACTCTACTGTCCTCGTCATTGTCCGAGAGATGGTTCCCAAGAAGCAAGAAGCACGGTCGTACGGCCTCATCCTTGACTATGCCACCATGGATCTCCAGATGTGCAAGTCTATGACAATCAAGGGATTTCTAGACAAGCCAGACGGATCTCATTCCTGGACACCACTGGAGATGTCCAACGAATGGGTCGTTATAGACGACAGCCGTGGCGAGTCCAATACGGACATAGTACCAGTCGTTGCTACTGCATCAACGCCTTCTGCCCCAAAGAAGCAGAGGAAGAGGAAAGCCATAGCGGGTGGGCCAGGAGATGAAATTGTGGAGGAAGCAGAAGAGAAGGCAAGGGTAAGAAGAAAAAAAAGGCCACCCCACTAGCTATTGCACAGGCAGTGAAAATGACAGAGGCTGAGGTCAGCAAGTTCAACCCCGGTGAAATAAAGGAGATCAACAAGTTGTACAACCAGGTTTTCAAGCCAATGTACAGATGGGACAAGAAGCCACTAGCCAATGCGAAGGGGAAACTCCTGCGGGTGCACTACAAGTTCCTCCACAAAGCAAAAGCCGGGGATCTCGTATACAGAGCTATTGACCAGGATCGGCTCAAAGGAATTAAGAATAAGGTTCTTGTGGACAACGACTTCCACTCAGAGAACTGCTATATAACCATCTTGCCCTTGAAGCAAGGACCATACGGGCTGAATAATCTAGTAGAGTTCTGGGACACGTGTCCGAGGAAGGAGAGTCTCACCACGAAATCCCACTACTACATTATTGGTGGTCAGCACACTGTTGAAGCGCACAAGGAGTTGATCGAGAAGAAACATATCAGTGAGGCGGATAAAGCCAACGCTTCCACGTTCAACATCATTCCCATATGGACGCCGCATGAAACGAAGAAGAATGATATTGTTCACCTTTTGAGAGCTCTCAACCAGAACCTCGCCGGTGAGCAGAAGGAGCAGAGATTCGCACAGTAGCTTGCTCACGCTCGTGTGAAGTGGAAAGACATGGGGTCCCCGCACCCGTCATATGGAGGACAAGCGCACTCAGCAGTGTACCTTGTAAGTTTTATTGAACTTACGCCCGAGTTATGGTCGTACATCGTTTTATTCCTTCTTGGAAATCAGCGGGAAATATCTCGATGACTGTCCACAGCGAAACATATCCCGTTGTTGACAGGATTAGAGTAATTTTCCTACTAGGAGGGAGAGATACAGATGTTATGAAAATGCACTGATTTCTCGCTGGCATTCAGCGGGAATTATCCTGTTCTTCACAGCATAGCCCCGAATCAATCCAGCAACAGGATTTATCCCGATGACGAACACTTTCATTGTCTTCTGATTTCTCAGTAATCCCCAATATAACTCGCATTGTCGGCATTCATGTGCAGGGATTCTATAATGTGATGTCCTCAATCTTCATTGGCTTCAAGAATGGAGACAACCCAAATTTGAAAATCCCGCTACTCTTCATGGAGAAGGATGAAGACTTCAACCCCTGGGTTCAGATTGACAAGGACTTTCTGGCCAGAAAGCTTCCTGATGGGACCGGACCAAAGGGTGTCCGTAAGCCGCTGGCATACACCGACTTCAAGCCTTTGTGGGGATTGCAAGATGAGGACTTGAATTACTTGGCTAACCAGGTGGAGCAGGGAGTGGTGTGCATGAAGAAAACGGCTATCAACCTCGATATTGAAGGAATGTCGGTCACTCCAGTGGGGGTGGGAGCAGGTCGGGAGAAGAAGATGAGGGCCATGAAGAACGAGTTCATGTGCCACTACAGGCAGTTCCTGCTTTCGAGCAAGAAGCCAGAGTACTCTCCCTACCCAGCAGAAGAATGGGAAGATTTTGTGGCTGCGAAGAAGATTACCCGAGAGCAAGTCGAGTGGTGGACGGATAAGAGCATGGCGACGGAGCTGGGCAAGGAGTGGCTAGAGGGTTGTACGAAGGCCCTGAACAAGACACACGATCCAAGCAACTGTCTAGAGGCGGTAAAGAAGATGTGGGAGATCTTCATGAATGCGCATACAGAAGAGATCCAAGAATATGTTGCTGAGGACTTCCAAAGCGACTATCTGTGCAAGGTCATGGACGAGAAATGCTGGGACATCAGCAAGATTTTGGCAGAAGATTCCGTAAAGGCATGGTGAGGTGAAGCGAAGACCCACATGTATTTTTGGTTTCTCTTCGAAATGACTAGCCGCGGTGCTCGTGCTAAATTCCTAGAGAACCGGAATCTGAACCGCATATTCGATGCCATGGAGTACAAGGATACCGATCAACGCCTTGTGAGAGCCCGTTCACTAGCAGTACTTATAACGGATGGTGCTGGATTTCACGCAATTCTAGCACACCTGGAGAGGCAGCGGCAGGACATGAAAGTCCGGCTCTGGGATTGGCATGTAATTCATTACATTCCGGAGAAAGCAGATGGCTTCCCCCCTCCCGGTACAGGATCGCATTTCACCGTGTACTTGGTCTTGCTCTTTAGCTACAACGAAGTCCACGGTTTGACGAGCAGCTTCCACAATTTCTTTTTGAGTAAAATCGAGATGTCTGTTGTGTATTTCTCAAGAGAGTTGGATGAAGTGGACAAGATGTACAGGCGGTCGAATATGCCTTGGTTCTCATTGCCGCGGCGATTGAAATTTTCCTTAACCACATGACCGACAACATGGTCATTGTTAACGTTAACGGCGGACCGGAAATTACTTCTCTTGCACTAGTAAGCCCTAATTCATTTTCCTTTCCATTATTTTTTGTAACTCAATCAATTTCCAGTGCATTGACATTTGCTTCTACAATGCTGTTAGGTCTCCTCGAATAAGGTTATCGAAGTCGTTTATGACTCCGAATCAGAGTCCAAGGCAATTTTGGTTGCCCGACAGATTTGGGAGCAATTGCATACTGCTCAATTCCTTTGTCAGGAGGATGAGGACAAAGAAGAAGAGGGTAGAGGAGAGGAGGGTGGAGGAGACAAGGGTGGGGGAGAGGAAGGTGGTGGAGACGGCGACAAGGAAGAGGAGGAGGGACGAGAGGGCGACGAAGAAGAAGAGGAGGGACGAGGAGACGGCGAGGAGGGGAGAGGAGAGGGCAAAGAGGGAGTAGGAGAGGCTGGAGGAGTTGGCGAGGATGCTGACATCGTTCCTTCGGATGACCGCCTGTCTTCACAAAGTAAACAGGGAGACGAAGTCGTCGCCGCCGCAGGGGAAGGTGATTCCTCTCATCAGGGAATGCAAGACGATTCTCCAGACCACCAGACCATAGAAATGGAGATGGGACGTTTCAGACAAGGAAGACAGTACCTCCCACACAGAGAGTGATCATGACGATGAGGAAATTCAAACTCCTACTCCTCTGATTACCGCAAGTACCCCTCACGCCGAGGAGGACATGGAGAATGACAAAGAAACTAGTCCAGGCAGAAAGGTCAATCATTGTACCTAATCATCGAGATATTTCCCGCTACCAGTTCCGCATTGCGCATAATTATCTGCTGAGGAAATCCTACGTGTTCTAATCGCAGGATAAGACTGCATGGAGACGGAAGCCACGTCCAGCGGACAAGATAGGCACGGTAGGGCGGAGGATGGCCTCAAGCTCAGCACTTGTTGAGGTCGAGTTAGGTCGGCGCAATGAGTTGAGGATGAAGATGAGACTGGATATCAGCCTCCCTCAAGATGATCCTTCGGTTAGTCGGCCGCATGCCCCTCAGCAGCCTGCAGGGAATGAAGGCCCCAGCGTCTCCTCCCCTACACCATCTGGAGCAATGGTTGCTTCGACGCGGACTCCTGAAGCGACAAACGCTACGTCCATTCTTCTTACCGTTGTAGTACAGGGAGGAGCTCCATCTGCAAAGGACACAATCGTTGACATAGTGCCCCCAGAGCAGAGTCTTCACATGACGTACCTTCGAGGCCGGAGGAGAGCGTCGGTGCAACGGGAGATCTCCCGATCCTGGGTGATCATGCTTCTTTTCCTGGACCTCGACTTTCGAAGGGGAAGGAGCCGAGGTCTGATGCAACGGGAGATATCCCGTTGTGTGAGACACCTGTTGTTCCACCGTTCGCGGAAATGGCGGATATCATTATGGCGGATACAATGGCGGACCTCAAGCAAATGAGTCCGGATGTGGCTGAACCAAAGGTGAATCCAATGATTGCTGTCCCACACCCGGGACGTACGCATGCTGACATGGTTTCCTTGAAGAGTAGGGTTAAGGATCTTTTGAATTTGCCAGCTTTTCATGATAGACAAACGCGCCATTTGGCGAATAACAGCCGATCAAAGTTTCCGGCCGTCTGGGAGGCGCACTCATTTCTTTATCGCGACATTTTTCAGATAGCCTCTGACAGTGGACCGGTGGAAACAGAGGAAAGGGCCAAAGGACAATGGGGTCGAAGGAGTGCGAAAGTCGGGAAAGCAGAACGGCCGAGGAAGGAAAAAGCCGTTGTGAGAGGTACTTCATGTGATACCTTCCGTATTTCTAAGGGTTTCATTGAAGTTCTTTTTGCTTTTTCATGGACTTGTCTCTAACTGGGCTTTGCCGTACTTGTTTGCAGATTGTGGTGGACCTTAAATGACGCAACCAACCACATTGAGGATTGTTCCTTTGGCTGTCGAGATGTCATTTGTCTGTGTCAAGGGGCATGCACAAAGTCCATATACAGGGCCCCATTTGCACCCAATAAGCCGATCTTCCTGAAAGATCTGACGACATTTGCGAACATGGACAGTTTATCCGCATCGGATAACATTCTTCTCATTGACGACAGTCCAAAAAAGAACATCTTGAACTATCCTTATAACGCTATTTTTCCTCAGTCTTTTCACGGTCAGCTGCTCGACAACTACCTCTGCATGCAGTTGATGTCGTGGCTTGATGGCCTCCTTCTTTCGAATGAGGCGGTGCCGGTGTATGTGAAGGCAAATCCTCTTCCAAGCGGGCAGAATGCAGTGGATCAAAAATCCACATTGGGCTGGGGAATCATTACCGGAATTTAGCGTCGTTGATTCCTGTTGGCATGGGGCTTCATCGGGATATTTTCCGTTGCTGGAGACGACAGTTTCTTGGAATGATGTTTCATAATCGTCTGATTACAAATTGTAATTTTAATTCTAAATGCTGCTGTAAATTCTTGATCAGACATTTCTCTGAATCTGTAAATGTCAAATAGTCAATACATTAGCAAGTACGGATCATGATTGAAGTGATACTTCTTGACAATTCATTGCATATGCACACTCGAGTTGTTCCTTCATGGTTCTTTGTTTACACCCAACATAAATTCTATGTGAGCTGTGATCCCGTATTTGCTTTTCAATTATTGGTCACATGCATAATTTTTGAGCTTCTCCGTCATTTCTTAGCTGTCGCGGTATTCTTTGGCAAGGACTCGCGACCATGATTGTACTTGTAGCTCGTAGTTCAGATGCAAGATAATTATTGCATCTCATACTTCCTGAGTTCTGTCTATCTCAAGTGACCACATTACAAATTCGTAGGCACACTTTCATGTCATCGATATCCAGTTTGTATACAGTAATGTAAGAGTGTAATTCTACTATATTGGGAGATCTCCCGTTGGGCAGGGGTTCTCCGTCAAGTTCTATGTCCATTTGAACCTCTTGAGACCTACCATTTACAAGATCTGCGTAATGTGAGTGTCCCTTTTAAGCTTACCGGGAGATCTTTTGTTGTTTAGCGGTTCTCAGTGAAGTGGCTACCCATTCTTAATTCAACGGGAGATCATTACTTGTTTACTTCTGCTCAATGTAGTGATTGTCCGTAATAAATCATAGGGATACCTCTCATTGTTTACTGGCTCTCAGTAAAGTGACTGTCCATTCTAAATTCATCGGGATACCTCCCGTTCTTTGATGGTTCTCAATACAGTGAGTGCCCTTTGGAATAACATCGGGAAATCTCCCATTCTTTAGAAATTTTGTCTTCCTCTGTCTGACGAGTTAACTTCCTTGCTATATTCTCATTGTGCAGAAGGCGGCTGTCGTTGTTCTTACAGGTGATTTATACGTGGAGGGTGGTGTTCTGGATCTTCCGGAAGTAATTGACGTTCCCTCTGGTTTCCATGACTTCCTTAGTCAGTTGCTTGAACAGGCTCACTGTGGGTTGTATACCTCCATGCATTTGTCTACTTTGGAGGTGCTTACGTGGCGTCTTCTCCCGCGAAAGACTTGGAGAGATTTTCATTTTTTTGCCGGTTCGAACATTCCTAACAAGAATAATCCTTATCCACCCTGTGGGGCATTACTAAACCGGATCTTAGGTAGCCCTAGACTGCGCAAAATTTTTTTGGGTCAAACTATTGCAGTACTTCAGATAGATCCTCTTGAATGGCCACGTTCTCATTTGATAGGTCCCTCTGTAGACGTGAGGGATGATATTGATCTCCTGAAATTAAAAGATCCATGGTATGTACGGAAGGAGCTACTTATAGTTGGGAATTCTGTTACGCATTAGTCAAGTTCAGTAGTTTAGATACTATAGGGATTGCCTTTCTTTCTTTTTGTGGGCAAGTTCTTGATTGTGACCTTCTTTATTGGTGTTAATAAAATGTGGTGACCCTTCTTCACCTTTTCTTTACTTTCAAGTTCCATTCCACCGTGCCAACAGTCCTCTTGTACTATAAGTTTGAATGCGGGAATTACACCGGGAGAATTCCGGATCCTTATTCTATAGGGAGATACTAATGGGTTAGACAGTGCTTGCTTACTAGTCTTTGTAATAATCTAAGTTGAATGATATTTGTTTTCATTGTTTTCTTGCAACACTTTAGATCCCAAAGTCTGGGATATGCACTATAGCGGCAACTTTCCCGATGAATCTTCTCTACTGTTAGGTAGAATTAATGTACTATGGGTGAAATATCTTAGTTATTATGTTTCTTTGTCCTCTTCTTGGGTATGAACATGGTCTACTTCATTCTAATCTTCCCACTTTCATAGGCGTTGCGGTCTTCAAAACCAATACAACGGGAGCTCTTCCAATGTAGTCTCCCAGGACATAGTCTAAAATTACTCCTAAAGTCCAAAAGTAGTTAAATATGGCATATTTCCTATTTATAACCTTGATCTAGTCATACAAGACTTTGTATGCACTTGAATTCTAGATGCTTGATGCTTTTAAGCTTCTAGAGTGAAACAACTACATGAATTTGAAGAATTTGTTAGCATGATTCATAGATTGCAGTTTTAGCTTTGAAAAAATCTATAACAATGTTGAAAATGTAGATAATAATAATGTAGCATATTGCTTTTTTCAAGCATCTATCAAACAAATTTTTTATAAATCCTAGGTGCTAAAAGTGTTCTATGCTGCATGGATGAGTCTATTTTATAGTAAGAATGTCAATTTCATTAAATTAGCAATATTTCCCTACCTTTACACTTTATAATATTTGCCTTCAAATGTTGGTTTACATCTATCCTAGTTTTTTTAGAGCTTTCTATAGATTTGTGTCACAACTTTTGGTGTTAGAATTATGTTGATATTTTTAACAAATTGACTATGTGGGTAGAGGCTACTGTAACAGTTAGGGACTTGATTTTATTTCCTACAATGACCCTATACTTGAAATAGGTTTTCATTCTTTTGAACACTTGGTTGGTCTTTAATTTGCAGATTGTGTAAGTATGACTGTATTATCTACACCACTATTTTTTGAATAGATAGGTTTCAATTGTTTCCTTGTTAGTTGTTTAAAACTTCCTACTTTTGAATGATTGCATAAAGAAGTCATATGTAGTGCATACTAAAATTTTGATCTTAAGAGAATTTGATTTATAGTCCCAAAGAACTTCCTAATTCTCCATATGTCTCACAAATTTTCCACTCCTATAGATTGATTAAGATGTATGAAGTGATAATAATAGTGTCTCCTATCTTTATCATACATTGCAATATTAAACTAAAATTTTACAAGATACAGTAAACCAATGATAATTTTGAAAACTTATATTGGTAAAGGCATAACATTTTTGAACCAATTTGAAGACCATCTTCATTAAAGAATTATATTTAGACATATGAATACTATAAATGATGAAGGGGTTACTAGAAAAGATGGTAGAAAAATCCAATGACTTGGAAAAAATAGAAAAAAAAATTTAGAGACAAGAAATTCATCTTAACTCCTAAGGACCCAAGGCCATTCTTTTGCAAAAAAAACACTCAAAACTGCCATTTCTACAGCAAAGAGTAAAGAAATTTGAAAATTGTTTTTTTTGCACATAAAATTATAGGATTTTACACCTAATTTGTATAAAAACGTGTGGAAAATTTTCAAATTTTTTGACCACACACATTGTAATATATCTATATTTAAAGTGAAAAAATTAAATTTTTTAGCACATTGTGGGACCAGATTTTTTGAACTTTGAACATTTTTAACTTTAAATTTTTGCAATATAGAGTTTTGAGATTTTAAAATTTATAGAAGAGAATTGAATTGAAAGTCCAGAAAAAAAATCTAAAAAAAATTAATTTTTACTATTAAAAAAATTGTTAAGTAGAAGTAGGTACGAGATAGAAGGAAAATCTAAAATGGTAATAATTATTTTATATGGAACTAAAATGCACTAATCCCAATGCATTAGATGATATTTGGGGGGCTTGGAGGGCCGTTTCAGGCCTGTTCCCTGATTTGCCCAAATTCAGTGAACGCCGGTACGGGTGTGTCAGAATTTTTTTTTTTACCAAAATATCATTTTAAGCAAAAAAAAAAATTATTCTATTTTTTTTCAAAAAATGACGTGGCAATCACTCGACCACGTCAGACAGCAGGGGAATTCAGAGCCTTCTAAGACCCCCAAATCTCATCTAATGGTAAGATTGTTCTAGCAAAAAAGCTAAACCAAGTTGAACTTTTTTCTGAAAAATTATAAAAATTGCATTCAGAGATGAATCCTTCAAGTTTTGTTTTTTCCAAAAAGATGCTCTAAGTACTTGAAAAATAAGATTGTCCATAACTTTCTTATAACAAATCCAAATGGAATGAATTAAAGCTTTCTAAATAGACAAAATTATAATATATGGAAAAAACAAATTCGATTTTTTATTTGAAATTTGTACAAAAAAAATTTGTTGCCTTTTTTCCCCTATTTTGAACTTATTTGGGCATAAGTTTTGTTCTCCGGCAACAATTGAAAAAAAAACTATATTCCCATGAAGCTTGTCAATTTTTCTTCAAAAAAAAATTTAAAAAATCAAGACAAAAATTTAGGTAGTAGGTACCTGTCTGAAATCTTGTTTGTCCTCCAAAGGAACAATGGTCTTTTAGGGGTTGATTGAGAAATAAGGTGTCTACTAGAAGATGAATAGTATTTTGTTCATAATGTTGTGAACTAGTACCTTAACCCCTAAAGGACCAACATGCGTTTTTTGGCCGTATAGAAATTTTGGGCAGGTACGTGTGACTAGAGATATCCATATTTGAGGCTGAAATCTTAATAGAAGGTGGGGGCAAGGAATATCTTCATGTGTACCAAGTTTCATGACATTTTGAAATACAAGTCAAAAGTTGTGACCTAATATGTTGCTTTTTTTTGTAACTGGGCAGTTTGGGCAGATCAGAAAAAATCATTTTCTCCGGAATTTTTTTTTAAAAATTGGTTCTCTACATTTATATATACTCAAAAAGCTTTGAGTCATTCCATTTCACTTAATGAGTCAAAAGTTATGAGGGTTTTTGGTTTGCGGGCAATTATGGATTGTCTACTCTAAAAAAAACTTTAAAGTCGTTTATTTAACTCAATTTTCAATATTTTTGGAAAAAAATAAATCCTAGGATGTAAATTGATTATTACAACATTACAAGCGTTGGGATTGGTATTTTTAAATTCCGTGATTAAAATTTTAACAATTTAGTATTTTGAATCATTTTCTACTTCTTTCTACTTACTATTTTTTTCCTATATGTTGTACAATTTCAAATGATGTGAAATTTTTCAAGCATATAGACAACTTGTTTAGGAAACTGAATTCAAAGAAGCACCACCTTTATAGGCATTTTTTCATTGAAAAGTGAGCTTGCAAAGTGCAGCTGCCCGGTTTTTCGCAGGATTGAAAAAATGGTTTTCAAGACTTTGAATGCTTATATCTTATGATCCACACGGTGGAATTTTCTGAAATTTTTACCACATGTTTTCAAAATATCATACTACAAGATCCTACGGTTACATGTGTCAAAAATTGTTTTTTTCCCAAAATTTGGTAGTTGTATTAGAAATGGCAGTTTTGGAGCGTTTTTGGTGAGAACATAGTCATGAAACTTTAGGGGTTAAGGACTAGACGGTAGTCCAAATTTTGCAAATTGTGAAGATGTATTATAAAATAGAATGTAGATTAATTAGAGGTATAATTTAATGATGACTCTTAAAGAAAAATTGTAAAAATGATCCATAGACCATATCCATTCAATTAGATCAACTATTGAACCAGTCAATATTTTGCAATTAAATTTGAAGCCAAAAACTAAAAAATTCCTTCTAAATAGATTGAATATTGAATATTGAATATTGAATAGATTGAATATTGAATATTATTCTGTGATTTCATAAGAATTTTTTTCTTTTGGTTCAAAATTTTGAGTACCAATATTAGTATTTTTTTATTTTTTTATTTTTTATTTTTATTGAAGTCATTTTTGAAGGATAGTTCTAAAGAATTTAACTTAAAAAATTTAGTTTTGAGATCAAACCTATTAGAACCCTTTGAATTTTAGAATATTGGAAAACAAAGCCTTTGATCTTTTATATTGTACAAATGTTGAAGACCTAATATAAGAATCTACTAGAAAATAGCATAGATGAAAATGGTATTTTTGAGTGCTTTGAATGTATTTGCATACATCCATTGTTCAAAATTTGAACACCTTGGACTTCTTGGGCTAGATAATGTGAAAGTTGATCCAAGTCGTGAGATATAACATGCCAAGCCCCGTTAGTAGCAAATTAGGGACATGGCCTCCATAACAAGGCTTTACTTTCACATTACCAGATATACATACCTTCCATGATTTCTTCATATACAATTGAGGGTTTGAAAAGAAAAAAATCCTAACACCAATATAGATTTTGTATTATGAGATATGAACCTTGAAAATTACTCATATATACACGTACAAGATGTTTTTAATCCTTTACTTATTTGAAGTTGTCTTCCTAAAATCCTACAACCATAAGTAGCAACCTTTTAGAGTATGCATGCTTTATAATGAAGTTATAGTAACCATAATACATGAAAGTTATGGACACTTATAATAAACAATGCCCAAAATGTGACACTTCCATTTGCAGCAATCAAAACACGTGAGTCTACAAGAGCCTATTATTAGTTGATGATACAGTTTGAGGCAAATACTTCAGAAATCCATAACTTATTCATTTAGTGTCCAAACAACACAAGCTATAGTACGTTGGAATCCTCTTTCATATGCCAATAACATCCAATGCAAATAATTTTTACATTTGGTAACAATAACTATGCTCAAATGTAATTACAGTACTAGTGTCCATTACAAGTGCGCATATTTGATGTTGAAAGGCTATGCCAGTCGGAGAGTGATTAGAAAGGAAAGCCAGGACGCACATTCTTCCTACTTTGGACACGCTGTCCTCCGGGCTTTCGGCTTCGGAGGGTCCACCTCGCCCGCCTCCGAGACCAGCTCCTTTGCTCCAATGAGCCGCACTGGTCACGCCCCGGTAGTTTCACTAATTCGCTAGTCATCAGAAGAAAAAAAATTAAGGTAGCCGACCCATTTCCCGAACCACTTAACCCCGAAATGCCCAAGGCCTGTTTTGAGCCTCTAGAGTTTTGCTCAAATTTGAACAAAAAGCCAAAACTTTGATAAATTGCGCCAATTTCTTTTGAATTGTAACTAACCGTTCAAATTCAAACTAGACATGTTAGAGATCACATAGGAAAAGAATTTAACACAACAATATCACTTATAAATCAAAAGATTATAATGTTTGAACTATGATAATTTCTCAATTCTCTTTTTGCATATCACATCTCAAAGATTGTTCATTGGTCACCAAAAAAATATGAGGTTAAAGGGCCTAACATGCATAACACCAATCAATTTATGGCTTCTCCAAATCTACTCTACAATTTTCTTAAATGAATTTCTAATGTGATTTTTGCTCCAAGATCTAGTGTATTTGAGGCTCATTTTCAAGAACCCGTAACACTACGGAAAGTCAAGATTGCAATGGGTACCCTTGCACAAAATCATGAATAGAAAAATCAAAATCAATCATTTTCAAAATCAGATTTTTGATGCTAAAATTAGACTTCAAAAAGAATTTTACAAAAATATAAACTACTAGAAATAGCAATTTGGTTGGATTTTATTTAACTTCAAAGTATTATCAACACCAAAATTTGGTGCCTCGGGCATTTAGGGGTTAAGCAGTTACGCACACTTGGAGTGCAGATTTTTTGAGTGTGGAAATTTTTCTTGTGTACAAAAATAGAATTTGGAAGGATTGCATGTTTTTCCAAAATTTTGTTATACAAAATCTAATTACTATGAATTTTTTAGTAGAAGATTCTCTTAGATTTGTAATGGTGATATAGACTTTTTTTTTTTTTTACTATAGGCTGATTGCAAAACCGACCAATGGCTAGTTGCAAAGGAAAAGGATTGGACTCAAAGTACAACAATTCATTACAAGTAGAATGACTAGTTTGCCTTGTTGGCATTGTTGAAAAATTTTAAATTAGGTTCCACATCAAGACAAATGTGAAAATGGAAAGAGCAATTAAATTTTTGACATAGTATAAATTTGTCCAATTTTTGACAAAGTGTATTGCCCAATTGGCCCCAAGAGTTTCTAGACCAATAAAAAGTGTATTCATAATGGCCATCTTACTCAACTAAAGAGTGATCACAATATTTCCTAACATGATTACAACATGAAGGCCTAAAAAGGTCACTTCATATGATGACTTTACGTTCAAAAGGTGGAAGTTCTTACTATTGCAATCACTAATCACTTCATTATTGTCATCTAAAGCAATTATATCTAATTTTGACCACTTTCTAAAACTGCACAATCTAGATTCTTGTCTAAAATGTACTTCCACTATTCATAAGAATGTGTAGTTGGTTCCCCTTTTGACTACCAACAAGACTCCACAAAAAGTTTTTCAATAAAATAATGGAAACTACGCTGAATTTGTGCAATTTTAGGAGTAGTTAATTTAAGACATTGATTGTAGTCACTAACTCAATTGAATGTTGCCCAAAATTGCTATGGTTCATGCAAGACTTGGATGGGTCCTTTTCTAGGAGTCTCTTGAAGGATCTTATCCTAGGAATCTCTATGGGTCATTCCCCATAATACCATGATGGGTCATTTCCATGATGGCTATCATGCTTATCATAGACTAAGACAAATCATCCCATTCCAGAATCAATGGGAGTAAACCCATGGTTGGTTAAATTATGTTTGTCATATAAATTCAAGTTCTGAAACGTACACCACTAACATAATTTAGCCAGCTCACAATGGGGCTTGCTTTCATTTGGTCTGGAATGGCGGATAGTTCAGGTCCTTTTAGGCTTCTCTGCTTCAGTTGCTCCCAGCTGCTCAATGCAGACAAGGTTCCTAGTTGGCCCACCGGTAGCTTGTCAATTCGCTGGGTGGGGTAGCCAGGATTCTCCATCATACCTCTGACACCACCATAATTTGCTTGCGCCGATCCTCCTTTAGAGACTTTCCCAGCAACCGATCGGTTTGATCTCCAATGCATGAAAAGCCTTCGAATGCAACGAAATCTTCTTTACGCGTGCAATTGTGAAAAAACAAACCCACCCACCTTCGAATTCACCGCACGAACGAGAATTGACGGCACCCTCGCTGGCTGGCTGGCTCTG
Source organism: Neckera pumila (assembly GCA_963969595.1). Taxonomy (NCBI): domain Eukaryota; kingdom Viridiplantae; phylum Streptophyta; class Bryopsida; order Hypnales; family Neckeraceae; genus Neckera; species Neckera pumila. The sequence continues at coordinate 6,602,945 of OZ018409.1, forward strand.
AGGGTGACACCAGCAGTGCCGGTGAAGTCTTGTATGGATTCACCATGAGCACGTTAAAATTCGTGTAAATTAGGAACATATAACTAATATTCGACCTCGTACACCAAGTCACCCAACCCAGCTGGTTTCTAAGAATCATAGATTCCTTGGTTGTTGCTCCCATTACAAGCTTCGTTGGTAACAAGAAGGCCGGCCATGTCCTCATCTCATGTGAGTGGGAAATCCGTTCCGTTCCGTTCCTCAAGTCCTTGTTGCTGGGATTCCAAGGATTCCAAAGGATTCAGCTTCTAGGAAATGGCGCACTTTCGACATATCTCTTCGTGACGGTCTTTTTCTTTCGTTTTCAGCCTTCTGATCTTTTCTGGTGCGTCTCTTTGTAGTCGAAGCGACAGGAGGGTTTTTTTAACACCCCAAGAATTCGATCGTTTCGGAGATTTCGCAAGGTGTGAGTAGATTGCAGGAGAATTGGCTATGTCGGGTGCGAGTGGTCGGAGCACGCCATCTCGGAGGCGTGAGAGCTACGCTTTTGCTCGTTTCTGACACTGCAACAGATGTCTTCAGATGTTGAGCCCAATATGCGCGAGGAGTTGTGTGACAGAATTCAGAGGCTCAAAGCGATTTGGCGAGGTGGGAAGTACTGAGGGACTCTGGATTTGATTTGACAGTAGCAGGGGGAGGGGGAGAAGATGGCGACCCTGACGATGGCGAATTCGGCCGCCGCGGCATTGCTGAGCTTGCAGATGATGGGCAGCGGCAGCACCAAAAGCAGCACCATGGGGCTCAAGCGCCGCGTCGCGCTCAGTGAAGAGGACGACGTCGACCCCGCGAGAGTGCTCCGACTCCGAAGCGACTCCTCCTCCGCCTCCGCGGCGACGACACTTGTCGACGACGCGGAGCAGTCGCAGGTGTGCGAGTGCGACGTGTTGCCGGAGGACGTGCTGGCGCAGTGCCTTGCCCTCCTCGACTCCTTCCAGGACTTCGCCTCGTAAGCTCCGCCAAATTCCAACTCCCCTGCAATTCAGAGCTGCTTCGATTTCCCTCTCCGGTGTCGTGAGCACTTTATGTTTTGAACAATTCAGAGCTGCCTCGATTCCGTCTCGGTTTCCGTGGCTTCTGGTGGACCAATTCAGAGCTTCCTCTGTCCCATCTCCGTTTTCGTGAATTTTTCCGTGAACAATTCAGAGATTCCTCTATTTCTTCTCCGATTTCGTGAACAATTTTTATTTGATTCGTAGGAACAATTCAGAGCTGCTTTTATCTCCTCTCCGGTTTCGTGAACAATTTTTGTTTGAGCAATTCAGAGCTTCCTCGAGCCCTTCTCTGTTTTCATGAATTTTGTTTGAACGATTCAGAGTTTCTTCCATCCCCTTTCCGGTTTCGAGAGTTTTTATTGGAACCATTCAGAGCTTCCTCGATCCCCGTTGTGTGTTCGTGGATTTTTGCTGGAACGCTTTAGAGCTTCTTTAATTTAAACTCTTTCTTGAGAATCCGTGATCCAGTGTTGTGAGTATTCGAATTTTTGTTCCCAACTCTTTTTTGAAAGGAAAAAAGTGCTTCGGAAGCAGAAATCCTCCAAGTCGTCGAATTTGAGAACCAACTTGTCATATTTCTCCACCTGCACCAGTCCAAATTGGGAAATTTTGTTCGGGAAAATTTATTCTGGAATTTTCGTGACTGAATTTGTGTGCGACAGGGCGAGTCGAGTATGCAAGCGGTGGCGCGAAGGAATTCAGCACGCGCTCGCGTCGCAAGCTAAGCTCAGCTTCGCAGGGTGGCGCCCCGACGACGACGCCATCACGCGCTTGGTGAAATCCGCTATCGCTCTCAAGGAACTCAACTTGTAAGTGCTCCATTCCAATCCTTGCGCCTCCAATTGCAGCAACTGAGCCCTGAGTTTCGTGCAATTGCAGAAATTGCAACCATTACATCCCACTGCAACCATGTGTGCCTTGGATTTCGTGCAATTGATTGGATTGAGGGTTTTCGACTTGCGTGCAGATCGAATGGGAGGTGGGGGTGCCGCATCACGGACGCAGGGCTGCTCCAACTCTCTCGGGCGTCGTGTTGTCCGAATCTCACGTCGATTTCGCTGTGGGGCGTGACGGCCATCACCGACGAGGGCGTGGTGGAGCTCGCCACGCGCGCCGCGGCGCTGCAGCATTTCAACGTTGGCGGCACCTTCATCACCGACGTCTCCATTCTCGCCATTGCAAGCCACTGTCGGCTGCTCAAGGTAACGGCCCAACCTCTAAACAGGGGCCCACGGGAAAGGAAGCTGTATATAATTCAGTCTTTGCAGTGTATCTCTGCCGTGTGGATTCGACAATGTCGTGGAGCGTGAAGTCTAGGGTTGTTGATTTTGTGTCAAGTTTTCATTGGTCTCGAGTGGAAAACTAGTCAGAGTATCACGGATTTAGTATCACAAATTTATAGAGAGGATTGTATTTTAAATGAGTTTTCTGATAAGTCAAGAAGTGGACATTCTTGGACATATTTTCAAAATCACTCTCTTTGTGCCATGTGTCTACTTGTACCATTATGTATTAGCAACACAGATTTCAATATTTGAAATGTGCACAACTTGTACATAGTGGCAAATAGTAAGACCAACTAAAGTATTGAGCAAAGAGGGTATTTTATCCTTTTCTCTTATAATCTCTCAACTCTCAAAGGCTATCTAGATGAATAATTACGTTATTTATTTTTCAAACTACAAGCTATTGATGTACACAAAATCAACAACCTTAGGTTCTATTTGTTTTTGGTTTATTTAGCAAATGAAAGAAGGTTTCATTGTAGGAAAGATGGAAATGAGATCAAACCCTTACTTCAAGTGTGTATCATCTACGAAGAAGCTAAAGTCTAGTTTTTAGAATATGACTACATAACCTAAAAGACCACCTCAATGGTCTGATCTTGTTCATTGCGTGGCTAAAAAGACACAAGAATGCTAGAGAAGACCAAGATTATGAGATGTAACCATGCTCTCCAGTACTTAGTTGTTACCTTTACAAAATTGACCTCCATTGGAATCATGTAAAAGTTTTGTATTTTCAATGTCAGGAATAAGGGGGTAAATTTTCCTAAGTTCAAATGTTCTTCATGCATTAGTCTATCTTGATGACTTTAATATTGCTGAAATAAGGAGGCGTACAAAGCTTCAAATCAAGGGATAGGTTTATACTGTAGAACCTATACTCACACGCAAAGTATACAAATAGAACCATTTCTCGAAACTATGTATAGATTTGGAATTTAGTATGTGACCTCCAGAAGGGACCAAGTTCGTCTTCTTCATGGGTTGCTGCTCCAACCTTTGTTTTCGGTGGGATTTTTGCAGTGCATCAACCTTTGGTGTTGCCGCCACGTGACGGAGACGGGATTGCTCACACTGGTGCAGGGCTGTCCAGACCTTGAATCCATCAATGTTTGGGGCATGAGCATTTCTCCCTCCTGCCGCCGCCACCTCAAACTACTCAATCCCAAGCTCCAGCTCAAGCCTCTGGTCAACTATCTTCCCCTGTAGATCGACTCATTGCTGTGGAAATTGCTGTGGAAATTGCTGTCGAAAACTCGAAGTGTGTACATTGATGTAACAAATCACCATGACTGACATTGTTTCGCAAGTAGAGAAGTGCTGGAACTGATAGGCTGTAGACTGTGTATAACATAGGTAGGGCACAATTGTAGCACTGGATTTTTTTTCTTTCTTGTTGCTCTGATCGATTATTTCTAGAATCAGTAGTACTTGAACTTTGGCCTTTTGAACTGTAACTGATTTGAGGATTTGAAATGGGTGGGTTTCGTTCGATTACTTGAAGCATAAGAACGAAAGGTGAATGCGATTTGATGTTGAAGAACGGGCCAAAACAATGTGATCGTTTCAACTTACGTCGAGTGTTCAGAGTCTCTGGATTGCTAACGTAAGATTCAAGGGTTCTCGGTATGAAGCTCGCTCAGTGCCTATGGCGATGGCAAACATAAAAGAACTCCAGAAATTGTGCCCTTGTATTGATCTACGATTATCTGGTGTAACTTCATGTGCACAAGTGACAGTATGAAAACTACATAAACATTCAATAGCAGACTGAAGGTCTGTCTTCTCCTTGACAAAATGGTGTGGAATATTTCACATCATATTTAGCCAAAGAACACATGTCAACTAACATGGATAGCACATGCCCCCATTGATGAGTTTTTGTGGATGTGACCTCAGGGAAGGAAAGGCAACCTCCCTGAAAGCTAATGAATGTTATGTAGAGTGTATGAAACCCCTACGTGCAATTGAAACTTGATTAATTTAGGCATTGAGTGTGGTGCAATTTTTTCAATTCTTACACAGGAAAAGGTATGAGCACTCAGTATCGACCTTGCCTAAGCATACAATATGCACCTAAAATGTGAGCATGAATGGTGAAGGAGAGGTCTTGGTAGGTAGTGGGAGAAGCCTCATAATAGGGATCATGGTGTAAATCCACCATTTGTGGATCTAAAGGGTTTGATGCATGACTTCTTCGTCACTGCAGAAATAAAATATGAACCTAATATGGTTCAATAATCAAAGTATTTTGGTGACTACACTAGTTATAAGAGGGCGCATTGTTTAAGAGTTAACATAAATTGTACTTAGTTTAGGATGATTTTTGTATCACTTATTGGTGCTCTACTATTGAGAACTTTGGAAGCAAATATCTCTTCATTTTTTGGCCAATATAAATTCCTCTTACTTCCATTTTGAATCAAAATTTCTTTTGAAAAGTATTTACCAAGAAATTCACATTTTTCTTTTACTTAAATTCTAGTTAATTGTAGCTTAAATGTAGTGCTTAGCAAGCCATAATCACTATAGAAGTGGGGTCAAATCACACTCAAATGTACCACAAACCCACTCAAATCTACAATGTAACTTCTTTATAGCTACCGATTTTTAATGCTAATCTATTAATTATAGGTATTTTAGTCCTTTTTGACTAGTATTTCAAGTCATGTTGAGCCTAATACTACTTTATTTATCAAAAAATAAAAAATTATTTATTTTTGTTCCAATTGAAATTCAAATGTCAACATGTCAGGTTTTTCAATTGTAGAAAAGGGTTCTAATTTTTGAGTAATAATAATGTGATTGAATCTAAAAAATTATGTATATATATATATATATATATATATATATATATATATATATATATATATATATATATATATATACATACATAATCATATGATAGAATAAAAAAGGATTGTTTGTCTACAATTTGAATATTTTTGCATTTTCTATAATATACAGAGGTAAATAATTGTAAACGTCCTTTTCAATATAAAAAATTATCCAAATGATGATTGTATTAGAACAAAAAATGTATATAATATTGACTTTAAGGTCACTACACAGGCTATTTTTGGAATTGAATGTCTAAATTTTGTATTAGATGAAATTAATAATTTGTCAATTATGATTTAATTAATTAAAAAATTTATACTATTTTTTGTTCAAGATTTAATCACTAAAAGCCTTTTTAAATAGTTGTACGTTTGAGAGGTATTAAAAAATTCAATGAAAATATCTTTCTAAAGTGCTATATTGTAAAAAGATAAATTTAGCCTTAAAACTGGTGATTTATGTCTTTTTAAGGATTTTAAAATGACAACATCAAAGGAATTTTCAACTTCAATTTTTGAACTTTATAAAAGTTCAAAAAAGGACTCAAGCCCTATCCTAGCAAAGTAATCCCAATGGTATTTTTGAGGGTGATTTGACCCAGTGGATTAAATAAATTAAACATTCCCAAATAATCCAAAAGTCACATTTTGTCAAAGATTCATTCAAACCAAGTCCAAGGGCTTAGCTTCTTATCTAAGGGTTAGCTTATTTAAAGTGTGTTTACAATTGTTGTTACACGTGGTGGCAATAAGTTGGACCCAATTCAATAGGTGAAAATACCTAAATTCATTCTTCTGACCTTTGCCAACAATACTACTTTTAACAACAAGTGAGATCACATATTTATGATTATAAATTAAATGGTACTAAAACCTTGGGACTGCATTGATTTCAAATATGTGCAATGAATTACGCTTTGTTAACTTGCACATATATCCTAACATTTGAGACTGCATTGATTTCAAATATGTACAATGAATTATGCTTTGTTAACTTGCACATATATCCTAACATTTGAGTTGAATAGGATTTTTTATGGCAATAGTGACACCAAATAAACTAAGTGTCTTTTTTAACCCTCAAATGACCACATGTCCCCTTAGAAGACACTGCAAGGTTTAGGTAAAGTTTAGGCAAGGTTTAGACAAGTTCCTATGATCTCAATAATTGATGTAATTTTTTATACCTTTTTGTGATGATAAGTAAAACACATTAGCTTTCTAGGATACAATTTTTATTCCAATTGGTGCTTGTGAGCAAAAATTATGCCAACAAGGTTTGTCAAGCAACACAATAAAAATCACAAAACTCAAATAGATTTTTTAAAGTTTTGTTTCTTATAGAAAGTACTTTTATCTGTATAGATCCTAAATCCCTAAAAGAAGACTTGAATCATTCCATTTGGACTAGTGACAAGAAAGTTTTAAAGAGTATTGTTTTTTTAACATCTTTTCAAAAAATAATTTGTAGGATTTATTTTCAAAATCAATTTTCACAACTTTTCCAAAAAAATAGGTTCTACATGGTAAAGTTTGCTTGCTAGAACAATCTCACCTTTGCAATTAGTGTGTTTCAATTCCATCTTAAAACTATTAAAGATTTAATTTTTCTTTCTATCTCCCACCTACTACTATATGACAATTTCTTTAGAGACTAAAAATTACGTCTGTGTTTTTCCTAAATTTTTTCCTATACAATCTCAACACAATTCTTCAACACAATTTTTTTTTTAAATTCAAAATCTCTAGTACGTGACATGCGTACCACCTTTCATGCGCACCTAGCTTAGCTTGAAGAAGTTCGTGACTTGATTAGTCACCCTGGGTTTCAAATTAGATGAATGGGGTAGAATGTAATGACATAAGATTCATCCTCCTTCCCAAGGATATTTAACCGTAACCAGTCATAGACCCTGAGATAACTAACTAACTAACTACTGTAGGGGTGAGTTTATCAATGCCCAGCAACAAAGGTCAGTTGAAGTTTGAAAATTAATGAGTTGATAGTTACAACTAATCAACACAATTTCACTTCAGTTTTTAACAGTCATCACAATTACAAAATTGCTTCATCACGAACTTAATTTGACTAAGTGGAGCACAGTCACTCAGTATGATCGTCGGTCTCTTTCCTGATCAAAATCATGAGTGGTATTGGACGGTGAGGATCCTCACAAAAACGGCATCCAACGGAGCAGGTTAATCGCTGGGTAACTGCCTCCCCTAATTAAGGCCTTCTTATTATTGGTTAACTGGGGTTTAGAGACGGAGTTAACAAAGTCGAGGAAATGATGCTTAGGATGCATTCATCCAGTTAGTGATTCATTACTGCCCTGGAGCAACACGGTTGTGATTCTTTTGCCGTGTGGAATGTAAGTTGCCAAAGGAGAAATGGGTAATGCCGTGTGGGTACACCTAAAACCGCCACTTTTGGCTACTGTGCCTAGTAAGTTACTATTATTAGACTGGTCAATGGTCAAATTTTCATTGATTCATTCTTGTTGGTGAAGCGAAAGGAGGTTCCAACGCACCAAGGAACGCGGCATTTGGATCCCTTGTGCAAAAGTTATGAAAGGTCAAAGTTTTTGTGGTAGATGTTCTTGAATTGCTTCTTCCACATAGGTACATATTGATTTTGGAGATGTACAGAAGGTGATGATGGCGGTTTTAAGTTAGCAGCACATTTTGGAGTGCCCACTTTAACCCCAAAGTGACATTTGATTTCAAGGGTTTAAAAATGTCATTGCTTATGAAGCTTTATTGATCTAAATATCCTTAAGTTATACAAATTTCAACCGTACAATCTTCTAGTGTAGATGTTGTAAATGACATGTACAAAATTTGAAGTCATTTGGCCACATAGATTGCAAGATCAGAACGTTTTAGTGTTAAAAATGGATGTTGAAATATTCCCCAAAATAGGTTTGGAGGGGAAATTTGATTTCTAAATCTACTCAATGAAAAAAACTTAATACTACAAAGTGATTCAAAACTAGTATACAAATACATTGGTGAAAAAGAAATTCATTCAGTTGACTCATTGTATCTACAAAGCAACTTTGAAATGTCAGAAAAGAGCAAAAAAATCTGCAAAAAACACACATCTAAGGGTGAACCTCCTTCTACTAGAATGTTTCTCAGTCACTCATTACTTCTTAGATTGATATGAAACTTTAGATAGACAAACAAGACTAGTATGCGCAACTTTTTCAAAAGAAAGTATTAAAAATGGACTTTGTATGAAGAAGAAACAAGCCGCCATAGTTCAATGTACTCCAAAAATGGCAGGATTTTGAGCTTTGAATTGCTCCCAAACATTCAAAACAACTTGGATTAATATGGAAATTTTACTACAATAACTAGGCTTCAAGGGAAAAAAATCCAACAAATTTTAATGAAAACAAACTGTGGATGAAGGAGATACAAGGCCCCAAAGTTGCAGTCTTAAAATGCATTTTGGTGATCTCAAATTGAAGTTTTGAACTTTGATTGGCTTCCAAAAAATCATTACATCTTGGATTGATCTGGAAACCTATACCACACAAACTAGAAGAGAGAACACAACTTTCCCAACAAACCTTATTAAACTTGGACCTTGGATGCAAAAGTTAAAACACTTTGAACTTGACTTGAAACTATATGAGGAAACTTTTTGTCCTCTTTGTCACTTTGGGGTTAAATAAACTTTTAGTTGGTATATATAGTCAAACGAGAAGAATTGATTACCTTGTCAAAGATCCAAATTCAAAGGCCAAAACTTCCAAATTGTGCTCCAATGTATTTTATTTTCAAAATGTGAGTAGGTCAATTTAAGAATATTAGGTAATTGTTCTGTTTTATCTATTTTTCACCAATATATGCAAAGCCCTTTAAAATGTGGTGAAAAGAGGTGAAATGGTCTCTTGCAATTACCTCCCCTTTCGTGGAAAAAAGCAGAGCCGTAGAGCCATTGATTCAGGTGCCCCTCCTTCCAATACTGTAGATCTACAAAATGTGTAGAAAAATGTGTGGCCTTGATGGTGACAATATTGAATATAATATGGTATATTTCAAACGAATACATATGGATAGGGAGAATATGGAATACATATACATATAGATCTACAAAATACATTGACAATATCCCATAATGATTACCACCATAGGAGCTTTTAAAAAATATGAATATGGAAGGGGGTACAAATGGTATTTTACAATAACAATTTGACAGTTTATTCATTCATGAATTGGCAAAGCACACTTGTGTCACAATGACAATGAGCTCAATAGAAGTAGTAAATGTCTTTTCCCTTCACTAGTGTATCAAATTCTAATGTGCCAAATTTGGCCTTATTCAAAATTTTAATTTCTACCAAAAGATTGTTTGAACTGGTCATTTAAACCCTTAATGGTTTGAAGTCTAATTTGTAATGGGTTTTAAAAGATTTTGGGCAAGTTACTATGATTTTAAATTTTACTAAAAACTTTGAAATTTTTATTGAAAGAGAGGAAATGGACTAGTTTTTTTGAAATAAATTTTTGATTTCATTTTGTGCCTAGGAATAATGCCCTTCTAAGCACAAAATGCAGTCTATTTGGGATAAAAGAAAAGAAAATACAAAAACTAGAATTGTAGTTTCTAATGTTTTTTCTTTGTATACTATTTTATATCCTCTCATATGCCTTCTCATATTTCTACATTAAAATCTTTGATTAAATCCATTAGGATTAGTGATGAGAAGGTTATGAAGTGTCTTTGAGGTTATGAGGAGTTATGCACACAAATAGGGCATTTTGAAGAAAACCTCCAAATAGGATTTGTTTCTGAATTCCTTTTATAATTTTGTAAAAATAAAAGGTCCTCATGGAATAGATTAATTTATGCAATAATCTCACAATTAGGTTTGATATGCCTTGATTTTATATCAAAACTATTAATGATTTATTTTCCCATTTAACTTGTATCTCCTTCTATTTAATGATCCTTTAAAGATTAATGAAATGTAATTTTCCACCATAAAGTTTAAAACTCAAAACTTTGTAGTGCAAGAATTTTAAGTTAAGAGGATTCAATATTTGAAAACTTAGTATAGCATAGTAGAATGATAACTTTTCTTTTCACTTTGGTCCCTAATATCTTACAATCTATTTGGCCAAAATTTTGGATACTTTCCACGCATTCTCACACAACTCTATTGCAAGATCTTATATTTGAATATGTAAAAAAAGTATTTTTTTCTCATAATAACTCCCTGCACTAGAAATGGCAAGTTTAGAGTGATTTGGGGTGAAATATAGTTTTGAATCTTTAGAAGTACATAGCATAATCTTCTTCATCCTAGAACTTCCGCATTTGCAAATTAGGTGTCTTTGAATTTGTTTGGAATTCTCTTTGCTTTCTTTTTTAACTGTCATTTTGGGTTTGAAAATTCATTTGTCAATGATCAACTAATTTTTCAATAAGTGAGATTTTAACGACAATCAATGTTTTAGATGACAATAATAAAGTGATTAGTGACTACAATAGGAGCTTCCAACTTTTGAGTGTAAATTCATTGCAAGAAGTGACTTCTTTAGGTCTTCATGTTGTGGCCATGTTAACCCTAACGGACCAACATGTTGATTTTGGCAACATAGTAATTTTGGGAATGTAAATGGGCAATCTAGGTAGATAAAAAAATCACTTTTTAGGAACAAAAATTTGAAATTGTTTTTTGAGATATTTATATACAAAGAAAGCTTTGAATTATTCCATTTTGATCAACAAGATTAAAGTTATGAGGAGTTTTTGTTTGCGGGCGGTTATAGATTTTCTACACTAAAATAAACTTTAAAGTCCTTTATCTTACTCAGTTTTCAATACTTTTTGAAAAAAATAAAAGCATTGGGTGTATATTGTTTATTACAATACTGCAACCACTGGGATTGGCATTTTTCAATTCTTTAACTAATTTCTTAACAATTTAGTATTTTCATCATTCTCTACTTCTTTCTACTTACTATTTTTTTCCTATATGTTGTACAATTTCAAATGAAGTAAAATTTTCAAGCATGTAGCTAACTTACCTTCAAGAATGAATCCAAAGAAGCATCACCATTTTTGACTTTTTTTTCATTCTAATGTGACCTTGTGAAGTGTAGCTGCCCTATTTCTGCAAGGCCAAGAAAACGATTTCTAATTGCTTCAAACACTAGTATATTTCAATCTGCATGGTGGAAAGTTCTGAAATTTTTTCTATAGCTTTTCAAACCAGCATACTACAAGATCCTATGGTTGCATGTGTCCAATAATGTTTTTTCTCCAAAATTTGGTACTTGTGCTCAAAATGGCAGTTTTTGAGCATTTTAGAGGAAGCATAGTTAAGGAACTTAAGGGGTTAGAAAATATTGTGATTGCTACGGGTGAGTAAGATGACAATTATGGATACACTTTTTGTTAGTTTTGGGGTAGTCTAAATTGAGACTCTTTTGGGCTATGATAAGTAGCACACTTGGAAAATTCATAACAAATTCATACTTTGTCAAAAAAATATTATTTCAATTGCCCTTGCCGTTCTCACACTTGTCTTCTTGTACAAAAAAAATTAATAAATGTCAGCAATGGCACTGAGGGCAAACTCCTTATTCAAACCACAATGTTCTACTTTACATAGAAATAGGATTGATTCCAACTTCGTGAAGCCTCCACCACGGATATTCACATAAAAGCTAGCCTAAAAGAAGAGGACTAATTCTAGTCTAAAAGATTGGCACAAACAAAGAGTCTATTGCAAATGGCTTAACTATCTAAGCTTTATGGATCTAAATGGCAAATTCCATCCTTGATGCTTTCAGTAGGAAATAGGCCCTATAAAAACCAACATATTTCTTTTCTTGAGAGATTTTCAAGTCCTATATGACAATGACATCATCTCCCACCATAATTGGGTAGACTATGATGGTAAGCACCTTTTGAATGCTTAGGTTTGAACTCAAGATCACCCACCTTATTGGTAAGGTAATACCAAAGCCAAAGCTAGCCTAAATTACTATAACCAGGTGACATATCAAAGTCTTAAATGTTGGCAAGTTCTTGCAAAAGTTAATAAATTTATTAAATTTCATTTGGCACGAATTGTAAACTAACACAATATTTTCACAAAGTTTACAAATTGCATGTACAAATGAATTTTTTTTATGATTTTTTTCTTACTGTGCCCACTTTCTGGATGCTGTATCCATATGAGGGCATCTTCTCACAAATCATTTTCATCAAATCAAGGCCAAAATGAATGACGCAACAAGCAATTGTACCTTCATTAACTTCATCCCTCCCAAAGGAACTAATATTATCTTTCAACATAATGGCACTATACATAGCTCATGACTTAAATTTTTTTTATAATATTAAGTTAATAACAATTAATAGCAAGTACTGTGGGTACCGATAATCGATTGGTCAATTGGACCATTGCAGAGGGCAAGTGCCAAGTTCTCCCAACAACTGAAGCATCTTGGACTTCAATTTTAGCATTCCAGACTCGAGAGCACCCCCCAAAATAAGGCCGAGGGCTGCTCTTTGGAATCAAGCTTCACTCGAGAAAAATCAAACCCCTGCTGTATTTGACGAGGTCGGTTCTTGGAGAGGGGGACAAGATGAATAACACCTAAAATCGCCCTGGATTCAAATATAAAAAAAATCACACAATACCTTGCCAAACATACTTTTCTGGATCACAAATCACTACACTCATTTGTCGTAATAGTGTATGTGACACGAATTAGTGCAATAACTGGAAGTGAGGAAGATTCAAAGTCAGATAATGTAGTCATGTGGTCTATATGGCACAATGCAGTAGCGGTTCACTCGTGGAGGGCCAAAATTAACCCGGACTTGGACATAGCCTACAATTGTTGCTCAACTGGGGCCGATGAAACACCCAGTCATAGATTCTATCACTGTCCCGGAGCACTTGAAGTTTGGGACTATGCTCAATCAATCTTACAACACTTATTAGATGAACAACTTGTGATGGGTCCTCATGTGCGTTTTGACCATACACTATGTATTTTTGGCTCGACTCTGCCTCGACGGTTCTATGACTTCCGAATCATCTGGTCTCTATTGAGAGGATCATTGTTTTGGCTAATCTGGATCGCTCAGAACCATAAGGTCTTTTCTCACACATTGTGGCCACGTGGTCTCTTGCAACAAGTGCTATGGGACTCACTTCTTGACTTGGGCAGAGCGGCGTTACTTAAGGTTCAAACGACCACTAGGCTCCAACCTCACCTTGCGGCCTCTGCGTGGCTCAAATTTGATAACATTTGGCTCCGCTTGAAGTTGTTAGCATCGAGGGAGGGTGGCATTATCAGGTGGCAAGGGTGTAGCCCTCCCATTTGTAGTTTTACCTAGGGTTCTTTGGTTTCTTTGTTTTCTCTGGTCCTTTTTGCTCATATTCTCTTCATTGTCTAGCCTCACGGCTTGGCTGTTTTGTATTTTTTTTAATGCAGTGGGTTCTCCCCATTTGTTCAAAAAAATAAAATAAAATAAAATAAAATAATCTAGTCAAAGAACATGCTAAAAAATTGCTTTTCTTTACTTTAGATGCAACTATTTTGCAATCTATATGGTGAAAGTTTTTGAGAATTCTTTCACACTTGGTCATACTTTCTAGTGATTCTAATCTAGTACATGATCTTACAGTGTAATATGCCCAAAAATGTAATTTGTAAAGTTTTTTTTGTTCTTTGCAATAAAATTGTTAGTTTTGAGTGTTCTTTGATGAAAAAAAGGCCTTGGAACTTTAGGGGTTAATTTTTGATTTTGAATCAACATTTTTCTGAAATGATCATGTTTATCTTTTATTACACATTTCTCTATTTATCTGTGTGACCCTAATTTGCCAAAGTCACACAACTTGTTCAACATTAATCGTTCAATGTGTTGAGTTTCAAGCTTGGTTTTGAGAGAATTGTTGACAATAAATGGTTTTGTATTGTTTTGGAATATTTCAACCTACTAGACCCACTTCAATAGTGAATATGGCTTGCCAAATACCACATTTAGGTTACAAAGTCAAAGCACTATTCACTATAAACTTTTGCATGCCCGAACCATGCAACTTTGGGCAAACAACAAGACCTATATCCTACTTCAAGGAGATTTTTGAAGCTTTCTCTTTAGACTTTCTTCTATGCAAGTGAATGTTGTTTAGTCCTTGAAGGACACTAAGGCCAAAAAATGGTTGATGGATGATTTGATTGTTCATTGTAGAAACAAAGAATGCACCTATTGGTCCAATAATTGAAGCAGTTTTGGTGACTACATTGGTCATAGGGGGCTACATCCGTTAACCTTTAAAGGACCCAGGGTGCAAAAACCCATGTTGCAAAAGCCACCTAGTGGTCTTGCATTAGAAAAAATTTCAGGCCTCTGGAAGGTTGCTCCATAGCCCTACGAAGTATCCTAAAATTTGATTTATAAGGTTGAAAATCTCATTTCCCCTCTATTTTCGCATGGCTGAAATTGCAATGACAGTGGCATAGGAGCTCAGTTCTACAAGTTAGAAATTTATTAATTATTTTTATTTTTAAATCTTAAAAAAACATTACAAAACAAAACAAAACAAACAAACAAACAAACAAACACACGAAATCTAACTGTTTTGGCGAGCAACTCATTGGGGGACTTTTTCAGATTTACAAGCCAAACTTGGAAATAGCTTGACATGCCAATCTGGAGCAGCATTTGAAAGGGCTGATATTTTCTCTAATGTGGTCCTTTAGGATTAAGGGTTAAAGTTAGTGCAGGTCGAGATATTCCTGTTTCAAATATTAATTTCCTCAAAAGATAAGTAAATTTGCAACAAATGATATATAAATATAAGCCTTCTCAAGCAGGTATCTTCTCTATTTTTCCTTACTATTTTCTTCCCCTTTTCTCTGTATCAAATTCACGCCAACCGACCCCTCCATGCCAGTTACAGCAGACGCCACTTTTGGCCATGTAGGTGATCATGTGCGGCAGGTTTATTTCCGGACGCTCAGGTCGGCAGCTCCCAAAATGATCACCAACAGTACATGACGGTTCCCCAAATGTACCCCCACCGTTCTTTTCGCACCCCCCAAAAGTACCTTTCTCTCACAATAGAAAGAAAGCCAAGCCAAGTGGAAAGAAAAAAGAAAAAAAGGCGAAAGGTACTTTTTCGAACCGAGCCCCAGCAGTCACACGACTGACGCGGAAGCGTACCCACGCACAGCGTGTTGTGCGCTTGCCAAGAGCGTCGATCGCCAGATCACGTTTGCCGTACATCGTCACCAAATCCGTCGTCTGCCTGGATTGTGCGCAACTCCTCTAGAAATTCCCGGCGAGCATCTCCTCTAGAAATTTCAAAAAAATTTCACAGACTTTGATCGTCGATTGCAGCTCCAGCTAGCTAGCTGGTGGATGGCATGCACACGGTTATATTCAGTTGCCTTGCTTCACTCCGACGCGAACCTCTCTCCCGCGGTAGTGGAGCCAGC
Organism: Neckera pumila; assembly: GCA_963969595.1. Taxonomy (NCBI): domain Eukaryota; kingdom Viridiplantae; phylum Streptophyta; class Bryopsida; order Hypnales; family Neckeraceae; genus Neckera; species Neckera pumila. Next base: position 6,618,587 of record OZ018409.1, read on the forward strand.
GAATCTTGCATGTGAGTCGTCGCAGCCAGCTTGCGGGAAGCATTCTGAAACAGTTTCTTGGGTGCTGATATACGTTTGAATGTGTGGGCTGAAGAGGATGGTTGAGGAAGAAGGCTCCCGAATTTTTTTGATTTAGGATGGGCAGGTGGTTCAGAATTCGTTTTGAGGTGGTGGGGATGTATCGTCGTCGTCGCGGTCGCCAGCATTGTGTGATTGAATGCAGCGCGTGGGGGGCGAGATCGAGTTTCTATTAATTGGGGATTGCGAAAATCTCTTCGCTCGTTCTTGTCGCTGGTTTTGCGCACACCACTCCGGTGCTGTTGAATGAGATGCAATCAATGTGAAACCACCCGGGGGTATGCACGGGCGCCATCATTGCGTGTCCATTGCGCGAGTACGGACTTGCTGGGTAGGGGGTTGGGGGTCGTCGTGGAATGGAGAATAGCTTCCCTTTCACTTCGTTAGTCATAAACCATCCGTGAGTTTCATGATTGCGAGACTCAAGTCCTTGCAGCTGGAGCATCGATATCGATGTGATCCGATCTTCGCGTCTCATCGGAGCTTCGGATTGCTTCGCGTGACTGTGCTCACATTTGCGGAAGCAGCAAGAGATTCAATCCCGCGACGTGTGAGATTTCCAAAGAACCCAAACCTCGAATGACTTGCTGGGATGGAGGCCTTGCTTAGATTGCGCTGTGTGATCGTGGGACACATGTAGCTACGGTGAATTTTCGGGGGGATCTCAATTGCACATGAGATGATCCCATGAACGTCGACAGGGGATTCTCAGATAGCGAGTAACGCGCACGTTCCACCATGAAGAAGTACGCGCGGCTGCGACAGGAATGCTCCGAGTTCGACAACGCATTGTACAACGCCAGTCCCGAGCGACCCTCGTTCCACGAAGCCGCTTCTTCCTTGGACTTTTTCCACTCGCATTCTCGACGGGCTCCAGTAGTCTTGTCGTCCTCCGACGGATCCACCTCTCCGCCGCGCGACTCCCCACCGGCGATCCGGCTTGCGCGGCCCGCGCAACAGCCGGCTGCCGCCACGCACACCGATCTCGCCGCAGCGCTCCAGAAGCTGGCCTCCTATCGCGAAGGCGACGGCTCCCGCCGACACAGCACGGCTTTGTGGCAACAGGGCGTGGCCTATGCTGGCGAGCATTCGCGATCGGGAAGTGGGAGATGGCCTGGCCACGCCCACGACGCACCTGAGCCCGATCACCACGACCCGTCAGGTGGGATGCAGTCACCGCGAAAGAATCTGGGATTTCGTTTGAAAAATCCATTGATGTGTACCCCTTACACTGACAGTTTTCTTCATACGGGATCTGCACTTTTTATGCACACTTTTGTGTCAGGTTGACGTCCTCATACATTATTTTATTGACTTTCAAAGTGCATTCTGTGTCCCGATTTGGCAGGGAGCGGGCGATGGCAGACGGCAGAGACGGCTTCTCTGAGCGGTCGCTGGGGCTCCGTGACGAGCACGCTTGACCACTGGGACGACGCGCACCAGCACTCCTTCCGCGACTCGCTCTCTTTGTCGCGATCCGGCAGATTAGAAGCTGAGCCGTGGACAGCTCCCACTACAGCTCCAATCTCGCTGGAACCCAACTCGTCAGGAAGAATACTCGCCGAGGAAGCGAACCAATTCGGAGCTGCTAACATTTCCATGCACGAGACGCAAGGATGGTTAGCGTCCGCGAAACGTCCCTTGCAATTACCAAAGAAACAGAATCCTTGGGAGGATCCGAACGAGTTCAACTGGCGAGCGGCCACCACGAACGGGAAATTTGCATCCTCCTCGTCGCGGAAGGAGCGACCTGCGACGGTGTCGCAGTCCATGCGCTACGATCGCTTGAAGTCTTCAGCATTTGGCGATGCTGAGGATGGGTACTGTCCCCACCAGCACACCAGCAGGCATGCCATGATGCAGAAAGCCGCGTCGATGCGCGAAGGCGGCGCGCACTCGGAGGCCATCATGGCTATGGCGAGAGCTTATAGTGAGAAGCACGGCGTCCCGCAGCAGCAGGCCATTCTGGAGTGCGTGACGTGTGGGCGTGGTTTGGGTGTCATTTTGCAAGGCAACCCCGGGAACGACACGTCGTTTTGCCAGGCGTGTCGGCCGCACGGGTGGGCGTATCCTACGAAAGAGAACAAGTCGAAGAGGAAAGGGATGATGCATTTTTGCAAGAAAATCCTGCGCATGGGGAAGAAACCCAACAAATTGAAAGCCTGACGGACACAAACGAGTGAAGAGGAAGGGGATGATGCATTTTTGTAAGAAAATCTGGCGCATAGGGAAGAAACCCATCAAATTCAAAGTCTGACGGATGCAGACGGTGAAAGAGGTAGAGATAGAAGAGTAGGAGAATCGGAAATGTAGACAATCAGAATCCCTTTTCTTTTCGAATTTGGAACGGACTGACAGGGAAAAATAGTTGAGATTTTTGTGGAAATATGGATTTGTGAACATCGCAGTGTCGATCGATGGTCTGCTTTTTCAATGAGAGATCGTCATGTCGGTGGGAAGCCAAAATGGCAGTGAGAGGAAATGCAAGGGAACAACGAATCCCCTCGCTTGATGAAATTTTAGAATATGAGTGAGAAATTGTTGAGCAGACACTTCGTAATTTTTGTGGAAATGTAGAAAATTTTGAGCATGTCTAATGTTCGCAGTTTCGATCGATGGTCTACTTTTTGAATGAGGAAGCACCCAAACATGAAAGGCCAAACGGCATTAAGAGGGGATGCAAGCATTCGGTGAATCCCATTGCTTTTCGAAACCTTGGAAACTGAATGACACTAAGTTATGTGCACCCAGAATAGCTACTATACCTAAAATGTACAGAGAGCATTCATTTCAATTTGCGAATCAAGGTGCACATACTTCATGCAAATTATCATTGAGTGCATCGCCGTTCAGGCGTTCACCCTTCTTTGTGGAAGATTTACGAGCATCTGGGCATGTTTTCAGTGTCTGTGGTTTGCTTTTTGACTGAGAATCATCGCGTCGTGAGGTATGTGGAAGCCAAATGGCAGTGAGAGGGGATGCGACGAATGAACGCCGTCGATTTGGTCTTTGGGTCAAATCAAAGTAGTCCACTTGTTATTACATGTCATCACACACTCGAGTTGGAATTCCCACCTCTAATTTCCAGCCACTCCAATTCTGGGGAGCTTGTGAATGCCTCGAAAGCTGTGAATTCTGCTTAGCGAGTATCTTGGTGGCGACGATTTGGTACCGTGAGCAGCGGGGGTTTCAGGATTCTAGCTCCGTTGCGTTAGGGTTTAGGGTCCCTGTCGACTTGGTTATTCTGTGTAATTGGAGAGTCATTTACATCGATGGGGAGTTTGCGAGCGTCGATTTCGTTGCCAGGCGCCGTGGTCTCTTCGCCGCGCGTTGCGATCCGGAAGGAGGGCCTCTCCGCCGTGGTGCCGCAAGCTGGCGAAAATGGTACGTGGGCAATTTTATTTCCTTGCTGCTCTTGAATTTGAACCATTTGCCGAACATGTTACGTTTCGACACCCCAGGGCTAGAGTGCGTTATTCGAATTGATAGATTCTCTTCGTTTTGAGTGTTTTGAGTGTTCCGCAATTCTGAGTCACAAACTCTTGTTAAAAACTCGAGTCCTGTTCTCAAATCTTGTTTGGGAAATCGCCCCAATTCTGAAAAGCGAGCCGTGCATCCCCTTCTGCCTATCTTTCGATGAGCCGCTCCGAATTGTATGCCCCTGAAAACTTTTAGAGCTCTATGAAAGAATTTCAGGCCAGGATGCATGCCAGTTCATACGATAAGGCGGAGTTGCACATTCTATTAGGGTTTCAATGGAGCGTTGTCAGAGTGCCCGCGCAACTCGCTGGTGTATTTCCACTTCTAGCCCTGTTCGATTTCAAGCCCCGTAATACTGTCTCAAAGTACAACGCTCTTTGTAGAAACTGCAAACTGCGTTCCTCAATCACCTTCAAACACAGTCTTAGAAGTTTTGTAGTCATGACTCTGAATTGCTTGCTTGGCTTCGTTCGTTGTTACGTATTGTTTGCCTCATTTCGGTGGTGCGGTGGGGGTGGATTGCGATAGGCGGGTTCGCGACTTCAAAGAGAGGGCCCTTGATAGCTGAGATTCCGTTGGAGTATATCCGGCGACCGCTGCTCCGAACACGCAACAACGATCCGCAGAAAGTGAAAGAGCTCATGGAGAGCATTGCGGAGATTGGGCTTCAGGAGCCTGTGAGTTGCAAACACTGCCTCGTAATTGCGCTATTTTTGAACTTTCGTATTCAAATTATTTCAGGCTGATCGAAACTTTAGGGAGTGACAGTTCGCACGTTTGTGGATGGGAATTTGTTAGCTTTGGGCTGAAGCGGAGGAGGTTTGCATTGACAACAGCTACATAATTAAAGGAGGTTGTAATGTCCGAGTTGGTTATTGGACATAACCCTCTCTTCCAAACCCGAACTGGATTGAGACTATCAAAGCTTGGAGGTCTACGGCTCTTTCAAAAGAGTTTTCGTGTGAGGCAGATGGAGTTATTGCCAAGAAAAACCTCATTCTTTGTAATTGCGCCATGTGGTAATGAAAGTGGAGAGAGGGTCATGAGGGCGAGGGTTAAGTACAGTGGGACTAGATTCTTGGGCTTGAATTTGCTCGGGTTGGATTTGGAAACTGACAACAGAGGTCCATAGCTGAAAATATGGATTGTGACATCTATCGATTCCAGAATTCTCAACATTTGTGGTCTCTGTGAATTTTGCATGTCATGGTGTGAGTGTTGGAATATTTGGAGTGGTTCAATTTCTAAGCTGTTGTTGTGTTGGGAAATTCTGTGCCAGATTGATGTATTGGAGGTGGATGGTGTATATTACGGTACGTCATTTTCTGTTGTGGGACTAGGAGTGTTGTAGATTGTAACGGAGAATAATTGTTGAACACTCCGAAGTAGATGCCTAAAATTCAGAGCGAAAATTCACGGGTGTTCAGACTTGCATGCCGGAATTATTTGATGCAAACAAGTGTTGAAAGGAGACTACGCGAGGGTCAGTATTTTGAAAAGAATTTGGGCTCATAATCGTGTAGGGCTTCGATTGAAAAGAATGAAGAGAATCTAGTAGTTTAACCTGTACTCTCTGACATCCCTAATGTTGAGTTTTCAGATTTTATATTACTACTCAAGACGTGAGGATATATTGAACCAGCGTCTTGCAGGGAGTGTGCATTCTTGGAACAATTTTAAAATTGAATTGATTCGTTGGTATGCATTAAAGATGGGAGGACAAAATTTGTATAATCACCCAGAGGTGATGCGGAGGTCTACTTTAGCTGCTTGAGATGGAGAAGAAAGTTGTTGGTTAAAACGGATTAGAGTTAGTTTAGTTTTGATTAAGCATTATTATGAGAAGATGGAAATTTTAGCTGAATTCACAGTTGACACAAAGAAGGCAGTTTCAAAGTTAGCATACAAAAACATTACAGGAGGCACCAGTAAGTACTCAATTGTGCTGTGCTCAATTTGGTAAGAAAACCGTATGTTGCAGATTAGGAGTCGTGAAGCCTGACACCTACTATTGTGTGTTAGGATTTTCTGGGTGTCATAGGTATGAAGCGCACCAGAAGCTCGGTTTGCCAACAATCAAGTGCAAGATCCGGCGAGGAACTCGCGAGACTTTGAGGTTTAAATTTTAATTTGAGTGTCTTTTGTGCTTTGTGTCGTTTTTGTTGTGCATTGTGAGTACGTGTGTGTATCAACGTTCATTCATTTGGCATGCTTTTGGTGGTCCTGTGGTCCTTTCTTTACGATGGACGTTGAAAGAACTCCTAATGTACGGTAGTTCTTTAAACAAGAAGCTGCGTTATTTTTCTGTGTTTGTCAACATTCATGTCTTGATAGACACAACTCGTTATTACTGACAAATTCGCCATTCCTTTTGGCAGGCACCATCTTCGATAGTTTCCATCACTCAGCTACTCTGGAGATTACTGGAAAATTTGGTTTTCCGGTACACTCAAAAAGTTTTAAGAGAAATTGATCAGAAAGAAAGCGTTGATGTTGAAAAATTGATGAAGGGGAGCATGGTATTATTCCTCTTGCGTTTGATAGCTCTCCAGCTTGTGAAGCTTCAACCAGAGTAGCGGTATCGCGATGGTACATAATTTGTCACAATTTTGCAGGTCATCTTTCCACATGGATTTATGACTTTTGTGATACAAATATCTCCTATCACAGCAAATGATGACCACTTCATCGTTGTACAAAAGTAGACAAAACAAGTACTTGAATATTACAAGCATATACCGGTACTTCCCCCAAATTTTCTGAGGAGATTCTTTAACACCTTTGGAAAGTGAATCCAGGTTCTTTTTGTGCGCACAACTTGAGCTAATCCCAAGCGGGTGTTTGTGAAAGGTAGAGGTGTGTGTTAGCTCTATATTGTGAATGCCAGATTTTTGAGTCTTTTTTTAGATTGCCATTGCACTCAAGTGTCTCAAATAGCAATCTACGATTGCACATTCCTTGAATATCTTCAAAATGTCTCATTAGGGGTTGTCACACCTTCTCTAAGAAAGAAACTTTTATGAAGAATGAGGAGGTATGGTGTGGAAAGAGGAGCCAATCAAAAGCCCCTTTTAGTGTTTGTGTGACCCCCTTTTAGTGTTTGTGTGTAGAGTGAGAATAGAGAATGGAGAGAAGTGTTCACTTGTGATTTAAGATTGATGTAGTAATTTTGCAGTGTGCACATGATCTATAATTTGGAAGATAAAAATGAGACCTATAATTAGGAGAGTGTTGAATGTGTCAAGTTATTGTTGCACCAATTTGTGGTTACAATTGATTCAGATAATTGTTGCAATGGTGGGTTCTTTCCTCTTGATTAGGGTGAAAGCGGCATGTGGAAGGTGTTAAAGCAGTGTTTTTTTTTGGGCCTCATGAGGCCAGACTCTAGTGTCCTGGCACATTCATAGTGGTCTAAATCTAGAGGGAACATCCACCATTGACTACATGGTGTGTTGTCAGTGTAGAAAAAAAAAACCTGTGTAAAAGCACTATAACAAAAGTTATTAAAAAAACTGCACTCAAAATCAAGTACAAGTTTTTTTTAATAACTTTTGTTATAGTAAAGTGAGATGAATCATTCACATGCAAAGTATTCTTCACCCTCATTTTTCACCTTTGGAAGAGGAGAATTCCCATTCTCAATCTTTAGAGAATGGACCATCCACAAGCCTCTGCACTCTAATGAAATAGTGCCATGTCCCCATTATTTGAAGATTGAAAATGGAGAGAAGAAGGTGTGAACCTCCTATTGTGTACACAAAACTATGTGACAACTTTCACATATATGGAGATTTTCTTTTCCAAAATAAATTCTTTAAAAATGACATGTGAAAGAAAGAGATTTACGAGAAAAAATTAAAATAATTAAAATAATTAAAAAAATATGCTCCAAATTTTGCTAGTTTTTATGGAAATCCAAGTTGGCCTTCATTGGACATAAGAAGCCTTTTAAGAATCCAACCATACCATCCAATCTTAATGCCACCTAGTGGAAACCTAGAACAAATTCTTATTTCTTCTATTTTTCCCCATGTAACTCTTTGACAAATATTAATCCTGTAAGGATACTGGTAGACCAGAGTGGTTTCATGAATAACTTCATTGTTAATTGTAGAAAAAGAAAATACACCGATTGGTTCAATAATCCAAAAATTTTGGTGACTATCTTGGTCACAAGGACCACATCCTTAGAAGATTTAGGTAACCCTTTAAGGTAACTGCACCTTAAATTGCATAGTTAAGCAATTCAGCATGGTTTTCATTATTATATTGAAAAATAAATTGTGGGTTTCCATTGGTGGTCAAAATAAGATTCTAGGTTCTCTTAGAATGCATTTTTTGGACACCATGTGAATAAACTACAAATTTTCAAAGTGCTGAAAATAGGTGCACCTAAAAGCGATTATAGAGTCATATGAATAGTGGAAGTACATTTTAGGCAAGAATATTTGCTGTGCACTTTTAAGGACTGTGTGATTTTAGGTACAGTTACCTTAACGCTTAAGAATTGGCTACAGTTTCTGATTCTCCGGAGTACAATACAATATGTGACAATAATTTAAAACTTGACACTTCACAATTGCAATCGAATACTATTGATTATTGTTTGTATCCTAAACCAATTGATTACTGTTTTTATACACAAGTTTATGCTTTTGCCCCGCATCCCAATCAAATAGTGTCAGTGTTAACCCTTGAAGGACGGACCGGTAGCCATGGAAATCATGTATTGTGATTCCGTGTGACATCATCTACTTTGAAAAAGCCTAATACATTCATTGGAAGTCAAAGAACTGTTGAAGATCTTTCCTTCTTACTCCTAATACCGAGGATGAAAAGTTGCACTTCTGTCTTGTAGGGAAAGATTCTTTGTCATTCAAAGGACGCAAAACGTCCTCGGCGGCGTTCAAGGGTTAATGGAAACTCAAAGCCTCCACAAACTGCAGTGTCAGTATTAATGGAAACGATTCAAAGCCTCCACAAACTGCAGATGAGTGAGTGAGCGAGCCATCCATTCAAAACTATCCAACTCAGACTATACTGCAAAAAAAAAGAGTTCAACTCAGACTATACTGCAAATCTACCGCAAATCTATCCTCAACAAACTATCGCAAATCGCAAATCGCAAATCCCCATCAATCCCAACACGCGCACCAGAATTCAGATTTCCAAACATTTGGTAGCTCAAATTGCAGCTATGGCGGCGACGCAAGTAAAGCACTTCGCACCCGCCATTCGGGACGCAGGTGCTCCCACAAGCCGCAAAATCGCACATTCTCGGGACGCAGGAGCCCCTTCGATCCCGAAATTTGGTCATCACGGAATCCAAGCGCACCCACAATCCGCAAGATTGCACATGGGGATGCAGGTGCACATTCGAGCTTGAATAAGATTGCGCATTGTGCCTGCGATTATACAAATGTTTTTTGTGGGTTTGTGTGGACGGAATTTTCGACGAGTTGTGGCGTCGAGTGGAGCTTGCAGAGCAGCTGCGGTGAGCGTGGAACCCACGCCGTTGCCGGCGAGGCCAGTGCAGCAGGGGTCGGCGTACGAGATCACGACGATCACGACGATCACGACGTGGTTGCTGAAGCAGGAGCAAGCGGGCGTGATCGACGAGGAGCTGACGATTGTGCTGTCCAGCATTGCCTTGACGTGCAAGCAGATCGCGTCGTTAGTGCAGCGCGCGGGGATTTCCAACCTCACGGGATTGCAGGGCGCGGCGAATGTCCAAGGCGAGGATCAGAAGAAACTGGACGTCGTCTCCAATCGAGGTAGGGTTTTGTAGTACCTTAAATTTCAATTTTGTATGTGAGCAACGATTTGAAACTTGAGGCTACAACAGAACTTCGGTATGAAATCAGTCGTTCAAGAATCGTGGATCACTTGTGATTTTTTCGATGCATTCTGTGATGCACATTCAAAACTTTATTAGGAATGAATGCTTTACCTTCACTACACAGGCATTCTCAGCAACATTTGGTAATAGGCGAAAGGTTCTTGGAAGTTCGTGGTGCGTGTTCAATGATTTACTGAAGGTGGGTGCACCCAAAAAGCCACCATGCCTAATTACACTGAAATTTTCATTCCCTCTTTATTTCAGAAATTGAATGTAGAATAGTTGTAGTTGCAAGTAGGAGACCGAAATTGTGCACAAAACCTAAATGAGCCCTACTCAGTTCTTCTCGAGCTGCTGTATGAATAAGAGAAGCATAACATCACTAGATCTACATTCTACAATGAAGAGGGAATGTACATTGTGGGACAGTTAGGTCAATTAGTTTCACTCGTATGGCGAATAGAACCTCTCCCTGTGAATGGAGTTTTTACATTAATTGTGTAAAAATTCAAATCGACTGCTAATCGAGTTCCAATATAGCTATGTTGCTACACTTGCAAAAAATGCAAGAAAATTTGTTTGAAGTCTGGTAGAAATCGACATGGTTTTGTAGAATTCCAATATCTCTGGCAGAAATCTGGCGATATGTAGTCGACAACAGAATCATTGAAATAGTTGCAGCTAAGTGGGTGCACCTTCTTTGCCCTAAAATACGAAATTCTTCCATATCCACCACCCCTCCATCCATGCTTCGGATTGAAATGCAAAAAGGAGACCTAATTGTACACAAATCTGAATGGCCAGACAGGCATCATCGCCTCGGACGAGGAAGACACGCCGGTGGCCGTGGAGGAGAGCTACTCCGGGAACTACATCGTGGTGTTCGACCCTTTGGACGGCTCCTCCAACGTCGACGCCGCTGTCTCCACGGGATCCATCTTCGGCATTTACGAGCCCAACCACGAGTGCCTCACCGACCTCGGAGACGACCCTTCGGTGAGTATTTGTGGACGTGAACCCTAAACCCTAAACCCTGAATGAAACTCTGAATGATTGTGTTCGTGCACAGGGAAGGTTTTGTGGCGAATTGGTCACGTTTTCGAACCTCATACTGTTTTTTCTTCTCTAGGATTTCTCTCTACCAACATCGACGTGTTGTTTGTGGCATTGATTTGCATCTCCAGTATCCACTTCAGTCATATGCAGTGTTGCCTTGTTGTATATGGCATTGATTTCCATCTATAGTTTCCACGTGTTGTATGTAGTGTTCATTTACATCTGCAGTGTTAGTTGCTGTGTGTTGATTTCCGTCTACAGTATCAACTCATTGTATGTGAAGTTCATTTACATCTGTAGTGTTGACTTCTTGTTCATGTCTTCTGCAGATTGTAAGCTTCTTGTTCAAAGCTTGATGTGGACAGCCGTTTAATTTTTGGTGGTTGTTTGCAGATAGACGAGGTGACGCAGAGCTGCGTGGTGAATGTGTGTCAGCCAGGGAACAACTTGCTATCCGCAGGCTACTGCATGTACTCGAGCTCCGTGATTCTGGTGCTCTCCGTGGGGCATGGTGTGTACGGCTTCACTCTGGACCCTCTCGTCGGGGAATTCGTGCTCTCCCACGAAGAGATCAAGATTCCAAAGGCGGGCAAGATCTATTCCTTCAACGAGGGCAACTACGAGCTGTGGGACGCGAAGCTCCAGAGCTATGTGGACAGTTTGAAGGAGCCTAGTAAGTTTGGCAGATACTTAAAATACTTTTTTATGAGCTACATGAGCTACTTGGCTGAGCAAGCAGGCGGCAAGGGCTCGGATGGGCACCGGCGCATTCTGGACATTCAACCCGATCAGGTACCCGCATGAAACTACTCCGTATTTGATACACAATTCTTGTTTAAAGACAATTCCAGCATGCCTAAGTATGCATCATTTGGGTACTGCATGCAAAAGTTATGAGAGTTCAAAGTATAGAGGAAGGTACAAAATCAAAATTAGCCAAGCATCATGTGGATTTTGTAGTTCCTTGGTGCATCTTTTGAATGATTTTGTTTTAGAGTGTCTTTTTAAAGTATAGGATGAAGAATGTTTGTGAGGAATTTATATCTTGAGGAAACGTTTCCTTAAAAGATAAAGATTTCCGCAAAATTTCATCCAAAATTTGAATGGACTACGATTTTTTTCCTCTGCAGTGGGGATTTGCTTCTTTCTCGGTTAATCCTCGTTTTTAGCCAAATTTTGAAGGGTTGGGTTGTGTGCTGCAGGTTCATCAACGTGTGCCACTGTACATTGGTAGCACGGAAGAGGTGGAGAAGCTAGAGAGCTTCTTAGCTTAATCAGTCGACATTGTTTGAGTTTCCAACTGACTAGTAAGATCTAAAAACAAGTCTGAGGTGGTTCCAAATTAAAATATCAGTTCTACCTGCTTGTGCATTTCTTCTGTAAAGTGGATTTCAGATGGCTTAGCTTTAGATTTCACCATTTCGGTGCAGAGTGGAAACTCCTTGTAAAGTACGAAACGTCAGCATTGAATTCGACTTTCACTTGATCTCAGACAATCTTGCCGAAAATAAGGCAACTGCACCTACCGGTGATCTGTTTCTCAAAATGGACTCTTAAAAATTCTTGCTTAAAATGTACAGTACAAGCCTCTATTCATGAAAGCCTACTGCACATGCAGTTTATTGATATGGTGTCAAAAAAAAGCATTCGAAGAGAATCTAGTAAAAATTATGCAGTGACACTAAATTTGTACCCTCACAGAGAGGAAGAATCAGTGTCGACCTAAATAAAAGCGGTGTGTGAAACCACTCATGACTACGAACTACGCCACGGAAATGTGAAAAAATCCAATGTTCTCTGCAGTTTGAATGGTACTATTTTTTTAGATTTTTAACACAGATGTCCAGCCATAATCCGCATTCTAACCATCCAAAAAGAAAGACGTTTAGGATGTCTCAACTTCGGACTGCGTGGTGCTCAAACCCTGCCTTCCCTCTCCTGTTGAGATATACTTCTCCATCAGCATGAGTCCCACTTTGGTCTGCGCTTCAGTTGTGAGATGAATACCATCTTTCAACAGCGGAAGGCCAAATGCATCCACAAGGTACAAATGCTTCACTTGATCACATGCCGCCTTCTGCGCGTTCCTCACTTGCTCAACCAATTCTGGATGCGCAGCTACGGGCCAATATATTGCAACCTTCAATGCAACACCGCAACGGAAAAACTCAGCAGATTCACATGATAAACTAATGGTACATTGCTCCACTACAACAGAAAGAGCTAATGTGACATGCTCAATCATGAGAACATTAAAGTGATTAATTTGGAACGGATACTAGCCAATCCATCGCCACCTTAAATGCTACACCACAATGAAAATACTCAGTAAATTCACTCAATAAACTAACACCACATTGTTAATCTACAACAGAGCAAACATGACACGCAAAATCATGAAAACTTTGAAGACATAAAACAGGAACGGATACATTGCCACCTTGCATGCAAAACCGCAATGGAAATCCTAAACGTTAAAAATCACGTGTCCAAGTAACACTTCATAGTTGAATTACGGTAAACAGAGCAAGCATGGCATGTAGAATCGTGAAAACGTTGCAGTCACTGGATACTGGCAATGTAATACCACCTTCAGTGCAAACTCCCAATTGAAAAGACTTAGAAACGTCACACGACAAACTGACACAACATTGTTTAACTACAAGGGAGAGAAAACATGCCAGCCACAACGTTGAGGCACCTGAGAAAAAATGTTAAGAAATGTTAAGGCAATTGCGCAAAGAGAGAGAACGCAATTGTCCGATACCTGGAAAATGGGAAGGTCCGGAGTCTGCAGATCCACACGCACATTGTTGAAGAACGTGATCAACTTGTGCTCATACTGCTCTGCCCGAGACTTCCAATCAGCATCACTCTCGCCTTGATACCACAGCAGCGCTTTCAAATTGCCGCCATTCTGTATTGCTGCTTTCGTTCGCTCAATCATGCGGTCGTACAGCACTTGGCCTCTCTCCCACTCAGCTATGGCGGATCCTCCCCACGCACAGGGGACCAGGCCTATCTGTGCACCGGTGGGCTTCACTTTGTATTTACGAGCTCGAAGAAGGGATGCTGCGAATACTAACCCTGGGCCTACGCCACATGGCTTTTCTGCAAACCAATTTGACACACATTGAGCGACAATTTCCAGTACATGGCTTCTTTGCAACCAATTTGACACAAATTTAGCAAGAATGTCCAATACACGGCTTCTCTGCAACCAATTTGCCACAAATTAGCAAGAATTTCTAGTACACGACTTCTGTGCAACCAACTTGCCACAAATTGATCGATAATTTCCAAAACAAGGCTTCTCTGCAAACCAGTTTGAAGGATTTCGAGCACATGGCTTCTCTGCAACAAATGCGCCACAAATTTAACGAGGGTTTCTAGCGCTTTGAAATTGTGACATTAGTATGTAATCAAACCCCATATGGAAGAGTCGCCCACCTCCACAAAGTACTGCAGGATTTCCAAATGTAAAACCAAAAACACTTACCGCTTAGATCTTGACTATCATTCGAGTTCAAACATGTACAGTATTAGTAAAAATGCTAAGTGTGGAGAGAAGCTGAATTTTCTAAGGTGCATTTTTGACAAGAAAAGTTCCCAGAGCTTTGAAATTAGTTGGGATTGAGGAGAGGCGAGTACCGCTGTCGATGTCCGCATGAAGAGGCTCGTGCGCTTCTTCCCATTCCAAGCTGTGGCTCAAGCGCAAGATGGAGCCGGGCTCCGCTTCACACTCCACAGGGACCTTCCCGTCCCATCTCTTGTGCACGGTGCCGTGGACGGATTCCACGCCACCGCGGCCTGACATGTTGCTCTGTCCCGACAAGATGAAAATCTCCATTGAATGGCAATGTGGAGTGACTGTTCGACGTTGCGATCTGCATACCACAACGTTAAACCCTAATCAAGGCGATAAACCTTAATGCATCGGTGGGATCAACAATTTCCAACGCCAAATGAGAAAAGGGGAAGCGTCGTCAAGCAAGTTGAGGGTTACGTTGTCGTGATTACATACCAGATGGAAGAATTCTGAGCTTGGAAGAGCTTGAGAGCTTGACGTGCAGCTGCAAGTCGTAGGCGTGAAAAAGGGCTACAAGACGATGTGAGACTGGTGAAACAATCATTAGAAATATTCTGTTTTATATCTACAGATGCCCGCTTTAGACTTCTAATTGATCCATTCAAGCTCAAAACATTCTTGACTGACTGACTTGCGGCATGGCAGCTTTTGAGAACAATGACACCTAAGAGGAAGTTATTTAGAAGAACTTACGTCAAATTAGAGTAAATCAAGCAGAATTAAATTTGAATGTACTTTTGTGCATGTTTATCATCTTCAGGAGTTTCATTTGTTCAAATTAAGCTCAGCTGTGCAAAATAAGGTATACTGGATTCCTTTTTGTGTCAATGCAGAGGGTGCTGCGCAAAGCGTTCCATTTTGTGGCATTTGCAACTTCTTACATATACATTAATATATTGAAGAGCGCTGGTTTTAGGGTATTTTGTGTTGGAAATGAGGCTCGTATAGGTCACGGAAATGGGTGATGCCCTCACAGACCTTGAGTCAATGAAGAGTAGCCAGTTTGCAAAGTCATTAATGCTGTAAGTGCTCAATCTTACGCTGAGTTCAGTCAGTTTGGGGCTCAAGTAAAGTCATGACACTCTAAAAGTGCTCAATCTTAAGCATAGACCGACATGCGGTTTAACCCGTAATCCTTCATTTCACAACAATGTCATGGCATAACAAAAATGTATTCGGCAATGATCCAAAAAGGGTAAAAATTACACCCAAAAATTATATGAGAATCCTCTAAAACACTTCACTCGACTATAGAACTCCTCAAGTTCTTCATACTGTGACACCATCCCCGTTCTCAGTGACCAACAGAACCCTGTTGATAACTGCCCGGAGAGCTCCTGCACTAGCACTGCACTTCAAGTCGCCGAAGCACGACCGTCCCTCATCAGCTGCCTTTCCAAGATTAGGGTCCACCGGCACCCGGCCTAAGAACGGCACCTTCATCTGCTTGCACATCTTTTCAGCCCCACCAGCTCCTCCGTAAAACACCGACGTTGCAACGAAACTTGAAAGCAAATGCGGGGCATGGCTTTTGAGCACCTCCAGAAGCTCCGTGGTCACATCCTGTTCCACGCCAAGTGCATCGACGGTTTTATACTCGGCGCTCTCCACCTGCTGACGCAGCTCACTCATGTTTTCCACCACGCCAAGCACCTTGATCCCGACCTTCTTACAGAAATTGATCTCTTTCCGCACGTCAATCAGAGAAACTTCCTGCGGAGTGGTGACAATGATGGCTCCGTCGACGTTACTGGCCTTCAAGTATTGCATGATCGAGATGTGTTCATCCGAAGTGCCCGGGGGAGCATCCACCACCAGGTAGTCCAAATCTCCCCAGTCCACATCCTTCACGAACTGCTTGATCAAGCCGTTCTTCCGCGGTCCTCGCCAAATCACGGCTTCGTCTGGGTCTGGCAACATGAATCCGATGGACATTACCCCCAGATTGTCTTCCACATACACGGGCGACCAGCCTAAGTTGCTTTGATGAATCTCTTGACCCTCCAATCCAAGCATCTTTGGAATACTCGGTCCGCAAATGTCAATGTCCAGAAGCCCGATCTGTTTGTCGAGCCCTGCGAGTGCAAATGAGAGTTGAGCAGCGAATGTGCTCTTGCCTACCCCACCTTTTCCAGACAGTACCAGAATTTTGTGATTCACGGAACGCAAGCGCTCCTCAATGGCTACCAGATCTGCAAAACTCGCGTTAAGATTCACATCAGCGGGCTCATCTCAGTAGGGTAACAAAATTGCAAAACCAAACTGATGAACAACACCGGAACCGTGTAACCCTATTACAAAGACTGTCCATGACACCATTCTCAAATATTTGGTCCAATCGAACAACTGTAATCTACGTTTTGAACTGGCAACAAACTTTCGGGGTCACGATCACATCAAAGTGATCATCTCTGTAGGGTGACAAAAATGCAAAACTAAACTGAAGTACGATACATGAACCATGAAGCTCTACCAAAAAGACTGTCATGTCACATACATGGTTCAACCTAACAAATTTAATCTGAAATTTGAGTTAACTCTTGAGTAATTCTAAAAGACGAAGGAAAGAGTCAACCGAGTAAGCACGAATTGTTGCACAGATTTGACCTAATTACAATTATAATTAGTCCCCGAAAGAAAGAAATATACCTGGATCGGGTCCTTTCGGTGCAGTAGCACATATTTGCTGGTTTGGACAGCCATCGCAGGCTGAAGCTTTTCCCGCCTCTTCGGCTTCTGTTCCAGGACAATCTATTGCACGCAAAAAACAAAAAACATGTAGGTCTCAGTTGTCAAACGTCATTGCGAGCTACAAATAAATTTCTTTCCTCAAAATTGCACAATTGCTTCCTTTCCTCGAGGGTCAAATCAGGCGCTACATCATATCCTGAAAAAACTTGATTCTGATCACAATACTCAACAAATTCTCTACCAGACAATCACGAAAATTATGTCTCCAAAATAAAAAGTGAACCCTAGAAACGATAACAGCGAATACAATTGTGGCGTTCACAAAAAATTCAAGAAAGAAAACAGATAGAAACCGCAAGAAATTGCACTTACGTTGATTCGCATCCTCAGGAACAGCTCCGACGGGAGCTTCCTCCGTTTTCTCTACCATTTAAATTCTCCTAAAAAAACTCTTGCGCTCTTCTTATATTCGGCTACGCCGAAATAAAATTCTGAATAGCTGAATTACAAGACTTTGCAAATCCCTGCCTCAATCTCCCAACCCGTCCGCTACTGAATTGAGCTCCTTCTACCTCGAATTCCTGATCATCAAAGCACACAGGCTCACAAACTCGAATTTCCCACGCAACAGTTGAGTGCCGATCACTCCAGGGCGATAAAAGATTTGCGCAGAGCACGGACGGCAAGAACAGGGGAATGATACTCATAAATGTCAAACCCTAAAATAAAGGTTTCCATTATCTAGTACAGTTGTAGAAGCTGGCGATGATGTTTCTAGATCTTTCTGGATTTCTGTAGATATTTCGCATTCAATGGAAACGGATGCTGCATACGTAACTTCCCCATGGCGGCAGACGCCCATTGCTTATCAGCAGCAGTCTTCGATACGAAGTACTCGAATCATTTAGAATTTACAAGAGGAAACGAAATGACGAAATCTGCATGTGACTACAGCTGATTTTACCATTAGTATAGAAATCAAGCATGAGAACGCTTCAAGCAAACATAATCTTCTCCAAATACATCTCCTACTGCAGAAACGAAGTGCCTTCGCAATTCAAGTAGCAGGCCCTGGATCATCTACTGTAGACAGGAAACTAAGAGGAAGTGATGTGAACCCACAAATTAGCAGTTGATAATCCGTTGTTTACAATTAGGGTTTCTTCTGAACTTCCTCCTCGGGAAGTTTTAGAGCCCACTTCCAATTCTGAGTATTTGTACACACAAGATGTATGATCAAATTAATTCCCATTGAAGCTCCTGATTCTTGAAGCTGGTATAAAAGCGTTGCTTGCTGAGTTCGGAGACGTCGGTGGGTTTAGGGTTTGTGGGATTGATAACGATGGGGAAGAGAGGACAGAGAGCCTCGGAGCTCACCCTCGTGTGTGTAATTCAAGCTCTCGTAGGCCTTGAGCTTCTTGTGGAATTGCGCAACGATGTTTCAATACGCGGCGTTCTCGATGATTGCGACAACGCTATGAAGTATGACACCACCATCTCTCTCTGTGCCATTCGGGTTTTGCGGTAGCCATTTTTGACCTAATCCTCAGCCAATGTCATCTTCTGATTCATTTGTTTGCTTGCTTGTTGCAGTGTGATTATCAAAGAGGCGGTAATCGAAGACGTCGAGGTTGTTAATCGTCCTAATTTTTTCAGCTTTTTCGTTTTCCCATCATCTGTAATCTGTAATTTGTAATTATGTGTAATATTTGTGTTTTCCCATCGTTTCAGTTGTCTGCAGTTGAGCCTGTCTGCATCTCGTTTCCAACAAATACTCTCTTGAGTGCAGGAATTAGGGTTTACAATATTTGGATTTTACTCAGCAGCCTTGATACCTGCGAATGTTTTGAAATATTTCTTTGTTTTAGCAGGGGGTTCAGACGCAGCTGCCACTTGTGTTTCTAAGAGGTGGCAACATACGCTTTGTGCATATTCCAGAGAATGTGGACATCATGAAACTCGTGGAAGAGAGGGTGAGTATTCTAGGGTACAACGATTTTATTAGTTATGTTTGAGGACGCTCTCTTCTTACACCCCTAGATCTGGTCTTAAACTCTTCGACCATTAGGAAGAACTGATGTTGTGTCCTATTGTACTGTACAGGATTTCTGTTTTTGTTTAGTAAATTGCTCTTTGGTCATTGATTTTTGAAACATTGAAATGCCTGTGAAGCATTCCGTTTCCTCGTTACTGCAAGTCTGCAATCGTGCTATTACTTCAACTTGTCTTTTTATGAGTGACAATGCTCCTGCTCTACAGCGTCTACTACTTGACCAAGCTGCAACTGCCTACATGGGAGGAAAAGGAGCACCAGCCCCAAAGCCTACTCCAAGTGTGGGAACTGTTTAAGCAAGCCGCTGTACTCAAATCGTGATGAGGTAAGGTAACCAGTTCTGAAATCGCACAGGCTTTAAAATCACCTACCCTACTTAAATGTACACTGCTTGTACATGTTGCTTTTTTATAGACTTCAGCAATGTACAAATAATGTACATTTTAGGGGGTGGCCGATTTTAGAGCCCTATGCCACTTCAACTTCAAAATTTCATAACTAAATCCAAAAAGCTTCAAAAAATATGAAACAACTTGGGTTAGATGCCAATTCCTCTTGTCTTTCAAAGAAAATTTACTGAAAATTATTTCAAGAAGCTTCGCCTCCCCGAAATTCACTTTCAGCTCTTAAATGGGCGATTTTTGGACTTGTTACCTTAGTAGTGACCCAATGCTTTGTTCCTCAACAAAGTAATTAGAGAACGTTATCAATTTATCATTCCTCATCTTTTCACACGCTGATGTTGAAAGCATGTTGGGAAAATGTTGGAAAGCAAGCTTGAAAAGGTTTCCGAGGTTTTGTTGCTTATCACTACCAGTCTTGATATGATACTATTCTTATTAGATTGTCCTTCACAAATGTCACCTGATCCTTTCACTGATCTTACAATGACATGAATGTGAACTGATTACGAATGTGATCCAGGTCGACGATGTGGCAGACATTATGGTGGAGGATTTCTTTCATCAATTGCTGCTGGAGAACAGGGAAGCAAAGGTGCCGAGACTGTTGTACGCATATAATCTGTTCTTGAATTCTTGCGTTTCGCACGATTACCATGTCTATTACTATTTGCTTTGTAGTAGGGGTTCCCACTCTTGTTTCGAATTGCTTGAAATCTGCAGGCAACTTCAGCAACAGCAGTCGTTCATCATATAAAGAATGGAATGGCAGGATTTTTGTTGATGAAGTTGTGGTCTTAATTTTTTTTATGCATTTTGAAACGAATCTCCTGTAAAAAGTTTCTCATATTTTTGACATTTTGAAACCAGATGTTGTAGACTACCGATGAAAATATGATGATTGTGGATATTTCATCGTTCATACCTATGATTAGTCTTGTATTTTCAGGGCATTGCACTTTGGAGATTCATAAACATAACAATTTTGGTTGGAAAATTTTGATTTTATTATAATGCTTGACACATGTTTGTCGATGCTTGGAAACTTATCTGGTAAGCTTAACCCCTAAATGACCAAAGCCTTTTTTGAGCTTCTTGGAGTTTGCCCAAATTTAAACAAAAAGCCCAACTTTTTACATAAGTTTTATCAATTTTCTTTTACTGGATCTGTACAAATTCAAAGTACACGTGTTATGGATTACATTGGAAAAGAAAATACAACATCACTTATGAATTGAAAGTTTATAATGTTTGATCAAGAGGTGTTAAATTGTGTTTAAATTGTGTATAGGAGTCTTCTCCATCGTCAAGGTGTTCAGTCCCTTTCATGGATGGCAATAACTTTAATACTTCCACCTTGGTGTGAGTTTCTCTTTGAAACAGAGCATTTAAATGAGTTATTTTGTATTCAATTGTAGCATATTTAATTTGTGAAACTATCCATGCAAATGTAGTTTACCTTTGTGAAAAATGTTTCATCACTTACTGTAGATGTTTGCCATGAACTATAGCAGGTTTGCATAACATAATTTTCAATACATAAGATGGAAACGTCCAAACCTATCCAAATAAGCATCAAAACAAATGGTCAATATAGTTGGAGGTACCTTTTTTAAGAAAAAACAGTGTTATAGTATTAGCAAGTGAAAGTCATGAAACTTTTTTAAGAAGAATTTTTTGATAAAGACATGTAATTATTATGAATTTTTAAGGTGGAGGTCCCGTATACCATTGAAGCCATCACATATTCTAATCATATAACCGAAATTTAGAGATTCAACAAACAAACAATCATAAAGTTAATTATAGGAATGGTTTAACCTCTAAAGGCATATTGTCCCTTCAACAAATTTGAATTTTTAAAATTTTAAAATTTTGAATTTAAAAAAAAATATATTTTCTCATAGATAATATTTTTGTCTACTTGGAAAATTTTTATTCCTTCCATTTGGATTTGTTATAAGAAAGATGGGCAATCTCGTTTTTGGGGCAATTAGAGCATCTTTTTGAAGAAATAACTTGTAGATTTGTTTTTTAATGCAATTTTTATAACTTTTCAAAAAAAAAAGTTCCACATGGTTTAACCTCTAAAGTTCCATGATTGTGTTTTCCCTAAAAACTCTAAAAAATTGCCATTTTTAGTACAAGTATCTAATTTTTGAAAAAAAAACTTTTTTTTGACACATGTAACCATAAAATCTTGTAGTATGCTAACTTGAGAACATGTGGCACAATTTTCAGAAATTTTCACCATGTGGATTGCAAGATATAGGCATTCAACTTCACTAAAATCATTTTTTGGGTCCTGCAAAAAAATAGTGCAGCTGCACTTCACAAGCTCACTTTTCGATGAAAAAATGTCCAAAATGGTGGTACTTCTATGGATTATTTTTCCTAAACATGTTGGCTACATACTTGAAATTTTTACTTCATTTGGAATTGTACAATATATAGCAAAAAATAGTAAGTAGATTGTAGTAGAGAATGATTCAAAATACGAAATTGTCAAGCAAATAATTATGAAACTGAAAAATGCAATCTCAGTGGTTACAATGTTTAAATAACCAATCTACACCCTAAGATTTTATTTTTTTCAAAAAGAATGGAAAATTGAGTAAGATAAAGGATTTTAAAGTTTACTTTAGAGAAAATAATTCATAACTACCCTCAAACTAAAAATCTTCATAATTTTTGACTCATCGATCCAAATGGAATGATCCAAAGCTTTCCATATATATATATATATATATATATAACTCTAGAAAACCAATTTCAAATTTTTTGTTTTTGAGAACAGTGGTTTTTTTTATCTGCTTGGACTACCCAATTCCAAAAAAAAATAACATATTAGGCCATAACTTTTGATTCAATGATTTTCAAATTTCATGAAATTTAGTGCATATGAAAGATATTCCTCATGCCTACCTTTTATTAAAATTTCAACTTAAAATATAAAAATCTCTAGTCACATGTATCAACCCAAAATTTCTATACATCTAAAAGACGCATGCCGGTCCTTTAGGGGTTAATTTGCTTGCTAGAACAATCTCACCATTGGGATTGGTGCATTTTAATTCTATTTTAGAGATATTAATAATTTAGATTTTCCTTTTATCTTGTACCTACTTCTACTTAATAGTTTTTTAAAGAATGAAAATTAAATTTTTTCTAATTTTATTTTTTCCCTAGACTCTCAACTCAATTCTTCACCATAAAGATTTAAATCTCAAAACTTTCTAGTGCAAAGAAATTAAGTTAAGGAGGTTCAAAGTCAAATAATCTGGTCTTGCTATGTCAATTATATTTTTTCACTTTAAATGCAAATATCTTGCAACCTGTGCGATCAAAAATTCAAAAAAAAATTTATACATTTGTTTTCTAGTTAGGTATAAGATCCTACAGTTAGATGTGGGGAAAAAAATGATTCTTTGCTATAGATATGGAAATTTTGAATGTTTTTTGGCAGAAAAAAGGCCTTGGGCCTTTAGGAGTTAATTGTAGTTTGGGGGGATACTTTCAATAGAAGTCTATCTATTAAGAATGGGTGTATGGACATTTTTGAGTGTTTCACCTTAAATATTAGAAATTGTGCTTATCTTTGTGATTGAATCTATCAATAATTTAGTATTGTGCATTAATAGTCTATGTGTAAATTAGGTGTTTGGAGGTACGTATGTTCAGGTATATGGTATAAAAATAAACCAATATAGAAAGATCATACAGTATGTGAGGGTCAGTTTTGATAAGGGAATGTTGAAATTATATTTCCATGTGAGTTTCTAAGATGTCTACGTCATACTAAACCAAATACAAGATGACATATTACACTTTTCGATTAAACGACTTAATTTAGGTTGGCAATGTGAATTTCACATAAGATGTGTTGCATGTCAACTTATTCAATTAGTGCACCTTGTAGTAATAATACTAACTTGCATAATTTGGGAGTTATGCAAATTATCAAGGAGCACTAATATTTTTCAATATAATATATTCATTTATAGTGTAATAATTTTTCATTTATATTCATTTGTAGACATTCATTTGTATTTATATTATATATGTTCATCTATTTTCATCAAAATTTCATCTATATATCAATTAGAACACATTCATGTAATATTCCTCCAAACAAATAGGGAAGAATCTCACATGCAGAGTAGGGAAGAATCTCATATTAATAGTATGAATCAATGCTTGACATGAGGTCTCAAATCTTTCTAAACATTAATGCCTTAAATCACGGGGTAGTCCAAATCTTCATAAACACGCTAACAATCATCCATCTTAAATGTAGATGCCAGAGCACTCTGAGGTTGTTGCAAAAATAGATTACAAAATTAAAACTTAAACACTTGTTTCAAAACCAAAATCTGAAGAAAAACATATTGTAAGATTCAGTGTAAGTGATTTTACTAAATTAATACACTGAGGAAGATCTTAAATGATACCGATAACAATTGATGTAAAAATGATGTAATGTTTTACCCTTAGGTCTTGTTTACACCAAAAATTTTGGATTAAGCCCAAAGAAATGAGTGTTTTGATTTGGAAGATAGCTAGGTACTGATACGACAAATAATTTACAACAAAATATCCATCATCGAGGAAACAACTCTGCATGCATCCCTTGGATTTCCGTCAAATTGATCTTTTATTCTCCATCCTTTTCAACCCCGGTTCTCCCCCTTTTCACTCCCTTTATCCTCCCCCCCCTCTGGTTCGTTAGCCTAACTGCCTTAGCCACCAAGAAAGCTATAACTGGTCTGTTTTGATAACTACCCAGGCCTAAAACTACCCTGGCTAGTATAAACTACCTAAACCAAAATAGCCCGACTCATTTCCTCCCCAGTCTCAGAAGTCGAAATGACGCACTGTGACTGCTCGAGGCGGCTCCTGTACAGTTTCAACTTTGACCCGTTATACCACTTCCGTAATATAGTTCCATCCGAGGTACTTAGCTTATAAGACCCGTTATCATTTCTTTTGTAAATCGCAAATGGTCCCTGCCATTTTGGGCGGAACTTTTGCCCATGTTGTTTTATCAGCCATTGGTCGATCATCATGACTAAGTCTCCACGGTGGAATTTGACGAGTTTCTTCGCAGCGTCATGTCTAGCTTTCCTGAGTCGCTGCACTAACTCGTACTTTTGCAAGGCGGCCCGCCGCGTTTCGTCCAGCTTTTCCAGCATGAGAATCCGGTCTTGTAGCGACTCGGTATCACCTAAATTATGATGTACCGAGGTTCGTAAAGAAGGGAGCTCCAGCTCGATGGTGACTGTGGCCTCGAAACCAAATGCTAACTGAAATGGTGTATGCCCTGTGGCGGTCTTATGAGCGGTGCGATACGCCCATAGTGCTTTGCCAAGGTGTAAATCCCACTCTCTTCGCTTCTCCAATATGATTTTTCCGAGGATATTAGTCAAAATTCCATTCGTTTTTTCAACAAGTCCATTTGCCTGTGGATAGTAGGGGCTTGATCTTCGATGCTTCACAGACATTTTACTCAAAAGAGCAGTTATTAATTCGTTCACAAAATGAGTTCCTTGATCTGTCACGATCTCCAGAGGACAACCGTATCTGCAGATGATTTGATTGAACATGAACTCCGCTGCAACCTTTTGAGTGCATTTTTTGACTGCTGCGGCTTCCGCCCATTTTGTAAGGTAATCAGTAGCTACAATAATATACTCGTTACGCTTCGCTGTTAGTGGAAGAGGACCGACGAAGTCGACGCCCCATTTCTCAAATGCACCTGTGGGGAAAATGGGGTGTAGTTCCATGTATGGTGTCATTCTCTTCCCGTAAGCTTGACACTGTGGGCAACTTCGGCAATAGCGATTAGCATCGGCAAAGAGAGTAGGCCAAAAATAACCTGCCTGTAGAGCTTTCCGAGCAGTAATATCTAATGCAAAGTGACCACCGCAAGCTCCCTCGTGAGATTGCACTAATACTTCCTCAGCCTCCTTTCGTGTTACTGCTCTTCTCAATACCCCATCTTTCCCGGCCCGATATAATTCATTCCCAATTAGAGTATACGGTACGCTTTTCCGTCGGATGTTACGTCGTTGTTGCGCGTTCAGCCCTTCCGGTAGAGTCAGGTCTCTCAAGTATTCGATAATCTCACAATAGTCGAACTCTGGGGTCTCCTGTGCTTCTCCGATCGTATAACATTCGGACTCGTCCGATATCCCGTCTGTTTCTTCATCAGTGTGCCTGGCCAGCTCTAGTAATAGTCGTGCATGTTTGGCCCGAACTCCTTTTTCGTGCTTGACTTCTAAGTCGTATGTCTGTAACGAGGCAATTAATCTTG
Source organism: Neckera pumila (assembly GCA_963969595.1). NCBI lineage: Eukaryota > Viridiplantae > Streptophyta > Bryopsida > Hypnales > Neckeraceae > Neckera > Neckera pumila. The sequence continues at coordinate 6,644,087 of OZ018409.1, forward strand.
CTGCTCGACCTTCTGGGGCTGCTTGTTGAATCAATTGCTTCAACCCGTCGTTCTCACATTGTACGAGAGTCGAAAGCGGACTAGATAACAAGTAATGTTTAAATTTGTTGCACGCGTATAGCAATGCTACAGCTTGTTTCTCTACTGAGGAATACCTCCGCTCACAGGATGTAAGAAGTCGGCTTGCATAATAAATAGGATGAGCTCGCCCTGCTTCGTCATTCTGCATTAATACTGTCGCAACTGCATGTTCGTTAGGTAATGAATTTATTATAAATCATCGGGTCCAGTCAGGTCCTCTGACTACAGGGTATTTGGAAAGCTTTTCCTTTATATACGCAAATGCCTTCACCTGCTCCTCTCCCCAGAGAAAAGGATTAGCCAGGCTTATCAACGAACTAATGGGCCTCCCAACTCCAGCCAAGTTGGGTATAAACCGGCTGTGACAGACAGTCATACCCCAGAGGCTGGATACTTGTTCGTGATTAGCAGGTGGTTCCATTTCCAAGATTCTTTTCACTTTATCCGGATCCACCTTAATGCCTTCGGCCGATACCACATGACCTAGCAGATGCCCTTCTTCAAACCCTAGTTTACATTTTTCGGGACTCAACGAGCTACCGTGTTCACGCAATCTTTGGAATGTGGAACGCACATTTTCGAGGTGATCCACTCGTTTTCCATATATGGCGAAATCATCTAAATAAACACGGATAAACTTTCCAATGAATGGGCCAAATATTTTCAGCTGTAATCTTTGAAAAGTACCACCTGCATTGCATAGTCCAAAGGGCATCCTCAAATATGCATATGTTCCCCACGGGGTGGTAAAAGTTGTGTACAACACGCTGTCAGGGTGAATTCTCACTTGATGATATCCTGCATATCCATCACAAAAGGAATACAACTGGTGCCCTGTCACCTCGTCGAGTAATTCATCTATATGCGGCAAAGGATGACGGTCTTTCTTTGTAAAACGATTGAGGGCTTTATAATTGACGCATACTCTCCATTTGCCCCCTTTTTTTGGGACGATGACAACAGATGATACCCATTCTGTGTTCTTGACTTCAGTCACAAAACCTCCCTCTAAGAGTCGGTCCAGCTCTGCTCGTAGCACTGCCATCCTGTCTGGGGACATCCTTTTCCGCTTCGAGCGCACAGGCTTAGCTCCAGGAACCAACTCAATGCGGTGTTCATCTAGAATGATAGCGGGTAAATCTGCATGCTTACTTACAAACAGATCTGCATATTCAATAACCAGTGCTTCCAAACACGTACGTTCATGGTCAGATAAGGTTGGCCCGAACTTGACCATTTGCAGTAACTCCTCCCCCCTGGTCGGAACTATATTTGGATCCTCCAGGTGAGGTATTGAATCACTAATTACTTGCGGAAGGACTTCGATTGCGTATATTTCCGCTTCAGAACTGCTATCTTCATCGGAATCTGTGGATATATCGGTATCCCATGAAGTCTCGTCCATTCCGTCGGATTCTCCTTCGGAGGTTATTTCTGGAGAGCTTGAGTCAGATCCGGGAACCACTTTGATGCTCACCCGATTGAAGGCTGAACCAATCTTCATGCGTCCTTTTTCCCAGTAGTTAACTGCCTGTACTTGTCGCAACCAGGGCCTTCCCAAAATTATAGGATAACCTCCCTTTCCATTCGAAATATCGAGAACATGGAAGTCTATTTTGACTGTGACCCCGTTCACTGTGATCGACATCTGACGAATCAAACCCATTGAGCGAACACACCTTTGATCGGCCACTTTTAGACGTAAAGTAGATGATTTGTCGGGTTTGAGTCCGGTTTCATGCAAAAACCAACTTGACATAACATTTACTGCACTACCTCCGTCTATCAGGCATCCAACGACTTGATGTCCATTTACTGTAGCTCTCACTTGGGGGGATTTGCAGTCTCCGCTCATGTTGTCGGTCACATTGACCTCTGCTACAGATCGGGTTCGACGAGTATTAATGCTTTGCCGCAACTCTCGGCGAAGCGATGGGCACTTTGCCACCAATTGCCCGACCGTAATGTTGGCTGCCTGTGTGCCGAGGTCTTGTAGTATAGAATATTCTCGTTGTCCCCGACTTAAAAGTATGTCCTCCATACCTATTTTCCTTCTCGGTTTTCTGACAGAAAGATGTCCCTCTGATTTTGACTTCTTGCGGACATGTTGTTCTGGATCTTTTGGCGGGCGACCTCTTTTGGCCATCATGACTTCTGGCTCAGCTTCCACAGTTCTGTCGATTAACTGCAACAGATTGACTTCAACTAACGTTGTTGTTGGTGGAGAAGTTTCTTTGTTCAATTCCGGGTAATCACTCCGGTAATGTCCCTTTCGACCACATTGATGACAGGTGACAAACTGTACTGATCTCACGGGGTTGGGTCGATTGTCCCCGCCTGGACTTTTTGATCGGCCTCCGCTCTGACTTTGCAGTAGGAATAGTTTCAGATCTCTCATGTCTGAGACCAGCTGTGATATCTCAGGATCTTTAGGATTGTCTTTGCTGTTGGTTCGACAGAGAGTGGTCTGGGTGACGGCAGGCAGCACTGGAGACTTGGTGGTCGTAATCAATGACATAGGTACCTGGTTCGGCGCTGACTGGGGAATGACGCGAATAGGTTTTGCCGGAATCAACCCTGCAGTGATAACTGATGCATCTGCTCCGGATAACGGAGAGCGTATGCTATCTAAATTTAATTCTTTCCTTTGTGCTATCAATAAGGCTGCTTCAAAAGTGGGCGGATCTTTCCATGCAACAATTTCCTGAATCGACGGTCTTAGCCCACTGATGAAACTTCGAAGAGCCAGTGCATCAACGCTCCTCATGTTTACATCAGCTGCATTATGATATTCTGTTTCATTCTCAAGATGCACAATTGTCATTGAATTAAGGCTGCGTTGAATTCAAGCTTGGAGTTCTCGAACTCTTTCACTGAAATGTCGCACTCGCTCCTCAGGTTGTTGTCGAATCAAACTTAGGGTTCCCAAAAGACTTTGATAGCTTTCACGCTCCTGAAATTCCGATACCAAAGCTGTGGTTAGACCTAACCAAGAGGATCGAGTCGAAATTGTTTGCCTGTTGTACCAGTAAGACACCGTGTCGTCTAAATGTATCGGTAATAATTCCAACCAATTTTCTTCAATTCGATCTCCATTCGCCATGCACGCGCGTTTAAATTGTTTCAAAAAACGTTCGGGATCTTCTTTTTCGCGGCCGGTGAAAACCGGTATTGCTACCATCTTTCTATTTGAATTGACGTGTAATTCGACTGTCTGTGGCTCTGATTATTCTGTATCTTGCTGTATTTGAAATTCGGAACTCAGCGCTTCTTGAGACTGCGTTTCTCCTTGCATGTAATTGTGACTCGAATTTATAACCCACTTATCGGTGACGCCACCACCCACCAGAATACCGAAAGCACCTGCACCAGCAGAGGAACACTTGTCGCTCTTCTATCGGTAACCTGACTACTCCTGTTTTTTTGCTGTTGCATCTGCCTCCCAATTTTGCCCTCGTGGAATATGAAAGATTTCCACAGATTTGAATTCGCCCGTTAATCGCTTTGCCACTTCATAATAAGGTTGTAATTTTTCAGATTTTACATCCCAGTTTCCAGCAACTTGGTTACAAATTAATTTGGAATCGCCTCTAATCTGAATATGACACACTTTCTTTTCCTTTGCTATTTCCAAACCGGTAACCAGAGCTGCATACTCTGACTGGTTGCAGGTCAAGCCTTTTCCTAAATCCTGATGATACGTCTCCTTCACGCCGTTGGGATTTTCCAAAATAACTCCAGCACCTGACCCAAACTGTTTTGAGCAAGATCCATCGAAGTTAAGTTTCCAGGGCTTCATCTCACTTCGTTTGCCATCGTTAAACGTGTAGTAACTTCATTCGTCTTACTAGAGTCAATCACAATTCTTGATAAACAAAAGAAGGTTCTGCATATGAGCCTTCTTCTGCGAAAAATTGTAGGTTAATCTCGTCATATTGCATCGATTCATTGTAGCGAGCTAATACGTCAAGGTAGCTCTCTGGGGCGTTCTGAATTCCGTATGAAATATGTTCGATCTCGGGTGCCTGCGTGGTCTCTTCAAGTGTTTGAGCTGCTATTTCTACAGACTCTAATGTTAGATTAACGAGATCCTCCACCTAACGCAGGTTTTCTTCTTCTTCTGTAGTTTGACGAAGGCACATGGTTACAGTCTTTTCTTATACTCTCAGAACTTAATTATCGCAACTTACTCAGCTCTCACCCTTTCGACAGTCCTCGTGTCCCGGCAACGGAACCAAAGATGATACGACAAATAATTTACAACAAAATATCCATCATCGAGGAAACAACTCTGCATGCATCCTTTGGATTTCCGTCAAATTGATCTTTTATTCTCCATCCTTTTCAGCCCCGATTCTCCCCCTTTTCACTCCCTTTATCCTCCCCCCCCTCTGGTTCGTTAGCCTAACTGCCTTAGCCACCAAGAAAGCTATAACTGGTCTGTTTTGATAACTACCCAGGCCTAAAACTACCCTGGCTAGTATAAACTACCTAAACCAGAATAGCCCGACTCAGTACCAAAGCTATCATCCAATCAAAATACTCCATTTCTTTGGGCTCCAACCCAAAAATTTTGCATGTAAACATGTCCTTGATGAATATTTTTGTAAACTATATTATTATTATTTTAACAGAGGTTTCCTGTTTGAATAATATTGATATCTATACTCTTGGCAATAGTGTCCACCAAGAGTAAAAACTAGAGCTATTTAAATCAATTAGAGTGAAGGTATCGCTGAATATAATTATTATTAGTGTACTGGTAAATGGTACTGTAGAATGGGCAGGACGTCTAGTCGGCCTCCCTGGACCGTACGATGCCCCCCCTCCCTCTCAACCGCCACGATTAACTCCTCCCCACTATAGCGGCCTCCCTCTACAGTACTGATGTGGGAAAGCCATCTCATAGCCCTCGTAGTATCCCCACTTTAGGTCTCCGTTCTCCTTGCTCTTCGTTTTCAAGCCCTTCCTTCGCCTTCTCTCACCTCCGTTACACCGCCATTTGGTTTCACTCCGTTACTCTTCGTTTTCGAGCTCCAGCCCAAGCTCGTGGTCTCCCGTTTTAGCTCCGTCGTTTTCTCACACACTCTTCAGCCATCATGTCAGGGTTGGAAGAAAGCAACACGCCTGGCGTTACGCAACCGGACGAGAAGAAGCCCCTCGATGGCCAAGGAGGAGGGGGCCAGCACATCAACCTCAAGGTCAAGGGACAGGTTCGCCACGACTGAGCTCGCAAGTTGTTTTTTCTCGTTGATTTTTTTCAGCCTTTGGGGGAGAAAATTCGGGGGAGTTTGGTCTGAATTTGGGTTTGCTGGCACGATGTGGCTCTCCGTGTGGGGTTTGAGTTTTGGGTGTTGGTGCATGTCGAGTTTGTACAGTACCCAACTGAAAAATTTTGCGGCAATTCTTTTGGTGGGTGAGAGAGTAGCCGCAAATAGTTTTACTAGGGCCCTGTACTGAGGAAATTAGAAGGAATTCGGTTTGTTTGGAGGTCGAGTGATCGGAGTTGTACTCCGCCTTTCGTGGTGTTTCGGTGTCTGCGTTTCGTATGCGTGATTTTTTTTTAAAATCGATTTTGGGTTTGGTTCGATTGTTTGGAAACTGAGTAATCGTTTGTTCCCTGAATTTTTTTAGTGTCGGTATTTGGATGGAGTTTGTGAGGGTCTGATGTGTACGTTACATGCGTGGCGTGAGATTTGATGCGAAGAGGTTCTCGGAAAGCAGGGTCAGGCGGATTAAAAAAAATTTAGGCATAATAGAGGCGTTGGTTGGTGAACTCGGGTTCATCGACAGGTTTCTTTGACTTGAGCGGCTTCTAGAGTGTAAGTCAGTAAGGTTTTCTGTTCGCCATTTTTTTTACGTCGGTAAATAGCTTGTTTTGCCGGCCGTTGTCTTTCAGAGGTATACCGTAGATGGACTGCTTTAGTTTCAATGCTGAGAGGTTTTGGAAAGCAGGATTAGGCAGTTGTGTGGCGGGTTAAAACTTGTGTGGCAAGTCATTATGGCTTGGCAAGAAACGTACACTGGTTGTACCATGTGAGGACCACCTTTGCTGTTTCAAGCGCATCTTGATATGCATGTGACGTAGTAAAACTTGTGGGAGCTTACGAAGAATCAGCGTTTTGTAGGATGGAGGGGAGGTGTTTTTCAGGATTAAAAGCACCGCCACTTTGCGCAAGCTGATGAATGCATACTGTGACCGGCAATCGGTGGACCCCTCGTCTATTGCATTCCTGTTTGATGGACGGCGTCTTCGAGCTGAACAGACTCCTCAAGAGGTTTGTTTCTTTCCCCTTATAGGGCATGCATCTATTTCTTGGTTCGATGGCCATGATGTTCTTATTCCGTTTTAATTTTTTCAGAATCATCGCAACCCTGGTCTTTTCGTTTTGGAGAGGGTTTTACGTTGAGACCTTTTGATCCCAGTGTTTTCTGTGATGCATTTCTTGCTGTTCTAGTTGATGCATGTATGTTATATTTCTTGATGGAAATGTGACCGGCCTTAATGTGCAGCTCGAAATGGAAGATGGGGATGAGATCGATGCCATGCTTCACCAAACAGGCGGAGCGACCTGCTGATAAGACTATGGGGTCGTGAACATCTTGTGTATTAAACAGGCACCATTCTTTTTTTCAAATTTTGGTGTTTTGCAGATCAAACACTTCCGTCTCTCTCGGATCTGTGTCAGTTACAGATAGTCTTCCAAGTTTTCTCCGCTTGTTTTACTTCCTGCTAGGAAAAAGAACTCTACTGAGCAAGGATATCAGTTTGTAGTGGCGATGTTCAGAAAGGAGGAGAATCAGCAGATTGGCTTCCTCCTTCCAACCTCCACTTACTTTCATAGGCTCAAGGGTATGCAACGGATGGTCGTCCTCTCTCTACGTTGCTGCAAATGGCGTTTTGACTTCCACAGTAGCCTGCACTTGCGTTGGGACATTATGATATACACATTCATGTGGAGTTGAACTGTTCCGTCTAATGACCATGATGTTTCCAACCAAGCTCGAGTACGTTGTGAGCGATGTTTTGACTTTCTACCATGACGAATCAGTTGATTTATTGTAGGCATATTTCACTGACTTGGTTTTTATTAGAAAGTTGCATAAAACTTTTCTTTTTTATTTCTCATGCTCTATTCGTTCCGGAAATGGAGCCTTTGGCCGCTATATCCTGCGCCCTTTCATCACTACGATTGCGTTTTGTAAGTGATGATACGATTTGTGTTCGTTACTGTTATTGTACAGCGTGGATTGTAATCCTCATTACATCCTGCTGAAGGTTTTGGCTTCGAATATTGTTGGGGCGATGGGAGCAATCAATCAACAACTGAACTGATGTTCGTTTGTATGTACTTCTTTTGTTCAAGGTTTTGGACTGCCTATCTGCCTAATCTGAAAGGTCTCTTGGTCTTCTGCTTTCTGTTTCTTGTTTTAAGTTCCCAAAATGAATTCGTTTTGAAAATATATGTGACGAGTACCTGATAGCCTTTTCTCAAGGATTTTGGAGGTGGCTTTCTGGTTTCTCAGAGAGTCTCGAGGCCTTCAGTGAGAAATTAGGGAGTCATGATATCCTCAACTTCCCTTACAAAGAGGCGGTTGAACGCAATCACTTGGAAGAATGAGAATTTGGTGCTATCAGCAAGTTGACCCATTGTGGTTCTTTTTGCCATACTTCGGCTTTCTCAAAATCAAACTGTGCTTGGTCCGTGGTAAAAACTGGAATTTTGAAATTAAAAATTGAAGTTTATATGGTAGATGCAGCATTGTTATGTTTATGTGCATCATTGGTCATTGTATAATTAAGAATGGGGAAGGTACACATCAAATCACCTGTATTGTGGAGTGCATTTTGTTATTGAGGTAGAGTCAATTGAAATTGTTAATTTAAGAATAGTATACACTAGCACTACCCCTTTTCATTCCCTTTAACACTAACATTCGTATAAGAAACTTTTTATACATCTCAAAATGATTAGAGTTCCTCTCTTTAACCCCTAAAGGCTCAAGGCCCTTTTTCTGCCAAAAAACACCCAAAACTGCCATTTTTTTAGCAAAGAGTGAAAAAAGATTAAAAATGTTTTTTTTTGCACATCTAACCGTAGGATCTTATACTTAACTGGTATGAGAATGTGTGGAAAAAATTTCAGAATTTTGGACCGCACAGATTGCAAGATATCTACGTTTAAAGTAAAAAAACAAATTTTTCAACACATTGTGGGACTGGATTTTCTGACTTTTAGAACATTTTTAACTTAAAATTTTTACACTACATAGTTTTGAGCTTTAACCCCTAGAGGACCAACATGCATTTTTTGGCTGTATAGAAATTTTGGGCAAGTACGTGTAATTAGAGATATCCATATTTGAGGCTCAAATTTTAAGAGAAGGTGGGGACGAGGAATATCTTCATGCGTACCGAGTTTCATGACATTTCAAAATACAAGTCAAAAGTTGTGACCTAATATGTTACTTTTTTTCATAACTGGGCAATTTGGGCAGATCAGAAAAAATCATTTTTTCCGGAATTTTTTTTAAATTGGTTCTCTACATTTATATACACTTAAAAAGCTTTGAGTCATTCCATTTCAATCAATGAGTCAAAAGTTATGAGGGTTTTTGGTTTGCCGGCAGTTATGGATTGTCTACTCTAAAAAAAACTTTAAAGTCGTTTATTTAACTCAATTTTCAATATTTTTGGGAAAAAAAAAATCCTAGGATGTAGATTGATTATTACAACATTACAACTGTTGGGATTGGCATTTTTAAATTCCATAATTAAATTTTTAACAAATAGTATTTTGAATCATTTTCTACTTCTTTCTACTTACTATTTTTTTCCTATATGTTGTACAATTCCAAATTATGTGAAATTTTCAAGCATATGGACAACTTGTTTACTAAACAAAATTCAAAGAAGCACCACCTTTATCGGCATTTTTCCATTGAAAAGTGAGCTTGCAAAGTGCAACTGCCCAGTTTTTTGCAGGATTGAAAAAATGGTTTTCAAGACTTTGAATGCTTACATCTTATGATCCACACGGTGGAATTTTTTGAAATTATTACCACATGTTTTCAAAATATCATACTACAAGATCCTATGGTTACATGTGTCAAAAATTGTTTTTTTCCAAAAATTTGGTAGTTGTATTAGAAATGGCAGTTTTGGAGCGTTTTTGGTGATTAGATAGTCAAGAAACTTTAGGAGTTAAATGTTTATAGTGGAGACTTGAGTTGACAATCTACCCAAAAAAAAAATTCAAAAAGACTTAATTTTCATTATTGAAAAAATAGTTAAGTAGAAGTAGGTACGAGATAGAAGGAAAATCTAAAGTATTCATATATTTTAGATGGAATTAAAATGCACTAATCCCAATGGTTAGATTGTTCTAGCAAGTAAAATTAACCATGCAAAGAAAAAGATTTGAAAAATTTGAAAAATTACATTTAGAAATGAATCCTACAAGTTATTTTTTTCAAAAAGATGCTTAATTGCCCGAAAAACAAGAATGTCCATAACTTTCTCATAACAAATCCAAATGAAATGATTCACAGCTTTTTAGGTAGACAAAAATATAATCTATGAGAAAAAAAATACTTAAAAAAAAAAAAAAAAAGTGCAAATTTCTTTTGTTGCCCACTGTCCCTTGTTTTGAGCTTATTTGGTCATAACTTTTGTTCCCGGGCACTGATTGTGAAAAAAGTTATATTCCCATAAAGCTAATCAATTTTTCTACCTCCCAAAAAAGTTTCAAAAAATCCGGAGAAAATTTCAGCCTGTAGGTACCTGCCCGAAAACGCATTTGTCCCTCGAAGGGACAACGGGCTTTTAGGGGTTAACATTGACATTCTATATACATTCTCAAAATTATTAGACTCCTCTCTCTAACATTGATATTCTATTTATATTCTTTATACATCTCAAAATGATTAGAGTTCCTCTCTCTAACATTGACATTTTCTCAAGGATAACAATAGAGACTAATGCATAAATAGTGACATCTCTAAATAGAGAATGACACTTGACACACTTCATATACACCAACCATTTCAAAATGATTGGAGTGCCTCTCTCCAACATTGACATTTTGTCAAGGACAACAATAGAGAATTATGCATAAATAGTGACATTTCTCAATAGCAAATGACACTTGATATACATCATGTACATCAACCATTTCAAAATGATTGGAATGCCTCTCTTTAATATTGACATTCTTTTCAGGAAAGTAGTAGAGACTAATGTATGAATAGTAACAGTCTTTATATACACCAAGTATTTCAAAATGATTGGAGCTCTTCTCTCCAATATTGACATTCTCTACACAAAAGCAATGAAGACTAATGCATGAATAGTGACATCACTAAATAGAGAATGATGAATATGAAAGCAATAGAGACTAATGCGTGGAATTCAAAATCGTTGATTTTTTTTTAACCTCTAAAGGACCAGCATGTCTTTTTTGGCTACATAGAAATTCTAGGTACGTACATGTAACTAGAGATTTTCATATTTTTGGTCCAAATTTTATTACAAGGCGGGGACGAGGAATATATTTCATACGTACTAAATTTCATGACATTTGAAAATATGAGTCAAAAGTTATGACCTAATATATTTTATTTTATTTTGTAAATGGGCAATCCGGGGAAATTAAAAAAAAAAAAAATTTCAAAACTAGAAATTTGAAATTAGTTTTCTAGAGTTTTTTATACACGGAAAGCTTTGAATCATTCTATTTTGATCAATGAGTCAAAAGTTATGAGGACTTTTTGTTTGCAGGCAGATATGGATTTTCTACTCTAAAATAAACTTTGAAGTCTTACTGCCCACAATTTTCAATATTTTTTGGAAAAAATAAAATCACAAGATGTAGATTGTTTATTACAGCATTGCAACCATTGGAATTGACATAATTAAATTTTTAACAATTTAGTATTTTGAATCATTTTGTACTACTATCTACTTACTATTTTTTCCTGTATATTGTACAATTTCAAATGATGTGAAAAATTTCAAGCATGTGGCCAACTTGTCTAGGAAAAAGAATTTAAAGAAGCACCACCATTTTGAATTCTTTCATGGAAAAGTGAGCTTATGAAGTGCAACTGTCCTGTTTTTTCATTTGGCCCATAAATGATTTCAACAAATTCAAATGCTAATATCTTACAATCCACGCGGTGGAAGTTTTTTAGATTTTTACCACATGTTTTCAATTCAACAAACTACAAGATCCTATGGTTATATATGTCCCAAAAAAAATTTCAAAAATTGGTACTTATACTACAAATGGCAGTTTTTGAGTATTTTTTGGTGAAAAATAGTCATGGAACTTTAGGAGTTAAATAGAAGATCAAACAAAGATAGAACTTGCCCAGATCAAGCAAAGTCTCAATTAGACTTATTTGTGACTTGTTTGTTGGATAGCGCTGAATTTGAAAAAAAGTAATAAATTAGATTTGGTTGACAATCTTCCAAATATTGATTGCATACCATCAAACCTCTATAGAAGGTTAATCTTTGGTTCTTTGAACTTTGGAATATTTAAATGTTGAATAAATGGATACTCTTCTTCAATTGGAAGTATTGTTGAATCTTTTAATGAAAATTTTTGAAAGATAATTTTTGGTATAGTTAATAATTATTTTTCTAATTATAAAATTTTCCAAATAAAATCATGAGTATAGTTAAAAACGCAAGTCTTTTGTTGATTGAGAATTTTAGCCTCAAGTGTGATCATTATTGACCATTAGATGATATTTGGGGGTCTTGGAGGGCCATTTCAGGCCTGTTCCCTGATCTGCCCAGATTCAATGAATGCCAGTACGGGTGTGTCAGAATTTATTTTTTTCAAAAAATAAAAAAATAAAAATAAAATTACCAAAATATAATTTTAAGCAATTTTTTTTTTTTTTTTTTTTCAAAAAATGACGTGGCAGTCGCTCGACCACGTCAACCAGCTGCTGCTGCGTTCCCGCAGTTTGGGAATGCAGCAGACAACACGGGAACTCAGAGCCTTCTAAGATCCCCAAATCTCATCTAATGTCTAGTAACAAACTCTAAGATATGGTTGGTCCTCATTGACAAGACCTCCATGGCTTTTAAAATGATGTTTATTATATTTTTTTGGACAAACTGACCATAATAATATCTACTCTTCCAACATCTTGAATTCATCTTGAAGAGAAGTTTTAAAATTTTTTATAGAAGCAAACTTAATTAAAGGCGTGTAATCAACAATCTTTTAAATGATAAAATTCTTTTCAAAAAAGAGGAATAATCCATTCTCACTCAACAAAAGGCTTTTAATGTAAAACAATATTAACTTAAGGGAGGTTAGTTTACGACCTCTAAAACGCTTTAGTGCTTTCAAGAGGAGGGGGGGGGGGGGTGCAGAAAACCACTTTCAATAAAAAAAAATGAAGCTTTAATCCCTAAAGTCCCAAGGCCATTTTTCTGTCAAAAACCACTCAAAACTGCCATTTTGGTTGCGTTCACACAAAAACACAAAAAAAAACATTTTCTTAGAATCTAACCGTAGGATCTTGTACTTCACTTGTCAAAATTTTGTCACTTGTCAAAAAGATCATGTGGTAAAAATTCCATGAAGTTTAACCATATAGATTGGAAGATATTAGCATTCAAAGTTGAAAGAGAAAGTTCTTTTAAACACTGACCTACAATTTCAGATGACTTTGATTGCCATTTGTGGAATTGTTTGCACTAAAGACTTTAAATTTAAGATTTTTTATATTGAAGATGTAAGTTGAAAGTCTACAAAAAAATTTCAAAAAAAAAACACTTGATTTTCATTCTTTAAAAGATTGTTAAGTAGAAGTAAATCTAAGATTGAAAAACAAACTAAATCCTTAATAGCTCTTAGATGCAGTGTTTTTTTTCCAATAATTTGGAGCAAAGTTGTACCAAATTTTTGCCTGGCACCAAGGCCTTAGGAGAAAATCAAAGAAAAAAGACCATAAGTCGCCTAAGTTGTTCCAATTTTTGAAATAATTTGGATGAAGTTGCCAACTTTAAATGAAATTCATCCAAATATGCAGATGAAAAAGAAGTTCTATCCAAAATGAATACTAAATATTTGGGCAACATCATTTTTTGGTTTGTTGCCCTTCAACACTACTCCAAAAACCAAAAAAAAAACACTACTTAGATGGGATTGAAATACAATAATTCCAATGGTGAGATTGTTTTAGCAAGCAAACACAACATTCTCAAAAAAAAAAATTGTAAAAAATTGTAAAAATTGCATTTAGAAATGAATCCTACAAGTTATTTTTTCAAAAAGATACTTAGATTGTCCAAAAAACAAGAATGTCCACAACTTGCTCATTATTAGTCCAAATAAAATGAACCAAAGCTTCACATGTAGACAAAAATATAAAATTTTAGAGAAAAAAAAATTAAAATTTACTTTGACTTTTGCTGCCCGCCGAGTTCAATTTGAGGCTTTTTGTGGTATAATTTTTGCTCCCGGGCACATATAATTTTGAAATAAAAATTATATTCTTACGAAGCTAATCCATTTTTCTATCTTATGAAAAAGTTTCACTCAAAATTGAACCCGTAGGTACCTATCTAAAATCTGATTTGTCCCCCAAGGGGACAATGGGACTTTAGGGGTTAATATTGTTGTTGTAATACAGAAAAAAAGCTTTTACAAAAGTATATGCATTAGATCGATAGATAGACAAGATACAAGACATCACTACTAGAAAATTCAATGTCCAAATCAGTAGGAAAACCAAAAAATATATGTTGATTTGGACAATTGATTAGGACATTTTTATTCGGGCATTAATCAACACTTTTATGTTGATTTTATTTTTGGAATTGGTCAAATTCAAATAAATTATTATTATTCCACATAGACTACCACGTAGGCAAAATCCACCACGTCAGAGCTGCCACGTCAACAGATCCTACCAATAGGTAGGACTATAATTTCATAATTTAATTTAATTTTTAAATAAATTTTTTAATTTTATTTTAGTTTTAGAAAATTGGGTACTATTTTCAAACCGATTCAATATATCTAAATATTGAACTTCAAGTGTCACTTACCGTGGTATTAGTAGAGATGAGAACACAAGCCTTTCATACAAGTGGGGAGGTGAGAGATAGAACAAACCATATGGGATAAGTAAATTGGGATGTTGTAGTCTAGGTTTTGTCTATTTCCCAAAACCCAGGACTAAGTATAGGGGTTCCAAAATTTATAGGGAATAGTCAAATAGTCTAATGTTTTGCAGCTAGAAGTCATTTGTAAGTTAAATTGTTATGGGATCTACTCAACAATTTTACTTTGAAAATGAATTAAAGACACTCTTATATCCAAGGGTGAATTTGGTGGCCAGTCCGTTAAATAATGCTATGGACGTATGAGTGCTGTCCCAGTCCTGCCTAGTATTCTAGGGGTAGTTCAAGACAAATTGGCAAGTTTATAAGAGCAATTTGTCATGCATGATCTAGACTTTTAAATGCAACATTTCACATATATATAATATATATATATAAATTCATTAATTACCATGAAGTTTTTTTACCAAAAATAATTTGTCCAGTCACTATTTAGCTAGCCAAATTACTAATTTAGATGAGTATCACAAAGTCCCAGTCCTCTACAACAAATTGTTCCTATACTAATGCAGGGGGAATGAATGTGTGATGCATTACAATTTACAACAATAACAGCAAGACAATTTATCAAACACACAGACACGTCAATCAATCACAGCATTTTTCAAATCTTTCTACTTAACAGTTCTCACTAGCCAGCAAACAAGACAATTTGTCTCACATTACACTCTACTTAACACCCAGTCAGTTCATCTCACCAAGTATTTATCAAACCTACAAATTTTACTCACCCATCGGTTTACAGTATATCCGATTTACACCATCAATTTGTCTGTACATCACCAACTATGAAATCTAAATACTACGGCAAATTGTCTAGGACCGCATACCTATTGTGAACAATTAACTCCCCAGTAACCTTGTTCAAGACAAATGGTCTATCAGATCTCTGATTATAAATCAAATTGAATCTCAGTGATTATGACAATTTGTTTCTAATCTACTTACTGAACTATCAACCTGTGATTTCAACTGTGAAGAATTAAATTAAATCTGAATCTAGACAATTTAACTATCTACGCACAACACAGGATTCAATCACATATATACCAATTCAAGACAATTTGACTTCATACATCAAACTCATAAAAAATATGTCAAATTGTCATACCTGGATCTGCTCATTCAGTATCCGGTTCTTTCATCACCATCTTTTATACTAATCAGTTTAAAAATACAACATATTCACTGACCTTAATTCATTGTTGTAATTTTAGACAACTTATCGCTAATTTCTTCTAAACCTTAGAAACTAGTTTTAATTCTTTATTATAATTTACATTTAATATTTTGTCAATTTGTCTACTTGCAGCCTTGTGCTAACTCTCAATTTTCATCTTAATACTACATAACTCATAGAATAGAAGCAACCTGAACTACGCAAAGAGTATAAATTAATCAAGACAACTTGTCAAAGTTACGATTTAAAGCAAGTCAAGAACTTATTTGGAAGTCAGTCGATCTTCCAAATTGCATCTCTTGCTTTGGCAAATTGTCTCGATCTGCTCACAGCCTCCGCAGCATCCACATTAACGAGCTGGCTGGACAATTTGTCTCCTTCGATTGGTTCACGAGAATCTCACAGACAAATTGACCTCCCTTACTGTAAATTGCTCACTTTTCCTTCATCACAAATACTTGGTCAATTCATCTCTCACACTTATGGCACAGTAATTGATTCAGTCAATTTGTCCACTTATAGAACTACAGACAATTTATCTCGCAGTTCAACAGACCACACAATTCACACAACATAGATTCAACAGACCCACTTATCCTTCATGTTTCAGAAATTCAACAATCCAAATACACACAATAATTCACAGGCAATTTGTTACACAAACCATTCCACCAAACATGAATTCATAACGATAAGTCTAGATACAATTTTACACAGAAAACCTCACACCGAATGCTCACACTAAAATTGCGTCCAATCATTGGATTGTACTAGAATTTGACAAATTGCCAAGTACTACGATCCACTCATTGGATCAAAACAAACAAGTTAATAATTTTAGAATCTTCACAACCAACACACAAACACCAAGAATACAATTAAGCACAAATGAACAAAGAGATCCAATCACTGGATTCTCAAGACAATTTGTTAAATTATTTCACAATTCAAAGGATCCAATCACTGGATCTTGATTGCGAATTATAAAATGCTCAATTTAGTCCAATCACTGGATCTAAATTTAAAGCGTATAAGACAAATTGCTTATGAAAAGTATTATATTTATTGAAGAAGTTCAAAGTACATGAAGATGAAACAACTTGACAAAAACTATTCGATAACCGAGAAAGCGAGAGAGAGAAAATGACAAATTGCCTGGCTATATGCAAAACTAAAGACAACTATTCAAACCCAAAATATAGAGTCAGCTTGCCTTTTGCCATCCTAAATCTTTATATGTTTTTAAATCCTTTCAAATCTGGCAATTTGTCTATCTTACTAATCTATTGTGTGAACTCTTCGTCAATTTGTCTCTATTTACACTATCCACAGCAAATTGTCAGAAAGCAAAAATTTCAAGAGACTACAGATGTGTAGGCTCAAAGTTAACTCCTAATGACCCACGGGAGGTGTTCTTTCAAAATGGGCCAAAACTGCTAACAACTTGAGCAATTTCTTTTCTCACTTTTTCTTGAGATTGGATAGAATATAATTGTAGGATTTTGAAGTAAATATTGAAATTGAGCGCCTTAAAAAAATTTAGATTATTTGACCACACGGTTTAGGAGATATTGACTTTTGAAGTTTTTCTTGAGCCAATGGAATACAAGGCAGCGCACTTTGAAGGAGCATATCTTTGTGAGAATATTCTTAAAATTAGGCCATTTTTGTGCTCAGTGAAAGATTAGAGAGTTGAAAATGTACATGTGAAATTTCATAACATTCCAAGACTTTTACAATTCATGGTCAAGCTTGCAATGCACGGTGGTTATTGAAAATTGAATAGTGTTTGCAAGAGAAAAAAGAATGGGATTCTTCTCCTTGAACTCCTTGGATCTAACTTTTTTGATATGTATTTGAACTTTATGAGATGGGCATGAATCACATTGGTTGGCTGACTTTTTAGTCCATGCCCAAACCCAACACAAAAGAACAAGCTGTAAACTACACCACACCACTTAACTTTGAAAATTTCCACAAGGCGGAGTTTAACTCAAAATTTGATGAAACCAAAGCCATTGGATTTGTATTAGAGTCTAATTTTTAGAAATGAATTTTTTTTTCAAAATCTGAGAACAAGAAGCTCAAAAAACAAGGGCAACAACCAAAAAATGGTCACTTGGGTCAATAGGGGTTAAACGCAAAAATAAAAATAATTGTTGTGAAAGTAGATTTTCAGACCTCATTTTGGCACCGTAGAATTCTATCTTTCAAAAAATTGAACTGAAAAAAGGTAGAAAATCAAGCCAGATTTCATTTCTAAATATTCATTTGACATTTTGAGCCTCTAATAAAAAGTTATTTTGAAATTGTCAAAGAAAATGTCCCTTCCAACTCCTCTCTAAAATTTGTCTATAAATATTGATTGGAGGCTCAAAATCTCAAACAAGTTTTTTGGAAATAAAATTTGGCTTGATCTCCCACCTTTCTTTAATTCAAAGATTCTTGAAAAAAGTTATTTCACTATGCCAAAATGAGGTCTAAAATTCTACTTTTAGGATGTTCAGTGGATTGCTGAATCAACTAAGCAAATTTTGTTTTTGGTCAGAATCAATACAATTGTGCGGATTGCTATTTTGGTCAAGAAATGCATTGGCTGAATAAACACACAAGATTTCATTTTTTCACAATCAACAAAAACTAGTTAATCTAATGTTAATTAGGGCCCCCTTTTCTAGTAGTGCAAGGCAACATTGAAGAATTGCTTCAAAATTGGTATTGACAAGACCAAAAAGTCCCTCATCTTGTCTCCTACTTACCTTAGTAATTGGAGTCTTAGGAAAAATTGCTAAAAATCTATGGAAACTCCCAAAAGAATTTAGAAGCTTCCGGAAGACTATGAAAGCTTTTAAAATACTATGAAAAGTTCTATAAATTTAGAAGAATATCAACGTATCTAGAAGGTCTTTGAATGTCTATGATAGATTGGATATAAAAAACAGACAAATATTTACAAAAATTGTTGTTTGCATTGAGAATGGTAGTTTGAATGTTTTTTGATAAAAAAAAATGGCTTTGGAACTTTAGAGATGAGCTGATAGATATTGCATATTCATAGGCATCGTCTTTTTAGATAATTGTTTGACTCATTAGCTGATATTTCACTAACTCATGACTATTGTTTTCTAAATCCCTAAAAATTCATGAATATATTTATAGAAGAAAAAAAATTCCATCTCTAATGCTAAGAGAAACAATAATAATAAACTATTTTATAGAGATATTGAACTATAAGACCTTGCATTAAATTTGTATGAGATAATATGGAACCGATTTTAAATATTTTGACCATGTAAATTGTAAGATTCTAGTATTCAAAGTGAAAAAAATTGCATCTTATTTCATTCAGGTTTTCATACTTTGAGGCCCCTTTATTTGAATTTTTTGTACTAAAATATTTTGAGGTTGGAATATTTATAGTAGACAATTGAATTGAATAAAATTCTTACTTCAATAAATTCAGTAAAAAATTTCATTCTTGGAAAATTTCTTAAGTAGTAGATTTAAGATGGAAGAAAAAACTAAATCATTAACAATTCTTAAATGAAATTGAGCCTTATGAGTCTTGATAGTGAGATTGTTGTAGAAAGTAATCTACACACTATGGACCTTTTGCTTTAAGAAAATGTGAAAATTCAAATCAAAATTCAAATCCTATACATTTTTTTCACAAAAGATGGCCTAATTGTGAAAAACTGAAATTCTTCTTAATTTTCACAGTATTGATCCAAATAAAATTAATCAAATCTCTTTTATAAGAATTTAAATAAAATGAGTTTTTTTTTTTTTTCTTTAGGTTTGATTACCTTGATTTGTGTATTTTGTATATAAGTAAACATAACTTTTTCTTTTAAGTACCTAACAATACAAAAAATTATTATTTTCTGAAGCTAATACATTCATTTACCTTCAACAAAATTTGGAATAATCACTATAAATTTTGGGTTATATAGATTTGTTCAAAAGCATTAAAAAGTCATTTTGGGAGTTTGAACTTTCTTTCAAATAGTTGTTTTTGTTTGTTGGCCAAATTGTATTTTCCATTTATGACCGTTGTTTTCTTTTATAGTTGTCAATTAAAGTAGTATGAAGTATTGCAGACTTTGGCTATAATTGCGTACTTAATAAGCTTTCTTTTATTAAAGACGCACTTTTTTTAACTTCAACTTTACAATGGAAAGAAATAATATCAATGATAGCAATACAACATTTAATTCTACGAATATGATTAGAACCAAAAAATCTACAGATTTCATTTGCAAATCTACACCACATCATTCATGTATGTTACTTGAAAAAAGTTTTATTCTTGAAAGCTTCTTGAAGGCTACCTAAATACTTTCAAGTTTATTGAAGAACTTCCTAAACAGTAGTATTTGAGGAAGTCAAAGTACAGAGGTTTTCTAATTTTGACAAAAAAAATCCCTTTAAGTTCTATTATTTATTCTAAGGTGTTCGTAATACATTGCTGAGACTTATACCAAGTCCAGCCTTTAAGATTTTCCTCTCAAGTTTTTGTCAGAACTTTAATTTTTTTTTAAAAATTTATATAGATTCTTGTTAATGACATTTTATTTCCAGTTTATTAAATGTAATTTTAGTTTACAAAACTTGATTTAATTTAGTTCTCTAAAAGTTATGAGCATTCAAAATTCTAAAGATACTAAATAAGTAGTGCTCTTATTTATAAATCTTATTTCTATTTTCTAACAAACAATCAATATTTGAAGATGATTAGTGCATGAAAATTTCACTAAAGTGAAATTAGAGTTTCAAAACTATTGAGTATTTTTGAAATTGAAAATTAATCTCTTCTTTCAAAATTCTTTCTTCATTATAATTTTCTTGATTGAGTGCGAATTATTTTTTCTTGTATTTTTTAGTTTTTTCTTATATTTTTTAAGGAAGAATTAAATATTGTGAGGTTATTGCAAACAAAATTCCTAATGAAACCACATCAAAATTGAAAGGATATTTGAGTGTAAAATGATTACAATACGAGTTCAAAGCAAAAACTGCAATAAGAGATCTCAAAGTTAAACATGTATTGATAAGTAAAAACAAAAATAAAAATTAAGTGCAATTGATATTGACAAGAGTGAAGAATAATGTGTCTCAATTTTTATTTATACTACCGGTTAACCCCTACAGGACCAAGGCCTTTTTTTGCCAAAAAATACTCAAAATTGCCATTTCTATAGCAAAGAGTAAAAAAATTCAATCTTTTTTTTTTTGGACATCTAATTGTAGAATCTTATATATAACTAATATGAGAATGTATGGAATAATTTCAGAATTTTAGACCACTGAGATTGCAAGATGTCTGCATTTAAAGTGGAAAAAATCCATTTTTTCAACACATTGCAGTATTCGGTTATTTGACTTTGAACCTTCTTAACTTTGATATTTTGCACTACAGAGTATTGAACATTAAATCTTTATAATGGAGAATTGAGTTGAGAATCTAGGGGAAAAAATTCAAAAAAATCTTAATTTTCATACTTAAAAAAATTGTTAAGAAGAAATAGGTACAAGATAGAAGGAAATCTAAATTATTAATATCCCTTAAATGGAATTAAAATTTACAAATTTGGTGAGATTGTTCTAGCAAGCAAACGAAACTCTGTGGATTTTTTTTTAAATTGTAAAAATTGCTTTCAAAATTGAATCCTACAAGCTATTTTTTCAAAAAGATGTTTTAATTGCCCAAAAAACAAAATTGTCCATAACTTTGTCATAACATATTGAAGTGGAATAAACCAAGCTTTCCTTGTAGACAAAATAATCTTCTATGAAAAACTACCTTTTAAAGAAATTCAAATTTTTGAAAAAAAATTCTACTGTCTCCAAATGAAAAAAAATTATATTATTACGAACCTGATTAGTTTTCCTATCTTTTAAAAAGTTTCAAAAAATCAAGAAAAAGTTCAATTCGTAGGTATCTGCCCAAAATTCCCATTTGTCCCTCGAAGAGACAATGGCCTTTAGAAGTTAATTGCTGTAGTGGCCGCTTTGATTTCAAGGTGTCACTAAAGTCGTAATTTTAGCTTTGAATTTTTTTACTAGTACTTAAACAACCTTGTTGTAGTTGGTTTAATCTACAAGCTGCTTTGTTTGCAATCCAAGCAACCTAAATACAGTACTTTGTAGCGTAAAGCACCATCATTGCATCATAAAACTTTTAAGCCTATATTGGGGCATTGACCTTTGATTGATGACCGGTTAAAGGTTGATATTGGGGTGTAAATATGCATATCATGTCCATGATAAGGGTGAAGATAGTAATCTATTTGATTTGCTCCAAATCAAAGTTTGACAATGTTTTGAAAGTTATTGAAGTCTTGTCAATGAAAACCAATCCTATTTGAGATTTTGACACAAAGCTCAGTAATGACTAAGGATCAATTTAACGATTTCAATTGTTGTCATACAGTTCAACTCAGATTTTTAAGCCTCCACGCGTAACATCAATAAAGTATTGTAGTTTTTTAATGTTTTATATTATTATAGGCACAAAACTCAAAGACACAAAGATGCAACATTGCTCATGAAAATAATGAATTGATACCATCAACAAAAAGAAAACTAAGATGCTTGGTTGCAGAGTGCTTTATTACTACCGGTAATAAGTTACCAACAAGATCTGAAATTCTTTAATTTTACCTAAAACTTTGTTTAACAATACCAAAGTATTGAACCTTCACTTAATTACAAGTAAAAAAATTTATTATTCTAAACTAAAAAAATTATAAATTGTCCATTCGTTAAAACCTATAGCTACAAATTGTCATTTTTCTATACCTTTCATTGTTTGATATACAAAATTCTACAGCATTCAATTTTAGGGTTAACAGACAAAATTGTAAAATATGAATTATGTAACTACTTTTGTTTGTCAACCAAATTGTTTTTTTGACTATCTAACAGGTACATAATTAAAAAGCCTATGTAATTTCAATGCAAAATTCCAAAAGGTTGAATTCTAATCTGACAATATATCCAAATCTATCATTTTCACGCTTGCAATACTGTAGATTTAGCCATATGTACTATTCTCTTTCCCCCTCAACTTCTTGTCTTGAAATACACTGCAATCCATCAATGATGTCCTTATTGAAATTCTAGTCAGACAACATATTCAAATTTGTCATTTTCAAATTGGCAATATCTTGGACTTGGTCATTTATACTCTTTTCTTTCTCCTTCTACTTCTTGCCTTGAAAAATGCTAGAATCCATTGTTGATATTCTTGTTAAATGACTCTTTGTTGCTACAACACCAAGATTCCTCATCAATGTTGATGATTTCCTTCAGAAGTTGTTGACTATGATTCTTCAACTTCCACGTTTTCAACCACTGTCATCTACTCTGATTTGTTGGCAAACTTTTGTGCTACACAATTTTAAAAAACATCACATTTTAGAAGAT
Organism: Neckera pumila; assembly: GCA_963969595.1. NCBI lineage: Eukaryota > Viridiplantae > Streptophyta > Bryopsida > Hypnales > Neckeraceae > Neckera > Neckera pumila. Next base: position 6,666,928 of record OZ018409.1, read on the forward strand.
TCATTGTTGATGTTGATGATTTACTTCAAAAATTGTTGACTAGACTCTTCAACTTTCACATCTTCAACCACTGTCATCCACTCTGATTTGTTGACAAACTTTTGTGCTATACAATATAATAAAAACATCACAATTTAGAATAATACAAATGTAAAAGATTTCAAAGACATGTATATATATTGACACTATTGACAAATTTAAAGATATATTAAATGATGCTTTATTGCCACAACACCAAGATTCCTCATTGATGTTGATGATTTATTTTATAAGTTGTTGACTTTGACTCTTCAACTTTCACATTTTCAACCACTGTCATCCACTCTGATTTGTTGACAAACTTTTTTGCTGCACAATATAATAAAAACATCACAATTTAGAATAGTACAAATGTAAAATTTTCCAAAGACATATCAATATATATATTGCCACCATTGGCAAACTTACAGATCAATATGAACACCATCAATTCTATCTCTTTGTGTTCACTTCTATCTACTACAAGAATTTAGACCTTACCAAGTGGTTTGTGGTGTGTGTTTACCATTTTCACTGCTTTCTATTTGGCCACATCATACACTCAATTGAAGACAAAGTCTATTGCATCAATGTGCACACGCAATGGCATCACATTCCCTCTTTACCTTGCCGTGCAAAATACCATTGCCTTTCTACAAATCACTTCCACCAAATTTTCATTCTCTACACCTTTCATGGGCCCAAGTGCAATAAAAAGCTCCTTCAATTTGTGAATGTGTTTTGACAAACCTTGCCTTCCAAGAACTCAAAGTTTGAATAGACGGAAAAACCATCAAATACACACTTTTTGAACCCTGGCCTTTTCCTCAAATAACCTCATTAGCTTCCCTAAGTTACAATCAAGAATCCTGAACTCATCGGCAAGTTTTGGGAACTTTACTAGCTAAATTCCTTTAATTCCCATATTGAATCCATTTTCAAGTACTGAGCCTGGTTATTTTCTCTATTTTTTTATACTAAATAGAAAATTTGTAGATTTTTTCACTAGTTTTTTGCCAATGTTTTCAAATAGTAAACAAGTTTATTCCAATTCCACCGGCTAACAATGAACTAACTGGTGGTTCCCCAAAACATTGATTATTACTTTCATTTAGAAAATAAGATTTGAGTACAAAATTTGCTAGTAAAATTATTCGGTAAAGCACCCTTCTGAAGATGGATGAAAAGTACCTGTCGTCAGTGACGGAAGTTCGCCACATGTTCATCCATTGTCGTCATCCGCAGGGTTTAGGGTTTTATGTTCGTCCTCATTGTCTCCTGCCATCCAAGCTTCCTCCGCTTGCGCGATCTTCTGCATTTCGTTCTCCGCAATTAGGGTTTCAAATCTACAGTTGTAGTGGTTGTGTTGAGAATTTTCTAGAGTTTCATTTAGTTTTTTGAATTTTTGAAGGAATTAGGACGCAGTGCTCAACCTGCCAATCGATGGAGTAACGTGAAGCGTATCCGAGTTGGGAAACACTCTGCATTTGCTTCGAGGTTGTGTTTTCGTGATTAGCATTCCTTGTAATTCGATCATGCTGCTCCAACGTGCCCGCCAATGGGTTTGTAAGGCGCCGGAGGGGAGTCTTTTCGAGCTGCTGCGTGGATGCAGATCAATCTCCTCCGCCCCATTTGCCTTTGCTCCCAAGAGGGGAGGAGAGGGTGGCGAGAAGGAAGGCGACGTTGACGGAAAACCTACTAGAGCTAAGCGGGAAATCATCAGCGATGAAGAGGTAGAACAGCAACTTGCATCACTGGTTTAAATTTTTTCAAGATTCTAACGACATGTTAAGGGATTCATTGTACCCCTTGTAGTTTATTCTGATGCAATGATAAAAACATTGAATTTTTATCTTTGAACATGAATACGTAATTTTGAATTTCAATAGATTGGGTAATACCTTAAACATTGAATTCTCCCCAAGTCTCTTACATTTCCATGAACTGTATTGATGGTCAGTATCTTTCTATGTGCTGCCGGGTAGTTCTCTGTGTGGGTTAGTTTTTGGTCTAGGAGTAGTTTCTCACTATTTCTACTTGCAATCTCGATTTTAAGGGCAGTTCCTGCGAATAGGGACCTGACCTATGTGTACATGGTTAGAGTTCATTTTGAAGTTTTTGGTTGTTGTCAAGAGAATAATGCAACCCAGCGCATTTCGTAATTTTGTAATTTTTGTAATTTTATTCAATTGATTATGAATTTCCGAAGTCACTTCGGTATGTTTTCTTAGAGAATGCACTAGACTGCTTGTTTGACCTTCCTAACTCCTTTAATCTTTGCGTAACAAGGTTAAAACCGAGACACTTTCCGTGAATGGAATCTCTGCATCTGTTATGTCTCATTGGTTTAAGGTGCTACTTTGAATGAATTATAGATTCATCGTTGGAAGAGCCAGATAGAATTCGGGCATCGACCTTATTATTTCACCTTGGATTGACTTTTCTACTGTAAATGGATTGCAATCTGGATTTTAGGGTGCTGTCTCGCAATAATGCTCACTGTGGGGTTAGACTTCTCCTTTATCAATTTTTTGGCTGGGACCATCTGTGATTTATAAACTTGCTTCTTGACACGTTTGCTATGCAGATTGCTCAAACGCCATTTATATACAATTTTTCGGGGGTAGACCCCGACCACAAAGCGTGTCGGTTGTCCGAGCCCGTGAAGGAGAGAATCTGGAGGTCTTACACCGACAATCCGGAGCCTGTGACAATCGACAGGCTAGCGAAAGAGTATAGGATACGCAAGCAGCGTTTGCATGCTATCATATGGCTGAAGGACATTGAGAAGCAGGAGGAAGCTGCACAAGGGAGTCCGCTGGAGACGGACATCGAAGAGTATTTTGAGAGATTAGATGGGTAAGTTTGCTCACCTTATTAGTTTGGGATATAAAAAACTTTGTTGACGTGTACACACTGTAAGGTGGAGGACGCAGTTTTGCGTCACTTAAGCATCTTAACATGTGCATGAGTTTTATTTTTGGAAGATATATAGATATGTGGGGAAACATTTTGGTACAAGAGCCAAATTTTGGGGAGATCAAATTCTAACACCATGCATGAATTTCTTGTGTAATTGACAGTAAACAACCCCATCTCCGGGCAAAGATCAGTGACCATGAATGTTCAGCCATGTCATGCTTATTCCTCTTGCTAAACTAGTGTAAGAATAGATGAATTGTTGTTGGTTGCAGGAGAGGGGATCAGTTCACGAACGGTTTTAATATGTGTAGAGTGACCTTTTCCATGTGGTGCCCTTCAGACTCAGAAGCAAGTTGTGCTGTTAATAGACGAGCATGTCTGAGAAGCACTGCCAGGCTTCCTTTTCTTTTCTATCTGAGCTCGAAAGTGAGGATTTAATCACCTTCCTAACAACTGATACTGGTGTGTGGAACAGAACATATGAGGCTTCCGATGGGGAGCGCCACGTCAAAATTAGGCGCACTAGTCCTATGGTGGAAAATTCGGCTGCAGAAGATGGTGAGGGGCCAGATTGGGACGAGTTATCGGCGAAAGAAGATGCAATGATGTTGCATGATTTTGAGCGTCGAATGTCTTTCAACAAAAAACAGGTCAGGTCATTAAGGTGTCAACTTACTCGAGAAAGAATGTTAACCCCTAATTGCCCAAAATCAAAATAGGAAGTCCACTTTGGAATCTAATAGCTGATTATGATAACTTCATAAACATATTTCTATGGTCCAAAATGTAGGACATGATTTCTTCTTTCTATTGATACGTTGTTACCCTTCTTGAAGGTTTCTAAATGATTCTATAGATATGGAAGGGCACTGGGGGTTAATATGTATTTGTGCATTAACAATCCGTGTAGAGTTCCTGTTTTTGTAGTGAATTCTTGTCATTGTTTTAGCTGTTTTTCTGCACATAACCTATTGTTGAAACCACTAGAACTCTGATAAGAACTGGCATTATGCTTTATAATTGCTTCTCTAGTGGTTTACAATTTCTGACACTGGCACATCACAAATTTGTTTTTTTTCCTATCTAACGTGTGTACGAATCTTCGTGTGTCCTAGATTGCCGGCATGATAAAGACGGACATTATTAGCAGACGAAGGCCTCCCGGTGGATGGAGCTACCTTGTCGAAGAGCTGGGCGAAAAGGGCAAAAGAGGAAAGAGGGGCGGTAAGCGCTTTGTGGCAGAACCTGATGGCACTCGGAGAGGATTGAATGAACTCGAGAAAGAGTTTCTGAAAAGAGAGAGCTTGATACCCAGGAGAAAGCTGACGGCAACGTAGTATTTGACTTGATAGAGTGCAATCAATTTACTTGCGACTGTAATGCTGTGAAATCTTGGATGCAGTCGTAAGAATGATAATCTCGAAACTCTGGACTGGTTACATTGGATTTTTGCCTTTCACATCGTGGATTCAATTTGCTGGCTCTTTAGAGTAGTGTCTTTATTGACTATTTAGGGGGAGTTTTCATGCTTTCAGCAGATCACTATGATCCAATGGCATGACTGCTATTATTCTAACATCTACCTTACCCAACCCATCATGTCAATATCAGTCTGGTGCTAGTTTCTGCTACAGGGAAAGTGCCCTTAGGGCTGGTAGAGCTACTGTGTCAGTGTTGAGCCTTTTGTCGTTTGAGTTGCATCATATTGTGACTCTTGCAAATTCTTCAAGGATGGGTGATGGGCACATGTTCAGGGCGATTCAGGATTACTCTTAATTCTATATAGTCAGGGCAGCATTATTTTGGGCAATTTTTCTTTGCTGCACCAATTATCTTGGATCCACCTGTTTAGAATTTAAAGGTTTGATGACGAACTATATAACATTCCTCTGCTTCGATGATAGGTAGGGTACTCACCGTATTCTAGAACTCATCCTTAATAGGTAGGAGAGAGTAGTTTCAGAAGCGTTGGTAGAGAGAAATCAAAATCAAGTTGGTCATGTAGTATCAACCAATGGATCAGTGAATCGAAAATCAGTTTATTGTTTGTTTGCAAACTCTTTGTAAGTGTCCATTGCTTTTTACCATATGATATTTAGAATGTCCAAATCAAGCAATAAAATTTAGAACAAAGAAAGAAAATGATGAAGGTAGGCCATCACCACTAGATACATTTCAAAGGTTGTTGACACCCCATGAAGGGAAGTGAATAAATTTCTTACTATTACAAGCTTCCTACCTTTTAGGATAAAGCTCCTATCTTTTAGGATGGGTTGGAGAGGGTGAGCAAATAGACCTCCACTTTGAAGTAGAAGCAAGGGTGAGCGAAGGTAAATTACAACAATGTAGGAGCTTGGCATGCTCCACCATGTGTCCCAAAGTACCTTTGGCCCTTCAATGGTGAAGATAGACCACCTACTCATCATGGTTTGGAGGACATAAGGTGGAAACACCTAATATTTACCCATTCTTGTACATTAGACCTCCTATAAAGTGTCTTCCAGATGTGTAATTAAATTGTCGCTACACTTAACTGGAGTTGTTGGGTTGCTGATTTTTCTAAATTTTGATTATATACCACAGCAATTTTTCTAGAGTGCAATTCAAGGTTCCCTAGGGAGTTCTACTTTGAAAATTATTAGAAATAAGATGCCGTATCCAAAAATTGTTATTTTTCTTAAAAGTCATTATTTTCAATTGCTAATACTGCAAAAAATATTTTTTCTAGAAAAAAATTCCTCCAACTATGCCAGAATTGCTTAAATGAATGGTTTTAGGTGTTTTCCACCTTACACAAAGGCAGTGTAGGTTATATCTGGCTTATAAACCCTGGGAGTGGAATGTAATGACTTGAAATCTTTCACAATCTGCATCATATCAATAGTAAGAGGGAGTCACAGGGAATTCAACAAACTCATTGATCTTTTGTCTTCAACATTTTCAGTTTTCAGTTTAGCAAGTTTGTTGAACAAGTCATCTTCAACTAAATGTTTGGTTCACCAAGTACGTTGAATGTGAATTCACCAACTGTGACTCCCTCTAATGTGGAATCATGAACAAGCTAGCACGAGTATCCTGCTGAGTAATGGTCACTCTGCTTGTTTCAAAATCATTTTGGTCTTGTTATAATTGTTGCATTTCAAACAAAATCTTATGTAGTTATGTATAAAAATTATGTACAAATTTTTATGTATATTAAATTATATAGTGAAAATTAATCTCAAATTGCATGTTTTGTTTTTAGTAGGACGAAGCTAAAGCATTGTACATATTCTAATGTTTTTGAATTATTTCTGTTTTATTAGTAGTATATCCAAATCATTTAAATTTTCAAATTTAGTCTTGCTCATCAATGATGGTGCAATGTTAGTACAAAATAAAATAAGTTACCATATAACATCATCACTTATATTCAAAGTCATTAGAGTGCAAGCGAGAAGGGTCGTCTAGTGTAAACAAAAAAAGAGTGAGCAAAGGTGAGCAGAACCAAAATAAATGCCTCTACTTTTGCATTTATTTATGAAGTGTAAACAAGCCTTGAGAGCTTAAAGACTACAAATGCTTATTGAGGCCAATGCAATGTTGTTCCATTGAATCAAAAACATCTAGATTTGCATTTTTGGGTAGATCAAAGGCTACATATTGAGCACGAGGGCTGTTCATTCTAATCTTTATTGAGAGGGATATAATTGCTTCATTACGGTCCTTCCAACATTAAAAAATCCCAAGCCTTTCTTGATATTGTTGCAATGTTGAAAATATACATTATGCTAAGTTCATTACAAATTACATTTACATTTATTGTATCAAATCATGATTATGACAAGTGCATTGATATAAATAAACAAGATATAATTGTATAAATTCATGTCTTTGTATTAAATCTAGATATTTTATATATTTGTATACATTATGCTCATCTTATTCAACGAAAGCAATCACAATACTTTCTATTGTAATTAAAAGGCCTAAGAAAGTAACTTACATTAGTAAAGTTTCAGTAACATTTTACTGTAAAGAAGATACATTTAGAGCATCCACACCCTTGAACTAAGTAGGTGTGATACACGGCCAAAGTAAATGAGAAGTACTATTGGAACCTCCCAAAATTATCTATAATCTCTTTTTTATTGGTTCACAAATGAATATGAAGCATTTATTGTTAAAAAAAAATCATATATTTTTGGCTTGTTTTTTGATCAAGAGATTTTTTCCAGCAAGTTTTGGACAAAAGAATTTTTAAGAAAAAAAACTTGAAAAATGAAACTTCATTTTTGAATATGTTATGTACAAAACTTGTATTTGAAATTAAAGCATCATGATCTTACAATTGTTTAAAGACTTTACTTTGAGATTTTGGGAGGACGAACTTCAACAGATTAACTGAATGATTATATAATTGGAGTTACCAAAAAAATAATAAACACAAAGAACTTCTTTTTCTTTTAGAATAAGGTGTCTTTGGACTAATATTTTGACTTAAAAAACACACGAAATTAAGGGGTTAACATTTGAGGTCTTATACTTGTTTATCAAGGAGTGGAAATGTATTTAGAACCACTTGGAAATGTTCATTTTTCTCACAACAAATGGTCAAATACAACATTATAGTGTTAAGCAAACAAAATTAATCCATTGTCCCCTAAGGCGACAAATGAAAGTTCAAACAAGTTCCTATGATCTCAATTTTTGGTGCAATTTTTTGACACTTTTCAAAAGGATAATTTTTATTTCAATAATTACCCAAAAGCAAATGTTATGCCATTCTAAGTACAAATGAAGCTTTGTCAAGCAACAAAAAGAATCCACAAAATATTGAAATAATTTTATAATTTTTTTCTCATATATGATATTCTATCTGCATAGCTAGCTTTGATTCATTCTATTGGAATCAATGATATGGAAGTTTTAGAGCTTCTTGTTTTGTAGGCAATCATAGTATATTCTTGAAAAAATAGCATATTGGATTTGTTTTTGACCATGAATTTCACAATTAAAAAAAATTCAACAAGGTTTAGTTTCCTTGCTAGAACAATCTTACCATTGCAATTAGTGTGTTTAAATTCTATCTTGGAGCTATCTTCATTTTTTCCTTCTATCTTATACATGCTTCTAATTAACAAGTTTAAAAAAAATGAAAAATTGAGCTCTATTTTGGAATTTTCTCCTACATTCCCAACTCGATTCTTCAACATAAAAAAAATTCAAAATTCTACTATGTGGAAAATTTTAAATTAAGAAGATTCAAAGTCTTATAATCTAGTCATACAAGGTGCAAAGAAAACCATTTTCTTTACTTTAACACAAATAACCTGCAGTCTATGCAGTCAAAGATTCTAAAACTTATTTTCATACTTTCTCATACTAGCCTATTGCAAGATCCTACAATTTGATAAGAAAAATAATAATTTTTTGAAAAAACATTTATTGTTTAATTTTCAACAATGTGACTAGCGTGGTTACTTGGTCCTTCATAATTATTGTGCAACGTTGTGAATGCATTCTTATAGGATGCAAAGGAAATGAAAACTTGCAAAAAATTTGAAGATCTTGATGTTTAGACTCTATTCAAATCATAGTTTATTTTGCCAAAACCATTCAAAATCTACACCCGTCTCCCCCACTCACACATATTAATGTTGCCAATTCTAATTGTAGGGTAAAGCTCGGGGTAAGGTAGTCTACTTTTAAAGCAATCTTTTCAAGAGTTGATTGCCTTTTGGAGGAAGCTAAGCTCCTTGAAACAATTTTCATCAAATTTTTGTAAGAAGAAAAATCAGGAATTGACATCTAATCCAAGTTGATCGACTCGTTTCATATTTTTTGGACCTTCGTGGAATTAGTTTAAGAAAATTTGAAGTTGAAATGCAGTGGTCACTAAAACCAACCACCTCCTGAATGTACACTATTGGTACATTTCAGAAGGAAGCAAAATGTACCTTTGTGTTAGCAGTTGTTTTTAGAGCACGGTGGCTTTTAGAGCAACCACTACCTTAGTATTGCCCAATCAACCCTGGTACTAAGGTAAACTAGCCCATTGTGGTCAAACTTTGGAATCTACCCTCATACCATAGTTGAAAGTTTTCAAATTTTTCCCCACATGATGACAACTGTGAGAAATAGTGAAAGCAATTGAAATTATATTTTTCAAACAAAGTATGAATTTGTTATGGATTTTTGAAGTGATCTGTCCAAAAGAGTCACTAGACTACCCCATAACTAACAGAAAGTGTATACAATATGCTCTTCTTAATCACCTAAAGTGGTCACAATAATTTCTAATGTAGAAGGCCATAAAAAGTCACTTCCTACAATGATTTACACTGAAAAAGCAAGTGTTCCTAATGAGGTCACTAATCACTCCATTGGTGTCAAATTAGACATTGATTGTGGCCAAAAAAACTGTCATGGGATCATTAGGTGTCTACTATGAGTCATCTGACCACAATGGACTGGTATACCTTAGCTTGAGTAAGGCTGGTCCATTGTGCCTGTTTTTGGCAAATGCTGACCCCAAATTATTTGCTAAGTCTGACTGTGGATTTGTGATTTCCCCCCTCCGTACATTTCTGTAAAAAATTGTTTTAAAATGTATAAAACATTGGTGCAGAGTTTTTGCTTTGAATGTGCTTCAAAAGACATGTAAGTGTACTTTGTCAAAAATGAAATTTGAATGTCTGGGTGCCGACTGGGTCATGTTGCACTGAGTGACTCTGGTGACTTTGAATGGCTGCTGGCAAGTCTGGACTCTGGAATGGACGGAAACTCCGGTTAACTTAACTCAAGGTGGGTAAGAGCAGCTCCACCACAAACTCCAAGTCAAACATGACCGCAACTGTAGTGGAAAGGCGTCGGTTTAGTGCTCCATTGCATCATCACTATGTGTTTTCCAGCTTTCCTGGGCAATGCTACAATGCTCCGCGTACACCATTGTTGTCTGAACGTTTTTGAGACCGTGCAAGAGCTCATGCAACAAGACTCAAACCCAATTTGACTATGGAGAAATCATTCTCTTTCGTGGTAAGTCTTTGATGACACAAAGTAAGTTTTACAAGGACTATTGTTGCCGAGGAAAATGAAGCGTGGATGATCCGAAACAAGCAAGACGCTATTACAACTCGCCTGCAACTTCACATTCCTTTTCAAGTTGAAATAGTAGATTGAGTTGTGTTGTGCTGTAATACACCCAAAATCCCACCTTGCCATCATCACTTTGTGTACATCTCCAAAATTGATATGTACCTATGTGGAAGAAACAATTCCAAAACTACTACCAAAAAATCACTTTAATCCTTCATAACTTTTGAATACGGTATCGAAATGTTGTGTTCTTGGGTTCGTTGGAACCTCCTTTCCCTTGTCAACAAGAAGAATTTAAAAATCTGACCAGTCTAATAATCATAACTAGGTACAGTAGCAAAAAGTGGCGGTCCAGCTTCCATGTCAAAGGTTTGTTGAGTGGAAATAGTAGTCACATCTTTTTCTCAAATGGTTTTTTCAATGCTGTGAGCTCACCAACTTCACCACGAGAATGACCATTTGTGTCAGAGTTTCTTGTTCTGGGGACTGAAGTTATTGCACGGCAGCACAGGCATTTTTCTTACTCCCATTTCATATTTGAGTAGGGGGATGTTAAACCGCAAGGTGGATTTACTCCAGGGGAAAACATACGAATTTTTTATCTGCTGCAAATTTTTTTCGCAAATTTTGAATTAATATTTGCAATCAAAGACCCCAAATTAGCTAGGACAGACCTATATCCTAGACGGTACAATATAAGGGGACTTTTTTTTCTTAACTTTTATCCAGAAAAACACAAAATTTATCCTTTGTGAGATGGATTTAACGTCCTTCATTTGGATAACCTTTTGGTGAAAAATTATTAGTTTTCTATGTTTAAAACACACATTTCATACATTTGGTACTTTTCCTATGTAGTACTCCATATAACTTTGTACAAAAATATTATTACCTCAATTTCATCAAATTGGATAGCCGCAAAATACAATTTGGGTGATTCATTCAAAAACATCAACAAATTTGTTTTATAATTTGTTTATAGAATAATATTTTACTTACTAGAGTTTCCTATAGGCTTCATGGCTAGACCAAATATTTGTTGGAATTTGGCAATTTGGATATAGATACAAAGAATCTATCAGTTGGACTCTGAGATCTTATAACTTTTGCATATAAGAATTAAATGCTATAACAACCTTCACCAAAGCTTAACTCCTAAAGGACCATTGTCCCGGTGGGGGCCAAATGCGTTTTCAGGCAGGTACCTACGGGCTGAAATTTTCTCCTAATTTTGTGAAACTTTTTTGAGAGGTAGAAAAGCTGATTAGCTCCATGGGAATATAATTTTTTTCACAATTGGTGCCCGGGAACAAAAGTTATGACCAAATAAGCTCAAAACGGGGGACGGTAGGCAGCAAAAAAAAATTTGCAATTTTTCTTTTTTTTTTTTTAGTATTTTTTTTCTATGTTAAAAGCTTTGATTCATTTCATTTGGATTTGTTATGAGAAAGTTAGGGACATTCTTGTTTTAAGGGTAGTTAGAGCATCTTTTTGAAAAAAATAACTTGTAGCATTCATTTCTGAATGCAATTTTTCAAATTTTCAATTTTTTTTTGCATGGTTTAGTTTACTTTCTAGAACAATCTCACCATCGGGATTAGTGCATTTTAATTTCATCTAAAATATATGAATATTTTAGATTTTCCCTCTATCTTGTACCTACTTCTACTTAATAATTTTTTTAATAATGAAAATTAAGTTTTTTTGAATTTTTTTTTGCTAGATTCTCAACTTAATTCTCCACTATAAACATTTAAAGCTCAAAACTTTGTAGTGCAAAAATTTTAAGTTAAAAATGTTCAAAGTCAAAAAATCCAGTCCCATAATGTGCTAAAAAACTTGTTTTTTTCACTTTTAAACGCAAATATCTTGCAATCTATGCGATCAAAAGTTTTGAAATTTTTTCTACACATTTTCATATTCGTTAGGGGTAAGATCCTATGGTTAAATGTGAAAAAAAAAAAATCTAAATTTTTTTCACTCTTTGCTATAAAAATGGCAGTTTTGGGTGTTTTTTGGCAGAAAAAAGGCCTTAGGCCTTTAGGGGTTAAATTAAATGAATCTTTTTATATGATCAGAAATAAAAGAACAATTTGGTCATTGAACACCAAGTTCAAGTTTGGATACATTCTTGTAAAGTAAATTTTGAGTGGACTTTTTTGAAACTTTGACACACAAAGTTTAAGCATATACCCTTTTAATGAAAATATATATTTTTTTTATCAAGTGCCAAAAGTTTTTAGAGCAGGTAACTACAAGCAGTTAATGATCTTGGTTAAAGTTTGTTGATGGTGCGGAGCAAGGCTAATAAGAGTTTTAGTCTTCTAACATCCAAAGCTATCATCTTTCAATCTAAGCAATCAATGAATCTTTAATTTTCTTTCACACATTCCTATAGAAACCTAAAAAATTTAATCCCTAAACCCTAAACCTTACAAGTAATTTTTCATTTTAATTGTATTGTATTTCAATTTAATTTTCTTACCATCCCAAAAAGTGACAGTTTTTAATCTGAAATGGACCCCATTCTTCTAGGGATTAGCAATTGCTTCTCCATTTTCCTTCCAATCTTTTCTTTTCTTCCCCCCTAGATGCATGGCACATATTCAATCTTTTAGCATTTTGGCCCTAAAATCTATTGGTCCAACACAATTCTAGGCAACTGGATTGCATATTTCTTGATTAGACTTCCTGCAATTGTATACAACACAATTTAAGCTTTATAACCAATTTTCATTGATTTTGAAGTACTTTCATTTAATGATTAGTGAAGGGATGATCCTAAAATTCTTTATTCAACCAATATAGGCTTACTCTCATTTAGTTACCATAGGTACATTTCTAACTCATGATTTTACGATGCAACTTGCTTTTTTTTAATCCTATTATATTATAAATTTTCAAAATTCTTCTTTAGCATTATATTTATAGTTCAAAGAATGTAAGAATAATTTGCTTAAAAAATAACTCCAATAAATAAATAATATGTATCCATCTATCTAATCATAATGATGTTTGTATAAAATATACGTTCTATTTTTGGATTGATGGTCTCCAAAAGGGAGTATTTTCTCAGTATAAATATTTGCATTATAATCCTATAGGACCCATAAAATTAATAATTAAGGAATATAGGATTATTTTGTATCTTGCATAAAAACTATATAAAAATTTGGAGCTAGTATTATTTTAAGCTCAAAATTAAATTGGAAACTAACATTAGGAATTTGGTGTCATTTTTTAGATGTCAAACTATCTAAGATATTTTTATTAAATAGAACATTTATTGTTTTGTTTTGCACATGAATTCAAGCACACTTAATTTGTATAAAAAGAAAGACATGGTGGAATTGTTTTTTCTTAAAATGCAACTTGTTAATAAACAATCCATCTACAATCCATTGGTTGAAATAGCCAATTTTTTCCTACTCTTAACTTTTTTACGAGATTTTATATTTCAAAAGAATTATTGGATAGAAGTATGTAAGAAATTTAGTGAGTTGACTTTCATTTAAAAGTAGACAATATCATAGACTTAAACAACTAAAAAATCTCATAATGTTACTATTGTGAAATAATTACTTTTCAAATACATGGCAACAAGTATAATGATAAAAAATTCAACACTCCATTTGTGATTATCTTGAAAATTCAAATTTCAAATATTAAATTAAATAGTGATGACAACTAGATGGGTAACATCTATGTACAATCTAATCATTTGTATTAGTGTACAATTTATAACATTTATTCAAATATTTATTTAAATATTCTTCCCAAGGCTTCTACATATTGCATTTTATATAAAATCTTTGCAAATTTTCAAAAGTGGAAAGACCTTGTGCCCTTTAGAAGTCAAAAGTATAGAGCTATCTTTTGTAGAGTTTTGAAAATATATAATTAATTTACTCATTGTAAAACTACAGTTCAAGCAACCTTAGTTTGTCGTGCCAATGTGTGATAGTTGAACTAATCTACAATGATACTCCGTAATTTATATTGATATGAACCTTCAAAGAATAAATTCCTCATTTATGCTCAACTATTGCAAGAGTTTGAATATTGTGAGCTCCCCTCACACTAATTTAGATCATAGTGCACTTGAATAAATGCAATCTAATTAGTGTAATTTCATGGATGAAAGTTGGATGAATATAAATGAAATTTGGATGAAATTTGAATGACTATTATACACTTTATATTGAATGAAGACAATGTAGACTACATTATTTAAATTTATTTAAAAACATTGTGAACTATTAGTGAACCTTGAAATTTGCATAACTTCCAAATTAGTGCAAATTTATATTTTATATTGCTTTATTTTAATTGAAGTGACTTCTCTACAATAGTCTCAATGGGATATCATGGTAGTTATTGCTTTGTAATGTTTGGTATGGAGTCTTTAGATTCCAAACCTACCCACAAACTGGAATTCCTAATAACTCTCACTTCATTAAACAAAATGGAGTGATTCAAACTTTCCTACTCTTAAATGTTTCCTCGGAACCACTTCCAGCATTTTCATTTTTAAAAAAAGTGATCATTGAAGGAGTTTTTTAACTGCCCAGGCTGCCCGCCGAGTAACAAAAACCTCATATCATGCAATAAATTTTTAACCGTGTAGTCAAAAGTTATGAAAATTGTTGGACCTTAAAGCTACTCCTCGAGCACATGTATTGTGAAATTTTCAAAGAAAATAAATAAAAACTCCGTTTGTAGTGAGCTGCCCAAAATTGCTATGTTGCCAAAAAACGTGTTTGGTCCTTTAGGGGTTAAAGAAGTAAATCAAATGTGTGAAAAAACTTCAGTTCATTTAACCACATGGATTGAAAGATTATAACTTTTGAGGTGGAAAAAAAAACCTTCTTTCATTTTTGACAAAATGGATTTAACAAGCTTTTGAACCTTCTTGGAGTAAGATTTTTGCTCTATACAAAAATGAGTTTTTTTACCATTTAGAAATATATGATGTTAGCTCCAGAAAAATTTCAGAAGCAAATTTGAATTTTGGCTTACTCAAAATCATCCTACAATGCAAGGATGTTAAGTGAATTGGCAATACACTAGTTAATTTTTGATGATTTTTTGTGCAATGGGAAAGTATTTTTATTTGAAATCCAAATAATTAGAGACAAAAAATTAAAATGAGTGGAATTTTTTTCAAGAATTTCAACTTTACAAATTGCAAGATATCAAGGCTTGAAATTAAAAGAATTTTTTTCTTGATCAAAATCACTCTAACATAGCTAACAAAGTTTGGCTCCTATTAGAATGTGATTTGAGAATTAAAATTTATTTTTTTTGGACAATTATATGCCATAGTTTTTTTTGTTTCACTGATACTATGTGCCAAATTTCAAAAGTCAAAGAGGATTTTAGCAAAAGATATCCCAAAGATGCTCAAATTGCTTAGATTGTCCCTAAAGTTCTAGGCAACAATAACCATTACAAGAATTCTGAACCCTGCAAAGGATTGAATTTTTGATTTTTGGCACCCCACAATGCAATTACAAAAAAAAATTTAATTTAAAAGATTTAAAAAAAATTTAATTTAAAAGATTTAAAAAAAATTTAATTCATTAATTAAATAGAATATATTTTTGGAAAAAAATAATTAAAAAAATAAAAAAAAGTTAAAAAATCAAGAAATCTGACATGGCGTTGACGTGGCAATAGTAGTGCCACATCAGCATCCAAACTTTTAAAAGTAAAAAATCTTTTTTTATTTATGTTATTTTTTCCATAATTGCACCACCGGGGTGCAAAACTTGTGGCCCCTTCAAGGGCTAAAATTTTTCCTAATGTATTGATCCAAGCACCTAATCGGAAAAAAAGTTCATTATAAGGAGTTACATGTTTACACTTTGTTTCCAAATTTTGTGAACATCCGACCAACCCTGACTTTGAAAGAACCTACCAAGGTTTACAATTCAAATGTTTTTTAGGAGATAACCAAGCAATGGTCCTCCCTATTATAGGAAGGTTTTATACTTTGATAGATCCTTGAAAAGGACTTCTCAATAAATCCATGGATTAGGATTAGATGAGGAACCATGAATAAGACCATTTTGTTCATTGTAGGGGACCCTTTTCTAAGAGTTGGGATGAACTGACTCTCCCTTGCTTGTCCTCTTGAAGTCATTCTCGGGTGCATGTTAAAAAAGATCCCCTATTTTTGGTGCTAGATTAATTGATCTTCTATGCTTCTCCTAGCTAATTTGAGGCCTCTGATTGCCAATGTGAATTCAAAATTTTCAAATTTTATACATATGGCAAATGATTTATGTGTTTCAAAAAGTTTACGTGTTTTTTCTTGGGATAAAATTGAGGACAAGTGATTGGGTAGGTTTACCCCAATCTTTGCTTTCCAAGGATGCCAAAGAGGTCTTTGTCTCATTAATAAACTAAACGGCCGAGGTGAATTGGCCGCCTCGCTTGGTCATCCCAAGCCATTCCAGGGGTGCATGCAATAAAAAAGCTCACTATTTTGTGCTGTATTAAATCTATTTTCTTCACCTTCTCTCTAGCTAATTTGGGGCCTCTGATTGCAAATATGAATTCAGAATTTCCAAATTTTATCATGTGTGGCAAATAACAAATTTCAGGGTTTTCCCTTATGACCGAGCAAGGGGGGCGGTTCTGATTCTCACCTGCTGCCCTAAAAGGAAATGAGAAACTGTAATTAATAACGGCTGCCCAACCCTGAACCCTAAGTCGCCCCCTGAAATGTACCCCTGTCGTTCATTCTGACAGTGCTGTTAATTGAAGCCGAAAAAACGAAATGAGGCGGTGGCTCAGAGTTGATATCCAATTGTCCACCTGCAAATTTATTGGCCCACAAAGGAATAGGCCTCCCACGAAGTCAGCTGCCTCAACGACACGTTGCTTTTGCTAAGGGGTCCACTTTTCCAGATAATAATGGCAACTTACGACGTGGTTAGGATAAAAAAACCCAACGGAAGAGGGCCCCCACCCACCAATGGGACCCTCCATCAGTAAAAATAGAATGGCCTTCCGAAATAAAGATAAAATGGAATAAAAATCCGAATGTCCCCCTAAAGCCCGCTCTTCTGGGCCCCACCATCTGACCTTATCTGATAACCGGCCTCGTTAACTGACAGCAAACGGAGATTCCCTTCGTACGCAACTTGCAGTTGGAGAGCCGGTCAGCGGGCAAAACGCTAAAGGGTGCCATCGAAAGTGGGCCCAGCAAGGTGAATTTTGTGTTCGCGGGGGTAAAAGTAAAAAAGAGCCCTATTTTGTGCCACGCCTAGGGTATGTTGTAGGCTTTTCCTAGTTAATTTGGGGTCTTTGATTGCGAATATGAATTCAAAATTTGCGAAAAAAAAAATTGCGGCAAATAAAAAATTCCTGCATTTCCCAGGGTAAATCTAGTCACAAGGCCCATCTTCGATAACACCCTTTAGCGTCCTCCGGTCAGCGGTGGTGGGGATATGAACTAGCTATTTCCTTTCGTCAATTTGCACTACATATACCGTACGTGTGGGTCAGTTTCGTAAATAACTCGGGATTTTTTTTGGAAAATGCCTAAAATTTTAAAATATGTACAACTATTTTTGAATTTTTTTTATTTTTTATTTTTTTTTGAACAAATAGAAAATACCATTCCATTAAAAAATCCAAAAACCAACAGCCAAGCCAAGGCTGGCAAATGAAGCAATAAGAGCAAAACAGAAAACAGAAAACAGATAAAAGCAAAGAGAGGATCAAAAACCAAAAGAACTAAATAAAAAAATAAATGGTAGGTCCCTTCCTACTCTAAACAATGGTCAATCAACTCCGAAATGCTAACACAGAAAATTGGAGCCATGTACTATCAAACTTGGACCAAATGATATCATGTTGTTGAGGATGTTGTCGAGAATTAATCTAAGCCTTGAATTGTGCTGCCTTGTCGGAGTCCAAAAGGACATTCCTTAATTTATCTTGTAGGAGAGTTGGGGGCTAGGTGCTCTCAGAAAAAAGGGTGTTGTTGCAAGTGATTCAAATGAGCCACAAGGAGGAGCCTTTGAGTAAAGACCAAATGGTACAAAGCTAGTGAATTGTTGTAGAATAGTAGGAACCAAAGATACACTGAATGACATCAAACTTGATGTGAGGCCCCAAGATAGGTTGAGATCCTGATATGTAGTGGAAAATCGATTGAGCATAGTTTCATACCTCTTGGGCTTGCGGGCAAACAAAGAACGGATGCATAGATGTTTCCTCAAGACCTAGTGTGCAACAGTTGCAATTGGTGTCAATGTCGAGGGCAATACGGGCTCTCCACGAGTAAGCGGCAACGGCTTTGTGCAGGACAGACCACATGAAAGCTACATCCTTAATAGATTGAGCCTTGTGCCACACATCTTTCCAATTGGGAGTGAAGGTGGGTGGAAGATGTCCAACCCATTTTGACATGATGGTGGTCTTTGGCTGGGCATTCTAGGTGAAATCTGAAAAATTTCATTGTTGCTAATTATGAATATCCAAAATTATTTTTGACAAAATTTAGAAAAAATAATACATTTACTTCTGAACAAAAAGTATCCAATCCAAAAGCAAGAGTGTTGAATTTTATTTTTCTTAAAAGTGTTGAAAGTCAAGAAATCTAAATCAAAGTGCCAAATTGCCAAATTAGAAAAAGTAAAGTGTTTCGCAAAACCAACTTATGCATACAGTAGTGTGCCATGTGCCGTTGCTACATCCAAAATATAAAAAAAAATAAAAATTTATATTTTTTAACTAATAAAATTTCAAATTTCAATATCTTTCTAACAAAAACCATAAAAACAAAAACCATGAAACAAAAGCGTGCAACCTTCTTGGTAGATAGCTTTCCAAGGGTACCAAGAATGTGACCAGAGGATGCATAGTTGAGGAGATCTCATTGTAGCAAACAAAACAAACAATCTGACTTAAAATATGAAATGTTTAACCGTTTTTTCAAGCGTTGGGGTGGATAAACCCCTCGCTTGTCCCCAATTTTATCCTTTGGGAAACTACACAAACTATTTATTTGCCAAGCATCATAAAAAATGAAAATTTTGAATTCATATTGCAATTACAGGCTCTAAATTAGCTAGGAGAGGTTTAAAAAATAGGGGATCTTTTTTTAATATGCACCCATGGGAAAAAATCTTGGAGATTTTGGAAAGATGAACAAGGGGGGCGGTTCAACCCGGCCTTTTCAGATATTGGGTTTGGTTATTTTTATTTTTATTACTTTTAATCTAGGTAGAAATTTTATAGACTCTTTTCCAAAAAAAATTCCAATGATTTCAAATTACAACTTGGATTTTTCCTCAATTCCATGAATTAACTTTGAACTAGCTATCGGATTTTTCTGAACATTGGAGTCGGGTGCGTGAAAATGAAAACTTTAAGTAAGGTGGGTATGCCTAATTGAGTAATTGGGACCCCACAAAATTGCGTTTATAGATTCACAATGTATAAAGTGGGTAGCCTCCCCAAATTGACACTTTTTGCTATTGTACCTAATTACTATTGTCATTGGAATGGTCATGTTTTCTTGTTGGCAAGTGAAAGGAGGTTTCAATGCACCAAAGAACATGATATTTGGATATAATATGGAATTTTTTTGAAAGGTCAAAGTATGTTTGAGTAGAGGTTTTTAATATTGTTTTATCTACATAGGTACATATTGATTTTAGAAATGTGCACTGAGTAATGATGGCAGTTTTGGATTAGTGGTGCATTTGTGTGTGTGTGTGTGTGGTGGTGGTGGTGGGGGGGGAGGCCTACTTTACTCTTTGGATATTTGAGGACTTCAATCTCAAGAGAGAGAGAAAGAAAGAACTCCAACCCGTTCGTTGGGCTAGTGTAAACTAAAAGTATGTTCATATTAGATCCCACCTAGAACTACAAAAAATTAAAGGAGTGACACCAATATTATATTTTAAGATTTAAATTTAAGATTTATTGTACACAAGAGTAAGTTAACACAAGGAAGTTCAAAGTTGAATTCCTGCGTTAGATTAAGAATACTTCATTTTTGCCAAAAATGATTAATATATAATAGTTGTCAAATTTATTGGTTATACAAGGTTTGTGACAATCTTATATTTTGATTTAGAAATGAAAAGGGCTATGCAACATTTGGGTGGAATAACATTTAGGTGTACTTACTTTAGTGGTTGTTAATAAAAAAATGTGTTGGGTATTGATGACTAGAATGAATCCTACTAAAGGTGGACTCCCTTCAAAAAGTGGGAGATGAGTCTGTCACAAATTCTTGATCATATATCAATTTATCAACCCAAGGTTTGTGAAATATATGAGCAAAATATTGTTAAGATTGTCACTTTAAAGGACAATGAGAATGAATTTTTTTTAGTTTATTTATTAAAATTTACTATACAAAATCTATGGAAGTATATAGAATAAATTTAAAAAACTTTGATTATTTAGATTGAAAGATTATAGTATTTTGAAGTTAGAAGATTTTTTTTTGCAATCCTGCTCAACAAGGTCAATAGACTTTAACTCCTCCCAAAGTGAGATTTTTGCACTATAGACATTGAGGGGGATAGTTGCCTTCAAATATTATATTATTAGCCGATGTATCTGCCAAACTTTGTAAATAGAAGCAAAGCTCTACATAATTGTGTATTTTGGCAGAAAAACTTCAAGCATTATAATCTTTGATCCAAGCATTGAATTTTATACCTCAAAAAGGGAGATACATGCCAACATCATGCATGAATATATAAGGTTCATTGACTATAGAGCAGATTGCCAACAAACTCATGCTTTCACATTCAATAAAGGACAAAGTGCGTGGTTTCTTAAAATCCAAATGGTTTACATAGTCACTAGTCTAAGGAGCAATTACAAACAACTAAAAGATTGAAGAACACGGCTTGGGACAACTCAGGGATCTAGAGCACTTACTCATAGAGACTATCAAGTTTATCCACCTGGTTTAAAATTGTGGTCTATCTCCAAAAGAAGTGAGAGGCACAAAAATTCTAGAAACAATGATGAATAGATTCTTCTTCATTAGAGTTGCATATAAGATATATTTTGTCAATCCACTGTGAAAATCTCCTTTCCACATGTTGACAACCATTGCTTTCCATTAAAGTTCAAATCAACATAGTTTCTTTAAATATGCATTCATCAGCCCAATTGGATTCAAATTGGAAAAGGAGGTGGGGTAGGATGAAGTTCCATCCACCATCAACAATATAGGTAGGGGATGCCAATCTCTTAACCCCTAAAGACCATGATTGTCCCTTTGAGGGACAAATGGGATTTCAGGCAGGTACCTACGAGTTGAATTTCTATCTTGATTTTTTGAAACTTTTTGGGAAGGTAGAAAAACTGATTAGTTTCATGAGAATATATATATTTTTTTCAATCAGTGACCGGGAATAAAAGTTATGTCTAAGTAAGCTCAAAACAGGGGAGAGCGGGGTAGCAGAAAATAATTTCATAAATTCGATTTTTTTTTTAATCTTTTTCTCACAGATTACATTTTTTTCTACATGAAAAGCTTTGATTAATTCCATTTGGATTTGTTATGCAAAAGTTATGAACAATAAATCTTTTTTTTCGGGCTATTCTAGCATCTTTTTGAAAAAATAACTTGTAGGATTCATTTCCTAATGCAATTTTTACAATTTTTCAAAAAAAAAAGTTCCCATGGTTTTGTTTTCTTGCTAGAAGAATCTCAATTAGGGATTTGTGCATTTTAATTTCATTTTAGAGATATTAATGATTTAGATTTGCCTTCTATCTTGTACCTACTTCTATTTATCAATTTTTTGAAGTATGGAAATTAAGTTCTTTTGAAAATTTTCTTCCTAGACTCTCAACTTAATTTTCCACCATAAAGTTTTAAATCTCAAAACTCTGCAGAGCAAAAAATAAAAGTTAAGAAGGTTCAAATTCAAATAGTCTCGGCCTGTAATGTATTGGAAAACTTAATTTTTTCACTTTAAACGCAAATATCTTGCAATCTTTGCGGTCAAAAATTCTGAAATTTTTTCCATATATTCTTATACTAGTTAGGTGTACAATCCTACGGTTAGATATGCAAAAGAAAATGTTTCAATTTTTTTTACTTTTTGCTATAAAAATGGCAGTTTTGAATGTTTTTTGGCAAAAAAGAAAGTCTTGGACCTTTAGGGGTTAAGGATGGTTCAACCTTTTGTAGTACTCCCTCCATCCCATAATACTAGTTCCTTTTCTTTTTTTTTAATCCTAAATTACTTGTTCCTTTTACTTCAAACCTAAATTAAGGGTTAAATTTATTATTAATTTCTTTAGTTTTTGACATTGACTAATGAAATGAAGTACAATAAGGTAGTTTATTATATAATTCACAAATAAAAAAAAATCTACATATTGAAATTCTTATAGCTATTGAAGCTAATTTGGGTCAAAGACCAAATGACATTGAACTTTTTATTGAATATATTGAATTCTAATCCATTCTTATGCAAATCTAAATGCAACGGGAGGGCAAAGGTGAGTCTTCCTCCTCTATAAAGCTTATCTTTATTTATGTGTTGCACTTTGTGTCTATTGCAACCTCCTACTTTTTGATTTTTCCTTGATTGCAATTGATAGCTCATCTACTGGTTTGCCATTAGGAGGTTATATTGCACATTCACTATAGAATGCCAATGCTTTTAGTACTTTCATTAATAAAAATGGATTAGTATGATGGCAACGATGCTAGTACATGAGCGTAGAGACACGAGCCTATGAACCTTGAACCTAGTTGTAGGTATGTATCTACAACCATTTCAAGATGTTTATAACATATGTACCTATAACATATGTATATCATAATATGGAAAAAGTCTATAATGTAGGTATCTATAATATAGACACCTATAACCATAGAAGGTATCTATAATATAGACTACTAGGTTCATGGGCTCATAGATTTTGTGCTCATATGCTAGCCAATTTTTTTGGATTTTGAAGACCAATACTTCCTTTATAATAATTCATTATGATAATTCTGGGTTCAATTTGTTCATTATAATCTTCTTATTGTGCTCTTGAATCTAGGTGCAACTTTCAAATTTAGTTCACAATTGAATTGAATATGAAGATCTTATAATTACTTTGAAAATATGGACCAGGGTTATTACTCATTTGGTCTTGAGATCTTTTTCACCTTAGTGAGGATGAAAGGGCGATAACTGTTAAATCATGCAGCCAAAATTATTGATTGTTAATTTTGTTTTTCATGACCTTGCTAAAATAGGATCTCCAATTCCAAATATAATTTTAAAATTTTGCAAATTGATCTTTTTTTATTTTTTATTTTATTTTATATATTGAATTACTTTGAATATAATGCTGAAAGATTTCAAAATTGAATTTTAAAGTTAAGAATTTATTTTGGAAACTTTAATTAGTTATTTGACATCTAATGGTAAATAATAAGTTCATCAAGACCATGTAAATTCTAATCCTAGCCTAGGAAAATGTCTTACACAAAAAGAATTTAATTGTATTTGTGTGCAAAGATTATTTCTAGTTGTAGATGGTCAACCACTGAAGAACTTGGAAATTAACCTCTAAAGGACCAAGTGTCCTTTGGGGTGACATTGCATGGTTAGGACAAGTTTCTATAATTTTGATTTTTGGCATCATTTTTCTAAATTTTTATTGAAAATAGAAAAACATATTAGCTTTATGGGAATATGGTTTTTTTAAGAATAATAATTGTTTTTTAAAGGATAAATATCAAATGTCAAATTTTTTCTTGCACTTTGAATTCAATTCTTTAAATATTAAAAAAAATTATTTCAAAATTTGTAGTTCAAAATTTTTGAATTAAAAGGATTCAAAGCCAAAAATGTAGTCTAGCAAGGTACAATTCTTTTTCTTTCACTTTAAATGCTTATTTCTTGCACTCTATACGGTCAAAGTTTCTTGAATTTCTCCTAAACATTTTTACAACAATTTTGTGCAAGATCCTCTAGGTAGATATACAAACTTAAAAAATAAATTGCATTTTGTAATAGGAATGGTAGTTTTGAATGTTTTAAAGGGGAGAGTAAAATTTAATCCTTAGGAGTTAATCTTGAAACGCTATTGAAGATGAATGACTTCAACTACCTAATTCTATAGGATGGAAAAATGCGTTTATTCATCCAATTTTTTGAATGTTGCTTGAGTGCATTTTTAGAGAACAATATTGTAAATCTCCTCATCATAATATCATTGATTTTTCTTAAGAAAAAGATCGTCCTTGTAGTCTATCATCGCCATTTCTTGCTATTTACTCTTTAAGTGAATTTTAGCCATAAAAATTATAATTGTTGAGTTTGAGTCCAACTGATGAAATGAAACTTATCAAGTGTAGTTTCTTTTTCAAATAGAAAATCTTGAAAGTTTACAGTAATGTGAACTTTGGACTTATAACAATGGTTTGTTGTTTTGGTGGACATATAACTTATATTTGAAAAATAAATACTCCCTTTGTTTCTCTAAAAGACTTAGTGTTCGAGAATTTGTGAGGGATTAAAGAATATTAATTAAATTTGTAATTGAGAGTTATTAGATACTATGCTTAAACTAATCCAAACCTAATCTTTGTTTTATCTAGAATTAAGGTATTCTAAAAAGGAGAGGAAACTAGTACCAAAGTTTTGAAATTTCAAGTGTTTTGTTATTGTCACAAATGGATAGAAAAATGATTGATATGAATTGTGCCAATACAATTGTAAGTAAAGAATAGGTTAGTCTAGTTGTCCAAGTTGTCTTATCTATCAAAAAACCAAATCTTAATGTTGATACAATTGATGATTCTAGCTTAATGATAGGGACAAATTGCAAACAAAAATTACGAAATCAAATTTGCATTGCTAACATTAGCAATTGATGAATATGAAATGCTAAAAAAATATCATCAAACATGCCAAGCAATTCACTTTATTTTAGAGATAAGCGTAGGTTTCTTTTTTACAAAAATCAAATCATTGGACAAACATGTTTATTTTTTTAAACAAAAAATAAGTCAAAACATGGGTTTTTCAGACGGAGTATAAAAATTTTCATTCAAATTTAGCTGCAAAATGGCAACAAACAGAGTGATGGGCCGTGAGGTTTAATCAGTGGTCAAGGGCCGTCCTTCCAGGGTTAAGGAAAAGGTAGTATGGAAGAATTGCCATGAAATACTTTTCCTATTTTTTAAGAAAATGACCCCGAATTTGGTTTCCAAGGTGTGCAATTAGTGTAATGGTACAATACGCACAAAATAGGGGCACGACAAGTATAAACCGAGCCTCGACATGCTTTAAAGGAAGTCGCGCACAGAGAGCATGGATCCAACTGAATATGGTGGGTAATGATTTCATGCGTCGCTCCGTTTTCAAAATAAAAATAAAAATGAAATAATTTCATCCCTAGCAACCTACACCCAGCTTTACACAGTACCTTCCTTCCTAACCGTAAAGATACCATATCGACTCCTTCACCATTTCAACGACAGTTATTCAAGTCGTGTGCAATTGACTGACCACAGAAAAACGGTCCGGGTATGCGGGCTTAACTTCGGGCGATCAACAGTCTACACCTGATGTCTCATACTCGTCAAGTCAATTGTGGAATGGAAATCACCAGCAGATGCACAAGATAGAAATTAGTCTTTCAATAAAAGGAACTCCCAAACAGGCTTAAATTGACATGTAGTGTTTGTCAAAATATTTTGAACCCACGAACGTAGCCAGCAATAATGTAATCACATTTTTAAAATTTGCATTCATGTTTGGGCACAAGAAAAATTTAGAACTGCAGCATACAGCATGCATAACCGGTTGTTGAGTTTTCAACACTCACGTGGCACCGTCCCATTGGGGACCCATCACCATTGCCATTACAAGATGCAACTCATAACCTTCTCTCCTCTCAACTTGCTTCCTCCACCCTTGGATCACGGAGATCAAAGGTTGTGATCGAAAAGTGAACAACCGGTTATGTCCGATAACCTACTCGCCGCTACCGCGGCTCGTCGGTTATCTAATACATAGTGCTTTAAGACTCGTACACAAAAACTTGGCAGGAGAGAAACAATCAACATGTAAAAAATGTGCAGGAACCACTGAACTGTACAGTAAATCCGCTTCATAGACCAAGTAAATGAAAATCTGAGAAGATTTCAGCGTACACGAGGACTTGGTGCTGATCTTGCCGTTAAGGAGGTGAAGGTCACATGCACAAGACGGTACAACCACAGCAACTCAAAACAAAGTGAGATGCAAAAGACGCGATCACACATAACAGGGTGCATGCAAAGTACAGACTGCACAAAGCCACAAGGTAAAATAGACAAGCATTGCCGAAACCTCATGTGAGCAGGACTTCCGCAACATATTGTCCATGTACATATTAAAACCACTGCATACAAGAGAAGATGCACACGTCAGAAGACTGACACACCCGTCAGAATCACAGAAAATCTGTGAAATGGCGCACAGGAAGCCTGGCTCACCGAAACGCCATAAGCGAGAAGCTCGCTGACCCTTATTCAGGGAACATGCTTACCAAGCAATTTCCGTCCGGCTTTTGCCCAGGAGAAGCATTTGAGAGCCGCAGGCCTGTGTAACAACCACAGCCTTTCTCTCATCAGTCTCTCTATTCAAGTCAAACGTCAGGAAAGAGGAACCAATTTAAATTTCTATCTGACTCAGAAAATTCTCTATTACATGATTGTATACACCAGAATCAGCCACTGACCAAGGCATGGAAGGCAGATGCGAGCACGTGGAGTCTACCCCGAGGGGGTCTCCAAAGCAGCACTTAAGCATCTCCGCTTACGCATCACTCCTGGCTGCAACGATAATTCCCCTCTTCTCCCATCAGCCACACTCAAACACAAAACAAACCCCTCAGCTACAACTAGATGTGATTCTTAACTTCTGAAACGCATACCACATCAAACCCCATGAGACTAGGCCATAGAACAACTGTACACACAAGGAAAATCATTCTCTCAAGATCATACACCATGTCAAACCACCACTCCTATGTCAAGATTGAACACTCAAGGTCAATTAGAATTATGTAGCGCATGAGCCATTGCCGAGGCTCTCATCAGATACAACTCCAAAATCACAATCGTGGCCGAGGCGCCTTCGCAGATGTGAAAGCTCCTGTGACATAGCCCAAAGGCGCTGCTGGAGGGACAAATTCTCCTCCTCAAGGTGCTGAATATGT
This sequence comes from Neckera pumila, assembly GCA_963969595.1. NCBI lineage: Eukaryota > Viridiplantae > Streptophyta > Bryopsida > Hypnales > Neckeraceae > Neckera > Neckera pumila. Next base: position 6,694,156 of record OZ018409.1, read on the forward strand.
GTCTCCTGATCAGCCGCAACGGCATGCTGTTGTAGCGGCGAATCTGGGTTGTACAACATCTCAAAGCGCTGAAGGCCATGATCGATTCGCTCTTCGACTTGCTGCACAGAATCCGCTGGACGTCGGCCGCCACAATGCTCATTGTCCGACTCGCCACAGGACGAGGAGCCGGAGTCTCGTTCGATGTCATCCGACCGAAGACGAATACGTCCGTTCATGGAACCGTAGGCGTTGACTCCGAGCTCATTCGCGACTTTGCAGTCGCCAAGGCTTTCAGAAGGCCATGGCGTAGGCGAGACGACTGGCGTGTCCAGCGCCGGCGTGGCAGGGGACAATAATGGCGCGTTGATGCCAAGCTTCCCTGCTCTCATCAGGTAGGAGCTTGTGTTGTAAGGTGCGCAAGGCACTCGGTTCATAATCGTTTTCTTGTTCTTACGCCGAGGTTTGTGTCGCCGTGGCAGAAGCGAGCGCTTGGCATAAGGTTGAAACCGCGTCGGATTGTGCCACTCCGGGTTAGAGCGCGCCCATGGCCCTTTCTTGCCGTCCACCAGCGACACAACCAACCAGTCCCGTTGTTTCGAAGGATATCCCATCTACTCTACCAAAGAAGCTTCAACCGTTCTCGAATACCTGCTTCTGTGTACAAGCCGGCAAAAGATAGATGCAAAGTAAGCAGAAGAACAGAAGCCAGCAGTTATCCAGCTCGATTGCTGCCTCCACCTCTATATTCCCCGAGCAAGAGCCTCGGAGGACGTCGCCAGATCGACGCTTCACGCCAACCTTCGCACAAAACTAACAACGCCGTACACACTTCAAATTCCAGCAACCGCCGAACAAGACCTCCCCAAACCGCTTCCCAAGTATGATCTCCACCAAAAAAAAACGCCGCTCTCAGTTGAAAACAAACACGCCCCGAGACGCAACAACACCAGTTTAGCACAAACCGAAATCGTCCACAAACCGCTTCGAAAACGAAACGATGCAGAAACCGCAGCCCCTGTGCTCTCCTCCAAATCAGTTTGCTCGAGAGAAAAAAAATAAAATCAAAGAGATGGTTTAAAATCCTGTCTCCTTCGTCACAAGCCAATTGTGGAATGTTTCTATCCGCACGCTAATGGTGACTAGCTCTTCGCATCGAAAGAGAATGCGACTGACACAGTAGTAGTTGGTGCAAGCTCGGGGTTAAAAGTGACGAAGACGAGGATCCGGGGAGACGCTCTGAAGAAGCAAGACGACGCCCCTCTGAAATCTACATAATACCTGAATTATACGTTTCTATGTTTTAATCGAACCGTATATCTACAATTCTATCCAACTACGATCCTGTCATCTATCACAATCATTGAACCACATATCTATAATTCTTGGAGCATCTACGATTTAGAAATCTACGATCTCATTATCTGCATCTATGAAACTAAGTCTAGGGCTACGATACTGAAACGCCTAAAGCTTTTCTGGAGAGGTTGCAGGGATTTCGGAGCTATGGCTGCGGATTACGAATTCCGATGCAGCGGAAGACGACGCTTCAACCATGATGTGATTTTCTAATCGGTCCCAGCGTTTTATGAAATGGTGATCGTCAAACACATAACTGTGGTTGTTTATGGTCGTTGTTTTTATTTTGTAATGGTCGTTTGCTTCGATTAAGTATTTTCTTTTCTTTTCTTTTTATGCTTTGGTGCGTCGAGATGATCATCTTCTTCGTCAAAAATTAAAGGTGAAACGTCAAGAAATTGCCACTTTCCGGTCGTCTGTCTGGAACCTCAGATCTGTACATTTGGTAGATTGAAAAGCTCTGTGCACTTCAATGTCATAATTTTGGCGTTATGAAACATGCCGTGTTATCGAATATAAAGTTGCTGTTTGCTTAAAGGAGTTTGAATAATGCGAGGTTCGGATGGAGTACTGTCCGAGTTCTAGGATTTGAGTTCGTAGTTACGAAGAACAGCTATTAAGACGATTGAGAACGTTTTCGCTTCCAAGCAAGCGTTCCAAGCAAAGCTGCAAACGTAGCGTTTTTCAGTAGAATTTAGAGGTTCCAGCTGGGAAGGAACAGGATGCTGGGAAGGAACAGGCAAAAGACGCAGAATTAATAGCAAAAAAGCGGTCAGAAACTCAAATCTGCAATATTCTACCATTCTTTGTGACAATGTTTGAGAAGTGTTTCAAGACTCTCTTGTATCTTCCCTTCAATTGGCTAGTTTCTTGGTGTGCAATGGGATCTTTTGCACTGGTGGAGTGTATGAGCGATAGTGAAATTCGGAATGTTAACTAATTTCCTTGAGAACTCTGTACTAATCACGTTCAAGACCTTTTTGTCATGAGATTTAATACACACGGGTTTGTTTTCTGTGTTTGCTGAATGATGTCGATTTCCTCAAGCTGTTCGTAATACGGAACGAAGTGCGCACGAGTTGCGGAAAACCTTTTCTGTGTCGCTTTAAGACTGCTTGTCTCAGTTCATTGGGGTATCTGTCCCTCCTCTTCTTACTGACGATCAATCGGTTTTTTTGCAAACCTACGTTGAAGGCCAAAATCCTGTAGAAAATAATCAGAAGTGGCTCTGCATCCCAGATTCTAGAGTTCTGTACATATCAATGCATGAGTTCTCCAACTGTGATTCTACAGACACAGGGGTGAGTCAACATTACAGGAAGGATTGTATTAAAGCCTTTCAATCTACATGTGTTTTTCAAAGAAAAACCTGTGAGCTCAAAGCCTAAGATGGAATTAGAAGTGTCTGTCGTCATACTCTTACCAAATGTGTGGAGTTTTACACCCGGTTCTGAATTTCCTGTATCAGATTGATGTAGCTAGTTTTCTGCTGCTTTCAGTAGAAATCAATGGCAAACTGAGAAAGGGGGGAGAGATAGAAGCTGAAGTAGATTTTGAGAAGATCACTTTCTCAGTTGCGCAAGCATGGCATGTTTGTCAGCATGAGTCAATTTCTGTTGTATGTTTGTCTGATTTTGCTCCACCACATGGCTCTAAAAGAAGATGTGCCCTTTGACACATCCCTTCCAACTGGCAGCAGGAATGTTTGTGAAGAGCTAGTCTGGACTGAAACTTAGTATTGGACAGGTAATTGCTCGTTCTATTCCATGTTGAGTCATTCATTGTGTTTCATTAATCACAAGTTATGTTTCAGAACATAACTAAGTGTATGACTACTCTAAAAAGCAAGGAATTCGTCATCAGGCGTTAGTAGGCAGTGTTTCTTTAAGCAACATGCATCCTTGGGTATGTTATGCTGGAGGGGTGCGCTCATGGTGCGGATATTTCATTTTCTTCGTGTCATGACCGCAGATTCTGCCTGAGTTGTGGATCGGCAAACAACCAAAATCAGGGTTTAGGAAACATATTTGAGTTTCAGTTGTTTTCTGCATAAATATTCTCTGATTCTGTTCTTAAGTCTTTACACACTGTTTCTTGTCCAATTTCAGACTTGTGGAACAACCGTTCGGTTTGTCTATCAATGGTAGTCATGACCCTGATTCTGTTGTTGGTGCTGCAGACAACAAACGGTTTGAAGAATGGTTGCCAAGCACTCGCGTTGAGGAATGAAGACTGGGCATTGTACCTCCTTTGAAACTCCACCCTTGGTTACACCCTTGGTTATTCCAAATTCGTCTGCTCTCGTTAGCTTGGGAACCACAGATTCTCAGAGACTCTAACTATCACAAGAAATTGGGCAAATTTCCCCTGGCCAAGTGGCACAGTCCAATGTCTATGTCAAGAAAACTGTCTAATTTTAGGGCAAAGATATTACGAGGAAAATTCCCCCCTCAGGATTCAATATCGATTCAATGAGCTCGGAGCATGTGCAAAGTTCTGTACAAATTCAATCCTAATTGAATTATACGGAAAGCCATTCAACAGCTAAAGTGTTGAATTAACTAAAGGCTTGGTTTTGAAACGTATACTGATGAATACAATATACAATGTAGAAACAAAGTGAATGCTTGAATGCTGTTTATTTATGTCACCGCATCACAAGTACGTGATAGCAGATATACCGCAATTTGTATTGAAGTGCTTCATTTTTCCAATCAGTATTGCAGCACTACTGTAGAAAGGCCTCAGGTTTTCCTTAGTCCAACATTAGATGTGGTTACTTGTTTGTGAGAGATGCTGAATTTGGTGTGGTTTTGCTACTTGAAGGTGACGAGAGCAAGGAGTTGGAGTGTTTACTGCTATCAAAGACAGTCGTGTGTTGCCTTGATTTGGTGAGTTTCCAGAGCTTCTGATTCCGGCCGTAGATGAGCATTTCAGCAACCTTTGGGACGTGTGGACAAACGCAAAGTCGATCGCTGAGCTGTTTGTGAAGATGTTCACTTGTAGCTGTACATCTTTGTGGCAGATTTGCAATCCGATCCATTCATTGCTTTGCACATCTTGCATGCTTGATCTTCAGTGTACAGTACAGCACTGTTAGTACCAGTGTTTGTAAGTCTGGTCCTGCTTCTGGCTCAAGTTGGATGCTTTTTCTAAGAATATGGTTTTTTTAAAGCAAATCGTTTTTGTTTCGTGATATGGGAAGTTAGGCATTTGGTGCAGAAGCTCATGCTTTGAAAATGTATCTTTCACGTGATAATTAGAATTTGCTTCTGCCTAGCTGCTTGAGTAACAAACTCTTATGTACTACAAGGCAACTGTAGGTTTTTGAATCTAAAAGGTATACTTGGGTCTTAATTATTTTGAGGAATATTTGCTTTGAAGTTTCTGCAAAGCAGAGCCTTGGGAATCACTTGCCATCATTCCGAGTTTCTATTAGATTTAGGTTCATGCAATTGTTGCATGTTGTAACATTGTGCTTTGTTTATGTTACTGTTGTCTTTAAAAGGATGGACCTCCGTATCATTGTCTTTGGGTGCTCTCTTTTGCCATTGTCTAAATGTAAATGCATATGTTTTAATTTTGTTTCAGAGATGAAATCACAAACCTTCTACAAGTAGTTAAGAAATTAGTTTTTTTGGTCAAAATTGAAATCACTTTCATTATCTATGGTAAAGAAAATTCATATCAAATACACAACATGCTTAAATATTCTGAAAATTTTCCCATTGGTGTATATTATGGTTTGAAGCATCGTGGTGTAAACTAATTTTCTTGTCATTCTATAATTAGAAATTGGTAGACCATGATTTTAGGCCCAAAGTTCAAATTGCTATAAATAACTCAAACTTTTCAAGTTTTTCAAATTTTCAAATTGGTGTAAAAAAGAGACTTCATTTACTTCATTTTATTTGTTGGTTTGAAATTCAAAAGGTTTAATTTTAAAAAGGTTTTAAACAACTATTTTTATTTATCTTACAAGATAGTGCAAAATTAAAGTATGGACAGAATTTATAACCCTAGAGTTAGTCAATGGCATTGCATATGTTTTATTTCCCAAAATAATTTTACCTTAAACCAAAGGGCTTTATCACCGAGGTCATTAACCATGCAATTATTCATTGATTTGATCCGCTTTCCATATTCTCAAAAAATCATTCATTAGACACTTTGTAGTCCTTGGATCTTTCAAGTCTAAGCAACATCAATATCTTTCAATATAATAAATATGTCACTCAATAAGCATCATTATACATGATTTATATTGTAATTATTATGAATCTTGTGTTTTGTATTTCCATCTATTATCAAAAAAGATGAATTCTCATAATCTCTCAAGAATGTCAAGTTGATTATACATCATGCAATAAAGATGAGTTTAAACTATATTAGAAAATATATAATACTCTATAATAAAATAGTACAATCCCAAAATACTGTTGAAAACTCAAGAATACAGGTTTCAAGAAATGTATTGTCCTTTGTGTGAGTCAAGAACTTACTCCACTTCATTTTTTGCAAAAATATTTTTTCCTTAATAAGTGAGTTGTCATCAAATTAAAAGAACTCCTTCAACAAGTGAAATAGTTATGTGTGGAAAACTCCGTTGGAAAACTCTCATATATATGTTTTTGCACATACATGAAAATGTATTCATATCCATATTTGAATATGATAAATCCAAGTATCCATACATTGCATATTGTATAATATCTTTTTACCCATATATAATATTTACATTTATATATCCATTTATATTTAATTGTAATCATATATAATATCCATATGGAACATGAGACAAGACTTGGAAAACCACTTGGTTGGCAGTTTTAGATATATAGCCAACTTAGGGTCAAAGCCCATGCAAGTGTCCATGGATGCATTTCTAAGTCACACCAATCATTCTAGGAGGCATCTCACATACTTCTTTGAGTAGCATGTCTAAGCCAAACATAATTGAAAGTGAGCTCTTGTTTCCATAATTCTCCACAATGTATTTGCCACAAAAGAATTTCTAGGAGACATTCTCCTTTTAGATCCTAGATTTGTTTTAGTCAAAGCAAAAATATATACAAAAGCTTTAACACATATAGAATTAGTAAAGAAAGAGGACCAAAGTGAAAAAAGTGATATAAAGAATTGGAGAATGAATGATAGACAATAGAGATGCAAAAAGCTAGGTCAATCCATTTCTAATATTGTGAGAATTTAGAGTTTTGTAGCATTGTAAACATTGCTTTTGACATTGGCATATGGAGAAAGCACAAATAGCTAGCAACCTTGTAAAAGATTCACTTTGAGGCCTTTGGATTTGGTAGACATTGCTTTCATAATTCATTTAAAGCAACCAAAATTGAAATATACACATTCAATGTATGAAAAAACATGCTTAACCTCCTAAGGATTAGGTGGTCTGGATTTCCAAAATTGTGAAGATGTATTATACAATGCAACTTAGATAATGTTTTAATAATGACTCTCAAAAAACATTTGTAAGATATAATCTATAGACCATATATACATAATTAAATATATTAGTTCACAAATCAAAATTTTAATAAAATTGGAAGCCCAAAATTGAAGATTCCTTGATTTCTTTCTAAAATGAATTGTATATTTTTTTTCAAGAATTTTTTTTCTTTAAGTTCAAAATAATAAGTTGGATTTTTGAATACTTTAATTTTAATTTACTATACAAGTTGTTTTTGAAAGTTCATTTATTGAAATAAAAAAATATACTTTTTGAGGCCAAAACTTCTTTTACCCTTTGAATTATAGAATATTTGCAAAGTAATACTTCATTAAAAGATATTTGAGGCCTCCAAGAGCTCGCAAATTATTTTGCATTCCCAGACTGCGGAAACGCAGGAAAGCTGCTGGCTGATGTGGTCAAGAAAATGCCACGTCATTTTTGAATCAAAATCAAAATAAATTTGGCCTGGAATGATATTTGTGAGAATTTTTTTTTCTTTTTAATTTCAAAAAAAAAATTCTGACAATCCGCCGGCTGTTTACAAATCTAGCAGATTAAAGAACGAGCTTGAAACGGCCCTCCAATGCCCTCAAATCTCTTCTAATGTTAGAATCTATATTTTACAAATGTTAAAGAATTAACACAAGTGTCTTCAAAAAAATGATGGATGAAAAAATGCATATTTGTATGCTTGGAATGTATTCACATTCATTTGTTATTTGAAATTTGAACTCTTAGTCCTTGATTGGGGTTAAGCTTAGTAATGGAGAAAGATTGTAACTGTTCATTGAAGCACATGTGCAAGGATAAAGTCAAAATTTGAATAGAAGCTTTCTTTTATTTGTTGAGAAATGAAAATCGTGCATTTAAAAAAAAATGTATGTATATTAGAATTCTTTTTAAATTTCTATAAACTTTTATAGTCAAGACTTGGATTAACTTTAAAGTGTCCTATAGATGCATATTTAAAGTGTCTTTAAAGGGACCCAAAACCATTCACTTGAAACTCTAATACTTTAAAACCATTGGTAGCTCAAATTATAAAATTTTATACATTTCACAAGCATGGATTGAATTCATATTAATAGTACTTCATTAGAAGCCCACTTGATAGAAATGGAGGGGTAGACAAAATCAAATTGATTTACTTTAATCCATATGTTTATATAGATTCAAAAAAATTCTCTACTATCGTATTATCCAAAGAGATTTTGACTTAGGAATGATAAGAAGCCCTTCAAAAGATTACTTGTATTGTGAATCAAATGGTAAGTTTAAACCCTAAACACAAGCATCCATTAGATCAATGATACATTTTGTGAAAAGTGTACTTCATCCAACTAAAATTCATTGAAAAAGCCTAAGAAAATCCATGAAATATATCATTAGAAGGAATAAAGAATGTTTTTATATAAATTAGAAAAATAGATGTTTTGGAAGAGATTCGATTATTTATTATAAATTATTTATTATTTGTTATCCTACTATCTTTCTATTGACTATTTAGAAATCATGTTGACGATGCTCCTTTGGCATCATACACTCAAACAAAGAGTGGGCATGGTTGAATTAGATTATTCTTCAATTCTTCCATTATTTGTTTTATAGTTGTTGCAAGAAAGAGTGGCTATTTTTGTTCCCCTTTGGCCTATTTTTGGCAAGTACTCCCAATACTATGAGCTTTCGTATACAAATCTTTAAAAATAAAATAAAATAAAGATAATTACTATAACACTAAAAGTAGCATATCACCAAAATTTCAAATAAATCTAGATCAAAAGTTATTCACAAGAAAGAGTGAGCTGAAATTTTGAAGAAAATACATACTATAACATTTTTATTTGTTAAAAATAAGAAAAATGAATTTCAAAGAAATAAAAAATTGGTCATTTGGAAAGAGTTCTTGATGAAGACATTTCACGAAAAGAATGATCATCTTTTATGCTCAAAATTGTGCACGCAAGGGAGCCCTATTTGCATGAACGTAGAAGACATAAAATAAAATATTTTTAAACTTCCTTTGGTAGAAACATGAATTCCTACTATAGGAATAGACCATAGAAATTTTAGCTCTAGATTATTGAATTTGAAGACTGTATAGTATTCAAAATCCCTAAAACTAAAAATGTGACATAGTAAATTAATTGATTTTTAAATATTAAATGATTTATTTTTTTCTAAAAAACATGAAATTTGATTAAACTCAAGATAGATATCTTCCATAAAAATTTCAAGTTCTTGATCATCATGCTTCAGAAGTTATTGCAAAAGAAAGCTTCAACACTCTTCCTATGACAAATACTTAGTACAACTCTTTCTTACAATGACTCATCTAATGCCTTTCTTTTGGATATCTTGAGAGATGAATTTACACTACAAAGCATAACTTCAAAAAACATAAGTTTTGAGTAGTGAGTCATATGTTGTATAAAGACACACCAAACTTGTAAGTAACTAGAAAAATCAACCAAAGCTTTAAATTTATAGAAAGAAAAAACACTTGAATTTGCAAAACATCCCCATCATTTCAATAGACAAGAAAACAAAAGGATACCTACTCTATCAAAGGTCACTAAAAGATAAGACTAGTCTAATTCCAAATTCCTCACCTCTTCTTGAATGGAATATAGTTTTCCAAATATAACTTCAAAAGAAGGTCTTTGAGAAGATTCAACATGCCAACATGCCTCCACCAACTCCCGTAGCTTTGGAAATACATAGTCAGGCAAAAAAGGTCTTTCACCTTTGATAACATCACCCCACTTACTCTTGGTATATCCATCAAATGGTATTTGACCCGTCAATATTTCATAGCATGTCATTCCAAAACTGTAGACATCCACCTTCTCAGTCCATATGTCACCATTTCGATCTTCTTCATTCTTTAGAAGCTCTTGCAAAACTTCATGAGCCCTCCAAAATCCCGTTCCTTGAACAAACATCGCACACTCGTAATCCGCTAGACAACAATACACTGAGTCACCACTTGGAACACCCCTTGGAACATCCCTTAAATCATGAATGAGGACATTGGCAGCTTTCAAGTCTCTGTGCAACACACCTTCTGCATGCAACCCTTTCATCCCCCTTGCTATGCATACCATCATCCGAATGGAATCATAAAATGAGAAGGGTGGTTGTGACAAGAAGTCAAACTCCCAAGGATGGGTGTTATCTTCCACTTGGAGATCAATGAGTGTGCGCAAATCCCCCCAATACCTCAGCATCAACAATGCGAACCTCCCATCCTTTAACAATGTCGCACGAAAAATTAAACATCGGTCTGAATGAATGTTTGCATCAAAATCTTCAAACACAAACCTAGAGCCCCTCTCTTGCATTGACCGAGATTCACCACAATCCTCTGCATCCTTTCTCATGGAGCAAGGCCAGTGGCGTTTCAAATCAGCCAACGAAAATCCCGCGCCCAATTTGAACACCTTCAAGACAAAATCGGAATCAGACCCCTTCACTTTGGCTTCGAAGATCTGGGCTTGGCCCCCCTCTGCAATCAGGGGCCCCAACTCCACGCTGTCAGCCCAATCCACAAAGAAATCGGGGGCACTTGCTTTCAGCTCCTCCCAAACAGAAAGTTCACTGGGGCCAGGGACTGAAACGGAGTGCTGGATGTGGCGACCAGGAACTTCACTCCACGTCGACTTGGATGCCGCAATTCGACTCAAAACCTCCTTTTCGCTCTTCTCCTGCGTCTGCTGCTGCTGGGCTCCAGATGCAAGTCCCAACACTCTGGGCCCCGACAACCCATCTCCTCTACCTCCCCAGACTCTTGAGCATGCTGTCAAGATCCCAATCCACATCCATGTGAGAAACGAAGGAGACTCTGCAGCCATTGCTGAAGGAACGGACTCGGGGTAAGAGGGCCCATCTGCTCCACTGCAAGAGGCTTCTCCCACAATCTCAACTGCGTTATCACCGCGACTTGTGCTTGGCTTCACTTTTGCCATCACTTCACAAATAAGTGGACTCTTACAGTCGCCCCCACGTGCATTTTCTCACCAAGAAAAAAACCGGCCCTCAGCCTCCCTCTCAAATTTGCAATAACAACGACACAACTTCCACCCCAAGTGAAGTGGTTCAAAACAAGCAACACGCTGAAGTAGGACTTGAGCACAAGGGCTCAATCGGCATGACACGAGGCAACCTTCAACTTGCACAAGAAGACGGATATCCGGTCAAAGCGGTGGTGCAACCAAATAGCAACGCCGTGTCACTGAGAAGCACGCTAGCACGCTAAATACATCAGAGCAAACACCGGGACACAGATACGAAAGCCCGCCACTTCTACTTTGGACCCTCGCCTTCACACAGCTCAAAACCCACCACCAAATAACTAGCTTCGACTGCGCTCAGATAGACTGTACCCTAAAACTACAACTCTCATTTGGAGGCTGGAGCGGGCTTAAAGTCGGTCCACTAGCAAGGAGCAGCAACCCCTAGTGAAAGCGTGAGAGAGAGACCGACCAAGGAAAAGTAGTGCTCCAGTACAGTACTGTAGTGTTGCAACAGTGTGCTCAATACTATAGTGCTCTCACCGCTCTGGGAACTTTCTCATAATTTTTTGGCGGAGGCATTCGAAGGCCAAATTCGGTATCTGCCTCACTGCCCGGAATGGAGGCTGCCCGGGAGGAGGACGGGACGGAGAGAGACCAGGAGCAAGATGGCTGTTGCGCGCGGGTTGATAGGTCATGGAAGCTTCCTGAGTAGAGCAAGCGATCGTAAGTATCCAAGGAAGCATCTGCTCACCCGGAGCGAAAACATGGCATGAATGCGCCTAAGTAAGTATCTGTACCAACATTTAATTTATTGTGCCCATCTCCATGTGAGCTCTTGCCTAGTTTCACATTGACGGAAACTCATGTTGGACATTTGCAACCTTCCCTCTGAAGAATAAATGAAAGGCTTCCCTTCTTGTTGGTAAGATGGAACTGGATGTCTTATTAGAAATCCAACTCTCGTCATTTTCGAAGGGCTTTGTCACTAGTTAAGTTCTGGCAGACTCTGCTGACTCGATGCACCACGATTTCTTGGTCTAATTTTGATAAGTAGTTCAGTACAGTACTCTTCTTTCTACTTCCGTGTCCTGGAAACAAGCTCTGCGCATTTCTGTGAGTCTTTTCGTTTTCTGCTTGGAGTGTGATCTTCTTCGCTGAGTGGCAGTTAGTGTCAGCTCGGTTGTTGATGGGAAGCCTTCTGTTCTCGTTTGGCAGATGCAGTATTTCCAAAGGGCAAGACGATGAGGCGAGACTTCGGAGATTTCCTTATTACTGCATACGAGCAAGGCAGCAAGGGACGTTCTCCAAGTCCTGCGCGAGCGTTACCGCAGCTTGTCTGTCTCCTGCTCAGGTAGCCTCCACTCCGGGCAGTGTGGCGGATCCCGAATTAGGTCTTCGACTTGGGGACGAGGTGCTGATTTTGAATTTGATTACCCCCCAAGGATCAAGGGTAGTTCAAGTTTCCAAAATGGTGAAGATGTAGTATCAAATAAAATTTAGAAGAATAAATTAATAATGAATTTCAAAGCGTAGTTGTAAAATATGATCCATAGACCATATCCATACAATTAAATCAACGAATTCATAAATTAGAATTTTTCAATAAACTTTAATTTGTAAATTGAAAATTCCTTCTAAAATCAATTATAGATTGATTTTTGTTTCATTTTCTCAATACTTTTTATTCTTTAAGTTTTTAATTAAATGTTAAGTTTTAATCATATTAGTGATTAAGGAAGATTTTTAATTTACCCTTTTATTCAAGTCATTTCTGATGAGTCATTTTGAACTGAAGTTTTTTTTCTTTTTGAAGTCAAACCTATTGGTATCCTTTAAATTATAGAGTAATTGGAAAGCAAAGTCTTTAAAATCTATACCATACAAATGTTCAAGAACAAAAATAAGAAGCTTCCAAAGAATTGAAGGATGAAAAAATGCATGTTTGTGTGCTTGAGATGTACTTGCGTTCATTTGTTCTTCAAAATAACCAATTTGTTCCTCAAGGGATTAAGCATAGTATGGGAGAAAGATTTAAACCAATTCCTAAAGCAAATGTGTACAGATAGAGTCACAAGTTTAAGTCGAGGTTGATTTATGTTTATAGAGAAATGAAAATCATACATATTCAAAAAAAGTATGTTGTTGAAAAGATTTGTATAGTTTATTAAAATTTTGAAAGTGAAGACTCGGATTAACTTTAAAGTGTCCCACAAATTCATAGTTGAAGTGTCTTTAAAGAGATCCATAATCATTTACTAGAGGCTCTATTACTATACAACTATACAAATCTATTTGTCAAACAATTCTCATTTAATGCCTACAGGCCCAAGGCCATTTTTGGGCGAAAAAACACCCAAACCTGCCATTTTTATAGCAATGAGTAAAAAGAATTGAAAAATGTTTTTTTTGCACATCTAAACATAAGATCTTATGTCTAACTAGTATAAAAATGTGTGGAAAAAACTTCATAATTTTTGACCGCATAGATTGCAAGATATCTGCGTTTAAAGTGAAAAAAACAAATTATTTAGCACATTGTGGGACTAGATCTTATGACTTTGAACATGTTTAACTTAAATTTTTTGCACTACAGAGTTTTGAGCTTTAAATCTTCCTAGTAGAAAGTTTTGAACTTTAAATCTTCATAGTAGAAAATTGAGAATCTAGGGGAAGAAAAATGCTAAAAAGCTTAATTTTCATTACTAAAAAAATTATTAAATAGATGTAGGTACAAGATAGAAGGAAAATTTCAAATACTAATATTTTATATATAGAATTGAAAAGCACTAATCCCAATGGTGAGATTATTCCAGCAAAAAAACTAAATCTTGTGGAACTTTTTTTTGAAAAATTGCTAAAATTGCATTCAAAAATGAATCCTATAAGGGTTTTTTTCAGAGAGATGCTCTAAGTGCCCAAAAAACAAGATTGTCCATAAAATTTTCATAAAAAAATCCAAATGAAATGAATCAAAACTTTACAGATAGACAAAAACACAATCTATAAAAAAATTAAATAAAATTAAACAATAAATTATTTTTTTTCTATGCCCCTTGTCCCCTTATTTGAATTTATTTTGGCATAACCTTTTTTTCCAACCACCGATTGAAAAAAAATTATATTTTTACAAAGCTTAGCAATTTTTCTACATTCAAAGTTATTTTTGGAATATCACAACAAAGATTCAGTTCGTAGGTACCTACCCAAAATTCCATTTGTTCCCCAGAGGACAATAGGCTTCTAAGGGTTAACAAGCATGGATTAAGGTGATATTGTAATACTTCATTGAAAGCCTACTTTATAGAAATAGAGGAGCAAACACAATCAAATTTGGTTACCTTAATAACCTCAATCCAAATATTTGTGCTAATTCAAAGGAATTTCTCATTATTGTATTCAGGTGATGGCAAAAATGACCTGTACTATTTGTTGCGTTTGGCTGATTTTTTCGGGAGTACTTTAAAATTAGAAAATTAAATTTCAAAACATTCAAAAAATATGACTAATGTGTACACCTTTAAGACAAAGGTTCCCACAGAAGGAATTTCATACGAAAATTCTCTAAGTAGGAGAACTTGAGAAGTGCTAAGCCACAAGAAAATACATACCTTCATGTTTAATTAGGGAAAAATAGTAAAAATAAGTAAATACACAAAATCAAAACTAGCCATTTGCAATAATTCTATGGAGATGGTCATTCACCAAGAAAACCACCAAAATAATGTTTTATGTGTTTCAAAATGCAAGCAGAAAGAAGCTCACTTTGTAGACTTCCACACTACACAAAATTAACTTTTTTCTAAAATCCCTCTCTTGGAGAGCTAGAAGTCTACTAGAAGACCATCTCATCCAAACTTTAGCTCCAAATTTGTTTTTATGGGTCCAAAATAGTACTAAAAATCCCCAAATTGGATAATGTGACATAAAATTGGGGCAATTTTTATATAGTAAAACATTTTTAAAAACTGCAAAAAAACTAAGCAAGATGTATAATGGTCATGAGCACCTTCCCTATAAATCTCAAGTCATTTGGATCTAGAACGCAAAAGTTATACCCAAAAAACAAATCAACATGCAAGGTGTGACACAAAATAGGACAGGTCATTCTTGCGATCACCCATTGCCTAAGGTGGTTTGGACTTTGGAACAATTGAAAGCCCTTCAAAAGATCACTCGTATTGTGAATTGAATGGTAAGTTCAACCCCTCAAGCACTCAACCATCCATTGAATCAATGATAAATTTTGTGAAAAGTGTACATCATCCAATTTACTAAAATTCACTAAGCAAGCTTAAAAAGAAATCATGTAATACATCAATGAAAAGAAGATAGAATATTCTGTATGAAACAATGAGATAGATATTTTAAACTAGATTCAATTATTTATTATGAGTTTTCAAAATTAATCCTACTATCTTCTGATTGACCACTTAGGCGTTAAGTGGATGATGCTCTTTTGGGATTATACACCCAGACAAGCAATTGGCGTGGACAAGCTGGATTAATCTTCAATCCAATTATGGTAATTGCATTTGAAAGACAAATCATATTGTATACTTAGATTTGTAAAGTTGTACACTTGAATTGCATCATTTGGTCACCATATATAGTAGGATAAAAGAGCTATAATTTTCCAAATACTCCTTCTATTCTAAAATAAATCTAGGGGTTCTAAATATACTTGTTCCAAACTAAATTCAAAATTGGCTTTCTAAAACTTGATGGACAACAACCAAAGCTAGTTCAAACACCCTAAAGCAATAAATCCATAGATGCCAATGTTCTAGAGTTTATACAACAAGTTGATCCTTACAAAGAAAATCAACGCAACCTCTAACCAACCAAAGGTGATGAATTCAAACTACAACTATAGTACTATACTAAACCTACTACTAACAAGTCTCTTGTTGAAAATTTGCTGGAGTTGAATCACTAGATATTGTTGGAATTTAAAATAGAGGACAGTATCAGACTTCCTCGCACCACTGCTATTTGGAGAATGATTAAAGTTAATAGAATTAGTGTAGTTCCAGAAAAAGGGGAAATTTGTCAATTTTGTCACATGTTTCAACTTGCGCCACTTCATTGTTGGTTTCCATTCTTTCACGCCTAGTGGAGCTGACTAGAAGCTAAAATAACTACACAATTCCTTGAAAATAGAAGCAACTCACGCAATAATCTAGCCATATTCAAGAAACCCCAAATTTATTTCGGGATGGAGGGAATAAGGGTTTAAGTGCGGTTCATATTGGGGTGATTGCAAGAAACATTTGTTGCTTTTTTGTTCCTTTGGCGTTAGATAGATGTTTTTGCTCCTAACTTTTCTATTGTATGTCAATTTTATTTTAATTTTGAAATGAAGGGTTTAAAAGTAGTTGCTGGAAATTTTGGCCTCCAGTATCATCCTCTCGGTCTACTTGTGTACTATGTTGTCCTAGAATTATAGAAGAATTTCTTCAATTTTCTAGAGTCAAAATAGCCGTTGCCAAGTTTCATGATTCTTCTACCTCCATATGAATAAGGAGAAGCTACCTTGAGTTCAAGAAGTAGCTTTGCCTTATTGTCAAACTAAAAGCAACCAATATGTTCAAGTCCTATGTCGAAAATAGATTTTTTTTCAGAAGTCGGAAAGTTGTTTTTTCCTCTTTGATACTTTCTACAAGCTTTTCCTTACAATTTTGTGGGCAAACAATTGCAATATACCTCTTACACATGTTGCACACATTCCGGAATTTTACTTTGTCATTTTCAAAAAATTTGGCCAATTTTTCATTTTTGTGCATGGAAGTTTGCCTTGATTTTGCATTAGATAAAATGGCTTTAATGTAGATGTTCATATGTATTCAAAGGGATTTATAGCTCATTATTGTATGGCACAAGTTGGTCTAAGACCTAACTCAATTCAATACACTATTCTCATTAAGTTTGCCTCCATTGTTTTTTCCACATTTCACAGTCACAGTAATATGTGTGATCAATAAAATGATTAATAAAATACTATTGAGTTTCTATTATGTACCCAACACGTAGATTTTGATATGTAGATTTTTGTCATGAACCTATATATTACATTGGGCAACCTCACAATAGTATTCAATGTATAGTGCTTTTGTTGGCACAACTAGTTGTCAATCCATTACTTGCACAACTCGAATTTAAAACACTATGGTTGTCTACAAGAAGGGCCAGTTTGAATTAATCATACGCTCTTTCAAAGAAAAGGTATTAGAGCATTGGAGTGAATGTTCTTGCTTCCAAGCAAAGCTTCAAGTTAAGTTCAGTTTCAACGTAGCTAGCATTTTTCAATAGAATTTAGAGGTTCCAGCTCAAGATCATAGGATACTGGAAAGGAACACGTGAAAAATGCAATATTATTGAGCAAAAAACATAGTCCAGAAATGCAAATCTCTAAATATATTTCCATTTTTTGTACCAATGTTTGAGAAGTGTTTCAAGGCTCTCTTGCATCTTCCCTTCAATTGGCTCGTTTCTTGGTGTGCAATGGGATCTTTTGCATTGGTGGAGTGTATGAGCAATGGTGCAATATGGAATGTTAACTAATTTCCTTGAATACTCTTTTCTAATCACGCTCAAGACCTTTTTGTCATGAGATTTAACCCCTAAATGCCCAAGACATGTTTTGGGCTTTCTGGAATTTGTTCTAAATTGAACAAAATGCCAACGTTTTGATAAGTTGTATCAATTTTTTTGAATTGTAACTGTACAAATTCAAACTAGACATATTCGAGATCTCGTAGGAAAAGAAAACACAACAATATCACTTATGGAGTGAAAGAGTATAATGTTTGACCATGAGGGTGCTAAAACTGCAAAAAACTTTCAATCTTCTTTACAAAAGTCAAATCTAAAAAGTTCGTGACCAAAAAAGTATGAGGTTAATGGATCTAACTTGTATAACCCCAATCAATTTATGGCTTCTTCAAATCTTCTCTACAACTTTTTGAAATGAGTTTGGAATGTGATTTTTCCTCCAAGAGCTAGTGTATTTGAGGCTCATTTCCAGGAGCTCTCAACACTACGGGAAGTCAAGATTGCAATGGGTACCCTTGTACAAAAACTTGAATAGAAAAATCATTATCATTTATTTTCAAGATCGGATTTTTGATGCTAAAATTAGACTTCAAGAAGAACTTTCTAAAAATATAAACTACTAAAAATAGCAACTTCATTGGGTTTTATTTAACTTCAAAGTTTTGTAAACACCAGATTTGGGTGCCTTGGGCATTTAGGGGTTAATACACAGGGGTTTGTTTTCTGTGTTGGCTGAATGATTTTGATTTCCAAATGGTTTTGATTTCCTCAAGCTCTGCGTAATACGGAATGGAGTAAACTAGTTACGGCAAACCTTTCCTACGTCTTTTTTAGACTGCTTGTCTCAGTTCATTGGGATATCTACCCCTCCTCTTCTTGCCGTCCATCAATTGTTTGTTTCTTTTACAAACCTACTGTAGGTTGAAGGCCAAATCCTGTACTGTAGAAAATAATCATAAATGACTCTGCATCCCAGATTCTGCAGTTCTGTACATGTCAATGCATGAGTTTTCCAGCTATGATGTACAGACAAGGTGGTACGTGAGTCAATAAGGTAGAAACACTTGTATCCAACCAGGGATCAATTCCCGACCTAGAAGTGCCCCTATTTGTAATCACAGCTTGGAACATGTTTTTTACTCTTTTTTTTAAAGTTGGGATCAACAACATCATGACATATGTCCTAAAGTATGCCAAAAATAGCAAGGAATAAAGAAATATGAAGCTAATTTTTGAGTGATTGGAATCGGAAAACTCTAGTGATCGGCTTTGTGTTCGGAACACTTTTTGGCTCCCAAAATTCACAGTAACTCCAATTTGGGGAATAAAATTATGGAATTTTTTTAGTCCCAATATTTTTTATCTTCCTACATGGGAAAAGAATTTCATCACTCATTTTGCTCATCATCTATTCCAAAATCCCTTGAGTGATCGGGTATGGGTGTTTCTACCTTATACACGAAGGAGCCTTTTAATCTACATGTGTTTTTTTAAGAAAGTTATCAAGCTCAAAGCCTAAGATGGAATTAGAAGTGTCTGTCATCAAATCTTTGCCAAATGTTTGTGGAGTTTTGCACCCGGTTCTGAATTTCCTGTATCAGATTGATGTAGCTAGTTTTCTGCTGCTTTCAGTAGAAATCAATGGCAAACTGAGAAAGGAAGGAGAGATAGAAGCTGAAGTAGATTCTGAGGAGATCACTTTCTCAGTTGCGCAAGCATGGCATGTCTGTCAGCATGAATCAATTTCTGTTTGTATGTTTGTATGTTTGTATGTTTGGCTCTCGAAAAGAAGATGTGCCCTTTAACTCCTAAAGGACCGGTTGTCCCCTCGGGGGACAATTTGGGTGCGGGCAGGTTCCTACGATCTCAATTTTTAGTAATATTTTTTGTGATTTTTTGAGGTTGTGTATTTTTGCAAGATCTTTGCGAATATATAATTTTTATTTTAATTGATGCCCGGGAGCAAAAGTTATGGCACAATAAGTAAAATTGGAATTTTGCGGGCAGCCCAAAAAAAATCACAAAAAGTCAAAATAATTTTTTTTCAAATTTTTTCTTCAAAGATTATATTTTTGTCTACATGTGAAGCTTTGTTTCATTCAATTTGGACTAATAATGAGAAAGTTATGGACAATCTTAGTATTTTGGACAATCTAAGCATCTTCTTGAAAAAATAAGTTGTAGAATTCATTTTTGAATTCAATTTTGAGAATTTTTCAATTTTTTTGCTAGATAGGATTAGATTCTCTTGCTAGAACAATCTCACTGTTGGAATTATTGTGATTCAGTTCCATCTAAAAGCTATTAACAATTTAGTTTTTTCTTCAATCTTGTACCCACTTCTGCTTAATAATTTTTTAATGAGTGAAAATTAAGTGTTTTTTTTCCTAAATTTTTAGTAGATTCTCAACTCAACTATTTAACATAAATAAGTAGAAAATTGAAATCAGTAATGCAAAAAATTTGAACTAAAAAGATTCAAAGCCAAAAAATCTAGTGAAGCAAGGTGGAAAAAAAGTTGTTTTCTTCACTTTAAATGCATATATCTTGCAATCTACGTGATCAAAGTTTCTGAAATTTGTTCCACATATTCATATACTAGTCAAGTACAAGATCTTACAGTTGCATATGCAAAAAATAACAATTTTTTAAACTCTTTTCTCTTTGCAATAGAAATGACAGTTTTAAATGGTTTTTGGTAGAAAAATCACCTCGGTCCTTTAGGGATTAACACATCCCTTCCAACTGGCAGCAAAGATCTTTGTGAAGAGTTTGGACTGAGACTTATTATTGAACTAGTAATAATCTATCGATGTGTTGAATTGTCTTAGATGTTTTTTATCTTGCTGGTCATGAGTGAAAACCTCTCTTATTCTATTCCAGGTTGTCAAAATCCTTCTTGCCCCTATCACCTTCAAGTAGCAAAACCACACCAAATTCAACATCTCCTACAAACAAGTAACCACATCTAATATTGCACTAAGGAAAACCTGAGGCCTTTTTGCAATACTGCTGCACTACTAATCATGCTTCTGGCTCAAGTTGGAAGCTTTTTATAAGAAAATGGGGGTTTCTAGAAAATCATTTTGGGTTCGTGATATGAAAAGTTAGGCATTTGGAGGAAGATTCATGTTTTGAAAATGTATCTTTCACGTAATAATTAGCATTAACCGCATGAGTAGCAAACTCTTATGTACTACAAGGCAACTGTAGGTTACTGAATCTAAAAGGTAGACTTAGGTCTTAATTATTTTGAGGAATATTTGCTTTGAAGTTTTTGCAAAGCAGAGCCTTGGGAATCATTTGTCTTCACTCCTAGTTTCTTTTGGATATAGGTTCATGCAATTGTTGCGTGTTGTAAGAGTGTGCTTTGTTTATGTTACTACTGTCTTTAAAAGGATGGACCTCCGTATCATCATCTTTGGGTGCTCTCTTTTGCCCTATCTGAATGTGAATGCATATGTTTTAATTTTTTTTTTTTGAGATGAAATCACAAATCTTCTATAAGTAGTTAAAAAATTCAAATTTTTGGTCAAAATTGACATTACTTTCATCTATGGTAAAGAAAATTCATATCAAATACACGACATGCTTAAAAATTCTGAAATTTCTCCCACTGGCGCATATTATGGTTTGAAACATCATGGTGTAAACTAAGTATCTTGCCATTCTATAATTAGAAACTGGTAGCCCATGATTTTAGGTCCAAATTTCAAATTGCTATAAATAATTCAATTTTCCAAATATTTCCAAATTCTCCAATTGGTATAAAAAGGAGACTTCATTTACTTCATTTTATTTCTTGATTTGAAATTCAAAAGGTCTAATTTGAAATAGGTTTTAAACAACTATTTTCATTTATTTTACAAGATGCAAAATTAAAGTGCGGACAAAATTTATAACCCTAGAGTTAGTCAATGACATCGCATGTGTTTTATCTCCCACAATAATTTTACCTTCAAACAAAGGGCTCTATCACCGTGGTCATTAACCATGCAATTATTCATTGACTTTATCCGCTTTCTATGTTTTCAAAAAGTCATTCATCAAACACTTTGTAATCCTTGGATCTTTCAAGTCTAAGCAACATCAATATCTTTCAATATAATAAATATGTCACTCAATAAGTTTCATTATACATGATTTATATTGTAATTATTATGAATCAAGTGTTTTGTATTTCCATCTATTGTCAAAGAAGATGAATTCTCATAATCGCTCAAGAATGTCACGTTCATTATACATCATGCAATAATTATGAATTTAAACTATAGTAGAAAATATATGATACTATGTAATAAAATAGCACAATCCCAGAATACTATTAAAAACTCAAGAATACAGATTTAGAAGAATGCATTGTCTTGTGTGTGAATCAAGAACTTACTCCACTTCATTTTTGGCAAGATAATTATTTCCTTAATAAGTGAGTTGTCATCAAATTAACCCCTAGAGGACCAAGGTGATTTTCTTATCAACAACGATTCAAAACTATCATTTCTATTGCAAAGAGAAAAGAGCGTAAAAAGTTGTTTTTATTTGCATATGCAATCATACGATCTTATACTTGACTAGTATATAAATACGTGGAAGAACTTTTAGAAACTTTGACCATGTAGATTGCAAGATATATGCATGTAAAGTGAAGAAAACAAGTTTTTTTGCACCTTGCTTGACTAGATTTTTTGTCCTTGAATCTTTTTAGTTCAAATTTTATGCACTATTGATTTTGATTTTCTACTTATTTATGGTAAGAAGTTGAGTTGAGAGTCCACCAAGAAAAATTTGGACAAAATACACTTAATTTTCACTCATTGAAGAATTGTCAAGTAGAAGTGCGTTCAAGATTGAAGAAAAAACTAAATTGTTAATAGCTTTTAGATGGAATTGGATCCCAATAATCCCAACAGTGAGATTGTTCTAGCAAGAAAATCTAACCTATCTAACAATTTTTTATGAATAGTTCTAAAAAATGCATTCAAAAATGAATTCTATAGGTTATTTTTTCAAAAATATGCTTAGATTGCCAGAAAAACTAAGATTGTCTATAACTTTCTTATTATTAGTCCATATTAAACAAAACAAAGCTTCACATATAGACAAAAACATAATCTTTGAGATAAAAATTTGAAAAGAAATTATTTTGACTTTGGTGATTTCTTTTGGTACGGCCCGCCAAACTCCATTTTTGCTTATTGTGCCATAACTTTTGTTGCCAAGTATCAATTTTAATGAAAAATTATATATTCACAAAGCTCTTGCCAAATTATACAACCTCGAAAAATACCAAAAAATATCACTAAACAAGGAGACAGTAGGAACCTGCCCGGACCCAAATTGTCCCCCGAGAAGACAAATGGTCCTTTAGGAATTAAAAGAACTCCTTCAACAACGAGTGAAATAGTTATGTGCGGAAAAGTTTGTTGGAAAACTTTCGTATATATGTTTTTGCACATACATGGAAATGTTTTCATATCCATATTTGAATATGATAAATCCAAGTATCCATACATTGCATATTGTATAACATCTTTTTACCCATATATAATATTCACATTTATATATCCATTTATATTGAATTGTAACCATATTTATTATCCATATTCGACATGAGACAAGACATGGAAAGCCACTTGGTTGGCATTTTTAGATATATAGTCAACTCAAGGTCAAAGCCCATGCAAGTGACCATAGATGCATTTCTAAGTCACACCAAGCATTCTAGAAGGCACCTCACATACTTCTTTGAGTAGCATGTCTAAGCCAAACATGATTGGAAGTGAGCTCATGTTTCCATAATTCTCCACAATGTGTTTGCCACAAAAGAATTCATTAGAAGAGATTTGAGGCCTCCAAGAGACCGCGAGTTATCCTTTGTTCCCAGACTACGGAAACGCAAAAAAGCTACTCGCTGATGTGGTCAAGAGAGTGCCACGTCATTTTCAAAAAATGATAAAGATATTTTTTTGGCCTAGAATGATATTTAGGAGATATTTATTTATTTATTTATATTTTTGAAAAAAATAATTCTGATAGTCCATATCAATTGTTCACAGATCTGGCCAGATTGGGGAACGGGCCTGGAACAGCCCTCCAATGCCCTCAAATCTCCCTAATGTTGAGAGGACATTATCTTTTTAGGTCCTAGAGTTGTTTTAATCAAAGCAAAACTATAGACAAAATCTTCAACACATATTGAATTAGTAAAGAAAGAGGAGCCAAAGTGAAAAAAGTGATACAAGGAATTGGAGAATGAATGATAGACAACGGGGATACATGAAAAAAGCTAGGACAATCCATTTCTAAAATTGTGAGAAATTAGAATTTTGTAACATTGTAAACATTGCTTTTGAGATTGACATATAGAGAATGCACAGATAGCAACCTCGTAAAAGATTCCTTTGAGGCCCTTTGGATTTGGTAGACATTGCTTTCATAATTCATTTCGAGCAACCAACATTGAAATATACACATTCAATGCGTGAAAGACATGCTTAACCTTCTAAAGATTAGGTGGTCTAGATTTCCAAAATTGTGAAGATGTATTATAAAATGCAACTTAGATAATGTTTTAATAATGACTCTCAAAGAACATTTGTAAGATATCATCTATAGATCATATCCATATAGTTGAATCAACTAGTTCACAAACCAAAATTTTAATAAAATTGGAAGCCAAAAATTAAAGATTCCTTCTAAAATCAATTGTATATTTTTTTCAAGAATTTTTTTCTTTGAGTTCAAAATAATAAGTTTCATTTTGAGTAGTTTAACATTAGTTTATTATACAAGTTGTTTTTGAAAGGTCGTTTATTGAAGTAAAAGAAATACTTCTTGAGGCCAAAACTTCTTTTATCCTTTGAATTATATAATATTTGCAAATTAAAACTTTTAGAATCTATATTCTACAAATGCTAAAGAATTAACACAAGTGTCTTCAAAAAAATGATGGATGAAAAAATGCATATTTGTATGTTTGGAATGTATTCACATTCATTTGTTATTTGAAAATTGAACTCTTAGTCTTTGACTGGGGTTAAGCTTAGTACTGGAGAAAGATTGCAACCTTTCATTGAAGCACATGTGCAAGGATAAAGTCAAAATTTAAATAGAAGCTATTTTTTGTTTGTTGAGAAATGAAAATCACACATTTAAAAAAAAATGCATGTATGTTAGAATCTTTTCAAAGTGTCTACAAACTTTCATAGTCAAGATTTAGATTAACTTTAAAGTGTCCTATAGATGCATGCTTAAAGTGTCTTTGAAGGGGCCCAAAACCATTCACTTGAAAGTCTAATACCTTACAACCATTGGTATCTCAATTTATAAAATTTTATACATTTCAAAAGCATGGATTGAATTTATATTGATAGTACTTCATTAGAAGCCTACTTGATAGAAATGAAGGGGCAAGACAAAATCAGATTGATTTACTTTAATCCATATGTTTATATAGATTCAAAAAAATTCTTTACTATCGTATTATCCAAAAAGATTTTGACTTAGGAATGATAAGGAGCCCTTCAAAAGATTATTTGTATTATGAATCAAATGGTAAGTTTAAACCCTAAACACAAGCATCCATTAGATCAATAATACATTTTGTGAAAAGTGTACTTCATCCAACTAAAATACATTGAAGAAGTCTAAGGAAACCCATGAAATATATCAATAGAAGGAATAAAGAATGTTACTATATAAATCACAAAGATAGATGTTTTGGAGGAGATTCATTATTTGTTATAAATTTTCTGTTATTTGTTATCCTACTATTTTTCTATTGACTATTTGAAAATTATGTTGACGATGCTCTTTTGGCATCATTTACTCAAACAAAGACTGGGCATGGTTGAATTAGATTTTTCTTTAATTCCTCCATTATATGTTTTAGAATTGTTGCAAGAAAGAGTGGCTACTTTTGTTCCACTTTGGCCTATTTTTGGCAAGTACTCCCAAAACTATGAGCTCTTATATACAAATATTAAAAAACAAAACAAAATAGAATAAAATAAAGAGAATTCTTATAACACTAGAAGTAGGACATCACCAAAATTTGAGAAAAATCTAGATCAAAAGTTATTCACAAGAAAGAGTAAGCTAAAATTTTGAAGAAAATACATATTGTCATGTTTTAATTTATTAATAATAAGAAAATCGGTTTTCAAAGAAATAAAAAATTGATCATTGGGAAGACTTCTTGATGAAGCCATTTCACCAAAAGAATGATCATCTTCAATGTTCAAAATTATGCACGCAAGGGAGCCCTATTTGCATGAACGTAGAGGACATAAAATAAAATATTTTTAAACTTCCCTTGATAAAAACATGAATTCCTACTATAGGAATGACCACAGAAATTCTAGCTCTAGATATTCAATTTGAAGACTCCACATATTCAAAACCCCTAAAACTAGAAACATGACATAGTCGACTACTTTATTTTTAAATATTAAATGATTTGTTTTTTCCAAAAAAACATGAAATTTGATTAAACTCAAGATAGGTATCTTGAATAAAAATTTCAAGTTCGTGATTGTCATGCTTCAGATGTTATTGCAAAAGAAAGCTTCAACACTCCTCCTATGACAAATACTTAGTACAACTCTTTCTTACAATTACTCATCTAATGCCATTTTCTTGGATATCTTGAGAGATGAATTTGCACTACAAAGCATAACTTCAAAAATCATAAGTTTTGAGTTGTGAATCATACTTTGTATAAAGACACACCAACCTTGTAAGTAACTAGGAAAATCAACCACAACTTTAAACTTATGGAAAGAAAAAACACTTGAATTTGCAAAACATCCCCATCATTTCAATAGACAAGAAAACAAAAGGATAACTACTCTATCAAAGGTTACTAAAAGATAAAATTAATCTAACCAAGTTCTACGGCCTCTACTAAGGGAATGCAGTTTTCCAAGTATAACTTCAAAAGAAGGTCTTTGAGAAGGTTCAACATGCCAACATGCCTCCACCAACTCCCGTAGCTTTGGAAATACATAGTCAAGCAAAAAAGGTCTTTCACCTTTGATAACATCACCCCACTTACTCTTGGTATATCCATCAAATGGTATTTGACCCGTCAATATTTCATAGCATGTCATTCCAAAACTGTAGACATCTACCTTCTCAGTCCATATGTCATCATTTCGATCTTCTTCATTCTTTAGAAGCTCTTGCAAAACTTCAGGAGCCCTCCAAAATCCCGTTCCTTGAACAAACATCGCACACTCGTAATCTGCTATATAACAAGCCATTGAGACACCCCTTGGAGCACCCCTTGGAGCATCCCTGGCATCATAAATGAGGACATTGGCAGCTTTCAAGTCTCTATGCAACACACCTTCTGTATGCAACCCTTTCATCCCCCTTGCTATGTCTACCATAATCCGAATGGAATCATAAAATGAGAAGGGTGGTTGTGACAAGAAGTCAAACTCCCAAGGATGGGTGTTATCTTCCACTTGGAGATCAATGAGTGTGCGCAAATCCCCCCAATACCTCCGCATCAAGAATGCGAACCTCCCATCCTTTAACAATGCCGCACACCCAATTAAACATCGGTCTGAATGAATGTTTGCATCAAAATCTTCAAACACAAACCTAGAGCCCCTCTCTTGCATTGACCGAGATTCACCACAATCCTCTGCATCTTTTCTCATGGAGCAAGGCCAGTGGCGTTTCAAATCAGCCAACGAAAATCCCGCGCCCAATTTGAACACCTTCAAGACAAAATCGAATTCAGATCCCTTCACTTTGGCTTCGAAGATCTGAGCTTGGCCTCCCTCTGCAATCAGGGGCCCCAACTCCACTCCGTCAGCCCAATCCACAAAGAAACGGGGGGCACTTGCTTTCAGCTCCTCCCAAACAGAAAGTTCACTGGGGCCAGGGACTGAAACGGAGTGCTGGATGTGGCGACCAGGAACTTCACTCCACGTCGACTTGGATGCCGCAATTCGACTCAAAACCTCCTTTTCGCTCTTCTCCTGCGTCTGCTGCTGCTGGGCTCCAGATGCAAGTCCCAACACTCTGGGCCCCGACAACCCATCTCCTCTACCTCCCCAGACTCTTGAGCATGCTGTCAAGATCCCAATCCACATCCATGTGAGAAACGAAGGAGACTCTGCAGCCATTGCTGAAGGAACGGACCTTCCGGAAGTGGACCCATCTGCTCCACTGCAAGAGGCTTCTCCCACAATCTCAACTGCGTTATCACCGCGACTTGTGCTTGGCTTCACTTCTGCCATCACTTCACAAATAAGTCGGACTCTTACAGTCTCCCCCACGTGCACTTTCTCACCAAGAAAAACCCCGCCCCTCAGCCTCCCTCTCAAATTTGCAGTAACAACGACCCAACTTCCACCCCAACTGATTGGGCTCAAAACACGCAACACGCTGAAGTAGGACTCGATCACAAGGCCTCGATCGGCATGACACGAGGCAACCTTCAACTTTAAACAAGAAGATGGATATCCGGTCAAAGCGGTGGTGCAACCAAATAGCAACGCCGTGTCACTGAGAAGCACGCTAGCACGCTAGATACATCAGAGCAAACACCGGGACACAGATACAAAAGCCCGTCACTTCTACTTTGGACCCTCGCCTTCACAGGGCTCACAACCCACCACCAAATAACTAGCTTCGACTGCGCTCAGATAGATTGTACCCTAAAACTACAACTCTCATTTGGAGGCTGGAGCGGGCTTAAAGTCGGTCCAGTAGCAAGGAGGAGCAAACCCTAGTGAAAGCGTGAGAGAGAGACCGACCAAGGAAAAGTCTTACTAGTGCTCCAGAACAGTACTGTATTGTTGCAACAGTGTGCTCAATGTAGTGCTCTGGGAACTTTCTCCAAATTCGGTATCTGCCTCACTGCCCGGAGTGGAGGCTGCCCGGGAGGAGGACGGGACGGAGAGAGGCCAGGAGCGAAATGGCTGTTGCGGGTTGATAGGTCATGGAAGCCCTCAGAGCATCCCCACCAATCTGTTCTCTATCCCTAAACTTGAAGTCTCAAAGCAGTCAACCTTGACTTTATGCAGATGAGACCTCGCGAGTTCTCTAAATGAGCCTCTGGATACAGAATTCGGTGAGAGTTTTACAGAATTCTGTATAACTTACGGATATAGGATTTAGAAAAAGGTTGGTGCGATGAGATTTCTGTATCCCTGTCTGCATCTCAGGTCCTCTTCCCTATACTTTTAGGGAAACGGAACTCCCGGTGGGAATGCTCTCACATCGCGAACGGGTTAAGGATTGAAATGAGTGCCAAGTATTTCCAAATCTGGAGACACTCCATCGTCACTTGGCCGTGGTTGCAGTCGCGAACGTACTCCCTGGTACGGATATGGAGCGATGACGGCGAAAAGCTTCGACCAATTTTTGAAGTTAAATAAAACCTTACCAATTTACTATTTTTAGTAGTTTATGTTTTTGACAAATTCTTTTTGAAGTCTACTTTTAGCCTCAAAAATCCGATCTTGAAAATGATTGATTATGATTTTTCTATTATCAATTTCGTGCACTGGTGTCCATTGAAATCTTGATTTCTGTAGTGTTGAGTGCTCTTGGGAACGAGCCTTAAATACACTAGATCTTTGAGAAAAAATCACATTTAGAAATTCATTGAAAAAAATGGTAGAGTAGATTTTGAGAAGCCATAATTTGATTGGGGTTATGCATGTTAGGCCCTTTAACCTCATATTTTTTTGGTGACCAACTTTTTCGATTTGAAATGTGAAAAGAGGATTGAAAGACTTCAAATCACTTTCACAAATTTAACATCCTCATGATCAAACATTATAATCTTTCAATCCGGAAGAGATATTGTTATGTTTTCTTTTCTAATGTGATCTCTAACATGTCTAGTTTGATTTTGTACGGTTATAATTCAAAAAGAATTGATGCAACTTATCAAAATGTTGACTTTTAATTCAGTTTAGAGCAAATTCCTAGAAGCTCAGGAATATGGAGGGTCATTTTGGGGTTAATCGCAAAGCTCCAAGAGAGACGAGAATGAGACCTGGCCAAGCCCTTTGCACAAACCACACAGCTCTTCCTCTCGCAGAGTGCTCTGGAATGCGTCAAAGAAGCACAAATGCGGCTTACAAACATCATGGCCTAGAATATATTGCTAAATCATAGTTGAGGGTTTTGAGCCAAATAAACTTGTCATGGACACGGTCATGATTGAGGAAATTGCAAAATCTTTGCTCATATTGATAAATGAAAATATGATGGATACAACAAGGAGTCAAGGATGGGCTTAATGTCATTTAATGGCCTATAAATGCTCAAACATCGTTTTGTGACAACATAGCAATTTTGGGTAGCTCACTACTAATGGAGTTCATTTTTATTTTTCTTTGAAAATTTCACACATGTGCATGAAGAGTAGCTTTAAGGCCCAACAATTTCCATAATTCTTGACTACATGGTTAAAAAGTTATTTCATGATATGTATTTTTAATTGCTCGGTGAACAACCCAGGTAGCTCAAAAAACTTCTTTAAAAATCACTTTTAAGAACAATTACAATTTGAAATTTGTTCTCTAGATAGATATAGATATAGATATAGATGTGGAAAGCAGTGAGTCATTCTTTCTTATTAATGAAAAGAAAATTGTGAGGCGTTTTAGTTTGTGGGTAGGTATGGAGTCTACGAAAATCATGACTACACGCAACTAAAACTCCTCATAACTTTCTTCTCATTGATCAAAATGAAATGATTCAAAGCTTTTCACATATAAAGTAGAGCCACCCATAACCGATTGAATAAAGAATTCCAACATGATTTGGAGTTGTGAAGGCAAATCAAATATTTTTCAAAGGTACTTTGATAGAAATGACAACGATTGCAAAAAATTTGGTAATTTTACCGCTAGAACTGAAATTACTAGGAATTTTGGGAGGCAAAAAGTGCTCCGGACCCATGGCCAACGTCTCCTTTTCTAATGTCAATCATTCAATAACTTTTTCCCTAATCATTATTCCCTACTTTCTTTCTTACAACTTGGGATATGTATCATATATTTATCAGTTCCAACCTTGAAAAGGGAAAAAAAAACATTCTAAGCTTGGTCAAAAATACGTGCACCTATAGGTTGGGAATGTATCACTGGTCGGGTATGGGTGGCTCTACCTTATATAAATCTAAAGAATCAATTTGGAAATTAAATTTTTTTTTAAAGTGATTTTTAAAGAAGTGTTTTGAGTTGCCCGGGTTGCACGCCAAGCAATGAAAATTACATATCATGCAATAACTTTTTAACCATGGAGTCAAAAGTTATGGAAATTATTGAGTCTTAATCCCTTGGGGACTACGAGGACACAATGTGTCCTCGAAGAAACTTTACATGCTCTGTGTAGAAGAATGGAAGACGAAATTGGCCAAAAAGTATATTGCAAAGTTGGCCAAAATCACACAAGCAATGCATGTGCACAGTTTGATTTTGACAAAACTTCAACGTTGATTTTACCCAAAATTCGAAAGCTTACTGCACCGGAGCAGCACTGAGTCACGGGCTGGGTCTCAGGGTTCCAACCCGTAGTGCTTTCGATGGGCCGGGTATGAAAGCAACGGGCTGGGGACCTAAAACCCTAAACCGTGCCAAGCACTGCTGGACTCATCCGCGTCACCTTCAGCTGGCATGCCTCCCGCCAGAACTTCGAAATTGCCGCCTCTTCCTTCTCTTGGATTCCTCGCCCCACTCTCTTCTCAAAGTGTTAGAATTGCAACGCGTCCTTCTCCGGTCGTGTTCAGCAAATGAGTGTTGCGAGTGGTTGCCCTCTTCAGTTTTTTCTTGTTAGATCCAAGTACGCCGGCACGTCCCTGGGCTGTGAGAGGTGCGGTTGGCGGCTGCAGCGATGGAGCGATCAAGGGAGCCTCCAGAACCACCAGAACATCTCGCGAGTGAGGCAAGTATAATTGAAGCATTCGTTAGAACTCACACTTACAATTCGGTGACAATTGCGAGAGTTCTAGGCTGTATGAGTGAGGATTTCTTGAGGACTCTTCCAACAAAGAGAGGTAGTCGTAAGCTCCCTAGCAATCCTGCTCCTCGAGAGTGGAGACATAAATTCTACAGATCAGTGGCAGGCTTTCTGGGCTGGTGCGATCAAAGGCAATTTCCAGAAGACATTTTATACGTTGTGAGGGAGAGGCTGTGGTCGGATATTAGGGTTTGCAGAAATGGTGAGGGATGTCGGGAAATTGAATCCGAGGTCTCCTGTGGGAACAAGGAGAGTGCGGAGGCTAGCGAGATTTGGACAGCAGCTTCCCAGCACACCGGAACGCCAGACAACTTTGTCACAGGGGAATTTAAATTCGAATCAATCAGACTGGGAGGTGGGGTCGCCGGAGCACTCCGCTGTGAAGAAACGGAAGAATTGTTCGACACAGGCGAGGGGGAGGGGTCACAGAAGAGGCCGCGGAAATCAATCGACTGAAGGGGCCGGTGTCCCTGCAAAGCTGCCGAGTACGTCGGCAGGCGGCAATGCGATCGCCAGCAGCCAAGGAGGGCGACGTGGTGCGGGCATTAGGAGACGAGGGAGAGCACAGGGTTTAATAGCAACGGTGGATTCACCACCACGGACACCACCCACCACACCGGAGGGGTGGCAACTTCCATCGGTGGAAATTTTGGCCACCACACCACCTGTGCTACGGCAGCAGGTGCGGCGCCGAGCTCTGCATTTCGGAGACGGATCTTCAATCGGCGTGGAAGGCAATTTGGTGGGGCTGGAACCAAATGACGGAGGGGAGGGCAACTTGGTTGGGTCTCAAGAGGGATTGCCGCGACTGGTGAGGACCAAAATTCCTAACCACCGAGAACTGTATGCCCCAGGGGAATTCCCGAGGGAGGTTTTTGTACCAGCAAGCAAGTTGGTGGGGGTGCCAAAGAAGTGGGCTCACATTGAACGCTTTTTGGCATCCATTCATTCAATGTACACAAATATGGCGACCAATGAAGAAATTTACCGTGTGAATTTCTCGGGTACAACTGGGTATGTCGACATTCGGGCAGCTGATTGCATCGACCTAAGTATGCGAATGGCTTTGGCGGAATACGACGGGATCCCACCTCTGCCACACGGTGATGATTTGGTGCGCAACGGAGACGAAGCTAACAACTCTGGTAACGAGAGCAATCATGGAGCGGGAAGCGACAGTGGGAGTGATGTCTTCTCAGAAGAATTTTTGGCAAAGTGTGGGATTTACCCCGGCGAGAGACTCTACAAACCGAAGAGGTGCGCACCTGCCAGTGGAGGAGATCGCAGCCGCCTGACTCCTGACGCTCCAGTTGAAGGTATGTCACACCTTGGGCTTTCTTCATCAAAGTCTGTTCCGAGGGGTCACAATGCAGGGCGCGGGTTCTCAAGCCCCGTCAGGGCTATCTGTCAAGCCTCAGACTTGTCAGATGAATCCGAGGCCTCAGACTGGGAGGCGGTGTTTAGAGACTTTCCCGAGGCTGACCCTTATGATTTAGATAGTGAAGACGGGAACTCAGGGGAAGAAGCTGCGGACTTGCTGGGTGAAATCGGAGTGTATAGGCAGGACATAGACAATTTGCCATTCTCTGAGAAAGTACGCTGAGTCGAAGTGGGAGAGTAGGGACTGGCAGTTTCGAGGTTCGCGGAATACTTTCAGTGGACCGAGAGCTGGTCCGACATCATTCTACGGTAGAAGGAAACCCGAGGTTCACTCTTTTTTTTCGCTATTCTGGCCCAAAGAAAACTTGGAGGAGATAGTGATTCAAACCAACTTATATGCTAGTCAACCTGTATATAGTGCAGGGAAAGCGACCACTAGGCTGAACGGTGGGTCGAAATGGAAGAAATTGACTGTTAGGTCCCTCAAAGCATGGTTGGGGATTGTCGTGTACTTAGGCTTGAAGGCTGAGCCAGCGCTCAAGGACTATTGGTCACAAGACTCTTTCTTTGGTTGCCCTATGGTCAAGAACATTATGTCTAGGGATCATTTCTTGAGCATTCTCAGGAACATTCACTTAGTAGACAACAGCAAGCTCTGCACCAATCGTACAGAGCCGGAATTTGACAAACTAGGGAAGGTGCGGTGGCTGCTTGAGAGTTTTGTATCGCTTTGTAAGAAATTCCTCAATCCAGACAAATTCCTAACAGTAGACGAAATCATGATAGCATACAAGGGTCGGTATTGTAGTTTCCAGCAGTACATGATGAACAAGCCGGTAAAGTACGGTATAAAGGTCTACGCTGTAGCTTGCTTGGTAACACGATATGTTTGGAACTTAGAGGTGTATGTAGGCGCTGCCGCAGAGGGCAGTAGCAGTAGCAGTGACCAACTCATGGGCGCTCAAGTGGTGCTACGACTCACGGAGGACTTGTCGCATCGCGGTCACTGCGTAGTGGTAGACAATTTCTTTACAGGGGTAAAGCTTTTTGATACCTTGCTATTCAAGGGTTTTTTTGCCACAGGAACTTGCAAGAGTAATGCAAAGTTTTTTCCAAAGAGTCTTACAGGGCATCACAAGAGTGATAACGATAGTCGGGGCAGTTTGTATCATAAAATGCACGCTGGGCAGCAGATGGCGGCAGTTTGTTGGTTTGACTCTCAAATAGTGCACTTGTTGAGCACTCATAGTAGTCCCCTTCCTATAAATTGCTTTACCCAGAGGTGGATTCATAGCCGCCACATTGTACTGCCAACTTGCCCTATGATTTTGGAGTATGTCACCCACATGAGGGGCATAGATGTAGTAGACCAAAAACGTGCGAACTATACTTGCCAAATCCGCAGTAACAAATGGTGGCACCGCCTCCTACTATTTATTGTAGACACTACTCTTGGGAACTCTTATGTGCTCTACGAGCTAGATTGTAGCCGCAGAGGTGACCGTCCCATGACTCGGAAGGCGTACCATCGAGTGATAGCGGCGTGGTTGTCAACAGGGTCCATCAAGGTTGGGCGAACAGTTTACAAAGGTTTTCCGATGCGGAAGGGATTGCATTTCAGCATGAGGCACCCGGATAGGAAACGTTGTAAATGTCGCATATGCGGAAGGAAACAAGTCCGCATCTGCAAGGGATGCGGATGGAAATACTTATGCGAGGGTGACTGTTTCGTAAAGGCTCACAGTAAGGCGAAGTGGGCTGCTCGAGTTCTTGCGAAATGGTAGTTCATTTTTTTCTTTTTCTGTGCAAGCACTCCTGAAGGTAATTATACTTCGACAGGCGGTTGTCGCAAAAGTGCGAAGGGCTCATCTTCGCCGCACTCGCAGCACACACCCCTGGACACCCCGTTCGCGACCTGGCTGGACAGCCGCCCCCGTGCATGGGACAGCGCCTCCGTCATCGATGAGTCGTCGGGAATCTTGTTGTCTTAGGTTTGAGAATGTTGGTTACTGGTGCTTTCCTATAAGTGCCGGCTTTTTTCGTCCATGTTTTTGAACTCTTGGACGTGAGTCCAATTTTGTAATTCTCCTTTTGCAATATAGCAGTGTCGACCTGCACGTTTATTGTAACTGGTCTGTGTGTGCGCATACTTGCTACCCCGTGCACTTTCAGTTTTTGTATTCGCTTGGCTGCAGACATCTCGAAGTTGTATGCAATGTCGTGGACTGGGTATGGTAAGCATACCGTATGGTAATTCATTTGTATGGACTGAAGGACGACAGTTGGGCCATGAAGTGTGCTGCCTCTGTTTGGTCGTGAATGTTCAGCTTCTGTGCACTCGGTATTTTTGATGGATGTCGGAGTTCAATGTTTTAGCAAATGTTTATAGAAGTGGTCGCTGTGCTTGCAAACACGTGACCGAGCTTCTAGAGGATCGCAGGTGCGGCAATGGGGCCACCAAATGGCGGCAATTGTTCGTTGGTCCTCTGTGGCACTTCCCGCGTCCTTCAGAGCACGTCGTCCTTTCCTTTGACGTGCATGGTTGTTATCTCCGTTGATTCTGTATGACGGAGATGTGTTCCCGCACAAAAAAGCCCTGTTCCCGCACTTGAACATGTCGTTCCCGGACAAAGCGCCCCGGGCTACGTTCCCAGGATGCCAAGTCCAATATTCGGAAGGCGCGCGGGTTCTCGGTGTGACGTCAGAATTCCCTGCAATTCGGCCGTGGCCATACTGTGTGCACTCTGATGCAAATCTGAAGCGCTCGTAAGCATTTTCCGTTTTATTTTTTTTTTCTACTCATACTTCACAGGACTCTCTTCCAACTCACCGAAGGATTCTTGCTGAAAGTCTTTCTCGAATTACTTAGAATTAGTTGAATTTGGTGGGGTGTAAACATGCCGCTTGAACCACCCATTTTTGATGCCACACCCATCATTCCTCGATGCTTCTTTGACCCAAGATTTTTGAGAAATGTGTAGAAGAGGTGTCCAGCTGCCGTATCCCCCCCAAAAAAACTGGATCTGAGAATTTTTACATTTTATATAATTTTTTCAAGTTATTCTTGGACCTGAAATGAGGGTCCCCATCCTGCATGCCATTGCTACAAAAACATTATAAACTGTGAATCCGACGGTTGAAAAAATCTGCAAAAAACATGGTGTACTCCATATTCAGTGTACACCACTTCTGTACGGTCAGATGTTTCATACCTCCCACCACCTTCTCCCAAGGTAGCTTCAAGAGTGACCCCAGTTTTGACAACCCACTTCTGCTAGAACCAGCTCAGTCCTCAAGGGATTAAAGCTACTTCTTGAGTACATGTTTTTTGAAATTTTCAAAGAAAAAAGAATAAAAACTCCGTTCTTAGTGATCTGCCCAAAACCACAATGCTGCCAAAACATGCAATTTTTACATTTAGGGGTTAACCCCTCATTGCCTAAAGTCCAAACGAGGTCAAAAACAGCGTTGCTTTTGAAGTGTTGTAAATTTAGATGTTGCTAAAGTTATAAAAACCTTAACCATACAATATTGTAATGAACATGTTGTAGATAACACATAAAAAATTTGAAGCCATTTGTCTGCATGGATTGAAAGATTATAATGCTTTTGTGTTAAAAAAGATGCTGAAGTTTTCCAAAAAACACATTTGGAGGTGAAATTCGACTTCTAAACCTACTCAAATGAAAAAAACTTGAGACTATAAAGTGATTCAAAAGCAACATATAAACACATTGGTGAAAAAAAATATCATTCAATTGACTCAATGTGTCTGCAAAACAAATTTGAAATGTCAAAAAATAGCATGAAAGGTTGCAAAAAACAACATGTAAGGCTAAACCTCCTCCACTAAAAAGCATCTCAATCATTCATTACTTTTTGGATTCATGTGAAATTTTAGCCACACAAACTAGACCAGTATGCGCAACTTTCACAGAAGAAAGTATTGAAAATGGACACTGTATGAAGAAGTTACAAGCCGCCAAAATTCCCTGTAATCCAAAAAAATGGCTGGATTTTAAATTTTGAATTGCTCCCAAACATTCAAAGAAGCTTGTATTGACATGAAAATATTACCACAATAACTAGACTAAAAGGGGAACATAACCCAACAAATTTTATTGAAAATGAACATTGTATGAAGGAGATACCCCCCCCCGAAGTTTCAGCCATCAAATGCAGTTTGGTGAATTGAAATTGAACCTGTGAACTTTGATTGGCTCCCATTTAATTTGTAAATCTTGGATTGATCTGAAAATTTTACCACACAAACTAGAAGAGAGAGCGCAACTTTACCAACAAGTTATATTGAATTTGGATATTGGATGCAAAAGTTACAACACTTTGAATTATACATGAGGACACTTTCCGTCCCCTCTGACGATGAGGGATTAAGCAATAGACGTTGGCCTCAAGTCTCACACTGATCGAAATTTGGAACCCCGAAAGCTCCTTTATAAAACCCACTGTTGCGTGAAGCACTAGGTCAAGGTTATAGTTTTGTTCCATTCTCCAATTTCTAGTTCAGTGCTAGTTTGGAACTTTCTTCAACATTTTGCAAACACTGTTTGTATGTGATTCTTGAAGAAGTTGTTGTATTGGAACAATGCCTGTATTCGCTTATCACCAGTAGGATTCCATGTTGTCACTTCAGGCTTCCAGGTTGTGATATATCCTTATTATGCTGAATAGAGCAAGCGATCGTAAGTATCCAAGCATCTGCTCACCCCGAGCGAAAGCATGGCATGAATGCTCCTATTTAAGTATCTGTACCAACATTTAATTTATTGTGCCCATCTCCATGTGAGCTATTGCCTAGTTTCACATTGACGGAAACTCATGTTGGACATTTGCAACTTTCCCTCTGAAGAATAAATGAAAGGCTTCCCTCCTTGTTTGTAAGATGGAACTGGATGTCTTATTAGAAATCCAACTCTCGTCATTTTCGAAGGGCTTTGTCACTAGTTAAGATCTGGCAGACTCTGCTGACTCGATGCACCACGATTTCTTGGTCTAATTTTGATAAGTAGTTCAGTACTCTTCTATCTACTTCCGTGTCCTGGAAACAAGCTCTGCGCATTTCTGTGAGTCTTTTCGTTTTCTGCTTGGAGTGTGATCTTCTTCGCTGAGTGGTTGTTTGTGTCAGCTCGGTTGTTGATGGGAAGCCTTCTGTTCTCGTTTGGCAGATACAGTATTTCCGAAGGGCAAGACGATGAGGTGAGACTTCGGAGATTTCCTTATTACTGCATACGAGCAAGGCAGCAAGGGACGTACTTCAAAGCCCTGCGCGCTCCACTTCCGGAGGAGCCTTACCGCAGCTTGTCTGTCTCCGTCTCGGGCAGCCTCCACTCCGGGCAGTGTGGCGGATCCCGAATTAGGTCTTCGACTTGGGGACGAGGTGCTGATTTTGAGTTAGATTTAGCTTCCCCCCCCAAAGGACCAAGGGTAGTTCAAGTTTCTAAAATGGTGAAGATGTATTCTAAAATGAAACTTAGAGGAATAAACTAATGATGATTTTCAAACCATACTTAGTTGTATAATATGATCCAAAGACCATATGCATACAAATAAATCAACTAATTCACAAATTAGAATTTTTCAATAAACTTGGAATTTGTAGATTAAAAATTCCTCTAAAATCAATTATAGTTTGATTTTTTTTGAATTTTCTCAAGATTTTTTATTCTTTAAGTTTTAAATTAAATGTTAAGTTTTAATCATAGTGATTATGGAAGATTTTTATTTTACCCTTTTGTTCAAGTCATTTTTGAAGGGTCATTTTGAACTGAAATTTTTTTTCTTATTGAAGTCAAATTTATATTAAAGGGGTTTTGCAAAGCAAAGTCTTTAAAATCTATACCATACCAGTGTTCAAGAGCAAAAATAAGAAGCTTCCAAAAAATTAAAGGATGAAAAAATGCATTTTTGTGTGCTGGAGATGTATTTGCGTTCATTTGTTCTTTAAAATTATTAGTTTGGTCCTTAAGGAATTAAGCATAGTAAGGGAGAAAGATTTAAACCAGTTCCTAAAGTAAATGTATACAGACAGAGTCACAAGTTTAAGTCGAGATTGATTTATATTTGTAGAGAAATGAAAATCATATATATTAAAAAAAAAGTATTGTTGAAAAGATTTTTATATAGTTTATTAAAATTTTGAAAGTGAAGATTTGGCTTAATTTTAAAGTGTCCTACAAATTTATGGTTGAAGTGTCCTTAACCCCTAAAGGATTAAACACTGTTTTTTGGCAATATAGCGATTTTGGACAGCTCACTACGAACGGAGTTTTATTTTCAAACTTTGAAATTTCACACAACATGTGCCCCAGGAGTAGCTTTTAGGTCCAAGAATTTTCATAACATTTGACTTCACGGTTAAAAAGTTAATGCATGATATATAGTTTTTGTTACTCGGCGGGCAGCAAGGGCAGCTCAAAAAACTTCTCAAAAAATTGCTTCTTGAAAACTGAAAAATTGAAAGTGGTTGCAAAAGAACATTCAAAAGTAGAAAAGTTTGAATCATTCCATTTTGTTTAACGACATGAGAGTTATGAAGGATTCCAATTTGCGAGTAGGTTTGGAATCCAGAAATTTGAGTTTATTTTGGCATAACTTTTTTTCCTAGCCATTGATTGAAAAAAAATATATATTCCGACAAAGCTTAGCAATTTTTCTACATTCAATTTTCTTTTTGAAAAATCACAACAAAAATTCAGTCTGTAGGTACCTACCTAAAATCCGATTTGTCCCTCGAAGGACAATGAGCTTTTAGAGGTTAACAAGCATGGATTAAGGTCATATTGTAATACTCCATCAAAAGCCCACTTGATAGAAATAGAAGGGCAAACGCAATCAAATTTGGTTACCTTAATGACCTCAATTCAAATATTTGTGCCAATTCAAAGGAATTTCTCATAATTGTATTGCCTAAGGTGATTTGGACTTTGGAACAATTCAAAGCCCTTCAAAAGATCACTTGCGTTGTGTATTGAATGGTAAGTTCAACCCTTCAGCACTCAACCATCCATTGAATCAATGATAAATTTTGTGAAAAATGTACATCATCCAGTTTACTAAAAATAATTCACTAAACAAGCTTAAAAAGAAATCATGTAATACATCAATGAAAAGAAGATAGAATATTCTACATGAAACAATGAAATAGATATTTTAAACTAGATTCAATTATTTATTATGAACTTTCAAAATTAAACCCACTATCTTTTGATTGACCACTTAGGCGTTAAGTGGATGATGCTCTTTTGGAATTATACACCCAGACAAGCAATTGACGTGGTCAAGTTGGATTAATCTTCAATCGAATTATGTAGTTGTTCATGTGTATTCAAAGGGATTTATAGCTCATTATTGTATTGCTCAAGTTGGTCTAAGACCTAACCCAATTCAACACATTATTCTCATTAAGTTTGCCTCCATTATTTTCTCCACATTCCACAGTTGCAGTAATATGTGTGATCAATGAAATGATTAATAAAATACTATTGAGTTTCTATTATGTACCCGATACGTAGATTTTGAGATATAGATTTTGGTCATGAACCTATATGTTAGATTGGGCAACCTAACAATACTATTCAGTGTATAGTGCTTTTGTTGGCACAACTTGGATTTAAAATACTATGGTTGTCCACATGGAGGGCTAGTTTGAATTGATCATATGCTCTTTCAATGAAAAGATATTAAAGCATTTGAAAATGTTCTTGCTTCCAAGCAAAGCCTCAAATTAAGCTCATTTTAAATGTATCTAGCATTTTTCAACAGAGTATAGAGGTTCCAGTTGAAGATGATGCTGGTAAGGAGCAGGTGAAAAATGCAGAATTATTTAGCAAAATCATACTCCAAAAACTCAAATCTATAAATATACTACCATTCTTTGTACCAATGTTTGAGAAGTGTTTCAAGGCTCTCTTGCATCTTCCCTTCAATTGGCTCGTATCTTGGTGTGCAATGGGATCTTTTGCATTGGTGGAGTGTATGAGCAATGGTGCAACTCAAAATGTTAACTCATTTCTTTGAATACTCTTTACTAATCACGCTCAAGACCTTTTTGTCATGAGATTTAATACATAGGGGTTTGTTTTCTGTGTTTGCTGAATGGTTTTGATTTCCTCAAGCTCTACGTAATACGGAACAGAGTGTACAAGTTGCGGAAATCCCTTTCTATAGCGTTTTAACCCCTAAAGTCCCAATGTTCCTACGGGGGACAAAATGGATTTGGGCAAGTTCTTATGAGCTCAAATTTTGGTGAACATTTTGAAACTTTTCCATAAGATAGAAAAACTTATTAGCTTTCTGGGAATGTAATTTTTATTTCAATTGGCGCCTTGGAGCAAAAGTTATGCTACAATAACCTCAAAAAATCCATAAAAAATTGAAATAAATTTTTAAGTACTTTTTTTTCTAATAGATTATATTTTTGTCTAAATAGAAAGCTTTATTCATTCCATTTGGATTAGTGATGTGAAAGTTATAGAGTTTCTTGTTTTGCGGGCAATCAAAGCATCTTCTTGAAAAAAACTTTTTCCTTCACTTTGAATGCTGGTATCTTTCAATCCGTACGGTCAAACATCACAAAATTTTACTAAATGATCTGAGAAAAGTACAGGAAAAGATCCTATGGTTAGATTCAAAAAAAAAAAAATTTATGATTTTTTGGAAGAACGCAACAAAAGTAGAAATTTTGAGTGATTTTTGACAGAAAAATGGCCTTGGGACTCCCTCCTCTTCTTACCGTCGATCAATCGTTTCTTTTACAAACCTACTGTAGTTTGAAGGCCAAATCCTATAGAAAATAACCATAAATGGCTCTGCATCCCACATTCCGCAGTTCTGTACATGTCAATGCATGAGTTTTCCAGCTATGAAGTACAGACAAGGTGGTACGTGAGTCAATAAGGTAGAAACACTTGTATCCAACCAGGGATCAATTCCCGACTTAGAAGTGCCCCTATTTGTAATCACGGCTTGGAACATGTTTTTTACTCTTTTTTAAAGTTGGGATCAATAAGATCATGACATATGTCCTAAAGTATGCAAAAAATAGCAAGGAAAAAAGAAATATGAAGCTAATTTTTGAGTGATTGGAATTGGAAAACTCTAGTGATCGGCTTTGCGTTTGGAACACTTTTTGGCTCCCAAAATTCACAGTAACTCCAATTTGGAGAATAAAATTATGGAATTTTTTTAGTCCCAATATTTCTTATCTTCCTACACGGGGAAAAAATTTCATCACTCATTTCGTTCATCATCTATTCCAAAATCCCTTGAGTGATCGGATATGAGTGTTTCTACCTTATACAGGAAGGAGCCTTCCAATCTACATGTGATTTTTTGAGAAAGTTATCATGCTCAAAGCCTAAGATGGAATTAAGGTAAATGTACCCATAGTTGATCATGACCCATAACCAATCTATAGGAGGCACTATTTCCAACCACGGCTAAAAAGCGTGGAATGTGTTTTTTCAAGGTTGGAACTCATAAGGTTATGACACGTGCCAAAGTAGTGAAGAAGAAAAATAAGAAATAGTGAGTAGAAAAGTAGTGATCGGAATTGGGTGACTCTAGATATTGGCTACTAGTCATGTCGACTTTTTGACTCCCAAAATTCAAAGTAATTTCAATTTGGGGAATAAAAATACAAAAATTTGGGAATCCCCATATTTCTTATCTTTCTACATAGTAAAAATTTCTTGTGCCTTCAGGGCCGGTTTATACTTGGGGCCGGATTGAAGGCCGGCCAGAACTCTCGAAGTTTGAACCAATAGAATCTCTCAATTTCTCCAAATCTAGC
This sequence comes from Neckera pumila, assembly GCA_963969595.1. Lineage (NCBI taxonomy): Eukaryota > Viridiplantae > Streptophyta > Bryopsida > Hypnales > Neckeraceae > Neckera > Neckera pumila. The sequence goes on from OZ018409.1 coordinate 6,736,715, forward strand.
CCAAAAGCTTTCTACTTGGGGCTGGATGGAACCATCACTCATCTTACGTGTCGCCTTAGGTGGCATGGTTTTGGCGCCAAACCATCCGGCCCCAAGGGAGCAATCGGGACGAGGTTTTGGATGGCCCAAACTCCCATCTTGGGCCGGATTGGGGCTAGATTGGGCTCTTCCATTGGATCAGGAACATCTCCGCCGTCAATCAACGAAAGTTATTATTTTAAACTTTGACTCTTCATAACTTTTGCATACGGTATCCAAATGCCACATTCTTTGGTGCGTTGGAACCTCCTTTCACTTGCCAACAAATATATTTGAAAGTTTGACTAGTATGAACTCACATAAATTGATAATAAATTTGAACAGCACAACTTCACATGAACTTGACAATATGAACAGCACAACTTCACCTGAACTCACAGTATGAATTTGCGTAAATTTTACAGCATGATTTTACAGTATGAATTCACATAAATTTTACAGTATGAATTCATACTGTAAATTCACATTAACAAACAGTGTGAATTCATACTGTGAATTCACAGTAACAAACAGATGGTATGAATATTCAAGAAGATGGAGGCGCTGAAGCTGACGACGCAGGAGACGGAGCGGGCGACGCGTATCATCTGGGACAAGCAAAGACCGGCCAAACTTCAGGCCTTTTTATTGTTGGTCAACTTGGGAGGCCTCCCTACTGCGAGCTGAAGTTCCGTCATGGGATTCCCCGCCGACTGCCAAAGCTGCAACCAGAATTCAACCGAGACCACGGAGCACCTGCCGTATTCTTGCAGAATTGTCCGCCGAGTATGGCAACATTTCAGACACATTAGGCAAGCCCTCGATCAGCCCGAGCTCCCCTCTTGGAGGGAGGGAGGCTGCATTATCGCTGGATCTCACGATCAGCAAGGGCAGTACACCCCAACCTTACCTCTTTTAACATCGCTGGTGACATTCTGCGCTCAGCCATTCTGTGGCACATTTGGTGTGCTAGGAATAGGTTTATCTTTGATAGACAGACTATTAGCATCTCTGGGATTAGCTCCCTTGCGTGGAGAGACACCATCCTTGCTGGCATGGCCTACAGGAATCACATTCTTTCTTTTATAGTCGTAGCAGTGAGGATAGACGAGCGCTTCTCTGCCAAGAGTTTTTGAACACTTGGTGTAAAAGAGAGGTTTTTTGTTTTGGCACTCTCCACAAGCCCGAGTGGCACCTTTCAGTTAGCTTGCCACCCAGGCTGAGACCTCTGTGTGAGCCGGATTGATTGTTTCCCCCTGGGTTTTTTTGGTTTTTTAATTAATCACCGTTCTTTTCAGAAAAACAAACAAACAGATGGTATGAATTCATATTGTGAATTTACATCAACAAACATTATTCACCCACATTGTGAATTCACGTCAATAAACAATTTGATTAATATTGGTAAAATACTTGGTCAAGCGTCATTAGTTCACTATGTTGGTTAAAGAATTTTTAATATTTCTCTATGATATAGTCAACAATTTAGATTCTTAGGTGCACCTTTATTTTCCATAATTATAAGCATCTAAACAAAATGTAAATTTTTCCTAAATAAATTCTTCGCAAAATCATACTTCGGAGTATTATTTAAAAAAATGCGTATTTGACACTTTGAAATTTTTAGCAGAAATGGAGGTAATATTGATATTAGATTAACATTGTGATGGGCAATCTCATTAAAATGGCGATATTTTTTTAAAGTGGCATGAAAACAACTGAGATCATCCGTTCTAAATCTATACCTGTCCTAGATAGTTTAGGACGTCCGTCTTGAATTCTATACCTGTCCTAGATAGTGAAAATGGCACACTGTCAAAGTGGCACTTGGAATACCGCCATTTTAATCAAATTGCCCATTCTAGTATACTTGGTATACTTCTTGAGTTCACTTAAAACAAGTTTAGTAAATAAAAGTTCAAATGTACTTCATAAGAGGCTTTCAATATGTTGCCTACTTACCTTCAAAAAGTCTATAAAAAAAATTAAATTATGTTTGATTATGTCTATAAGAAATTAAACTACATAAAAAAAATTAAAAATTCTCTCTTTTTTATTTTTGAAATAGAACAAATAGGAAGAAAAAGGAAAAGAAAGAAAAAGAAGCTCCTTTCTTCTTTTTAAATAGAAAACAAAGGAAGCAAAAGGAAAACATGCATATTTTTATATTTTATTAATTGAGCATCGAAAAGTCCAAGTGCACATGAATTGGAAATCAAGCCCTAGAATCTAGCCCAAGGACTTTACATTAGTTGGGGCCGGATGGAAGAATTGGGGCCAAATTGTGGGCCAAATCGAAGGCAAATCGGGCCGGCCTTCCATCCGGCCCCAAACCTAGTATAAACCGACCCTAAATTGCTCAACATCTGTTGGGAAATTCCTTAAGTTATCGGGTATGGGTACATTCACGTTAGAAGTGTCTGTCATCAAACCTTTGCTAAATGTTTGTGGAGTTTTGCACCTGGTTTGGAATCTGCTGTATCAAATTGATGTAGCTAGTTTTCTGCTGCTTTCAGTAGAAATGAGGACAAACTGAGAATTGGGAGAGAGATAGAAGCTGGAGTAGATTTCAAGGGGATCACTTTCTCAGTTGCACAAGCATGGCATGTTTGTCACCATGAATCAATTTGGGTTGTATGTTTGTGTGACTTGGTTCCACAACTTGGCTCTTGAAAAGAAGATGTGCCCTTTGACACATCCCTTCCAACTGGCAGCAAGAATCTTTGTGAAGAGTTTGGACTGAAATTTATTATTGAACAAGTAATAATCTATTGATGTGTTGAATTGTCTTTGTTGTTCTCTTCTTGCTGGTCATAAGTGAAAGACCTCTCCTATTCTGTTCCATGTTGTCAATGTTGGACTAAAGAGAAACTCTCTTATTCTATTCCATGTTGTCAAAATCCTTCTTGCCCTTGTTACCTTCAAGTAGCAAAATCACACCAAATTTAACATCTCCTACAAACAAGTAACCACATCTAATATTGGACTAACAAAAACCTGAGGCCTTTTTGCAATACTGTTGCAGTATTGATCATGCTTCTGGTTCAAGTTGGAAGCTTTTTATAAGAAAATGGGGGTTTCTAGAAAATCATTTTGGGTTCGTGATATGGGAAGTTAGGCATATGGAGGAAGGCTCATGTTTTGAAAATGTATCTTTCACGTGATAATTAGCATTAGCCGCATGAGTAGCAAACTCTTATGTACTACAAGGCAACTGTAGGTTTTTGAATCTAAAAGGTATACTTATATCTTAATTATTTTGAGGAATATTTGCTTTGAAGTTTTTGCAAAGCAGAGCTTTGGGAATCATTTGTCTTCACTCCTAGTTTCTTTTGGATTTAGGTTCATGCAATTGTTGCGTGTTGTAACAATGTGCTTTGTTTACGTTACTACTGTCTTTAAAAGGATGGACCTCTGTATCATCATCTTTGGGTGCTCTCTTTTGCCCTGTCTAAATGTGAATGCATATGTTTTTATTTTATTTTTTGGAGATGAAATCACAAATCTTCTATAAGTAGTTGAAAAATTTGAAGTTTTGGTCAAAATTGAAATCACTTTCATCCGTGGTAAAGAAAATTCATATCAAATACACAACATGCTGAAAAATTCTGAAATTTCTCTCATTGGTGCATATTATGGTTTGGAACATCATGGTGTAAACTCAGTCTCTTGTCATTCTATAATAAAAAATTGGTAGACCATGATTTTAGGTCCAAGTTTCAAATTGCTATAAATAATTCAGTTTTCCAAATATTTCAAATTTTCAAATTGGTATAAAAAGGAGACTTCCTTTACTTCATTTTATTTCTTGATTTGAAATTCAAAAGGTCTAATTTGAAATAGGTTTGAAACAACTATTTTGATTTATTTTACAAGATGCAAAATTAAAGTGCGGACAAAATTTATAACCCTAGAGTTAGTCAATGACATTGCATGTGTTTTATCTCCCAAAATAATTTTACCTTCAAACAAAGGGCTCTATCATCGTGGTCATTAACCATGCAATTATTCATTGACTTTATCCGCTTTCCACGTTTTCAAAAAGTCATTCATCAGACACTTTGTAGTCCTTGGATCTTTCAAGTCTAAGCAACATCAATATCTTTCAATATAATAAACATGTCACTCAAAAAGCATCATTGTATATGATTTATATTGTAATTATTATGAATCAAGTGTTTTATATTTCCATCTATTGTCAAAGAAGATGAATTCTCATAATCGCTCAAGAATGTCACGTTCATTATACATCAAGCAATAATTATGAATTTAAACAATAGTAGAAAATATATGATACTATGTAATAAAATAGCACAATCCCAAAATATTGTTAAAAAGTCAAGAATACAAATTTAGAAGAATGCATTGTCTTGTGTGTGAATCAAGAACTTACTCCACTTCATTTTTGGCAAGATAATTATTTCCTTAATAAGTGAGTTGTCATCAAATTAACCCCAACAGGACCAAGGTGATTTTCCTATCAACAACGATTCAAAACTATCATTTCTATTGCAAAGAGAAAAGAGCGTAAAAAGTTGTTTTTATTTGCATATGCAATCATAAGATCTAATACTTTACAAGTATATAAATACATGGAAGAACTTTTAGAAACTTTGACCATGTAGATTGCAAGATATATGCATGTAAAGTGAAGAAAACAAGTTTTTTTGCACCTTGCTTCATTAGTTTTTTTGGCTTTGAATCTTTTTACTTCAAATTTTATGCACTATTGATTTTGATTTTCTACTTATTTATGGTAAGAAGTTGAGTTGAGAATCCACCAAGAAACATTTGGAAAAAAAACACTTAATTTTCACTCATTGAAAAATTGTTAAGTAGAAATGTGTTCAAGATCGAAGAAAAAACTAAATTTTTAATAGCTTTTAGATGGAATTGGATCCCAATAATCCCAACAGTGAGATTGTTCTAGCAAGAAAATCTAACCTATCCAACAATTTTTTATGAATAGTTCTAAAAAATGCATTCAAAAATGAATTTTACAGGTTATTTTTTGAAATAGATGCTTAGATTGCCAGGAAAACTAAGATTGTCTATAACTTTCTTATTATTAGTCCATATTAAACAAAACAAAGCTTCACATATAGACAAAAACATAATCTTTGATATAAAAATTTGAAAAAAGAAATTATTTGGACTTTGGTGATTTTTCTTGGTACGGCCCGCCAAACTCCATTTTTGCTTATTGTGCCATAACTTTTGTTGCCAAGTATCAATTTCAATAAAAACTATATATACACAAAGCTCTCACCAAATTACACAACCTCAAAAAATACCAAAAAAAATCACTAAAAAATGAGACAGTAGGAACCTGCCCGGACCCAAATTGTCCCCCGAGAAGACAAATGGTCCTTTAGGGATTAAAAGAACTCCTTCAACAACGAGTGAAATAGTTATGTGCGGAAAAGCTCGTTGGAAAACTTTCGTATATACGTTTTTGCATACACATGGAAATGTTTTCATATCCATATTTGAATATTACAAATCCAAGTATCCATAAATTGCATATTAAATAACATCTTTTTACCCATATATAATATTCACATTTATATATCCATTTATATTGAATTGTAACCATATTTATTATCCATATTCGACATGAGACAAGACATGGAAAGCCACTTGGTTGGCATTTTTAGATATATAGTCAACTCAAGGTCAAAGCCCATGCAAGTGACCATAGATGCATTTCTAAGTCACACCAATCATTCAAGAAGGCACCTCACATACTTCTTTGAGTAGCATGTCTAAGCCAAACATGATTGGAAGTGAGCTCATGTTTCTATAATTCTCTACAATGTGTTTGCCACAAAAGAATTCAGTAGAAGAGATTTGAGACCTCCAAGAGACTGCAAGTTATCCTGCGTTCTTAGACTACGGGAACGCAAAAAAGCTACTGGCTGATGTGGTCGAGAGAGTGCCATGTCATTTTCAAAAATTGATAAAGATAGTTTTTTTGGCCTAAAAAGATATTTAGGAGGTATTTATTTATACTTTTGAAAAAAATAATTCTGATAGTCCATATCAATTGTTCACAGATCTGGCCAGATTGGAGAACAGGCCTGAAACGGCCCTCCAATGCCCTCCAATCTCCCTACTGTCAAGGAGACATTAGCCTTTTAGATCCTAGAGTTGTTCTAATCAAAGCAAAAATATAGACAAAATCTTTAACACATATTGAATTAGTAAAGAAAGAAGAGCCAAAGTGAAAAAAGTGATATAAAGAATTGGAGAATGAATGATAGACAACGGGGATACACGTAAAAAGCTAGGACAATTTATTTCTAAAATTGTGAGAATTTAGAATTTTGTAACATTGTAAACATTGCTTTTGACATTGACATATAGAGAATGCACAGATAGCGACCTCGTAAAAGATTCCCTTTAAAGCCCTTTGGATTTGGTAGACATTGCTTTCATAATTCATTTTGAGCAACCAACATTGAAATATACACATTCAATGCGTGAAAGACATGCTTAACCTTCTAAAGATTAGGTGGTCTAGATTTCCAAAATTGTGAAGATGTATTATAAAATGCAACTTAGATAATGTTTTAATAATGACTCTCAAAAAACATTTGTAAGATATAATCTATAGATCATTTCCATATAGTTGAATCAACTAGTTCACAATCCAAAATTTTAATAAAATTGGAAGCCAAAAACTGGAGATTCCTTCTAAAATCAATTGTATATATGTTTCTTTGAGTTCAAAATAATAAGTTTCATTTTGAGTAGTTTAACATTAGTTTATTATACAAGTTGTTTTTGAAAGGTCGTTTATTGAAGTAAAAGAAATACTTCTTGAGGCCAAAACTTCTTTTATCCTTTGAATTTTATAATATTTGCAAAGCAAAACTTTTAGAATCTATATTCTACAAATGCTAAAGAATTAACACAAGTGTCTTCAAAAAAAAGATGGATGAAAAAATGCATATTTGTATGTTTGGAATGTATTCACATTCATTTGTTATTTGAAATTTGAACTCTTAGTCTTTGACTGGGGTTAAGCTTAGTATTGGAAAAAGATTCCAACCGTTCATTGAAACACATGTACAAGGATAGAGTCAAAATTTAAATACAAGCTATTTTCTATTTGTTGAGAAATGAAAATCACACATTGAAAAAAAATGTTTGTATGTTAGAATCTTTTTAAAAGTGTCTACAAACTTTCATAGTCAAGATTTGTATTAACTTTAAAGTGTCCTATATTTAAATGGTTGAAGTGTCTTTAAAGGGGTTCAATACCATTCACTTGAAACTCTAATACTTTACAACCATTGGTAGTTCAATCTATAAAACTTTATACATTTCACAAGCATGGATTGAATTCAAATTGGTAGTACTTCATTAGAGGCCTGCTTGATAGAAATGAAAGGGCAGACAAAATTAAGTATATTTACTTTAATCCATATGTTTATATAGATTCAAAAAAATTCTATACTATTGTATTATCCAAAGAGATTTTGACTTTGGAATGATAAAGAGCCCTTCAAAAGATTACTTGTATTGTAAATCAAATGGTAAGTTTAAACCCTAAACCTAACCATATTGGATCAATCTATTAGATCAATGAAACATTTTGTGAAAAGTGTACTTCATCCAACTAAAATCCATTGAAGAAGTCTAAGGAAACCCATGAAATATATCAATAGAAGGAATAAAGAATGTTATTATATAAATCACAAAGATAGATGTTTTGGAGGAGATTCATTATTTGGTATAAATTTTCTATTATTTCTTATCCTACTATCTTTCTATTGACTATTTAAAAATTATGTTGACAATGCTCTTTTGGCATCATTTACTCAAACAAAGAGTGGGCACCGTTGAGTTAGATTTTTCTTTAAATCTTCCATTATATGTTTTAGAATTGTTGCAAGAAAGAGTGGCTACTTTTGTTCCACTTTGGCCCATTTTTGGCAAGTACTCCCAAAACTATGAGCTTTTGTATACAAATATTGAAAAACAAAATAGAATAAAATAAAATAAAGAGAATTATTATAACACTAGAAGTAGCATATCACCAAAATTTGAGAAAAATCTAGATCAAAAGTTATTTACGAGAAAGAGTAAGCTGAAATTTTGAAGGAAATACATATTGTAGCGTTTTTATTTGTTAAAAATAAGAAAATTGGTTTTCAAAGAACTAAAAATTGATCATTGGAAAGACTTCCTGATGAAGTAATTTCACCAAAAGAATGATCTTGAAATCATCTTCACTATTCAAAATTGTGCATGGAAGGAAGCCCTATTTGCATGAATGCAGAGGACATAAAATAAAATATTTTAAAACTTCCCTTGGTAGAAACATGAATTCTTACTACACGAATGACCATAGAAATTTTAGCTCCAGATATTCAATTTGAAGACTCCATATATCCAAAACCCCTAAAACTAAAAACATGACATAGTAGACTAATTGATTTTTAAATAATAAATGATTTATTTTTTCCCAAAAAACATGAAATTTGATTAAACTCAAGATAGGTATCCTGAATAAAAATTTCAAGTTCCTAATTGTCATGCTTTAGACGTTATTGCAAAAGAAAGCTTCAGCACTCCCCCTATGACAAATACTTAGTACAACTCTTTCTTACAATCACTCATCTAATGCCATTTTCTTGGATATCTTGAGAGATGAATTTGCACTACAAAGCATAACTTCAAAAATCGTAAGTTTTGACCAGTAAGTTATACGTTGTATAAAGACACACCTTGTAAGTAACTAGGAAAATCAACCACAGCTTTAAACTTATGGAAAGAAAAAACACTTGAATTTGCAAAACATCCCCATCATTTCAATAGACAAGAAAACAAAAGGATACCTACTCTATCAAAGGTCACTAAAAGATAAAATTAATCTAATTCCAAGTTCCACACCTCTTCTTCAATGGAATATAGTTTTTGCAATGTAACTTCAAAAGAAGATCTTTGAGAAGGTTCAACATGCCAACATGCCTCCACCAACTCCCGTAGCTTTGGAAATACATAGTCAGGCAAAAAGGATCTTTCACCTTTGATAACGTCACCCCACTTACTCATGGTATATCCTTCAAATGGTATTTGACCCGTCAATATTTCATAGCATGTCATTCCAAAACTGTAGACATCCACCTTCTCAGTCCATATCTTACCATCTCGATCTTCTTCATTCTTTAGAAGCTCTTGCAAAACTTCAGGAGCCCTCCAAAATCCCGTTCCTTGAACAAACATCGCACACTCATAATCCGCTACTAAGCAAACTATTGAGTCAACACTTGGAGCACCCCTTGGAACATCCCTTAAATCATTAATGAGGAAATTGGCAGCTTTCAAGTCTCTGTGCAACACACCTTCTGTATGCAACCCTTTCATCCCCCTTGCTATGTATAACATCATCTGAATGGAATCATAAAATGAGAAGGGTGGTTGTGACAAGAAGTCAAACTCCCAAGGATGGGTGTTATCTTCCACTTTGAGATCAATGAGTGTGCGCAAATCCCCCCAATACCTCACCATCACGAATGCGAACCTCCCATCCTTTAACAATGTCGCACACCCAATTAAACATCGATCTCCATAAAGGTTTGCAGAAGCATCTCCAAACACAAACTCGGAGCTCCTCTCTTGCATTGACCTTAATTCACCACAATCTTCTGCATCCTTTATCATGGAGCGGGGCCAGTGGCGTTTCAAATCAGCCAACGAAAATCCCGCACCCAATTTGAAAACCTTCAAGACATAATCGAAATCCGAATTTGAATCAAGCCTCTTCAATTTGGCTTCGAAGATCTGGGCTTGGCCTCCCTCTGCAATCAGGGGCCCCAACTCCACTACGTCAGCCCAATCCACAAAGAAATCGGGGGCACTTGCTTTCAGCTCCTCCCAAACAGAAAGTTCACTGGGGCCAGGGACTGAAACGGAGTGCTGGATGTGGCGACCAGGAACTTCACTCCACGTCGACTTGGATGCCGCAATTCGACTCAAAACCTCCTTTTCACTCTTCTCCTGCGTCTGCTGCTGCTGGGCTCCAGATGCAAGTCCCAACACTCTGGGCCCGGACAACCCACCTCCTCTGCCTCCCCAAACTCCCGAGCATGCTGTCAAGATCCCAATCCACATCCATGTGAGAAACGAAGGAGGCTCTGCAGCAATTGCTGAAGGAACGGACCTTGGGAAGCGGACCCATCTGCTCCACTGCAAGAGGCTTCTCCCACAATCTCAACTCGGTTCTCACCGCGACTTGTGCTTGGCTTCACTTCTGCCATCACTTCACAAATAAGTCGGTCTCTTACAGTCGCCCCACGTGCACTTTCTCACCAAGAAGAAAACCGCCCCTCAGCCTCCCTCTCAAATTTCCAGTAACAACGACACAACTTCCACCCCAACTGATTGGGCTCAAAACACGCAACACGCTGAAGTAGGACTCGATCACAAGGCCTCGATCGGCATGACACGAGGCAACCTTCAACTTTAAACAAGAAGATGGATATCCGGTCAAAGCGGTGGTGCAACCAAACAGCAACGCCGTGTCACTGAGAAGCACGCTAGCACGCTAGATACATCAGAGCAAACACCGGGACACAGATACGAAAGCCCGTCACTTCTACTTTGGACCCTCGCCTTCACACGGCTCACAACCCACCACCAAATAACTAGCTTCGACTGCGCTCAGATCGATTGTACCCTAAAACTACAACTCTCATTTGGAGGCTGGAGCGGGCTTAAAGTCGGTCCAGTAGCAAGGAGCAGCAACCCCTAGTGAAAGCGTGAGAGAGAGACCGACCAAGGAAAAGTCTCACTAGTGCTCCAGTACTGTACTGTTGCAACAGTGTGCTCAATGTAGTGCTCTGGGAACTTTCTCATAATTTTTTGGCGGAGGGCCCCGTCCCCAAGTCGAAGACCAAAGTCGGTATCTGCCTCACTAGGGCCTCGCACATGAGCCCTCACGGCTCGGTGAGGGACCCGACGTGAGGGTCGAAAAGGCCGGGTTGGGGCTTCGCAGCCCGAACCGTGCAGGCCCGGTTTCTCCGTAAGGGCTGGCCCGTACGGGCTAGCTTCACCCTCTTTTTCTAATTCTGGGTGAAACTCACAGTCTTTTCCTACTGACGAAGCAACCTCGTAAATTGGGGGTGGGGGCCCGCCTTGCTCGGTGAGGGACCCGATCCAGCCCTCACGGCTTACCATGTGCGAGGCCCTACTGCCCGGAGTGGAGGCTGCCCGGGAGGAGGATGGGACGGAGAGAGGCCAGGAGCGAAATGGCTGTTGCGGGTTGATAGGTCATGGAAGCCCTCACACTCCGCGAAGGGAGGATTAACCCTTGAACGACGGGCCGGTCACCGTGGAAATCCTCTATTTTGTCACAGTGTGACATCATCTACATTAAAAAATTCAAAAGTATCTATTGGAAGTCAAGCTACTATAGAAGATCTCCCCTTTTCACAACAAATTGGGAGGATGAATAAGCGCACTTCTGTCCTATTCAGTTTGATTCTCTGTCATCCATCGGCCATAGAATGGCCTCCTGGACGTTCAAGGGTTAAGGATTGAAAGGAGTGCCAAGTATTTCCAAATCTGGAGACACTCCATCGTCACTTGGCCGTTTGTTGCAGTCGCGAACGTATTCCCTGGTACGGATATGGAGCGATGATGGCGAAAAGCTTCGACGATGCGAAATCTGGGCATGCATATCATGAGCTGCTCTCCACTAGCAACAACGTCGGGATACCATGCAGCTTCCCTAATGCGGTGCCTGTGTAATGAAAAATGTCAGATCTTCTTCAGACGCCATTAATCACAAAGCTCCATGAGAGACGAGAATGAGACCTGGGCAAGCCCTTTGCACAAACCACGAAGCCCTTCCTCTCGCAGAGTGCTCTGGAAAGCGTCAAAGAAGCTCAAATGCGGCTCACGAGCACCATGGCCTAGAATATATTGCTAAATCATAGTTGCGGGTTTTGAGCCAAATAAACTTATCATGGACACGGTCATGAATTGAGGTACTGAGCGGGAAATTGCAAAATCTTTGCTTATATTGATAAATGGAAATATGATGGATACAACAAGGAATCAAGGATGGGCCTAACGTCATTAACCCCTAAATGTCCAAACACCTTTTTTTTACAACATAGCGATTTTGGATAGGTCACTACTAGTGGAGGTCATTTTTATTTTTCTTTGAAAATTTCACACAACATGTGCATGGGGAGTAGCTTTAAGGCCCAACAATTTCCATAATTTTTGACTACATGGTTAAAAAGTTATTGCATGATATGTAATTTTAATTGCTCGGCGGGCAACCCACGTAGCTCCAAAAACTTCTTTAAAAATCACTTTTAAGAAAAATGAAAATTTGAAATTTGTTCTCTAGATAGATATAGAAATAGATATAGATGTGGAAAGCTATGAATCATTCCTTTTTTATTAATGAAAGAAAGTTGTGAGGCGTTTTAGTTTGTGGATAGGTATGGAGTCTTTGAAAATCATGACTACACGCAAACTAAAACTCCTCATAATTTTCTTCTCATTGATCAAAATGAAATGATTCAAAGCTTATTGTGTATAAGGTAGAGTTTGGTTCTTAAAGGGTTAAGCATAATAAGAGAGAAACATTTAAACCATTCTCTAAAGTAAATGTATACAAATAGAGATGAGTTTAAGTCAAGGTTGTTTTATATTTGTAGAAAATGAAAATCATACATAATAAGAGATAAATATGTGGTTGAAAAAGTATTTTGTGGCTTATTAAAACTTTGAAAGTGAAGACTCGGATTAACTTTAAAGTATCCTACAAATGTAAGGTTGAAGGGTCTTCAAAGAGACCCAAAACCATTCACTAGAGGCTCTATTTATAAAATAATTTTCATTCCACAAGTATGGATTGAGTTCATGTTGGTAACACTTCATCAAATGTCTACTTGATAGAAATGGAGGGGCAAACAAAATCAAATTTGGTTATCTTAATGACATCAATTTAAAAGTTTGTGCTAATCCAAAGGAATTTCTCATTATTGTATTGCCTTAGGTGGTTTGAACTTTAGAATAATCAAGGGTCCTTCAGAATATCACTTATATTGTAAATTGAATGATAAGTCCATCCCCTTAGCATTCAACCATCTATTGAATCAATGATAAATTTTGTGAAAAAATTACATCATCCAATTGACTAAAATTCATTTAAGCAAGATTTAAAAGAATTCATGAAATACATTAATGAAAAGAAGATAGAGTATTCTATACGAGTCAATGATATAGATATTTTAGAGTAAATTCAATTATTTATTATAAATTTTCAAAATTAATCTTGCTCTCTTTTGGTTGACCACTTAGGAGTTAAGCTGATGATGCTCTTTTAGAATCATACCTTCAAACAAGGAGTTGGCATGGTCGAGTTGGATTAATCTTCAATTCAATTGAGGTAATTACATTTAAAAGACAAAACCGATATTATATGTTTAGATTTGTAAAATTTTCAATATTTATGTAAATAGTTAGAGAGATTTCTATTGCACCTGCAATTGCATCATTTGGTCACTTTAAATAGTAGGATAAGAGACTTATAATTTCCCCAATACTCCCTTCGTTTCAAAATATATTTGGGGGTTCTAAATGTACTTGTCCCAACTTAAATTTGAAATTGACTCTTTAGAATTTGATCGACAACAATTGAAGCTAGTTCGAACATCCTTAAGCAAAGAATTTGCAGATGCTATGTTCTAAAGTCTATGTAGCAATTTGTGATCTTTACAAAGGGAATCAAAACACAACCTCTAACTAACCAAAGGTAATGGATTCAACCTACATCTATACTAAACTTGGTACTAACAAATCTCTTATTGAGAATTTCCTGGAGTTGAATCACAAGACATTGTTGGAATATAAAGGACATCTTTGGACTTCCTTGCACCATTGTTACTTGGAGAATGATCCAAGCTGATAGCACTAGAGTGGTTCCAAATAGGCATAGCTACTCCTTGAACACACCCTTTTGTAAATAGCTGAAGAACAACTATTAATACATTTGAGGCTGTTCTTGCTTTCGAGCAAAAGCTTCTAGTTAAGTTCTTTTTAAACATAGCTAGCATTTTTCAATAGAATTTAGAGGTTCCAACTCAAGATCATAGGATGCTGGAAAGGAACAGGTGAAAAATGCAGAATTAATTAGCAAAAAACATAGTCCAAAAACTCCAATCTGTAAATATATTACCATTCTTTGTACCAGTGTTTGAGAAGTGTTTCAAGGCTCTCTTGTATCTTCCCTTCAATTGGCTCGTTTCTTGGTGTGCAATGGGATCTTTTGCCTTGGTGGAGTGTATGAGCAATGGTGTAATTTGGAATGTTAACTAATTTCCTTGAATACTCTGTACTAATCACGCTCAAGCTTTCGTCGTGAGACTTAATACACAGGGGTTTGTTTTCTGTGTTTGCTGAATGGTTTTGCTTTCTAAATGATGTTCATATCCTCAAGCTCTTCGTGATAGGGAACGGAGTAAACGAGTTACGGAAAAAATTTTCTACGTCTTTTCTAGACTGCTTGTCTCAATTCATTCGGGGTATCTTTCCCTCATCTTCTTACCGTCAATCAATCGTTTCTCTTTTACATACCTCCTGGTTGAAGTCCAAATCCTGTACTGTAGAAAATAATCATAAATGGCTCTAAACCCCAGATTCTGCAGTTCTGTACATATCAATGCATGAGTTCTCCAACCGTGATTCTACAGACATGGCGGAACGAGAGTCAACATTACAGGGAGGATTGGATTCAGGCCTTCCAATCTACATGTGTTTTTTAAAGAAATTTTTTGGAGCTCAAAGCCTAAGATGGAATTAGAAGTGTCTGTCATCATACCCTTGCCGAATGTTTGTGGAGTTTTCCACCTGGTTTTGAATTTCCTGAATCAGAATGACGTAGCTAGTGTTCTGCTACTTTCAGTAGAAATCCAATGGCAAATTGAGAAAGGGGAGAGATAGAAGCTGAAGTAGATTTTGAGAAGATCACTTTCTCAGATGCGCAAGCATGGCATGTTTGTCAGCATGAGTCAATTTGGGTTGTATGTTTGTCTGATTTTGCTCCACCACATGGCTCTCGAAAAGAAGATGTGCCTTTTCACACATCCCTTCCAACTGGTAGCAGGAATCTTTGTGAAGATTCTGGATTGCAACCTAGTATTCAACAGGTAAATGCTCAATTGATAATCAACTGGTTGTTCTCTTCTTGCTGGTCATAAGTGAAAACCTCTTCTATTCTATTCCATGTTGAGTCACTCATTGTGTTTCATTAATCACAAGTTATGTTTCAGAACATAACTAAGTCTATGACTACTCTAAAAAGCAAGGAAGTTGACATTCATTGGGCGTTAGTAGGCAATGTTTCTTTAAGCAAAAGCATCCTTGGGTATGTTATGCTGGAGGGGTGCGCTCATGGTGCGGAAATTTCATGCCCGCAGATTCTACTTGAGTTGTGGATAGGCCAACAGCCAAAATCAGGGTTTAGGAAACATATTTTGACCACTGCATCGATATTCTCCGATTGCGTTCTTAAAGTGAAAGGTCTTTACACACTGTTTCTTGTCCAATTTCAGATTTGCAGAGCGACCGTTCGTTTTGCCTATCAGTGGTAGTCATGACCCTGATTCTGTTCTTGCTGCTGCAGACAACAAGCGGTTTGAAGAATGGTTGCCAAGCACGCGCGTTGAGGAATGAAGGCTGGTCATGGTTAGTACCTCCTTAGAAACTCCACCTTTGGTTGTTCCAAATTCGTCTGCTCTCGTTGGCTTGGGAACCACAGATTCTCAGAGACTCTAACTAACACAAGAACTTGGGCAGATTTCTCTGGCCAAGTGGCACAGTCGAATGTCTATGTCAAGAAAACTGTCTATTTTTTGGGCAAAGATATTACAAGGAGAATTCCCCTTAGGATTCCATACTGATTCGATGAAGCTCGGAGCATGTGCAAAGTTTTGTACAAATTCAATCCTGATTGAATTATACGGAAAGCAATTCAATAGCTAAGTGTTGAATCAACTACAAACTTGATTTTGAAATGTATACTAATGACGAACATGGGCAGCTTATCCCTGTCCTAGATGGTTCAGAATGGTGTACTAAAATCTATACCTGTCCTAGATGGTGAAAATGGCACACCAACAAAGTGGCACTTGGATACTGCCATTTTAATGAAATTGCCCATGAATACAATATACAATGTAGAAACAAAGTGAATGCTTGAATGCTTGAATGCTGTTTATTTATGTCACCGCATCACAAGTATGTGATAGCAGGTTTACCGTACTAGTTTGTATTCAAGTACTTCATTTTTCTGATCGATACTGCAACAATACTGTAGAAAGGCCTCAGGTTTTCCTTAGTCCGACATTAAATGTGGTTACTTGTTTGTGGGTGATGTTGAATTTGGTGTGGTTTTGCTACTTGAAGGTGACGAGGGGCAAGAAGGATTTTGAGTATTCGCTGCTATGGAATACAGTTGTGCGTTGCCTTGATTCGGTGAGTGTCCAGAGCTTTTGATTTCGTAGATGAGCATTTCAGCAACCTTTGGGACGTGTGGACGAATGCAAAATAGATCGCAGAGCTGCTTAATTGGGAAGAAGTTCACTCGTAGCTGTACATCATGTAGCAGATTTGCAATCCAATCCATTCATTGCTTTGCACATCTTGCACTTGAGCTTGATCTTCAGTGTATTGTACTACAGTAGAACCTTTCTAAATTGATCGGTCCGGGACTGCCTGACAAGATTGCTTTAGAGAGGTTAATTACTTTAGAGAGGGTTTGCATTACATAGGAAGTTGCCGCAGGGGGGATATGTGTCACATTTTTAGGAAAAGGAGCTTGTTCAAAAGAATAATTTACCTTTTTTTGATAAGTTCGAGGTCCACCACAACTCCTTGGCAAGCTCTCATTAGTACTCTCATTTATTTTATTCCCAAAGCCGGGACCGTCCGGCCCTATTCAATTATAGAGGTTTATTGGCTTTGAGAAGATCAACTTTTGGAGGTTCTAATGTATATTGTTAGTACCAATGTTTGTAAGTCTGGTCCAACTTTTGGCTCAAGTTGGATGTTTTTCTAAGAAAATGGGGGGTTTCTAGAAAAAAATTTTGGATTTGTGATATGGGAAGTTAGGCATTTGGAGGAAGGCTCATGCTTTGAAAATGTATCTTTCACGTAATAATTAGCATTATCTGCATGAGTAGCAAACTCTTATGTACTACAAGGCAACTGTAGATTGTTGATTCAAAAAGGTATATTTAGGTCTTAATTATTTTGAGGAAATTTGCTTTGAAGTTGTAAAGCAAAGCCTTGAAAATCATTTGCCATCATTCCGAGTTTCTTTGGGGTTTAGAGTCATGCAATTGTCACGTGCTACAACATTGTGCTTTATTTGGATTAGTGTTATCCTTAAAAGGATGGACCACAATATCATTATCTTAAGGTGCTCTCTTTTGGCACTAAACATGAATGCATGTATTTAAAAATGGACATAAAAAAGCCTCCATGGGACCTATTCAAAACAACTTCAAATACCATGAGGTTCAATTAGGACACTTGTTGTGGGACGGAAGGAAGTATGTCAAAACAGATTTGTTGGGGTACTTTGTTGCAAAATTGACACTTACATATTCTTGCCTATAATTTACATCTTCTGAATTAGAATTCATTTGGATACATCTATTATCATCACTTTGATAGTTTATTAATACAATGTCCTAAATAGACATGCTAAGAACATTTGGAAGTCTATTTCAATTGCAATAAAAACTATGAAAATTTAATTTTAGGAACCATGCTCAAATGCCTATGGAGTTGGTTTTAAGAATAGTTACCTTATCCTATTGAAAGAAGGGTTGAAGTACCCAAATCCAAGGAGTAGCCTCCATTGTCAAAGTCAAGCAATTGAATCCAAGACTTGAAGCAAATCATTCAAAGTCAACATCGTATTCCGGCCAAATTACTATTATACAACCAATCTGGACTTCATGTCATCATATTTATTGTAGAATGCGTAACAAATCCCATCTTTAGTAGGCTTTAGACCATAAGGGGGATGCTTCATAGGCAACCTTGCGTCTACAATAGTTATTGTAATAAATTTGGAATAGGATCTTACTCGAAAAGCAATTTGATGCCTACTCAAGATTATAGCCTCTTATAGTGTAGCTACTTGTTGCCACAATTATCTTATATATAAGAAAAAAAATTTCTTTTCTTTTGAAGTTGGTATGAATGATTGTTGAAAGCTTGCAATGACACTATAGTCAAGGAATGACACACAATTGTCTCAAATGATTTCAATCACACAGAATGGGATGAAGGATTGCATTTTTTCATCCAATTCTTTTCTTGGAAGAAGATCATGTGTGTGGAGTAAATGATGTTGACTTTTTTTTTTTAATTCATTGAGGTGTCATTGACTTTTTGTAAATTAATCCCTTGAGGACTAGAGGGTAGTCAAGACTATCAAAAATATAAAATTTATTGTTGATAAATAACCTAGTTGCCAATAGGAGGAGGCCTTCAAGGTCAAGGTTATTTCTATTTGTAGAGGCTTAGAACCAAAGGAGGATTTATATGATTGCTAAAATTGAAAATATAAGTGCCCATTACCAATTCATTCCAAATCCAATTTTTACAACAACACATGATTTAGTATTGATCCTATAATTGTTGCAAAATTTTTTTTTTACTATAGACATGATTGACAACAAAGTTTTGATTATAGATAATTCCATAATGAAATCCTAAATCCAAAGATCTACAATGAAACTTGTTTTTAAAATCATCGACATGCTCTCAAATGCACAAATCAAAATCTTTGTAGTGTGTATATAACAATGTTATAACAATTATAACCCTTTCAACCAACCCACAGTAGGGAATTCTTGGACAATAGACAAAAGCAATCTAACAAATGCTAGCCTATGAAAAATAGTCAAATTGATGAAGTTATGGATCCAAAAATTGTGACATGCATCTTCTAAAAAGTAGGAGTGGTAGAGGTTTATGTTTCAAGACAAGCACTTAAAAATTGCCAAAATTGCCAAAAAGTAATTCCACCAATTAAACAAAATTAACAATACTACTTTGTAATTGTGTCAAGCATGCTTCAAGAATGTAACAATATGACAAGCATCAAATTCATTCACTCTAGTAAAGTGAATAAATTGTCATATGGATGCAATTCAAAGCTTCAACATTGTGACATTCAAGAGGTCAAAGCTCTATAAAAACAACATGGATGTATCCAAACCTAAGGCTTGGAAAAGACAACTTGAAGAGCTTATATCCTGAAATTTTGTCATGATTACAAATTTGTCATTAAAGATTGTAAGATTTCTTGAATTTATTATGAAAATAAAAGTTTAAGACTATATAATTTCTGTAGACAGTCAACTTAATATAGAAAATAGCCACCATTCTAAAGTTTTGCTTTTATTAAACACTAGTACAATATCTTCTCTATATTGAAAGAACCACAAGAGCTACTATTTCCTATTGAAATGATTTTTATAAATCCTTGAAAGAATATGAAACTCCACATACTTGAAGGTAACTATCTCTAAAGCTATATGTATTCATTTCCAAAAGATACTGGGATATATTGTATGCTTCAATGGTTGTAGTTTGTAGAGGAGGAAGCACCATGTAATGCAATTTCATTACCAACTAAGCCTATAACAATCAAATCAATCCCCCCTATTGGACAACAAGTGAGCTGCCCAAGCCAACTGCTATTGCAACCTCCTAGTGTCAACAATCTTTTGAGTTTGTTCACTTAGCAACTTTGCATTTCTTTGTTCCAACTTATTTACTTCAATTTCTAAATGGGCAGATTCCACAGCCATCATGTCCACTTCCCTTTGATTTCAATCTCTCTCACACTCAACGATTAGAGTGTTAGGATTTGACTATAACCCTTATTGCTTCACAACGAAGGCATAACATTTTGGAGTTGCTAGGGCAGTGGAATGACATGATTTGAAGCTCCAACCTCAATTGATTCTGAACCACAATAAAGAAGAAGGATGTTCATATCACTCAAGTTAACTAGGTTCCACACACAAAGCAAGGCTTTTGCTTGCATTTGTTTGGAGAAATGGAAATATGCATGGCCAACAGAAGACGTTCCTATACAAAGTTGCAATTGAACTAGTGGAAGGCTTCATACAAATGCGGCAATCCAACACATTTTGACATGAATTGTCTATTTTCTCATCCTCCATTTTTCTTGAGGTAGTCGATACTAAAAAAAAATATCACTTGCTTCCATAACTATGGAACAATCTTCTTGCAATATATTGGAAGTGACCATGACTAGTACTAGTTTGTAATCTTCCTCAAACTCTTACATCTATGGCACTTTTGTACTTTACAAGATATATACACTGTACATTCAAATGCATTTGTAAAGTAACTCCAAGTGGAAAGTATCTAAAGTTGGAAAGACAAAGGCAACTAGAGTCCAGTGCTTTATTGATTGCCACTCCTCAATTCACCAAAGAAAAGGGTTAGATGCAATAGAATCATATACTAAAGCTCTAACCATGCCAAAAAGTCTCAACTCTAATTTGATATGATATTGTGGCATAAAGGCAACCTCTATGTCTTCTATATAGCCAAAGTAGTGCACACCTCAATTGTAGGATTGACTAAGCTTGTTGTCCTTCAACTTAATAGTAATTGACTTTGGCAAGGTCCGGTCTAAAAAGTATCAAATTTTGGTTGTTAGTGGATGGGATAAATAAAAAATATAGTCTTTATGAAATTAAAGATATACAATTAAATCTCGACTTTTTTATTTATTTATGTTTTAATGTGATCATTTTTGCATTAACCCCTAAAATACTGAGGTCCTTTTTCTGCGAAAAAACACTCAAAACTGCCATTTCTATAGCAAAATGTAAAAAAATTTGAAAATTGTTTTTTTTTCACATCTGACTGTAGTATCTTACACCTAACTAGTTTGAGAGTGTGTGGAAAAATTTTAGAAGTTTTGACCGCACAGATTGCAAGATATTTGTGATTAAAGTGAAAAAAACAAGTTTTCCAGCACATTGCAAGACTAGATTTTTTGACTTTGAACATTTTCAACTTAAAATTTTTGCACTACAAAGTTTTGAGCTTTAAATCTTTGCAGTGGAGAATTGAGTTGAGAGTCTAGGAAAAAAATAAAAATAAAAAAAACTTAATTATCATTCTTTAAAAAATTGTTAAGTAGAAGTAGTTAAAAGATAGAAGGAAAATCTAAAGTATTCATATATTTTAGATGGAATTAAAATTCATTAATCCCAATGGCGAGATTGTTCTATCAAGTAATATAAACCATGCAAAAAAAAAAAATTGAAAAATTTGAAAAATTGCATTCATAAATGCATCCTAGAAGTTACTTCTTTCAAAAAGATGCTCTAACTGCCCGAAAAACAAGAATGGCCATAACTTTCTCATAACAAATCCAAATGAAATGAATTAAAGCTTTTCAAATAGACAAAAATATAATCTATGAGAAAAAAATATTAAAAAAAATTCAAATTTTTGTCCCTTTTTTTTGTTGCCCTCCATCCCCGGTTTTGAGCTTATTTGGTCATAATTTTTTTTCCCGGACACCGATTGTGAAAAAAATTATATTCCCACAAAGCTTATTACTTTTTCTATCTTCAAAAAAAGTTTCAAAAAATCACAACAAAATTTCAGCCCGTAGGTACCTACCCAAAATTCCAAATGTCCACCGAGCCGACAATGGTCCTTTAGGGATTAAAAACAAAACCACACAAAAATGTCATGTGATTGATTGCATCAATGTAATGAACATCCAAATATACATGTATCTCCCATTCCATACCACCCATTTAGATTCAATGATTCATGTATATAGAATCATAAAATAGATTCAAATAGATAAAAATAGATAAAAATAGGTCAAAAGTATTGATGTTTTAAGTATTGATTGTCTTGCACATTTGTAATGGTAGCATCAAGGCTCCAATATTGAAAAAATTGTAAAGCTCCACAATAAGTTTATGGACATCCTTTCAACTTTCAAGATGTAACTAGGTCTAGTGGCTTTCACTACAAGTGAAAAGGAAAGATTGACATTTCAGGCATGTTCCGTAGGATGGAATTCGATGAAAGCATTGAAATCATGGCTTTTTTTGTACGATCAATTCGTTCATCTACTAGTAAACTCCCTTTTAAAATATCACTAATATCCTTGTAAGCCTCTGCAAGCAAATCAAGTGTATTTTTACATCGTTGGATTCCTTCCAAAGATGTCATATCTACCAACAACAATTCATTTTGTCTTGCTTCTTGGAACTTATTGAATGCAATTAGATTCATTTTGTCTTGCTTCTTGGAACTTAATGAATGCAATTAGCTCCAACTTTCGCAAGTGTGCACCCACCTTCTCAAATGCATACAAAATTACACTTTTAGTAAGAAATTGCTCCAAAATAGTAGTAGGCAATGGTGGAGTAGGGCGTGGTGGAATGATGCTATTTGAAGTAGATGCCACACAAAAATTGTCATTGCCCTCATCCAAAAGAGTTTTGTCACAATTGCCTTCACTATCCTTATTTGAATTTGTTTCAATGCCACATCTTCCATAAAGAGGAATGACATTGTATTCACTTTGCAACATAGCTCTACGAACTGGGCATGGCTTTTGACGGCGGCCTTGGAACCACTTGTAGAGGCATGACCAACAAAATATGTGACCACATGAAGTTGCAACTAGTTGATTTCTTAGAGGAATCTCTAGACAAATTTGACACTCCATAACTAAAATTAATCTTTGTACTTTGGTTGTATACCTTACTAATATCCACTATTTCCTACTTCACTGAAATGCTCAACACTCAGTATTATATATACCATCCTCTACAAATACATACATGTAAGTCTATGAGTATATCTTCAATTTGATAAAATGAACTTTTTTTTATCCCAACATGAGAATTATAAGGTTTACAATGAATATGTAAACTGAAAGCATGATAAAATGCTAGATTGATTCTTCTATTGTACCTTGAAACTAATGTGTGTTTATATACATCCATAATTTTACTTTAAAGTAACTGAAATATACGTGAATGTAAGAAAAATTCTAAATGTTACTTTTGCTTTGGGTTAATCCTCAACATAATTCAATTAGTGCTCCACACATTAACAGTGCTAACTCACATTTATTTAGAAATGGATATCTAAAATGCTTCAAAAAATATCAAACAGTAAGCAAACGACTTCTGTACCACAACTCGGGGTCGAACACCATTCAGTGCCAAGAGTGCATGAATAGCAGATCAAGTGTGCCAAATATACATTGCTTCCCTACATCTTGAGTGGAAGCCTCACTCGATCAGGTACAAGCAACCTTGGGTTTCGTAGCGTGGCCTAACACCTCAATAGCCAATAATCGTCCAAGCTCACACAGCAACAAGAGTTTGGCCATAATTACATGGAGAAAGTCATCCTTCGACGTATCGCATGCATCAACTCTTCCTTCAACTCGGTGCTCAGACGCCCTTCGCCTTGGATGCTGGAGGGGGTAGCAACTGTGCACAATAAAATCCCCAACCATGCGTGTCACTTCAAAAATTAAAGTACAGCACAGATCCGTAATGCTCCACAGTCGCGGAAATTAACCGACTACCACAAACAGCCAGACTCATACTTGCAACCTCCGAAAACAAAAATAAATCGTACCCTTCATGACAAAATCCGGTCAAGCACGAGTCGGCCAGATGGAGCAGCTTACGCAAAGAAAGGATTTGAATGACCATCAGTTCAAGAAGCCTTTGCACAATGAATTACACCCCTCGACCTGCTCAGCTGTTCACGGACAAGACATAGCCGGTCTGGCCTCAAAAACGTACCTGGTAGCATGAAATGACGGAAGTGACAAAACCCAGGCCTCCAGTGACACGCGGTGTGACGGTGCGAGGAGCCAGCTGAAGCAACCCAGCAGCAACCAGGATGTCCAAGGCCGACTTGATCAAGTTCAACGATCTCGCCCTTGACTTCTTCAAATTCTCTTTCCGCTGATCCTTCTGCAAAAGAATGTAACTCCTCAATAACGAAACAAAGCAATAAAAAGAGTCCCCGTCAGTGCTATGGAAATGAACTCCTCTGCCGTGCATTTTGAGCACAAGAACCTTGCACTTCAAAAACAGTGTACACAGCCTCCTCAGTCAACAACCCATCCTGCTGAAAGTCCAGGAGCGGGATGGGCAGGCCCCAGTCTCGTCAATGGCACTGTTGAAACCGATCCTGACAACTACACTCAGCAAACTTTCTGCACTTTGTTAATCAGTGAAGGAGGTAGACAGGAGCATTTGCATCCTGAAGAACTATTTGGACGTCAAGTCAAATTATTGGGTCCTGTCGACTACAGAGGTGCAGATTGCCAATTTTAAAGGGGTCCAAGCATACTGAAGCTGAACATTTTGCAAAAGAAAACCATGATCATTAAACCAATATTGCCCGTCACAAGCTCTGAAAACATGCACCACCTATCATATTGGCTGGCGCAAACTGACGAATTGAACACACTGGACGCCAGAGAAGCTCTTGAGCTCACCAGCTTCGTTTCCTCTATGCTGTCGGTACCCTTTGCCCGTTTTAACTCCCTCGACACTTTCTTTGTGGCAGTCCCCAAGCGAGTGATCTCGGCAGCCTGGGCACAAAGAGTTTCTACTTTTAATTAGCATCCACAATTTCTACCCTTAAAACAATTGTCACACATCTGCAAAATAAACTGATAGCAATCAACTCAGCCAGAATATCTTGAGTGAACGAACAATCATCCACAAACACAATGCTAGACGGACACGAAAATTGCACAAGTATTAGAACGATTGCAACTCGTGACCAAGAATGACAATACTAAAATGGCGAATAATGAAAGTGAACCATGCCTACTACCACAAGCACTGACCTCAACAAGAGTTGTGCAGCAAGTGCCCGCCATCCAACAAAAGAGAGAAATTCTGGAGATGAGGTTCAGCCGTTCCGTGTCCTGCACAATGAAGTAACAACATAAGCACCTACGCCACAGGTCCAAGACAGGATTATAGCGGTTGCGTTAGCAAGACCACATCATACCTTGTAAATACCGGTTTTTCCAGCCCACACAATTTGATCCAGAAAGAAAAAAGTTCCCACCAGTGCATTCTTTGCCTGTTCCGATTCACATACCACAACACGTAACTCTGTTAGATGTAAGAAAAAAATCTGCATCGCATTTATCGTTGAACGATCCTTATACGTACCTCCATCTAGCAAAAAAAACCCGTCAAGGGTTTGCCAATAAAAATGCTCACAACCCGTCAGGTGAGCATTAATTAGAATTAGGAGAACACATCAAGTAAGCGTCACCAACACTTACCTTGCCCAGTAACACAATCGGCAAGGGCGTTGCTTTCGGTGCTGGAGCAAGTAGGGCATTCAACTCGTTCAACGTCTGCAAAAGTGGCACTCAATACACACCACTGCATCAGTGTCCACACTCCACACGATACTGAGAATAAAACGCGGCCAGCACAACCTCAACCGTTTCAGATTGTAACTACACAGAGTTGCCCTATTAGAGCGTGTGACACAAATATAACACAGTCGCACTCTGTGTAATAAATTTAATTTAGTGCAGGCTGAAATATTACTGTATTGAACATATTTCCACGGGAATTCTTTTTTTGTTCTCACTAACTTTGCACCCTTACTAATAGGACAAAAAAATGTGGAGTGCACAATCCAGTCGCTTCTTAGCCTAATTTAAAGTAAAGCATACACGCAGTTTCCAAAAGGGAAACAGAATCTATAACCTACACATAAGCCTTCTACACTCGCTACATTGCAACCACTTGCACGAACTCATCTTCCATGTAACTCTTACAAAAACATGATCACTTTTTCCAAGCTTACAAAACTCCATTCATGCTTAAATTTGCCTTCTCATCACTTAATGCCATACGAAGCGAATGGCAATTCTCGTTCGGAAAACCGGAACATCCAAAATCTCTCCATCTCTACCTGCAAGTGATGACCTACATATCATCACTCGGGGCCCTCGAGTAGCATACAGACTCCACGACGAACACCAATCCCCCAAAAGAATTGCCGTTGCATCAAACAAATTGACAACCAAATTGCACAGTGCACGGCAATTCAACCAAGGGTTTTAGTCAGCCAAGGATTTGAGTCAGACAGCAGTGCACAGGGACGCACCTTCGCCAGCCGGAAAACCTTGCGAGCCAAGCTGGTCGTCTTGTCCACTTGCGAAGCCACGCCCGGTTCGCCAGCGCTGACGAACTTGGACCCGTACTGGATGGCGCGGCAAATCTTGTCGCGCGTCTCCGCCTTGTTCAGATACATCACCAAGAGCGCGATCTCCGCCCTCGTCACATCCAGAGTCGCCATGGCTGCTGTCCCTATCGCTGCCACTCTCGCTCACACCAACCCTCGACGGTATCCACCAACAATCAAACCCCTGCGCCTGACTCCCGTGGAGCCGCACGAATCGAACTGAATGCGAAATTGATGCAAAGAAGAATTGCAGAATTTACACCAGCGCCTTCGATTTCAATTCAGTTAGCTACAGCAACGCCTGCCCCGATCAGTGCGCACGCCAGAGACGCAAAATTCCACCGCGACCAAGAAGGCCAGGCAAAGCCAAGCCAAAACAAAACAAAACAAAAGCTCGCGGGACCACCCGGACGGATGGACGAAAGGAAGTCTCCGTCGTCCAGGAGGATGCCAGACGCCACCAACGGCCCAGATGCTCCTGCTTCCGCCATCCAACCGTCGGGATGGATTCGCCATCCATTGAAATTCCTGGATGGAAGGGGGTCGAGTTCTGGAGCCACAAGTTACAGTCCAGATGTGTTACCCGCAGTCAATGGATCCGTCCGTTGGATGCAGGACTGGCTGGTTCTACTTCGGGCGGTTCTGTTCGTTCCGACCACTGGACGGTGTTACCGGTCGGGAAACGGTGCTCACATTTCTGGGGATAAAGACGAAAGCGGCTGCGTCATCCACTGAAATGATAGTACGGTACATCGCGTCGTATTCGTCAGTGCTGACGATAACTCAACCGTGCTGCCAGGGTCACTGCACATATGAACGCAGGACGTTAAGGGCCTCTTCACACTATGGCTGTCCAAGTCGAGAGGCCGTGGGATTGAGAGTCCAAACTTTTGGTGAGAGTCCAAAGAAATGAGCAATAAATGATAGGTTTTGGAGCCTTTGGCCGGTCATAGTGTGAAGCCTCCAAAGGCCAAGCCCAAAGTCCAAACCCATGGCAATGAACTCCCACGGCCTCTCAACTTGGATGGCCATAGTGTGAAGCCTCCAAACTCCAAACCCATAGCATTTGTATGGCTTGTATCCATCTCTCTTCACATAAATAACCCATGTAATTTCTGAAATTTTTATCTCACCTTCTCTAAACATGGAGTCTAGAAAGGAACGCATTCTTGTTTTGCTTTCGGTTTTCTTGGTCATAAAGTATGTCATTGTGGGCATTTTGGCATTGCAAAAAGTTGCAATTTTTGAACAAAATGCCCAAATGATAACGATGGCAATTTTTATTGTCCAAGGATGGAGGGTGAATTCTCAGAGGAAATGTTGGCAATTTCCAAGTTATGGAGGTTTTTTGGAGCATACACTTTTGGGGACATTTTCAGATGGTGATTTTTGGAAGCGGATGAGGGTGAGTAAATCTACATTTCAATATCTATGTACTCTTTTGGGGCTTGTTTTGCAAAAAAAGGATACACATCTCAAAGAAAGTATCAGTGTGGAGCAGAGGATTGCAATAGCTCTTTCTCGATTAGCAACTGGTAGTTCTCTGCAAATGATTGGTGATTTATTTGGTGTGGGATTGAGTACAACATCTATCATTGTGAGGGATTGTTGTGAAGCAATCAGGCTTCATTTGAGACCATTAATTTTTTAAAAACCAACTCTTGCTTCAATGAAACAAATAGTAAAGGGTTTTGAGGCACTACATGGTATTCCGCTTATTCTAGGGGCAATAGATGGTAGCCACATCCCTATTACAGCACCATCTCATGACCCTGTAGCATACTATTGCCGAAAGGGATATTATTCATGTTTACTACAAGGGATTGTTGATGCCAATTGCAAATTCTGGGACTATGATTTTGGATGGGCTGGACGAATTCATGATTGCGCCTTATTTCAGAAATCTGAAATTGGGAAGAAGACTATGCGAGGTGCATTTTTACCTTACAAATTCATTAGTGATGCTGCATATCCTATGAGGCCGTGGTTTTACTCACTATTCAAAGGAGAAAGAGAAGGATTGTCTAGAAGAAAAGCACATTGGAATTTTATCCAATCAAGAACTCGTATGGCTGTGGAAAGAGCCTTTGGAGTTCTAAAAGGAAGATGGCGCATATTACTGAAAATAATTGACATGCCACTCCAAAATGTGCCTAATATTGTTACAACATCTCTATGTCTGCACAATCTGTGCATTCTAGAGAATGATGAATTCTCCATAGATTGGGCTAAAGAAGTAAAGAAAGAGCTACAAATTGAAGCCAATTCGGAATTCGGAAAAATGCAAAGAACATATATGTTTCACTTCTCGAATCATCATTGAGGCAAATGAAGAAACTCTAGAAAAAAAATCCACAAGCCGAAAAAACTCCATTCACAGAACCTGGAGAAGAAGAAGAAATTGAAAATGTGGAAAATCCTGCACGTGAAGAAACAAAGATAGAGCGACAAGAGAAAATGAAGAAAATGTTGGTTGATTCAAGTCGAGTTCACATATTATTAGCCAAGACCTTTTACAAGGTTCCTTTGGCTAGAAATTCAGACATTCAGTTTAAAAACTGTATTTCAGATGACGATGATGATGATCGTAGCATACTCTAGAGCTTATTGATCAAATGATCAAATTGATAGTCTACTCTTTCTAGCAGCTCATTTGTTCTCTCAAAGTTTTTCATCAAACCTGTGTTAGTTTCTGCCATTTTCTCAAAGATATGAATGGCTCTATCATGAAAATTCTGTTTACATTTTGATGGTGGTGTAGAAATGGTTGTTGAAGTTGGTGCACTCTCCACATTCGGGGCTGAATTGGTCTGGCTTTGTACATTATCTGTGGTTGTAGCCGAGACATACTTCATCACTTGCCCGGCTTGGTGATACCACTCGTCCAGAGCATCATAGAATTTGCTCTCTTGCCGATTATTGTTAGAAATACCATTGGCCATTTTGTCTTCTTTGTAAGCATCAAAAATGGACTTGAATTTCTTACGCCATGCCACAGCAGTGCGATTGAAATTTGGTAGCATGACAACCATTCTAGCATGAAGCCTCATCCATGTGTCAATTCCTGGAAGCAAAAGGTTCAAAAAACATGAAGAAATAGTCAAAAATGGCATTGAAAGAACAATCACAGCACATGCTCTCACTATGAAACAAGGACCACAAGGGCTTTGTAAGGTATAAATGAAAGATGAAGGTGGCATTCATCATGGAAAGGAAGTAGGTGGAGGGTTTGGTCACATCATGTAAGGTCTCTCCATTGTGATGGTGGAGACTAGGTTTCAAACCCCAACGCCTGCGTTGCATTTGCACATGCAATGGGGGGAAAGGGGGGCCGGGGGGCCGGGCACGGGCACGGGCGCGCCTAAAGGCATAGGCCCCTAATTGGCCCCAATCCTCAATCCAAATTCTTTTGTTGAAAAATTAAAATTAGGATAGAACGAAAACATACCTTGTTTTTTGCCGTTGCGGATGAATTCAAGCTCCATCTCTCCCTTCAACGCAATCAACTGAAAGACTTGTGAATCCTCCCACTTGCGAGCCGCTTCTTCTCCTTCGGCTTCCCCTTCAATTTTCACTACTGCCTTTTTCTTGACAGTTACTTTCTTTTTTGGGACAACCTTTTGCTTAGGAGCAACTCTCTTTTTGGAAGATCCTATAATCTCACAATCTCCTCCCTCAACAACCCTCTTTTCTACCCTTTCAACATTTGTCTCTTGACTCTCTTCTACTCCTTTCTCTGTAATTTGAGTTGAGTAGGGTTGAAATGCTCCATAAGAAGTTGGGGTCAAAAAAATTTTGCTCCCCATAAAAGTCGGCTGGCTATAAAAGAAGGGGTTTTGAGAAAAATTGTCCATCTTCTCTATTTGCGAAAAAATGAAAGAGACAACAAACAATAAAGAGCTGCAAAAGAAATTAGAGCGGCTTCTACCAAGACGCACGAGAGAGAGAGAGAAGAAGAAGAAGCCGCATCCTGCTTTTTGTCTTGCGAAAAACAGTCCGCTAAGATCTAGTGGCTGAAATCTTGTCAGTTTTTGATTTTTTTGATTCTTTTTTTTGGAAATTTGACGGACTCTCCTTGAGAGTCCGCCGGAATTTTCTACCATGTAAGCATTTTGCTGCCATGTAGGCAGTTTTGAGAGCGACGGATTTGGATTGTGGTAGGTAGTGTGAAGGCTCGAGAGGCCAAACTTCGAAGTTTTTGAAATCTGATTGGTGTAAACCGATCGACTCTCGACCGACGGCCGTAGTGTGAAGTGGCCCTAAATCGTGCTCACCAAAGTGGGTCCCACGCTTAGCAAAATTCTGAGATCAAGATTGCGCCATTGCGGGTTCTTGGACACAATTGCAGGATTGCGCCTCCCGCAAAATTATAAGAATGCAGTACAATGTCATTGTTCTACGAGTCTTGCATATAACAAACACGACGCCTGTTTTAGGATTTTAGGCGGTGCGTTAGGGTTTAGGGTTTTCTTATTGACGTCTGGCATGGCTGATCTTACTGTATAAGTAAACCTACCTATGGCAGGCAAAACGGGTGGTTTGATCTGTTGTCATTAGGAAAAAGAATCAATTTTTTTTTTGTATAAAGACAAATGTGAGACATGAAGGAAGCAGTTGAAATTTTATTTTTCGGACAAAGTATGAATTAATTTCCGAAGTGTTCTGCCCAATTGGTCTAAAAGAATCTGTAGACTACTCCGAATCAGCAAAAAGTGTTTCCATAATGGTCATCTTACCACCTAAAGCAATCACTAGATTTTCTAACATGGCCATGACATGAAGAAATAAAAAAAATAACTTTCTATGACAAATGTTCATTAAAAAGGTGTAAGTACCCTATGATAGTCACTAATAACTCCATGACCATCTTCCAAGGCATTGATTTTGGCCACTAACTAACCTAATGAAGTCATAATCTCATTTATTGACAAAAATCTGAAATGGGTTGATGTAAGGCTGTAATGGGTGTTTTTGTAGATGTTTGCATTAGGTGGTCTGTCTACCATAGGCAGATTTACCTAATCCCATATGGATTGTATTATCCCCTACCACTCATGTATATAAAGAACTTGTCTTCTCAATTCTAAGTGCAAATCATAAATGGTTTTTGAAGAAAAGTGAGAAGACTTTCAAAATGGAGATTTAATGTCTTATAGAGAAGGACAACGTCCAAACAACTTTTTCAAATTCTACTAAGACAACATTTGTGGAGCAATTGGGACAATGTTTTTCAAAACTCTTTTAGGACCTATAAAGTTCCACCTACGTCTGTCTCCAAATCTTGTTTTTTAAGGCAATTTCATTGTTCTATGGATCTTGCATAGAATAACACTTCAACTATTTAGAATTATCAAATTTTTTATTTGAGGGGATCGTGCTGCTTGTACATTCTACAAGAACTTTGAAAAACGGTCTCAATTGTGCCACAAATGTTGTCTTAGTGTAATTTTAAAAAGTTGATTGGACATTGTCCTTCTCTACAAGACATTGAATCGCCATTTTGAAAGTCTTCTCATTTTTCATCAAAAACCATTTAAGATTTGCATTTAGAATTGAGAAGACAAATTCTTTGTATACATAAAAGGTGGTAGGGGATAAAACAATCCATATGAGATACAGAGACTCAACCATATAGGACGTCCAAAAAAAACCTAATCCTAATCCGCCGCCCTAAACCCTAAAATTGTCATTGTGTCTGTTATATACAGGACCCTCAAAATAATGAAATTGTACAATAGTCTTACAGTTTTGTAGGAGGCATAGTCTTATAGTTCCGTCAGGGGTGCAGTTCTGTAGTTGTAGCCGGGATCCACAATCTCAACCGGATCCCGTGGTTAGCTGAGCACGGGGGCCATTTTGATGGGTACAATTAACATCCTGCCATAAGAACTGTTTTGAGACTGACCAGTTTCACAATTTTTTGGGTGTAAGAGCATCTGCACTCTTTCCCTGAAAAGGATCCTGGGGTGATGTATTGTAAGCCTGGGCTTGATTTGGTCCCCATTGCATCCGCCCAATTTGCTTGTCACCTCAACCTCGAGAAAACAAGATCCTTGACTACAATCGTCCAAAGACCACTCACTTCTCCCGCAACCCACTTTTTTGTTAGAGAATATTTATCATGACGTGTTTGCACACTTGATTTGCGTTGGTGCCCAACAATGAACAATGCTGCAGAGTAAACTATATTAGAAAAGTATTTGAAAAGTCAGAAATCAAAAACAAATATAGACAGTTGACAATTTTCAAGACGCTTGAAGGCGGGTATGGTTGGGGAAGTACTGCAACACAAGTAACTGCTTCATTTTGGGAGCCTACAAAAAGTACTTCCTTGTGCTGATTTTTACGAGTGGAAATGCTCTAATAGGAAATCTTAAGAGCAACTCCTCCGCATCAACATAAAAAAGAACATGAAAACCATTTCATAGAGTGACGTCACAAGCAAATTGTCATTCCATCTTCCTTCCCTTCTTAGTGCAATCAATGCGACATCCCTCGGCGACGCCTTATCCAACTCGTTTTACATCATCAATGACGTCATAAAAGATAATGATTTCCATATTGTCAAAGGGTTGAGTCTTTACGTGAGCTCTTTCTTGGCGGAAAAGATCTTGAAAATGGCGTGGACGGAGCTTTACAGCGTTGTCTGTGAAAATTGGAAAGCCTTTTGAATTGATGCGGTGGAGCATAAAAGTGTTGCCTTCCCGTGACAATCGCGTTTTCGTCTCCGAGGGAGCTTGTTCTAAAAGCATCACCACCAATAGCACTCCATTTGACTACGGCATCAAGAAGTAGTGAGGCACTTACTGCCTCATGAGATGTGGTAGTGTACTCAAGCCCCGATGCTCCACACCAACCAATTCTCAAATTCTTTTCCTAAATTTATTTCCTTTCTTCTCACACCTTTCAATAGCCTCTATGTCTTCCACTAAAGTCATAGTCAAAGTTGACCAAGCTGGTGTGAATGCAAAAGTACCCACTACAAAGGCCCTCCGTTGTTGAAGAAATGTAATAGAAAAAACGACACAACTTTTAACGTGACAAGGTGTTAGTATAGAGCCGTTTTTGTCTGCACATGCGCAACAAGCCTGGAGTGGCATTGCCAAGGCTTGGTGGTGAGATTAGTGGTGATGCTCTAAAGTTCGTCTTATGATTGTAAATGGGTGTCAAAAGAAGGTTTAACTTAGAATACTGCAAAAGAAATACAACACCAAACTTCATCAGTACTGGGTGAATGCAAGAAACACTTGTACTGTCTGGTTGCGTTCTTTTTTGGACAGCTATAACTTTTGCTATAATTTTTGCTATAACTTTTGCTGTAACTTTTGCTATAGTTTTTGCTATAACTTTTGATTCATAGATTCAATGCCAAAAACAAAAAAAAGATTCCTAAATGTCTTGATTGTAATTGTATCCTTTATTTTTCAGAAATTAAAAAAAATCAATTTATATTTAAAATTCAATTTTGTTAATTTGTCACACTTTGATGTTAAGGATTTTTTAATACTATTGAGCAATTTAAATTAATAATTTTCAGTTGAAATTTCTCTGGTATATTCCCTAATAGGTAGATATATTCCTACCAAAGATCATTTAAAACACATTATTTTATATCCTCCACAGTTGTGCAAATAGGCCTCCTTTGCACCCGCACTTCTAAACATTACAGATGGTTTTGACTTCCATTTTTGGATCAAATCTCATCACCAAGAAGTCCTTCCAAATGGCCAATTTTTAGTTTTGTTCAAAAAAATTTTCCCTATTTTCTACAAACTAATATGTTGAAGGATAGTTGTCCTATCTAATGGTTGGATTTGATGTTATTGGAGTACATATTTTTCTAAAATTACAAATGTGGAAGCATGTCAAGTGGTTGACCAAAATTGCATGGACTCTAGTTCATAATTGGATTTGCAATAATGAGTTCATAGATTTAAAAAACATAAAAATTTCAAAAAATCACCATGTCAAGAGAAACCCATTTCAAATCCATTCCAACAAATTTTACTCAAAAAATGAATTAGAAAGAGTTTAGAAATTTCTCTTTCATAACTTATAAAGAAAATATTGGTGATAGCATTGGTGAATCTAACCATATGGATGGAATCTAGAACTCACAATCTCCAATTTTTATTTGTATATCACTTCTAAAATATTCTTCCAAATAGAATTTTTATGATTTTTCTCAAATCGTCAATTTTGGAGAACACTCTAGACGTTTAAGGTAGAAGCACCAGTTGTCAACCATGTCCAGTATCCAACCAATAGGGATGGAGTATTTCCAACCAAGGTTGGAATAGATTTCCAATGGAAGCGGGGAATGGGTATTTTTATTACTTTTCAAGGTTATGACACCTATCCCCAAATAGTGAGCAAAGAAGTAGGAAGTAGTGAGTGGGAAGGTATTTCTTGAATGATTGGAATTGAAAGAGTAGACATTGGCTAATGGTGAAATGCACATTTGGGCTCCCAAAATTCATTGTAACTTCAATTTTGGGAAAAAAAATTGTAACTTTTTGCAATCTCCATATTTCCTATCTTTTTAAAGTGGAGACACCCATACCCGATCATTTAAGCGATTTTCAAGCACATGGTGAGCAAGGCCTATTTTTCCTCTTTAGAAAGATAGGAAATACAGGGACTACAATTTTTCCGTAATCTTATTTACAAAACTGAAATTACTATGATTTGGGGGTTCTATAGAGTCTTCCTATTCCGCTCACAAAAGCACGTACTGTCTACTCACTTCTACACTGAAAAGCAGATACATGCACCCAGTTTCAGAAATCAAAACAGCCATTCACAATTATCAACTATTGGTGCTTCTACCTTAACCTCTAAAGGAGGTTAATTGTGAAAATACAGACACCATTTGAACCGTATTATGAGGCTACTTTATGTAAGGTAAACCTACCTATGCCAGGCAAACCACCTAATGCAGACATTTACAAAACCACCCATTACAGTCTTACATCAACCTAATTCAAATTTTTGTGAGTAAATGAGATTATGACTTGATTAGGTTGGTTAATGGCCAAAATCAATGCCTTGGGAGGTGGCCATGGAGTTATTAGTAACTGTCATAGGACACTTACACCTTTCTAGTGTAAACTTGTCATAGAAAGTTATTTTTTATTCCTTCATGTCATGGCCATGTTAGGAAATTTTGTAGCCATGTTAGAAAATTTGATCACTAATTTAGGTGGTAAGATGACCATTATGGAAACACTTTTTGCTAATTTCAGATAGTCTACAGACTCTTTTAGACCAATTGGGCAGTACACTTTGGAAATTCATAACTAATTCATACTTTGTCCAAAAAATAAAATTTCAATTGCTTCCTTCATGCCTCACATTTGTCTTTGTATGGAAAAAAATTTGGTTCTTTTTCCTAACGGCAACAGCCCAAACCACTCATTCTGCCTGTCATAGGCAGGTTTACCTTATAAAGCACCATTCCACGCTCTAGGAAGCAAGTTTGGGAGCCTGGATTTTGTGTCTCTGTCAAGGCTAATATAGTGCAGCAAAATGTGTGAGCATACTCTCGCAGTCAAAAATTTGTGGAAAATGTAGATAGGGGTGGTGTTTGGGCAGGGCCTTCTGTCCACGTTCTTGGCTATTGTATGGTACCTCACAAAGCGATGATTCATTGGGACAGGCGTAGCAGCCCCAAATGGGATAATTTTATGGCGCAGTACAGGTTTCTCGGTCACATTGTCACCTGCGGTTTAGGTCCCGCATTTCACATGATCAATGAGCCCAATTGTGAGAAGAAAGTAACGGCACTAGATCAGACTTAAGGAATGAGTGAATGCTACCACGTAAACAGCCAAAATAACAGCACATTCCATTCGAAACAACAACAGTCACATCCTGCTTCTACCCTAACTATATATCTACGTCAACCAAACAGTGAGAAGAAGCTGCAAATATACAGATGAAGTCAATAATTTCTTCTATGGAAAAGACCAAACAAAGAAAATAAAAATCAACAGACCTTCATGATGTTGCACTAGAAACGGACCTTGTCTGTCAAACTCTTTGGCATTGAATTTTCATCAAATTTCACTCACAGTCCAAATCAACCCTTGGAGATCACAAGTCAACAAATTACTCCAAACCTAATTGACAACAATTATAGAAGTACAAACAAAGACAATATGGTGTCATCAATATATCAATGAACAACCTTATAGACATCGAAGCAAGATATTAAAACTAGACAGACCTTCCTGATGTTGATGGCGCTTATTTGTTGAGCTCTTGCAGAAGTATGCACGCACACAATTCCCTAACATGGAATATGCTGTGTCTGTGGAGACTTACACATTGAGTAAGGCCAACAACCTTATGCTAATTGTTGATGGGTGCATTGTGTCCCTCTTCCTGGATCCGTTGTCAAGTTGCGCAATGGAACCATGTGAAAGAACTGAATCACATGTCAATGTACGTTTGTCTAACCCAAATGTTTAAAATTTGATGACTCAAAAAACGAGTTTCAGTTATAAGCTTCGTTTTGTCAGAACGTTTGCATATGCAACTACATCTTCAATTTCATTAAATTGATAAACTGTGCTTGTTCTCTCAGTCTTGAATTACTAATCCCTAACATCAGTAAGCGAAGGTCCCTCATCAAAACTCCAAAGGAACAACAGACAATGAAAACAACAGACTTCAATCTAAACCAAGCTTGTAACCTGCTTGGCAAACTCATTCTCAGTAGGTTTTCACTTTTCAGTGATTCTTTCCGTAAGTCCTACACCTATTCAAAGTTATTGACTGACTAACCTGTGCGGATTCTTCCTGCAGAAGCGCTCCGAGGGTTGAACTTCCAAGCGTACAAGGTTCTTCATCTTCCGCAAACTCCAACTCCAGCATCCTCTCTCACAGCACGAAACGTACCCCCACCCTACCCAGTCACCAGGTACAAGGGACGTATACGTCTCCTAAATCGCAAAATACTAGTATGGCAAACGCCTTGGTTCGATGTACTTGTATACATACGAAGAGACAACCTTTTGTGTAGGCATAAATCTTTCGTGCTGAGTCAGATTAGTCCCAAAAAAATTTCTAAATTTTATTCATCACTATGTAGATAAGACAACCGTCCAAATTTTGCAAAATTTAACCATTCTTGTGACCTAAATTCACTTATATCCTCACTGTAGGCCACTGTGGGCCACGAACACTTAAAAGGAGTTAAGGGTTATCTAAGCTGCCTGAAGAAGCATGAGAAGAATTGATTCACTCTTGTGAGGAATGGCGGAGGGTGTGTAAAGAGTTGATTCCTTCGGGAGTATTACATAGAGTTTTCTCATCAATTTCTACCTTAATAAAGGTCTTTGATTTTGTACTAAACATTGTGATACCTGATGATTGTCAAAAGTTTTGGCCATACACAATTTCGGGTGTAGCATGATGCTTTTTGTGTATCCAACATTATAGATGGTATAAGAATTGAGGTATACAACAACGTCGTTTTGAAGGGGCAATATAGTGCCAAATTGCACCCAATATAATTAATTTGGTTAAAAAATGGTGAAAGTTCATGAAGTTTTCTGCCAAAAAAACTTCAAATTAAAAAAACAAATTGCGGATGAAATCACTAGATTGTCAATGAAAATAGAATTAGGGTGATGTGCTAGTGTAATATTTTCTATCCAATATGTGGATGAATGTTGAAATTTGGAATATGACTATAACACTTTATATCACCACTTTAAAAAATGGAAAAAAAAAATTTGGTATACAATAGTGACAAAAGTTTGTATTCATGTTGAGCTAGATCCGCTGACTCGTGACAACTTTGAATTTGAATCATTATTGCAACTCCTACATGTGTCAAAAAGTCACAAAATGGTCACATATTCTATGGTGCCGTATTTGAGCATAATAAGATGGAAATGCCGAAGGACCATATTTTGTTGTTGTTTAAACTTTGAAATTATATAAAATAATACCAAAACATAATTTTTAGCATTTACCTTTTTTAGCTAAGTACCCTTTAAAGTCTACATTAAACACCAAAAATCCAATTTTGAAAAGATTGTTTATTAAAGATTTTGTGCAAGGATGTGCATTGCAAATATTTTCTTGATTTTTATTGTTAGAGTCTTGAAGATGAACCTCGAATACTTTGGATCTTGGAGAAATCACATTGAAAATTCATTCAAAAAAATTTAGAATAGATATTGAAAAGTCACAAACTGACTAGAGTTGTGCATGTGATGTTATGTATAATTAGAAATTATTAATTGCAATACACACTTAAATACAAATTAATGGTGTCCAAACCTATCTTGCCATCTTGCCATCACTTGATCTATCATCAACATATGGTGCTACAATCATGCGGTGTGGAATCAACTGTCTCTTACTGAAAAGTGTCACTTTTTGCTTAGGAAGCCTATGTGTATTTTCCAAGTCAATGGGAATGTATATGACATTGACTTGATCTTCATTGACAAGTAACTTAGTCTCTCAAGGACTTGATCCATTATAAAATGGTCAAACTTTCTCTCTGAGCTACATCTAGTCTTCAAAAAAACAACTTACACATAAATTATGTATCTAAATTATCTTTACATGTGAGAAATTTAAATTTGTTTTGTACAAAATTGTACTTGTTATCATTTTTGTTGCAAAAATTGAATGAAAGTCAATAAAAATAGCAAAAACAATCCAAATTATATAAATTATATAAATTATTTTCAAAAGATACAAGTAGAAATGAAGAATAGTGTGAAAAAATTTCAATTGGTTATTTTATTTTTTACACCTAAAACAGCCACAATAAAGACCTTGAAGTCAAATTCAACTATTAAACCAATTTTATCCTTTTTTTTTAATAGACTTATAAAACTTTGATACTTTTGCTAGTGGAAAATACAATTTCCGTATCATTCTAAAATTGTACAATTTCCATAGTTGTTTGAAAGTTAGAATTGAGGTTGACCAACACATACTTTTTGGATGCGTAGACCTTTAGGGATTAAAGTAGATGCACCCATTTCCACCCTTGCATCCAATTATGTCATCAGATATCAATAATAAAAGCACATTCCAGAAAGAATATATGTACCACTAGTAGATGAGGGAAGAATTCTTAAAGGGACAGGAATGGATGTGTCTACTTATATGATTTTGATCTTAAAAGGAAGTCGTGTGGGTGATTGGATTAATTTTGTCATTTTAGAGTAGGTTGCTTGTTGCACCTACTAGTTCTTCACAATATCCCACATGTTTAACACTAAAACGCCTGGCCTATGACCACATAGTTGGAGTTTAAATTCCATCACTGTGTATGCTCTCATTTAGCAACTACATGTTAATGAAATTTTTTATTTTTTGTTTTTTTAGAGATCAAACTACATGTCTTCTTTACTTCACAAAAATTTTAGATATTTTGTGGAAAATTGATTTTTTTGAAATTTTTTGAAGAAAAAGTGAAGAAAAATCATATCAAATAGAAAACTATCTCAAAAAATTTGAATAATTCATTATATATTGACATTATAGTGATAAACATCATTGTATAAATACAATTTCCATATCATTCTAAAATTAAAATTCAATAGACTTTAAAAGGACATCCAAAGTTAGGAGTTTTTTCAAAATTAAAATTAAAATAGAAACTATAGTAGATGACCTTCATTTCATTAGTTGGATTCAAACTCAAAAAATATCATTTTTATGGATGAATTTTAGATTTAGAGCAAGAAGCAACAACTTTCCAAAATATACTAAAATAGTGCTATATTTTTATGATCCGTTTTTTCTTTCTAACTCTTCTCATTTACATAAAGACAAACACTTGCAAGATTGCATAATCAATTATATGCTCTATACAACCCTCCATGAAAGATCAACAAGAAAAATTTGGATGAAAAAATGCTTCCAATTTCCTTTCATCTCATTTGATTGTTAACCAAATGCCACAATTGACATTTGTGAAACTCCCGGGTTAATCTAGGCTTATTAGATGTTTAGTTTGGATTTAACATTCTAACTTCCATTCCCAACTTTGCTCCCTAAACCATTCTTGAAAGTATATTGATAGCAGTCAAAAATGTACTTAGATTGGAGTATAATATTCTTACAAACTACCTATTCTGCCATTCAAAGAATTTTATATGATATAGAATACAATTTGCATTTTTTGTCTTGCATAATTAGCATTCAATTCTTATGCAATCCCAATCAAAAATACCACATTTCAGTTTCAAAAAAACAAAATTCTATTCTTGGTGAATTGTTTCATTTAATAATATTGACTTTTTATGATAATTGATTTGAAATTTTTTTTGTGATGAACTTTTAAATTCACTCCCATACATCCATATGCTCATCTTTCATATTACCCCCCCCCCCCCTATTAAATAACTGAAATTTTATTTATGAAGAGTTCAATGCATATGAGATAGTAGATAATGAGAGTCTCTTTTGCAACATTAGGAGCATGCCAATTTTCATTATGTTAGAAAAACAATTCTACTATCATTATGACTCAAAGTTTATTTTCTTAATAATTTTGATTTCTTTTTTTTTTTACCTTAAGGATGACACTCCTTGTAAAATTAAGGAACCATGGGTGACGAACAAGTATTTCCAAGGGGATTCTTATATTTTTGTGCTCTAATAACATAGGCCCTATGGTTACGTAATTTTCTAACTTTGTGTATTAAAAACCTTTATAGTTATTCACAATGACAAAGAAGCAAGTGACAATGAATGCACTATTTAACTATAAAGATTGGCACAAGTGCCTGACCCTCACTAATTGGTGTAGTAATATATAATTTTAAAAATCTCACCCTATTGCTACTGAAGGATTTAAGGCTAATATTGCAATTAACCTTTGTTTTTGGGACACCATAAAATCTAATTTCTCTCCAAATATGTTGTATTTCGTAATATCCATGTTAGTCATATCATTCTTACCTATATTCTTTGGCCCATGTACTATAACCAACAAATATATGATTTTTAGCTCCAATTTTTTATCCTTAACTTCTAAAGTTCCATGACTATGTTTTCATCAAAAACACTCCAAAACTGGCATTTTTAGTACAAGTACCAAATTTTTGAAAAAAAACTCTTTTGACACATGTAGCCATAGGATCTTATAATACAGTAATTTTAGAACATATGGAAAACATTTCAAAACTTTCCACCATGCGGATTGGAAGATATTTGCATTTGAATTGGCAAAAATCCTTTTTCTGTCCTTGCAAAAACAGGGCAGCCGCACTTCACAAGGTCACATTTGTATGAAAAAATGTCCAAAATGAGGTGCACCTCTTAATTCTTTTTCCTAAACAAGTTGGCTATATGCATAAAAAATTTCAAATCATTTGATATTGTACAACATATACAAAAAAAATAGTAAGTAGAAAGAAATAGAGAATGATCTAAATTACTAAATTGTTCAAAATTGAATTATGGAATTGAAAAATGTCAATTCCAATGGTTATAATGTTGTAATAAACAACCTACATCCCACAAAAAAAATTTCAAAAAATATCAAAAATTGAGTTAAATAAACAACTTCAAAGTTTATTTCAGAGTAGAGAATCTATAACTGACCGCAAACTAAAAACCCTCATAACTTTTGACTCATTGGTTGAAATGAAATGATTCAAAGCTTTCCATGTATATATTAAAAACCAATTTCAAATTTTTATTTTTGAGAAAGGTGATTTTTTCAAATCTGCCCATTCTGCCCATTCACGAGAAAAAGTAACATATTTGGCCATAACTTTTGATTCCTATTTCCAAATGTCATGAAATTTAGTGCATATAAAAGATATTCCTTGCGTCCACCTTCAATTAAAATTTCAGCTTAAAATATGGAAATGTCTAGTCACACGTATCTGCCCAAAATTGCCCAAAAAATCTATAGAGCCAAAAAACGCATGCCAATCTTTTAGGAGTTAACCTATGATTTCTCTCATGGTGTTTTAATGCTTCTACTAATGTCACCCTTGAAAATTTTACTCATAAAGCCCCCCTCCACAAATGAATGTCTTTCCCTTGCAACACAATTTTCGATAGTTGTGTGCAGTAACGCAAAGCCCTAGTTATTAAAGGAATATAAAGATCCTAAAATATCACTTCAAATTAATCAAATGTTTTGAAAGGAAATAAATCAAACATTGACAAACAATTTCCATTTCTTTTATCAAGCGCTAAATGATAAGAAAATATGAGACTAAGTTCAGCTTTGATTATGTAATTCACAACCTTCAAAACCACATTTGAGAATTTAGTATATTCAAAATGATTCAAATGTATTAAATTTTAGTTATAAAGTTATTAAAAAATAGAGTTGAAATTCTTTACTAAAATATCTTAAAATCATAATATCAAATACTCTTTCTATCATGAAAGAAATATATGGTATTCTAGAAAAGGCATTAAAGGGGATTAGGGGGCCTTGGAGGGCCGTTTCAATCTTGTTTCCCAATCTGGCTGAATTTAGTGAACAACGGTATGGGTGTGTCAGAATTTTTTTCTCCAAAAATTAAGAATTTTCTTTTTACCAAAATATCATTTTAAGCTAAAAAAAATTAATTTTTTTTCAAAAATGACGTGGCAGTTGTTGTGCCACGTTAGGCAGCTGCTGCAGCTGCGTTCCTACAATCTAAGAATGCAAGGGAACTTGCAGCCCTCCAAGACCCCCAAATCCCCTCTAATGGATAAATAAATCGTAAGGTATTCTTATTTGCACTAGTCAGAATGCCTAGTTCTTTTAGCTTCTTGTCAACTCCAATAGGAATAAAAGTTTTGAAGTTCAAAGTCAACCGAAGCATTTTCAAAGTAGGCGCCAAATTTGTTAGTTTTCTCCTATTTTGTAACTAGCTCCAGTGCAACAAATTCTGTCTAATTTGCTACCTACTTCAGTGTAGTGAAGTTCAATCGGATCCTCACTATAAGAAACCCA
This sequence comes from Neckera pumila, assembly GCA_963969595.1. Classification (NCBI taxonomy): domain Eukaryota; kingdom Viridiplantae; phylum Streptophyta; class Bryopsida; order Hypnales; family Neckeraceae; genus Neckera; species Neckera pumila. Next base: position 6,779,988 of record OZ018409.1, read on the forward strand.
TGTTTTTTAGGATGTTTTCACTATTTTTTGGAACGCATTTTTGTGAACATTACAGTTGACAACCTATGTTTTTATGTCAACAATAATGTTCAATAATACATCAAGATGTATTATTGAACATTATTGTTGACATAAAAACATAGGTTGTCAACTGTAATGTCCACAAAAATGCATTCCAAAAAATAGTGAAAACATCCCCCAAAACACAGATTTCTTATAGTGCCTACAAATTAAACTTCAAGGGCTTCTCGTGATGCAATGTAGAAGATATGGTGTTTGTTGACTTTGATAAGCTATTGTCAATGAACTTTGATGCAATCCATCATCAATTTATGCAAAAGCTTTTTTTGCTACAAAGAATAGGGACTTAGAAAAAAGGTGTCCAATGAACAAAAAAACACTACTAACCCCTAAAGGACAAAGTGATAGTCTCTTCAAAGGGCATTGAAAGTTTAAGTGGAATGATTTAGAGCAAGTTAGAACTTGAATTTGCTTTTGAAATTTGCAAAAGTGTATATCAAAGGAGTGAAAGGTTATACTACTCAGTGATAAAGAACATCAATTTTGTATGGAGGAAAAAACTTACTTGAAGAAGGCTTGAATTTTATTGACTTTGTTTGGCAGGGATCAAAGGAATTTTTTTTCCAAACTTTGAATTTTATAATCTTTCAATCCATGCTATCAAATGGAATGAAAATTTTTCCACACCTTTCTATAATGGTCTACTATACTTTTGTATAGTTGAAGTTCAAAAAAAGTTTTTTGACTTACAATTTGGTCAACAAAGAAAAAAAACAATTTTTGACAATTCTCTTGAAAAACACCCAATTCCTTCACAAGTTGAAAAGAATTCCTCTATGTTTTGTAGAAAGCATTTATTGGTTATGCTTGTATTGCTTGGTTCAAAACTACCAAGTTTTGCGCATTATACTTCAACAAAGTAGACGTCTTCCTTAAGAGATTCAACAATACATGGCTTCAAACCTTTTTTTTGGCGAAAGGGTCCATCTTAACTTGAGCTGGGAATTCCTTGGGAAATTCACTCAACCTAAAATGGGGGTCTTTGCCTAAATTGGTTTGAAATTCCTATTGACTTCAATGTTGTTTGCTTGGGCCAGCCTTTTTGGATTTTGATTCGTGTGGACTTCGCCTGCTATGGTGGTCCACCTTCTAACTTGTTGTCTCTTGTCATAATTGGTTGTTAAAAATTCTTGAAAATGTTTTAGAAGATGGAAAAATCTTTGCCGAGGATGTGATCCTTTAGTTTTGTGTACTCTTTCCTTTATCAATGGAATTTGTCCATGTGTTTTAAGGAAAAAAAAAAAAAAATTCTACAATTGGTGAATAATGTTGTGTTACTTTCTACTCAACTATGAGTACCGCAAAATATTGCTAGTAGATTTGGCATAAAATAATACTAAAAGGCTAGACTCCTAGAGTTAGAAAAATATTTCTTCAAATCTTATTCTTTTGTATGATAAAAAATAAATTATCCAAGAAAAATCCCCTTTTTGACCTAAAAAACATTTAGAGTGAACACAAACAAGAACTGGTAGATATGTGGTGACTGGTGACTTGACTAATGTCAACAGCTTTGGAGCCGAGTTTAGTAAAAGCGACACTGACGAACTCCCGAACGCGACTGCTCCCGCGGCGTTGGCCCGATTGATCCGGCGACGGGATTGCATCGGTCAGCCCCGTGATCACGTTCCAGCAGCCGTGGCGATCAGCGGATTCTGCGCACGACCCATTTGCATCCCCGGCACGTTCCGGGAAATGCAAACGCCGAGGACTCCCGGAACTGATGATGCTTACTAGCACGTTGCCATGCCGATAACGTGTTAACTTCCATGCATCAATCGACCGACGCTGTCGATTACTGAGGGATAGAATTCCATTAAGGCTCCCTTCCCGAGGTATTTGCGCGTGCTAGCTTCCTCCTGGTTCAGTTGATCCTAGCTTGGTTCAGAACCGCCCCAAATATAGCGGTAGAAGTCGACGCCTTTGGGGATCGATCGGGAGAAGCCGTGCAGCGAAATCGGGTTTGACGGCTGGTTTGGGTGCCTGTGCGGGAAAGGCGGCGCAATCTGTGCGACGTTGGTGCGCGTCGAGTGTTGGCGAGAATTGCATGTGAGCGGGAAAGATCGATCGAGATCGAGTCGATACGGAAGATGGTCGTATTCCTTACAACGACAAGGCTCGGAGGTTTTAGAATTGTGAGGTTCAAGCAGTTTGCGAACTAGGACTCTTAATAAGTGGTGAGCTTTAGAATACTGGATTGGTGTCGATTTGGTGGGTTCAAATGGGCGACTGAACCTGCGTCAGGTTTCGCTGAATCCGCCATTTGTACGAATGTGAGGGTGTAAACCAGTAGGTGGGGGTGGTTCAGGAACTGAGTAAGGGGCACCGTCGAGTGGTGTTCGATGTTCTTGTGATGCTTGCGGAGGCAGATGGTCGGATTTAACTTTCTGACATAACGCTGGTGTAGAAGATCAAACGAGGTGTGACGACGATGGCAATGGTGGCAGTCGGCAATGATACGGGGTGAACTGGTTGGGTGAGATGCGAGATGCCGGGGCTGTGTCACCAGGGTCACCGCTTAAGAGGATCCAAGGCGTTGTGTAGATGGATTCTCAGAAAGGCCCGGTGGTCAGGGTGGAGGGGGAGCTGAGGAGTCAAATGCAGGAGGCCGGGGATGCAGAAATCACTTCGTCGGCTTCTTCCGAGGTAATTTGATTGTTTTACATTGTTCATTGTAAGCAAGCAACCAATTTATCAGCTTGTCGGTGTCAGACTCTGTGACGAAGGCGGGCCAATGTTGTGTTTCTATTGTCACTGAGGATTGAACTTAGATTGCTGATCTATCAGTGGGGTGGTAGTAGTAGCGTTCTGATGCTCAGTAGGTGCTACTAGTGCAGCTGGGTTGGTATTAGGGTTTAAGCGCCTTAAACCCTAACTGTGAGGTCCATTGAGCTTGCCGCCTTTATCCCGATGTCATTGCTTCCTTCCTTGGAATGTTTTTCCATCAGTGTGTCCTCATGGGTGTTAGTAGCCTCACGTTGGTCAAAATAGCGAGTTGCAATAAAATGGGCGCAGATTCAGTCGGCCGATTGCTACCTCAGGTCGACACCAGTCGAAACTTGGGGCAGTAGTTTTCAGAGCGCTGATTACCGGAACGTCACAAATTTGGTGCTCTGAAGTACGCCATTGCAATGAACCTCACCATTCCTTTCAGAAACGTTTGTGTGATTGCTTCTATCTAATTCCAGGTTCTAATTTCTCGCTGTTGGGTTAATGCTTTCGCAGATTGGATTCAGCTCAGAGCTTAGGCGACCCAGTTCATCAGCTCCACAAATCCCAGCTGGTCGACTTGAGATCAGCAGCAGCAGCAGCACAAAGCCGAGCGCGAGCTCGAGCCATCTCCCTCCTCTCTCTGCCTCCAAGTGCGGGAAGAATTCTGCCTCGCACGGGCAAGTCCCTCGTCCGCATTTGCGATCACGAGTGTCGCTGGAGAAGAACAAGGTCAATATTCCCGTGACGGGATCTCAGAACTTGCCCGCTGGAATTCCACCTTTGGCACCACCTTTCGCAGACAAGAGAGCGTCCTCGTTACCGGTACGGACATTGAACGCGCACTCCTCTGCCATCCATTCCGAGTATCTCAAAGGGCATAGCCACGAATTGGCAAGCACCGGACACTCTGAGCTGGTGAGTTCTTGTAAAACTTAAGCCTTCACTTGATTGACTAGCTTTGGGTCACGTAAGTATAAACTTCAAGAAATCCTACACTTTGATTGGTGCGTAATCGTGAAGAGGATGTGCAAACGTGGCTTCTATATGGCGTGCTAAAAGCAATTGAAATGGCAAGGTTTCAAGGCACCTCTTTCAGGTAGATTGAACACTTGTTGTCTTAACTAAGTCATAAGGTGTCAATGGATTGTTTTTCGCTTGTTAGCTTATCTGTAGTTGCCCATGATGTTGCTACAAATTTTAAGCATGATATCTCGAGCTTGTTGACTTGTGACCGTTATTTAGTTAGCAGTTTAGTATAGCTCCCGGGATCGTATCATTTTCATGATTATGGGTTTGCCTCTCACTAGAAGCTACCCAAAGATACTAATCCTAGTGTCGAGGGCACATTCTGTGCACTGAAATTTTGGAACATGTTGCTTCTTTGGGTGGTAAAGTACTGCAGCCTTGAGTGACCAATCGTGATGATTTTTATTTTACACTTACTGACCCAAATGTATCCTTATCCCTACCTCTTTTGTATTGCAGGCAGGGCATGAGAAAGTGGATATCACCCGATCATTCTCCACACCCTTGATTGGGGACAAGGTTGAGAGTTTCCGCAGGGATGGCAAGGGGTATGTACTGCTCAGAACTGCCAGCCCGAGGATTAATCACATAGTGCAGCCATCTGAAGCTGTGGAAGCCATCAACCCTCACTTGTCCACAGAATTTGATGTTGAGAAAGGTGAGGATCTTCATGTTCTGTAAAGATTGAGTTTTTCGACCTTGTCTACGGGTGTGATAACCATTCAACCTTCAGGATGACTATTACGTCTTGCCCTAGCATCTTAGTGTCACACTTTGTTGCACAGGTCATAACAAGAAGCTAAAGATAACAAGAAAATCCCACACTTTGATTGGTGAAACTTTAAATTTTGAAAAGGTCAAATTGCCACATTCGAGTCGTGTCAGTGGCTCCACGTCACACTTTTTCTTGTTTAGTTTACTCGTGCAAATTCAACTTTGAGCACAAAATTGAGTTTGAAGTTAAATTTGACCTTTTGAATCCAATTTAAAAAAGACAAATTTGTCACACTAGTTAGTTAGACCTGTGCAATCTACAGTGGCCCTTAGGTACATTGAAGGTGCCCTTACCCAGATGTGACCGTACAAACAAAATGTCATCTGGTTTTGTTCCTCTTTGGAAAGGCCTATATTCTGATAAACGAAGGTAATATAAATTGCAGGGAAAGGATCCACCAAGGACGAAGTAGAAGAAGCCATTCCTGAGGAAGAAGCTGTCTGCAGAATCTGCATGGATTCGCTGTCGGAGGATTATGGCGAGACGCTGAAGATGGAATGCCAGTGCCTTGGCGAGATGGCGCTGGCCCATAAGGAGTGTGCATTCAAATGGTTTGGTATCAAAGGAGATCGAGTGTGTGAAGTGTGTGGCTCTGTTGTGAGCAACATTCCAGTCACGGTGATTCGCTTTCCTGCTCATGAGAACAGCAATCTTAACCGATCCATAGAAGTACAAACAGGAAACAGGTAAGCTTGTGGTCTATGCCCTTGTCTACCACTGTTTCCTCATTCTAGTGTCATTTCTAATAAGTTTGAGTACAAATCTTGGTATTTATCCTCAATGCAGTCTTGAGTACGATTGCTGCTAATTGAATGTTTTCAAAAACCCTGTTGGACTTCTTTTGTAACCACATTTCATGCTTTATTATACATCAGAAAATCATTCTTAAAAGGGATGGGCTCCAACATGCTACTATTGCTTTTAATACATGTCTCATTTTCATTAAGGGCCAGAACTTCCCACAATTTTCAACAATTGCTTACCTAGGTTACCAAACTGATACAAGTTTTGGCGTGATACTCGCAGAGGTACTGCATGGCAGGATATCCCTGTTTTGGGGATCATCAACATGATGGCGTATTTCTGCTTCATTGAGCAATTGCTGGTATTTATCGAATTTCATAATTGCAATGCTGTTATCTTTCAAAATTTGAGTGGAACATTGCCTGAACGCAAGAAATGTAGGATCTTAAATTGAAATTAATGTAAACCTTTGCTTGATGGTTTCATACTTCATGCTTGACAGCAAAATTGTAACATATGTTGATTCTAGAAGAGAAAACAGAGGTATTCTAGAAATTCTAGCTGTGTTAAAATCCTCCTAATGCAGTTTCTCACAAAACCTTGCCAATTGTACAACGATTAGGTTTCCTAGAATACCTCTTGGGGGTGTTTTTTCTTTAGAGATTGTGTTCATTCTGAACTCGTAGTGTCGAAAGATTTACATAATCTGCTGAATTTGGTGTTGTGAACTTTCCTTTGAATGTTCTAATGGTTCCTGTCGCAGGTCAATAAACTGGGTACTAAGGCACTGGCTATCTCGATTCCCTTTTCCGTAATCATAGGTCTTCTTGCTTCTGTCACAGCTGTTGCTCTCGGTGAGTCTCTGCCCATCCCTTCTTGCTCTATATTTCTCTGTTTCTTTTCTGTCTATTTGGATCAGGTGTTGAATGCCTGCCTTCCATGAGCAAACGATTATTTCGTGGATTCACTTGAACCTCAGTGGATGAGGGTGGGAAAAGCAAGCCATACACTAAGAGTGAATGGTGATGGTGGTGTGCAGTGAGTAGGCGGTACATCTGGATGTATGCTTCCGTTCAATTTGCCCTTGTCTGTTTTTTTGGGTACATCTTCTATTACAAGGTGAGTTTTTCGAATTTTCAGATCAAGAGAATCAAGTTATGATTGATCTTAATTCATTGCCTCCACATGGTCTGTCGCAGCCTTTCACCACTTTAAGTATGAATAAGGTGATCAGGGTTTTCATCGACTGTTTTCATGTTTCAGGAAACTTTTGAGAACATCATAAAGAGAGTCTGTACCATGATTCATGTGTAGGTCTTCTTTTGGTTAGAATGATCTAACTTAGGAGCCTTTTGTATGAAGACCTTCCCGCGAGTCACAGTAACTTAAAGGTTGTCTGTATGACATTGAGAAGTTCCTGAACAGTCTAATTTTGTTGAAAACCATGTTGGTGGCTTTCACTACTATTCCAATTTTATTTTATTTTTAAATATGGCTAAGGACGTGGAGTCACTGTTGGAATATGTTTGGCATACACGTAGTAAATATATGGATGGTTTCTTACAGTAGGTCTTTGGCATTTGAACAAAGGTGGAATTATCCCCCAATTCTTATTTGTTTGGCTCGTGCTCATATACAGACGAAACTGGAGGCCGTATTAGCAGTATTACTGGCAGCATTTTCGGGCTTCGGGGTGGCCATGACCAGCAATGCGCTGCTGCTGGAGTATTTTCACTGGAAGCAGTACACAGCTCGAAGGGTCCAGTCTGCTGCTGCTGCTGCTGCTGCTGCCAGCACTGAGGATGGAGAGTCCTCGTTTCGGACTCAAGAAGCGAGTGGCGAACTGGGAGCGAATAATTCGCAGTGGTCCCGGGAGTTGGCCACTTCACATGCTACCTCTTGTGATCTAGAGCTGGGAAGTGAACCTGCAACTGCAAGGGGAAGTCCCAGTGCCCGGAGCCTGGCTGCATCAGAGAGCCATCACTCCATGCACTGTTCATGACAACATGACTCCAGTTTCCTAAACCATCAAGTTAACTAAGGTAAGCTTACACACACTTTGAACCAACTGAGCATAGTTAGCGAACATCACGGACCATGGATCTTGAAAGGAAGGTAAACTTGGTTTCACCGAATACCAGCGAATTTGTGTGAAAATCATTACTGGGTATCGGAGAATTCCTAATTCTTAACCTCATAAAGTCTTTTTTCAACTGAAGTTGTGTGAAGTCCGGAATTGAAAGTTGAATATAAAGTGCAAAACATGAGGTCAAAGTTGAATTGATAGATTTTCGTAAACTAATTTTAACATTTTCATGTTGAACAATTTGCAATGAGCGTCTAATTTTTCCTTTGAATTTCTTAGGGCATGCTCTTGGGAACATGCAAGGTTTTGAGCTCCTACCTTATGAGGCGTATCTATTTCTGTCTTTTTAAACCGATTTCACACGTATGGAGAAGAATTACGGGAATGTTATTTTTCTCATAAAGGAACAGAATGTATTTTTGTCAATTTCTGAGAGTGAAATTGTCAGGTCATCCATTTTTTATCATTCGAAGGGGCTATTCTCATATTTTGTTGACTCTTATATCATCACGTTCTCAATTGGTGAAGGCCTCTTGCAAGTGACAGTTTTGTATCACTTTTCAAACAGATTTTTATTTCTTTTGTACGGATGAATTTCAGGTCAAGTGATGCAAATGGGTGTTATTACCTGATGCTGTGCAATCAAATTTGCCATAAGCTTGAAGTATCATTCACTCTGATATTTTGGTGGAGTCCCTGTCTCATGCAAGACCCCCAGCAATTTCAACAGTCTTTTCTTACTGCATTGTCAGATCTATTCGTACAGGAGCTTGCCTGCTATGGCTCTCAAGCTTCCATCTGCCCTAACTTAGGCATTGTGCCTTGACTCCTTCTAAGGTAGGAGGTCCATAAATTGCCCATTGCAGCCTTCCTCAATGACAGTAATAGATATTTCAAGGGAGCATGTCACTTATTTGTCACTTATTTCTACATAGGGGATGCATTTAGAACTTGGTCAATTTAAGGACCTCCTACCGTATGGGTTGTTGACATTGTTGCTGCTGCAGCAATTGTGTTGTAAATGCATGCTGCTCAGCCTACCAATTCTCTGAGCTTGTATTGGAAGTTAGGCATGCCACTTCCAATCCTTAGACATTGTTACCCGAGAGAAATCTACATTGAAGTATTGATTATGTAGTAGTTTGGTTCAACATTGACAATTTCAGTATCCCCTGCTGCTGTAAGTTCTGTGGCCCAACATGATTTTGAGGAGTGACTAAGTTAGTATCACTGGGTACCTGCATTGGGACTCATCATTGGGAATAACTCAATTTCTGAATGAATTCTTGTTGCAACTCTTAATTGCTTCTGCTCAAATTTGGCTTCGTTGAGCATGTGAGTGAATGGTTACAGATTAACTTAAGTTAGCTTAGATGTTGCTTTCGTGTGTTGCTTGTGGATTGTGGAAACCAGACTATCTTCCACCAGTCAGAGAGCATCTCCTATCAGCTGCTACTCTACTAATAAGACAAGTGAAGAATTCACATTTTGGGGCTACTCATTGTGAGGTATCTAGACTATCTATAATAAGGTGGGCACATTTATTCTAAGAAAATCAACATGCACTGATTCTCATTAATGATAACTCTCTTGGAGAACGTAGTAAATCCATCCCAGGAAGTGGGACTAAGGGCCTCTTCACACTATGGCTGTCCAAGTCGAGAGGCCGTGGGATTGAGAGTCCATACTTTTGGTGAGAGTCCAAAGAAATGAGCAATAAATGATAGGTTTTGGAGCCTTTGGCCGGCCATAGTGTGAAGCCTCCAAAGCCAAGCCCAAAGTCCAAACCTATACCATATGTGTAACTTCTATCCTTCTCTCTCTCCATTTGTCCATCCAATTTCTGAAATTCCCTATAAAGCCTCACTCATATGGCAAATTTTTCAAGCAAAAGCTAAAAAAACATGAGAAAGGGGTCATAAATGGCCTTGGAAAAAAAATCACAGCACATACTCTCATCATCAAACTAGGAATATGAAGGGTATAAATGGAATAAGAGGATGGCATTGGAACAAGAAGGGGGCATCCTATGCCAAAGGGAATGCAAAGTGAAGTAGGTTCATTGAATGCAAAGACTCCTCATTGTCATAGTGGAGACTAGGTTTCAAACCCCAATGGCGACACAAATAACAAATAACAAATAACAAATGGAGAGGCGAGAAAGAAGAGAACGGAGAAGCATTTCTGTCTTGCAAAAAACAGGACACAGAGATCTAGTGGCAGAGATCTTGTCAGTTTCTTAATTTTATGAAAAAAAAAATTCTGAAAAATTCGACGGACTCTCGAGGAGAGTTTGGGTCTTGCAAAATGCAGGACCCAAACTCTCTTCGAGAGTCCGTTGGAATTTTCTGCCATGTAGGCAGTTTTGAGAGCGACGGACTTTGGATTTTGGCAGGTAGTGTGAAGGCTCGAGAGGCCAAACTTCGGAGGTTCTGAAATCTGATTGGTGGAAACCGACGGACTCTCGACCGACGGCCATAGTGTGAAGTAGCCCTAAGGGCCTCTTCACACTATGGCCGTCCAAGTCAAGAGGCCGTGGAACTCTGCAATATGATTGGTGGAACCAACGGACCCTACAATATGATTGGTGGAAACGACGGACTCTCGACTTGGACGGCCATAGTGTGAAGAGGCCCTAAAGGTAGACTTCCATATGAGTTGGGGGGCAGTGGACCTCACCGATGATCGGTGGGATCTGCAGTCCGGAAAAATTGGGCCTCCCATCCCACCGATCATCGGTGAGGTCCACCAGCCCCCGACTGACATAGAAGCTTTGCCCTAAGACCATTTGCAATGCAACCGGTACCATGCACAGTATCGGCAATGTGCAGGGCGGACAATAATTTTATTTAAGATTGTGCTCCAATGCAACCAATATGGAGACCTCCACTTTCACGGCCTCAGTATGCAACCCCCCGGGATTGGTATATTTTGTCATTTTGCCTACCCCGGGAAAACTCTTGGCAAGTTGATTCGTGGGAGTCATCATGACAAAAAGTGGTAGTATCCAATGGATGCTAAGAAAAGTTTATTGGTATGTGCATTAATCAATCCAACCTTCCTTATTTCTATGAAAAGTCCTTTCTTTAATTAGATTCTTTTCTTCCTTTCTCTTTATAATACCGAAAAGTCCATTTAACGTTTGGATTGCCAACTTGGCATTGGATCAAATTTTTCAAAGAAAGAATCGGTACTGCCGAGGCTTTGTGGAATAGCCCACGATCTGCTCTTGCAGGGCCTTTTTACCGTTGTTGCATTGCAGATGGTCTAAGGTAGGAGGTTGTAAAACAGATCAGGCATGGATCCTATAAATGATTGTGAAATAAACATGAGTTGGTTTTGAAATTGACCAGTATAGTCATGGAATGAATCAAGGAAAAAAGCATTATTAATTGCAAGAGCCAAACATTCTCTTTGCTTTCTCCATTTTTAATTTAGAATTGCAAGTGAACCATTTATGAAAGACCTAGCTAGGCTCACAAAAAAGGACCTACAACCCAACTCGGTTGAAAATTCATGAGTTATTCAGTAAGGCTCGAAAAAATACAAAACCACTTGGGTTAGATTCCTCATCAATTTCTCTTTGTCTGAAAAATGAGCTAAAAATAGTCCCGTCCAAGAAAATACATGAAAAAGGCGGACTAGTTCTTAGATGCTCTATTTTTGAACCACCTACCTTAGTAGGGTGGATTTCCCCAGAGAATATGCAGGTATTTTTATTTGCAACATATGAAAAAATTTGCAAATTTAGAAGTCATAGTTGCAAATCAAAGACCCGAAATTCATTTGGAGGGGTTGATAACATACCCTAAACAAGGTACAAAATAGGGGGCTTTTTTTTCTTACTTTTATCTCGGAGAACACAAAATTTACCTTGTTGGTCCCACTTTGTGAAACAAATTTAATGTCCTATAGTTTGTTCTAAAAGTAACCATCCTTAGGGGCTAATTTGCCATTTTCATGGACTTCCATGAACAGGAAGATTTTTTTGCTCTTTTGCAGACAAAGAAAAATAGATGGGGCTTGTAATAAAAGTGATTTCATATTTTTTTGAAGCATTATTTAATTACTTATGAATGTCTAAAAAATAGATGGGGCATGCAACACAAATAATTTTGTGTTTTTTGAAGCATTATTGAATTACTTATGAATTTTCAAAGATTTTTGTTATAAGTACCTATTTGTGACTGTAAAATTGGTACCTATTTGTGACTATTTACAATAACACATCTAGTTTGAATTCCTATGGTACTATTTTTTTTTAATTGTTAAAACTCATCAAAACTTGGGCTTTTTTGGTTAGTTTAGAGCAAGCTCCAAGAAGCTCAAAGAAATTAGGGGTTAATGAAATAGTTAAAAAAATTGTTTAAGATTTAAAATATAGATGCTAAATGCATATATATATATATATATATATATATATATATATATATATATATATATATATATATATATATATATATATATATATATATATATATAATAATTGTAATTTCTTACGAGTTCTAAAACTAAGGCTAAAATACATATCCTTTTCTTCTCCTAATAGGATTTAAAAAGTTTTTGATAACAAATTGCTAGTAGATGCCAGTTTGGCAATATGTCTCTTTGTAAAATTACCACATATTTGATTCATTTGCATTCTCTATGGTAGTAAACACTTGAGATTTGCTACCTCAAATAAATTGATAAAATCTCTACTAAATACTTGGGAATCTCTTAATTTAAAAATCTTTGTTCAATTTAACAGATATTCATTGGTCCAATATCATAATTAGTATCATTTTTTCAGCTCAAATTTGTGATTCACTCAATAGTTAAATCTTGTATAGCAAATCCTTTAATTTCTTTTTCGGTTTACACAATGTCAATATCATTTTTTCAGTTCATATCAACAATATCAATTTATATCAATTTATATCAATTTATATCAATTTATATCAATTTATATCAATTTATATCAATTTATATCAATTTATATCAATTTATTCACAATGAATTTAGATAGTGAATCATCATCTATAAATCACCTCTATTTACTAATTTAATTTCTTTGAAGTCATCAATTGGTTTAGACCAAGTCCCTACACACTTTTCAACAAGATGTATAGATTGTAAGTTTATAATGCAAAAAATAATAATAATAAGCATAAATTGAGTTAGGAGAGTGGAGAATAGAGAGTGTGCAGAAGAGACAAAGTATCATAAACTTCTTTAAAGTGTCCCTTTTCACATATACTTAAGGTTTTCACATGTAGAGTCTACATTTTTTTAGAAAAATATGAACCTAACAAGAAAGATAGGGATATTAGCAAGGGATCATTATGTTCTCCAAATTTTTAATGACACAATTAAGGTTTGATAGTAACAAGGAAGACAATATCAAGGTCAAATATTACAAGCACTTATCAATGGATTGTCAAATTGAAACTTTTAAAAACTTGAAATCATGACTTTAAGGCCCTAATGAGATTCTACTATACTTGCATTCTAAACCCATACTTCTAAACATATACATAAGCTATACATTTCTAATTCATTAAACTTCTAATCTTCTAAACTTCTTCCAAATTTATTATACGGGTAATGCTGGAAATTTTTCTATCTAGTTCATAATTAAATCATTATGTCCTTAAAATTCTAGTTTCAAAATTAAAGTTATTGCAAAAAAGGAAATGTTTTATATGACCACACTTTATTCAATTTAATTAAATTAGTGTGAGTTGCACTAATTGTTTTATATGGTAATTTTATGTAAAACAAAACTTATTTCAATATCAATTATTGACTTTGGGGCAAAGAAGATATTCCTTTCTTCTCCAAGTAGGCACTAAACAAACAAAATAATATGATTTTCAACAGAATAATGCAATATAACACAATTATTACATCTCACACTATTTGAATTACACTATTAGAAAATCATAAACAAATCAACAAAATTCAACAAATTCTTGTTGTTTGGAGCACTATATTGACTGATTTTACAAATTTTTGAATATTCTATAAAAACTAACAAAATGACCACTTGATTTTTGTTCATTTGTATTGATTTCGATAATACAGTGATCAAATCAACCAAAAATCAAGAATCTTTTGGAATCTTTAGAAATGTTTTTGGAAATAATTGGAATCTTTTTGGTATTATTTTGGAATTATTGTGGAATTTTTTTCGAAATCTTCAAAAAAAAATTGATTTTTTTGGAATTTTTTTCAAAGTATTAATACAAAGGTTGAATTCTAATCAACTTGTTTGAATCAAATTTGAGTTCGATTTTGAACTTGATTAGAATTTGAATAAAATTTGATCATTTTTATTCAAATAAATTGACTAGAATTCCAAATTTTGATTCTTTATTAATTTGATTAAAATTAAAATTCAGATTCAATTCAAATTCAGTTTTCTATGGAAAATAATTTAATTAGAATTCAACTTATAATTTGATTAAAATTCATATTTATATTTGGAAATGTAATACAATAAGTGTAGTGAGTTTTAAAATTGTTTGGTGCTTTATTTTATAATGTGACTTTTCGAAAAGCATTTTTGAATATTTTCATTCTAATTTTGAATTTGAATAGAATTCCAAATTTTCAATTAAAATAGTTTCAAAAATAGTACAAATTTTGAACTATAGAGTATTCAATTTGAAGTTCCAAACTCCTTTTATCCAATTTCTTCAACTTTTGAATTCTAAATTTTGAACTACTCAAATTCTAAATTTTGTAGTATTCAAATTTGAATTGTTGTAAATTCAAATTGAACTATTTAAACTATAAATTCTAAGTTTTTAACTATTTAAATTCTTATTAAGTTTAAAACTACTCAAACTTTAAATTTTGGACTATGAAAAAAATGTGATTTTTGGCCAAACCGCCTCCTAGTAAAATGTTTGCTTGTAATTAAAAGCATCTTAAATTGAATTGAAATTTCATCACAAAAAATGGACTTAAACATAAAACTTTTCAAACAACTTTTATGAAAATAAACAAAGTATGAAAGAAAAAATGCCGGAGAACACCAAAGCGGAAAAGAATACATAAAATCAAAACACATAACTTATGTTTAGTGCTCCAAACTTGGTGCAATGGTTGAAGCCTTGAATTCTTGCAAATGGAGGCTTGGATTCAAACCTTAGTAGTTGCACTGCCTCCTACATAGCAAGCTGGCCCTACCCATGTGGCAATTGTGCCTGCATGGTAGTCTTTATTTTCCAAATAACAAATGAAAAATTTGACCTCGATCAAATCAACAAACAAAAGTCAATACTTTTTAGTTTATTTTTTGTTGATTTGGACACAAATTTTCTAGTAATGTTTATTAGTAGAAAAGTTGTTTTAACGCACTAATCTTTAGTAAAATAGTTTAGTTACCTTATGTGGAATATCACCTTTCTATTAGGTATACAAACTTGACTTTATTGCTCAAAATCCAAAATTAGAGTGTTATCCATTTTTATACATATATCAATAAAAGTTGTATCTCCAAAATGACAGCGTTGGCAATATCTATCCAATTAATGACAAAGACCTTTCAATTCTGTCTTTCATTTTCACAATGCAGATTGGATGAATTTCATATATAATTTTTTTTGTATTTTATTGAAAACTAAGCTATACTATAATAAGGAATTAGGCATTATTGCCGACTTGGCTAAATGCACTGGTCATATGTAAATGGTAGTTTTGAAAAGTTGATATTCTAAAGAATTATAGCCCCTAATTGTTGAATTTTTGCTTTGATAATTCTATTGCATTTGCATGAACAAGAGTAAAACATATAGTTTGGCGTCTTCCATTAAACTTGGTTCTATGATTTCAAATGACAAGCAATTGCATTTTATCAACAAATTGCCACATAGGGAAGAAATAAAGCACTAAAATTTGAACATCATATCCATAAGTTTTTGAATGGTCTCCACAATTCATTGCCAATTGTAATTATTAGAGCTTTCAATCCCATAGAGAATCAAAAGTGATGATATATAATTCATTATACTTCTTATTACTCCGTAGTATAAAATAAGGAATACAATTCATATCAAATTCATTATAGAAGTAGAAAACTTTGTGCGTAGGTTTATATATTGCCAATACAAACATTTATTCTATTCTAGAATGTAGCATTTTAACTCTATCCTAAATTTAAGTCAATTTTGCAAATAATCAAGCAAAATTTAAAGCCTGTTCAATATTTTAAAATTGCATATCAATAGGTGGAATAATAAAAGCTAAATTATGAAGGTCTGTATGAAATCTAGAATTCTATAGTAAGAATTTTTAAAAATAATTTGAAAGTTAAAGGATAACATTTTGTTTAGTCTAAATTTCAAAATTAATTCCTAATGTTCCAAGGCTAGTTTTCCGTCAAAAAACACTTAAAACTTTGATTTTCAATGCTAACAACAAAAAATTCTAAACATTTTTCTTTTTTTGCATATCCAATTGTAGGACCTTGCACTAGACTAGTATGAAAATGTTTGGAAAATATTTAAAAGCTTTAACCTTATTGATCACAAGATATAAGCACTTAAAATGAAAGAAAACAAGTTTTTTGTATTCCTAGCTCAAGTTGATTATAAGACTTTGAAATCTTGTTAATTAAAAAAATTTGTAATATAGATTATGAATCAAAAAAAAATTTATGCTGAAGAATTGAGATGAGAATTTGGAGAAAAACTTAAAAAAAAACCTATAATTTTTCTTTAAGAAAAATTCTTCAATTGAAGCAGATGGAAAGAAAAACTAAATTGTTGATAGCTCAAAGATGGAAATATATTAATCCCAGTGGTGAGATTGTTCTAGAAAGCAAACTAAAACATGTGCAACTCCTTTCTTTTCTAAAAAACTGTTAAAATTGAGTTTGAAGATGAATCCAACACATAATTTTGTCAAGAATTTGCCAAAATAAGAAGCTTCATAACTTTCATATTACTTATCCAAATGGAATGAATCAAACTTTTCCACATAGACAAATATCATCTATAAGAAATAAATTAAATAAGTATTTAAAGCTTATGGTTTCTTTTTTGCTGCCCACGCTGTGTTTGCTTTGGGCTCATTGTGCCATAACTTTTGCTCCCAATTACCGATTGAAATAAAAATTATATTCTTAGAAAACTAATTTGTTTCCCTATCTTGAAAAAAAGTTTCAAAGTGTTTTGCCAAAAATTGAAATCATGGTACATGCCCAAATTTTCAAGAGTCCTTCGAGGTAATTCTCAAGACTTTAGGGGTTAAACCATTTTGAACGCGCATTTGGAAATTGCTTCAGGGGCTTGGTACTATACTTATGTATTAACTGAAGTCTTTGGTATTATTGAAGATTATTAAATTTCAACTTCTTCTACCTATAAACCAGCTTTCATGCATTGTAAAGGAAGATGTTCTAAAAGCAACCCTGCTCTAAAAGCAACCACTAACATAGACTAAGGTACATGTTGCTTTCTTCAATGTAACAATGGTGTACATTTCAAGAGGTGATCGCTTGTAATGACCCATTGCGTTTCAACTTCAAAAATTCATAACTAAATCTACAAAGGTCCAAAAAATATGAAACGACTTGGGTTCGATGCCAATTCCATTTTTCTTCCTACTCAAATTGACTGAAAATCGTTTCGAGGAGTTTAGCTTCCCAACAAATGCAATAGAGCTCTTAGAAGGAGCAGAGCACCTTACAACCCTCTGATGGAGTCCCTGTGTCTTCATACACTGTACTGGAAGGCCCTGCGCACACTTTTGGTCACCAGCCTGAGGCACTCAAGGCAGTCAAGGGTAGTGGCTCATATTAACCCCAACGGTGAATTTCTCTGATGCTGATGTTTCTCTGCAAAGAGGCTAATAAGTGGACATGATAGCCCAAGTGCCCATCACCCCACTAACTTACCCCCCCTATCGCTGTCTGTACTGGACTAAGTTACTGGGTGTCCATCTTTTCATATTTTCACCCTACATCAAATTAAATTCCTCCTCCTGATGATTCATGAGGAATTTACAAAGTCATCCCAAATACTGGTAGAATTAAGTTCCAACATTCCTGTACTGTACTGTACCGTAGAATAGTGGTGCAATCCAAGACCCACCAAGAACCGGTACTTAGTACTGCTTCAACGTACGATTTAGCACCGTATCTATAGCAGCAGCTCCAGGAATGATGATCCGGTACTGTAGCGTCTTAACTGTGGAAGTGGAGCCCAATTGTGACGTTGCCCTAAAAGAATGATAAATATGGCGGCAGTCATCTAAGTTAGTGATGAGAGCACAGGACATCGCCGTCAACTTTTCTTTCTTGTCTGTCGACTTCTCGATAATGGGGAGAGAGGGCGATGGCGATCACTTCAGATGCGATGTCTTGATGAGGAACGTAATTGGCTTCTCGACTACGCCTGGAGGAATGGCTATCCACGGTCATATATGGTGATGGGCCAGAGGCATTTCTCCA
Organism: Neckera pumila; assembly: GCA_963969595.1. Lineage (NCBI taxonomy): Eukaryota > Viridiplantae > Streptophyta > Bryopsida > Hypnales > Neckeraceae > Neckera > Neckera pumila. The sequence continues at coordinate 6,797,853 of OZ018409.1, forward strand.
CCACATTTGCAATCGATCTGTTGGCGCTTTGAGTCGAGGGAGCCAATTCTTCGCCAAGAAGGTAATTGGGTGCCGCTGTTTTGGGTTCCTCATTTCAGTTTGTAGCGAGTGGGGGGAGTTGGGGGGGTTGATTGAACTTCTTGATAAATGTAGGAGCTGGGGATGATTGTATGGAGCTGCTGCTTGTGAATGCTGCTGGTGTTCGGGATTTGGATTCAATTTGTTTGTAGCTGCTGCTGCTGCTTCAGGAAAGTGACGTTGTTGCGTGTTTGTTTTTCGAGAGTGTTTTTTGCATGCGCTCTCTGTTAGTGACTGAGGTAAGTTTTTTGATATTTGGGCTGTGAGTGTTGCTGGTGTTTGAGCGTTGGTTTTGTTCAGCAAGTTCGGTAGGAAGGTGCAGTTGTCGTAGTTTTGGTTTCTGAGGAGTATTTTGGATTTGGATATGTTCTGTCGTGAGTGAAGTGATTTTTCTGGAAATTTGGATTGTGGACGTTGACGGAGTGTTTTGTAGTGAGTGAGATGATTTTATCGAAATTTTTGTTCCATTTGGTCGTGACGACAGGATTTGAGGCAATCTTTTGAGTGTTGTTGCTGAGGCTCAAACGTTTGCGTGATTTGGTTGAAATTTGCAGCGATCGTTTTGGAGCGTTTGCATACTCGGTTTCTTGATTGTTGGTGGCCGAGGTTTTTAGTTTCTCACGATGGAAGGCGCGGAGATCGACCCTGAAGCCAGTCTTCCTCCGCCACCGCCGGTGCCTCAAGGCGCTGTTCCTGCCAGAGCGCCAGGCTTTGGTGATAGGAGTGGCCCGTTGGGTAACAATGGAGGCGGTAGTAGCGTTCGAGGGAACAACGGTGGAGGGAACAATGGCGGTAGCGGCAGCGGCAGCGCTGCCCTGGCCGCACTTGCGTTGCTGCCCGCGGTGCCCGTTCCTCAGAAAGCAACGAGACCGGCATTTGGCAGGACGGGGAAACCGACGCAGTTGTGCGTTAATCACTTCAAGGCCGCTCTCACGAAGTCTGAAGATGTCTACCACTACAATGTGAGCTTTTCTCTGTCATCTTGCTGCTTGTGCAAAAAACCGTTGTGCAAGGGTTTTGGGCTTAAGCGTCTTATTGTGTATTATGTCTTGTGGTCGAGTTTCTCTTTATAATGTCTGGCCATGTACACCTGCAGGTGTCGATCGAGCCTTCCCAGACGAACAAGAACATGTGTCGGGAAATTTTCAAGAAGCTGAGGGAGACTTTTGGGGAGGCTGAGTGTGGAGGGAAGCAAGGGGCTTACGACGGCGAGAAGTCGTACTTCACTAGCGGTAGTCTTCCCTTCAACACCAAAGAGTTTCCCGTGTTTCTGGATGACCGAAAAGGTCCCTCGTTCCGACCAGGTGACCGGGGATCAAGGCCTGGTGATAGTCCGCCTACGAACAGCCCACCGCCAGGTTAGAACGGAACAAGTGTTGGGTAAACATTGTTTGTGACCCGGTTGTGGGGTTTGGATGCCCTTCAAATAATTTTCAGATGTTTATGTTTGTGTTTTTCATCTTGTCGTGCAGGAAGCCCTGGAGAAGAGGTTGTCCCGAAGAGGAGGAAGACTGCAGCAAGAGGACGAGACTTCCAGGTGAAGATAGAATTTGCTGCGGTTATTCGCATGAAGGCCATAGGTGAAATGATGAAGGGGGCTATGGGGAAGGGGGACCGTGACCAGGAAATACGAGCACTTGATGCTCTGCGTGTTCTGGACATTGTTCTGCGTGAGAGCGCTTCACAAAGGTACTTGCGATCATTTTGCAACTTTCACCTAGAGGTTTTGATGCTGTTTGATAATTTTTATTCGGCAATAACATGCAACGTGGCCTTGGTGTTCTTGATTTGCAGAGGTTATCTTCTTGTCAGGGACAATTTCTTCCATCGGGATTTGGGTCCAGTTGGCGACTTGGGTGAAGGAGTGGAGGCTTGGAGAGGTTACCACTCGAGTGTGAGGCCAACCGGCTTAGGATTGACTCTCAATCTCGATATTACCATGACAACCGTCTTGAAGCCCGTGATAGTCGAGGAATTTCTTAAGGAGAAATTCAACGCACGAGACCTCTACGCTTTGCAAACAAGAGATTGGTCCAAGGCGAAAAACATCCTAAAGAACATCCGAATCGAAACGACGCACATGCAAGTGTCGCGGACTCACAAAATTTCAGGGTTTAGTGACCGACCAATCCGAGAACTCACGTAAGGACCTTTCTCGAATACTTTGTATTTTGCCATGTGATTATTTTGATTTGAACTCAGTCCTGTGGTCTAATGTTTTTTGACTGATGTTGTTTCAGATTTACGAAGAAGACCAGACGCGGTGAGGGTAACGTAGAAGAACAGGAAATGTCAGTGGCGCAGTACTATTTCGAGGTGTACTCCTACACCCTGAAGTACCCAGATCTTCCAGCCCTTGATGTAGGCAACAAGAAGAAGCCGACTTACATCCCATTGGAGGTAATGTTCAAGTTCTTTTTGTTCAGTTTTCTGCTCTAGCAGCATTCACGGTCTCACATAGTGCTTTCACATTTCATGCTCACCTCTGCCATTGGTTTCTCTCTGCAGCTGTGCAAGATTATTGAAGGACAGCGTTACACCAAATCTCTCTCTAGTAAGCAGAGAGCAAATCAGATTGCTGCTTGCAAGCAGGGTCCACAGGAGCGGCAGAGGATTTGTGAGAATGCAATGACTGTGAGTCGGTACGGCACTGACAGTCTGATAGCAGAATTTGGCCTCGTATTCGAGAACAGACTGGCTGGTATTACCGGGAGAATGCTACCTGCTCCTCAGGTATCTACTTCACTTATTTTGTGCCCAAACATCTTATGGCCATGCCATTATTAGTTGGAAATTTTGCACTATCTAAGTGTATTTTGCACCATCTTTGTGTCAACAGCTGGAATTTGGGAATGGGAGGACGGAGGAACCTCGGGACGGGCGGTGGAACTTTAACAACAAGGTTCGTATACTTTTCGTTCTTCCCTTAGATGCGCAGAAATTCGTGTCAAATTATGTATCCATATTTATAATTTTGATTCTAATGTCAATTTCCTGAATAAGTAGATACAATCCGATACAACCTCCTGGTTTGGAATGCAGACCATGAAGCAGGGAGTTAGAATAGATCCGTGGGCTGTCGCTGTGTTTGATGGCCGCTGCCATGATGCGGACCGTGTAGCACAGCAGCTGTTGGATAGCTGCCTCAAACGAGGAATGATGATGCGGCAGGCAGTAAAGGTGGAGAAGGAGCCCCAAAATGCAGTGAACTTCTCACCGGAACAACGTGTTGAGCGGATGATAACCGCGCTTCGACAGCACAAGCCTGTATTCATCTTGGTCATTTTACCAGATAAAGATAGTCCCATATACGGTAAGTAAATCTAATACCGACTCTGCTCTTTATTAGGGATTTATTGACGAACTTTGGATCGAATACTACCAAGTTCTAGACATTTAACAGGTTTCAATAATGTTTGGCAGTTCCATTCAAGAGATTCTGTGAGATGAAGATCGGGGTTATCTCGCAATGCATGGTGAAGCCTCGGCAGCTCAACGATCAGTACCTCGGAAACCTTGCATTGAAGATTAATCTGAAGGTATTGAATGACACTGAATTATATTTACATAAGTATGTGCGTTTGAGCAAATGTACATTTTCTGATTCTTTGACCTTGTGTACAGATGGGAGGGTTCAACTCGCCATTGAGCCAGCGGATGGTTACCTGCCTGGGTGAGTCGACTATCATCTTCGGTATGGATGTGTCGCACGGGTCGCCTGGGGATTTGAATGCCCCTTCGATTGCAGCCGTGGTAGCCACCAAGAATTGGCCGGACGTGTTCCATTACACAACGCAAGTGAGAACGCAGCCAGCGAAGGTGGAGATGATAGAAGCGCTCTATGAGCCTGGAGGTGGCATGGTGAAGTAAGTGCTTCAAACTATGTTATTTTTCTTTTTCGTGTGCAATGAATTTCTAATTTGCGACTCCTACCCTATATATCTGTCAGGAAATGCTCTAGTTGACTGTTTCCTAGGGATGAAGCTGTACTGCCTGGCGACTTATCTAATTGTTATTTTTTTTGAACATACAGAGAATGTCTTAAGGCGTATTATAATACATGCAGAAACACCAGCATGCGAAAACCCAATCAAATCATAGTCTACAGGTATTGTTGGCCTGCGCACATTGTTGTGTCATTCTATTTTACTGGAGCTTGCAAAATAGAAATTGCTTCTGAATATATTTCATGGGTTCCAGAGCAGTGGCTTAATGAAAGTTGGATTGTTTATTCCAGGGATGGAGTAAGTGAAAGCCAGTTTGCGGAGTGTTTGGAGGTTGAATTCACCGCTTTCAAACGGGTACGTTAATTCCTTTTTTTCCAATGTTATATCCTGACTGATCATCAATCTTTTGTAAGGGTATTGATACTTAAGTACTTTTGTTTTACAGGCATGTGAAGAACTAGAGCCAGGATATAATCCGGGGATCACCTTCATTGTTGCTCAGAAGCGTCACAATACGCGTTTCTTTCCTCAGACCGGTGAAAGGTTGAAGAACGGGAATGTTCAACCAGGTATTGGTCATAACCTGATTTGAGAAATGCATCTCTATTTTGTACGTTTGCCAAGTGAAGTAAGATCGTAGCATATTCGGACGCTTGAACAAACTTCGTTTGACGAGTTTGCCAAAATTTTCACTGTGCTGAGGCAGGTACTGTTGTTGATAAAGATGCTTGCCATCCCCACAATTACGACTTTTTCCTCGTCTCGCAAGCAGGGCTAATAGTAAGCTTTCCTACACAGCTAACATTTCGTTTGGACATTTTATTTGAATTTTTACAATTTTTTTAGAAATGAGATTCTCCTCTCTGCTTTCCTCTCTGAGAATTTACATTTTGGCTTGATTACAGGGCACATCCCGCCCGACCCATTACCATGTCCTAGTGAATGAGAACAAGCTGTCGCCTGACGACATCCAAACCTTGACCAATAACCTGTGTTACACGTAAGTAAGGGAGCCATTTCAGTTCAGTGATGTTCGTTTGCATGTGTTGGTAGTATTATGGTTGGTTTGATATTTTTGGTATTTCCACTTAATATAATTGTTGTGGTATACTTTTTAGGTTTGGCCGCTGCACGACTGCAATATCAATGGGTGAGTCACTTCTTCAATGGTCGTAAGTGTTTTTTTGCATTCTTCATTCGATTTGATTTTCTAATGAATGAGCTTGATTTTACTGTATCGCAGCTGCTCCTGCGGCGTATGCCCATGTTGTGGCAACAAGATACAGAAAGTTGGTGGATACTTGGGGAGGATCTTCGGGAGGGGGTTCTGATACCACTTCCCAGAGGAGCGGCAAAGATGGAGGAGGTGCTCCAAGACCTGTCCAAGCTCTTCCCGCGCTTAAAATGAAACCGGAACATTCTATGTTCTTCTGCTGATTTTCAAGCTTTTTCTGAGCACAGTACTGAAATTCGCAATTTTGCAGACCAGCTGATTATGTACATATCCAGAGAGTTGCAATGCTCTTTCCAAGAACTTTTGAAAAAACTCTTTGAAATTTCATTGCCTTCAGTTCTGGCATTTTGAATAACATTTTGACGATGATGGTACCATTTTGATGGACTGTGGACTAAACACTCTTGTGATGTTTTTGAAGTAAAACTCTATGGAAGGAGCTGACTATTACGCATTATGTGCATGTCCTGACCTACTTATCTTTGCTATTGTGCACATATGGATCAAAATTTTCCTTCCTGGTTGTGACAAAAATTGATCATGACAAATTTGGCTCTTGCACGCCAAAATCTCTCCACAGCTGTTCTCAACATTTCCCAAAAATCTCACTCCATAAAATGTTACAAATGGTGAAAAGAAGTATATCTTTTGCCATTAACAAATGGAAGAATTTCTGTATATGCACATCTTGTTGAGAAGCTAGTCACTGGTCATATTCGGCAGACGCACTTTCAATATCCGGCTGAAACTGGGGATGAGAGGGTATCCGACTTCTCTTGTTATCTCTTCCTCACCCTGGTACGATCGTCAGTAGTCTCGAAAAATATTTTTATGAGCTTGCATGAAGTGTGCGATGGTAGTTTGAAAGGTCGTGGTTGTAAGATTCATCTATTGGCAATTAGGTTAGAAGAAGATTGGCCAGTATCCGTAAGGCGTTTCAGATAGATGCTCTTAGTTGATATGCTGAAACCCGCTGTTGTTGCTTTAGTGGTGAATGATTATCAGCCCCACGATATGCACTATACTTTTGTTGTACTGACTAAGCATGGGGTAAGCAAATGCCTTGGGTAGTGAATAGCAAGACTGTCGATTTTGCAGATTCCGTCGGAAATGATGGTCTTCCTACAAGTCCAGAGGAGTCAGACGCTCGATCAGTTTTTGTTGTTGGTAATGTAAACCCTCCGTTCCCGACTATTGCGCCATTTGATGCCGCTCTTGTTTAGTGCTAGTTCTTTAGTGTTTGAGCGCAGTTTTTATGTTCAAATGTTGCGTGGTTGTGTTCGTAATTGAACACTGATCAAGGGGATTGTGGCAGACGCTCATGCATGTATGCACTGTCAGTGAGTTGTAAGATAGTCAAGGATAATCTTTTGCACGATGGTTTTGATGTTCTCCGCCTTCAGGTTGATTACTCCTGCACTCCAGAAGAGGTACAACAACATTTCCTGTCATGTGGGACTGTGAAACCGTGTCACGATTTTGGCTAACAAGTTGAACAGCCCAAGGGGTAATGCCAGTGTTCCACCCAGACTTTTGACTTTCACAATGTATCACGAAATGTATCATGCAAAGCGAGGCTGTGAGGATTGGCTTCTGTTATCTATGGAAATCGGGATATGATGAGAAGGAGGCTTGTGCTTCCTAACAGTTGAGCAGAGATGAATGCATTTAAGGAATAGCGATGGCTTTACAGCAATTTCTCTTTTGCCTTTCTCGCAAGTCTATATATTGAAGTAGAATGCAATTGGCATGTGTCTGACACCTTCGTTATCTTTGCAATCAGGTTCGCATACGCGGAGTTTTTGGAGGTTGAAGAGGTTCAAAATGCTATTCTTGAAGTGAATCTGAATTGCACAATCGCCCACTCAAGGTTATTATCTCATTTTAGGAGGAACCTGTCTTATACATGCTTATGCTCAGCATTCTTCCGCCTTCCATGCTTGATCGATCATAGTATGAGTTTACTGAAGTTTGGGTACGTTCAGATACTGAGTTTAGTTGTACTTGTTAGAAAACATTCTGGAGGAGATACGTTGAATCTCTCGAGTGTAGCCTTGACTTTGAATATGTGCTACTAGTAGAATACTCGGGGCTTCCTTGTTCGTATGTGAAGTGCATAAAGGTGAACTTCACATATTTCTGAAGACCAGTTCTGGCCTCTCACAGCCTGTCGGTTTGAGTTTTAGTTATTTTAAAAATGTTTGTTATAGGCTGTCTCTTTGGCAGTGAGTTTATTCTCTTCTGTGCTTCTGTATGTTTTGAAAGTGGGAAGTGGCTGGAGCTTGTCGGCAAGTTACAGCAAAGAGGACAAATGTGCCAGGAATGAAGGCATATCGTGGTGGACGATATGCCCTTTATTATGGGTACCGTCCAAGGGGGCCTTATCTGCCTCCATATGGGTATGCTTTTTATGTCTTTGAGTGGGCATCTGTAGTGGAGTCCGTTCTGTGATGTGCATGTCCTTTCTTAAGTTCAAAGTTTTTGTTTTTTCCTACATTTTTTGTGTTGGTAGCTCTTCTATCCTGCAGATAATTTGTCAAGACATTTAGGGTGATGTGCATTGGTAGATCCATTAGTTTGTTAGCTGAACGTGTTCATTGCAGTTTGATGAATCACAATGCCAGAATCGTAACATTAGATTGGCCAAGTAGGTAATGACTGCAAATATGATGCCAGGTTAATGCCAATGAAACTATCATTTGAACATTTGTCATTTTGTTGACACTATTTGTGTTCTACTAACATGAACTCAACTTTACCTCAGCATGAGGATTACATGAATCCAATGCCTTTCAACTCCAAATTATGAACTTTGTCAATCTAATGGGTGTCTTTTGCGAAGTTTGTAAACTGTTATTCTTGCCAGAGTAGGCCAATGCGTTACAGGCCTTATTATTAGGTATTTTGTGCATGAACACATTATATCTGGCTGTACAGTGACCCATCAGCATGGGTGGGCTTCTCTTGAAGTTATCCTGAAAACACTTTTGAGGATTTTTTTTGCCCCCTGTTGTAGGACTCTTCTGTCTCTGGAGGAATTGGGAGACTCAATTAAGAAACACGTGGATGATCGTCCAAATTCTTTGTGTACCACATTCTCTCTCACTCTAAAGTTTCTTGAAGACATCTGATATTTGAATGGAAAGGTATGTTGTCATTTGCATTGAGTTCGCTTGATTGACTAACAAAGATTAGGACTCAAACATTGGGTAGAAGAATTACTTGCTTGAGGGTTCTGAGTTCTGGCTTTGATTGTGTTACTGCAGGAGATTGATTCGGATGAATTGGGAGTAGGAACTTCACCGATTGCAACCGCTGCCGCTGAATAAGTTCAGGCTCAAAAAAGCTACGACTGCCCGTAAACGCTAATGAATCCTTTCTTTCGGAATGATTTCTACTTCATTCTCATGATTGAGGAATGTATTAAAAAATGGAGAACAGATTATACTACAGTACTGCGAACTTGTGTACTGTGCACGACGCGCCTGATGGGGTAGGGAATCTGCCCAACTGTCCGTCTGGATAGATCTGGGACCATTAGAGTCAAATCAGTTGGATTTTGCATCCCAAGGCGAGAACTGAAGAGGGGTTGAAGCTATGAGTCTTTTCTACCAATTGCTGCCTGCTGCGAAAATGGAAAGGCAGACGACGGACCTGAAAATAAGTGAAGTTTTCCACACTTTCTTTGGCTTCTAAGAATCGATACCTACTCACCTAGTTACAATCCTTCTCCAAAAGTGACCCTACAGATTCTGGCATAGAATGTACAGGAGCATTTTGAATTTGCCAATTGTCCAAGGCAATTGAAAATAGCAGTTAAGATCCAACCATTGTTTCGATACTAATTTGGTTTAAGGCTTTTAGGCGTGCATACTATATACCCCGCCTAGAAATATCTGAACCAACCCTGGAGGACTGAAACGTTGGCATATTGGTCGGTTGCTTGGCAATGGTTTGATGAGGATAGATATTTATCCATTTCAGCTTAACCCCGAAAAGAAGCAGGGGTGTTTTTCAAGAGCATTGGCTAATATTAAAAAATTAAAACTTTGTTTTCAATCGTACAAAAGTGTACTGACTAATCTGACAATGTGACAATGTACAAAAAAATTCCAATCGTACAGAACTGTACCTGACTAACCTGACAATCCGACAATTTAGAAAAAAATTCAGCCCATTTGGTACGTGGATTTGAAACATTATAATACGTGTGATTGAAAGATTATAATACGTGGATTCAAAGATTATAATATGAGGATTCCAAAGATTATAATGTTTGAAGCAAAAAAAAATCATTCCTGCAAAACATGGTCAATAGACTTTGAACCCTCATAAAGTGAAATTTTTGACCTACACAAATTTGAGACTTCCACCATCAAATACCACATCTTATTAGGTTTATTAGGTATACTTTTGTAAAATTTCAAAAGCAAGTAAGGGGGGTACATTACTCTAATATTATATTGTAATATGAGAGGATCAAGTAATTACTAGTCAGTTTTTGATGGTTTCTTGTGTAATGAGGAATTTTTTTGTATGAATCCAAAGAAAAATTATAGAGACAAACATTTGAAATATGAAGAAATAATTTCAAGAATTTTGAGAACATAGAGTTTAACCGTTGAAGTCCCATTATTCCCTCGGGGGGACAAAATGGCAGGCAAAGTCATCTAAAATTGCAAGCTAGTGTTCAAAAAAATAAATTTTTCCAATTTTGAATGCTAATATCTTCTAATCTATGTGGTCACACTTTACAAAAAAAACTTTACCATGAGATAAGTACAAGATCCTATGGTTAGATTCTAAGAAAATATTTTTCTCTTTTCTTAGATCAACTCAATAGAATTGGTAGTTTTGAGTTGTTTTTGACAAAAAAAAATGGTCTTTGGACTTTAAGAGTTAAGATATTAGCATTTGTAGTAAGATAAATATGGTTTTTTTTAAGCTTGTCCAACAAGGTTAATTAGACTTTTGATCCCTCTAGCAATGAAATTATTGCATTAAAAGTAGTAGTTTTTTTTAATAATTGCAAATTAAGTTGTGTTTGTTATATACGTGCCAAATTTCAAACTTAGATGAGGAATTTAGCCAAAACTGCTCGAACTATTCAAATTTTTTTAGCAACATATATTTTGACTTGAGTATCCAATTGTTTTTTTTTTACATTCCTACAAAGGAGGTAGGTGTGCCCACGTTGTGTCAAATTTTTCCAAACATCTATTTTTTCTTACTTCATCATCACCTACTAAAATTCTGATTATCTTTTGAACCAAATGATTTTTTTGGTAAGTTAGTATTAAGATTTCTTAATGAACTTGCATTTGGACTAATGCCTACAATGATGCTGTGATTTAAGAGCGAAATTGAATCAAAATACTCTTCTCCACAGCAAAGGTAGAATCTTCATCCACTTTTAGAAACTTCCCTCATTGAAGTATACAATTGGCATTTCCTTCGGGTTTCCTTCCATATATTGTTTTGCGATAGCATACACAAATCACTTTATATCTTGCAAAAATCTCTTTTATCATTGCTTATCTATAATCATTTTTTTATATGCTTAGGATGTAACATTCAGCCTTATCTAATAATGCACCTTTAGCAATAGCAAGCGAGTCTCCTAATTTTATTAGTGATCGGGCATGTGTGGTCCTCCCGCCTTCATAATGAAATTGTAGGATTGAAGATCAGCCATAAATGTTCTATCTATTTGTTTTATTGAATCATTCTATCAATGCACCTACTTTAAACTATGTGCCTCACACTATACCAAGACTAGATGCATTGAGGGCTTGATAACAAATAATGTTAAAATTTTGTACAAGTGAACAACAAAGATGTAGCCACCTTTTCTTGGAGGAAAATATTTTGTTCCACACATAGTGGGTAATCTACTTGTGTAATAAAATGAGTGTGCCTTCCGCTTGCTTCATCATTTTGCATGAAAACAACTACTAAACAAAATTGTTTGCGATGGAATTAATGATGAATTGTGACATCTAGTCCGGATTTTTGATGATTAGACTTCTAGCCAAATGAATTTTAATGTAATCAAATGCTTGGCCCCATTCTACTCCCTAGTGAAATAACTATTTCTTACCTATCAAAAGGTTAATCGGACTCCTTATTTTGGCCCAATTTTAAAATGAACCAATTGTAATAAATGGTGGTCCCGTTGAGCTTTGTTTCTAACTCTGCATTTGTCGGCTTCTTCATGTCTAGTATCTTTTGTACTTTATTGAAATCCACTTTCAATCTTCTTTAAACACTACATGTTTGAAAAGTTGTCCTTGCTCAAACCCCAGTTTGTAATTCTTGGGACTCAAAAAGCATTTGTGATCTACTAGCCTTTGAAAAGCTGCTTGTATATACTTGATATGCACTCTTTGATCCCTATATTTAGCAAAATCATTAAGGTAAACCCAAATGCAATTTTCTATTAAAGTTTTTAAAACCTTCAAATAGGTCTTCTAAAAAGTGGCGCCTTCATTGCGTAAGCCCAAAGGCATTCAAAGTCATGCATAGGCTCCCCATGAGATGGTGAAGGTGGTAAATAATATTTTGTCTTTGGGCGATTGCAAGAAACACTTGTCAACTTTGGCTCAAAGCGACCTCAATATTAGAGTACTCTGACTTTTGGAATAATTTTTTTTTAATGGAATAAAATACGGATAATTTGTAAAGCATTTAGAATAAGTATATGGGTGAAATTCAAACCTAGAAAATTTTATCTCCAAAAGTTATGCACTTTCAAAGAGTGATGGAAAATGCAAGAAAATAGACGCTTTGGAATTTGATTTTTAGAAAATAGTAAAAAAATTCCAAAAATTCCAAAATAAATAATTTTTCTTGACTTGAAGATTCTTCTTTTCAACCATTTGCATCTTTGGGAAAAAAAATTGTATTCTCTGCATGTGTGCAAAGTAGTGCACTTTGAGCACATGTGGAAGGTGGATACTTTTTATTTTTAAAAAATCTCTTTGTAGATTTATAGAACTTTAGTAGAAATCTTTGTATTACAATTTTTACCTTCAAATTTGCATTTCTGGGTCAGAATCAATACTAAACTCCCTAATTTGGCCAAGGTAGACATCTAATTGAGGGAAATTTAAAAATATTAAAAATATTATTAAAAATTGAAAGAAATTACTCAATGCTTGGAACTACATGTACCTTTTTCTTAAAAATTTATAGAAATTGGTCATACAACGCAAAAATTATGAGCAAAAAACAACATATCCAAGGCTAAGGGGACAAAAAAAAAGAACAAGTATTTCTTGCAATGACCCCTTTGTGCATTAGAATTTGATGGTACCATACATATCTATTACAAAAAGACTAGATTTTTTACCCTACTACTTTGCCTAATAGTTTGTCAATGTATGGCACAAGCTATTGATCCTTCTTGGTGAGTTTGTTGAATGTCTTATAATATATAAAAAATTCATTTTTTCCCTTTTTAGAACTATTACAATTGAAGATACCCACTCAGTATTCTTGACCTTTGTAATAAATCCTTCTAATAATATGTCTAGTGTTGTTCTTAAAAATGGACATCCTATCTAGAGCCATGCGTTTTTTTCTACTCATATTGAACAAGCACCTTCCTTCAGCCCAATTGTGCATTGATCTAAGGATCACTATAAGACACCTATTTTTTTTATAATTTGACCATTGACATGGATGTTTTACAAAACATCAAGATGTCAAAGTGAGGGTGGTCTTAAAAGGTAAAAATTTGTGGATGTTGCGTAGAATATTGGCAAATTATTGTAAAAATGAGTTGATGCTATCAATGATGTTTTCTTTGACATGAATATAAATACAATGCTGTTCTGTGGAACATCCAAAAAAACATAGTACTGCCATATCAGGGAGTATATTTGTTTTGATTGCGGGTAATTATGTGAAAGTTATTGTGGACTAAAGATAAAATGCTGACCAAATGTAAAAATCCAAAGGGAGCGTAGCCACTTGGCATGCTTTGCAAAAAAAAGGAAATGGATGGATGTACAACAAGGATGAAAACAAAAATTCTTTATACAATTAGAGTGGTAGGAAGTAAATAACGCATGTGGAATATGTAAAATAATAATTGTGCTCAAAGTAGATTTTTGAAACAACATCTGGATTTTTGAAACAATATCCAGATTTCCACTGGTCAAGCTCTCATCTTCAAATTATGCCATATCCTTTGAGGATTCATGACGGACATTGAATTTCATTTTAATACCTTTTGGCCACCAATCATACTTTGCACCTTATATTACAGCCCGATGTATCCCTCTTGGTGCAAAATACCCATTTGCAACCTATGCTACTCCACCCCATAGAAAGGGGAGTCAATTTCAAAGTACCATTGGCCATGAGGGACTTGTATTCTTCTTTCATGGCCTCCTTCCACCTGCTTGCATCATCACCACTCTTGCAAAGCATGTAGATGGGTCACTTATAAATGCCATATTGGCACACTCTTCTTCCGAACAAGGCAAAGTGTGGATCATCCACCATTCACTAGGAGGTTGCCTTTTTCTTGTAGGATATCTTGGCTCATTAGAAGGCGCCATCTCCTCTTCTGCACTTGGTTCTTCATTAAGTAGTCCACAAGTCTATATTTCAACCCTCAAAGTGAAAATTTTCTTCCCAAGGTAGCACTTGTCTTCTTTTTCTCCACGACTCCTACCTCCTCTTTGCCTTCTTCTTTTACTTTGGAGGAATTATCCACCAAAACTTCATTCCTTCCATTTAGGCGAACCTCTAAAGGTTTCACTTCCCCTTCCAAGAATTCAATGTCATGACTCTTGATGATCTTCATGGTCTGCAAACACATCAACCGTTAGGCCTTGGTACCTACATAATATAAATATTTGGTGCCCTTGGCATCAAACTTGGAACAACAATCACAATTGGGTTTCTTGGCATATGTAATGCTCCCAAATACTCTCATGTTTTGCAATGCACGGCCATTTGTCACTCCATGCTTCCTTGAGTGTCTAGAAGGAAAGAGCGCTTGTTGGACATCAATTATAGATATATGTCACATTCTTGCCAAGAGCCATTTCTGTCACCATGTGTTGAAGAGCTCTGACACTCTTAAAATTCAAATGGCCTAAGCGCTTATGCCAAAGGTTCTTCATGTGGCTTCTGGAATCAACATGGGCCAAAGAAGCCATTGAGTACCAAATAAGCATTTGAAAGACAGGTCGTTGCAAGAAACACTTGTCCTTTTTTTGTCCCCTTAGCATTGAACAGGTAGCTTTTTGCTCATAACTTTTGCATTGTATGTCCACTTTCTATGAAATTTGAAATGGAGATACATATGATAGTTCCAGACATTCAATATTTTTTTTCAATATTTTAAAATTAGTTTATTATTTTTAAACTTCCCCCAATTGGATGTCTACCTTGGCCATTTAGAAGGGTAGTAGTATTCACTTTGACCAAAAATGCAAATTTGAAGGTAAAAGTTGGGATACAAGGAGTTGTACTATGGTCATACAAGTCCACAAGAGATGTTTTAAAAATAGTAAAGTATCCACCTTCTACATGTGCTCAGAGTGCACTACCTTTCTGCGCGTGCAAGAGAATGCAATTTGTTTTTCCAAAGATGAAAATGGTTGAGAAGAAGTATCTTTAAGTTAAGAAAATTGGTTTTGTTTTGTTTTGGGTGATTGCAAGAAACACTTCACAATTTTGGCTTAAAAGCACAGTTTTTGGTCATAGGACTTGTAGTACTATGCAGTTTTACCAATACTATGTGCCCGCAACACATCTATAGATCTAAATTGTCAATTCAAGGTGCCTGCAAATCTAAACTGTTGATTCATTACTATGCAATACTATAGACTGTTGTGGAGTACTATAGAATCCACTGGGAGCAAAAAATAGCTGAAAAGGGGTCTATGAACCTTTTCATTTTTAGTAATTCAAAAAGAATTTAAAAAAAGTAAAAGTAAAAGTAATTTTGCTCAAAAAGATTGAATTCACATTGCACCAAAGAATTCATGTAGGAAATTTTTTCCTTTTCATAACCTTTGCACAAAGGAAGGTCACTTTGACCCCATGTGCGCAATTGACAAATTATTAAATATTTTCATGAAAACTCATTGGCATCCTCGTAATGTTAGTAGACCTCCAACATGTCGAATTTGTGGCTTCAAATTCAAATTTTTGGATCAATAATAGGACTAAAAAAATCCAAAAATGGACATTGTAGACATCCAATTGGAAGCAAGTTAAAAATAGTAAAGTAATTTTTTTTAAATCTAAAAAATTATTCAATGTCTACAACTACTACATGTACCTTCTTTCCAAATTTCATGCCGAACGGACAAAAGATGCAAAAGTTATGAGCAAAAAAACAACCATCTGAGGGCCAAGGGGACAGAAAAATAGGACAAGTGTTTCTTGCAATACCTTTTGCTTCTTTTCTTTTAGTTCTTTTATTTTTTTTGAATTACTAAAAATGAAAAAGGTCCATAGACCCCTTTTTTGCTATTTTTTACTCCCAATGACTTCTACAATACTTTGTAGCAGTCTATAGGACTGCATAGGATTGCATAGTAGTGAATCAACAAATTGGATTTGTAGGCGTCCTAAATTGATGGTTCAAATCTATAGGTATGCGGCTGAAACATAGTACTGCATAGTACTGCCAACCCTATGGCCAAAAACTATGTTTTTGAGTCAAAAGCGTGAAGTGTTTTTTGCAATCATCCAATTATTCGATACCAATTGTCATATCTCATGCATGATTGTGGCAACTTGTACCAAATGGGAACATGTTAGCTTGCAACCATGGCTTACATATCCCCATTGGATGTTTTACCCCATGGCTTACATGTCTACATTTATTACAACACACTCCACTACACTAAACCACTTTGCACCCATTTAAAGCTTGCTTACTCACTAAAAGCAAATTAGCTTGCAACTGGGGCAGATAGAGAGCTTCCTTGATAGTGAGTCTCCTTTAGTCCTTCTCTCACCTTTCACTTTCACTTCCACAATAATCTTGCCTTTGCCCACCCCCTCTACTATACCGTCATCCCCTATAAATACTTTTTTTTCTTTTGCAGGCTTATAAGTAGCAAAGACCTTAGTTTCCACTGGACATCATATATTGCGTGGTCCCCAAGTCCACAATCCACTTCAACATAGAGCCACTGCGAAAATTATCATTGGCCATAAATGCATAGTTATTATCATTTTCGTTGCCTTTCACATGATTTGCACTCTCACTTGCGTTATTCTTCCCTTTGTAACAATAATTTGCACTGTGGCTTGGTTTGCCACATATGTAACACACTCTTGCATTGGTGCCCTTCTTGTTATTGCTTCTCTTGCTTTGGTATGATACCAACATCTTAACTTTGAGACTACATCTTAACCTTGAGACTCCTTCTCCTGTTTTTTGGTCACTTCATGCATCAACCATGTCATGATATACTCCAATGTGACTTCCTTCATGGGCCTCATTTCCAAAGTCACAATTAGATGGGAGTAGGAAGATGGAAGACTCTCAAGGAGCATCATAACCATACCTTCATCTTGAAGTGGCACCTCCATGCAAGCAAGTTGGTCAGCAAGGGCCTTGACCTTGTTGGTGTGGTCTAACATGTCATGCGCCTCTTGCATCTCAATGGTGAAGAACTTTTCCCTGACATGCAGGGTGTTGGAGAGAATATTTTGTTGATGGATGGTACAAAGCTCTAGCTCTACATGGTCCTTGCAAAGTTGGATGTGCGTTAGTTGGCAATCCACAAGATTGATGGCAGTGATGGCCATAACCCTCTTCACCCTTTTTTGGTAAGCCTTCACCACCTTTGCTTGCTTTGCATGTGCCCCAAGAGCTTCTTTCATGCCCTCCACAATATCCCACAAGTCTTTTTGCCAAGATCATCTCCACCTTAAACTTCCAATGAATTTGTCAATAAGCCTCAAACCATCTTCATCATGAGAACCCATTTAAGTCCCTTTCAATACTATTGATTAGCTCTCTTAGCACTTTTGGTCCTCTTGCTGCTCTCGGTCTTCTTGGTACTCAAAACCCTTTTGTTTTTCTTAGCCCTCTCAGCCATTTCAACTCTTTTGGCCTTTTTGGCCCTTTTGGTTCTCTTGGCCTTTCAAACCTCTTGACCCTTTTGGCCTTCTTGGCCCTTTTAGCCCTATCAATCCATGTGGTTATCTCACCTTTCAGCCCTCTCCACCAATTCTAAAAGACCTTCTACAAACACCATGCAACCAAGCCCTTTGCAAACAGCGCAACTCGTATGCGTGAGTCCATAACCTATTGGAACTACACAAAGAGGTAACACACAAAGAAGCATTGTGCAAAGCAAGGCAAAAAAAAATAATCCTCACTTCTGAAACACTTACTTATACTTAGAGAAATAACATGCAAATCCTCAACACGTCTTTGAATGTTGTATTACCAAAAAATGCATTTACAACTTCAACAACAAGCAACCAAGATCATTGTTGATTTTGACCACTAAGTCCACAATGCCACCAACCAAAGATTCTACCTACCGCAACTCATTGTTCAATACAATAGAGTTGTGTAAAGCAAGTGCTACAATATTGCTCAAAGTAGCGACCAACAGTACTGACTAGGAGTCGACGTGTCTCCTCCTTCCAATCCTAATGAGTAATTCATGCTCTTTCTAATCCTTGATTGGAGTTACTTCACCCATTTGTTATATTCTCATATGCTCATATTAGGGTGATTGCAAGAAACACTTGTCCTATTTTGTGTCACATGGTGCATTCTGATTTGTTTTCTGGGCATAACTTTTGTGTTCTAGATACAAATGACTTAAGATTTATAGAGAAGGAGTTCATGACCATTATACATCTTGCCTAATCTTTTGGCAATTTTCAAAACTGTTTTACTATATAAAAACAGCCCCCAATTTCATGTCACACTTGCCAATTTGGGGGGGTTTAGTACAATTTTGGACCCAAAAAAACGAATTTGAAGCTGAAATTTTGAGGAAATGGTCTTCTAGCTCTCTAGAGAAGGGATTTTTAAAAAAGTTAACTTTGTGTAGTATGGAAGTCTACAAAGTGAACTTCTTTCTGCTTGCATTTTGAAACACATAAAACATTATTTGGGTGGGTTTTTTGGTGAGTGACCATCTCCATAGAGCTGTTGCAAATGGCCAATTTTGATTTTGTGTATTTACTTATTTCTACTATTTTTTCCTAATTAAAACATGAAGGTATGTATTTTCTTGTGACTAAGCACTTTTCAAATTATCCTACTTAGAGAATTTTCCTATGAAATTCCTTTCCTAGGAACCTTTGTCTTAAAGGTGTATACATTAGTCATATTTTTTGAATTTTTTAAAAATTAGTTTTCTAATTTTAAAGTACTCCCAAAAAAATCAGCCAAACGCAACAAAATTGATAGGTGTTTCTTGCAATCACCTGTTAGCAGATTGGTACAGGGTCGTTGCAAGAAACACCGGTCCATTTGAATTGTCACAAAGAGTCTGTGGAAGCTTTCTTTTGCAATAACTTTTGAAGCATAACTTGCATGAAGCTGAATTTTTTATTGGAGATGTCGGTCTTGAGGCTAATCATACCTCATATTTTTCAGAAATTTTAAAAAATCATTCTATATTTAAATTTAAATTTAGCTAATTTGTCATGTTTTGCGATTTAGGGGTTTTGAGTAAAAAGGAGTACCCAAATTTAATAGTTTAGAGCTGAAATTTCTATGGTCTATTTGCATAGTAGGAACTCGTGTTTCTACCAGGGGGCATTTAAAAATATTTTATTTTGTGTTGTCTACATCCATGCAAAGAGGGCTCTCTTGCGCGCACAGTTCTGAACATTTTAGATGACTTCAAGATTAATTTTTGGTCAAATCTCTTCAACATGAAGTCTTTCCAAATGGTCTATTTTTACTTTCTTTGAAAATTGTTTTTCCTATTTTTTACAAATTAAAACGTCAAAGTATGTATTTTCTTCAAAATTTCAGCTCACTCTTTTTTGTGAATAACTTTTGACATAGATTTTTTTTAGATCTGAAATTTTGGGAATATACTAATTTTAGTCTTTTACTAATTTTCCTTATTTTATATTATTTTTAAAAATTCATATGCAAAATCTCATGAGTACTCGAAAACAGGCCAAAATGGACCAAAAGTGGACGGCGTTTCTTGCAACGACCCTACATACCTAGCTAATATAATGTACCTAAAAGACTTTGATAACTCTCCCTCTCTTGGAACTTAGTTATCAACGTTTTAGAACCCATCTTTGTTTGGTTATAGTATTTTAGTGGTCATACCACCAAGATGCCTTGTCATCCAAATGAATGGGCAATAATTTGAGCCACATATTCTTGTCATAGTCTTCATTAGCTATACATGCTCAATTATAGATTTGAAGAACCTCTCCAAATCTTCTTTGTATTTCTCAATGAAAACTAGTATAGCTACCATTGTGACTCATTTTTTGTGGTCACTAATGTACGATTGTAACAAGCTGATATTGTTGTTTTTATCACCGTCATGCAAGGATTCAATGCAATAGGGTATTCTTCTATTTGCATATTAATGATGCATTCATCTATTTATGAGGATGTTTTTGTAGTTTTGGATAAAGCGCTTTATTCTAAGTCCATCCTTTGCATGATGTGCTATATTTCATAATATTTCAATTAGCTGGGTAGTTCTATTAAAGTCTCTTAATGAGGTTGCAAATTTATTGATTTAACATTCTACTCCTGTAAAACTTTTTTGCATACAAATTTCAAGTCACCCCATAACTTTAGTCATTACTTGTTGTTTTTCTTTGCAAAGCTTAGACTAGCTTACTAAGTATAGTATTCTAATTGATTATTGATTAAATCTTTGCCTAAGTATTGTTGATAGTATTCTTGTAAATAATTTGAATCTCCTAGTACAATTATGTCTTGATCCCTAGCATTATAAGAGTAAGAACCGTCAAAGAACAATTTTAGAGCTTCATATCTCACAAATTGTGCATCACAAACTTTCAATGGCTTGTTAATATGTCCTCTCACTATTTTATTTTGACTTCATTCTTGACTACTAGTGATTGTGTTGTAGTCACACATATGTACTATTTGTCTTTGGATGAGGTATGGTGTCTCCCAACTTCACATTGTTTGCACATTGTTATAGTTGAATTAATATTTATTTTCCTCTTTTTGCCCTTTTTCTTGCTTTTGAGATGGTCTAGTATGTCCTTTTTCAATTTTGAAGAGACAAGTCATTATATAAATCTTGATAGTCTACAATAATGGAGTCAATTTGGCAAGATTAGGAAAGTAAAGAATAGGCATAGTGTTCTTTTATATCAAATATTGCATAAGTCATCATGCAACTTTTGGTAATTATATAGCTAAGGTCAATTAGTCTTTACAATCAATTCGTTTGAAGTATACGGCTCATTGGCAAATTATATAAGTGTATTCCTTTTGTTAAATAATCACTTTGTCTATTTGCAATGACTGCAATTGTGTGACGGTTCAATTGTCTCAGTGGTAGACAATTAGTTGTTGTTATATGACTTTGAGTAAGGAGAACTCCAATTTGTGATTATATTCAACGATTCTATTGTCAAAAGTCATTAGACACAGGAGTTGCAACAAAGTAAGCTTATTTATATTATGATTATGAAAGATTGACAGACGGATTGATCAAGAAGGTCAATTTGTGATTGTAAAGAAGAGAGTGACTAAGAGAGAAGTCCTATTGTGCACAGATTTGCAAAATTGTCTAAGAATGAAAATGAAAGCTACAATCAAATTATTGTGAGTAAGATGGATTTCCTTATTGTTGTGAATTGATAAGCTAAGTTGAAAATTGCAATGATTGTTTCTCCAATTATTGTGTTTGAATACTTTTGATTCTATTTGCTTTAGAACCAACTTGTCATGAATGTTTGACAAACAATTGTTGCATTTTGAGACTAATTGTCTATGTGTTTTCGAGTGATTAATCTAGCAATCAAGATTGCAAGTTTGTGCATAGTCTAATTGTTTCAAAACTAAATGTTTCCAATATATATGAAGTAAATGTATGAGAGTTTAATTGTTTGAGTGAAATTGCATTTTGATCAACTATAATACTAAGCTTGTTTTTCCAATGGTGATATAAGTATTAAATGAGTGGTTAACCCCTAAAGTTTCATGACTATGTAATTACCAAAAACGTTCCAAAACTGCCATTTCTAATACAACTACCAAATTTTTGGAAAAAAAACAATTTTTGACACATGTAACCGTAGGATCTTGTAGTATGATATTTTGAAAACATGTGGTAAAAATTTCAGAAAATTCCACCGTGTGGATCATAAGATATAAGCATTAAAAGTCTTGAAAACCATTTTTTCAATCCTGCGAAAAACCGGGTAGCTGCACTTTGCAAGCTCACTTTTCAATGAAAAAATGCCGATAAAGGTGGTGCTTCTTTGAATTCAGTTTCCTAAACAAGTTGTCTATATGCATGAAAAATTTCACATCATTTGGAATTGTACAACATATAGGAAAAAAATAGTAAGTAGAAAGAAGTAGAAAATGACTCAAAATACTAAATTGTTAAAAATTTAATCATGGAATTTAAAAATACCAATCCCAACGGTTGTAATGTTGTAATAATCAATCTACATCCTAAGATTTTATTTTTTTCCAAAAATATTGAAAATTGAGTTAAATAAACGACTTTAAAGTTTTTTTTAGAGTAGAGAATCCATAACTGCCCGCAAACCAAAAACCCTCATAACTTTTGACTCATTGATTGAAATGGAATGACTCAAAGCTTCTTAAGTTTTGACTCATTGATTGAAATGGAGTGACTCAAAGCTTCTTAAGTATATATAAATGTAGAGAACCAATTTCAAAAAAAAAATTCCGGAAAAAATGATTTTTTTTATCTGCCCAAACTGCCCGGTTACGAAAAAAAGGAACATATCAGGTCACAGCTGTTGACTCGTATTTTGAAATGTCATGAAACTTGGTACACATGAAGATATTCCTTGCCCCGACCTTCCATTAAAATTTCAGCCTCAAATATGGATATCTCTAGTCACACGTACCTGCCCAAAATTTCTATACGGCCAAAAAACGCATGTTGGTCCTTTAGGGGTTAATAGTTGAAGTGCAAGAAAATCATGTTTAGTGTAACATGTTGATATACTGAGTCAATTTATCAGGTTTATTGGATACACAATCTCAAGAGTTGAGTCAATTTTTCAGACTTATTGGATATACAATCTCAAGAGTTTGTATACTAAATTGTTGAATTAATTTTTTGTTAAGTGAATCATTAAAAAAGTAATCAACTAAATTGTTGAGATTAGTCAACTAAATTGTTGTACTTGATTTCTATGTGATGAATGATGAGCTTGAGTCAAACTTCATAAGTTGTATTACCTACATGATGAGTTGTCCAAAATGATGTTTAACCCCTAAAGGACCAAACTGCATTTTTTGGCAACATAACAATTTTGGGCAGCTCACTACAAACAAAGTTTTTATTTCTTTTCTTTGAAAATTTAACTCAACATTTTTCCAAGGAGTAGCTTTAAGTCCCAACAATTTTCATAATTTTTTACTATACGGTTAAAAAGTTATTGCATGATATGTAATTTTCAACATTTGAAGAGCAACTCGGGCAGACCAAAAAACTTCTTTAAAAATCACTTTAAAAAAAAATTAAAATTAAAAATTGGTTCTTTAGATTTATATATACATAGGAAGATTTAAATCATTCCATTTTGATTTATGAATCAAAAGTTATGAGGATTATTAGTTTAAGGTAGTTTACGGGTACTTATGAAATCTCTACTCTAAATTAAACTTTTAAGTCCTCTATTTAACTCAATTTTCCATATTTTTGGAAAAAAATAATCCATTAGGTGTATATTGTTTATTACAACATTACAACCATTGGGATTGGCAATTTTCAATTCCTCAAATAAATGGTTAACAATTTAGTATTTTGAACCATTCTCTACTTCTTTCTACTTACTATTTTTTTCCTATATGTCTTACAATTCCAAATGATTTGAAAATTTTTAAGCATGTATTCAACTTGCCTTGAAGAATGAATCCAAAGAGTAACCACCAATTTGGACATTTTTTCATACAAATGTGACCTTATGAAGTGAAGCTACCCAGATTTTTGTAGGGACCGAAAATAGATTTTTGTCAATTCAAACGCTATTATCCTGCAATCAATACGGTGGAAATTTCGGAAATTTTTTCCACAACATTTAAACTAGTGTACTACAAGATCCTACGGTTACATGTGTCCAAAATATGTTTCTTTTCTAAAATTCGGTACCTGTATTAGAAATGGCAGTTTTGGAGCATTTTTGATGAAAACATAGTCAAAAACCTATAGAGGTTAATATTTTTGAGTCAAATTGTTTTAGTTTATTGAATTTGTATGCTAACATAATGTGATGAAAAATTGAAATTCATGTACTTCAAATTGCCAATGTTGTGATGGTATGTGAGGTTGATCTCACGGCTATGTTGTTGTTGTGTATCAAATTGTCTTGAATTTGAATTTGTCTTATATAACCCCTAAAAGCCTATTGTTCCTTCGGGGAACAAATGGGATTTTGGGCAAGTACCTATAGGCTGAATTTTTGTCATGATTTTCCAAAAAAAAATTAGAAAGATAGAAAACTGATAAGCTTTGTGGGAATATAATTTTTTTCAATTGGTGCCCAAGAAAAAAAGTTATGCCCAAATAAGCTCAAAACAACATTTGGGGGTAACAAAAAAAAATTTGCAAATTTTTTGTTTTTATTATTTTTTATTTTTTCTTATAGATTATATTTTTGTCTACTTGGAAAGCTTTGATTAATTTCATTTGGATTTTTTATGAGAAAGTTATGAACAATCTTGTTTTTCAGGCACTTAGAGCATCTTCATGAAAAAAATAACTGGTAGGATTCATTTCTGAATGCAATTCTTATATTTTTCCAAGAAAGAAATTTCAGAAGGTTTAGTTCTTTTGCTAGAACAAACTCACCATTGGGATTAGTGCTATTTAATTCCAAATAAAAGATATTAATATTTTAGATTTTCCTTCTATCTTGTACCTACTTCTACTTATTAATTTTTTTAATAATGAAAATTAAGTTTTTTTGGAATTTTCTTTTTCAACTCAATTCTCTACTATAAAGATTTAATGCTCAAAACTCTGTAGTGCGAAAGATTTAAGATAAAAATGTTCAAAGGCATAAAATCTAGTCCCGCAATGTGATGAAAAATTTGTTTTTTTCACTTCAAATGCAGATATCTTGCAATCTGTCCGGTCAAAAGTTCTGAATTTTTTTCCACATATTCTCATACTAGTTAGGTGTAAGATCTTACAATTATATATGAAAAAAAACATTTTTTAATTTTTTTAATCTTTGTTATAAAACTAGCAGTTTGGGGTGTTTTTTGGCAGAAAAAAGGCCTTGGGCCTTTAGGGATAAAATTCCAGTATGGTTGTAATAAAAGTGCAATTCACAAATTGAATTGTGATCAATTAGTTTTTAATTACCACTAGCATTAGAATTGCGAGCCCAATTATTTGATGTTGGAAAGAATGAACTGAAAAGTCAATTACTTTTAGGAAATGAGTGAAATGGCCAATTCAACTGAACAAACTGAGCAAGTGACATGTGGCTCAGACTAAGTTTCAAGATTCATCAAATAACCAAGAACAAAAGCTCAAACTTCATCCCATGCACACCAAGCTAATTTATCCTATAGACTAATCATGAATTAGCGTCCATGCACAATTATTAACTAGGCTAGTTAACCCCTAAAGTCCCACTGTCTCCTCAAGGGACACATTGGATTTCAAGTAGGTTCAGACTGTGACCTCAATTTTTTATGAAACTTTTTGAAATTGATTAGCTATGTGGGAATATAATTTTTATTTCAATTCATGACCAAGAGCAAAAGTTATACCACAAAAAGCCTAGAACTGAACTCGGTGGGCGGCACAAAAAAAATTGCAAAAGGTCAAAATAAATTTTTAAATTTGTTTTTCCTAAAGTATTATGTTTTTGTCTGCATGTGAAGCTTTGATTCATTCTATTTGGACTACTAATGAAAAAGTTATGGACAATCTTGTCTTTTGTGCAATTAGAGCATCTTCTTGAAAAAAGAATTTATAGGATTCCTTTCTGAATGCAATTTTTATATTTTGAAAAAAAAATATTTCACAAGGTTGTCTTTGTTTGCTTAACCCCTAAAGGACCAAGGCCATTTTTCTGCCAAAAAACACTCAAAACTGCCATTTCTATAGCAAAGAGTAAAAAAAATGAAAAATTGTTTTTTTACCACATCTAACCATAAGATCTTATACCTAACCAGTATGATAATGTGTGGAAAAAATTCCAGAATTTTTCGCCGCATAGATTGCAAGATATCTGCATTTAAAGTGAAAAAAACAAGGTTTTCAACACATTGCGTGACTAGATTTTTTGACTTTGAACATTTTTAACTTAAATCTTTTGCACTACAGAGTTTTGAGCTTTTAATCTTTATAGTGGAGAATTGAGTTGAGAGTCTAGGGGAAAAAAGAAAATTCAAAAAAACTGAATTTCATTATTAAAAAAAATTGTTAAGTAGAAGTAGGTACAAGATAGAAGGAAAATCTAAAATCTAAATATCTTTTATATGGAATTAAAAAGCACGAATCCCAATGGTGAGATTGTTCTAGCAAAAAAACTAAACCTTGTGGAGTCTTTTTTTTATGAAAAATTGTAAAAACTGCATTCAGAAATGAATCCTACAAGTTATTTTTTTCAGGAAGATGCTCTAAGTGCCCAAAAAACAAGATTGTCTATAACTTTCTCATAAAAAATACAAATGAAATGAATCAAAGCTTCCCAAATAGACAAAAATATAATTTATAAGAAAAAAAAATTCAAAAATTCAAAAAAAAATTCAAAATTTTTTTGCTGCCTCGCGTCCCCTGTTTTGAGCTTATTTGGACATAACTTTTTTTTCCAGACACTAATTGAAAAAAAATTATATTCCCTCAAAGCTTAGGAGTTTTTCTATCTTCAAAAGAATGTTTCAAAAAATCATGACAAAAATTCAGCCTATAGATACCTGCTCGAAATCCCATTTGTCCCCCAAAGGAACAATGGTCTTTTAGGGGTTAAACAATCTCACCATTGCAATTATTGTGTTCAATCCCATCTTAGAGCTATGAACTATTTACTTTTTTTTCAATCTTGGACCTAATTCTACTTAACATTTTTTTAACCCCTAAAGGACCAAGGCCTTTTTCTGCCAAAAAACTCTCAAAATTGCCATTTCTAGAGTAAAGAGTAAAAAATTTTGAAAATTGTCTTTTTTGCACATCCAACCATAGGATCTTATACCTAACTAGTATGACAATGTGTAAAAAAAAAATTCAAAGTTTTTGACCGCACAGATTGCAAGATATTTGTGTTTGAAGTGAAAAAAAAACATTTTCAACACATTGCAAGACTAGATTTATTGACTTTGAACATTTTTAACTTAATTTTTTTGCACTACAAAGTTTTGAGCTTTAAATGTTTATAGTGGAGAATTGAATTGAGAGTCTGGGAAAAAAAAGTCAAAAAAAATTAATTTTCATACTTCAAAAAATTGTTAAGTGGAAGATAGTACAAGATAGAAGGAAAATCTAAAATATTAATATCTTTTAGATGGAATTAAAATGCAATAATCCCAATGGTGAGATAATTCTAGCAAGAAAAATAAACCATGTGGAATTTTTTTATTCAAAAAATTGTAAAAATTGTATTCAAAAATGAATCCTACAAGTTATTTTTTTCAAGAAGATGCTCTAAATCTCTAATTGCCTGAAAAACAAGATTGTCCATAACTTTTTCATAAAAAATCCAAATGAAATGAATCAAAGATTCCCAAATAGGCAAAAATATAATCTATAAGGAAAAAAAAAGTTTAAGAAAAAAAAAAAAATTTGCAAAATTTTTTGGCTGCCCCCTCTCCCCTGTTTTGAGTTTATTTGGGCATAACTTTTGTTCCCGGGCACAAATTGAAAAAAAAATTATTTTCCCGTAAAACTTATCAGTTTTTCTATCTTTACAAAGAGTTTCAGAAAATCATAACAAAAATTCAGCCCATAGGTACTTGCCCGAAATCTTATTTGTCCCCCAAATGGACAATGGTCCTTTAGGGGTTAAAGAATGAAAATCAAATGAGTTTTTTATTTTTACTTAATTCTAGACTTTCAACTCAATTCTTCAACATAGAAAAATTTAAATTCAAAGTCTGTAGTGCAAAAAAGTTCCACAAATGGCAATCAAATTCATCTGAAATTGCAAGCCAATGTTAAAAAAAAATTCTTTTTCAACTTTGAATACTAATATCTTCCAATCTATATGGTCAAACTTCATGAAGTTCTTACCACATGATCTCAAACAAATAAAATACAAGATCCTATGGTTAGATTCTAGGAAAATATTTTTTTTGTATTCTTGGATGAATGCAACAAAAATGGCAATTTTGAGTGGTTTGTGATAGAAAAATGGCCTTGGGACTTTAGGGGTTAATCATAATATTGACCAATTCAACAAAAAGGTAAAAAAGCAAAAGATATAGTTTAGGAATTCAAGAATTATAGATATAATTTGGATTTTTAATTATGTCATAGAAGCATGCACATGACATATTGACCAAACTTGAGTATTTGACCAATAATTTGACTTCCCCCTAGATAGATATTAGGCAAGGCTAGGACTACAATATGAGTCAATAGCATTGGTAATGGATAGAAGATGAAAGAAATAAAGGAATGTTGAGAAATTTGATGTGCTATTTCCTAAAATGTCATTACAAACTCCAATCTTCTTTAAAACTAACCCTAGACATCTAACGATATGCAAATTCGTCTTTCTCTTAGAAAACCCTCTATATTAGTAGCTCTAGGTTTTGTCTAAAGAGTAAAAAATCTAGCTTACAAATTATACTTGGCATTTTCATGGTTCAACTTGTACAGCCTATCCTACATAGTTTGCATTTAATGAAAAGTGGTCCTTTTTTATTGTTAAATCATGATGTATGCATTTGCCTCCTTCCATGGTGATTAGAATTGCTCACAAGCAAATTGTGGATGGAATATATTTCACTACCTACTTGATTAAATGCTTAATCCTCCCATTTAATCTAATAAAAATGCACATTTTTTCTCTGTGATGTGAGAACGTGAGAGTTCTTTATTTGACATTTAATCCTCTAATTCTTCAAATATTTATAGAAAAGGACAATACTTGTGTACCATTTCTGTTACTCTATATATTCGGCTCCGACCTTGCTTGTAATATTGTCTATCAATTCTACAAATCTAAGCAGTCTTCATTGTCTATTGCCTTTGATTGACTTCTAACAAGAAATTGTATCTATGGAAAGTACTACATTTCCATATAGAGCAATATTGTCAAAATTTCGAACCATGGTTGCAATTAAAGCATGGCAAAACTTTATTATAGAACATACAAACCAAGAATCCCATTATATGTCTTCACCAGACTTACACCAATGCTAAAAATAAAACCATTTATTCACAACTACCTAATTGTAGAGTTTATCAAAGAACATGTTGCCAAGAATAAAAGATGGGGGCGGGAATCAATGAGCTTTAGCTTTCTTTTTTATCTTCCAAACAACAAGCATTTCTTCTTGATCCCATCTTTACTAATCATATATTAGTTTCTAGCGTTGCTACAATCTTGCACAAATAGATTTGGAATAGCACAAAGCCTATGTTGCAAAAATGATTTGCTAACATTCTCTTTATATCTTTGATTCCCCTAAACAATTATAAACCTATTCTCAAATTTTCTTTTAACCAATTTCCAATCCTATAATTCATACAATAACCTAGAAATTAGCATAATTAATTTTGACCCAGTATAAATGATGGAAAGTCTCTCCAAATGTCTTGAAACTTGGCCACAATATACATCAACTTGTCAAAATACTCACATATCAATTTTTATCATGATCTAAAATGTTCTTTAATATTAGTGGACATTTTCCACGACCAAAGTTGCCAAGTCGTGGCCTCTACCCCCTGTTTGCATCTGTGCATGACCCGTAGGTACTAAGTCCATTGTATCTAAATTAAGAAAAATTAACTCTAAGATTCATAATCATTTCATGCTTTAACCCCTAAATGCCCAAGGCCATTATTTTGCAAAAAAACACACTCAAAACTACCATTTCTATAGCAAAGAGTAAAAAAAATTGAAAATTGTTTTTTTTTCATATCTAACCATAAGATCTTATACCTAACTAGTATAAGAATGTGTGGAAAAAAATTCAAAATTTTTGACTGCAGAGATTGCAAGATATTTGCGTTTAAAGTGGAAAAAACAAGTTTTTCAATACATTGTGGGACTGGATTTTTTGACTTTGAACAATATTGACTTTAAATTTTTGCACTACAGAGTTTTGAGCTTTAAATGTTTATAGTGGAGAATTGAATTGAGAGTCTAGGAAAAAAAAAGAAATTCAAGAAAGCTTAATTTTCATTCTTAAAAAAATTGTTAAGTAGAAGATAGTACAAGATAGAAGGAAAATTTAAAATATTAATATCTTTTAGATGGAACTAAAATGCACTAATCCCAATGGTGAGGTTCTGTCAACACAAAAACTAAACCACGTGGAACAATTTTTTTGAAAAATTGTAAAAATTGCATTCAGAAATGAATCCTACAAGTTATTTTTTTCAAAAAGATGCTCTAATTGCCCGAAAAACAAGATTGTCCATAACTTTCTCATAAAAATCCAAATGAAGTGAATCAAAGCTTTCCAAATAGACAAAAATAATCTATGAGAATTTTTTTTATTTTTTTATTTTTTTATTTTTTTTTATGCTGCCCCCGAACGTTGTTTTGAAGCTTATTTGGGCATAACTTTTGCTCCCGGTCACCAATTTAAAAAAAATTGTATATCCACAAAGCTTAGTAGTTTTTCTATCTTCAAAAAAGTTTTAGAAAATCAGGACAAAAATTCAACCTGTAGGTACTTGCCTGAAATCCCATTTGTCCCCCAAAGGAACAATGGGCCTTTAGGGGTTAATTTCAAGTGGCACTAATGCTCAATTGGCATCAAAATAATTAAAAGATAAGCATAGACAAGTGAAGTGATGAGATGATCAAGGCATTCTTGGTTGTCTCAAGTGCAAGTGGAATTAGAAGATGAATTAGACTTTTATTCAAATTTGGCTCTTTAGCAAAGAAAATAAAAACCAAAAAAAGGTGTCATTGACTATGGAGAAATTGTTAGAAAATACTAGAAGAATTAGTTAATAAGTGGGATATTAGGTTTTTAATCAAATAGAAGAAAATTAGTATTACTATAGTCAATGCATTGACATTGAAAAATATCTTAAAAACCAACCAAAAGAATAACAAAAGAAAAATGAAAACAAAAAAAGGAGATAGATTAGACCATAGAGTATAAATATATTTTTTCTTGTGAAGGAAAAAACCCCATTAAAACACATCAAATATGGAGCTCAATGGGACACCCAAAGCAATTTGAATCCAAGTGATGGATGGCGGGAAGACTCAAGAGAAGTGTGCTGGAAGTCAACTATGAGATATGTGTCCAAAATCGCCATTTCTTCCATTATGTTTTCCAATTTCTAAAAAGTAATGTAAGAATTAGGCTCTTAAGTTAAACCTTTAGAAGCATTCCAAACTACAAGTTTAAATGTATATTGTTATAGAAAATCTCTAGAAGTTCTTGGAAATATAGAAACTTAAAAATGAGAAAAAATTTGAGAAAGATTTGTTGGAATGAAGTTAAATAGTCAAAGAAAGTAATGTTGGTTGAAAAAGATGAGAAATCAACCAAGTCCAATAAAAATGAAATATTACAAATTTAGATAAAGTTCAAAGTTAATCTCAAAGAGAAAAACTAATTTGAAATTGTAAGTCAATAAAAAAACGTTGGATGAAGTTTTGGAGTGCCAATTAGGAGTGAAACTTCATTTGTCTATGAATTTTGATAGAAAAGTTGGTTTTGTCCTCTACAATATAGAATTACTAAAAGCTTGAAACCAACAATTTAAATTTAGAAGTCTATAAAATACATGTACACTACCAGTAGAAAGCCCCAAGTCAAATAGTTAGAAATATAACAATCTAACTTTTAATTCATATAGTGGTAGAAAATCTTTAGAGGTTTTTAGGAATATTTCATATGTCTAATTGGGATGAAAAATATAGTAGGATGAAGTTTAATTTTTAATTGATTTAGTTTGAATGAAAAAAATTTAGTTCAATTGAGAATTCAAACTTCATCCGCATCCATAACTTTTGGTAAGAGTGCCCAATTTTTACTTTCTTTACCATTTTGGAATGGACAACTGTTCAGTACAAATTAGAATGATCAAAACTTGATTTTAGGCAACTTCATTCCAAAGTCCACAGTTTTTGGCCTAAATTAGCCCAAACAACAAAAGTCTCTAACTTTTGCATTTTAAATCCATTTCCTTTGAGATTTGAAATATTTAGGACTTGTAAATAGAAGATACTTGTCCATTGCTTGGAAGGCCATTAGACACCTACTTTAGGATTAAAAAAACAAAACACAAAGAACCCGGTTGTACCTACTTTATCTCAAGGGTGGAGATAAAATACTTACATTGGTTCCCATTATTATACTATCTAAATATTTGTTGAATCTTGTTGGAAGTCAAAAAGGGAATTCTAGGTGAATTTTTTTTGCATGCATTTTTGGGACCACATATAAATAAGCTATGAATTTCAAAGTGCTAAAAATAGATACATCCAAACCCAACCCTAGACTCTCATGTTTAAGGTAGAAACACACATTAGCGCACTTGGTCCCATTCTTGTACCCTAGACTGTCCGATAGACTATTAATAAATATGTCCCTAGACTTCCCATTAATGTGTCCTTGAAATGCTTAATTTTACTTTGCTGACGCATTTGAAGGACACATACCTAACTCTCATTTGTTGACTATAGATTTTTACAGATTTCAGTTTTTGGTTCACCTATATGACAATTTTAGTGGTCTAGAAAGCCGCCACTTTGAAAAATAATACAAATTCCATACTACAACCAAAAAATCTATATTTTTTAATAATATTCATGATTTCCACTCGCTAATACTACAATAATATCATTTTTAGGAAAAGGTGACTCCAACTATGTTGAATTGCTTATATTGACGATTCTGGATGTTTCTACCTTAGAACACTTCTATTTTAGGGAAGAATTTAGATGGAACAATTTTTCAAACAAGTCACAATTTTGATCAAATATCCCTATCAAATTGATGGTTTTCCATCCAAAAGCTAGAGTTTTTTCTATTAACCACTAAAAATCCAAAGTCCCTTTGGGGGACACTTGGGATTTCAGGTAGGCTCGTGTGACCTGAAATTTTGGGCTGATTTTTTGAAATTTTTTTTGAAGATAGAGAATCACATTAGCTCTCTAAAAATATAATTGTATTTTCAATTGGTGCCCGGGAGCAAAAGTTATGCCACCCAAAGTCAAAAAAGCAACTCGTTGCACAGAAAAAAACCCCAGTAAAAAATTGTATTTTTTTATATTTTAAAATGCCCTCAAAGATCATGTTTTTGTCTATGTTTGAAGCTTTGATTCATTCTATTGACTCAAAATGAGAAAGTTATAGACAATCTTGTTTTGGGGGCAATCTAGCATCTTCAAAAACAAACAAACATATAGAATTCATTTTCGAACGCAATTTTCAAATTTTTTCAAATTTCTTTTTCTTCAAAAGGTTAAGTTTGTTTGCAAGAACAATCTCACTATCGGAATTATGGTGTTTTATTTTCACCTAAGAGGTATTAACGATTTAGTGTTTCATTTGATTTTGGACCTACTTCTACTTAATAATTTTTTTATATGTGAAAATCAAGTTATGACATTTTGAAATTTTTTGTTCAGATTTTCAACTCAAATGTTCAGCATTAAAAAAAAACACCAAAGGTGTGTAGTGCAAAAAAAAATCTACAAATGGCCTTCAAAGTCATCTGAAATTGCAGTCCACAGTTCCAAAAAACTTTTTTTTTCAACTTCAAATGCTAATATCTTCCAATCCATATGGTCAAACTTCATGAAATTTTTACCACACATTCTAAGACAAGTGAAGTACTAGATCATACGATTAGATTCTAAGATTTTATTTTATTTTATTTTTTGGGGTTTCTTGAGTGATCGCAACAAAAATGGCAATTTTCAATGGTTTGGGAGCCATTGAAATTGCCTTGGGCGTTTAGGGGTTAAGGTAGAGCCACCTATAACCGACCAAAGACCCATACTCGACATGTAGGTGCAATTATTTCTGACCAAGGTTGCACCAAATTTTTTGAAGCTTAGAAGTTTTTTCTTTTTCAAGGTTGGAACTAATAAGTTCATGACACATGTCCCAAGTTGTGAGAAAGAAAGTAGGAAATAATGACTAGGAAAAAAGTTCTTGAATGATTGGAATTGGAAGAATCTAGACATTGGCCATGGGACCGGAGCACTTTTTGCCTCCCAAAATTCATAGTAATTTCAGTTCAAGCAATTAAATTACCAATTTTTTTGCAATCCCCGTCATTTCTGTTGTTGCATCTCTGAAAATATTTGTTTTGCCTGTACTACTCCAGATCATGTCAAAATTGCTTATTCGGTCGGTTATTGGAGGCTCTACTTTATGCACAATTGCACAGTGAGACATCCCAATGTCTCCAAAATCTCTTTATTCAAGTATGGTGATTTCAAATTGAATGCATGATCATAATGGGCCCATTCCTAGATGCTTGGGATGGGCAAAGGATCTTAAATGGGTGGCTTCCTTCCTAATTTAGTAAAACAAGACCAACAGACTCTTCATTCTTCACATGGATATAAAGTGTATAGTATTCCTCTACACAAGGCCACTTAATTGAGACTCGTGAGTTCAAGTTTGACCTGAATCCAAGCTTAAGTTAAAGGAGCAAACCCAAGGCTGTGTCTGTTTTAAATCTTTACTTATCCCAATTCCCAAATGGAAGTTTTGAAGGCAGTGTGTTAGCACGATTAGTATGCTCAGATTGCAGTGTGATGCTTTTTGTGCAAGGAACTATCATAATGTAGACTTGGATGCAAAGAAAAGGATATTGATATGTCTTGCAATTGGTATCAATTGAATCCGTGTCCAGCAGGAGGATTGAGCTTGCAACTAAATCAACTGTGGGATTGAGTCAATCAAGGTTAAGGCTTAATTCTCTACGCACTGCATTGATCGTGCCGCTAATTCATCCACATGCTATGACTATGAAAGATGGTTCATCAAACGTTGAACTGCATTGTAGGAGACGAATCTTGGCGAAGTTCCCTATGTTGATGAGTTCCCTGTGTAGTGAGGCAGGCCTGGTGAAAAAATCCGCTGGTACTGCAATATTTACAGGAGGGCGATAGAGTGAGCTAGAAAATTGTACGTCCAACGCAATCTCCGGGATTCAACAAGGCCGACGCATCGAATAATATATCGCCTTCCATGCAAAGATTGTCGCCTAAGCTTATCGTTTGGGAAACACGAGGGCCATATGTCATTGCAAGCTCGTATGGGTGGGCATTCCCAACAATCCACCCCATTTTTTTGACGGTGTCTCACACTACGGAAGAAGCCCCCATTGTCCTTGGCAAGCACCTCCTAAATCATATTGCAACACGATCATGAATTCCAAAACCGGTCACCAAATAATTCATGTTTGGACAAACAACAAGTGAACATTCATGTCTCTGGGAAGGAAGTAATTAATTGATAGTTATTAAGCATCACATCACGATCACAAGAACTGAAGCAATTTTTTTCCCCCAAATGGTCCCTACCTGCCTGTACCAGAGTTCGTTTCACTCGCACCTATACCAGAGTAAGTTTACTAAGTTATGTGTGAACTGCCTTGACTACGAATCAGGCATGGATCATGTTTTGGGGAACTTAAGCTTATGTATGCTCGCTAGACTGCTTACTCTGGTCAAGAGACCCATCTGTCCTAGTCACAACTTCCATTGCCAAGATGGCAACATGATGATAATGAAACATGCTTACTATCGTAGTCCCAAGGTCTTAACCCCTAAAGGACCATTGTCCCTTTGGGGGACAAATGGGATTTCGGGCAGGCACCTATGGGCTGAATTTTTGTCGTGATTTTCTAAAACTTTTTTTGGAGATAGAAAAAATGATAAGCTTTGTGGGAATATAATTTTGTTTTCAATTGGTGCCCGGGAACAAAAGTTATGTCCAAATAAGCTCAAAACAAGGGAGAGGGGGCAGCAAAAAAAAATTTGCAAAAAAATTTTAATTTTAATTTTTTTTTCCCTTATAGATTATATTTTTGTCTACTTGTGAAGCTTTGATTCATTTCATTTGTTTTTTTTATGAGAAAGTTATGGACAATCTTGTTTTTTGGGCAATTAGAGCATCTTCTTGAAAAAAATAACTTGTAGGATTCATTTTGGAATGCAATTTTTGCAATTTTTCAAAAAAAAAATTTCCACATGGTTTAGATTTTGTGCTAGAACAATCTCACCATTGGGATTAGTGCATTTTATTTCCATATAAAAGATAATAATACTTTAGATTTTCCTTCTATCCTGTACCTACTTCTACTTAACAATTTTTTTAAGAATGAAAATTAAGTTTTTTTGAATTTCTTTTTCTTTACAAGACTCTCAACTCAATTCTCCACTAGAAAGATTTAAAGCTCAAAACTTTGTAGTACAAAAAATATAAGTTAAAAATGTTCAAAGTCAAAAAATCTAGTCCCGCAATGTGCTGAAAAACTTGTTTTTTTCACTTCAAACGCAGATATCTTGCAATCTGTGTGGTCAAAAGTTCTGAAATTTTTTCCACATATTCTCATACTAGTAAGGTATAAGATCCTACGGTTAGATGTGCAAAAAAAACAATTTTTAAATTTTTTCACTCTTTGCTTTAGAAATGGCAGTTTTGAGACTTTTTTGGCAGAAAAAAGGCCTTGATCCTTTAGGGGTTAAAAAGCAAAGCATTGTTAATACCTCATAACCTTATGGTAAATGGGTATGCAAAGAGAAACAAGAAACAAATATAAATTTCAAAAGAAAAAAAATACTCACATAAAAGGAAATATATTTACATTAATTTCCACTTTCAGTTTGTGATTTCAACATTTTTCTTTTTTCTTTTTGAACAAATGGGAGACCCATAGCGTTAAAAAAAAAAAAAAAAAAAGTGATTTCAACATTTAGCAATAGAATCAACCAAGTATTCATGTTGTAGGTGTCTTACAATTAACAATATTACATGTATTATTTTTAGGCCCCTAATCATTATGTTGCATTACCTTTGCTTAAAGTAGCTTAAAGTAGGTATGCTGTCAAACGCTTCCTAAATCAATAAATTGATGAAGAGGCAAAACAAACAAAACTCAAACAATCTTTTCAATATATGTGCAATACATACTAAGTTTCCCATGCTACTCACTCATAGTATAACATCACTAGTAGGTCTTAGTCTTCTTTTCCCTAATGAATCCATCAGTAATTTATCATGAATCCGGCAATTATAGTGACCAATTCTACCGTAATTCTCAAGTGGGATATACCGTGGCTGGAACATGATATATATTCCACTAGTGCATCAAGAAGGAAAAGCTTCAAACCTTTCTCTTGTTTACTTGTATCAAAGAATGGCAAAAGCAAGTCTAAAGTAGTTTGCTCTAAAAGCGACCGTGTTGTGATTGCGACCCCTATCTAGGAAAGATTGACATATTGCTTGAACTATCTCCTACTGTCAATGATGAGTCAGGTAGGTTTAAATGGTCGCTTTAAGAGCCTACTACCTTACTCCCTCATTCTTTGCAAGAAATCCAAAGTATGAAGTATGAAGGAAAAGTAAAAAAAAATGACCACCAAAGTTGAATTGGAGAATCTATCAATGCTTTGAATTTGAGGATGATACCTAGGACTCCCGGCTATATGGTGCTTCCCCAGTTGGTTACTTGGCTTGGTTTCAGTTGGGGTTCACCGGCCCTCCGCTTCTGCTTCTGTTCTGCAGCAGCTGTTTGGACGAGTGTGAAGGCCAAGTCTTTGGGAGTGGAGGAGTGTCAGCCATTTGGCCCCGACAAGCAGCAGACTCAGTTTGCTCGTCAGCCAGCATGCCCACTATTTGGCCGGTAGCTTTTGGAAGCCTGTCCCTAGCTCCAAAATCATCATCAGCCCCTTTTTAATTTTTTTGTAAGTTCAACTTCCTTTGGTCATGCACAACAGAACAGAACAGAACAGAACAGAACAGAACAGACTGAGAGAGTGGTACGCACACGGGGTCACTGGCTGCACTTGGGAACATGCTCGTCTGTCTCTTGCGGCCTGTGGAAGACTGCTGCTGCAGCAAGCAATTGGGGGCTTCCGTAGAGAGGAGAGAAAAAAACTGGGCAGGCTTCCCCAGGCAGCTAAGCTAGCAACGGAAGTACGCACAGTCCCCTTCACCAATGGCCAGCTACTAACTATGAACTTGTTTATCATTCGAAGCCTGAACTTATATCTTATATACTGTATGGAAGTTTTGGAAACAGAGTTGGATGCAAAGGAAACAGATTTGGTTCCAGAACAGAAGGACGTGATCAGGCCCCTACTGGCTCTCCAGACCTCAGTCTCACAAATGATAACTAACTTATATATCCAGTATAACTTAATTCATCATGGCAATGTTGATTAGAGGCTATTAAATAATATTTTAAGAAGGAGTATGGATTGCCAGGTAAAGTAGATGCTGGATTTGGCAGCATGTGGTCTGTGTTTTATAATCTTTAATCAATCCTCTCATCAAAGGAGTACAGTACTGAGCAAGATAAGCTTGAAAGATTTGGAGGAAGCTTTGTTTGATGAACTTAGAGTCAGTTAGCTTAGCTTAGCTTCGAGTGTGCCTATGCAGCAGCAGCAAACTCTGAGCATTCCCAGGTTCATGTGTCGCACGGCCGTCAAGCCTTGGCAAATTCCAGTTTTTCTTTGTGCCCACAAGAATGGCGGACGGAGTACGCACTGAATTATCTTCATTTCAAGTACGACTTCACCAACTGAATATGTTGGACAGCGAGCAAGGGTTAGTTGAGAGTGCAAACACTACCGTAGAAAAGGTGGTCCTGGGGCACCAAAGAGTAGTACGCAAGGCACATATTGGCAAAAGTGAGCTTAGAATGGTGCCCAATGTGTACCTTGGGCATTGCACACTCTGATTGTATTCATTGATGCCCAAAGACCACCCTTGTACTAGTGAAACTTTGGGGGACACATATCATTACAAGAATTAAAAAGAAGATAAGGCAATACTTCCCAAATGATAAGTGCCAGTGAATCATGTTGCTACATTTATTTCCTATCATTTTATCCCTAACATTCTTGTGGTGTTTAAGGTCAAAATTCGTGACAAAATTCTCCATTCTTTTCAAACAAAGCTAATTTTTGGGGGGTTTATTACATTTTTGATAGATCCAATTGCAACACCTTTTTGTTCACTTATGAAAGTATTTTCTTCTAAAATTTTATACAAAAACATTAAAAATATTATAAGACCATATTGCTTGAATTTCAAGAACAAGGTTTTATTCTTGATCTATTCTTGATTCTTGATTGCTTAACTTAAAAATTTGAAGAGAGTAACAAGAAACATCAAATTGCTACTAACTCATATGGATATTTCTAAAAACCGTGTCTAACTTTCTTCCTTTTAACAACAAACTTCAATAAAGAAGTCCTATATCATAGCACCTAAGTGTTATCAAAAAACCCACAAGCATTAAGGACTATAGAAATGTAATATTGGCTACTTATTCCACATCAAGTATATTATCAAATGATTGTAGATTTCTATTTCTACTTTCTTTTAATATTTTATGATATCTATTAGATACTACTTCTCGAGCCAAAATTTTGACTTGTTGAATAGGAAAGAGGTCCAAAAGAGAGCCTTTTATAATAAGTACATAAGTTAACGCATTTACTCAAGGACGAATGGAAGTCTCACTACCCTACCTCCTTTTCAAGTCCCACTAATTTTCCCATTCCATTACAGTGTTTCTGGAACTATCCAGCAACTGCATTTTGCATCCAACAACAGATATATTTCACATCCAGACCCAGATTTTGCATGTATTTGGTTTTCCCAAAGCTCATGATAGGAGTACTCAAATGCTGGAAACACACTCTGATCAGTTCATTTGCCTGATGAGCTCAGAGCTGCAGGTAATGCAGGCATGCACAGCACCACAAAAGCTAATAAAATCTGGTGCTGGGCTATGTCAGCAGTGCCCGCGACAATTGATGCAGGGTGTACAATCAGTTTTGGGCGTGGATCAAGCCCTGGAGCTTAAGCTTAATTTAGGACATTCGAATTTGTGTAAGCTTACTACAGTACAGTCAGTTCTCACAATACCTAAGTTACCATACAGAAATCCAGCTCCAGTACATTGGTATAGTGATTCTGGACTGCCAGTGGTTATGTTTTTATTTTGGTAGTGGCAAGGACTTCGATATGGCCCCAAAAACTGGGATTAGTGAAGTTAAGTTACTTAGTGTACACCCTGCATTGCATCAACTTGGATTAATAAGTTAGCTGCAGTTTCAAAGACCAGGTCGCCCTTTCAAGTCAAATCCAAATGCCCACTCGGCACGGGGTCTGCTCGATGTGTGAGAACCTCAAGAAGTGATAGCCTGCCTTTTTCTGTCCTAAATGCCAGACTGATGAATCCCCCCATACTATTGAAGTACCGGTACCCTTCACAAATGTCTCACTAATGGCCACCTTCAGCATCAATTCTGTCCGTATTGAGCCTCTTCGCACCCCCACGGCCCACGCAGTCATTTCAACTACCTTAATTAACCCCAACAAGGACAATCATTCTTGAAGGTTAGTGGCCAAAATAGACTAGGGTAGGTTTTGACGAAGGTAGCTAGGATAGTTTTGAAATTCGCAAGGTGTAGATATGGATCTCCTTTGTGGGAAACTCCCCCCACCCCTCCCTCCCGCATCCAACACCAATCACACACCATACACAATTGGTCCGTGTCTCAATCAAAACAATTAATGACAATTTCTTCTCCTAACGTGCCCATGTCCGGCCTAGAACTTCTAATCTTCAGTGGCATTGGCATTCCAAAACACATGTCTTCTTCAATTATTTATTGCATATAACTTCTTGCATTGTTAACCTTGTATCGCCGTTGCAAACACTTAGTGTCCTATGGATGACAAAGAACCCTTCCATATAAGATAGTAGTACACCTTGGACTTTTGTGTGGAAAGGATAGGTCATGCATAGTAGTTTGACCTCCAATGAATGCTCTTGGGTTTTTTTAAACCAGTGATTCATACAGTACCAAAAAAGATGATTTCGCATCCTTCTTGGGTTAAGTAGACTTGCTTGCTTTCCCCTTTGAGTACCAAAAAAATAGGAAGGTAGGAGATCCGCACCTCCAGCTCCGCCTTCGGTTCAGTTGCTGCCCAACCCAGTTGCAGATCTGTTGGAGCTTCTACTTTATTAGAGGTTCAGTGTGGTCTGATGATTCGTATTCTCATTCCCAAATTGATTCTTCTCTTAACCAATCTCATGCACAGCTGGATGATGCTCTGTCGAGTCAGACCTCCCAACCTTGTCCCTATTGCTAAGCTTACTTTTCTTTTGTAGACGGTGGTCACCTTCCCTCCTCGACTTCTTGACAAGTTCCGCATGGAGCACATTCAGGCAGTCACAAGCTTATCCTCATGTTCTCGCACACTCTCTCTACCATACAGGGACTTCACAAGTTCATATGACTTAATATACTGTATGTAAGGGAGGCAACCCATTTCTGACCACTTAACCCCTAAAGGTCAAGGCATTTTCTGGGTCCAAAACCACTGAAAATTGTCATTTCTGCTGCGATCACTCAAGAAACAAAACAAAAAACATTTTTTTAAGAATCTAACCGTAGGATCTTGTACTTCACTTGCCATAGATCATGTGGTTAAAATTTCATGAAGTTTGACCGTATAGATTGGAAGATATTAGCATTTGAAGTTGGAAAAAGAAGTTTTTTTGAACTGTGGCCTGCAATTTCGGATGACTTTGAAGGCCATTTGTAGATTCGTTTTGCACTACACACCATTAGGTTAACCCCTAAAGGACCATTGTCTATTCGGGAGACAAATACGTTTTCGGGCAAGTACCTACGGGCTGAAATTTTCTTGTGATTTTTTGAAACTTTTTTGGAAGATAGAAAAACTAATAAGCTTTGTGGGAATGTAATTTTTTTCACAATCCGTGCCCGGGAAGAAAAGTTATGACCAAATAAGCTCAAAACAGGGGACAACGGGCAACCCGAATAGCCAAAAAAAATGGACAAAAATTTGAATTTTTTTTATATATTTTTTTCACAGAGATTATATTTTTTTCTATCTTGAAAGCTTTGTTTCATTTCATTTGGATTTATTATGAGAAAGTTATAGACATTCTTGTTTTTTGGGCAATTAGAGCATCTTCTTGAAAAAAATAATTTCTAGGATGCAGTCTTGAATGCAATTATTTAAATGTTTCATTTTTTTTTGTATGGTTTATATTACTTGCTAGAAAATCTCATCATTGGGAATAGTGCATTTTAATTCCATCTAAAATATAAGAATATTTTAGATTTTCCTTCTATCTCGTATCCACTTCTACTTAAGAATTTTTTAAAGAATGATAATTAAGTTTTTTTGAATTTTTTTTTGCATTAATAGCTCTTAGGTGGAATTAAAACACCATAGTCCCAACAGTGGATTGTTCTTGCAAATAAAGTTAACCTTGTGAAAAAGAAAATGTGAAAAAATGTGAAAATCGCATTCAAAAATTAATTCTATAAGTTGTTTTTTGAAGAAGATGCCTAGATTGCTTGAAAAACAAGATTGTCCATAACTTTCTCATTCTATGTCCAAATAGAATGAATCAAAGCTTCAAATGTAGACAAAAACATGATCTTTGAGAAAAAAAATAAAAAATAAAAAATTAATTCAATATTTTAAAGTTTTTTTCTGCCTAGCGAGTTGCTTTTTTGACTTCGGGTGGCATAACGTTTGTTCATGGGCACCAATTGAAAAAAAAATTATATTTTTTAAAAAGCAAATTTAATACCCTATCTTCAAAAAAAAGTTTCAAAAAATCAGGTCAAGTTTGAGGTCACATGAGCCTGTCCAAAATCCCAAGAGTCCCCCAAGGGGACTTTGGGCCTTTAAGAGTTAAGCGATTATGTGTGTGTGCAGGGCAAGTTTGTTCAGTGGAGAAATTTTCTCATGTGCAGAAATACCATGCGCGTAGGTTAGTTTTGGCTCTTTGCTGATGTAACAATTTCCTTTTTGTAGTTCAACAGTTTGGCAGCCTCATTTGGATTTCTTTATTTTTGGCATTTTGCTTTTTTTAATTTTGAGATACTCTTAATTTTGGATTGATTTTTTCTACTTGTGCGTAAATGTATTCTTTTTTCTAAATTATCTGAAGAATGATTTTTGGATATTTCAGAATTAGCAACAATGAAATTTTTCAGTTTTTTAAAAAAATGGGCATTTTCCAAATTTTCTAAAGTTATTTACAAAACCGACCAATGCGTATGGTAGAATTTGGAAGATTTCTATAATTCTCCAAATTTTTATTTCTCAAAACATAATTACTATGGATTTTACAGCTGAAGATTTTGCTCAACCCATATTGGTCATATAGCCTTCCTATTTTTTACCAACAACTGGCTGCAGAATCTACCAAGGATTGGTTACAACATTGAGTGTCTTGTAGCCAATCATAATGTGCAACGTTTGCATTGGAATCGTGCCATAATTGATCACTATACATCTCTTCTTGCACAAAAAGAGAACAACCTACAATGCTACAATGGAAGGGGGATCAAGAATGGACTACCTCCTATATATTATGGTTCTATAATTGTTTGAGAAATAACTTTGTATCGCACCCTAATATGTATTGCCCCCTTGCCCCCTAAAACGGTCTTCACTGGATTGATGTAGCTATTTACATCCATGGAAATGGATGAAACATGCAATATATGGATGGAATTTTATTTATTCATCCAAGAGAGTGTACACTCATCCAAAAATAGAGTGATTCCATCTCAAGATTTGGTAGCGTTTTGCAATTTCATCCATTGAAAAAAGAAGAATATCTTGTCAAATATTCCTCCCAAAAAAATTTCAATGCTTTTTAGCAATAATTTGCTCAAAAAATCCCCGTGTATTCAAGTTGAGGTTAGGATATCTATACAAACAATCACGGCGTATTGATTGGGACCCAAAATTGGAGTCAAAGTTGGCAAAGCGCGGCAAGACACTTCTCTATTCTATTTCAAACAATATCCCTTGGCCATGCATAATAAATGTAAAAAGTAAGAAAATGATAAGCTACAACAAGAGTTTGTTTTGTAGAACATCAATGCCGTCAATCATCCAATTCCAACATCACTAGAAGGAACCCATGTTTTTTTTGGTGCCTAAAATTTGCTTCTGGATACTGGACTTGTCGTCAATTGATATCAATATTAATATTCAATTAATTGTGTCAAAGTTGACAGGGTAAAAACATCCTCCATGACAATGTAACATTAGATGTTAAGCATGTAATGTCCAGAGAATCATCAATTCTGTAGTCTCTTTAAATTGTACGATGTGGCTGCCAATTGTGCAACACATAAGCGTCAGTCGGCCACGTATGACATCCATGAAAACCACCCTTCTCGACCATCAATACTCTGACATCCTAATGTCTACTAAAAACATCACATGTCAATGGTCTAACATAAAAAAAAACGAATTTCTTCTAGTGCATCTACTGGACACTCCCATTTGCATTAGTCACCCACCCATTACCACAATCTTAATACCCTCTTTAGCATTA
The DNA here is from genome assembly GCA_963969595.1 of Neckera pumila. NCBI lineage: Eukaryota > Viridiplantae > Streptophyta > Bryopsida > Hypnales > Neckeraceae > Neckera > Neckera pumila. Next base: position 6,842,039 of record OZ018409.1, read on the forward strand.
TAATGATGCACTTGGAGAAAGAGACTTGTCAACATGGGTCTAGCTACATTTTACTGATTCAGTTCCAACAAACTTTGGAAAATCACATAAAATTCATTTTTTGTTGGAATGTATTCATTCTACTTGCAAATGGGTTCTCACAAACTATTCCATCTCTAGAAAATATGTGAGCTGACAAATAGCTTCTCTAAGGTACCTTGATAGCAAATATGGATAATAATAGGTTGATCTATATAATTCGCTTGTTTAATCATGTAAGTCTTTAGACTTCAAGCCAGGTGACTACTTTTGGGTCCTTGGGAGGTTGGAAATCATCTTAGCAGCATTCCATTTTGGATTGGGTGGTAATTAATGAAATCTAAGTGTGGTTAAAATTTCTATTTACAGTATTCACTAATTAGATTATGATTTGGATTTACAAAACTCTCAAAATACATAATTGAAGAAAGATGCCCAATTTGAGTAAGTGGTAATGAGAAAGGAATTAGCGAATAGTATAACAAAAACATAGTCATAAAAAACATACTAGTTTTGGTCAAATTCTAAGCAATGAGGAAGATAGAAGAGAAGAAATGTCATTGGAATTTGCTACAAAAGATGATCATTCAATTAAGCTGCTTAGTAGACATTTATAATTGTTCAACTTTTAGTACAATGTAAAATATCAAAGCCAAATAATTTTGTTTTTCAAAAAATGTGTCCATGGCTTTATTACTTATTTCTATCTTTGGTTACCATCCCCTAAAACCGCAAGACCTCCCTAATCCCGAGATACAATGCAACACACAATATGTCTAAGTATGCATTGACTATGAGAAGCAATCCTAAACCCCAACCGATAGAATGTAGAACGGGTCAAGTGGGAAACCCATCCACAACCATAATTGCACACCTGACAAGCTCCCTCTTGATCACAAACTCTGAAACAATAGGGTTGAGGCACCATTTGCTAACCGCACCTAGTATCCAACTTGTAGGATGCACTATTTCCAACCTTAGGCTGGAACTCAAGCTTGGAATGTGTGTTTTTGGTCCTTTTCAAGGTTGGGACTAATAAAGTTATGACATATTCCAAAGTAGTGAGCAAGAAAGTAGGAAGTAGTAAGCGGGAAAGTAATTCTTGAATGATCGAAATTAAGACTCTAGACATTGGCCATGGGTCAAGAGTACTTGTTGGCTCCCAAAATTCAAAGTAATTTCAATTTTGGGAATACAACTTTGAAAATTTTGCTATCCTCATATTTCTTACATGGAAAAAATTTCCACCACCTCATACTGCACATGATTAGCTCCAAAATTTCCTTAAATGATTGACTACTGGTGCCTCAACCTTACACAAAGCAACAAAAAGGAAGACTTTTAGTAAGGAACAACCATTTAAGAATTGATTGCCTTTCCGGTGGAACAAAAGTCCTTGAAACAATATTCAGTAAATCTTCATAGGAAGAAAAATGTAATCGGCATCTAACGCAAGTCATTTCATATTTTTTGAACCTTTGTGGAATTTGTTACACAAATTTTTTGAAGTTGAAACATAGTGGTCACTAAATCCGACCACCTCCTGAAAATGAACACTCCTAGTACATTGAAGAAAGCAAAATGTACCTCTGTGTCGTGATCGCTTTTAGAGCAGACTACCTTAACCCCAAAGAAAACTGATACAACTGTATAAAAACCAATCCTGAATGATTCTAGCCGCACTCTTGTGTTGTACTTGCTCTGTTTTTTCTTAAAAACATTTTCCATCAGCTGAAGTACTTGAGATTTTTTTCGAGAACACAAGCAGAAAGATAATATATTCTCTGATGGCTTTACACACAATTATGGCTTGAGTTGTGCACAAGTTCCCCTGGAACTATAATTTCAAAAAGTGTGTGTTGGATTCAATCCCAATCTGCACTCTCACATTCATGCACTGTAGTAGTATGCAACTGACTAGCTACAACCATGCAAGCCCCTCAGGGTCCCGGCATGACGTTTGTTGGTACCCTCCTCCTGGCCCTCTCGGCCTCTGAAAGATTCTCATGAGATGATGAGCCGTGGAGACTTTTTAACCCCCTAAAGGCTTTTGACTATGTTTTCACCAAAATCGCTCCAAAACTGCCATTTCTAATACAAGTATCAAATTTTAGAAAAAAAACATTTTTGAACACATGTAACCATAGGATTTTGTAGTACACTAGTTTAAGAAGATGTGGAAAATATTTCAGAATTTTTCACAATGTAGATTGCAAGATAATAGCGTTTGAATTGACAAAAATCCTTTTTTAATCATTGCAAAAATCCGAGCAGCTGCCTTCACAAGGTCTCATTTGTATGAAAAAATGTCCAAAATGGTGGTTACTCTTTGGATAAATTCTTCAAGGCAAGTTGGCTACATCCTTGAAAATTTTCAGATCATTTGGAATTGTACAACATATAGGAAAAAAATGGTAAGTAGGAAGAGGTAGAGAATGACTCAAAATACTAAATTGTCAAGAATTCAATTATAGGATTGAAAAATGCCTATCCCAACGGTTGTAATGTTGTAATAAACAATATACACCCACTGTTTTTTGTTTTATTCAAAAATATTGAAAATTGAGTTAGATAAAGGACTTCAAAGTTTATTTTAGAGTTGAGATTCCATAACTACCCTCAAACTAAGAATCCTCATAACTTTTGACTCGTTAATCCAAATGGAATGATTCAAAGCTTCCCGCGTATATATAAATCTAAAGAACCAATTTCAAATTTTTATTTTTTTATAAAGTTATATTTAAAGAAGTTTTGCTGCCCGGGCTGCCCACCGAGCAATGAAAATGACATATCATGCAACAACTTTTTAATCATGTAGTCAAAAGTTATGAAAACTGTTGGCCTTAAAGCTACTCCTCGGGAAAATGTTGTGTGAAAATTTCAAAGAAAAAAATTAAAAACTCCGCTCATAGTGAGCTGCCCCAAAATGCTATGTTCTATAAAAGCATGTTCAGGGCTTTAGGGGTTAACTTATAACCAAGCTTGTGACCCTCGTACCAAGCTTGTGACCATCGTACGTTGCTGCGAGGGGGCTCCATTGAACCTGCTAAAGCCTGAGGCTCCCAGACCAGCTGCAGTGAGTGGTCACATGTCCATGTCTTTGAAGCTAAGCTTTTGAAGGGGAATACTAATAAGCTACACTTAAAAATTAATTTAAAAACAGGTGAATTGTCCACATACCCGACTTCGCCCTGCTCTGCCATGGGGATGTTGCCATATCTTTGAAAGCTTCAAAAGATTGACGAAGTACAGCCACTACCTTACCTTACCATTCTACGAAGCTTAGGTCTTCACGCTCCCACAGACCCACACCCACAATGGAGTGTTGTACTGCTGCGTGGAGTGAGCTCAATATTCTCAACCAGAGAAGTTTCGGCTTACGTACACTAAAGTATAAAGTAGTAGACAAGCCTATTACCACCCTGATTTGCAGTCTGAATATCATAGGGCCAATTCCAAGAAGGGCACATATTTTTCAGAGGTGTGCGCTTGTTTCACAAATCAAATCCAAGTGGAATTATAATTTTCTGATGAAAATTGTAATTTTTGTAAATTTTTGAAGTGGGTTGCCTTGAAATTACAAAAGCCGCCTATGAGTGGAGTTATAAACATCCTATCAACAACCCATAACCACCCATCCATGTATCTACTAGCACTTAAGTATTGACCAATGAAAGATTGACACGTTATCTTTTGTGACATTAACCCCTAAAGGCCCAAGGCCTTTTTTCTGCCAAAAAACACCCAAAATTGCCATCTTTTAGCAGAGAGTGAAAAAAAATTTAAAATGTTTTTTTTGCACATCTAACCATAGGATCCTACACCTAACTAGTATGAGAATTTGCGGAAAAAATTTCAGAATTTTTGTCTGCTCAGATTATAAGATATCTACGTTTAAAGTGAAGAAAACAAAATTTTTAGCACATTGTTGGACTGGATTTTTTGACTTTGAACATCCTTAACTTAAAATTTTTACACTACAGAGTTTTGAGCTTTAAATGTTTGTAGTGGAGAATTGAGTTGACAATCTACCCAAAAAAAAATTCAAAAAAACTTAATTTTCATTGTTGAAAAAATTGTTTAAGTAGAAGTAGGTATGAGATAGAAGGAAAATCTAAAATATTCATATATTTTAGATGGAATTAAAATGCACTAATCCCAATGGTGAGATTATTCTAGAAAGTAAACTTAACCATGCAAAAAAAAAATGAAAAATTGTAAAAATTGCATTCATAAATGAATCCTACAAGTTATTTTTTTCAAAAAGATGCTCTAACTGCCCAAAAAACAAGAATGTCCTTAACTTTCTCATAACAAATCCAAATGAAATGAATCAAAGATTTTTAGATAGACAAAAATATAATTTATGAGAAAAAAAAATAAAAAAAAATTCAAAAAATTCAAAAAATCAAGAGAAAATTTCAGCCACAAGTACCTGCCCAAAAACGCATTTGTCCCCCGAAGGGACAACGAGCTTTTAGGGGTTAAAGTTATTGATTTTGTCAGAAAAGAGAATGGACTTGGATGGGTTTGGTGGCGGAAATGGGGCCAAAAGTACCCTAGTGAAATAGGTGGCTGGTGGTTTTAGGTTGGTTTACCTTATTTAGCTTTGCTCCTTGAATAACCCTTAAAGATTGCAACACTAACACATTTCCTAAAAAAACATTAAAAAGAAAAAATTAAAAAAAAATAGTAAAATCCCAAAACTCCCAAACTATCATTTTTAGTTCAAGGAGGAAATGTGAGAAAATTTATTGTTTTGTATATTTATCTACAAGCTCTTGTATTAGATAAGTATGAAAAAGTGGGGAAAGTCAAAAGTTTTGACTTCAAAGGTTGCAAGATATTAGAGTTTAAAGTGAAAAGAAGCACTTATATATTTCACCTTGCCATATTAGGTTGCAAGACTTTGAATCCTCTTTAACTTATAATTTTGGGTTTAAGTTTTTTATGTTAGAAAATTGAGTTGAGAATCTAAGAAAAGATATTAAAAAAATGAAACTTGATTTTATATCCTATAAAGAGATTGAGTTAAATTGAGTCCAAGAAGTGCGGGAAAACCAAATTGTTAGCTTCTAAAGTTTGTTGACTATCTTTCACAAAAAAGTATCCAAAACTGCTACTTTCTAGTGCATTGACTATAATTGAGATATATACCATTTTCCAAACTTTCAATTGTGTAAATTTGAACTAGACTATTATAGGAATTTGAAGAAAAAAAATTCAAACCATTTGACTGCATAAATTGCAAGATTATAATGTTCAAAATAAGAAGGAAATAAATTTTGAGTCCTACCTAATAGGATTAGTATACTTTGATTCAACTTTGCTGAGAAGGAGGTATTGTCTAAATTTGAAAACCTAAATAATTGGATAGGCAGTTATATAAGTTACTTACATGCCAATTTTCAAGTGTAGTGGAGGTGTCTAACATACATCAAATCATCTTGCATTGAAAGGATGTTTCAAAAAACACACTACATGAGAAAGGTTTCAACTTTTTTGGTGAACTAGGAAGAATCTAAATCCCAACGATTAATACAAAACATTTACCTTTCTAAATCAAGTCAATTTACAAAATTAAAAATCTGAGTTAATAGTTCTAAAATTGTTCTAAGATTGCCATTTTAGTGCATTGAAAGAAAATTAGTACTTCATTTTTAAAACTTATCCACAAATTATCTTCTTCTACTACTCTAATCGTGGGAAAAATTTCAATCCATTTAGATTCATAGATTGCAAGATATACGGATTCAAAGTTGATGAAAAAACTTTAGAGCATCCTTCACTACTTGCCCAATTGGTTTCCCTCTCTACTAGCACATTGCAAAAATTGCCTCTAAATTTTTTATCCCTATAGCTTTTGATATAGGCATTTGATAAAAAATTTCATAAAGCTATTACTCGTGCACGTCGTTGGTAAAAATTTCACTTTCATTTGTTCAAAAATGACTTCATACAAATCTCCCAAAGGCCTTCAAAAATTCTATGGGAACTTATTGTCCTTTAGAGATTAATTATCTAAGATGGAATTGAAACCAAAAAAATCTAGATGGTGAGGTTGTTCTAGCAAGAAATCTAATACCATAGACATTTTGTGGGTAGATATTAGCATCTAATTGTTTAAGAAGATGACAAAAAAATTTCAAAATTTTTGACCGTGTAGATTGCAAGATATTAGCATTTGATCACTTTGTAACTACCCAAAATATGAGGATTTTAAATTTTGGGTAGTTTGTGGGTAGATATTAGCATTTGATCACCTTTTTGGTCCCTACAAAAATCGGGCAACTGCACTTCACAAGGTCACATTTGTATGAAAAAATGTCCAAAAAAGATTGTAATTCTTTGAATTTCTTCAAGGTAAGTTGGCTACATGCTTGAAAAATTTCAAATAATTTGGAATTGTACAGCATATAGGAAAAAAATAAGTAAGAAGAAGTAGAGAATGATTTAATATACTAAATTATTAACAATTTAGTTATGGAATTGAAATATTCCAATTCCAATGGTTGTAATGTTGTGATAATCAATCTACACCTTATGTGTTTCTTCCTTTCCAAAAGTATTGAAAATTGAATTAAATAAAGGACTTCAAAGTTGATTTTAGAGTAGAGATTCCATAACTACCCACAAACTACCCAAAACTTAAAATCCTTGTAACTTTCATCTTAAAATCAAAATGGAATGATTCAAAGGTTTCCTTGTGTATATAAATCTAGAGAACCAATTTCAAATTTTTATTTCACAAAAAAATGATTTTTAAAGAAGTTTTTTTTGCTGTCTGGGTTGCCCGCCGAGCAATGAAAACTACATATCACTCCATAATTTTTTTAACTATGTATTCAAAAGTTATGAAAATTATTGGGCCTTAAAGCCACTCCCTGGGAAAATGTTGTGTAAAAATTTCAAAGAAAAAAAATGAAATCTCCATTTGTAGTGAGCTGCCCAAAATTGCTATGTTGCCAAAAAAAACACCATTTGGTCCTTTAGAGGTTAAAAAAAAAAGATTGGTATAGACCCATGATATGACCCATGAAATGATTCATGAGAAGACTGACATGACAAATTAGACCAGGCATAGGTTTTTGTGCGGTCATATCTTTCGTCTCCATAGAATATGTTTCTACGACTATAGTAATATTCCTCTTTGATGTTGCAATCTATACCTTAACCCCTAAAGGCCCAAGGCAATTTCTGGCTCCGAAACTTTAAACAACCATTTTTGTTGCAATCACTCAAGAAACCAAAAAAAGTTTTTCTTAGAATCTAACCATAGGATCTTGTACTTCACTTGTCAAAGATCATGTGGTTCAAATTTCATGAAGTTTGACCGTATGGATTGGAAGATATTAGCATTTGAAGTTGGAAAAAAAAGTTTTTTTGAACTGTGGCATTTGTAGACTATTTTTGCACTACACACCATTAGGTTAAAATTGTTTATGTTGAACATTTGAGTGGAGAGTCAGGGAAAAAAATTCAGAATGTCAAAACTTGATTTGTACATATAAAAAAATTGTTAAGTAGAAGTAGGTCCAAAATTGAATGAAACACTAAATTGTTAGTAGCTCTTAGGTGGAAATAAAACACCATAATCCCATCGGTGGGATTGTTCTTCCAAACAAACTTAACCTTTTCAAAAAAAAATGTGAAAAAAATTTGAAAATCGCATTTGAAAATGAATTGTATAAGTTGTTTTTTGAAGAAGATGTTGGATTGCCCAAAAAACAAGATTGTCTATAACTATCTCGTTATGAGTCCAATTAGAATGAACCAAAGCTTCAAATGTAGAAAAAAACATGATCTTCGAGAAAAATAAATTAAAAAAAAAATACAATTTTTTACATTTTTTTTTTTGCCTAGCGAGTTGCTCTTTTGACTTTTGGGTGGCATAACTTTTTCTCCTGGGCACCGATAGAAAAAATATATATTTTTAGAAAGCTTATAGGATATCCTATCTTCAAGAAAGTTTCAAAAAATCAGCCCAAAATTTTAGGTCACACGAGCCTACCTGAAATCCCAAATGTCCCCCAAGGGGACTTTGGGATTTTAGGGGTTAAATGAGGTTGTTTGTTTGCTTGTTTGTTACGATGAGATCTAAAGAACCATGTATCCCTTGGTCACGTTCTTGGTACTGTTGGAAAGCTCTCTGCAAGGAGGGGTGCCCAAACTTTGTTTCATGGCGATTGAACTCATGGCAGAAAAAATATTGAAATTTCAAAGTTTTTATGAATTCAAAAATTTGGGAAAATTGTTTATTTTTTTAAATTTTATTATACTGCGGCAACAGCACAGGGTGCACGACTTCATAAGTTACAAAAGATTTTTCACATTTGAAATGAAAGTTTGGACTGCCCCTGGCAATGTCCTTGACGGGTTAAAATGAACATGAGGAGGACATTTCCCTGACGGACACTGGTTCGAATCTGACACCCTCCTCCTGCCTGAACACGGCCTAAAGGAAGGAAGGAAGGAAGGTTGCAACATTCCACCGCATCCATCCGGGGAAGAGTGCCTTAACCCAATATATTTTATCCCTGACTTCCATACTGATCCTGCAGATTTGGTCTGGGCAAGTGTCCTGGCCTCCTGAGTGGTGGATGCTTCCTCGCCTCTCCACGTTCCTTGCACTTGCAGCTGATTATTCCTTTCCACGGTCCACTCCAAATCGTAACCCTAAACCCTAAAGAAAAGAAAAAAAGAATTAAAGGAAAAACGTTAAATCGTGCCATCCTTTGTGGGCCCAGCAGGGTAAATTCGGGTTTCATGAGGGTAAAAGTAAATAAAAGCCCCCTATATTTGAGCTGTGTCTAGGGATACTTACTAGCCCCCCTAGCTAATTTGGGGCCTCTAATTGCAAATATGAATTCAGATTTTGAAAAAAATAAAATTTGTGGCAAATAAAAAATTCCAGCATTTTCCCCGGGGTAAATTTGGCCCGCAAGGCCACCAAGGATGGCACGATTTAACGTCCTGCGAATTAACCCCTAAAGGACCGTTTGTCCCCTTGGGGGACAATTCGGGTATGGGCAAGTTCCTACTGCTTCAATTTTTAGTAATAATTCTGGGGATTTTTTGAAGTTGTGTACTTTTGCAAGAGCTTTGTGAATATATAATTTTTATTTTAATTGATGCGCGGAAGCAAAAGTTATGGCACAATAAGCAAATTTGGAGTTTGGCGGGCAGCACAAAAAAATTCACAAAAAGTCAAAATAATTTTTTTTCAAATTTTTTTCTCAAAGATTTTATTTTTGTCTACATGTAAAGCTTTGTTTCATTCAATTTGGACTAATTATGAGAAAGCAATGGACAATCTTAGTTTTTTGGGCAATCTAAGCATCTTCCCAAGAAAATAACTTGTAGAATTTGTTTTTCAATGTAATGTTTAGAATTTTTCAAAAAAATTTGTTAGACAAGGTTGGATTTTTTTGCTAGAACAAACTTACCGCTGGGATTATTGTGATTCAATTCCATCTAAAAGCTATTAACAATTTAGTTTTTTCTTCAATCTTGAACCCACCTCTACTAAACAATTTTTTAATGAGTGAAAATTAAGTACTTTTTATCCTAAATTTTTTTGGGAGATTCTTGACTCAACTACTTAACATAAATAAGTAGAAAATCAAAGTCTATAGTGCAAAAAATTTGAGCTAAAAAGACTCAAAGCCAAAAAATCTAGTCAAGCAAGGTGCAAGAAAACTTGTTTTCTTCACTTTAAATGCATATATCTTGCAATCTACATGGTCAAAGTTTCTGAAATTTCTTCCACGTATTCAAATACTAGTCAAGTATAAGATCTAATGGTTGGATATGCAAGAAAAAACAATTTTTAAAGCTCTTTTCTCTTTGCAATAGAAATGGCAGTTTTGAGTGGTTTTTGATAGGAAAATCACCTTGGTCCTTTAGGGGTTAAAGGATCAAAGTCTATAAATGTTTTTTTTTCAAGATTAGAGATAGGTTCTACGATGTCAATTTTGCAGTGTTTTTTTAGAAACTTTCTTTTAAATTCTTAACCCTTAAACATTGAGGCGGACGTTTGGCCTCTGATGGATGACACAAAAAATTTCTAATAGGATAGAAGTGCAATTATTCATCCTTAGAAGTTTATTGTGAAGAGGGTTGGTCTTCTACGGTAGTTTGACTTCAAAAAATGCTTTTGCATTTTTTTTCCAGTAGATGATGTCACACCATAATGAAAAAGGATGATTTCTATGGTCACCAACCTATCTTTTAATCCTTAAAGGACGGGTTGGTGACCGTGGAAATCATTGGTTTGAAAAAAATGCAAAAGCACTCATTGGAAGTCAAACTATTGTAGAAGACCTCCCCTTCTCACAACAAAATTTCGAGGATGAATAGTTGCACTTTTCTCCTACTAGAAGGATTGTTTGTCATCCAGCGGACATAAAACGTTTGTGGTGTTGTTTATGGGTTAAGGTGTAAAACTATACTATATGTAGGTTGCATGAATTAATTAGGTTGCTTTACACCAAAAAAATTATTTTACCAGCCATCAAAGTCAACAAATATTTCTACTAATATTTCCATTTGTGCACATGGAGGTTCATAAATCCCAATTACAACAATACCTTATTCAAAAGTAGTGCATTCTTGTACAATATAGTAGAACTTCTCTAAAGTGAACTTTTCTAAAATAATGACCTCTCTAAAGTGATGGAGCATTGATTGCCTGGTCCCACATTAGGCCTAATCCAAGAATAACACATCACAGATTTGCCTTGATATTCTTGAGCATAGGGACTTGAACCCGGTCCCAAGGCTATCACTTTATATTAGTTCTATTGTAACAAAAAATATTTATATAGTGTCAAATGTCAAGAAAATAGTTTGGAGCAACCACATTTTACTATGTAGTGTAGCTTTCTTGACCTTAGATAGATAGTTATATTCCCTTCTCTACAAAGTAGAGTATGGATTACTAAATAAATAAAAATAAAATATTGAATTCATAACCCCTAAAGGACCAAAGTCTCCTTGGGAGACACTTGGGATATTAAATAGGCTTGTGTGATTTTGTTTTTTAACATTATCTTTTGAAACTTTTTGTATAGGTGTAATTTCTCACACTTCTTGCGTTGATATAAATTTTGCAAATATTTGACTTTTATTCTAGAAATTTGTTCCATTTCTTTTTCTTTTTCAAAAAGTAGTTTGTAGGCCAGCAAGCACAAGGCAAAATAATTTGACTTCTGGAAGGACAACAATCATGGAAAAAAAGTCAACTGTAGAGTAAGGCAATAGGTTTGAAAAAGAGAGGCACTAGATTGTTGGATGACTATAGAATGCACAGTGGAGCGATTGGTGGTTGGAGAAGGGACAACCGTTGGTTATGGGCACATTGGGGTTAAAGCAAAGTTGTTTGACCGTTGTAGTAGAGTTGGCATTGCGCTTGTCTCTTACACCATAATTGAAGTTGGATCAACACTAAATCTCAAAAATAAACCAAATCTAAAGGAGGGTTTTTATTAAGCCAAACAAAAATTTTCCTTTCCCAATTCAATTGTTGTCCTATAATGTCACAACATCGTAAAACAAGTGCATGTTTTTGGCTCAAATTCCTTTTCCAATTGGAGTCAAATTTGTCTAAATAAGTGAAATTTTTTACTCAAGAAGAGACAAGCTACTAGTTTTAGCTTGTAGTTGAAGCAAAAACAACTAATTGAAAATCCATGAGATAAATTGGCACACTCCATTTGCACAAAGCTACCCTATAGTATCACCCATTAATTCTATCATGACAATCCAACTTGTCAGTTTGATACTAATTTGCCTAAATTTTGATGTCTATATAGCTACCTCTAATAAAGCAAGAAGGTTGGCAAAAAATAGAGCCTACAGTTTACATTACAATGCAACTTCCTTTGCAAAAAGAATTCAAAATGTAAGCTAGGAAGCTTGCAGGAGCTTTAGAAGTTCATTGTAGGACTCAAGGAGAGAAGAAATTTCAAAAATGAGGTCCTCAGGGAAGGGAAAAGAGGTATTACCTTTTCAATTACACTTAAACAAAGTGGTTATAAAATTGTTCATCCATTCTCTAAAGTACATTTCTTTTACATTGTTGTAGACCGCATGGAATGGACTCCCGCCACGTCACAAATGCCAATTGATAGTATTATTTGCTACAACATCAAAGAATCCACCATCTCCAATTAGGACATTCTATACAAATATGACAACAATTTTATTGACAATCAATTACATATTATTGATGATAGAGATTCTAGCTGTAAATAACGAGAGGAAGAGGAATTTTAAGAAGGCGCGCTCTTATGCTTGTAATAAGATTAGGTCACTTGATGAACTCTTATGGCCACCGGAGTTGTTTTGAATTTTCACAAATTTGTAAGAGAAGACATTGCCAAGTACTATATGCATTGACCAGTTTTATCAGCAAGGATTGGACAAAGAACTCTTCAACATCAATGAAGCGCCATAAGGTGTGTTAGAGGAGAGGTCAAGAGAGTAGAGGTACAATCAAAAGGTCTAACCCGAGAGTAGTGAAGTTGGGGAGCAATGGCCAACATAAGGCAAGGACATGGTAGCCTTTAATGAGTTTAGACTTGTTGGAGTGGCAACAATAGACAACCAGTTGGCAGCCCATCAGCGAGCCCCAACCAACCTTCCATGGCTAGTCATGAACTAATATTCCCTCTATCAACTATTGCGAGTTGTTCATCAAGGTGGAGGTGGAGGTCAAAATGTTGGAATAGAGAATGTAGAGGAACTTTGTGGGGAATGAAGTGGCTAAGATATATGGAGCAAATGATGATGGGCCTATTCATGGAAACCTTGGAGGTGCAAATATGAGAGTATCTCCTTCCATATTCTACGATAGTAAAAACAATTCAAATATTGGATGAGCACAATTAGATATGAGTGAAGAAGATGACGATGACAATGTATGGTGACATCCATGGCATCAAATACATATATTGAGACTATACTTGGTATAAGATTTTTACTACATATAGCACATAATTCTAATAATTCATTGGAGAGTCCGTATCAATTGTTTCAAATTAACTCTTTCCAACTATCTTGAATTTATTTGACATATTTTGGCCTGTATAGATTTTACATAGCTTTTTTTATTAAGACAAATAGATACACCACCTTTATCAATACCAATGGCAATATTTATAAAGGAGCAAAGCATGAACCTCTTACAAAGCTCAAAGTCTTTTTGCCCATCATTTATACATAGAAAAAAAGTAGAACCAAATGTGAAAAAAAATTGGCACTTAGTTGGTTTGATTTTCATTGTCCAACTATCTATACACTCATGTCTTGTAACCAGCTTGCGCAATTGACAGAAACTTTACAAATTACAAATCCCACATAGTATGAAAGGGACAAACTGGAAAAAAGTTTGATGGTTGCTCAACTCAATTCATGAAAATTGTATAAATGCATAGAATGTAGGAAAAATTGCAACTATAGACAAGATAATGATTAGATATAAGGGCATATATTTTCAGGCAACGGTGCTAGTATGTGACCCCAAGAATGCGAGCTTGTGAGCATTGAGCCTGTAATATAGATATCTATAATATAAACACCACACACTATAGAAGGTGTATGTATCATAAACACCTATAAAATGGATATTTGTAACATATATATCCAATAATCATAGATGGTTTCTATAGTATATACACCTATAATATAGGTGTGTATTATTCTAGGCTCTTGGGCTCACACTCCTATGCTCTCACAATTGCAACCCTCTATTGTCCGGCATAGTAATGCATGCCCTAAATCCGCAAAAGTAGAGCTTGAATGTTTGATGCTTGGTTGATGCACAATCTAAATATGTTTCTAATTTAGAAGTATATTGTATCAAAAATCTCGTAGTGGAAGAAGAAATACATTTATTGCATGCAGGCTTTTGAAGCCATGTTAGAAGCCATGCTTGACTTATAATGTAACTCTTCAATTGGTGGCACCAAATGAGGGCAAGGGATATGTTATAACAATGGATAACATTTTTTTCTAGCATTCTTTTTTTCTAAATTCAAAGAGTTGTAGGAGAAAGGCACATATTTGGTGCAATCGGGTTGGACTTGTGAATGTGATAAAAAACACTAAAAGATTTCAACAAAAAAACTAAAAAGCACATTGGAATGGGGCATGCACAAATCACTTCAAATGTGTTCAATTTTATGGAAGGATAAGAAGCCATTCACATCATCTCAACACACACAATTCTAATACAACTTCCTTGTCAATTTCCAATAGTGTCCATCCCACAATAAGGTAGCTCAAACCATAAGAAACTCCACACATTATCAGTGTACCTTGAATATACAATACACATTTGCGGTGTTGATGTTGCAGACCAGTTGCATGCATCATACAATTGTCGAATTTGTTTGTACAAGTAGTAATACAAAATTTTCTTTTTTCTCATCAACACCTCTATCATAAATATGTATATAATTTACATTGAAAAATGCAAAGAAAAGATTCTGCCTTGATGTCTAATGACTTATCTTTAGTTTTGGACTCAATTATGCAAAGCACTCATAGAGAATTAGTTGAACAAAAGATGTCTAGAATGCATTGAAGTCTCTTTGCGTAGGTGTATTTTTTACCTAACCAACACTTAGTGATTTTCAAAGAGCATATGTAATTTGCAATGACGAGTCAACTCTTCTAATTAGGCTAAAGACTTTTTGCCCCACATGCAACAATAAACATATGTGTTGGCAGAAAGACTGTTTTCAAATATACCACAAAACCTTCAATGAGAAGTCACCCTTGATGTACGTACAAGTTTCACTTGTTGTAACTGATGAATTGTTGCATGAAGGCCACATGTTTCTAAGTATGTTCAGTTGAACATGAATGGATTACCATAAAGCACCTATAATCATTTGAGTGAAGAGAATAATTATTATGTAGATGGAGGAAAGAATTTTGATTTTGATTTTTAGGAAATAAGAGGGGCTTCAAGATTTATTTGTCATGCATTATTTAGTCATTGTATGAATAAACTATAAATTTTCAAAGTTCCTAATGTAAATGACTCATATAGGTTCAATTTTGTGTATCATACTTGACTGTCAATTTGTTCCAATTAGCCATTCAAATTATACACTCACATTCGTCATGGCCTTAATGTGCTAGGTTTTGAGGGATCATACCTTTTGTGCATGAGGCATGGGGACATGGAGATGTGGAAACAAATTATAGGCAATTGCTAGCCATTTGCCATCAATTTGCAAAGGGGAGAGAACCATTTGGGTACACATCATGGGAACATTTCTCACCAATGATAGAATAGGATGGGAACTAACTGGGAACTTAGTGGGAACATCAAGGGTCCCTTCCTACAAAGATTACCCACTTTGTTTGGCTATTGAAAGGTCGCATTGGACATCAGAAGCTTTTTGAGATTAGAGATTTTGAAGTTTTGCCAAAAAAAACTTTCACTTTTGAAGTACAAATACATCTTTGAATATTTGATTTTGATTTTTGATTTTTGAAAGTATGTGGTTGGAAAATTGATTCAAAAATAGTGAGCAAAATTTTGTCAATTCTTAGGACATTGTAGCATTGTAAGATTTTATTGGATGTATTGAATGTATTGAATTGCCTTGAAAATTGATGGGCATATGTCCAACATGAATTCCAGTATGAGAAAATATTGACCTCAAAGTCTATAGTCCAAAACATTTCAAGAAACGATAGTCAAGGCCAAAAACATATAATTCACTTTGAATGCAATAATCTTTCAATTTGTATGATCAAACCTCACAAATTTTTTTCCACATGATTTCATACAAGTTTAGTATAAGATCCTATGATAATATTCTAAGAGATTCATCTTGTAAGTTTTTTTTATCAATGCAATAGAAATGACAAATTGAGTGGTTCAGTTGAGCCAGAAAATGCCTTGGTCCTTTCAGAGTTAAAAAAAAACTGTACTTTGAAAAATAGATTAATATCTACAAGGAAGACTTTGACTTGTTTAATGTTCATTCATGACATGAAAAATATGAGGGCTTTTATTTTAAAGGTAGTCACAAAATCTTGTAGAAAGATAATATGATGATTGTTATGTAATCCATTTCTTACAACTTCCAAAAATGAAAAATGGGATTTGTTTAGATTATGAATTAAAACATTAACAATTGGGATTGAAATTTTTCCATTTTATATTAATATTATTTTATAATTTTTTCATGTCTTCTCCAGTTCTTCTAGTTTATAAAGAATAAAACAAAAAAGCTTTAGAAAAAAAGAGGTCTCTATAAATTTTCAAATCAATTTTATAATACGGTTAACAAAACTTAAGTCTCAATAGCACAAATATTTAACCTCTAATAGACCAACATGCATTTTTTGGCTACATAGAAATTTTGGGCCGGTACCTATGACTAGGGATTTCTATATTTTTAGCCCAAATTTTAATAGAAGTGGGGACAAGGAATATCTTTCACAATGCATTAAATTTCATGACATTTGAAAATATGAGTCCAAATTTATGGCCTAATACGTTATTTTTTTTCATAACTAGGCAATTTGGGCAAATTAAAAAAATCACTTTTTTCATATACAAAATTTGAAATTGGTTTTTTAGAGTTATATATATACAAAAAGCTTTGAATCATTCCATTTTGATCGATGAATCAAAAGTTATGAGGATTTTTTGTTTGCGGGCAACTATGGATTCTCTACTCTAAAATAAGCTCTGAAGTCTTTTCCCTTAGACCCTTACTCAATTTTCAATGTTTTTTGAAAAAAATAAAAAAATAAAAAAAACAAAACATAGGATACAGATTGTTTATTACAATATTGCAACCATTGGGATTGGCTTTTTTCAATTCCTTAATAAATTCTTAACAATTTAGTATTTTGAATTATTCTCTACTACTATTTACTTACTAATTTTTTCCTATATGTTGTACAATTCCAAATGATACAAAAAATTTCAAGCATGTAGCCAACTTACCTTGAGTAATGAATCCAAAGAGTTACCACCATTTTGGACATATTTTCGTACAAAAGTGAGCTTGTGAAGTGCAGCTGCCCGATTTTTTACAAGGCCAAAAATAGTGTTTTTGTCAATTCAAATGCTAATATCTTGCAAAGCACACGGCGGAAATTTCTGAAATTTTCTTAACATCTTTTCAAACCAGTGTACTACAATATCCTATAATTACATATGTCAAAAAAAGTTTAAAAAAAAATTTGGTACTTGTTCTAAAAATGACAATTTTTGATCTTTTTTGGTGAAAACATAGTCATGGAACTTTAGAGGTTAAAGCAAAGAAGATCCAAAGTCAAATCACCTTATTTGGATGAATGAAAAAAGAATCATTTTTCACTTCAAATGCTATAGTCTTGCAATCTACGTAGACAATGGTTTTGGAAAATTTTACTATAAACTTTTTTAATGGGTGAAGGCAAAATCTCATGATTGAATGTCAAATTGATTTAAATTTTTTTTCCTTTACAATGAAAAGGTATATTTTCGAGTGGTTTTGGCAAAACATTGTTATAAAACATTATGAGTTTATCTTTGAGTGTAAATGAGAGGAAGAAAAAGAAGAGTTATTTTCCTATTTTGAAGGGGCGGCATCATGGAGAATTTGTTTATTTGAGATTATGTATCGATCTTAATCCACACAATTGTGGGAAAGAATAATAAAGTGGTGAATTTTACAAACATATCCAAGATTTTATGATTACAATAGTTTTGAAAATAGATCCCAAGATCTCATGGTGCAAGCATGTCCACTTTACTTGATTCAAAATTACTATTTAAATATTTTTATATATTACAAAATAAATTTGAAATTTTAGAAATGATCCTCTCAAATGTGGGGCATGCAAAAACAAATGCTCATGACAATCAACATACTCATTTATAGTAAGTCAATTTTCTAATTTTGATAACAATAATTATAAGATTTTTATCACATATTTGAAGTATTTTTTAGAAAATTTTGACTTATAAAACCAAAAGTCTTGAGTGTATTATGATCTAAAATCAAACAACATTTGCAGTTTAAAAATGTGTGAATTACTTCAAAACATTATGAAATTGCTATAGAGTAATATAAACCTTATATGAATTTGACTTTGTTTAAAAAGAATATTCATGTGTGCCTAAGGCTACTTTAGAAAGTATTTAAATTTTGTGATTTCTTTGAAATTTGTTGCCTTAAAAAAAAATTTAGAAATACACTACATGTTATGTGGCTTTTTTGACTATGTTAACCCCTAGAAGGCCATTGTCCCTTTGGGGGACAAATGGGATTTTGGGCAAGTACCTATGGGTTGAATTTTTGTTGTGATTTCTGAAACTTTTTGGAAGATGGAAAAATGCTAAGCTTTGTAGGAATATATTTTTTTTTCAATCAATGCCCGGAAAAAAAGTTATGTCCAAATAAGCTCAAAACAAGGAAGAAGGGGCAGCAAATTTTTTTTTAATTAAAATTTCTTTTTTTCTTATAGATTATATTTTTTTCTATCTGGAAAGCTTTTATTCATTTCATTTGGATTTTCTATGAGAAAGTTGGAGACAATCTTGTTTTTCAAGAACTTAGAGCATCTTCTTGGAAAAAAACAACTTATAAGATTCATTTCTGAATGCAATTTTTACAATTTTTCACAAAAAAAGGTTCTACAAGGTTTAATTTTTTGGCTAGAACAATCTCATTATTGGGCTTAGTGCTTTTTGATTCCATATAAAAGATATTAATATTTTAGATTTTCCTTCTATCTTGTACCTACTTCTTCTACTTATCAATTTTTTTAATAATGAAAATTACCCCCTAAAGGACCAAGGCCTTTTTTCTGCCAAAAAACTCTCAAAACTGCCATTTCTAGTGCAAAGAGTAAAAAAAATCTGAAAATTGTTTTTTTTGCATATCCAACCGTAAGATCTTATACCTAACTAGTATGACAATGTGTGGAAAAAAATTTCAGAATTTTGACCGCACAGATTGCAAGATATCTGGGTTTAAAGTGAAGAAAACAAGATTTTTAGCACATTGCCGGACTAGATTTTTTGACTACAAACATTTTTAACTTAAATTTTTTGCACTATAGAGTTTTGAACTTTATATCATTATAGTGGAGAATTGAGTTGAGAGTCTAGGAAAAGAAAAGAAATTAAAAAAAACTTAATTTTCATTCTTAAAAAAATTGTTAAGTACAAGATAGTACAAGATAGAAGGAAAATCTAAAATATTAATATCTTTTAGATGGAATTGAAATGCCTAATCCCAAAGGTGAGATAGTTCTAGCAAGAAAACTAAACCATGTGGAATTTTTTTTTGAAAAATTGAAAAAATTGCATTCCTAAATGAATCCTACAAGTTATTTTTTTCAGAAAGATGCTCTAATTGCCCAAAAAACAAGACTGTCCATAACTTTCTCATAAAAAATCCAAATGAAATGAATCAAAGCTTTCCAAATAGGCAAAAATATAATATATAAGGAAAAAGGATTAAGAAAACTAAATTAGATTTTTTGCAAAATTTTTTTGCTGCCCGCTCTCCCCTAATTTGAGCTTATTTGGGCATAACTTTTTTTCCCGAGCACCGATTGAAAAAAAAATTATATTCCCACAAAGCTTATCATTTTTTCTATCTTCAAAAAGTTTCAAAAAACCAGGACAAAAATTCAGCCCGTAGGTACCTGCCTAGAATCCCACTTGTCCGTTGAACGGACACTTGGTCCTTTAGGGGTTAAGTTTTTTTGGATTTTTTTTCTCCAATACTCTGAACTCAATTTTCCACTATAAAGATTTAAAGCTCAAAACTCTGTATTGCAACACATTTAAATTGAAAATGTTCAAAGTTATAAAATCTAGTCCCAAAATGTACTGAAAAATTTGTCTTTTTCACTTTAAACGCAGGTATCTTGCAATCTATGCGGTCAAAAAATCTGAAATTTTTTCCACATATTCTCACATTAGTTAGGTGTAAGATCCTATGGATAGATGTGCAAGAAAAACATTTTTCATTTTCTTTACTCTCTGCTATTAAAATGATAGTTTTGGATGTTTTTGGCAAAAAAAGGCCTTGGACCTTTTGGGTTAATAAAGAGAGAAGGAATTCATGAACTATGGCACTCATTAGAGGGGATTTGAGGGTCTTGGAAGGCTGTTTCAGTCCCGTTCCCCAATTTGGCCAGATTCAGTGAACAGCGATACGGGTGTGTTAGAATTTTTTTTTTACCAAAATGTCATTTTAAGCATTTAAAAAAAAAAATGATGTGGCAATCACTATGCCACGTTAGCCAGCTGCTGCAGCTGCATTCCTGTAGTTTGAAAACGCAAGGGAACTTGCAGCCCTCCAAGACTCCCAAATCCCCTCTAATGTCTATCCCTTGAACTTATAATTTTGTATTCTATATCTAAATTTAAATCAATGAAATAATGATTTTACCTTCTTTTTATTCATTGACCTATCTATAGCCCCTTATATCATGAGTCTCACCTGCAAACCATCCTTTATACTCAATGTGTCATTAAGATTTTGAAGTTTGAATTTCAAAAAATTTAACTCAACCCCTAAAGGACCAACATGTGATTTTTGGCAACATAGAAATTTTGGGCAGGTATGTGTGACAAGAGATTTGTATATTTTGGGCTGAAATTTTAATAGAGGGTGGGGACAAGGAATATCTTTCATATGCACAAAATTTCATGACATTTGGAAATATGAACAAAAAATTATTGCATGATATGTAGTTTGTTTCTCAGCTCGGACAATCTGGGCAGATCAGAAAAAATCACTTTTTTTCAAAAAAAAAAAAATTGAAACTGGTTTATTAGAGTTTTAGTTTGCGGGCAATTATAGATTCTCTACTCTAAAATAAACTTTGAAGCTGTTTATTTTACTCAATTTTCAATATTTTTTGAAAAAAAACTAAATCATAGAATGTAGATTGTTTATGACAACATTACAACCATTGGGATTGGCATTTTTCAATTCCAAAACGAAATTCTCACAATTTAGTATTTTGAATCATTCTCTACTTCTTTCTACTTACTATTTTTTTCCTACATGTTGTACAATTCCAAAGGATCTAAAAATTTTCACGCATGTAGCCATCTTGCCCTAAAAATGAATCCAAAGAAGCACAACCATTTTGAATTTTTTTTCAGAATTATCTGACCTCGTGAAGTGCAGCTGCCCGTTTTTTTTGCAGGGCCAAAAAAAAGACTTTGACCACTTCAAACGCTAATATCTTGCAATCTACATGGTGAAAACTTTTGAAATTTTTTCCACATCTTTTCAAATCAGAGTACTACAAGATCCTACGGTTATATGTGTCCAAAAGTGATATTTTTCAAAATTTGGTACTTGTATTAGAAATGGCAATTTTGGAACATTTTTGGTGAGAACATAGTCAAGGAACTTTAGGGGTTAAGGACCAAAGCATAATCCAAATTAGTTTTGTGTTGGTGTAATGGAATCCTCTCTACAATCTTAAAGAATTATTTAAAAAACACTGAAGTTAAATAGAGCAATATTTGACTGTTATAAAATAAGTTGCAAATGTCAAATTTTGACAATCCAAAATTGCACATTTTAATTTTTTTCTCCATAAAATAGAATCTCAAGCAAATGTTTTTTACTTCAAATACATACTATTAACACACTCTTGCTTTCTAAAAATTATTTGAAACAAATTTTTTTAAACTTTTGACTTGGATTGTCAAAATCAGACACTTGTGACCTACATCTCATTAGATGAGATTCGGGGTCTTGGAGGGCCATTTCAGGCCAGTTCCTCAATTTGGACAGATTCAGTGAACGCCGATACGGGGGTGTCAAAAATAAAAAAAATAAAAAAAAATAAAAATAAAAATAAAAAAATAAAAAATAAAAAATATCATTTTAAGCATTTTTTTATTTTTTTCAAAAAATGACGTGGTAGTCGCTATGCTACACCAGCCAGCAGCTGCGTTCTCGCAGTCTAGGAACGCAGCAGAACGAAGGGGAACTTGGAGCCCTCCAAGACCCTCGAATCTCATCTAATGTACCAATTAGATCTTATTCTCTAAAGCTTCAAAACTAGAAAGCTAGAGGTTATTGAAGAAGATCCTAGAGAGTTCTCCACTGTACCAACATAAAAATTTGAATAAAAAACTTTGCTCCATAGTGAATCCAAATATATATTATGAAAACACTTAAAATTGAGGTTAAATTTTGGGACTGAGAAATAAATTTATTCATGGTTAATTGTTGGTATATGCGGCCTTATTTAGCTTATCCTATTTAAAATGTTACAAAAAATTCCTATTTTTTCCCTTTGTGGTGAGTCTTACTCTCTAAATAGACAAAAGATTCCAAGTTCAAAAGGTCGATTCCATTAGTCATATTGCAAAAATTATAATTCAAATGAGGCCATATTTTATGTCTCTAGAATCAATGACGATCATTACATGTGTTGGTCAAAAAATAAACAACAACCAAAAAATCATAAATGACCTATTTAACCCCTAAGTGCCCAAGCCTTTCCAAGTGTGTTTATCCTATGAAAGAGCATGGACTTATAGTTATCCCCAGTAAAGCGATCTAATCATATAGATGTTCAAAAAGCCTGCACGAGAGCTTGCTTACTAGTATGCAAACCAATTTTAAGTGTAAAATTGCGTAGTGATTGTGAGATTATAATAAGAAGAATGTGTGTAGATATATATATATATATATATATATATATAAACTCTTTTTAGTATATCATCCCTCCTACAGTGTTTGAGAAATTTGGGTATGAGATTTTTTGGGATTTGAGGTCACATGAACAACTAGACATAGTGTTAGCACACAAAAATGCACTTTCAAAAACCTTATCGGTTCAATATATTGAAGAATTATCAAACTCATTACACCTTGCAATATACCTTGCAATTGTTGAAATGCAATTTTTGTTTTTTTAGATTTGACAAGTAGAAATCACAAATAACTCCAAATTGACACTTGCATGTTTAAATTTTCAACCATGAAATCATGCAAACACTGTTGGATTTTTTGACTTTGAACATTTTTAACTTAAATTTTTTACACTACAGAGTTTTGAGCTTTAAATGTTTATAGTGGAGAATTGAGTTGACGATCTACCCAAAAAAAAATTCAAAAAAACTTAATTTTCATTATTAAAAAAATTGTTAAGTAGAAGTAGGTACGAGATAGAAGGAAAATCTAAAATATTCATATATTTTAGATGGAATTAAAATGCACTAATCCCAATGGTGAGATTGTTCTAGCAAGTAAACTTAACCGTGCAAAAAAAAATTGAAAAATTTGAAAAACTGCATTTAGAAATGAATCCTACAAGTTATTTTTTTCAAAAAGATGCTCTAACTGCCCAATAAACAAGAATGTTCATAACTTTCTCATAACAAATCCAAATTAAATGAATCAAAGCTTTTTAGATAGACAAAAATATAACCTATGAGAAAAAAAATTTAAGAAAAAAAAAAGTGAAATTTTTTTTTGTTGCCCGCCGTCCCCTATTTTGAGTTTATTTGGTCATAACTTTTGTTCCCGGGCACCAATTGTGAAAAAAATTATATTCCCATGAAGCTAATCATTTTTATTACCTCCCAAAAAAGTTTCAAAAAATCAAGAGAAAATTTCAGCCCATAGGTACCTGCCCGGAAACGCATTTGTCCCCCGAAGGGACAACGGGCTTTTAGGGGTTAACCTTCAATACTACCCGTAATTTTTTTTTAAATGGTCAAAGGAATTTAGCGGCCCACACACAAACAAGCCAAAATTTTTGATCATCCATATCAAGTTGTTTATAGGTAGTTAGGGGTTAAAGTGGTTTTAGAAAAATATAAGACCAAAATTAGGCACCTTGGTCCTTTTGATTTTAAGGTAACTACACCTTATTTTGACTACTTTTTAGAACCGACCATTGACTAATAACAAGACCCCGCAAAAAGTTTTTTTAATATACTAGCGGTTGGCGCTTGCTATGCTACGCACTCATCATTAGAATTTTATTAGAATTTTTATGTATTAGATAAAATGCAAAACAAAAATTTCAATAAATCTTCAAATGAAAATTACTAAAATCTTTGTATAAATTTGTTTATAAGTAAGCATATTGAATGATGAACAAAATATATGCAATGGTGAATACTGTAAAAGATACACATTTATTGTAATGCATTCAAAAGTTGACTCAATTGCTATGAACAATGGCAACTTGGTGAATTGAAAAGAAAAACTTGTAACTTGCAAAAACTTCATGAACAACTTAATTGTTATGAAATCCAAAATTGCTTCAATTGAATAAATTTCTCAAATCATTTGGTAGTAGCAATAGAATTTTGAAATCATAAAAGCTGTAAAAGTGATATTACAGAGGTGATTGCAAACTACTACTCTATTTCTGTAATATGACAATGTGTGAAAATATTATTTTTATGTATGCATGATTGAAAATATTTTTACAAAATATTAAAATTAATTATTTCAAAGACTTATTGAAATCATTATCATGCATTCTATTCAAATATATCAAAGTTTTACTAATATGTGATATAATGCGTAGCATAGCAAGCATAAGCCCCTATTATTAACGGTAGCATTTGTGATATTACACAGGGAGTTATGATTTTAGTAGTATGATAAACCATGCTAAATTGCTATATGCGCAATTTTAGGTGTAAAGTTGTTTGCTGTAAAACCGACCTTCTTCCTCAAACCGGTCCTACAAAATGCTATTGAATGGATTCAAGGTGGTCCTTAAATGGACCACTTTAGACATTGATTGAGTTAAAAAAAAAAGTATTCTTTATTGCAAGAGCCAATTATTGGCCTTGATTTCTTCAACTCACTTTATAAGTTGCAAGTGGACGGATTTGGGGAGACCTAGGATTACAAATAGATGCCTACAATAGAAATTTTGAAATTTTATAAGTAACTCAAAAATGCTTCAAAAAATATGAAATCACTTATGTTACATTCCTCATCCATTTTTCTTTCTCTGAAAAATGATCTAAAATTATTTCTATTCATGCAAACCTATGAAAAAGGTGGACCAACCCTTAAAAGGTTGCTTTTAGAGCAACCTACCTTAGTTAAGGTAGGAGGTCCATAAATCACTCATTTAACCCCTAAAGGACCAACATGCGTTTTTTGGCCTTATAGAAATTTTGGGCAGGTACGTGTGACTAGAGATATCCATATTTGAGGCTGAAATTTTAATAGAAGGTGGGGGCAAGGAATATCTTCATGTGTACCAAGTTTCATGACATTTTGAAATATGAGTCAAAAGTTGTGACCTAATATGTTGCTTTTTTTCGTAACTGGGCAGTTTGGGCAGATCAGAAAAAATCATTTTTTCCAAATTTTAAAAAAAAAAATTGGTTCTCTACATTTATATATACTTAAAAAGCTTTGAGTCATTCCATTTCAATCAATGAGTCAAAAGTTATGAGGTTTTTTGGTTTGCGGGCAGTTATGGATTGTCTACTCTAAAAAAAACTTTAAAGTCGTTTATTTAACTCAATTTTCAATATTTTTGGGAAAAAAAAAAATCCTAGGATGTAAATTGATTATTACAACATTACAACCGTTGGGATTGGTATTTTTAAATTCCATGATTAAAATTTTAACAATTTAGTATTTTGAATCATTTTCTACTTCTTTCTACTTACTATTTTTTTCCTATATGTTGTACAATTCCAAATGATGTGAAATTTTTCAAGCATATATACAACTTGTTTAGGAAACTGAATTCAAAGAAGCACCACCTTTTTCGGCATTTTTTCATTGAAAAGTGAGCTTGCAAAGTGTAGCTGCCCGGTTTTTCGCAGGATTGAAAAAATGATTTTCAAGACTTTGAATGCTTATATCTTATGATCCACACGGTGGAATTTTCTGAAATTTGTACCACATGTTTTCAAAATATCATACTACAAGATCCTACGGTTACATGTGTCAAAAATTGTTTTTTTCCAAAAATTTAGTAGTTGTATTAGAAATGGCAGTTTTGGAGCGTTTTTGGTGAGAACATAGTCATGAAACTTTAGGGGTTAAGAACTGAAAATGAATTTTGGGGTGGTTGAATGTCTCAAAATATTTTTCAATAAATTTTCCTTGAAAGACAAGAGGAATTGGCATTTGGTCCAAGTTGTTTCATGTTTTTTGGAGCTTTTTGGAATAAATTATGAAAATTTGAAATTGAAGTGGCATAGGACTCTAAAATTGCCCACCCCCTAAAATGTATACTGTTTGGACATTGTTGAAGGCTATGAAAAAACAATATGTATGAGCAGTGCACATTTGAGTAGAGTGGGCATTTTTAGAGCCTAGAACCTCCTACCTTAGTTACCTTAATGTCTCCAGGATGTTGATCCCTAACTCTTTGTTAATTCACTGTATTATAGAAGTCAATTGCTGTGGTGACCAAGTTGCCCGTGATTGGATTTTTGATGCTGCTTGGCAAAGTGTGTCAACTTATCATCGGATTCATGATGTTCAACTCAAAAGTGTGTGCCTATGTTTCATTGTCCACAACTGTAGTCCTGTGACTCAGTTTGTAATGTATTGTATGCTGAAATTTATGTTTTCTATGGAGATCATTTTTGGATTTTTTTGAAATTTGCACATGAAGATGCTTCATTCAAAACATGTTTGATTCCTACTGTCGGTTGGGCTTCATGTATGTTATGTGCATGCAAACAATTTGGCACCCAAGGTGAAATCTTCGTCACAATAAGCAGCATAATTGGAGCCTTGGAGGCACCTTTTCCAAGAAAAAGACAAGCAAACACTTTTGGAGTGCTAGCGATTGAGAAAATTATGAAAATTTAAAAACAAGAATATAATTTTCAAAAACAAAAATTTTCAAAATAATTACTGTGAATTTTCAAAGTGCAAGCTTCCTAGAGCATTAAAATCGTCACAGAGACTTGTTGTAAACCAAAATCTAGAAAATCATGTAATAGTCAAATAACCATAAATTTGCTTTGGTAAAAAATTAGAACATATTCCCAAAATTATCCAAAAATAACATCTTTTAAAATAGTTTTGTAAATCAAATGTTAGACACATTTTAGAATTTTGTAACTATAAGATCTCATTCTTGACTAGTTTAAGGGTCTTGCCTAGAAAATGGATATTGAAAAGTAATGTGTAAGGGTATGATTGAGCAAAGAGCAAAACAATATTTTTTTCAAGGTTGTCCAAGCTTTTGACAATGTGACTTTGTTAAGCTTTCAAGCCCCATAATTCAAATTCTAGTTTGCAAAAAGATTTAAAGACTTTAGATTTGAGTAGAGCCTCAAAGTAGAAAGGAGTATGTAAATTTTCAAAGCAAAATAATACTTTGGTCCACCTATCCAAATTAGTAGTGAAGAAAAAACACAATTTTCTTAACCAACCATTGGATCTTTGTAAAACCTAGATTTCTTAGAAGACTATTTGATTTTCCAATCTCAAAAAAAATGAAAAAAAAAAATTCAATGCTTCACTCTGAATGCTCCAAACATCCAAACACCATTTTAAATTTGAAAAAGCTTCAGGGGGGCTAAGTATAGAAATGGTTTAAGTACACTTTTGGAGACACCTTCAAAGGAAGTCTACTTATTAGATATGGGTCTATGGACAATTTTGGATATTTTCACCTTGTGCAAATAATGCAACTTTTTGGGAAAATTTATAGAAAGATTTCATGTATATAGAATTAGAGAGAATTGAATAAAACAAATTTTGAATTAACCCCTACAAGATTGTAATCATATTTTTATAACAATTGTCAAAAAAATACCATTTAAATTGTTTATTGTCCAAAAAGGAAAATAAAAAAACTTTTAGCTTTAACTTAGGTTGTACCAAAGTGTGCTTGACTACCATGTCAACAAGTGGAAAATTTTAATACCCTCATTGCCCACAGAGATTGAAAGATTAGACTGTTTGAAGTTTAAGGAGTTTTTTTTGTTATATTCTCATTTGGATACTTCAAGTCCAATTGTCCCATTGTCCCCTTGGGAGACAGATGAAATTTTAGGCAAGTTCCTACGATCTCTATTTTTGTTATGATTATATTTTTTTTGCTAAGATAGAAATCAAATTAGATTTGCAAAATATAATTTTATTTTAATCATTGCCTAGGAGCAAAGTTATGCCAACCTAAGCACAAAATGGAGTTTGTCGGGCAGCAAAAAGAATCCACAAAGAATTGAAAGTAAAATTTTTAAAAGTTTATTTTTTTACACATTGTAATTTTGTCTACATAAAAAAGCTTTTCTTCATTCATTTTGGATCAATGATGTGAGATTGTGATAGTTGTAGAGCTCCTTGTTTTGTGGACAATTGTAGCGTCTTTTTGAGAAAATAGGCATTGGATTTGTTTTTGAACTCAATCTTCAAGTTCTTAAAAAAAAGACTTTACAAGGTTAGTAGAACAACATTAGTGATTAGTGTACTTCAATTCCTATTTAGAACTAGAGCTTTCAACAATTTGATTTTTCCCTCAATCTTGTATCTTCTTCTATTTAACAATTGTTTAAAGTATGAAAATCAAAGTGTGTTTTTTAAACAAATTCTTATATTTTCAACTCAATTCTTCAATATAATTTTTTTTTAATTAAAAAATTTTAGTACAAAAATTTGAAGCTAAGAAGATTCAAAGTCTTATAATGGCTAGTCACACAAAGTGCAAAAAAGCCTATTTTCTTTACTTTAAAAGCAAATATCTTGCAATGTACATTGTTAAAGTTTTTGAAATTTCTACTACGCATTTACTTACTAATCTAGTGCAAGATCCTACTGTTAAATATGCAAAAAAAATTTATTACAATTTTTTCTTCTTTGTGATAGAAATGGTAGATTTGAAGGGGATTTTTGTAACAAAAGTCCTTAGGACTTTAGGGATTAAAGATTTTAAATTAGTCTATAAAGATCATAATGGAGATCACCAAACAACTAAATGATTTAATGACCACCATATTAATTTTGGAATATAGGAATCATTATAATATTATATGGATGCAATGAACCTTAGGACATTGTAACTTATTGATTGTTTTTAATCAAGTGAAATAAATGTCACTGTCTAGTACAAATAAATAGTAGAAATAAAGACTTGTTTCATTAAGGGAGTATTCCTGGTTAATTTGACCAAAAAAGGTCATTAGTGACGTAATTATAGTCAAGCTCATCATAATGAATCCTCTCAAGCAATGATTTCCATTGCATCTAATAATACTATTAGAGATAATAATACTATTAATAATACTATTAATAATACTATTGACAATAAAAAATTATTGTCAATATAAAATTAGATGTCATACTAATGATTGTTTTTGTCAAAACAAGTACAGTAGAGTAATATTTTACCTTGTACTAATTTAAATATGCTTGTAAATAGAGTGACCTTGGTAAATTAGCATTACATGTACTCATAGGATAAAATCAATATTGAGTATGTAAGTTTTGACTAAGTTGAAAAATTATAAAGCTTATAACAATGTACCAATATAATGTAGTTAGACTTAGCTTCAAATTGTCGATCAAGATATTATGATGATTGATGTTTTTCCTTTAGAAATATAACTTGATTATAAGAATTGTTCCTTCAAGATGAGAAAGTTAATACTTTCAATATCGATTTTACTTGAAAGAAAATTTATAATGATAAAAATATAGTCTTATCAAATTTTCATTGTCTTGTTTGATTTTTAAAAGTTATTATTTAGTTAATACATTATTTTTGAAAAATAAACTAACATTTCCTAATTCCTACAATATTCTTAGAAATTTAATGTTTTTGTTAGTAATCATATATAGATTTTAGTGATCAACAATGAAAAATTATATTATTTCTAGATATTGATATCTTAGTCAAAATTTTGAAAGGGCCTATTCAAAATTTTCATTGTAAAATTCCATCCAAATTTTCAATAATTTTGGTCTTTTCAAGACCAATTTTCATTAGGAGTTAATTTGTTAATTTAGTCTACTTTAGATATCATGAAAAATTAGTTTATATGAATTCAATCATTGTAAAAAAGAGGCTTTGGAGTACCAAATTATGGTGTCGCAATATACAGGCCCATAAAAGACATTGGCATCATTGCCACTACACTTTGTCACAATTCTTTAATGCTCTAAGACCTCTTCTACTAGTAATTTCTACTCAGTTATTGCTTTGTCCACTCTGTTATTGCTGTGTGCATAGTGGACGTATCATAAAAGACATTGGCATCATTGCTACTACGCTTTGTCACAATTCTTTAACTCTAAGACCTCTTCCTACTTGTAATTTCCACTCAGTTATTGCTCTGTGCATAGTGGACGGCCCGCCATAGAGAAGTTTGAAAATTCATTCTTTGTAATAATTATATTGCACTCTAATGAGTGTGCAAGTATTTATTTGATCACATCATACCCAAACATGGAAGAGAACCATTTACAAGGCAATTTGAAATAACCTAATTTGAAATGGGTAAGATGACTAATTCCTAAATATTTCTTACACAAATATGATCCTAGTCTTTGATAAAAGTTTAACAAGAAAAATACTCAAAGTGTTGAATTGGTAACTAGTAAATCTGTAAATGGATAATCCAATGGTGGACTAGGTGGCATTTTTGGTAATAATCTCATTCATTTGTGGTAATATATAGGTGTCGGCTTCAGGGGGGCAGTTTTTGTTAAAATTCTATTTAATTTAACTTCTTGCTTTAGAAAAGTTTAAATATTGTAAATTTCTTTTCTTGGTGTATATTTATTTTCATGGAAGTTGGATTCACCTAAATAACACTTAACATCCTATAAGGCTACAACCTTCACCGTTGATAACTTTTAGTTACATGGGAAATTTTGTTAAAATGGTGCCAAATGTTCTGCAACTTTGGCACTTTTTATGGTTGAGATCATGGGTCTAAAATGCACATCTATCCTAGACGACACTTTTATGATTTAGACCGCATAATTTGAAACATACACCTCCTAAATGGCTCTTTTACGGTTTAGTCCTTGCAATCTAAAAATGGCGTATGGAATATGCCATTTTAATGAAATTCCCTATTTCCTTAATTTCTTCTACATTGTACCTCCTAAAACTGCATAAAAAGCTTTTGTATTTTCCTTCACATGAATTGATCAGCCAAATGCACAAAAGTACTGTAAGTTTAACAAAATGCACAATGAATTTATTCCTCCTTTTCTAATGCATGCCCATTCTGTGCCCCTTTTCTTTCTTTCTGTGTGGATGGTTGTAGGTGTGGATACTCCTTCCACCCTAGACTGAGATTATGTCAGTCCCAACCACGGCATGCTTCTCCAGAAAAGCAGGTCATCCGTCCCTCCGTTCGGAATACGCAGTCGCCGGGAAGGCAAACCACCCCAGCACCCGCTGCACCCCTGCCTGCTTGTTTACCTTTGCGATGCCTCTACCTTTCTAAATATGTACCCATCGAAGTTCTCTCTTTTGCAGACCAAAACTTATTCTGTCCAGAAGGGTCTTATTCTTACCTCCCTGCTGGAGGGCTGACAACTGGGCCGTCGTGACCACCCCCATGAGTACTGCGAATAGAGTTTTGAACTGTTCAAGCCTTCAAGGCTGGAAACATTGCCCTCATATGGCATGGTACTTACAGTAGCTGCTTTGCGGAGAAAATACCCTCGGGCCTGTAGAGTAGAGATCAATGATATGCCTCCACTACAACTTTATTTCCCAGAGTATCTTGCAACTGATTAGTAGTACCTGGTAGTTCAGATTCCTGTCCGTCTGTTACTGTTTCAATTGGTGGCCCAAAATGGAGGTATCAAGGAGCACAAAGCTCTAAAAACTTGGACTGGTACGTGTTGAACTGAAGTTCCAGACTTGTAAGCAGCTTGGAAAGAGCTAAGATCTTGAAATTTCACCACATGATGATGCACGTTGGCAGTTTGAAATTTGATAACACTACAACGGGGATGGTTTCATTTGAAGACAGTAACCCTGCAAACCATGTTAATGGATCGAAATACCGTAGTCCGTACCGTAGTCCGCCGCGGCGCCAGGTGCAATACCGGGTCCAGAGTCGGTCAAAAAAGTTCATTCTTTTCATGTAAGCAGTCTCTAATAGTCCAATTGGAATGACGAAGATCCAACTGAGTCATCCAAGAGCTTTAGGGAGTAGGGTGCTGCGGTTGACCTTGTGACTTTCTTTCTACAGAGCTCGTTTAATGAGCTAACACAGATACGTGGTCTACCGAAGGGAAGGGAAGGGCCATGGATTGGACGAGAGTGCAGGGGGATCATCAGGATTCAGGGGTCCGGAGAAAATGGAATAACGGATTTGGTGTATTAATAGAAACGCCGAGACTAAGGAGGTGGTCACTTGGTCTGCATCATGCACAAGAGCCTAGCTAGCTAGCTAGTTCTCTGTCTATCTATCGAAGCCTTACGATTAATAGAAGACTACGAACGAGTCCAAACCTGTAGAGTGCGTTGAGTGCGTATTATTCCAGGCAAAGATGGGAGGCCGGCCCAGTGGGCCAGAGGGGAAGAGCTAGCGAGCAGGGTCGGTCCACGAACAGACGACAGTTACTGCAGCAGTGCTCACGAGATTGAATTACCCGAGTGTGACGGAGCTGGCTGATTGAATAAACTGATGGGATTGAAGTTCAGCCATGACAAGGCCTGTGGTCTGGTGACGCTAGTACAGGCCCCAGAGAAAGGTAAGAAAGGAAGGGCAGGCCAGCAGAGCAGGGACTAGAGGGGAGGGACAAGTCCCGTGATGAGGCGAGGGTCATTATCAGCCCAGCTCACTGCAGGAGGGCCACCAGAGGCCGGGTCAAATGAAGCGTAGGGGGTCCCAACGTCGCGCCTCCCAAGGAACCATATCCAATCTTGGAACTAGATCAATTGTTACCTGCAACATGGGTTCGTACAGGCACCGGAAGGAAGGCACGTCTGGAGCCCGGCCGAGAAGGCACTAGACAGCCAATAGGTCTGGAGCCTGGAGCCTGGAGCAGTTGGAAAAGCCGCCTTTTACTAGTCTGTCTGACGGACCACGGCCTGGGCCGATCCATTTGGGAACTCTGAAGACTCTCAGATGGCTGGCTCTCTGGCTGGCTGGCTGGCTGGCCGGGGCTGGTTCCCTGCCTGTCTGGTCTAACGGCCGGTGGGATTACCTTACCTTGTAGTAATTCGACTAGCTAGCTAGTGTAGCTTGCTTGCTTGCTTTATTAATTATGAGTAGTGTAGAGGGAGTGGAACTGGTAACTACGTACTGCTATGATCTGTGTAGGCCGGCCTGCGTCGATTTGCAGCTTAAGTAGACGATCGAGCAGGGACTACTTATAATAGTGTGCACTCCCATATTCTTCAATCCTTGGCTCTTGGGCTCTTGGCTTTTTCCTCTGCTGGCTTCTTCCCTCTCCTCACCCGTGGACAAGCTGACTCCGCCAGTGCGTAGCTGGGCTGTTCCCTTCTTCGTGGGGTGAGCGAGCGTGCAGCTGGCTGCTTCGGCACTTCCTGCGCCGATGGAAGGAGATTATGGTTTCCAGCCTTGTTGATCGTGTTCGTGGCTCTTCGGGTTGGTTTGGGACGTACTTCGTATGTGTGTCATGTGTTGGTTATATTCGGTACGTCTCTTGTCGTCATGTACCCAGCGCTCTCTCTTGCAGGTAGCGATTTGACGATTTGAGCTCCAGCTAGTGGTGTCATCGGCTGCTTCCATTCTAGCTCTGCTTGTCAGTGACTTTGAAGTACCAGACCTGTGAATGACGTTCGTGCTGTTTCCAATGTGCAGTCACTTGCACTATTTTGATTGCGCGCTTGCATCACGGGTAGGCCGAGCGTGCTTTTGAACGCAGTTGCTTGCCAGTAGTTGGTCTCTGGAGCGATCTTGATTTGAACCACCTCCACCAGCTGTGAGTGGTGTCCTTTGCCTTTGCGTCCTTGGAATTGTCTTCGAGTTCCAAAGATTTCGTAGATGAGCTTGAAAGCCTTGCAGTCACCCGTTTTGGGACTTATGGTTCTTCTCTTTCAATTCGCCTCGCCTCTGCTAGCGCTGTAAGAGCAATCAGGCGCCAGAAAGTACGAGTAGGGAGTACTTGTAACCCTAGCTTAGGGCACTTTGAACGGGTCTTCCTACTTGATGCTCAGGACAAACTCCGATTCAATCTGTCACCGATCTTGCAGGAGTCCGTATTTGCCCAGTAGTTGTTTGTGACGTTGATTTCAAGTGGTCGCCTTTAGTGCACTGCAGAACTGAGAGGCTAGGGCAACTCAAGTCAGTGTCTTTGTACGGATTCGGGGTACTTGGTCCAGTTTTAATTACAATCGACTAGTTTTTAGCACTGGAATGAGAAACATGCAGTAGGAGGATCGCGCTTTCAGTTGGTTTGAGGTGGATAGATACGGAGTACTGACGGTAGGATTAGCCTTTATGTCTGAACTAATCTTTGGTTTGGAGATTAAGTAGAAGACAAGACGATTGGAAAGTGATACCGCTTATGCCATTGCATGGTTGTTTCCAGGCTTGATTATTATCCAGAATAAGGCACACTCATGTGTCCATTCTTCAGTACCGTAGAGACTGAGAATTAGTCATGTAAAGCGACATATCATCTACGTCATTCCGAATTAGCAGAAACCTGATGCCGATCGTCAGCAACAGATACCAGTTTAAGCATTTGTGCAATGTTTTTATACATTCTAGCCATCATTCTGTGGGCATTTGCTTTCTCTCAGGGTACACTACGTACGTAGCTGCGTTGAAAGTAAGCAAGGTGAAATAATCGTAGACAGTTATTGTTAGAGTTCGAACTTTTGGTACGCATATTGAGCCACATTTAAAAACCATAAACCCTGCCAGGATTATGTGCCATGGAAGTCTGGATAGCAGTTGTATATGATGGTGCCGCAGTGCCATGGTGCCATTCAGTCGTTCTCTTCCAGGATGAATTCGGCAAACAGTCTACCTTTCAGATACTGATACACGTACATACGTGCGTTTGATGATGTCGTACTTCTCACCTCGATTCTCATACAATTGCAGTAACATCGTGATGAGTTCGTGGCTGACAAGCAGTGGGACATTTGGAGTTGGGTGTACGGTAACCACATGTAAAAATGTACATTACAACATGTAAAAACTTACTTGATGTGAGCAGCCAACTGTGATTTTGCCCGCGCAATCAATTAACCTTACTGTTAGCACATGATGCATGTAAGGTTGTCAAATCTTTTCAGTTTTCAGTACAACTTGGAGCGCCCTGATCAACTGGCCAGTTCCAAAGTGCATCCACTACAACCAGGCTAACCTATGAGTGAGGACGTACCCCAAGGGTTGCATATGCATTTGCCCAGTTGAAAGGTCGATATCCATCAATATTGGGAACAGGAAGCGCAGTTTTGCATCATGGGGAGATATTGGATCTGCCTGGCTCCCTGAATGCCACCTGCGAAGCTGCCAAAGCCTTTGTCAAGATTCATAAGTGGCTTTCGGGGAGTCGGACAGACCTCGAGTCTAGCCATAATCCGCGCCCTCGCTCCACCATTCGCTGACATTGATCGAGGTAGTAATTCCATGACCTTCACGTGCAATGCATGAGCTATTTTCATTGCTGACTTGAGTTGATGATACGTCTTCTGATGTGCATGTATTCATGACCAAGCAGGAACTCAAGGCCGGTATATCAAGGGAAAGAAAGCATCCCCAAGCTTTCAGAACTTTGTCAAGGTACGGAGCAATTGCAAGAGCAAGGGATTGAAGGCCCGGACGGCGTTGCGAGGCTCTGGAGGATAATGTTGGATCTGCCTGGCTCCCTGTATGCCGCCTGCGAAGCTTGCCAAAGGTATTGCCAGGATTCGTAGCTGGCGTTCAGGGAGTCAGGCAAGACAGCAACGATTCTAGCCATAACCTGTCTGCACCCTCCAACATTCGCTGTCATCAATCGAGGTAGCAACTCTCAGTTAATTCCATTACAAAATGCATGAACAGGGACTTCTGCTGAAATTCATTGTTGAATTGGCATGGGGTGCGACACCAACGCTAACGTCCAGCTTCTGATGCGCATTCCTAATCGTACTGAAAGGTCGATCAACTCAAGAGCTCAATCATCCACGAGGCAGCCATTGCTGCCAGGAAATGAAGGTTTTGGAGGACGATGGATCTGCCTGGCTCCCTGCATGCCACCTGCGAAGCCTGCCAAAGGGGTTGTCAGGATTCATAGCTGGCATTCAGGGAGTCAAGCGGACCCGTGATGGTGCAAAACCTCGCCCCATTCTCAAGGACCGAGGGTTTGAATCGACTTCGTTCTGAGGTATACTACGTACCAATTCCACACATTCATTAGTGTATCTACGACTTTGAAGTGCTGGTAGCATCGTCACTACACTTGAGACGTTTCATCTTCTGACGACTGTTCGTGATGATCAGCAGCGTCCCCAAGGAAGTCGATCTGACTTCCGAATTGCAGTTCTGTAGCTCGTGATCAATGTCGGGGGATCCTGTGTACAGAATGGGTGATACAGGATCTGCCTGGCTCCCCGTATGCCACCTGCGAAGCTTGCCAAAGGTTTTGCCAGGATTCATAGCTGGCATTCAGGGAGTCAAGCAGACTTTCTATCTTCGCCACTTCTGTTCCAATCCGATCAAGGATCGTGGGGTACTGCTACAGTAAGGTACTTGGTAAGTATTTGGCCTTTAGAAATTTCTGGTTTCTTTAGTTTAACCTGCAGACAAAGATTAATACTTCACAGATTAACATCATGCAGATGTTGATTTGTCACAGGATACCCCAACGTTTGCAATTGCAAATACGTCCAATTTTTCTATTTGATTGAAATAAGTG
This sequence comes from Neckera pumila, assembly GCA_963969595.1. Classification (NCBI taxonomy): domain Eukaryota; kingdom Viridiplantae; phylum Streptophyta; class Bryopsida; order Hypnales; family Neckeraceae; genus Neckera; species Neckera pumila. The sequence continues at coordinate 6,878,860 of OZ018409.1, forward strand.
AGCCGGTAATTGGTCGGTGTACGTGGTTCTACGTAATGGGCGATTGGAAAGGGATTGGAATGATCCACGCACTATTGCCCATCTTGTCTTGTAGAAGACACTTCGGTGAAGGTGATATTCTCATGTTAATTTGTTTGAACTTGTGCACCACACTGGCAAGCATGAATAGCATGATCACAGTAGTTGTGCACTACTTCCTCAAGTCAGTGGCAGCGTCTGAACCTGTATTACAAGTTGAAGATCAAAGTGATTGCAGGATGGAAAAGAAAATATTCTCAGTCCTGGGATAGATTGAACTGATTGAAACTGATCAGATTGATACAATTGTGCTGTTTGTGAAGGACTGAAGGGCAATTTGGAATCTGATCTTGATTACGAAATGGACGATTCTTCAGTGAAGATGGGCGAAGAGTAAAGCATTTAATTAGAGGACCAGCAACCAGTTCTTGCAATAAGCCAAGACATTCCAGCTAGCTATATACAGTAGTTGCAACCAAGTTAAAACACACACGATTCTGTATGTATAGAGGACGAGTTAACTCACACTTGTAGGAGCTTGTAATTCACACTTATAGGAGTTAATTCAAGGATCAGAGCTCGGCTTACATTGCAGGTAGTAAGAGATAATCGACGAAGCAACAAACAACACAGCAGTAGGGATTGATTGGAACCGCCTGGCTCCCTTTATGCCACCTGCGAAGCTTGTCGAAAGTTTTGTCAGGATTCATAGCTGGCATTGAGGGAGTCAGGCAGACCATTCATCTTGCCAATGCCTGCTGTTGTACATTGTTGTACCTGGAGATTGCTGATTAAAATACAGTAGCAGGTTGATTAGTTTGATTTGCTCAGAAGGATATATTTCTGAAATGGCTTGTGGAATGGATCACAGCCATCAATTTAGAACTGTCTCTGTTGACCAATGAATATAATGGCGGCACTGATGATGCAGCAGTGATTCAGAGAATGCACCGTGGGGATTGCACAGAGATCAATCTCTCATGTCCCTAATCTGTACTGCAGTTCTTCGAGAAGTTACTGCATTCTGTTATACAGTGTTTCTACATGCTTTACGTTGCAATGCAAAGTCTGTGCCATTTCTCAATGAACTGTTAATTTCTTATGAAATAGGCTGGCGCTTCACTGGGGAAATCTTCATCTACATTTCATTAATTTGCAACATTGTGCCTTTCTGTTTGCACTTTGCACTGGTCGATATATGGTTGAGTCCGTGTGCCTACTTGATCACTGGTTCTGTTCACCACTATAGCTAGAGAGAGACTCCGTTGCTATTGGCTTTGTGTGCCATAACTCGAACAATTAGATCAATCTCAACCAGCTGAGAGAATTCGAAATTGGTAAATATCTGTTTTATTTGGCTAAGTTCTGTTTCTGTTATTTATTTCATTCAAATTTCAAAGTGATTGCTGGTAGGCATCGAGATGCAACTTTCTATTAAATTCTGAGCAGATGGAGTTTGGTCGGTTGACAAAATATATCTCTGAAGGAAAAAAAATCCGTGATACCTACGCATCTCAATTAAATTCATTAAAATGGCGCCATTCCGGAACTTTGGCACTTTTACAGTTGAGACTGCCTGTTCTAAAATCTATACCTGTCTTAGACGGTTCAGACCGGCCATTTTGAAATTGATACTTGTCCTAGATGGTCAAAATGGCACGCCGTCAAAATGGCATGCAGAATACCGCCATTTCAACGAATTCTCCATAATTCTACACTAGTGAAAAGAATGAGTGTCTGCCTTCAACAATGAACGTGATTAGCTACTTTAGTGTCATGAAAGACAGATGGTGAATTTATCGTTCCAATTGAACATCTGAAGTCCCAAGGTGGTAAGGCCATTTTCTTGTCCAAAAACATTCAAAACTATCATTTTCAATGCAAACAAAATTTTTTTTAACATTTGTTTCTTTTTTTATCTAAATGGAGGATCTTACATTAGAGTAGTACAAAAATGTTTGAAAGAAATTTCAAAATTTTTGACCTTATCTTTACAATTCACAAATATAAGCATGTAAAATGAAGAAAACAAGTTTTTTAGTTCTAAACTAATTAAATTATAAGGCTTTGAGTTCCTTTAACTTAAATTTTTTGTGCAATAAATTGTGAATGTTAATTTTTATTTTTATGTTGAAGAATTTAGTTGAACATTTGGGGAAAAAATTTACATTTCTTTTTTAATTTCATGCTTTAAATTTATTTTTAAGTCAACAAAAGTACAACTTTACAAGACAGAAGAAAAAATGAAATTGTTGATAGCTCTAAGATAGAGTGAAAGTGTGAAATACACTAAGTCCAGTGGTGAGATTGTTTTAGAAAGAAAAGCAAACTAACTGCAACTTTCTTTTGTGAAAAACTCTTAAAATTGAGTTCATAAATGGATGCAATACATTCTTTTTACAAGAATTTGCTAAGATTGTATGCAAAACAAGAAGCTTTTTAACTTTCACATCACTTATCCAAATGGAAAGAATCAAATCTTTCATCATAGACAAAAATATAATCTATAAGAAATAAATTTAAAAAATTACTTCAAATTTTTGTAGTTTTTGTTTTACTACCTATCCTTACTTGTTTTGCTCCTAAGCACCAATTGAAACAAAGATTATATTCCTCAAATTCTAATAAGTATTTCTATCTTAAAAAAAAATTCAAAAAAACTTGCCAATACCTAAGATCATAGATATGTGCTCAAACCTTCAAGAATCCTTCAAAAGGACACTTGGGACTTTAGGGGTTGACTTTAGGGGTTGACTTCAAAATTAACTTAATTGATCCCGATTTTGCACATGTATTTAAGCTTCATACACAAAAAATAATTAAAATAAATCCTTTTGTAATAAAACAACAAAAATTTTGTATTTTGGACACAAGAGATAGGGTCAAATATCAATATGGGCAATTTCATAAAAATGGCAGTATTCCAAGTGCCACTTTGACAGTGTGCCATTTTCACAATCTAGGACAGATATAGATTTCAGAACATCCATTTTGAACCATCTAAGACAGGTATAGATTTAGAACGGCCGTTCGGAAGTGTTTTCACGCTATTTTAAAAAAATATTGCCATTTTAATGAAATTGCCCATCAATTAAAGTACATACTCTATATGGTAGTCAAATTTGGAATTTTTGTTAAATAATTAATTAAAGTTGCAAAATATAATTTAAAAAATACTTTAAAATAATAACATTTATTTTTCAGAAAGTCTAGTGTTCATTTTAGAAATATTTTTTCCAAAATTTGACTACGTACTCAAAAATACATGTACAATTTGTCAACCATAGCATGCATGGTAGATGTTTGAGTTCCTTAATTGTCTCCCTTTGGAAGGCATAATGCAAACTTTTTGGATGATTGTACGAAACACTTGTACTATTTTTTGTCACACACACACTTTGCGTGCTGATTAGTTTTTTTAGCTATAACTCTTGCATTTTGACTCCAAATAACTCAAGGACCCAAATGATCCAAATGACTCAATGATTCATAAACAAGGTACTTATGACTATTATACACCTTGTCTAATTTTTTTTTTAAATGAAAAAAATGTTTTACTGTTAAATAATAGCCCCCAATATTATGTCACATTTGCTAATTTTGGAAATTTTAGTACTATTTAGTACTTAAAAAAATGAATTTGGAGCTGAAATTATCAAGAAATGGACAAATGGTCTTCTAGTAGACTTATAGCTATGATCCAAAGCAATTCTAAAAGTGCTTTATTTTATGTGGTGTAGAAGTCCACAAAAAGAGCTTCATTCAACTTGCATTTCAAAACATATGAAAGATATTTTTGGTGGTTCATTTGGTAAATGACCATCTCCATATAATTTTTAGAAATGGACATTTTTTGTTTTATTAATTTAATTATTTTTCCTATTCTTAACTAATTTAAACATCATAAATTTTGTTTTTTTGAGTTTTGTCACTTTCCTAGTTTTCCTACTTAGAGAATTTTCCTAGGCTTTTCCTTTGGTAATCACCTTCATCTTAAAGGTGTAAACATTAGCATAATTTTTTAGATATTTAAAAATTATTTTTCTAATTTTAAAGTACTCCAAAAAAAATCATAAATACTACTGCAAAATACAATAAATTGTACAGGTGTTTTGTACAATCACCCTTTTGTGTCTTGAAATCAAAATTTTCTTATAATTGAAATATATAAAAAAGTTGGATTTTTCCTAAATATATCAAATTCATTCAATTATGAAGTCTTTAAAATAATTGTAATGTAGGATAGTTGCAAAAATACTTGCCAGTTTTGGCTCAAAACAGCCAAAGTACTCAAGTACTGTGACTTTTGGAATAATTTTTTTAAATTAAAAAAAAATATGGATATTTGTTAACATTAAAAAAAGTATGTATGTGAAAATTTCAGGCGTAGAAAAATTTATCTTTAAGAGTTATGCATGGTCAAAGAGTGTTGAAAAATGCATGAAAAATAGACACTTTGGGATTTTATTTTTTTTAAAATAGTAAAAAAATTCAAAAAATTTCCCCTCCAAAAGCCATTTTTTCTAATTTGGAGATGCTTCTTCTCAACCATTTTCGTCTCGGGAAAAAAAAATGGTATTCTCTGCAATTGCGTAAAGGTAGTGCACTTTGAGCACGTGTGGAAGGTAGAAAATTTACTATTTTTAGAAAAATCTCTTACATGCTTGTGTAAATTTAGTATAGGTCCTTAAATCCCAATTTTCACCTTTAAATTTGCATTTTTGGGTCAAGAATAGTACTACTCCCATCCCCCCGGTGGCCAAGGTAGACATCCAATTGGGGGCATTTTAAAATAGTAAAAAAATTTGAAAAAATTTGAAAAAATTATTCAATGCTTGAAGCTACTTCATGTACCTTCCATTGAAATTTCATAGAAAATGGACAAAAGATGCAAAAGTTATGAGTAAAAAACTACCTGTTTACGGCCAAGGGGACAAACAAAAGGACAAGTGTTTCTTGCAATGACCTTGCAATTTAGTGTTGAAGTTTGTAGTGAGGTATGTGCTTTTTTAATTTTGAATAAAATGCTTTTCTTTTTTTTTTTAAAAGAAAGTAAAATGGCTTGCATTTTTATTTTTTTAATATTATTTTCTATTCTCTTATGGTTGAACGCATAATATAAAAATATTTTTGAATTTGAAGTTAGTAATGTAATGCTAATATACGACTTTAGTGAATATTAATTAGCTATTGTGTTGAAAAAGTTGTCTTATATAACTTAAGCTTTGTACTAGCTCAATTTGTATCTAGGACTTCTAAATCAATGTTTACCATACACACATGAGCCTATGTTTGTCTAGTAGGTCATTGTTCTCTTTGACTTTCAAAAAAATTACTTTGGTTTTACTATTGCTCACATTATATGCCATGTCTATGGGCGCATGTGGATGGGTAGCTTTTAAATGGATGACTTCAAGTAGGGCAACTTTGGATTTGGGATGACTTCACGTAGGCGACTTCTGATGTGGGGCGGCTTCAATTTTAGGGCTACTTCAAGTAGGGCAACTTTTGTTTGGACAAACACCTTGGAATGCAACTACTTTTGGGCAATCTTTTCAAGGGCAACTTCACTTTTGTGGCTTTTTTGGAATTGGGTGGGATGAAATTAAATTGTTCTAGTTTTTTGGTAGGTTGAAATGCTTGAACTCCTAGGTTTGCATATCCCAAAATTGAATGCACATGTCAACCTTGATGGTACTTTCAAAATAAAACCCTTTTGATATTTGATTTAAAATTTTAAACTGACAAAACCAAGCTTCACAAGTTTGTTTTGTAGTCTATCTTAAGATTTTGAAAATTGAAAGAATTACTCCAATTGCAAGCTCTATATGTTACTTGACAAATTACACAATATTTTGTGAATTTCATTTACATATTTCTAAAAGAAATGTTTTTAAATTATAAATTGGACTTTTCATTGTAATATTCATCTCTAAAATAAAATTCAAATTATTCTCATATATATTTTGTAATTGACATAATCTAATTTTTATTTCGTTTTGAAAACAATAATAATTTGATTCTTTCCTTAGAACTTTGGAAACATGAACATCAATAGAAAATAATTTCTTCCAAAATTTATACATATCAAAATTTTATGTATCATTTACACAAAACAATAAATTTTAATTCATGGTGGCATTTGACTTGAAGGTCATTCCCGAAAGGTATTTTACATGTAAAATTTGAAATATTTAATTGATAAATTTTTGCACTAATTTTCATTTCTATTAGTGCCTCTTCAAAACTATATTCAAATAAATTGGATTTTTTCTTATATTCATTCATTTATTTTTATTTTTTTGTTACAAAATTATAATAATGACTAATTTTCATACAATATTTGAATTATAAAATTACAAATAATCTGTAATATCACATGTGTAAAATATAGCAATGATATTTGTTTTCAATTTTTAAGGTAAAATTTAGATGCAACATCATATTCAACCATTTTGCTATGGATCTAGTTCTTTGGAGGCTAATCCCTCCTATTTGTAACTTTTCATTAGAGGGGATTTGTGGGGTTTTGGAGGGCCGTTTTAGGCCAGTTCCCAAATCTGGCCAGATTTAGTGAATGGCGGTACGGGCGTATAAGGATTTATTTTTTTCAAAAAAAATAAAAAACTATCAAAATATCATTTTAAATTTTTTGTTTTGTTTTTTTTCAAAAAATGATGTGGCAATAGTTGTGCCATGTCAACTAGCTGTTGCAATTGTGTTTCCACAGTCTGGGAATGTAAGGGAACTCGCAACCCTCCAAGACCCCCAAATCCCCTCTAATGCAAATAATTATTTCTAGTATTTGATTTAAACTAAAAAAATAAATCTTGACAAGCTCTATTTTTAATACTGATGCTCTGACATCTACTTCCTTGACAATGGACAGATTGAAACTCAATTTTCATCCTCATTATTGTCGCTTGGATGAAAGTCATTTTGATTTGTGGAGATATTTTATCAAATTGTTGTCCTATCTAATGGTTGGATTTGATGTTATTAAAGTATACTTTTCTAAAATTATAAATGTGGAAGTATGTCAAGTGGTTCACCAAGACAAAATTCCTTTAATTCTAGTTCAAAATTGGATTTGCAAAATGAGATTATAGATTTAATCCGTAAAGTCCCAAGGCCATTTTTCTGTCAAAAATCACTCAAAACTGCTACTTTTGTTGCGTTCATCCAAGAAATTAGAAAAAATAATTTTTTAGAATCTAACCATAGGATCTTGTACTACACTTTTCTCAGATCATATGGTAAAAATCTTGTGATGTTTAACCGTATGGGTTGAAAGATATCAACATTCAAAGTGAAAGAAAGAGTTTTTTTCAATAAGATGCTTTGATTGCCCAAAAAACAAGAAACTCTATAACTTTCACATCACTAATCCAAATGAAATGAATCAAAGCTTCCTACTTAGACAAAAACATAATCTATTAGAAAAAAATTATTAAAAAACTTATTTCAATTTTTTATGGATTTTCTTTGTTGCCCAATCTCCCACATTTTGAGGTTATTGTAGCATAACTTTTGCTCCCAGGCACCAATTGAAATAAAAATTACATTCCCCTAAAGCTAATGAGTTTTCTATCTTATGGAAAAATTTCAGAAAGTTTCACCAGAAATTGAGCTCATAGGAACCTGCCCAAAATCCATTTTCTCCTTCGTAGGGACAATGGGACTTTAGGGGTTAAAGAACACAAAGTTCTCAAAAATCACCATGTCAGGAGAACCTCATCATTTCAAATTCATTCCAACAAGATTTTACTCAAAAATGATACTACTAGAGTAATTTTTGCTTGTAATTGAATTTAAAAAGAATTTTGAAATTTTGCTTTCAAAATAAACAAATAAAAATATTGTTGATAGCATTGGTGAATCTAACTGTATGTATGGAATCTAAAACTCAAAATCTACAATTTTTATTGTTGGTATCAATTCCAAATAGTACTCTATAATGATTTTTCTGAAATCCTGAATTTTAGAAAAGACTTTGGATGTTTAGGGATTAACCTATTTCAAAATCTTGAAAAATGAAAAAATAAAAGAATCACAAATAGCAATTATATGTTAGAATCAAAATTACACAATATTATGTATATTTCGTATGTATTTTTTCTTTCATATGGTTTTTAAATTTAAATTACAAAATTTGGATTCTCATTCTAACCTTCCTTTGTGGTTAAAATTTCAAATTATTCTGAAACATATTATAAATGATATAATTTCATTTTTCATTTTTCATTTTTACTTAAGAAAATCAAAATCATATTATTTTTCATGAATAATTTAAAAAAAAATCAACATCAATAGAAAATACATTCTTTTTACAATTGAAAATATCAAAAAATTTATCATTTACATAAAAGGATAAATGTATCTTTATAGTTGCATTTGGCTTCAAGGTCACTCATAAAGAATGTTTTGGATGTAAAATATAAAATAATTAATTGGAAAATCTTCACATCAATCTCCATTTCTATTTGTGCCTTCTCAAAAAAATTCAAATTCATTAGATTGTTTAGCTATATGTTCTTATTTATTTTTATTTTTTGCTATAAAATTATAATAAGAATAATTTTATATGTAATGTGTATATATAATCCCATTCCATTCCACTTGTTTGGTAAAAAATGATAACACTTGCAATCCTAATCAAACATATATACTTTTCATATTAATAGATAACATGTAATTTTAAAAAATAACATTTATAGTCAAATATAAATATATGATTCAGGCATGTACTAATTTTTTTTAATTAATAGACATATTTCTCCTTGACAAAGTACATATACTTGAAGCTACAACATTTATCAATTCCTAAGAAAAATCCATTGTATTTCATTTTTTACCTAGAGTAATGAGGATCTATGTATTCCATTACTAAGCACAACTATAGAATATGGCTATTGGACTTTTTATTTTCTAAGAAAGGGCCTTGAGTTTGTCTCTTGGCAAGTTTTCCTTTGTCTATGGATCTTTTTCTCTTAACTCCTTGGACTTTACAAGGAAAAATTACATATGCTTGAATCGTATATTTATATTTGATTATAAATGTATAGAAAATCAATCCAATAGATACAAATAGGCACATCCAATGAGTTCAACAACAACCTCTTCAAAGGTAGATATATTTGTTTTATTCTTTTGGAACGTTATCACAATGATTTGCAAATAGGGTTGAAATAGCATAAGGCTTTCATTATAGAAATGCTTTGCATATAATCTATAAATATCCTTAAATATCCTAAATAATCCTAAACCAATTTCCAAATTCCCTTTTCCCAAATCTGTATCCTAAAATTCAGACAATAAACTAGAAACTGCCAAAGCTAGCTTTGATGTAGCATAAAAGACGGAAAATAATTCCAAATGACTTGAAACTTCACTACAATATTAATCAACTATTGAAATACTTGCTTATCAATTTTCATCTAGATCTAAGATACTTTTCAACTTTGTTCCAAAGACATTTTTCCATGATTGACTACTAAACTACTACTTCTATTTCACTTCTTTTCTCCCAATTGCTATTTTGCCTATTACTAATTGAGATTAAGTCTAAATCTCATAGATTTTTTTATAGAATGCTAATTAAAAGTTAAGCCATGTGCTCACCAAATTTCATATTCATATAATAAAAAAACTTTGAGATATGTTCCTTCAAACACTGTTGCCTCAAATTCAATAAATACTAGACATTCTCCACTTGACTACTTCAATGTTTCATAGCTAGTTAACTACTAATTCATAAAAAGTAATGCTCCCAAATTTTTTGTACTAGGATGATTGCAAGAATGACTTATTGATCTTATTCTACTTTGATGGTTTTCAGTCTTTTTTGGAAGTATCATAATATTAGAATTTATTTTAATAAAATAATAAAAATATAGAAAACATATACACCTATAAGAAAGTATAGAAAAATTCTCTAACTAGGAGAACTTGAACAATGCAAAATTGTAAGAAAATACTTTGACATTTTAGTTTGCAAAAAAGAGGAAAAATAATTTCCAAAAAAACAAAAAAATTGGCCATTTGGAAGGACTTCATGGTTAAGAGATTCCACCCTAGAATGAGCTTGAAACCATCTTCAATGTTCAAAAGTACGTGCACAAGGGAGCTTTATTTGTACAAATATAGAGGACTTAAAATATTACGTAGTATATTTTTAGGAACATGCCCTCCTACTTTCAATAGTATAGAACACAATCTGGGGAGTTCTGTGGATTAAACAATATATTTCCTACAAATTTCATCCATCCTTTTTTTTTGAAAATCTGTTCGGAAGTGTGCAGTGAGGTGGCAAAACTTGCCGGTCAATTTCCTAGAACTTCTATTTTATCCAATGGCATTGCTGCCATTGTCCAATTTCAATCGGCAAACTTCCTTTACTATATAAATCTAGCCAATTGAAGACTTATTTGTGTCTTCTTTAAGTTGTTTTTTTCCTTAAAAAAGATTTTTTAGTATATAGCCATATCCTTGGCAGGATTTGAACATAGCATTGCCCCTACCAGTTTAGGGCTAGTGATTCAGCCTTCTAAAAATGCACATATCCAAAAGAGGGTCCATGCATTTTCAGGAGGCTGTTTAGTACAACATGCCTACACAACATTTAGCATTTACAAGAATCAAAGCATGTGCAAAAAATTGAGGAGAAGACATACAATCCACCATTTATAAGAATCAAAGCATGTGGGAAAAGAATGGGGAGGATAGGATATAAGCTACCATGATCAACATCAAAACATGTTGGAGAAAAAAATGGGGAGACTAGGATTCAACCAAACATGATCAACATCACAACATGTAGGAAAAAAATGGGGAGAGTAGGATACAACCAAGCATGATCAACATCAAAACATGTGAGAAAAAAAATGGGGAGAGTAGGATGCAACCAAGCACAAGCTGTCAAGACAGTTCAAGGCCAAATAAAGAAGATGAATTACTCTCAGATGGACCTGTGGCTGAATTAGACAAATAAGTAGTTGGGTTAGCATAAAGAAACTCGTATTTTGTTTCATGCTTCCACATCGGTTTGTGAGAGATTGTGCTTTACAATGCTTAAAGAGTGAGGCAAAAAACTTTGCAATCAATGACTTTTTATAGGGGGACAATGTGAGCTGCATGAGGATAACACCTTGAGAGCAAAAAATACATTGTCTCCTCAATTGACACCCTACAGTCCTACAGTGATTTGATCACTATAAAAGTTGTAAACTGAACCTCAATAACGTAGTGAAATCACATAGGACTAGATTATTGCAGTGGAATCGCATAGGACCAAATAGTGCTGCAAATCGCAAACGAACTCACCAATTTACACAAACTTGCCAACTCACACAAACTTGTGCAATGTAGGGAGCGAGGAAGTGCACAATTGCACCTTTAGAGTGCCTTCAAAGTTTAGAGAGAAAAAACTCTTGAAAATTGCAAGCTCATCGTGGAGATGTGATCATGTGACATAAAATTACAACTCACAACGAGGCGGAAATGCGGACTGAGTCTGCTGTTTGCATTCTGCGAGGCTGCGACGATGTGAAAGTGTGAACCAGCGGAAATACAAAACTACGGAACTGCGGAGTGCGGAAGTGATACAACAAGGCTATGAGGCAGCTCAGGAAGACCCTAAACCCTGAATCCTACGATTCAGATGAACTGGGCCGTGTAGGATTGACGGCTCCAAAGCTTGCACCGCACCCTAAAAAATTTAATTCTAAACCCAAGTACCCATTACCCAACGATAAAAGACAGACATTACTCCCACCGTGACATAGTCCCACGATATTTATTGTGTTATTCCTTCTACAAAGTACAAAGTTACAAACTTACAGTACTACAGTATACAAACACACAACTTTCTAGGAAATTTTTATTATTATGCATGAAAAAATCTGTGCATAGTAACAAATTTTTTTTAGAAAGTATAAGATTGGTCAGCTGCCCACATACAAAAAATATTTCTAATAGGTAATTTTCTTACATACTTTAAGGGTGGACGATAAAATGCCTAGACATAATTTTTCTAACCGGCCCATTTCCTAAACTTTTTTTTTTTCATCTGGAACCTTAGCCTAGACTATAGTACTCAAACCTCCTAAAATTCAAAATGTGACAAATTAGCAAAATTGATTTTTAAATATAAAAATTATTTTTAAATTTCTAAAAATAAAGAATATTGTTACATTCAAAACAACCATCTCTAGTAAAGATTTCATCTCTAATGAAGGTAAGCTACATCACTCTCTTTGTAACAAATATTTGATATCAGTGTTTTTTGCAAGGACCTGCTAGTAGTGTATCTTGTCAAAACAAACCCTCAAAGTCTCAATTCGAATGGAAATACCAATAATATACAATAGCCAAAAAACTCAATGTCAAAAACTATCTTATTCATAAGTAATAGAAGTCACCTACAATAGTTTGTACAAAATGCTGTCTTCACCTTCAATACTCACCAAAATTTGCCCACACCATCCTAAGGTCAAAAAAGCTCAATGGGCAACAAGCTAACCTTTAAGTACTCTCAAATAAATCCTAACTCTTGGTGGCTAGCCGTTGCCTAAGTCTAACTTCTCACTAATCCTACTTACTAACTCATTCATCCAACTAACCACCAATTCAAAGCCAAGTTACCAACTAGAACAAGGATAATACTAACACCATGTAAATAACACCTACAACTACCCTTGAACTCAAACAAAGAGAATTGTCAATTTTAAATAGTAAACAATCCACATCATGACAATGCATAAATTCTCCTCTTATCTTCTTCTGGTAGAGCTTGGCTCATGATTTGATGAACATCACATATTTGCAGTATTAAACCATTTAGCTTGAACATGTCTTCCAAACAACTGCCATTCCGCCAAAGAGTGTATGACTCCGGAGTCTTGGAGTGGATGGACTAGATCTTAATGACACCAAAATGATTGAGTGGGCACACAAAAATCTTTGTGGACTATTGTATCAATATTTTTTGCATAGCATTCTCCTTTTGGGGATTTTTCCCCGCAAAAATAGCATATAAAGGAACTCTAAGCATTCCTTCAATGCAAAGCTTTCAGCACTTTTCATGCCTCCTTCCATATTCAATGTTGACATAGCATTCATTGTCACCTTGGATATATCCATGCTACGGCAGACCCACCATCTTTGTGTAGTGCAACTATGATGGCATCATTTTAGCACCCCATACTCCAAATTTGGCCCTTCAAATGTTTCTTTACTCCCTTGTGCTTTACTCCCCTCCATTGGAATTTGAAGTTTCTCCAACCGGAACCCAAAGTCATCGAACTCATTTGAGGAGTGGCTTTGGATACAAGTATTTTGAAGATGTTTGGAGCCTTAAAATACCATAATATTTTAGAGGTTATATAGAAGAAGAGAAAAAGAATATAAGCAAATTTTCCTACTTAGTTTGGATGTTTACATTTTGAATTATTTTGAATTTTGAATTTTGAATAATTACAAAATTTTGAAGTAAGAAGTAAAAATATAGAGCTAAAAATAAATTTCAATTTCCTATGTTATATAAAAAAAATGTATATAAAATGGAAATTAATAAAAAAATTAGTTCTCTATAGTTCATTTATTTTGAATATAGATGCAAAATGTTCATTATTTGTATTCTTAATAAATATTTGAGTTACAAAAACAAATCATTTTTTAGTTCATTTTCCAACCTAGTGTAGAAGTCATTTCATAATTCATATATAATTTGAGTTGGAAAACTTTGGCAATAAAAATCTATAGTAATAATCAAACAAAGCTCAAAACTACGAGTTGAAATAAGAGTTCATTAATATATAAATTGGGAATCAAAAAATCAGTTGAAAACAAATGGTTTGTTATGGATACATTAAATGACTTCTCTAAGTTGTTGTTAAAAAGTATTACATTTGAAATGTAGTGATTTCTTGAGGTACTTTTTGATTACTTTATATACCATCAAAAATTGGAAAATATGAAAAACAGTTCTTAGAAGCAACTAAAATAAAAAACATAGAAAATCTCATTTTTAATGCCCTAAATTATTTTTTATTTGATGTATTAAGTTTGATACAGAGTATAAAATAGAAGAAATTGCATTTGAACACATTAGAGAAAAAGTCAGCCCTCCGGACCCCTTTAGTACCCTGAAATTTTGTTTATCGGGATTGAAAAATTACTTTTCTCTTATTTTTGTGCAGCTGAAACTGCAATGACAGTGGCGCAAGAACCCAAATTTGCGAATTCTTAATAAAAAATAGATAGATAAATAAATAAATAATAATATTAAAATAATATAAAAAACAAAATAAAATAAAAAATAAAACAAAACAAAATTTGCGAATTTCAATTGCTTTGGCGAACAGTCATATACTCTAACTGCTCACTGGGGGTATTTTTCTAGGTTGACAAGCCAAGCTTGAAATAGCTTTTAAAGTCACAGTACAAAAATTGGGTTTGACCAATTATGTCATAAATGTGAACTTTTTAATTTGTGATAGTACTTTTTCAATACTTTTATATTGAAAATAATAATTAAATCACTTTACCTTGCTTGCACCCATTACAATATCAATGATGGAGAAGTGCACCGGTCAGGAATTGTAGGCTAATGGAACACTATGATTGGAAGAAATTTTGTACTTCACTAGATTGGGTTACACTATAGCCAAGTCTTGTCATGAGGAGAATTGACATTGTTTCCTATGTAGTAGCACTTTTTGTAAGGAGAATTCATTAGGGGTCAAATTTCTTAGATATCTCTCCAGGCCACTTGCGGCTGGGATCTTGTACTTTTATCCTTGTAGTAAAAGTTATATTTTGTTTTATTTAAAAAAATAATTCTTAGATATATATTAAATCAATAGTGAAACAATGACCTTTGTTAGATTTTGACCCAATGTAACATAGTTGCGGACACTGATAAGTGTCCGATGGATGATGAGAATCCTTCCATGTAAGGTAAAAGTGCAGATGTTCATGTTTATAATTTTGTGCAAAAAAAGAAGGTCTTGAACATTAGTTTGACCTCCAATGAATTTTTTTTAAGTAGATGATTTACACTATATAATTGAAAAGGATGATTTTCATAGTGACTAGTTTTAGTAGTCAATCCTTATAAGGTTGAATATATTTGGTTAAGAAGCATTGTATGACAAAATGAAATAATAAAGGGTCGTTGCAAGAAACACTTGTCCTTTTTTTGTCCCCTTGGCCTAGGACAGGTAGTTTTTTGCTTATAACTTTTGTGTCTTATGTCCATTTCCTATGAAATTTGAAATGAAGATAGGTGTAGTAGTTCTAAAATCCAAATATTTTTTTCAAATTTTTCAAATTATTTTATTATTTTTAAACCGCCCTTGATTGGATGTCTACCTTGGCCATTTTGAAGGTTTTTTGTACTATTTCCGATCCAAAAATGCAAATTTGAAGGTGAAAATTGGAAGAAAAGAAGTTATGGGCAGTTTCATTAAAATGGCGGTATTCCAAGTGCCACTTTGACGGTGTGCCATTTTCACCATGTAGGACAAGTATACATTTTAGAATGACCATTTTGAACCATCTAAGACAAATATAGATTTAGAACTGCCGTTCTGAATTGTTTTCATGCCATTTTAAAAAAATATCGCCATTTTAATGAAATTGTCCATAGTTCTACTAAAGTTACACAAGTCTATAAAGAGCTTTTTCAAAAATAGTAAAATGTCCACCTTCCAAATGTGTCCAAAGTGTACTACCTTCATGTATATGTAGAGAATACAATCTTTTTTTCACGAAGATGAAAATTATTGGGAAGAATCATCTTCAAGCTAGAAAAACGGATTTTTTTGGAGCTTTTTTTAAAATTCTTTTAGTATTTTCTAAAAATAAAATCCCAAAGTGTCTATTCTCTTGCGTTTTTTAACACTTTTTGACCATGCATAACTTTTAGAGATAAATTTTTCTAGGTCTAAAATTTTCACATACATACTTTTTTGAATGTTTAGAAATGATCTATATTTTATTTTATTTTTAAGTTTTTATTCCAAAAGTCACAGTACTCAAGTACTATAGCCGTTTTGAGCCAAAACTATTTCTTGCAACTACCCTGAGCAATTGTTTCAATTTTAGAAAGACAATCATACAATATTGATTTGTGCATTGTTCTATAGTTAATAGTTTTTGTTTTGTTTTTGAGTAATTAAATAGGTTGTTGTTATTGTAGCATTTAACTCCTGCCTATCTCACATAGGCCCCTATTACCCCTTTTGTTGTCCTTTGGATTCTATTTTGGGATATATTGCTTCTAACTTTACAACCATGTAACATTTTTTTGAGAACATTTTATCTCTGCAAAGCTTGTTGAACTACATATCTATAAAAAAATTCAAAAAATCACACCTAAAATTGACAGTATAGGTACCTATTTGAATTCCATTCCTAAACTTTATTTTGTCCCTTCAATCGAGGAGTCAAGGGGCCAATCAAACTTTAAGGATCAAAAGTAGGTAATTGTGATTCAAAATATGATAGAATGGGTGATTGCAAGAAACACTTCACATCTCTGGCTCAAAATGTAGTTTTTGGCCATAGAACTAGCAGTACTATGTAGTACTATGTTTCTGCAACGTCTCTGCAAATCTCAATTGTCGATTCAAGGCGTTTGCAGATCTCAACCGTTGATTCAATACTATATAGTACTATGCAGTATTATAGACTGCTGCAAAGTACTACAAAAGCCACTGGAAGCAGGAAATAGCAGAAAAGAGGTCTGTGCACCTTTTTATTTTTAATAATTAAAAAAAAAATTAAAAAAATTAAAAAAAAAAAATCTATTTTGCTACAAAAGATTGCGCTCAAATTGCACCAAAAAATTAATGTAGGAAATTTT
The DNA here is from genome assembly GCA_963969595.1 of Neckera pumila. Classification (NCBI taxonomy): domain Eukaryota; kingdom Viridiplantae; phylum Streptophyta; class Bryopsida; order Hypnales; family Neckeraceae; genus Neckera; species Neckera pumila. The sequence continues at coordinate 6,895,745 of OZ018409.1, forward strand.
TTCCCTCTTCGTAATCTGTGCACAAAGAAAGGTCACTTTGATCCCATGTGGACAACTGATATGTTACTATTTTCATAAGAAAATCATTGTCAATCCTTATAATGTTAGTAAACCTTCAACATGTCCAATTTGTTACTTCAAATTTGCATTTTTGGGTCAAAAATAGCACTAAAAACCACCAAAATGGTCAAAGTAGACACCCAATCAGGGGCAATTTAAAAATAGTAAACTATTTTTAAATTTTTTTTAAAAATTACTTAATGTTTGCAACTACTATATGTACCTTTTTTCTAAATTTCATGCCAAATGGACAAACGATGCAAAAGTTATGAGCAAAAACTACCCGTCCAAGGGCAAGGGGACAAAAAATAGGACAAGTGTTTCTTGCAATCACCCAAATGAAGATTTCAAAATCATAGTGGAAAAGGCTATTAGATGTGTTGCAATTAGGACATTCAACAAATCTTAATGCGAGACAATCCATAAAAATTTTGTGCCAAAATTTGTGACATTCTAGACAATGCTCTATCTCATGCTCAATATATTACAACATATGTAAATTTATGATTTTATGTTAAGCTACACATCCTGAAATGTGCCAAAGTAGTGGAATATTGCCAATTTAATGAAATTAGCATTACCTTAAGTAATTGTAGGAATGCCAAAGTGATTGAAGGGTCAAAGTGAGGTATTAGGAGCCACTAAGGACATGGATGAGGGTCCTTTTGGAGTTCCTTTTGAAACTATAATAGAATGTTCTACTCAAAAACTATATCAATTTCATCAAAATTAGTTCTAAAAATTATTCAAAGTTATCAATGATGACAACTTCTACTTAAAATATCATCACTTTCAATGAAAAAGTTTTTAAGTCATCTAATTTAAAATTCAACAAAGGAGAAAAAAGCATTGGTTACATGAGTTTTTTTGTGCTTAATTAAGATGAAATGATCTTGGGTATGCAACTCCCATATTATATGGCCCTGATTATAATCACTTATAATGCATTTTAGTCTAATCTCAAAGGACATAATTTGTTTTAATGTAGAAAATTCTTGTAGCCCTTTTAATAAGGAATCCAAAAATGTGATTATATAAATGAAATGAATATTTTTGAGGACAATAATAGCATTAAAAACCTAATTATATGAGTTTTTTTAATAAATGTATCATAGGACAAGGTATCCAACTTTTGGGGCTTTTTAATAAAATTTTATTTATAATTGAAGGGAAGTTTTTGTAAGATTTTTTAAAAACTATGCATAGGTCTTGTAGTTCTTTATATATATTGTGAGTTTTTTTTCTAATATGTATAGAACCCAACATTTTCTACATTTAGTTCTTTTTTAATTTGGTTTTAGTTTTTTTTTAATTTGGTCTTCAGCCAACTTTTTGGTCTTTTTAATTTGATATAATTTTTACAAAAGCCATCCTCTAAGCCTTTTTAATGCCGATGACCCCCACATATAATATGAGAGTTGCATACCCGGGGAAATGATACATTATAAACTATGTAATAGTAAAACATGACACTATAATATTTGTGAAACATGAAGTATGCTTATTTTGGAGAAATCTAAAAAATTTGAGCTACACAATCAATAATGGTAAAAAAAAAGCATTAGCTAACCATAAATTAGTAACACAAAATATTTAAGCATTGAATCAATGTCAATGAAAGAATATCATCTATCCACCAGAAACTGAGCCACCGGAAACTCTACCCTGACTGTTGAACAGAGCTTCTGGCCTAATACTACTCTGGTTCACATGTCCTCGTGGAGTAAAATCAATGCTAACAAAATGAATTGAATCTGTTTCAGCTCTCACTAGAACTTCCTATGTCGATCTAGCAGGCTTCGGAAGCAGACAGACTCGCTCCTCTATTTCACCGGCCCAGACTTCTTCAACTACAAGACAGTCGGCGTTTTCCTTCACCATCAGAGCACGTACTCAGGTAGCACACTTGCCTATAATTAATATCTTCTACCCCACACTAATTGAACAAGTCATGTGAACGCCGAGCTTGGCATCTTTCACAAAAAAGAACTGATATTCCCGGGAGCTCACTATTCCTAGCACCAAGCAAAGCCAATACTACAGTGAAACGGGCGAAGTCGACTCGAACTGATAGATCGACACCATCGACCCCGTCCGATTTCGACTAGTAGCAGCAGTCGATCGATCGCAACTCCCAAGGCCAATCAGTAACTTTTTGAATTATTTGCTAATCAGCAGACTTGCATGCGGATTAGGGAGGGTCGCCTCAATAGGGGTTCAGAGTGGAGCACTTATTGCGAATCTCGCCCTGGGTGCCGGTCAGAGGCTTGATTTCACTCAGCTTCTGGTACGCCACCGTGAACGTCTTCTTCCAGGCGTTGGCGTCCGCGGCGTACAGCTTCACGTAGGGCAAGGTGCGAGGGTCCCAGATGAGGTTGTCGTCGACCTTCATGACGCCCTGTCGTTTCAGCAAGATGATGAAGTAGTGGTTGTCGAAGGTGAGCGGGGACTCCGGGTCGTTGCGGATGTACGTGAAGTGTGTGCTGGTCGGGTGCACGGGGCAGCGCGTCTTCAGTGTTTTGGCGAACTTGGCGCTCAGCTTGGGGTCGAACGAGGGGTAGATTCGCTGCCAGAAGCTCACGCAGTGAGCTCGGCCCACCGTGTGTCCACCTGGGTGCAACAATATCCAATAGGCTCATACACTAGTGACATTGGAATGAAAATTGCAACGTTAAGCGCTAAGCGCTCCGAAGTCCATATTCTGGAGTGCTTCTGAGACAATGTTGTTCGCATATAATTCCTCATTCATCCAAAGTAAGTCTTAAACCTTTAAAAATCAACCTTTACTCTACGACCAATCTGATGGTATTGAGGCACATTATATAAAATTTTATACAAAGATATTGATATTACTTAGCTAGCAAAAATGTGCAAACTTTCGAAAAAGGATTTGGGCGTTAAAGGGTTAAAGACAGAACTCTAAATACTGACATAGATGATAGATCCCAAGTGACATGACGGTCAATATGATTCTTTTCTCCATGAGCAGGGCGTGATCGAATCCAATGAGCCTGATCGCTCGGGAGATGGAACCAGTGAGATTATTAGTATTAATGGTGCCAGAACTGTGACGTTCAAGTGTGCAGAAGCTCTGAACTTAAATGAAACTAGGACTGTGAAGGGCCCAAAGCTCTAAAAACTAAATTTCCCGGCTCTAGGGCTGAAAGAGATCTGAGATTTCAATCAGGCTACTGAAACTGAGCCAATTTTCACTGGAATCCGCCATTTTAACGAATTAATATGAGTTTTTCACTTGCTTGTAAACTTGGAAATTGGTTAACAGTCACTTACCCATAAGAGCAACAGCCTCTGCGGTGTTGATGCCAATGCTCTTGAAGAATCCCAACAGCTCATCCACAGTGGCATAAGGGAGGGGAAGCTTGTCTGCGGAAGATTGCAAGCTGATGCGGCTGTCCCTTCGCCCAGTCTTGACCTTGATGTAGGGTCCTCCCATCTGCAAGATTCGATCAACACAATTAGTTTAATTAGTTATATGAAATATAAGGAAGGCTTCGAAGTTTCTGAACGTATTCATCTAAGCAGCGTCTATTAATATTTTTTTTATTAGAGGACGTACCACATTGACAGCAGCAGCTCCGGCCACAGCCAACACATCAGCACAAGACACAACACGTTTGGGACAGGCAGCATCCACCGCAATCTTGATGTCATTGATGTACTTGCTGTTCCTCATGCCCACTTGGGTCACCGAGTCCTTCTCAGATGTGTTGCTCGGGAAGTTGGTCGACACCAGCAGGAAGGACGCATCAGCGCCCTGAATGGTCACAAACATCACACGTCAGAAAATAATCAAAGCCTTATATTCTCTATAACGGTAGACTTTAGTGAATTTGTCACTTTTTCTTTCAATGGCCAACTCAAAGCTCAGATCTACACCAGTCCTGCACAGGAAGACCGGGGAGGCGTTACCCTCCCCGGTGTTTATTTCCACAGTGCAGCTTCACCCCCCCTTGACTTTCTTTAAACGGAAAGTCAAGGGGGGGTGAAGCTGCACTGCGGAAATAAATACCGGGGAGGGTAACGCCTCCCCGTTCTCCCTGTGCTGGTCTATAAAGCTCTGAGCGCTGAAACGTCACAATTTTGGTGCAGCTCCGAAACGCGCCATTTTCAAGAATACTAGCGTTCAATCACATTAAGAAATTTAAGTAACTACCACCCTAAGAAGTTTTGATTTTGATCAAGCGGGTATATGGAAAGTGGTGACAGAAAAGGAGATGATGCAGATTGAGTGTCCTTACGTTGAAGAAATCGTGGAAAGCCCAACGGACCATCGAAATGGCGGTGTTGTTCACAGGAGAGTGAAACAGCTTCGACACATACTTGTAAACTTCCGCCTCCATTTGAGGACAACTCTTGGAGTAAAAATTCTCCACGAGAAGGCTGTTAGCTTCTGCCACGTTGACAGATCTCATTGCCCAAACCAGGACCACAAGAGACACCAGAGCTCCAACACGGGATGCCATTTTCAGTTTTCTGAGTAGCACCAAGATCATACACTGTGTAAGAAGAAGGAAAAATCAAAACAGGGGTGAGAGTGCCGATCAAATCACATCTCAGTTATTCTTCTTCCTAGTCAAAGTATCAAACGTACTGCTAGTACTGTACTGAGCTCACAGCTACCGAGAGATGCAACAACTAGTGCCATCCTTTACTAGAATTATGACATTTGTGACTGGAAATATCAAAATAAGCGCTAACTCACGATGGATGAAAGCGCTGGAGGGGAAGTAGTACGCTTGCTAGATATGATCAGACTACTGATCGACTGTGCAGGCTCTGCAAGCAATGGCTTTCACAATGGAAACCCGTTTCATATATAGCTAGGGGGTCCGGAGCCATGGGAGCAAAACTTGCAACCGTGTGCAGATTTCAGGGATTCGAACTGCCATTGGCCATTGCAACAGTCAACTACAGTGGTCAACCTCCAAATTATCAACCAATTCTATATCCGGGATGGAATCTCCTATTTCCTTGGTATCGGCACGTGCTGGCCATAGTTTAACAGCATCGACGGAGCCAACTTCCCGAATTCAGTGTATTTAAGCTTCACGAACTCACCGACCCAATTTTTGTTAAAATGGCGGATTTCAATGAAATTGACGAAGCTTCAGACAAGAGTTCCCTGAAAACTCAGCTATCTACACAAATCCTTGTTTCGGCAGTAAAAAGACACGATTTCGGAGCTTTGAAATACGTCATTTTAACGAATGTCACCATCGTACTGCTCTTGATATGAACGTTCTCTGAAGTGAGGTCATTTATGTCAAAGCAATGTCACATTACAATCTACACTGGGAATGGATGAAAAGTACTGAAAACCTCATAGTTGTGAATAAGATAGGTTTCAATGAAACTAATTGACAAATGTTCTTCACTTGACTAAAACCTTAATCTAAACAAGCCTTGAATCAATGTTTCATATTTTCAAAACCTCTTGATTCCTCCGAAGCACATCGCTAAACTAAATTTAGATGCATTGTAATAGATTGCACTTGTGCTGAAATCTTATTCAACTGTGGAATGGAATGTATTTTTTGAGTGCACTGATGGCAATGTTCTGAGTCTGAAACTGCCTATCATTACTAGGTTTTGGTTAATTAATTTTGATTAATAATGCCTAATGTATTTCCTTGCATGCTGATCATTTACGTCATTTTCTCTTACGGAGTGAAGAAATAAGAGTAGTCTTCAATCGGTGCTCTTTACGATTCAAAAAAAGGACTTATGAGTGTTGAAACTTTCTGCAGCAAGGGAAAAGAGATCACATCCATGTTCATATTCGTTACATTAGAGTAACTTCACAAAATTGGTGCATCCGAATTCTGAAAAGAGGGCTCTTACTCGGACCCAAGCAATTTCAGACACCCATCTAGCATTGGATCAGTTTAAGACATTCATCTAAACTCTCATACCGATATCTGTATTTGATTTTAGATATATAATCTAAATATACTAGATTTTAGAGCTCCAGCGTTTCAAAAAGCCTCTCAACTAGGAACAGAAGCGGATTTAGGCCACTTACTCATCTGAAATCTGAGATGACATTGAAATCTCCTACATATATTCTGCCTAGATTTTAGACCACAAAGGTTTCAAAACCCATATGAACATTTGAAAGTCCTTATTTTCACCTGGCACATTTTGGCATAACCGAATACAGGATGCGGTTATGAGGCTATCCTGTGCTCCAGTCATACAAGACCTCTTAACTTTTTATAATTCTCCAGACAACGGTTTCGTAAAAAATTATACACTGAATCAGTTATACGTTTTTATCAATGACGTTACAGATTAAAACAACCTAAGTAAATTTTTTTATTTCTTTGAAACGAATCTTGGCAAAGGTACCTGGTTACATTGCTAGTGAAAGACAGAAGATGAAATGCGGTATTTTGGGCGAAATCGCAGAACCCCAGGTCGAGGACATGGTTAATTTTCTTTAAGCTCCATGGATCCTTCCACCTGTACCCAAACCCGGGGATCGGCGTAGCACATGCAGTGTTGGACCAAAAATTAGAGGAGCTCCGTAGAAGGTGGCTAACCAAATCACTGGTGATCTGGCTCCAAATCTTTCTGAAATCCTTCCATGAAACCCAAAATAAGCCTTCAATTGACCGTTTATGGATTGATCGATGCTCGTTACGCTCGTAAATCTTCCATGATGGAAAAGAGACAGAAGGTGCTGAAATGCAGGATTCTTCTTTGACCAATTACAGATACACTGTTCAATGCTTGCTTTTGAGGACACCTCATAACCTGCATTCCTTGCCGCCTTGGTACAGACCATGGCTGCAACTGTGCAATTGATTATTTTATGGGTGAACTTGTAGAAATACCCTAATTCATGCTCGGAGTTTCCCTTTCAACTGGAACCTTTTCGGAAAGCCCAGCATGGAATCTTTATGACTTGCGGATGACTCGGAATGAAAATTAGGTCAAATCAAGACTTCTATCATTATTCGTATCTAGACAGATGTGCCACTGTTCATTTGGCTTTCAAGGGATCTAAATCAGCCTGTAACCTGCAGTCCTGCACACGAGTGAGGGCAGTTTCGGTATCCCGGAACTCCCCAAGCTTTCAGCTGAAACTTTTTATTGTTTAATTCATTTAAATTGAATGATCAGTAGCCTTTAATGAAGGTAGAAGAAAAAACAAACTTAAGGAGATCAATCCGGATCCCAGACAAGCCTGGGTCATTCAGCTGAAATTGATCAAGAGAATATTGCGTTCTTCTTGCATTGCAGATCTCTTAGTATCATTGTTATTATAATCTGCGTTGGTTACATCTACTTGATTTGAAGAGTTTTTGAGGATCTGCTCTCCAAGCGTTAGTGATTACGATCGATTGTGTGATTGTGTCTGTCAAACGTCAAAATTTATTTGGTCACTGAAGTCCAGAGTCCAGATGTGCAAGGAAGTTCTTTCAGTCTTCACAACCAAGCTCCAGAATTGAGTAATTTAGGAGAAAAATCCGAATGAAGCAGCTATGATTTTAGATGATCGGATGGAGGAGCAAAATAATCTCCTCGAAGCTCAGCATAAGAAAAAATCCAACATCAATACCCGTTAGAGTGGTGAATGTCACGACTTCGCACTATTCAGAGAGCCTGAAATGGAAATCTATACCAGTCCTAGTTTTTGAGCTGTGTGAAGATGAATTTCACAATTTTGGGGCCCAGAATCGCACCAGTTTAACAAAATTGACAATGAACACAAAGTGGGGAGTGGATATGGCTTACAATGCAACCCCTCTTGTTTAATTGCTGACTGGTCATTCTAATTCTTCCTTGTGATGACAATATGTTTAACAGGACCTGTGATGTACGGGCTCAGAAGTTTCTCAAAATTCACCCTAAAATGACTCAAGCAAGCTAGCCCCTCTTGTACTTCAATTGCCTTCGACATTCAACCAAACTGCCCAGGACCAAGAAAGGCAAATTTCGTTAAAATGGCGGTATTCCCAGTGCCATATTTTCCTTGTGCCATATTCCCCGTGCCATTTTTTCAGACCGCCCGTTCTGAACATCTAGAACAGGTATAGATTCCAAACATCTAAGATAGTTGTAGATTCAAATATCTAGGAAATATATAGATTTCAGACTGACCGTTCTAAAAAAACTAGGACTAATATAGATGTTAGATATCTAGGACTAGCATAGATTTTTAGAATGTACTCCGAATGTAGATTTCAGAACAGCCGTCCTGAACTGAATAACGTGCCATTGTAATGGAATACCGTCATTTTAACGAAATTTGCCATAAGAGTAGATCAAATTACAGCGTTTTTGTTTGAATTGTTTCGTTAGCTAGCATACGAGCTTCAAACATGGGTATTCGTTTTAACTACCATAGATCAATCAAAGGTCGTATAGTGATGGCCGTAGAAGTTAACTGGAGTGTTTCACATCGCCAAAATTGTGGCAGTTAAGTGCACAGAGCTCTTAAAACTATCATGGGTACAGACCTGGGGTTTTAGATTACCATCTGGAAAAGAATAAATTCTTGAAATTTTGTCATATTAGAAATTATAATATTAGATCTTCAATATCCCATAGAATTGGCGTGATCTGGATGCCAAAATTAGCATTCATCTGCTCAAAACTCAAACTAGGATTGCAAAAGATTTACATTTCAGGCTGAGTGCCCTGAAAAGTGCCAGTCATGGAAATTCGCCAATTAAATGAAATTGATGTTGTAGAAAGCAAAATGTGGTCATAATAGTTAAACTGAAGTGTTTAAAGCACCTAAGTTGTGGCTTTTCAATTGCACAGAGCTCTAAAATCTCAGAGTGCTAGACTACAGGTCAAAGTCTGCAGACGGGCGCCTAGAAATGCTCCAAGCTTTGGAAATTTCGCCATGTGACGATCAGAATGGTGCCTTGCAGACGAATACACTGGGTCCGTCATGCTCTGTCACGCTGACGATGATCAACTCCGCCATTATAAGTGCACGTGCATGATGGAGAGAAGGATTAGGTGTTGCATATTTGGATGGTCAACAATATCTATGGTTGACTTGTATATAATGTGTGAACAGGGGATAGCTAAATGTGCCTATCAAGAATATACTCCGTATCAATCGTCCGGCGCCGTTCATTGTCTCCTTGATGCCATGATATGAAATTAGAGACCCCAGGTCTGGAGTTCATAAAAGAATTGCCATACCTCTCTGTTGAGAGGAATTACAATCCATAATATCAAACAAATATATTAAGCTCATATCTTATGATTGCTTTCACATTAATCTGTGACATCTTGATATCAGCCTCTCGTATACTAAAGTCGCTACCCTAGATTCCCACGATGTTTGTGTAAATAAGTTTCGAGGATGTTTCTGAGTTAATTATATTACAAACTCTTCCCTAAACATTCTCAGAAGTCATGCAGTGTACTCATCGAATTGCAGTCAATGGGTGATAGATTTATTTCAGGTGGTGCACGTTGCGTAGTCTTCACGATATCAGAGTCGAAGAGATTGTCGAGTTCAGGCTTGTAACTCCTCGAGTACCATAAATCAATTCAAATGGTGCCAAGGTAGAGCTGCTTTCAGATATGTCACTGTATAGCGAGGTGCCTGTCTAGCTAGTCTTTCATTAGTCTACTGTTTCTTTCTCATTTCCGCCGTCCTGAGCTAGCAAAAGTGGTTCCACAGCTTGGCGCCTCTTGAATAGATTGAGTTCATCTCAACTCCTGTTGCAACAGTTATGGTCAAATTCACTAAAATGGCGTATTTCATCGTTTCAAAATTGTGACAGTCTAGTGCTCAGACTTCTAGACACTAGGACCCTTATTAGATTTGAGGCTCCCAAACGAGCACCTGGAAAGTGCTAATTTCCTGCCATTTCAACGAATTTAACGCCTTAGTTCAATAAAATAGCGTTCGTGAACGTCTCGTTAGTGCCTCCGAGATGTTCTCCATGGCCGGCATGGCTGAGCATCCCCCTGCAAGTGCAACCCTGCCAGTCACACAACCCGAAGTCCACAACTCGCAAGCTGGTGCTGCTTCACCAACTGTGCCCACCATAGACACCAACAGAAGACACAACTTCAATCATGAATCAGCTCCCCAACCTCGTGCTGTCACGCAGAGCGCGCCATTAGCGATGCTACAAGCAGTCCAATATACCAACGCAACAGAGCAAATGTTACTCGGGAAGCTCCAGGGACGAAACCAACCCTCGACGAGGGAGCTTTCCACTTGGTGTAAGAAACACCTCCACTCCACGTTCCTTCACATAACCTGTCTCGGTCTTGGTACTTCGAGGTCGCATTCTCTTCCCGAGATGGCAAGGAGGACACACCCCGACGCTGTGGCTTCTTCCTTGGGGACATCGAAGTTGTGTTTTCCCCCTGGCAGCCCTCGTTTGAGCCCGAGGATCCTACCTGCGTGAATGCGTTTGCAGATGCCATCTGGGTGCAATCCTCGGGCCTGAACTCGTTGTTGCGAACCAAGGAGTGTTTGACTGAGATTGGGAAGCACATTGGCGTGGTGTTGATGGTGGAGGAAGATGAAATCAACCGAGCTCAGACCGCAGGTTTACGAGTGCGAGTATTGGTATCCGCGGAGGATCTGAATGCTTTGCCTACAAGGATTGAGCTTCCGCAGATTGGAAACTGCAGTGGGAAGACGTGTAAGGTGGTATACTCTGGACTCCCTGAGAGGTGCAACGCGTGTGTCACATAGGCACATTCATCACAGAAGTGCCCTCTGGAAATGGGGGAGGAGGATTCTCTAGAGGTTACTACAGTTGGCCAGACTCTTTACCCGACTAGTTATTGTACCACGGAAAGGGGCATGAATATTGTGAAAGCTCTGCAACAACAACAACAAGAGACGAGTCTGCTGTCTGATGAACGCACGGTTTTGAAACAGGCTAATTGCATTCTGGAGGGTGATCCCATTGAAACTGATTGGGGTGATGCTCATGGGAAATGTGGCAACAAAGGGTTGGCAGCTTCTGTTAAATCGCAATACACTATGACTTTGAGTGGCCCTCTTTCGGCTCCGCATTCTCCTTCTCATTTTCAACAGGAGGTTGCGTCTCGGGGGGCTAGCTTGTGTGTGGGAATGTCAGCCATGTCACATAAGTTCTCATCGCGACCTGCGTATGATTTGTAACTGCTTAATATATGTTATTTTGTTAGATATCGGTGCCGATTAGAGCATTTTATTTTGTTGATAGTGTATGGGCCCCCAGGGTTCAGGATGACATGATTTGATTTATATCTCGATGGGATGCTATAAGGTAGAGTCCTTAAAGGGAGGCCTCACAAATGGGTAACAATCGCTTCAAGAGAACTTGCAGCCTCATGACAAAGAAAGGATGAACAGTGTAGATCTAAGCTTGATGATATGCAACGTAGAAAATTAGATTTAGCCCTTAAAAGGACGGGTTGGTCACCGTGGGAAAAACAGCAGCTTGAATGAAGGCCGGTAGAAATTGAGTTCTGAAGTACACGAGAAGGTGGCTGATTTGTTCAGTAGCTTGTGGATGTAGTTGACAACACATTCAAATAGTTGGACCAGATGAAGACATGAAGCAGATTTAGAGAGAATCAATAATTCAATATCACCTTGGACATAGTACTTGAAATAGTCCAGACAGAGAAGGGAAAAGATGAAAATGAAGCACGCGCTTTGCTGCATTATCACCATGTCAGAGATGCTAGACAGTCTACAAACTCCATGTCCACATATAAAAAAAATTGGATAAAAAAGGGCTCTTTTACGATCAGCAGACGATTTCAATGTCATTCACATAACATTATTAAGCAACGCTGGGGGTCCCTTTTGCATCCCCGAAACGCAGAGGCCCCCAGCGTTGCATCCACCGATTACGTCCACAGGTATCTCTGACAGCATTGCCCCAACTAGTCACGTCCCCTCAAATATAACTAAAATCCCCCCCAAGCATCCAGGGGGGATTATACCTCATGTCAGAGGGAAAGGAATCCAAGCATTAACAATGTTATGTCATCTGACCAAATATATCTGCAATGTCTTTTAAGAGTTAAATATTTTCATTGTAAGTACTGCAATGGTGAATTTATTAATAAACCACACAATTGTTCATACCTTTTTTTTCTTGGAAACATACGGCCTTCTAGGGGCCAGGGCTGCAGCTAGACTAACACAACACAACTAAGGCAACCTAGCACAAAGCCCGGAAATTACACACCTTGGGTATCCCCGTCAAGATTAAATGAAGGGACAAACAACAACTCCTCGTGTTGGCCAGCATGAAGAGCCCCCATGCGAGCAATGTCTACATGGGGAGTTGAACTAGGAACCTCATAGACTCTCACTACAAAAAAATGATGGAAAAAACAACTGCAAAAAATGAATGAAAAGTAGTCGTTGTGGACACAATGACTGCAAAACAACTCAAGGCCTTGGAGTCGTTGTGGACATGTCGTTTAGGACAACAACTACAGTCTATTATTACTATCCATTTCTACCTTGGATGTAGAAATGAATGAAGTGATAAAGAAAGTTGGGCTTAAGGAAATGTCTATAAAGCTGCCATGTGAAAACTGGACCCCTAAAACATCTAACGTGGACATCCACGTGGTCAGTTGTTTTTTAGTCATTCTAAAGTTGCGGGAAGTCGTTTTGGAATCACAAGAAGTCACTTTGTAGTTGCAAGAAGTCATTCTGCAGTCGCAAGAAGTCATTTTACTGAAGGTGAGAAATCCAATTTGTGACACTATGTCATATTAGTGCACATTGCAGGTTTTGAAAAATGCCCGAATGATACCAAATTGTCACAAACCTTTCACGGCCTGCAATTATAACTCAATCTATAAAACCATACTTCAACGGTACTGGAGAAGCAAGGTTGTTGTTCATGTAAGAGGGGAACGGGACTAACAATTGCTTTAGGACTATGAAAACACCTTCCAACCTTTATGTTGGGACCTCAAGAATGTCTATTTTGAATCATATGAAATGTCTAGAAATATTACAAAGTTACCAATGCAAATGGACCAAAATCATAGTTGTTGTCCTAGTAGGAGTGTAAATGAATCTTAAAGTGGACCTCGACAAAGAAAACAATAGATCCCAACAAAACAAAAAGGTCACTGGGAATGCATAATTTATAAGAAACAAAAAGAATAGTTTTTTCTTTTTAAAGAAGGTCAAAGAAATAAACTTAAGTCAATAAACAAAAAGTAGAAAAGAGAAAGTTAAAAAAGAAAAGTAAAAAGTAAAAAAATGAATAACAAAAAAAAATTACAAGGATTACAAAATAGGAAATAAATTTGAAGGAATGAAAATTACCAAAAAGAAAAAAATAATTCTATTTGTTTTTAGAATTTTTTTTAGGAAATAACAAAAAATAAAACTGATAAGAGAAAAATAAAAAAACAACAGCACATTAAAAGGGAAAAGATACAAAAAGAGATGAAAAGATTAAAATAAGTTTTAAAAAGAGAATAAATAAGAAATAAAAAAGAAAACAAAAAATGACAGAGAATAAAGAAGCCATTTTGTATGCATCATTTTCTAAAGCTCAAATAAATGACTTCAAATCATTTGATCCCTATGAAAAAACAAAACAAAATATAAACAAAGAGTGCATACTAAGAGTATTTAGGAGCTAAGACGCTTTAATTGCCTAACATTTATTAATTTATTTGTAGACAATACATCATCTTGTTAAAGTTGCCATTAGATGATATTTGGGGGTCTTGGAGGGCCGTTTTAGGCCTGTTCCCTAATCTGCCCAGATTCAGTGAACACTGGTACGGGTGTGTCAGAATTTAAAAAAAAATAAAAAAAAAATTTACCAAAATATCATTTTAAGCAAATTTTTTTTTTTTTTTTTTTTTTTTCAAAAGTGACGTGGCAGTCGCTCGACCACGTCAGCCAGCTATTGTTGCTGCGTTCCTGCAGTCTGGGAACGCAGCAGACAGCAGGGGAACTCGGAGCCCTCCAAGACCCCCGAATTTCATCTAATGATCTTTTAACAATGTAGCACATAGAAACATTCTAACGAATAAATCTATTTTGTGCCAAAATTCCTAGTAAGGTGCAGTGATTATTCAATCATTCTATAGTGGCCCTACAGTAAAATTAAAGTTGCTCGGAACATCTTTTTCTACCATGTCTTTTGTAGTGGCCTCTTTCTTTTTCTTTTTCCATCAATAAGCCAAAACTTCTTGAATTCGTTTGCCAGTTACACTACAGTCATTTTTTAGTCGTATTGCAGTGAAGGTAAATTACAATAGTTAATAGCCGCCCTCTTGTCTTCAATGCCACCTTGCCACATCAGATTATTGACAACGCTATCAACGGAATGTGGCGGATGAAACTCACCCTTTGTTGACTCTTCATCTTGAAGTTGTGGATGCGACTCTGAGGTAACTTGAGCACTAGGGGATTAGCAGCATTGGTGCAATTAGGGATCCCCAGTTGTTTTGAAGTCACATTTTTCATACAGGCATTCTTTGCAGTCATATATTTGGCCATTTTTTTGTAGTGTCCATTAGAAGTCCCTATCACTTGGCCATCACCTGGAGTAGTGCATTAGAGAAAATTTTAGGCCTTTGGAGGGCTGCTCTACAACCCTCTAAGGCACCCTGAAATTTACTTTTTTTGCTCAAAAATTTGTTTTTCCCCTATTCTGTCTAGCTAAAACTGCAGCGGCAGTGGCACAGGAACTGAAATTTACGAGTAATTTTTTTTTTTAATTTTTTTTTTATACTCATTAAAAAATTATCAAAAATAAATAATAAATAAATAAAATCGCAATTTTAATAGCTTGGTTTGTCTCCGGAACAGCCCTTTGGAGGGCTCATATTTTTTCTAATATAAGGCCATTTCATACCAATTGTTCATACTTTTGAACTCAAGAGTTCAAATTTTTATATCAGAGGCATTATTTAGGCATTAGAAGACATGACTGCATGAGGTTTGTATGGTCTTATGCAATCATAAAAACATGAATAATTATACGTTCTATTCATATAATGAATATAAATTTGTCCAATTGTAATGATTGTCTTTTTATAACAATAATTATGGGTGTTCTCTACCAATTGAACCCGTTCTTGAACGTTCACCATATTTTAGTGTTTCTTCACTCTCTACTCTACTCTGTGAGACCATTTCAATCGTATGTTTAATACCCAAAATGACCATTTGTGAAAAGAACAATTAATCTTTGTTGCATCTGACAATAATCACCCCCTTCCAATCTTATAAGATTTGGCAAAATCAAAATGAGCTTAGATATTCTTTTGCAACAGAAGTATCTATTTCTTCTCTAAGGTAAGCAAGTCTCAAAATCTGCCAAATTTAAACCTTAGTTGTCTAAATACAGGTAAATTACCCCCTAAGGGCTCTGACGCCCAAAAAGTGGACATTGAATAGAGTTGAGCGCTCATAGAAGAAGGAGAATGACAAATTTTCATTCTTCAAATTTTTTCTGATTTTCAACATGGGTTTTTTGATGGAATGATGGTGACGGCAATGGTTGTATTGCGTGCAATTGGAAGAGAAAAATGTGTATATTGAGAGATCTCAGGATGTGGAGGAGATTTGCAATTGCCAAATTGAATGAAGTGCTTGAATGATGTTTTTTGGACAGAATATGACATTTGGGCAATAGACTGCGACCTTTCATTTCTCACTCTTTTATTCACTACAAAAATTACGACAGTTGCTTACAATATTCCTCGGAGGGTGCAGTCCTTGAAAAAAATATGGATATAGGTGTGAACACCAACTAATTAATGGAGGGGTATTATTTTTTGCCTACTTATTATTTTGCATGCTATTGTTATGTAATTTTCTAATGTAGGTCATTAAAGGAGGGTCATACATTAATTATAATTTCCAATCGCAAGGAATATATCATATGCTATATTAATTAAATTTCTTGGAACTACTTAGAATTTTACAGTCAAACGGCCCAATATTCATATGTAATTCCATGAAGCTCTAAAAATATGAAATAATTTGAAATAGATGCTAATTTTGTTTGTCTCTAAATTCAAATGTAATTATGCAAAGCTCAAAAAATGTGAAATGACTTGGGGCTCCTCCCAATTTTAGGTCTCCAGACTTATATGCAATCTCAATGTAATTTCACAAAGCTAAAAAAAATATGAAATGAATTGGGAACTGGAGCTCCTCCCAATTTTGGATCCTCAAACTCATATGCAATTCCACTGAGTATAATCGAATATGAAATAACTCGGGGTAGATGCCAATAGTGTTTGTATGTGAAGGTAGAGTTTGGAGAAAATATTTCATAAAGTCTTCTCCTTCATATACAAACACTATTGGGAAACTTTGGCAAACTTCAGGAAGTCTAACCTCCCCCAATGTTGCTTTTGCCATAAAATGGTCGGCTTATGAACCTCAAACATTCAATTTTGAGAACAAAAACATGTAGGGTGGACCACAATCTTCAGCAGACATTGTAGTTACGGAATTACACACAAACATTTGGAAGCTGTAGTCGTTGCCGGCAGTTTCCGGTTTTGTCCCATTTTGTGTTGTATCTAGTTTATGATAGGCAAATTGTAAGGGTGAGGTCGGATTTATGACCGACGAGACTCTTTTGTTGTGGGTTGTTGTACCTATGGTAATTCGGAAGTGATGACCGGTGCACTACATAGTTTGGTGTTTTTGCAGATGCAGGTTGCCCTAAACCTTTAGATAGTTGCAGGTACCCAAATAGTCCGTCTATGGTGCACACTAGAAGTCAATATTATTGATCTCCGTCACCAGACTATTTTGGAGGATATCCACATCGACAACTTTGAGCCAGCGGTGGATATCAGCAAGGCTTTTGAGCATATTTCGGCGTTGGATACCACTAGTAGGCTTTGAGTTGGGAGTGTGGATACACTTCACAAAATAGAAGACGATCACCGCAATTCAATGCGTGATCAATTCTTGGGGCGTGCTAGGGGCATTTCTTTACCAGATTGGAAGCTCCATTTTTGCACTTGGATGAAGGAGAAGCGTCAGAGGTCATCCAGTTTTAATGACTAGCATGCCTTTGAGCTTCTACTTCAGCATTTGGAGAGTGAAGCTCTTCAAACATATGAGCAATGGACAGAGGCCAATTGGCTCAATCTTCAGCAAGTTGAGCAGTATTGGGAGGCTCAAATAGAGCTTATTACTGCTCTTAAAGAGGGCGCTACATCTTCCTTGTTGCCTTCTGAGACTGCAAGGGAGACAAAGCTTCAGACTTCTTTTGAAGAAACTTCTGAGAAAGATACTAAAACAAAGTAGTTGATGCCTACAAGGAGGCAAGAGAGCGGCTAATTCATTTCTTGGATGGCACTAGCTACCCAGGCAACCCTGCAAACCATTGGGCCACCGCTTGCATTTGAACCGCTATGGTTATTTCTTGAGCATCTGGATGTTGAATACGGAGGCTTTTGTCGGGATTAGATGCAACGGATCCAAGACTTCAAAAGGGAGAAGGAAGATACTCCGAGGATCATATATATTCATTTGGCTCGCTTTGCAATAGAATACGGAGGTGTTTTTACTGAGAGCCAGCTGGTCAAGATCTTTCTTTCAAAGATTGATAAGCGGTTACTTGATTTGGCTTCACCGCAGATTATTTTGGACTATGAGGATAGGGCCACTTTGGCCCAAGCCTTCTCAATGGTAGAGAGGTGTGATCAAGCCCTTTGTCAGCACGATGCTACAGACATGGTCTCGTGGATGGCTGACACTTCAAAGTCCAAGAAACCTCCTTCGATTTTTGGCAATTTGGCTTATTTAACACCTGATTGCTACTTGCATTGCTGGCGTTGTGGTGAAGATGGACACACCAAGAAAGATTGTCCAAAGCTTTCTAAAAATTCGCCTCAGCCTTCACAGTCTAAGAAGAAAGAAGAGATCAAGGCTGAAATGAAGGTTGAAGCAAAGCCTAAGAAGAAGAAGAAGCTAAAGTGCAATTATTGTAGCCGTATCAATCATGATGATGATCATTGCTTTTAGCTTCATCCCAAATTATGGCCTGCAAGTTATGTGTCAGCTAAGTCACAGCGGGAAAAAACTCTTAAGGCTAAGGTTGTAGAGCTTGAGCAGAAACTTAAAACTTCTGCATCTCTTGCCCAAATCTTTGAGCCAAGAATAGTTCCTAATGCTCTAGATTCTAATATGTATATGTTTGGAGCATCTGGAGAGATGGTAGCAACGGTTGCAACTTGTGCTCAAACAACGGGGAAGTCTATAACTTCCACAAGCAATGATAGTAGTGGACATTCACAAGTTCGTCACAATGGTCCAGCAGATCAGATTGGCTAAGCACAATTGCCTTTATCGTTTGGCTTGGCTGATGTTGCCACTACAACTAGGACTCCAAATCCTTTATTTTTTAGAGATGGTGATTCCATTTCAAAAGATGTTATGCAATCTTTGGCTCACAAGGTGTTGCAAATGCCAATCTTCTCTGGTTTAGAGTTGATGGCACCAGGCTTTAAGTCTACATGAGTTTTTCATTTGGCGGGGACTATGTTAGAAGGAACAACGGATTTGCCATCTCTACAAGTCTCACAAACTGTTATTGAGATGCCTTTGGTTGAGGATGTTGAGGAATTAGCCAAATTACCGTCTAAGCTTGCAACTAAGATTGTTTCTGCTTTTGAAGGGCACAAAGACATCCAATCTTCAGTATATTCATCTTTAGACATGTCTCTTGTGACATGAACAGCTTATCTTGCAGATGTTTTTGCAAGACCCGCTCGAGAGCGTCAAAATTTATGACCTGGAATTGTTCGCTTGATGAATGACAATGCCATTTTTGTCGTTTCACGCACGGATAGTCATACTATTACTACTATACCACTAAGAGTTATGATGAACTCAAGTGCACAACCAATTATGATTGTCAAGCAACTTGCTGAGGCTCTTGGTTTGACAAATGCGGACTTAGAGCCTTGTCCCTTTACCATTGTGACTTTTGTGGGAGGCACAAAGCATGCCACATGTTATACTAAGGAGCCATTGCATTTGATCTTCCATGTGGGTGTAGGACCTACTTACTCACATTTCTCTGTAAGATGTACAGTCACGGGAGTTATCAACTATGATATCTTAATTGGTCAACAAGTTCTTTATCCTCTCGGTTTTGCCATTTTGGTTTGGATAACTGAACTCAGGAGGCATGGATTAGACCGGGTTGGTCTTCAGGCAACGGGAAGAAGCAATTGATTTCTGTAGCATTTGCAGCGGCTGTCATAACTATGTCAACAGAAACTATGTTTAATTGCAGTGCCTTAACAACAGATTTGTCAAGTGCACCACTTATATTGGAAAAAACTTTTGCACATATTTGCAGTGCAGAAGAACAGCATGATTTGCTACCTTACTCGTCAATTCAAGGTTTCACTTCCACCATGGGATACTTGTAAAGAATTATCTCAACATTGCCTCCATATTGTAGCATCTCTAAAACCTTTACAGATTCCTTCTACTTCATCTCTATCCCCCTTTGTCCAACCGATTGATTGGCATCCGCCACCTGAAGGGATTACTCTTGTGGAGCTATTGGGGCATTGACATTGATTTGGCAGCAATTTTGGAGGCTGGGCTTAAAATTAGGTAGTACATCCATGTGGATAATGGATTTGTATCCAACCGAGCGACCCGACATCATCTTCCAAGGTTGTTAGCGCTCTATCCAGAGCAATTGCCAGCTTCTGGCATCCATGGTTGTTTTGGCCAACTTCCTCGAGATGTTACTTTCATTAGTGATAAAGATTTGAGGAGGTTGGGCCATATTGATTTACTTATTGCTGGATGGCCTTGCCAAGGTCATTCACAAGCTGGAGCCAGTCAAGGCTTGGATGACCCTTGGTCTAGTCTATTTATGGACTTGATGCAACTCATGCAATGGTGGTTTACACATCAATCAACTCCGCCAGCATACATTTTTGAAAATGTACCTTCACTAGGTGATATGCGGCAGAAGGTTGTAGAAGATGGGTATTACGTTAGCCAATTTCTTGGTTCTTCAATCTTTGCAAATGCTGCAACTTTGGGTTCTTATGCCCACCGGCCTCGTTGATTTTAGACAATTTGGCACCATCACCTGAGCTTTCAACAACACTTGCTCAAGTTCCTCAACTTGTGGATCACAAGGTCGATGATATTTTAGATGATCATCATATTTCTTTGGATGTTTTCAAAAATGATGCGTTGCCACTTGCAATAGTTAACAAGGTGGGAGCCCCTCAAGGTGCATTGCCTATTTTTGTGACATATCCGAGATCTTATGCATTTCGATCTCGTGGGCCAAGCATGGTTTGGGATTCACAATCTCAAACTCATGAAAAGCCTATTGCAGATGAGCAGGAACGTGCCATGGGCTTTTGTACGGGCACCACAGCTGCCCATGATCTCAAAGAAGGTCAAAGACATTTTCTTTTGGGCCAAGCTATGGATTTCAATATGCTTATGTGGATTGTTGGCACTTGTTGTTCTATTCAGCAATATAATGATGGCCAATTGATTACTCTGAGGACAAAGAGCAATAGTCAGGGGGCAATGGAGCCACAATCCAAGCTTCACATAGAAGTCGAGGAGTCTGAGGCACTTTTTCGTTTAAAGCAACATGCTGAGGAAGAGCTTCAGGCTCAACGTGTTTTTACTACTTTGGCCCAAGATTTTGGAAAGATGAAGGCTCAAAGGATGCTTCCACGACTATTTCTTCGTGACATTTCACCTTTTGATGGCTATCTAGCTTTACGGACTGGTTGTAGTGGAGAGGCTTCTCATTTGGCTTCAAATGTAGATTCTGGGGGCAAAGAAGTTGTCCCTTCCATGGATTAGCAATCACAAGCCGTGCTAGTACCAAGTAGTGATCCTTTTGTGGAGAAGGAAACCATAGAGTTTGATAACTGGCCATTGGAGTTGAAGCCACATCTTACTGGTGCCGAAGCACAAAGGGTACGGGCATTTATTTGCTCGGATCGCAGTTGTTTTGCCTTTAGCCTCCAGGATCTTGAAGGCTACAAGGGCAAATCCGTTCATATTCATCTTGAGGACGACCATCCAATCTTTAAACGGCCTTATAGGCTTAGTGCATCCAAGAAGGTGGGTGTTCAAACTCGATGCCATGAGTTATTAGTAGCGGGAATGATTGAACTCTCTAATGGAGAGTATGCTTGTGCTACGGTTATCCCTTCAAAGAAAGACATCCTTAGCAATTGGACAGAAAACGGATGTGTGGTGACTATTGTCCAGTTAATCGTAAGACTAAGTCAGACCAATATCCAATGCCAATGCCAGAGGAGTTGTTTGATGTGGTGGGATTTTTTCGAGTTTTTAGCACTTTAGACTTGAGATCTGGTTATCATCAATTACCTCTACTTTTGGGAGATCGAGTGAAGACAACATTTTGAGGAGTTGATCAAGATGGCAAAGATCAACTCTATCATTGAAATTTTTTGCCATTTGGTCTCAAGAATGCACCAGCTGAGTTCTAGAGGGTGATGGACCGAGTATTAGCCGGCTTGTCATTTGCTAGGTGCTATATTGATGATGTTATCATCTTTAGTAGTCCACAAGATCACGTGAGACATTTGCAAGCAATGTTTGAGCGGTTGCAGCAGTAGCGACTACGCTTGCATCATGGCAAGTGCAAGTTCTTTCACGATCAATTATCATATTTGGGCCACATAATTGTTCCAAAGGTCTTGGTGTACAACAAGCAAAGGTAGATGCTTTGCAAAATATCCTAGCACCTAGCGATGTACCATGGCTTCGTGCATTTCTTGGCTTGGCAAATTACTATTGTCATTTTGTTAGAAACTTCAGCTTATTTACCAAACCTCTTACTATTCTTACAGGCAAGGATCAGCCATGGACTTGGGGACGTGAACAACAACATGCATTTGATATGTTGAAGCAGAGGCTCGGTTCAGCGCCAGTGCTTTGACGCCCTGATGTTTCTAGATCCTTTCAATTGCACACGGATTGGAGTGCTGTAGGCCTGGGAGCAGTATTGACACAGAAAGATGAGAAGGAAAGGAGTATGTTGTGGCTTATGCATCTAGAAGCAATAATAGTGCAGAATCTAACTATTCTTCATATGAAGGAGAGGCTTTGGTAGTAGTTTGGGCCATTGTACACTTTTGGCCTTATTTGTATGGTCAAAGATTTACTTTGGTGACTGATCACCAACATTTGAAATGGCTTATGGAGTCAAACAAACTTATTGGCAAGCTTGCTAGGTGGGCATTATTGCTCCAAGAGTATGATTTTGAGGTTGTACATCGAACAAGCATCACTAACTTGGATGTAGATGGACTTTCACGCAATCCAAGTCTTTTAGACTAGGATTTGACTAGAGTCAGGTGGCACGGGGACTGCAACAGAGAAGCAGTTCCAGGTTGGCATGCAGCCTTTTATCTTATATTGATGTTAGGATCTACTTCTGAAGCATCTATTGAAGACCAAGATGAAGAGTCTGACAAGTCTCTAGTTGTGAGTGATGTGTAGGAAGATCTTGCAGTCTTGCACAAACTTCAACAAGGGACATTTCCTTTAGCTATCTTTGCTATGGAGCGAGATAGATTTAGTCATTGAGCAGCAAGGTTTCATTGAGATAACGATTTGCTATTTCGTATGTGGCCAGATGGAACTAGGCGCATGGTTCCAAGGCCAGATCAGAGAGCTTCTTTGGTGCGGCAAGTTCATGAAGATCTTGGACATTTTAGAGTGTGCAGGACACATTCCATGTTGCGCAACCAATATTGGTGGACTAGCATGTATCAACATGTTGCCACTTATGTTTCTCGGTGTGAGGTGTGTGATCAAGTTAGGTCAAGTTTTAACACATTATCACCTCAGTTGAGGCCTTTACCTATCATGGGCTTGAGCTATCGTTGGTCTTTGGATTTTGCTGGGCCGCTTGTAGTCACCTCACGTGGAACTAAATATGTATTGGTGATGGTAGAGCATTTTAGCAAGTGGATCGAACTTGTGGCTCTACCACAAAATTTGGCAGAATTGGCGGCTAAGGCTTTTTTTGATCGTATTTTGGCACATTTTGGAGCATCTGCTGAGGTGTTGACGGATCAAGGACAGGAATTCCTTGGTTCATTTGAAAAATTGTGTACTAAGGCCCTAATAGATCACCATACTACTTCTAGAGATTATCATGAGGCAGATAGCTTGGCTGAATGAGTTGTTCAAATAGTCAAGCGTGGTTTACGAAAGTATGGATTGCTTTGTGGCAACCACCATGATTGGCCTTGATGTTGCCATGGATTGCTATGGGCTATCGTTTCAGCAGGTAAGCTTCATTGGCGTCTTATAGCCCTTACCAATTATTGTATGGCCGAGAGCCAATTTTATCCAGCTCGGTACGCAAGAAATTGGCTTCAGTTGTGAACTTAGATGCTCTTGATATTTAGGCTCAATGTCTTCATGATCGAGCAGCGTTTTTCAAAAGAGCCATGCCAATGGCTATGGAGAACTTATCTATTGCTCAACATCATGATACTTTACGTTACGCCCTCATTTGTAGCGGCGCTTATCGACCTCAATTGCAGAGATTCTCTAAAGGAGATTATGTATATTTGCAGCGTGAAGCGCCTACAACGTTGGATGTTAAGGCAGAACGTACTATCCTTCGAGTGAAAAATATTTTGCCTAATGATATTTTGCTATTGGAAGGCAAGGACGGGCGAGAGTGTCAGGAGCATACAAAAAATTGCGATCCTTGTCACTTGCCCATTGATGGCATTGTACGCCCCGAATTGGCAGTGGTACCAGAAGGTCTTCCTTGTTTTGTTTGTAGAGAGAAGAAAGGTGCGGCTACTATGTTATTGTGTGATCAGTGCCAACATGGTTGGCATATGGCATGCTTGACTCCCCCCTTATCGACTTTGCCTCCACGAGATTGGATTTGTCCTTGTTGTCGGATCTCTTTAGGTCATGCTACGTCTTTAGACAGGCGCTGAAGATGTTTAGAGAGACAAACCACTTATGCTCATGATGACAGCAATGCCATTTGAGTTGACTAGACGCCAAATACATGGTGCAAAAGATTGTGATTTGGATTAGAAATTGACATAGAGATTCAGCATCAAAAAAAAAAAAACTTGCTGAAGGTGATTAAGGATGGGGCTCCCTATTGCACCCAGCCTACAGTCTCTTGTTACTCCAATTTGAACTCACTTTTGCACACGTCGGCTAACCCACGACCTCAATTTAGATGTGCAAAGCTGTTGTATAGATATTTCAACATAGCATTTGAATCCAACAACATTTGTTGTGTAGTCCTAGCTACTTGTCGGAGCGACATTGTCGCTAGGGGGGGCACTTGAGAAGGTGTTTTTTACACTCTCTTATGTTGATTTTGATTGATGTTTTGATTGACGTTTATAATTACACAATGTGTTGTGTATGGCAATCTATAATTACACGACAGGTGTCACGTAAGGTGACATTGGGGCCATTCTACATCATATTGTTGTATTAGATGAACTTCTAGATGAGTTCAGATTAAATGAGTATTAGATGAACTCCTAGATGAGTTCAGATTAGATGAGTATCAGATGAGTTCATTTTACTTTTGGATGAGTTTCATCTAAATGTTAGGGTTCATCCATCTTAGGGTTTGAGTGTTTAGGTGGAGAGAGCTCCTTGACTTGACATTGTTGTCAAGTCAAATTTTGTGAGCGTTTTGAGAGAGAGTTGTATTTTTAGTTTTGTTTGGAGATGGTGGATTATCATTTAGTAAAGCTTCACTTTTTCTCTTACGTTTCCACTCTTCGATTCTCCCTTTGTGGAGTAAGAGTTGCTTGACTTTGTGTGTGTGTTGATACAATAGTTTCTCCTTGAAAGGGTGTTTTTGACACTCTCTTATGTTGATTTTGATTGATGTTTTGATTGACGTTTATAATTACACGATATGTTGTATATGGCAATCTATAATTACACAATAGCTTTCAACATTTTCAAATAGAGTTTCCAAGAACTGCTCGAAAAATCTAAGCTCCAAATTTCTTTTATGCTTGATGTTATAATTTGTTGTGCAATTTTTCACAAAGTCCTCCTCGAGCAATCCCTTGAGTGTTGAAAACTAAATCTAACTGTTGTACATGAGCAACGCTTGAAATGTGTATGTATACTCTGTGTGCTTTACTGAGGAAGAAATCAATATAAATACAAGACCATGAGGTCAAAATGAATGAAGAGAAAGTAAAATTGAGCAAATGAAACATGACGTAGGCTAATCTAAACTACCATGAGTGTTATCTTTCAATACTTCCCCTCGCTCATGGCATTCTTTGTGAGTGTTATTTCCGCCTTGCTCACAGCCTAAGGCAAAATGTCGTGACTCTCCCATTGGCCTGGTGACACGAGCCAGGGATTGCGTGTGCATTTTGATGAATTTACACTGGTGAGTTTGCCTTGAGTTGAGTGTGGTCATTTGATTTTCATGAATTAAGAGCTAACTGGAGGTTGTGACGTGCAAATGGGAGTTTTCTTCGCTTGGATCTGGTTGACAGCATATATGTTGAGGAAGATCTGCATCAAGGTTCTTGAAGGATGTTGGTATACTCTATGTTTTGTACAAGGGACCTCTGAGAGTTTCAAGAGTGAAGGAGATATTACCATACAAGCAGGTGGCTTGAGAAGTACAGCTAGGATTTTGATAGAGGGTAGTAGTGTGAGCAAGTATGCAAATGAGATGCACTAGGTAGATTACTTTGAGAATCCTAGTGACTAGTGGGACAACATATCGACAAGGCAAAATCCAAGAGCTCCTAACTTCAAACATAAAAGAACTAGGCAAGCATTATGGATAGATAGCTGGACCACTCCTCATTGGATTAGGGTGAGGCTTGAGGATAATACTAGCATGCTGTCTGTTTGTATTGAAAACTGTGTAAGGTAGTGGTTTAGTCAAAAAATCAGTATGTTGAATGTGAGTTGGGACATGACTCACCTATAAAGTGCCTGCTTTTGAGACCTCTCTAATGAAATGGTGTTGAAGGTTTATGTGTTTTGTTCTTGAGTGCATGACTAGATTTTGTACAAGCTTTATACAAGACTAATTATCACTAAGTAAGGGAGTAGGTGCTACTATTTCCAGACCTAGTTCTGCTAGAATACGTCGAAAACATATGATATCTTTTGCTGTATCCGTAAGTACACGATATTCAGCCTCCGTACTGGATAGCTCTGATACTATTGGTTGCAATTTACTGGACCAAAAAATACTTGAGTCACCTATCTTGTGAAGAATGCTTGATCTGCAAGGATCCAAGTCACGGCCCCAATCGGCATCTGCGTACATATGATATTCTGTAGTATTGTCAGTTGGAAAGAAGGTTCCATAGTCCATTGTGCCGCTGAGGTACCTGAGAATTTTCTTTGCTGCCTTGAAGTATTCTAATTGGTTGGTCTATATAACATGAAACGCAGCTTACAGCGTATGATATATCTAGGCAAATATGAGATAAGTATAAAAGATTGCCCACAAGAGAACAATAAAACATAGTGTCAGCTTTTGCTGTATCCATATTCTCTTGCAACTAAATTTTTAAATCAAAAGGAATAGCAGTGGGATTACAGTCTTGAAGATCAAATTTCTAAAGTAATTTTTGGATATAGCTAGGTTGATTAATGAATATCCCCATTTTTTGTCTATGAATTTTGACTCCCAAATAATATGTTGCCTCTCCAAGATCAGTCATTTCAAAAGAACCTTGAAGTTTGAGTTTTAGTGTTGCGATTTATGAGTGATCATCCCCAATAATTAACAAGTCGTTAGCATACAAGAGTAAAACGGTTAATTTTCCATCTTTTCTTGAAAAATAAAGATTGGGGTCACTTTCACTGCGTGATAATCCATGACTGAGCAACCAAAAATTTATACATTTGTACCATGCTTTCAGTGCTTGTTTAGGTCTATATAAAGCCTTTTTGATTTTACACACCTTAGTTTGATCTCTAGCTAATGGAAAACCGTCAGGGATTTCCATGTAGATATCTTCATTGAGTGTTTCGTTTAAAAATGCATTGACTACATCCATTTGTAATAGCAGCCAATTATTTTTGGTTGCCAAAGCAAAGAGAATAAGAATTGTAGATCACTTGACGATAGGTGTAAAAATGTCATTGTAATCAATCCCGTACTTTTGTTGAAAATCTTGTGCTACGATTCTTTCTTTAAGCTTATTAAAACCTCCTTGCATATTTTGCTTAATTTGAATATCCATTTCCTAGTTATTGGAGCCCTTCCCTTTGGCCGATTGACAATCTCCTACGTCTGATTTTTCATAATGGAGTTTATTTTGCTGCCGATCGCTCATTGCCACTCTTGTTGTTGATTTGCAGTATGAAAGTCAATGGGCTATTCTAAAATTTTGGAGACTAATGTCCAAAAATCTTGTAGTTTAATTGAGGGATTTTTATTCCTGCTTGGATAGCGTATGCCAGCGGTCCAATGGCTCTGTCTATAGGAAGCGGCTTTTGTGGACTTTTGCTTGGGGTTCGGCAACTGGAGGCAGCAGAGGAAAGATCAAAAGGTGAGAGGTCGGATTGGTTGTTGGAGCTAGGAGTCAAGTTAGGGATCAAGTTAGGCTCTATGCTAGGTACTTGATCTAGGCTAGCCTCTGGTGAATTATGATCTGGAATCGGAGGTACTTCTATACTGACGGGGTCTCTGATGGCTGGCAATTCCAAAATTGGAACTTGTAACATATCTTCAGATGAATCATGGCAAGTCAAGTATTTGTAGCCAACCCTTTGCTCATCAAAAATAGCATTTCTACTTATGATTACCTTTTGGCGGATTGGGTCAAAAAGACAATAAGCTTTGGTTTCATTGTCGTAACTCAAGAATATGCATTTCTGCGTTTTACTATCAAGCTTATTGCGATATTCTCAAGGTACATGAACGTAAGCCAAGCATCCAAATATTTTGAGATTGGAATATCCGATTTTGTACCTGTAAATTTAGCTTCGGGAGTCTCTCCATGATTTGCACGTATAGGGCTACAATTTATCAAATAGGTTGTTGTAGCAACAGCTTTGGTCCATAGATAGATTAGCAAGTGGCAGTCATGAGACATACTACGAGCTCGTTTTAGAATTGTTTGATTTCGCCGTTTTGAGACACCATTTTGCTGAGGAGTGTGGGCTTGTGTGAGTTCCCTTTTGATCCCATGAGTTGATTAATAATTGTTGAATTCATCCGACAAATACTCTCCACCACGATCTAATCGCAAAACTTGCATCTTGTTGCCAGTCTGTACTTCAATGTGCTCCTTGAACTTGCGAAATTTTGAGAAAGTTTCACTTTGGGCCTTCAAAAAATATGTCCACCTTTTGCACAAATAATCGTCTGTGAAAACGAGAATATATCTTGACCCACCTAAGGATGGTTGTGGCATTGGGCCCATAATTTCACTATGTATACGTTAACCTGGTTTCTCAGATCTGGTGACTGATGATTTAGGAAATCTTTCCCTGTATTGTCTCCCAGCCAAATAGCAGTGACATATTTTCTTTTGATAACTAATCAACGAAAGTCCAATTATTGTTGGTGAGTGAGACATATATTGTAGTCCCTCATGACTCAAATGACCCATGCAAAAATGCCAAAGAAATGATAAGTCTGAATGATTTATAGTTAATGCATGATGGATAGATTGAAAATAGTAGAGGCCATTAGTTGAGTCTCGTTGCCCAGTTGCAATAGTTTGGTCATAATTATCAATAACCAAGCGTTGGTGATCTGAGAAGACAACTCGGTATCTACAATCCGAGCCACAATCGGCAAGAGCTTCAACTGAAACCAAATTCTTTGTCATATTTGGCACATATTTAACTTCATTCAATTTTATTGCTCTAGTGTTTTTTTGAACTGTTGCAATACCTGAGCCCTTTACGATACTCCCTTCCGTACATACTTCCTTAATCTGCACTCCTGGTGTATTGGGCTGCGAGTCCAGCTTCTCATAGTTTCTTGCTACATGGCCAAAAGCCCCACTATCTATATACCATGGCCCATTTCCCAATGATAGTAGGGATCATAGTAAGGAGCATAGTACTGCTATACTATCTGAGACTCAAAAAACTCAGCAGAATTTGCAAATCTCGTACCTTGTTGTGATGGTGGTGCAAAATTTTCTTGGACAAGCAAAGGGTTTGGAGCTGATCTGCAATCTTGTGCAAAGTGTCCAGGTTTACCACAGTTGTAACATACTAGTGGTGGTCGCAGTGATCCAAAATAACTTCAGCCAGGAAAGGTGTGATTAGGGAAGCTCCGTCCATGAAATCCTCTTCCTTTGTACACTTGTGGCCATCTGCCACCTCGTCCCCGATTTGGTGTCGATGAGTTCTGGATTGTTGTTTATTTGGTGAAGCTTGCCACAAGAGCCTCTGAGTCTCCAAGTTGTTGATCACGATATTTACGTCGATGTGACTCTGAAAGTAAGCTAGAGCTGAGTTTCTCGAAAGTCATAGATTCATTGAGATGCATAAGAATTTGGACAATGCTCTTGTATGATCTCGGCAAGCCGTTGAGAATAATTTGATTGAGATTTCGATCTGTCATTTTTTCCCCCATACTAGCAAGCTTGTTCTTGAGCCCTCGTGCTTTCTTGAGATACTCCTCGACTGAACCTCCTTCATTCATCTTGTGAGTTTGTAACTAGCTCATCAGTGTCAATATCTATGACTGGTCTCCGGACTGAAATTGGTCCTTGAGAGCTTTCCATGCAAGAGCTAGGTCTGTGAATTCTGCAATCATGTCAACAAGATTGTCAGATACCAATAATATGATCAATCTACATGCTAATGTCTTCTTCTGTTTTAGCTTGACCTTGGTCAACGTGCCCCGTCGATGGTAGCCGGAAAGTCATTGGGGCTCACTATAGTTTCCGTAACAAACCATTGGTTTTCTGCTCTTAGTATGGCTCGCATCTTGAGAGCCCAATCGTAGTAGTTGGTCATCCCTACAAGCTTATCTCCCTCTCTGATCGATAAACTAGAGTTTTCTGTCATATTGTCTAACATCTGTACTGTCTGGCTTTCTGAAGGATGGTATATGGTTTAGGAGCAAGGCTTCAACTAAAACTCTCTCTTTCTTTCTCTCTTGCTTCTATGGTGCTGAAACAAATTGCTTCTATTCTGATCGAACTAGCTCTAATACCATGTTGAAAACTAAATCTAATTGTCGTACATGTGCAACGCTTGAAATGTGTGTGTACACTATTGTGTGCTTTACTGAGGAAGAAATCAATTTAAATTCAAGACCATGAGGTTCAAAATGAATGAATAGAAAAGCAAAATTGAACGTCAAAATTAATGTGCACACAATCCACCAGATCACTGGCATTAATTTGCCAAGCCTAGAACTTGACAAAGCATTAACTAATAACAAACTTCTTTGCTATGTACATGTGTTGTGGACAACGACAATTCACAGGGACTACTAATGTAATGTACAAAACAAGAGTAGCGACCGATATGAAGGAAAGCAATAGCAGCATATATCTGTATAGAAATACGTAGCTTGTCACTCAGTCGTCATTCCTGAAGGGCGGCACTAGGCTGCCTAGTACTAGCAAGAGGCACAATGCAGGGCTTTATAGAGGCCAGCATATCCTCTATTTCATGGGTTGAATGATTAGGTTGTGGCTCCTCATATTTTTTTTTCCCCTTAACGAGTTGCATGCCATTGCTGAGAACATCGGAAAGAGTAGACAAGCATTGAACGACTTTTACTTATCTCCAAATGGATAGTAACATTGTTTCATTTGCTATGCATGTATTCTCTTGTAGCCTTCGATCTTTCTCGCGTTGGTAAGCCATTTGTTCACTGAAGAGCTTCAGTTGCACTTTCCTTTTCGATAGCTCCAATTATTTACTTACATCAACCATATTCTTCATTTGGCTGGCCATGATGTTGCCACTAGCGTGGGTGGCTTCGGCAGTGATATTGTGCCCAAGCACATTCTTCCTACAAACTCTTGTATTATCCGCTTGATAATTTGCTTGACATTGAGAATTGTCGCTGGAGCTAATGAACTGTGGGATAACTCTTGCGAAAAGAATGTTCCTTCAACGTGGCATTGGAGACACAGTGGAACTAGTGTTTTGGGTTTGTACTCCTGCAATTGCAAGCAGTGTGGCATGATCTGTTGTACGGGGGCGCGCACTTCTGGAGCTGTCCTCAGTTTTCTCTGCAGCTATAGCATTCGCAAGATCCATGGGGTCTTCAGTTTTTGGATCATTGTTGCACTGCTCTTGCATGCCGTCACAGCAAATCGCTAGCACCTAGTAATTGCTATTGTGATTAGAATGCACATCTCGCATGTGAGGTGGATTCATGCTTGGACGCTTACCAAACCATTTATGAATGTTGTAGAAGACATCTTTTGCAAAAGAATGGGGAAGTCCCTCTACCTTTCTGTCTGCAGCGTTGAGATCCCAGTGAGCTTTGGAGCCGTTGGTGCCTGTCCTAGCGAACAAATTTGCAATTTTCTTGTAATCCCGAATATCAAAAATGATCTGATTCCACTTTGTCTTGCATGCAAGGCCATCTCGTGGATATTGTGAACATGCAGCCCGGATGACGTCTGAGCTAATGTGGACCCACTTGGTGGCTTTGAGATTCATCAAATCTTGACCATCAACAGCATCCAGTTCTTCGAGAAACAATTGGCGTTTTGCATAAATGAGTGCACTTATTTCCATGGGATTTCAATTGGGGCCTCGGTCTTTGTGTGCATGCTTTGCTAGGTTCTCGGCAGGTCTAGCATTTGCTGCAGTTGCAAATGTAAGCATTCTGACTGCAGGACGACGCGACGTTCCTGATCTCTGTCTGCCTGAACCTATGGTACCTTCACAAACCTCGACTCTGAACAAATCAAAAAATTGAACGATTGGTACTCATTGTAGCATCGGAGTGTGTGTTTGTGGTGTGTAGGTCTATTTGCCTTCAAACAAACTCAAAAATCAGCATTTACAGAGAAGGGAATTCACCATCACTTTTTGCGCCAATCACTTGCGCTCCCACACCATGAGATCCTGACTCCGGACGATCGTCCATTATTATGATTCTGCTTTTTATGAATAAAATGAAGTTAACAAACTTGCTATATTCATGTATGTCATGCAGGAAAAGCTAATTCACACTACATGGACCAGTTCACTGGAAGGCAACGACTCTCACTTGATCAGTTCACGTAGTCTTCAAGCTTTGCAGATCTATCGCTATTCACGCCACTGTAGCGATTCTAGTCAACCAAGCACGTACAGATTCGAACAAGGCACAAAAATTTGGTGGGCACATACGGATGCGATGAACACAGAGGGATTTCAGGAGTACAGACCAATTCCATGAAGACGGGGTCACTAGTTGTCATGAAGGTGGTATATATCAGTCTGTCCACATTTAATTGCACGCATCTCTTGTGGGGTCCAAGCAAATAGACAACAGTGTTTTCTTTTAAAGCCCATGCCGGCTTCTTAGGTAGTGGCACTCTTTTCTAATCAGCCATCAAGACCCACATTAAATAACACCGCTCTTCCACTTCTGAAATCTTTATTTTGCTTGATTCTTGTGTTAGCTTTTATCTGCAAGCTATGCCGCTTCTATTGCAGCTTGGTCGTAGTTTCTTTTACTAACCACTTGCTTTTATCTTGTGCTAGGTGCCCCTCCAGCATAGGCATCGCAGATCTAAACACACAGACTTTTCACACTAAAAAACTGCCTTGCGACCTTAGCCTTAAGCCCAAGTGTATACATACTATTAGTAGTGAAATAATGACTTATAGCAAGCCATTTGGCAGCTTTGCTTGTGTTTTATCCCTTTTGAAACAATAACACCATTCTATTTTGCTTCTTTTGAGGTTATGGTTGTGACATATTTGTAAAACAACATGAAATATTGTAGACGGGAAAGTCAAGAAAATTTGGGAAAGTAAAGTGCTATCCTTGCCTTTCTAATGACATTCACGATTGACTAAAATTTCTTGATTACACTTAAAGATATAGAACAATTGAATTTGAGTACACATAAGGCCATAATTGAGTTAGTGAATAGTGATAGGTTCTCTTTAAAAATTCAATTTTTCAACTACCAGTATTTCATAATAGTGGAAGACACCAAGATACCTATCATTATTCCTTAGTGATAGCACGTAGTCTTCATTAATGCAATTGATATTTTGCTTTGAAGAAACAATTAACAAACAATGACTCATTAGTGCCAATATATATGAGAGGTATATATGGTGCAATACTTGAGCATGATAAAGTTTAGATGTGAAATGACATTAAAATGAAAGATGCTAATTGTTGAATTATCAGTCTAATGTTTGTGTCATACAGTTGTGTCACATGGCTTGCCACATTTTAGTGAATAATTCATATTCTAAAAGTTAAATATGGTATTATACATTTTTCCACAACCTACAATAGTTAAATTCTTTGCAAAAATCAAGTTTATGAAGTCTATTAGTCTCACTCACATTGTTAGAACTTAATAAAATCAATGTAGCCTCTGTAACGTAACGCAACCAACCTTCAAACATAAAGAACCATTTTGTGCAAGATGAAATGTTCCATAGAAATAATTTTCCTTTCTAGTGAAATTGATTTGGAAGATTCATAAATCTTATTAAAGTTAAAGGTCCAGTATCTTGAAATTCAAGTATATTATATGTGAACTTGGTTTAGAAGAATATTAAACAAGTTTAGAAGGTTCTTAAATTAGTAGCACATTTTGGTGACATTGCTTGAAAATTCTTGAACTAGCTTGGAATCATCATGATATTGAATTTGCCTTTTTGCAAACTCCACTTATCAAAGAAATAATTGAATGTAACAATACAAGGTACTTAAAATGATTTATGATTTTGATATTTTTCAACAATTTAAAAACATCCAATTCTTTCTAAGAGTACTTTTTTAATAATACTAATTTATATGATAGTATAGAGGTGCTAACATATTGAAACATAAATGTGCAGTAACCTTGGGGTTCACTAGCCCCTAACATAGAAAAGACATGAAAGATAAATTAGGGTACTATAAAATCCTTTCACCTAAGTTTTATAAATTAAGTAGATATAATTAAGCATATAAAGGTATAAGACTTGGAGGTAAGTAAAAGTCACTATAAGAAAATGGGGTGTTTTAAGTGAGTTTTTAATTATAGTCCTAGAGATTACATTTTAAGTAATGACCTTTAAAGAAATTTTCAACAAAATTTTACAAGAAATACATGTATTTCTAGTAAAATTTTGCTGAAAATTTCTTTAAAGGTCATCACTTAAAATGTAATGTCTAGGACTATATTTAAAAACTCATTTAAAACACCCCATTCTCTTGTAGTGAGCATAATAAGGTTCACCAAAAAGAAAAAAAGAAAAAATATTTTCTTGTAGCATGGCAGTAACTACAGGCAATCATTTTCTGAATTGCTTGATTAGTATATATCAGTTGCATAAGGTGCTCCAAAATAAAGGATTATTGTATTCCATCCCATGTATTAGATGAGCCGATTCTGGATGAATGCACCATTTTCAAACTTTATGAGAGGCATATTGTTCATACAAATTTCATTTTGCTCCTTTTGAACATGTATTTTGGAGGATAAATAAAGCATAGTTCACGTTACATAGAATTGTGCATTGTGAATCTGGGCTTATATTTGTTTCAAGCCAAGATTGTGAAGTTGAACTTATGCTTGGATGCACTATTAAATGAAACCCTCTAAACCATTGAAATGCATTTTTCTAGTTTTCCTTGGATCTTTCATTACTTGAAGCTAGAAACACAATATCAATGTGCAAACTCATGTTGAATGTATGATGCCTTTTTTTATGTAACTACTATATACATCTTTCGAAATTGAGTTAATTATTGAAATAAGGGATACCAAAAAATAAAATTTATAATCAAATTAGGATGGCATTAATATTAATATTTACTCTTACATTTTTATAATTTCCATAAAAGTTACACATGTTGGTATCAATATTAAACTAGATACTTATAGGATGCCTTAAAAAAATTAAAAAAGAATGTAATCCCAAATAAAATATCTATGTCTCACATGTGGTGTACTATATTTATGCTAAGTACCCCTAGGCAATACCACAAAGGTAGAGTCTTAAACCGTCACTTTAAAAATCCTAATGTCTAAAGCCTCAAGCTTTTCACATTCATTCCTTCAATATTTCACATATTGCAACCATTTCTAATATTGAAAGGGCATAGGACAAATACAAGAAACGTTGAATTGAAAACATTTGTTTCCAATGTCTTATGCTATTATAGAATTGCGCTAGTCTATTGTGTATATTTATGGCATACTACCATTAAATAATACAACGAATGTGTCAAATGAGTCAATACATATCAATGCTTTAATTCCTTAGTACTTCAAAGTTTGTATTCTAGATTACAATTAATATTTTCTAAGAATAAAAATTTGATTATTTCTTATACAAATTATTTTTTTTCTTAGCAGTATGAAAAAGATCCATTTAGTTATCAATGCCAACATAGTGCTTAACCCCTAAATGCCAAAGGGGGGGCTTTCCTCCAAAATCACCTCCAAAATACCATTTCTAAAATGAAAATACGCATTTTTTTTTAATCATTCTTTTGAAAAATCTAACCACAAGATTCTATTCATTACTATCAAGTCACTATATCTTCCAAGTTTCAAAAACTTTGACCATACGGATGTTAAAGTTCAGCTTTTGAAAAATAAACATTTCTTTTCCTAAGCACAATGATTTTTGCGGACCACATCTCAAAAAAATTACAATAGAAGAGTTTGCCATATTTGAACAAAAGCAATGATGATTAGTTTAGAACATACATGTCATATATTCACAAATTGGAGTAACAGAAGATTATTTTCAGAGACTTTCAGATATATTGGGAAATAAAAATTCACTTGACCATGCCTATGGAGTACATGCTCTAACCAATCAACCCCTTGCCCCTTTACACCTTTCGGGAATTTTTTGGGATGGCCTTTGATTGTCTAGGTTTCTCTCCCAAAGCAATTCGTAGTGAGCATTCGTATCCTTGGAGTGTTTGAATTTGAAGAAGCAACAAAGGCGGAGCTTTTGTCCAAATCAAAAGTTCTTTTCATGTATGGAAAGATAACTTGTTGTACCACACGAGAAAATGTGAAATTTCAAAAAATATATCTTCGGGAGATTGGTCAATCTCTAGAGTTGGCCAGTGATAAAAAAAAATGGTCGAATTTAGGCATTTAGGGGTTAATAGTGGTATTTTGTCCAAATATTTTTTCATTCCTCCAAAATAATGTTTTTGTCTTCAAAAAGAAATTTCCCTCTATGACCAACTTGATGCATTTGAGGATAAACTACTATACTTAAAACACAAAGATATATGAAAAATATGAAAAAATTCAAAAAATAGTATTTAGGCATTTACCCTTTGAAGGACCTATGGCCTTTTTTCTATCAAAAAACGCTCAATATTGCCATTTCTATTACAAGGTGCAAAACTTTAAAAAAAATTGCATATTGAACCTTAGGATCTTGCGTTAGACTAATATAAGCATGTGTCGTAGAAATTTCAAAAACTTTGACTACTTAGATTGTAAGATATTTATGTTTAAAGTTAAAAGAAAAAGATGATTGCAAGAAACACCAGCCAATTTTGTTGCATTTTGATTTTGGAATGCTATAGCTTTTGAATTATAAAAACAATGCCAAAAAATTTTAAATCTATTTTTAGGTATTTTGGTGAAACTCATATTTTTCTTATTTTATAAAAAAATAGAAATTATTTTATATTTAAAATTCAATTTTCTTAATTTGTCACACTTTGACGTTTAGGATTTTTTTGATCTATTGAGCGGTGTAAATTAATGATTTTCAGCTGATATTTCTATAGTAGTCAAACATGTTTCTACCAAAGGACATTTAAAGATACATTATTTTATGTCCTCCACATTTGTACAAGCAGGCTTCCCTTGCGTGTGCATTTCTGAACATTAGAGATGGTTTTGGCCTAATTTTTTTTGTCAAATCTCATCACTAAGAAGTGTCAGAAGTGCGTGCACAAGGGAGGCATGTTTGCACAAACGTGGAGGACATAAATAATGCATTTTTAGATGTCCTTTGGTAGGAACATGCTTGACTACTATAGGAATATACCACAAAAATTTCAGCTAAAAATCAATAATTTAAAGCATTCAGTAGTTTATTAAAATCCTAAACGTCAAAGTGTGACAAATTAACAAAATTAACTTTTAAATATAAAATAATTTCTAAAAAATTCTAAAAAATATGGGGTACAAATTTCACTAAAACATCTAGAAATCCAATTTTATTTTTGGCACTGGATTCATAATTCAAAAGTTATAGTGTTCCAAAATCAAAACACAACAAAATTGGCAGGTGTTTTTTGCAATCATCTAGAAGACAAGTTATTTTGCACCTTTTGTGACTAGATTTTTTACTTCAAATCTTTTAAATTAAAATTTTGCCACTACAAATTTTGAATTAAAAAAAATTGTATTGAAGAGTTGAGTTGAGAGTATAAGAATTTTCTTTAAAGAAAACACTTGATTTTCATTCTCTAAAAGAAAATAATGTAGAAGTAGGTATGGGACAAAAATAAAAAATAAATCTTTAATAGTTCTAAGATAGAATTGAAACACACCAATTGCAATGGTGAGATTGTTCTAGCAAGCAAACTTGACCATGTGGAATTTTTTTTGAAAAGTTGTGAATAATTGAGTTAAAAGATGAATCATATAACTTATTTTTGAAGAAGATGCTTGGATTGCCTAAAAAATAAGATTCTTTATAACTTTTTCACCACTAGTCCGAATAAAATGAATCAAGTCTTTCCATGTAAAAAAAGTATTTTCTGTAAGAACTTTATAAAGTTTATTTTGAGATTTTGTGTATTCTTTTGTATTGCTTCACAACCTTTGTTTGGACTTAG
Organism: Neckera pumila; assembly: GCA_963969595.1. NCBI lineage: Eukaryota > Viridiplantae > Streptophyta > Bryopsida > Hypnales > Neckeraceae > Neckera > Neckera pumila. The sequence continues at coordinate 6,933,778 of OZ018409.1, forward strand.
GGTGACGTAACTTTTGCTCCCAGACACTGATTGGAATAAAAAAATTATTTTGTTCAGAAAAAGCTACTATGTTTTCATATTTTCAAAAGAAAATAAAAAAACCACACCAGAAATTGAAATTATAGGAACCTACCCAAATCTTGCCCAAATCTTGCCCAAATCTTGCCCAAATCTTGCCCAAATCTTGTAATGTCCTTCAAGGGGACACTCAATTCAAAGTCCCAAGGCATTTTTGTGTCAAAAACGACTCAAAATTGCTAGTTCTGCTACATTCATCTAGGAAAAGAGAAATTTAAAAAAAAAAATCTAACCGTAGGATCTTGTACTTCACTTATCTCAGATCATGTGGTAAAAATTTTATAAAGTCTAACCATACGGATTAGAAGATATTAGCATTCAAAGTTGGAAAATTTTGATTTTTTGAACACTGACTTGCAACTTCAGATGACTTTGACCGCCATTTGTAAAAAGAATTTGCACTACAGACTTTGAATTTAATTTTTTTTATGTTGAATAATTGAATTGAAAATCTAGGAAAAAGAATTCCAAAAAAATACACTTCATTTTCATTCTTTAAAAAATTGTTAAGTAGAAGTAGGTCCAAGATTGAAAGAAAAACTAAATCGTCAATAGCTCTAAGATGGGATTAAAACACTATAATCCCAATGGTGAGATTGTTTTAACAAAAAACTTAGCCTTGTCAAATAATCTTTTTTGAAAAAATGTAAAAATTGCATTCAGAAATAAGTCCTACAAGTTATTTTTTCAAGAAGGTACTCCACTTGCCTGAAAAATAAGATTGTCCATAACTTTCACATAAAAAACCCAAATGGAATGAATCAAAGCATCCCACATAGATAAAAATACAATCTATGAGAAAATAGTTTTTTAAATTTTTTTAAATTTTTTTGTGTAAGATTTTTGCACGCCGCAACGAAAAAAAGGACCTTTTGTGCCATAACTTTTGCTTCCAAGCACCGATTGAAATAAAAATTATATTCCCATAAAGCTAATGTGTTTTTCTATCTTCGCGAAAAGTTTCAAAAAATAATGATGAATATTGAAGCCATAGTAGCCTGCCCAAAATCCATTTTGTCCCCCAAGGGGATAATGGGACTTTAGAGGTTAAGGGTGAAGGATTAGCTAATCTAAGATTCAATTAAATCAAATACACCAAAATGATTATTTAGTATAGGTAAATAATTGGTTAGTATGAAAATTAGTAATACTAATCTCACAACGCCACCCCTATATACTACAAATACTATAACAACAACACTATAACCGATGTTAAACAATATGTTCTTGTAGTAAATAGATTAGACCACACTAAAATGACCATTTTGTTTTATGACTACATGATTCTATTCCTTTTCCAATATATTCTTTCTTTCTTTAAGTTTAAAGGTAAGCAAGCCTTTCACCATCTATTGTTCAATTTTGCTACCTATAATTCAATCTATTGTTGTATTATAAGTATCTCTTTAGTAGGCATGTAAGCAAACCCTTAACCCCTAAAGGACCAAATGGTGTTTTTTTGGCAACATAGCGATTTTAGGTAGCTCACTATAAATGGAATTTTTATTTTTTTTATTTAAAATTTTCACACAATATGTGCCTCTAGAGTAGCTTTAAGGCATGACAATTTATTGTATGATATGTAGTTTTCAATGTTTAATGTTCAATCCGGGCAATTCAATAGTCTTCTTGAAAAAACACTTTTTTAAGAAATAAAAACTTGAAAAAGGTTTTTTTATAGAATATCCACTCTCCAATAAACTTTGAAGTCTTTTATTTAACTCAATTTTCAGTATTTTTGAAAAAAATAAAAATACTGGGTGTAGATTGTTTACTACAACTTTACAACCATTGGGATTGGAATTTTTCAATTCCAATAAAAAATTCTTAACCATTTAATATTTTGAATCATTTCCTACTTCTTTCTACTAACTATTATTTTCTTATATGTTGTACAATTCTAAATGATATGAAAATTTTCAAACATTTAGCCAACTTGCCTTGAAGAATGAATCCAAAGAAGCACCACTATTTGGACATTTTGGACATTTTGGACATTTGGACATTTTTTCATACAAATGTGACTTTGTGAAATGCAGCTACCCAATTTTGTTCAAGGCCCAAAAAAGGTTTTTTATCAAATCAAATGCTAATATATTGCAATCTACTTGTCGAAAATTGCTAAACTTTTTTTGACATCTTCTCAAACCAACATACTACAAGATCTACGGTTACATATGTCCATAAATGCTGTTTTTTCTAAAATTTTGTACTTGTACTAGAAATAGCAGTTTTGGAACGTTTTTGGTGAAAACATAGTAAAAAAACTTTAGGGGTTGCCGATATAGCTTGGTTCTACTTGCAAGTATTTTTTGGTCCAACTTCTCAGTCTCTCAAAAATGCTCGAGTTGCCAATCGGTTGTTCCAAGATACTCAGGTAGCAAATTAGCTTAACGATAGCCTTGCTTACCTTCGATGTTTTCACAAGTCACTTTTGGTTTCACCTACCTAGTGTTGAATTTCCACTTCTAGGTTCACTTGATTTGGTTTCCGGGCACTGAATAATGTTGAGGTATGTTTGGGTGTAAATCTTTATTTCACTTCCAAGGTCATCAGACTGAAAAAACAACTTGGGAATGGTCAAATAGTTATTTTCTCTATTAAAAAACAAAGATTTTCATCCAACTATGAGTAAAAACTTCACTGTTCACGTTACATGCACACCATTTCATTAGTTAAATCCAAGTCAAATTACTGGATTTCTGATTTCATACTGTGTTGGTGTGTTCTACCTTAACTGAGAGCTCACACAATATTGCCCTTTTTTTTGTCTACTGCGGGGCAAGCATCCAGGATGAGCATATGATAGTACTGTAGTAAATGCTTCATGATTGGCGTTTTTATCCTTTCCTATGGGGAACAACCGACCACTGGACCTGATTGACTGAGGATTTGACGCTGAAGGAACTGGTCTTCAATTGGGTAAAATATTGAGCCCTGCAGGTGCAGCAGATTATCGAATGATACGTCGTTTCAATTCCGTTGGGTAAAATATTGACAACAATAGGTACAGCAGCAGATTATCAATTATATATAAGGGAAGCCCTGAAGCCCCACTTGAAGAGCTCGACCAAAGAGATATTATTCTTGCAGCCACCGGTGCTCAGTGCTCAATGCATGATGGAGACTTGAGGAGCTACAATCAAATGAATAGCAAGGAAACACCTCAGAGTGGTTCTGTGGCACCAGTCACTCGTACAGTATGATATAGTTCACGCCACTTATTCGGCATCTTCACGACCCCCCTTCAGAGGGTTCAGTTCCCCACCAAAGATAGATTCGGAGAAGTTCCCTTCTTCGGGCTAGCTACAGGCGGAGCTGGCTGGCTCCCGTCGCGAGAACCTGTCAAAAAAATCATGGGAAAGGATAGGGAGACAGCGAAGCTTATCACATAGCCGTAGCTACCCCACCCAGGGCAAAGTTCAATCGACTTATCACGTAGTAAGCTTTCTAAGGCACTGAATTTCGGAACAAAATAAAACCAATCAAAGAGGAAAAGGATAGAAAACTTGCCAGCCCCAGGAGGGAGAACAGAGCCACTAGATTTCAACAGATACCTTATAATGATCGCTCTGCTCAGGTATGATAACATTTAACCCCTAAAGCCCCAAGGGTGTTTTCTGTCAAAAAAACACTGAAAACTGCCATTTCTGCTGCGTTCACTTAGGAAACCCTTAAAAAAACATTTTTTTAAAATATAACTGTAGTATCTTGTATTTCACTTGTCTAAGATCATGTGATAAAAATTTCATCAAATTTGACCGTACGGATTGAAAGATATGACCATTCAAAGTTTAGAAAAAAGTTTTTTTGAACTCTGCCCGACAGCTCCAGCTGCCTTTGACCGCCATTTGTGGAAAAATTTTGCACTAAGGACTTTGAATAAAAAAATCTAATGTATTGAGGATAATGTTATACATATGTCCACCAAAAATCACTTCAAAAAAATGTGTGGAACACATCCAAAAAAAATTTGAAATGACACAATGCCTAGAAAATTGACAATACACTATCTTTTCTTGCTAGCAAGTTTTCTACCTCATAAATTCAATATATGAAAAATCCCAACAGTGGATTGAAATATTTATTTTCCTTTAACAAACTCTCAAAAAAAAAAAAAAAAAGAAAGAAAACTCTAATTTCTATTGAAATTAGAATGCTTTGGTGAGCCAAAGTCTTGTGGGCAATGACAAAAAAAGGGTCCAGGTTTGTTCCCCTGTGTTCCCGATATGTTCCCTACAGCGTTCCATTGCATGGGACCTCCAACTCACTACATCATCCATCTACAATGTACTCCATCCATCAAATGTTTCTATCCAACTACTTCTCTATAAACTTCAAAAATTCATAACTAATTCCACAAATGTCCAAAAAATATGAAACGACTTGGGTTAGATGTCACTTTCATGTTCCTTCCTCTGAAAATTCACTGAAAATTATTACAAGCACTCCATCTTCCCCTAAAAGGCAATCAGCCCTTGAAAACAGCATACTCCCTTCTCTATGAACTTCAAAAATTCATAACTAATTCCACAAAAGTCCAAAAAATATGAAACGACTTGGGTTAGATGCCACGTTCATTTTTCTTCCTCTCAGAATTTACTGAAAATTATTTCAAGCACTCCATCTTCCTCTAAAAGGCAGTCAGCCCTCAAAAACAGCATACTTCCTTCTCTATGAACTTCAAAAATTCATAATTAATTCCACAAATGTCCAAAAAATATGAAACGACTTGGGTTAGATGTCACTTTCATGTTTCTTCCTCTGAAAATTCACTGAAAATTATTTTAAGCACTCCATCTTCCCCTAAAAGGCAATCAGCCCTTCAAAACAGCATACTCCCTTCTCTATGAACTTCAAAAATTCATAACTAATTCCACAAAGGTCCAAAAAATATGAAACGACTTGGATTAGCCCCTAAAGGACCATTATCCCTTCGGGGGACAAATGCGTTTTCGGGCATGTACCTATGGGCTGACATTTTCTCCTAATTTTTTGAAACTTTTTGTGGATGTGAAAACAATAAAAAAACTGTGAAAAATTCAAAAAGTGTCCAATGCTTCTACAATTTGACATGGAGCTGCTTAATGTAGTAAGCCACACATACACAAGTTTTTAGAACATTCCACCCACCAAAGACAAAGTTGTGGCTATGTTTACTCAACTATGACTAATGTGACTAATACCCCCAAGGGGTATTAGTCACATTAGTCACAGTTGAACCAATCTCTTGAAATGCATGCCTTCAAAGTTTGGAAATGGTTCCAAAATTTCCAATAGTTTCAACTAATCTTAAACAAGCACCCCAACATATAAAATTAGAAACGTGAATGCCAAATCCATTTTTAATCTTAAATTGGAATTAAAACAATAAAAAAATTGTGAAAAATTCAAAAAGTATCTAATGCTTCTACAATTTGACATGGAGGTGCCTAATGTAGTAAGCCACATGTACACAAGTTTTTAGAACGTTCCACCCACCGAAGACAAAGTTGTGGCTATGTTTACTCAACTGTGACCAATGTGACTAATACCCCCAAGGGGTATTAATCACATTAGTCACAGTTGAACCAATCTCTTGAAATGCATGCCTTCAAAGTTTGAAAACGGTCCCAAAACCTTCCAATAGTTTCAACTAATTCTAAACAAGCACCCCAATATATAAAATTAGAAACGTGAATGCCAAATCCATTTTTAATCTTAAATTGGAATTAAAACAATAAAAAAATTGTGGAAAATTCAAAAAGTATCCAATGCTTCTACAATTTGACATGGAGGTGCCTAATGTAGTAAGCCACATTTACACAAGTTTTTAGAATGTTCCACCCACCAAAGACAAAGTTGTAGCTATGTTTACTCAACTGTGATTATAATTGTGTACATAGAGTGATGTAATTTCTCAAATGTGAGTGAAATTAATTGCACATGCTTCAATTTAGGTGCCACAAAGTCGATTCATGGCTTCTTGGTGCTCATGAAGTCGATTTTGAATGCAAATTATGGACTTTGGAGATTCTTCTCATTACCAAATTTGACCTACTTTTGTTTCAAATTTCACCCTAAATCCTGATTCAATGATGTAAAATTGACAAATTGAACACCCACAAATCCAAATTGAAGAATCGTCGTGAAATTGAAGCAGGGGCGTGGAGGTGCGGCCTGCAGCGGAGCCCCGCAGGCGCGGCCTCACAGAGGCGCGGCCCGGTAGAGGCACGGCCTCGCAGGCGCCTGGCCCCCCTCTCCAACTAGGGGTCGGCGCTCACCTAAACCTCCCCACCCACCTCCGCCGTCCAATGGGCGCCGACCAGGCACGGGGCAGGGTCTTCACCTGCTACCCACCCCGGCCTGGTCCTGGCAGCCCAAAGTTCTGCCCGCCCTGAAGTCAACAGAAATGTGACAGCCCGGTCTGCCCTTAAATTGAAAAAGACTCATAACTTTTTTTTCTAGAATCCGATTGAAATAAAAATTACATATCCACGAAGCTCTCGCAAAAATACACAACCTCTAAAAATCCCAAAAAATCTGACTTCATATTGAGACCATAGGTACCTGCCCGGACCCATTTTGTCCCCCGAGGGGACAACCGGTCCTTTAGGGGTTAACGCAAAAGCTTGCAATGAGGACAATTCTCTTATCAATAAAATTTTGTTCAGTTTCAAAAATTTGCAAATGAAAATATGTACAGTACGGAGTAATGTTTCTTCGAAGTCATGGTCGGCATCCGTAAATGGAGCGTGAAACTGTCGAAGAATATATAAGGCAATGTGCTGAGACTATCATATGATAGCACCTTGGAAGTCCCCGCAAAAGATACTTCTCATTGCAGTCTCCCATTCCGATTGTTTTATTACAGTTTCTTTTTACAGATTGAGCACTTCAGTTCACAAAGTTGAATTGAGAATAGGTCCTTGATTCTGAACGATCTCTCTTTCGGAGCCCATAAGGTGATCAGTGATACACCATGAATAGGGCATTAGGAACAGACTCTTCCTTCTCGACTTTCCTGTTCACTTACCTCTTCAAATCTCGAAGTCGATACTTGCACATGAGTAGCACAAAAGAATTATTTCATAATAAGTGTACCAACCTTCCTGCCAGTATCTCCAACTCGAAGGCATCAATAACGTGTGGTGGCCACCATCACAATCTGATGATTTGACCAGCTGCTCAAATTATGACCAATATTTTCAACTTCACTGATAGAGCATGAATAGACATGTCACAGTGGCCAACAAAAATCGGTTGGACTCATTTTCAAGCTGATTGAAGAAACGCATCACGCTCTCAAGAAAATTAAGTGCAATAAACGTACAGTAATGGAGCACACGCGAAAAGACAAAAAATGTCAGTTCATGCTGCATAACATTGCACTGGCTCGACTGGACGACTCCTGAACCTGGAAGCAACTCAAATAAAATAGATCGCGGTTAAAAATCAAGGAAATAGTCATTCTAATAAGCAGAGCAGATCCAGAAGGAAAGGAAATTGAAGAGATTAGTAATTAATCTTCCATTCCAAGACAGCAAAACGTACATGATAGCAAATTCCGTGGACATTCAAAGTCAAAGAATTTCGAAGTCACAGAAGTGGTGAGCGATAAAGTTGGGCTTGATATGCTGTGCACGGAAGAGCTTGTCGAGAGAAAATAGAAGAATACAACACAATATGAAAACATCAAAACACTTACAGAGCTGCGGAAAGCTGAAGCTTTCACACCAAAGACGAAATCAAATTTATCTGTACTTGTACCCTTTATTCAAATGGCTCACCAGCTTGACTACGTTACAAGAGCAGATTAGCAAACACTGGTGTCAACAAAACAAGTGGGCACTTTGATAGTTTCATGCCATATGCTGATTCAGACAAGTTCAAATAGCAGAAAAAAGCTCAAACACACTCGGACTTTTTTCTGTACCCCTATAACGGCTCCACATAACACGTCAAGCCGGCTTTCGACATGCTTCACTATATGTTCTGTTTTGCACAAGTACTAGTAATAAACTCGATTAGGACCAAACCGAAACTAGGAAAATTGTAAATCAAGAATATCAAAGATAATACAGGAATAAAAGAAAAAGAACTCTCAAAGAAAAACTTCCTTCTTCGTCTGCCACTGCAAGAGTTCACTCCCTCTTGTCCCAGCAAACGACGTCAAGTCTTAAAACTACACATTCTTACAAAAGGAGCGGCAGCAGCTGCCGGTGACCAACCATGTCCCCAGCAAACGAGGAGTAGCTGGCATGGTGGCTATGGCTAAGGCTGAGGCTGTGGCTATGGCCTTGGCGAGGGGTTGTGTCCAGGCTGGTGACCGAGCCCTCGGAGTTCACCGAGTCACAAGAAGGGCTGTCCCCCCTCTTCAGTCCCGTAATCTGGCCCCCTTTGCCGTCCTTCACCATGAGTGTCAGGCCGAGGTCCAGATGCTCCGTGGACCCAACCACCGTCTCCTGGTCCTCAAACAGAAACTTGGCGTCTTTCCTGGCCACGCCAGCAGGCCCATACATGCCATACTCACCACACGGTTTCACTCTCCGAGCAGCCGGGGTCAGCACCTGCGCAAAGTCTCGCTCTCGTTTCTCCCCCACCTTGTGGACGAGCACTTTGTTTCCAAAAGCCTCAGGCCACGACATAACATTAGAATTCACGACATTATTGTTGATGTTACCCTTGACTGAGTCTCGCACCAGCGGCTGCTGCTGCGGCTGCGGCTGCACATGCTGCACCGGCTTCACTGGCCACTCTTGTTGCTGCATGGCATCCCACTTCTGACCCCAGCTTGACTTCACCACAACAGCATGATCCTTGCTCTCATAACCATTTGCCCTCTGAAACGGATTTATCGCCTCGATTCCCACCCTTGCTTTACAAAGGTCATGAGCAGTGTTGGAAGTGTCTTCTTTCACCACGGTTGTAATACTTGGTAGCAGACTCTCCCTTCCCTTTGAGATGATGTCCTTTCCGGGGTTTGAAGGATGTAGAGGTCCCTGAGTCAGACTGGCAAAATTCAGGGAGCACGGCGATGGTGCCTTCAGGGAGCCTCCTTTTAGCACCGTCTCCACGGCAGCCTGGCACACTTGCCAGTTGCCAGCCCACAGCAGCCCCACGGCTCCAAACACGGGATTCACGGTTCTTCCACAAGCCTCGTAGAGCAAGGACTGAAACAGCGCTGCAGAAATAAAACACCAAAACTGTGTTAATCCACTGTAATAATATAACATTAACAAGCATGTATCTTAGGAAAATGATTTAAAAATTACTGTTCCTTTTTAAAATGTGTGCAGCATACATACCACGGCGCTGCGATTCAGGGACCGCATGTATGAAGCCCATCAAGCCAGCCCGGCCGAAGAACTTCGCCACGAACACGGTAGCATGTCCCTGGGCATCCGCGCTATCGATCCACTGAAGGCAAGGACGAAGTATACACGACTCGCTGCACCCTTTACGCAGGACACGGCAACCATTGCAACTCATTTTCAGCAGACGATCCCCCTCCAAAACAACGCAGTTGTCTGAACGGTAAAATTCGCCCGCACTCTTGCCTGAGTAACCCAAATATCGTTCCCCCAGAAACGAAGGTACCCCTGTAGACCAACGCCAACACCAACATCATGTCAGACATCATCTATTTGCGAAAATTGCTAGCATGCGGTTGAACATCCAAGATGATGTCAGATACATCCACGACATGTGTGAAAATATGCGTATGAAACTCACCAAGTACTCAGGCAGGAGGTAGTTGCCGTCAAGTGAAGCTGGAGCAACCAACAGTCACGGTCATGGGTCCCGCAGCCCTCCTGACAATGATCTTTGTGTTGGCTTCCGTGTAAATCATGTGCTCCAAGTGTTAACCTTGCTCCACTTCGGAACTCTCCCGCCTGCATGAACCAACCAGAGGGATTCAACATCTTAGTGAGCCGTTCGCTGCTTGCTTACTGCGATCTGAGACACATCCAAGACTTGCAACATTCCAAATTCTAGAGTGCTTCTTCAACTGCAAAACGAACTTGAAAATGGGGTGCAGGCACTAGATTTCTGGTCTAACACAGTCAAGATTCTGTCACTAAACGATATGCTGCCCATGTCCCTCACTCTGGGTAAAATGTTGTGAACAACGATTCGCTCTCGTGACCATGGTCCCTTTTGCAGAGAGCATAATTTTCAATGGGCTCTAGATAACCAACAAGCCGGCGAACCAAGAAAAAAAGTACTACTTCCCGGAGAAATTCACAAAAAAATGAAATTTAAAATGGGCGTCCCACATACCTTCACAATTGGGAACCGATCGCTTCGGTTAGTAAACAACGACAGCCTCAGGACCGTCCATGGTTGCGGTCTGTGCTCGGAACTTACAGTCTCCAGCAAGCCCTTACAAGTCTTCCAAGAACGAAGTGTTGATTTAAGCGACAGGAGCGATGGAGTAGAGAGCGACAGGTTCTACTGACACTGCGCACTGCATCGGGTTCTTGGTTTTGCCTTCAATTCCAGTTGACTACGGGCTAAGCACGCACCCACGGTCCGTCACAAGGCACAATCCCTCTCCCAAACGAAAACTCAAACCACCGGAAAACACTCTAACGATGAGTAGGCCTTCAGGTGTTAGAAGATGGCAGCATAGTGAAAACTTCGCGCCACAGAAAAACGAGAAAGTCCAAACCCACTTGAACCGAATTCTCGCACACAGAACGACAACGCCGAAATCGAACCAGCGAAGACCAACAAGTCCAGCCAAAACACAAGCTCTTGACACAAACGCAGTGCTTGCTCACAGAAGCAGTACTCACAAGACCCCCCAAAAAGATGAACAGTAATCTTAGTCCCTCTCTGTATCTCTCTCCCGAAACTCGTATCCAACACTCAAACCACCGCCAGCAACAGATCCTCACCCAACAACCCAAACTCCAGCACCCCTCGAATCCCACAAAACGCACTGAAACCACCCAAACTAGAAAACGTCCGCACAAGTAAGAAAGCGAAGACAGATTCACGCCACGTGATCACTGACACAAGCTATACCGAACACACGAAACGAACACCGAACTCCCCGACTAGCCACAAACTAGACACGCAAACCGCGTCGACAACACCCCAAGTAGGAAAAACGAACACACAGATCCAAAGTCGAGCACAGCAAATGATGGCTCTTCAAGACTGGAAGCAAGGCAGAGCTAGAGAGAGAACTACTGAAGGCGAGATGGCAGGCAGCAGGCGAGCGACTAAGAGCGAAGGGGCGAGGAAGTAATGACCAGAGGGTGGCGTGTAAAGCCTGGTAAATAAGGCCCTCTCTGCTGCTGCAGTCTGGAACCAGACGGAGCTGGAGTGCGCAAGCCGGGGCTGGCTGCTGCTGCTGACGGCCGGACGCCGGGGACGGGATATGCCCGCATGCCAGGAATTTCGGGGCGAAAGGGGAACACGGCAGCCAGGGACGCAGGGTACCTGGGGACCTTCACTTTTTTACCTCCAGTGAGCATAACTTCTTAAGATGTGCCTTCCGTGAGCTTCCGTCGACGGCGACGGCTCCGCAGCAACCCTTCCGGGCGTTCCGGCTGCCGGCTGCTCCGGATGCTCCGGCTGGCTGTGGTGACTGGACCCGGACCCGGACCCGGACCCGGCACGGGCACGGGCACGTTCGTTGCAGCCAGCCAGGCTTTCGGCCCCGGCCGACCACGCCGGCGAGGGTCCACCGCCACCGGGCCTGGCGCGGGCTTGCCGGGCTTGGGCCCGCACTCTTCGGGTCTCACGGTCCCCGCGGTTCCACTGCCGGGGAGTGGAGTGGGTTTGGTCGCATTTCTTTTATCTTTTTCTTTTGTCTGACGGACGGGGGACCCACTGCCTGGCTCGAAATTCAGTTGCACTGGGGAGGGAATGATGGAAGTGGGGGGCAGAGGGCAGGCAGGCAGTCGGTCGGGCAGCTTCGGAAGGGGGCCCGTGAAAATGTGTTGGGACTTGGGAAAGGAAGTGCATGTAGTCCAATGGTGTGTCTGAATTCGTTTTTTTGTTGCAATTCTGAGATATTTGGAAATATGTCTCTTTCGCACAAGGGAGAACGTCTCGTAATTTAAAAGAATATACTAGTGTGCCGTTGCCACAGCCAAAATAAAAGTAAAAATATTTTTCTAATCTTTTAATTCATACAAAGCTTTAAAATTCAATCATTTTCACATCAAAGGTCCAAATGCCACAAAATGAAGCCCATGCACCCCTCCTTGCAGAGAGCTTCCAACGGTACCAAGAACGCAACCAAGGGACACATAGTTCGAGAGACCTCATCGTAACAAACAAACAAAACAAACAAATAAACAAACAACCTAACTTAAGGTATAGAATAGATAAGTAGTAGTTTAGACGATCATTTTTATAATGAATTCACGCATTTAGAAAAATACAAATTATCACAATTTAAAAATACATAAAATCTTGTGTTTAGTTTAAAAGATTTTGAATTTATAATGATTAACTTTTGAATCTGCAAATTTGCAAATGCGTAAACTACAAATGTATAAAATACAAATGAATGTACTATAGTTTGTATTTTTGTGGCTTTCAAGAGTTTACTGGTTTTGCAATTTCAACATTTTGAAGTTGTAACTCTTTGATTGGTTGTTATTGGTAGCATTGAGAAAAACAAGGCCCTTGTTGTTTATTTAAAGATGTTTAGGAGCAATCAAAAGGATACAAATAATTTGAAATCTACTCTAAGGAATTCATAACACTAAGGTAAAGCAGCCCATTGTGGTCAAATGACTCACAGTGGACACCTAAGGAATGACCCCATTATAGGGGGGGTCAATATGTGACATTTGGGTCACAATGCATGTCTTTCATGACAGTCATAGAATGATTAGTGATTTCATTAGGAACTTCCAACTTTCTAGTGTAAATTCATTGTAAGCCATTGGTTGTCTAGGCCTTCCATGTTAGAAAACATTATGACTGCTTTAGGTGAACAAGATGAGCATCATGGATTAAAATTTGTTGGTTTTGGAGTAGTCTACAAACTCTTTTGGACCATGATGCATTGAACTCTTCAAAAACTCATAGCAAACCCATACTTTGTCCAAAAAAATATAATTTCAATTGCTCTCAGTGTTTTTCACACTTATCTTTGTGTATGAAAAAACTTGAAATTTTTTAGCAATTGCATGAGGCCAAACTCCTAATTCTAACCACAGTGGGTTGTTTTACCTTAGTAGAAACAAGGTTCACATAGAATATAAAATGACTGCAACCAGACCTATTAGTAGTCAAATTCAATATATTGGTCTTTTTGTGAATCATTCTCTAATACCATACCCATCATCAGGGTTGGTGTTATTTAATTAAAAATCAAGAGTTGATTTTTTTAGATATTATTCATGGCGGAGTTTGAAAATACATAAATGAAATGTTCCAAGTGCTTGAATATTCAAAAATGGGACAAATGGTGAAATTCAAGTCACCTAATGTCAAAATTTAACATTTAAATTTTTATTAAAATATCATATGTACCATAACTATATCAAAATATTTCAAAGCGGTGGCATGAAGGGCTGTCATCATTAATACCTTGAAAATAAGTGGCATAAGAGGGTTTTCTTATATTGGTAGTAAAGTTCATTGTTTTTCATCAATCCTCAAAAGTTATAGGATTTGAAGTTCAAAGAAAAATAAAATAATTGTGTTCACAACAATATTTCAGAATTCATTTAAGCATATAAATCAACTTCTTTTGAAATGAAGTCAACTAAAAAATGTGGTAAATAAAATTGAGTTTTACCTCCATTTGGGTTTTGGAATCTTTAATAGAAAGTTATAGACATCTAAAGTTCAATTGGGAAAAAAAATTTATTGCATTATTTTGACTTGACTATGAACAATTGAATTCACTTTGATGTTTTAATATACATATTCTACATGGATTGTTGTACCTCCTACCTCCCACTTCTATAAAGCACCTTGCCTTATCTTCAAAAACTAAAGTGGATGTGACTCTTGTATATAAGGTAGAATTGCTAATTAACCCCTAAAGGACCAAACACCATTTTTTAATAAAATAGCAATTTTGGGCAAGCACACTACAAACAAAGTCTTAATTTTTTTTCTTTGAAATTTTCATACAAGATGTGCCCGAGGAGTAGATTTAAGGCTCAACAATTTTCATAACTTTTGACTACATGGTTAAAAAGTTATTGCATGATATGTAATTTTCATTAGTCGGCAGGCAACCCAGGTAGCTCAAAAATTTTCTTTACAAATCATTTTTTTTTAAAGAAAAAATTTGGAAATATCTCAAGATTAAAACGCATAATTTCCAAATATTGAAATGAAACAAACCGTAAGAACTAAAATAGTGAAAGTTAAACTCTTTTTAAAACATAATAATTAATTGAAAAATATATGCAATAGTTTTTTAAGATCTAATTGCACATGTATTTAAAAAACATCATTGTTTCTTAGTTTGAGGGTAGTTATAGCATCTCTACTCTAAAAGAAACTTTGAAGTCCTTTATTTAACTCAATTTCAATATTTTTTGAAAAAGAATAAATATATAAGATGTAGATTGTTTATTACAAAATTACCATTGTCGGGATTGGCAATTTTCAATTCCATATCTAAATTCTTAACAATTTTGTATTTTGAATCATTCTCTACTTTTTTCTATTTACTATTTGTTTCCTATATGTTGTGCAATTTCAAATGATCTGAAATATTTCAAGCATGCAGACAACTTGCCGTGAAGAATGAATTCAAAGAGTAACCACCATTTTGGAAAAAAACTTCTTACAAATGTGACCTTGTGATGTGCATCTCCCCGAATATTTGCAAGGACAAAAAAAGGATTTTTTGAATTCAAACACTATTATCTTGTAATCTACATGGTGGAAATTTCTGAAATATTTTCCACAACTTTTCAAACTAGTATACTACAAGATCCTACGGTTACATTTGTCCAAATTTTTTTTTTCTAAAATTTGGTACTTAAATTAGAAATGGCAGTTTTGGAGCGGTTTTGGTGAAAACATAGTCTCTGACCTTTAGGGGTTGAGGTCAAAGGACCCATCATAGAAACCTATGGAATGACTCCATCATAGGATTTTCTTATAAATGAAATTTGGGCTACAATCAATGTTTTGAGTGATGGTAATGGAATGATTAGTGATTGCAATAGAACCTTTTAGCTTTTGAGTATAAATTTTATGTGAGAAGTGGAGGCCTTCATGTTGTAGCTATGTTTGAAAATATTGTGACTACTTTAAGTGAGTAAGATGAGCATTGTGATATAATTTTGTTGATTTGGAGATAGTTTAGAGACTCTTTTAGGCCATGATGGACAACACACTTCAAAAATTCATAAGAAATTTATATTTTGACCAAAAAAATTCAATTGCTCTCGCTATTTCTCACAATTGTCTTTATATTGGGAATTAAAAAAAAATTGCAATAGCATGAGGACAAACTCTGAATGCTAGCTATGATGGGTTGTTCTACCTTAAATAATATAAAGATGGATAAAGTGGCCATATACAAGGCTCTAGAATTTTGAAAAAATTAAAAATTAAAAAAAATAATACTTTATTAACTCTAAGAGTGCTAATCAAGTATTTTTCCAACTTTAATTAATTATTTGACATGAAATGCCAACCCTAATAGCTGAGCACAATATACGCCCACATTCCTACTATTGTATCATACTAGAACTTTAAAATACGACTTTCAAATGACCATTACAATATTTGGAATTGTAGTCTAGATTTTGCCTAGCTCGCAAACACCAAGATTATAGTATAGGGGTTCAATTCTAGGGAATGATCAAATAGTCTACTTTATTAACCCTAAAGCCACATAAAAATAGAAATAACTTACAAAGACATATATGCTTAAGCGCCAACAAACTGGTTCAATCATCAAACATATACACTACAATTTACAACTTTAAGCTACAATCCTTTCATGAAACAATTATTTCAAGCCTTACAGAATCACACACTACTCTAAGCATATTCAACAACCAAAATTATTCAATTAAGATTAGATATATACAACAACAACTTTAAATCATATAAAATGAATAATTCCTTCTACAGTAAATTATTCATACAGAAAAATACCCAATCACTGGGATGTACATATAATTTTCAAATATATGCTTAGAGCTTTTTTTACAAAAGATTGTTCACCGAACTGAAAAACATACACTAACAAACACTGAGAAACGAGTGAACCTCCAAGCCTTTACACTCTCGGGTAAAGTTTTGGTTGCGGTACCTACAAAAATGTCTCCATTACAATTTCTGTCTACGTTGGTGTGTCAAACAAGTTCATATTTTAATTATAATAAAATATGACTTCACTAAATGTGTTTTTATTTTTCTACACTTATAAAGTATCAAGAGAAAAAATTTCATCACAATCAAAGGTTTCAAAGTATTTTTAATGAATTGTTTAGTTGAAAAAGTAAGTTGTGTCTTAGTTACCTAGAATTCTCAAAATCAAGCATTTGGAATATTAAACAATTTTATTTTAATGTTATTTTTGGATAATTATAACTTACATTTAGTTGTGCATTGTATAAAATAATTCATTTTATAAATAAAATTTTAATAAACTATTCTCTATAATGCTTGCAAGTTTCAAAATTTAGCAGTTTATACCAACAAGTTCAATAGATCCAAAAATAATAAAAATTCAAAAACAAATTCATCAAGAATATAAATCTTGCTCTCATTTATATGTAAGAATTTTTTTTATCAATTTATAGTCTTTTTATTTGATCAAAGTGAACAAAACAAAAAACTTTGGAGGTTTTAATCAAAAATCTCCTAATTCGTATGTCCAAAACGGTAAAAAGTGATACCTTTAACCCACCCGCCAGCTGAAGCATCATTCTAAATCCAACTCAGTTAAACCATTAAAAACTTATCAATTGCACAACCTTAGAATCCTACTGCAATACCTCAAATCAAATAACATCTAAGCTCTTATCACCATGTATTCCTAAAACCAAGTCTTATTTGGACTCCATTCACACAACAAAACAAAAAAAATGTTTATTCACTCATTTTTACACGTTTACAAGGACCAAATTTATTATTTAACTTCTAAGGTCCATTGTCCTTTCAGGACAAAATGGATTTTTGGTAGGTTCCTATGGTCTCAATTTTTTTCATATTTTCTTAAAACTTTTTTTCAAGATAGAGAAACACATTGGCTTTCTAAAAATAAATTTTTTTATTTCAATTGGTTGCCATAAGCAAAAGTTATGCCACCATAAGCCTAAGACAAGATTCATCAGCAGTACAAAAAAACACAAAAAGTCAAAATAAAATTTTCCAAAATTGTTTTCCTCATAGAAAATATTTTGTCTATGTGAAAAGATTTAAATCATTCTATTTGAACTAGTGATGAGAAAGTTACAAACAATCTTGTTTTTTAGGCAATCTAAGCATCTTCTTGAAAATATAACTTGTAGGATTTATTTTTTAATACCATTTTCACAATTTTTCAAAGAAAAAAGTTCAATACGGTTTAGTTTGCTGTCTAGAACAATTCACTATAGAAATTATTGTATTTCAATTCCATCTTGGACCTATTAATAGTTTTGTTTTTCCTTCTATCTTATATCCACATCTACTCAACAATTTTTTGAAGAAGTGAAAATCAAGTATTTTTTTCCTAAATTTTAAACTCAATTTTTCAATATAATTTTTTTAAATTCAATATTGATAATACAAAAAATTTAACCTACTGTACAGAGATTCAAAGCCTTAAAATCTAGTCAGGCAAGGTGTCAAAAAATGGATTTCTTCACTTCAAACACAAATATCTTGCAATCTATGCAATCAAGGTTTTTGAAATTTCTTTCATCCATTTTTATACTAGTCTAGTATAAGATTTGATGATTAGATATGTGGAAAAAAAAATTCAATTTTTTTTTACACCTTACAATAGAAATGACAAATTTGAGTGGAATTTGATGAAAATAGGCCTTAGGGCTTTAAGAATTAATGTTTTATTAGTAAAGATTGATGACCAATTAACTGTTTAAATTTAATTAAAATTTAAATTAATTTAATTCAATAGATACTACCTATCTTGTATTTGATAAAGATGCTTTTCTCAAATTTAGTAATTTCACTTGAACAATTTGAAGCATTGAATTGATCTTTGCAGAATCAATCTAGGGTGATAAATGAATTTTTCTTATGCACTTAATTTTTAAATTTAAATATGATTAAATATGACAAATCATCTTAAAATTAATAATCTATGTTTATTCTTATAATGCAAGCAAAATTACAGTGGTGCTATTTGTCATTTTAAAGTCATTACGTATCGAAGTTGACTAATCTATTAAGACCTATATGGCAAAATTTAGTTTTGTAACTACTTTAAAAGTCATTCAAGAAAATATTTAATGCATATTTCTCTAAACTACCACCACTTTAGCATACTACAGTCGTCCAATCACACCTTTTAAAACTCATCTTCATCAAAATTGTAAAGGTTGGATGTGCATTTATTATAAAATAAATAAACTAAAAAAAAATTTAAAATATAGATTTTATTGCATTTAAAGTTTTGTTATGAAATTGAAGAAAACAACATTTTAGTAGTAGAAATAAATTCCATATAGGCAAAGAAAATGACTAAAAAAAATAATCAATTGTCAAAATTGTCATTTGGACCTTTATTTATGTCATTTTCCTAATTATTATCATTGCAATGAAGTGATAAATGTTTTAATTGTTTAAGAATGAGATAAATCTCCCTACCAACTTGAATCCACGTACATTGAATTTATATTACTTGGTAAGCAATTACTTTAGAACCAATGTCGTTTATATCCATTTGCATCTTTATAATTTTTTAAATAACAAAAACACAACATAGGAAGTATGTGAAAGACTCGAAATCTCTTTTAAATGGTTGTAGTCCTCTCATATCCAAAAATACAAGTAGATTTATTGCAAGAAAAATGATAAAACATGTTTTGCTAACTTCTAAAGGATCGAAGGGAACTATCAAGCAAATTTGTCAAAAACCACCAGCATTAACCAGAATTAATAAATAATTGTTTTAACTTCAACAATAAAAAATTTACTAGAAATGTATAAGAAGTTTGCCATGTTTACCATGGTTAGCAGACTTCCTACCTTTTGAAGGGAGATTATTGTTCTATTCATAAGCAAACTTCTACACCATTGAATATTATATCTTATTTAGTTCAATCAAGCTAAATTTTAGAAACAAATTGGAAGCTAGCTTGCTCTAACTTACCTTGTTGTATGAGGACGTCACGTAATTTGGACATATTCTAGCCAATTTTTGATGATTTCTTGTACATTGAGAAATTCCATTGGGGACCTTCAGGTTAGCACTAGTTTACCTGATTTTTGGAGTGACCTTTGAAGTTTCTTGTATTGGCATGTATAGGGTCCACTTTGCAAACATAGGATTCCTTTGAAGCCACAACAAGATGTCATTGAAGCCATGGCAAGAACTATTGGTTAAAGCCATAACAAAAACTATAGAATGAAGCCATGACATGAACAATGGTATGATCTAATAATAGAATTTTGAATTCACAAGACTAAAATTAAAGCACATAGTGTCTTTTCAATTGAAGGAGTTAAAAAGATTTCTAGGTAACCAATGGGGACCTTTGGTGTTCAATTAATTTACTAAGAAGAATTTGGATTAATAAAATATGGGAGTTGAAAGTTTTTTGAGGCATCTAATGAGATCTCAATCTTTGAGATTTTTCTATTGACTAAATTGGATACAACACTAGCTCTTGGTCAACATACATGTTCACAATTGTCAAAACTTCTATGTCAAATGAAATCTACAAACTTCTAACCCTCAAAAGACAAGCCTATTATCACTTCTTCAAACTTCATTTGCAAATACCTATAAACGTGATTTTTGTATTTATGTTTCAAATATGTGATTGCATGTCTTCTACTAGTCATAAAAAAATTGCATTTTTTAATGAAAATCTAAAATTATCATGAATTTTTAAATAAAAAAGGAAACAATTTATGTCAAATGCAATTGATGTTTAAAGAACTTGAATTTTTTTTAATAGGTTTACAATTAAGTGTATTACATCTTAGTGTAAACTTTCTTACCATATCATTCTAAAATTTTAAGAAAAAACTCCATAGTTATAGATCCAAAATTCAAATTGCTATAAAATCTTAGTGACAACCTTTAGATTGATTTAGTTAATTTTTGGTGACCTTTGGGAATTTTATATTAACAAATATAAGGTCTACTTTGCAACCATTTGAAGTTTCTATTAAAAAAATGGTGGAATGCAGCCAAGATGATAATGGAATTTCAAAGTTACATGACTAAATTTGAAGCCCTCAAAGAAATTGTCTTTCTAATTGAAGGAGCTGAAAAGTTGAGGGAATCTATATAGTGAAAAGGTAGCACACAACCTGGACTATCAAAAATCCCTACCCTATGCTGCTAAAAAACGTGCATCGTCATATTGATATTAAAAAAAATTTATACCACTCTTTGCGTTGTGGATCTGGGGTCTAGAAATAAAATAAGCTCTCTCTATCTACTCACTTGCGCTGAAATGATCGCTCACTGAAGCTTGTCAATCAAGATTTGTAAGAGTGCGGCTTTGCCGACCATTTTGACCTCTTCGGGTTCTTAAACTTTTCAATTTCAATTTTGGATCTGTAGACAATTACATTCCCATGACCTCCTTTCACTAATGAACTTGTCTTGTGTATTGCATCAAACACTGTTTTGACTATGCGGAATTCTTAGTAATGCACATTGTTTGAAAACACTCAACAAGTGCAATGTATGTCTGGATGCACAACGGAAAGTCGTTGCAATTTTAAAATAGAACATCAACCTTGCTCTTTAAGGAATTCCCTATGGACAAAAGTTGATACTTGACAGACATACAAACCTCAAAGAAGACATTGTGCATTTGAAAACACAAAGAAGTGTGGTTGATAGCTTGCATTTACAAAAACAACACTTGCACTTTGAAGATGGAAGTGTTGGCTACATGTTTATTGTGCTTTGATTGAAATAATGTAGTAGGGTGTCCAAAGCAGTGATTGCGGTACTATAAAGAGGAAATTGTAGTCGCTCATTAGATCATTGTTTTTTGTGTTTTTTGTGGAATTGAAATTTTAATGAATTTAAGATTTTTCCGCGCAAAGAAAGGAACTGAAGAGGAAGGAAATAAATTTGGAGATTGAGTGTTTCAATGTAGGGAATTGGAAATGATTTTTGTTCAATGGCTACATGCCATGTGTACAATAATGTTTCCCTAACTACTTTACTATTAGGTTTGAACATAGTTTTACACTGTGCTATGTACTCAAAAGACAACCTACACCATTGTTGCTGAAGGAACCAATGCTGGAAATGTTGGAAATTTAGAGATTCGATTCATTTTTGAAACAAAAGGTGAAAGAATTTGGAATTTAAATATATTGTGGGATTAGATCTAAATTTAGTATTTTTCTTTTGAAAGAGGTTAAAGTTTTTTTGAAGGAACCGATGGAAACTTTTGGAATTCAATTAATTTTTGAAACAAATGCCATGTAAATTTGGATTGGAATTTGGATCCAAAAAAATATGAGAGTTGGAAGGGTCCACTTTGCAAATAAGGGTTTGAATTTTGGATTTTTGTATTGGCAAATACTATATATAGAGTTCAACATCAACTATTAGTCAACATTCACCTCTAGAAACCACCATAATGAGTTCACAATTACCAATATTTTTATGTGAACCAATGTCTAGAGACCTGTAACCCTCAAAAAAGGAGACAATAATTATTTTTTCAAAGTTCATTTTGTAAGTGTCTATAAATGTAATTTTTATATATTTTTTTAATAATGTGCACATGTTTTTTATTAGTTGTAAAATTTTGAAATTAATAGTGAAATTTTCAATAAAAAGTGAAACAATTTGTACCAAATGCAATATATGCTCAAATTTTTTGAAAATCTCTTCAAAAGTTTATATTATAGCATAGAACACCATAATGCATCTTTTTTTATTGTATCATTTTAAAATTAGAAAATCAAGACTTCATGGCTATAAATTCATTTTTCCAAATTATTGGTTAGTATTTTAGAATTTTTTCTATATATAAATAGAATTATAAATAAATAGCCAAAAAATATTGATGACAAATTTATTGCCAATAGAAAACTATTCTACATTAGTAAGTTAATTACATACTTACCAAATTTCATATGTAAAAGAGGAGTTACAAAATTTGGCAACTTAATTTAAAAGCTTCAAGAAACATAACTTTTTGATTTGGACATTGGATCATGACTTTTATTTGGCAAATAGCTTATATGTCTATACCTTATGTTAAAAATAATTTTGCACAAATCTATCTAAATATTCAATGGTCCATTGAACAAATACTTGGTCTTTTGAGGAGTTAACAAATGTAAATATAATATCTCACCTGGTGGTGAAGGTTGGCATTCTTGGTTGGATAATTGATTAAAGTTGAAAATATAACTTAACAAATGTTTAAAACTGAAGCAATTATTTTCAAATTAACCCCTAAAGGACCAGGATACATTTTTGGCTACATAGTACATAGCTATTTTAGGCAGGTACATGTGAAAGAAGTTTTTCATATTTTTGGCCCAAATTTTAATAGAAAGTAGGGACAAGGAATATCTTTCATATGCACTAAATTTCATGACATTTGGATATATGAATCAAAAGTTATGGCCTAATATGTTGTTCTTTTCAGTAAATGGGCGATCCGAACAAATTAAAAAAATCACTTTTTTCAAAAACAAAAATTTGAAACTGGATTTCTCTCTCTCTATATATATACACATAGAAAGCTTTAAATCATTCCATTTGATGAATGAAGTCAAAAGTTATGAGGAGTTTTTGTTTGCAGGCAATTATGGATTCTCCACTCTAAAATAGATTTTGAAGTCCTTTATTTTACTTAATTTTCAATGTTTTTGGAAAAAAATAAAATTATAGGATGTAGGTTGTTTATTACAACATTATAATTTTTGTAATTAGCATTTTTCAGTTCCATAATTAAATTCTTAACAATTTTGTATTTTGAATCATTCTCTACTTCTTTCTGCTTATTATTTCTTTCCTATATGTTGTACAATTCTTCAAGCATGTAGCCAACTTGTCTGGGAAAAAGAATTCAAAAAAACACCATCATTTTGGACATTTTTTCATAGAAAAGTGAGCTTGTGAAGTGCAGCTGCCCTGTTTTTTGTAGGGCCAAAAAAATGATTTTAGTGAATTTGAATACTTATATCTTGCAATCCATGCGGTGGAAATTCTTGAAATTCTCACCACATGTTTTCAAGTCAGCATACTACAAGATCCTATGGTTACATGTATAAAAAAAAATCAAAAATTTGGTACTTGTACTAAAATGGCAATTTTTGAGCGTTTTTGATGAAAACATAGTCATGGAACTTTAGAGATTGAATAAATAAATAAAATTTAAATTTTAGGCATCTAGTTTTAGAATTTTTATTTTGCTAGTTGTAACCATTGTGTCCAATGTTACCGTTGAATTAACATTTTGCAATATACTCTACACATTATTGTCGTGGATATTTAAAGCCCCACTAGATAAATTGATAGTCTTATACTATATAATAAAAGCTTCCACAGTCTTCCAGAAGTTCTCCAAGGGCTCTTTAGTACCTCGTCTTGTCAAACGCCTGTTTTGGAGCAGTCCTCTAGTGTTGTCTTATTCAGCTATCAATCTAGTGCAATATACTTTTGTAAGAGTTATTCTTTTGTACTATTGTTTTTTTTGTTCTCTATTTCTTGTGTCCATGATAGTTTGGTAAAACTTACCACTAATAGTACTAGACCTTGGTCTTTCTTAATTAAGAGTGGATTACTTCTTTTCTTAAAAGCACTAAAACCTTTTAAAGATTGAAGAATATCCTCCTCTAGACTAATATTGTTCACATTAAAAGTCTTTTTGTGATTGAAAGTAGATTATCCTTCTCTTCTAGAAATAATTTTATCATTATAAAGGTTGCGGATAATGTGAGCTTTTAATCTCCACCCTCGAGATAAAACAAGCACAATCGGGTTCTTGATTTTTTGTTGCAACTTACGATGGGTGTCTAAATCCATTGTGCCTTCCAAGCAATGGATGAATGTTTGATAAGTAGTGGCTCTTATGAAATTTAATTGTAAAAGGAAAATATTCAAACTTCAAAATATAGCAAATTCAACTATCTTGGCCTAACCAAGCCAAATAATCTGGTCTCTTGATAAAGAAATCTACCTAAAATCACAGATTAATTTTC
The DNA here is from genome assembly GCA_963969595.1 of Neckera pumila. NCBI lineage: Eukaryota > Viridiplantae > Streptophyta > Bryopsida > Hypnales > Neckeraceae > Neckera > Neckera pumila. The sequence goes on from OZ018409.1 coordinate 6,958,156, forward strand.
CTAAATCACAATACATAGTTTGCCATTTTTAAAATAATAAAAATCATTCTATTTGGAGTTTCCTAGTAGAAGTTATGGCTTAATAAAGCTTAGCCTTAAAAGAGGCCTTATAATCTTCATTAATTGACTTCTACAAAATTTAGGACCCAAAGTGATTTTTGATTTTGGTTATGAATTTAGGTTTAACTCTAGTTTTTAAATTCTAAGTTTGACCTAGACTAGAATAATAATTACTACTTTCATTCAATCTTGAGACAAAACTTTATCCTCTGTTATCTTCCTTAGTTTAGCTCTAATTGATAAGTGTATAATAGATTTAAAATTCTCTAAGTATCTTCTAAGTGATGCCTAGTTCTGTTTGTCACCTAGTTATCTTCAAAAGATTTTTAATTGGCTATCTACTTAACTCTTAACCCTGAAAGGACCAACATGTGTTTTTTGGCTACATAAAATTTTTGGGCAGGTACGTGTGACTAGACATTTTCACATTTTTGGCCCAAATTTTAATAGAAGGTGGGAACAAGGAAAATCTTTTATATGCACTAAATTTCATGACACTTGAAAATATGAGTCAAAAGTTATGGCCTAACATGTTACCTTTTTTTTGTAAATGGGCAATCCAGGTAGATCTAAAAAAATCACTTTTTTCAAAAAGAATTGAGACATTTGTAAAAAATAATTTGGACACATTTTTCCAAATAATTAATTTCTTCAATCTAGTAGAATTATAAGATGTAAGTAGTTATAATAATAGTGGTGGTTTCATATTGTTAAATTAAAAGTCTTGAATTTATTGATGGATGAGATGTTCAAATAACAATTTGATTATTTATATTTTTATAAATGAATCAAATTACCTTTGTTAATTTAAAAAAATAGTTTGCTTTCAAAATGACTATTTATTTTAAAAACTATTAGTAATCTTTAGGTTTTTGAGTGGTTTGGTGAGCCAAGATACAAATTTAAACATTGTTTATTATTATATATACTGAGAGTTTGTAGTAGCCACGTAGAATTTTGAGACCACGTATGTCAAGGAGTATTTTGAGGTCAAATGCCCAATTCACACCATCGACGAACCTCTACTAGAGTCACTACATCTTGACATACGCTCTTCTGCTTCAACTTCTCTATTTGACAGGGAATTTTATCAATTTGATACATGTTGAAATTTTGGATAGTCAAAAATCCATACATGCAACTTGAATACGTTTGAGCGTGGTACAATAGTACCAACTACTAGACTTTGGAGTGCTGCAAGGGCATTTTGACCTCATGCGTGTCCTATCTATACATTGTCTACCAAGAACCAACTGCAATACATCAACCAAAACCACCACAAGTGCATAAAAGCAACTAGTGGGAGTTGAAGAGTTATTTTGAGGCAACCAATAGGAGTTGAAGCATTTTGCGCTTCAAGAGTGGTGGTTTAAGGGGAGTCTAGTCGCATGAGTAGGTATCCTAACTATCAACTTTGAAAATTCATAGAATATTGTGTGCATGTTAGAAAATACAAAATGACTTGGGTTTGGTTTCTTTCAATTAGTCTTACAATCTCACATCAAAATTTCATCATTTTTACCACTGAGATATTCAATGTAGATAAAGTAGTGGTTTTACGTGGAATACTAAGGTCAATTAGTCTAATACTATCAGCATGTTAATTCCGCCATCTACATATTCTTCCCAATTGCGCCAGTCTCTCACCCACTTCCACAGAATATATGTGTCATGTACTTTGGGCAAGCAATTAGGTGCTATTGTCAGGGAATGACACCAACATCACATTTATTTAACCCCTAAAGGACCAACATGCGTTTTTTGTTTGTATAGAAATTTTGGGCAGGTTCGTGTGACTAGAGATATCCATATTTGAGGTTGAAATCTTAATAGAAGGTGGGGGCAAGGAATATCTTCATGTGTACCAAGTTTCATGACATTTCGAAATACGAGTCAAAAGTTGTGAGCTAATATATTACTTTTTTTGTAACTGGGCAGTTTGGGCAAATTGGAAAAAATCATTTTTTCCGGATTTTTTTTTGAAATTGGTTCTCTACATTTATATATACTTAAAAAGCTTTGAGTCATTCCATTTCAATCAATGAGTCAAAAGTTATGAGGTTTTTTAAACTGCGGGCAGTTATGGATTCTCTGCTCTAAAAAAACTTTAAAGTCGTTTATTTAACTCAATTTTGGAAAAAAAATAAAATCCTAGGATGTAGATTGATTATTACAACATTACAACCGTTGAGATTGGCATTTTTAAATTCCATGATTAAATTTTTAACAATTTAGTATTTTGAATCATTTTCTACTTCTTTCTACTTACTATTTTTTTTCTATATGTTGTAGAATTCCAAATGATGTAAAAATATTCAAGCATACAGACAACTTGTTTAGGAAACTGAATTCAAAGAAGCACCACCTTTATTGGCATTTTTTCATTGAAAAGTGAGCTTGCAAAGTGCAGCTGCCCGATTTTTCACAGGATTGAAAAAATGGTTTTCAAGACTTTGAATGCTTATATGTTATGATCCACACGGTGGAATTTTCTGAAATTTTTACCACATGTTTTCAAAATATCATACTGCAAGATCCTACGGTTACATGTGTCAAAAATTGTTTTTTTCCAAAAATTTGGTAGTTGTATTAGAAATGGCAGTTTTGGAGTGTTTTTGGTGATTACATAGTCATGAAACTTTAGGGGGCAAAGATGGTTGAAGGTTGATTGGGATGTAGTTCAATAAATCTTGATTTAGATGAGCTTCATTGTGAATAAGTACTTGTCAGAAAAAGTTGTAATTTCAGCCAATAAAAGAGGTGCTTTTGGAATGTTTAACTTGTGCTTTTATAATAGTCATCAAACGGAATTAGGACGGTAGGTCACTGATTTTGAAGCTTTCTAAGACGGTCATGACCCCACCTTCTAACGGTTTTATATTTTTTGTTTAAAAATTCATATCAATTCAAGTTGTTGTCCGATTTATATGATTCCACTTGCATTTTAGTCAATTCAACTAATTCCATCTCTGAACAATCCAGGCAGCAACCATCACTTTGCACAAGATACCCAGATTGCAAATCAGGGTGATGATACGCTCTTCTACCTTATACCTCAATGACTCGTTCCGGGGTCATTTGCCTTTCCCCCAGTTTCGCATATGTCAGGGTTTTTTTAGGCAGCCGGCGCACCTGCACAGGATGCACCCGGAAAAGACATCCTCATCGAGAAGAATCATTATTAGAATCCTCATCATCAAAATTTCCGTCCTGTGAGAAAATTATTGTCGTCATTTTCTTCTAGTTTCAATGCTATAAGTCAAGGACATTACATTACAATAGTTCGAGGCTCTTCCACGTCATATGTTTTTATAAGCATTCTTCACTATTACCATTATTACGAGTACTGTTCAACTGTCTGACACGAGCTGAGTTCAGTGAGTTTTTTTATAATATTTAACGTGCTGTGTTAGAACTCCGTCAGTCCGTCCGGCCAATGCTGAAGTCAGGGTCAGAGTTTTCAACGCTGCGAATAACTTATGAAAAACATGCGTCCATATTTTCAGTGAGAACCGACTTGCCTCCACGCAACTGAACTGAATTTCGAAGATTAGAAAATGTTCCAAAGCTGAGAACTGCCTGCCTCCAGGCAACTGCACTGAATTTCGAAGACTGGAAACTGTTCCAAAGCCGCGCCAGTGAGTCTCCAACTTTAACTTATTATTACGGAGTATTATATATTTCTTTCTCCGACGCCTGTGACGGACTTTTCACTTCAGTTCCGTCCGTCCGGGGAAGACGGATCACCGCCTCTAATAACTGGACTTTTTTCCTCGACACCACTGGCAGACGACTGACTTTACATACAGTCGGAGTTTCGAGCTTATCCCCACACCTGTGGAGTTGTTTAGTGTATTTATATCTGGAAGGGCAGAGGAGCTTTTGCAGGCCACATCATCATGCACTGGGGCTTGCCCATGATTCATGGCGCGCACCTACCGTAGCACCTGCTGGGACCTGGGACCTGGGAGTTGCCGTAAGAAGAGCGGGGACGGACGGAGGGAGGGATTCTAATGATCAAAGGGGAAAGATAAGTACAGAGCTCACAATAGGTTATCATCAGGAGTACAGGCACAAGCCAGGAGTAGTCAGTCTGGCTGCCCACCCCAGACGCCGGGGCCGTTGCCCCTTGGCCCTCACTTCTGCAACCACAGACTTCGGAGTGTTCGAGGGAGCTTTTCAGCAATGGGGGCACTGGGCAAGGCGAGCGCCAGACACCAGAAACTTCGCAGGACAGCACAGCACAGCACAGCACAGCACAGCACAGCACAGCACTTGGGGATTCCATCGAGACGGAAAGACAGACAGCAGAACGCTGTTTCCTTCAATGGATTCCGAAGGCAGCGAGCGAGCAAGCAAGCAAGCTCTGGAACCCATACCGGACTGGGGCACATTCCTGGCAGAGATTGTCAAAAAACAGCCAACATTTTGGATCAGTGAATAACCAAAGATTTTATTATATTTTATTTTCAATAACACAAATTTTTCAGGAAAATTGCCATAGGAACGTGTGGGAAAACTTTCAGAAACTTTGATAGCGTGGATTGAAAGATTTTTGTGTTTGAAGTTAGAAGAAAAAGGTTTTGGGTCCAACCTTACTTGACAGGGTCAATAAATTTCAACTCCTCTTAGATTGAGATTTTTGCATTGCACATGCGTTTTTTCTATGGTGGCATCCTATACTATACCTCTGAAATTTGGAAGGTACATACCTTCCAAATGTCAAAGGTAGATATGGAGTTTAGCAAAAGATCCCTCAATTGTCCAGACATTTTTGGGAAGCATAACTTTTGATTTGGGCACCCAATTGGAAAAAGAGATTATATACCCGCCTAGGAGATATATACCCACTCCTTAAGTCAAATTTTCAAAAAGATCTAAAGTAGAGCCACCCATAACTAACAGAATAAGGAATTCCAACATGATCTGGAGTAGTGAAGGCAAAACAAATAATTTTCAGACGTACATCAATAGAAATGACAAGGATTGCAAAAAAATTGGTAATTATATTGCTTGAATTGAAATTATTATGAATTTTGCGAGGCAAAAAGCGCTCCAAATCCATGGCCAATGTGTAGACTCTTCCAATTTCGATCATTCAAGAACTTTTTCCTGATCATTATTTCCTACTCTTTCTCACAACTTGGGACATGTGCCATGTATTTATTAGTTCCAACCTTGAAAGGCAAAAAAAAAAAACATTCTAAACTTGGTCAAAAATACGTGCACCTATAGGTTGGGAATGGGTCGCTAGTTGGGAATGGGTGGCTCTACCTTATTGAAAATTGACATCATAGGAACCTGCATGAATTTTCAACAGGTCGTTCAACATATACTTGGTCTTTAAATAACAGCACTTAAAATCTACAAACAAGGGATTGGTCTTGGTTCCCATTATTGAACTATAAAATTTTTGGATGTCTTATTGGTATTCAAAAGAGGATTCTAGATTCTCCTATTATGAAAGCATAGGAATGTGAGCCCATTGAGCCTACAATATAGGTACCTATAATATAGACACCATACACTATAGAAGGTGTATATGTCGTACCCCTATAATATGGATATTTGTAATATATGTATTCTATAATGTATACACAATTACAAGCTAGCATTCTTGAGCTCACATACTAGCACTGTTGTGTCCTAAATCACCCCTAGGCTCTCATGAATAGAGTGTGCACATTTTAGGTAAGAATTTGGAGGGCTTAGTTTTAGAATCAAGTCACAATTAGGTGTACTTTCCTTTGCATAGTAAAAATTGTATTTAGTGTCATATGAAATATAGCGTCAAATAAATAACCTTGCTTATAAGACACTATTTTCAAAAATCTTATAAATGATGTCATTCTCATACACTCATCCATTATTAACAACATTTGCAATAGTAATAATAAAATTTAACCTAAACTTATTACAATATTTGCAAATATGTTGACATTAAAAATATTTGACATTTTGTGCCAATGACACTAAATACATTTTCTAGTGCCATAAGACTAGTGTTCACAAAAGATGTTGAATTTTAAAAAATGCACTCTACAAAAATCCCTAAACAAGAAGTGTGAATACCCCATTATTAATCTATAAAGACAATTGTCTAAAAAACAAATAATTGTAAACTCAAGGAGGTTCCTACAAAAGTCTTTCTTCAATATTTTACCAAGGGAGGATTGTGTTAACAATTTTTTTAATTCCCACCGAATTGCTTGTTCAAATCAAATGTTATATTATTCAAGAAAAATAGAACTTCTTCTTTACTTCTAAAATTTGGCAAACATGTAGTTTTATGAAAGTGACTTGGAAAATGATGTACAACTATCATATTATGTGTATTTTTTACAAGAGGAGTCAAAGATTGTGGACATAGTTGGGAGGATTTGAATTTTGTTTCCTGACATCATCTGCCAAATCACTTTTCCAACTTTAACCCCTATAGGACCATTGTCCCTTCAAGGGACAAATGCATTTTCACGCAGGTACCTACGGGCTGAAATTTTCTCCTAATTTTTTGAAACTTTTTTTAGAGGTAGAAAAGATGATTAGCTTTGTGGAAATCTAATTTTTTCACAATCAGTGCCCGGAAACAAAAGTTATGACCAAATAAGTTCAAAACAGGGCAGTGCCAGCAGCAAAAAAAAAATTGCAATTTTTTTTTGTATTTTTTTCTCATAGATTATATTTTTGTCTATCTATAATTCTTTGATTTGTTTCATTTGGACTTGTTATGAGAAAGTTATGGACATTCTTGTTTTTTGGGCAATTAGAGCATCCTTTTGAAAAAAATAACTTGTAGGATCCATTTCTGAATGCAATTTTTCAAATTTTCAATTTTTTTTTTGCATGGTTTACTTGCTAGAACAATCTCACCATTGGGATTAGTGCATTTTAACCCGTAAAGTTCCATGACTATGTTTTCATCGAAAATGCTCAAAAATTGCCATTTTTAGTATAAATACCACATTTTTGAAAAAAAGAACTTTTTTTGACACATGTAACCAAAGGATCTTGTAGTATGCTGACTTGAAAACATCCTACAAAAAATTTCAGAAATTTCCACCACATGGATTGCAAGATATAAGCATTCAAATTCCCTAAAATCTTTTCTTGGGCCCTGCAAAAAACAGTGCACCTGCACTTCACAAGCTCACTTTTCAATGAAAAAATGTCCAAAATGATGGTGCTTCTTTGAATTCTTTTTCCTAACAAGTTGGCTACATGCTTGAAAATTTTCACTTCATTTGGAATTGTATAACATACAGGAAAAAGATAGTAAGTAGATAGTAGTTGAGAATGATTCAAAATAGTAAATTGTCAAGAATTTAATTATAGAATTGAAAAATTCCAATCCAATGGTTGCAATGTTGTAATAAACAATCTACATCCTACAATTTATTTATTTTCTAAATATTGAAAATTGAATAAGATAAAGGACTTCAAAGTTTATTTTAGAGTAGAAAATCCATAACTAACCGCAAACATTAAAATCCTCATAACTTTTGACTCATTGATCAAAATGGGATGATATAAAGCTTTCCCCGTATGTTTAACTCTAGAAAAACAATTTCAAATTTTTATTTTTGAAAAAAGTAATTTTTTTTTATCTGCCCAAATTGTCCAGTTATAAAAAAAAGTAACATATTCGGCCATAACTTTTGACTCACATTTCCAAATGTCAGGAAATTTAGTGCACATGAAAGATATTCCTTGTGCCCACCTTCTATTAAAATTTCAATCCAAAATATGGAAATCTCTAGTCACACATACCTGCCCAAATTTCTATACAGCCAAAAAATGCATGCCGGTCCTTTAGGGGTCAATTCCATCTAAAAGATTTGAATATTTTAGATTTTCTATCTATCTTGTACCTACTTTTACTTAACAATTTTTTTAAGAATGATAATTAAGTTTTTTTGAAATTTTTTTTTCCTAGACTCTCAATTCAATTCTCCACTTCAAAGATTTAAAGCTCAAAACTCTGTAGTGGTAAAATTTTAAGTTAAAAATGTTCAAAGTCAAAAAATCTCGTCCCGCAATGTGTTGAAAAATTTGTTTTTCCCACTTTAAATGCAAATATCTTGCAATATGTGTTGTCAGAAATTCTGAAGTTTTTTCCACACTTTTTTATACGGGTTAGATGTAAGATCCTACGGTTAGATGTGAAATAAATAAAATAAAATGAATTTGAACTCTTTGCTATAGAAATGGCAGTTTTTAATGTTTTTGGGCAGAAAAAAGGCCTTGGTCCTTTAAGGGTTAATTGATTGTTTGGTAGGAGATGCCAACCCTAACCAGCAAGTGCGGTACTCTAATTTCAAGAATAAAAAAGGGGGTTCACACATGCTCTTGAAAGTTCCCAACATTTTTTTCCCTCTCAACAACACATAACTTTTGATCAATGCACTAGTTGGGAGAAAAATGGTATATCCCTTCAAAGAGATATATGTCCACATATTATGTTAAAATTCTGAAACAATTCATTTGTAAGGACATTGTCGACCAAAGTGGTCCAATGGATGTGTTAACTATAGAAAAAGAGAAAGCACCTATTGGTCCAATCAAGAGAATTTTGGTGACTACCTTGGTCATAGGGGGATATGTCCTAACCAGGTTAATCCTTGAAGGACGTTGAAGACCAAAAGTGTCCGATGGATGACTTCTGATGGATGTGTTAACTATAGAAAAAGATAATGCACCTATTGGTCCAATCAAGAGAATTTTGGTGACTACCTTGGTCATAGGGGGGATGTGTCCTAACCAGGTTAACTCCTAAAGGACCAAATGTCATTTTATGGCAACATAGTGATTTTGGGCAGCTCACTATAAATGGAAATTATATTTTTTTTCTTTGAAAATTTCACACGTGTGCCCGAGGAGTAGCTTTAAGGACCAACAATTTTCAAAACTTTTGACTATATGGTTTAAAAGTTATTGGAAAATATGTCATTTTCAACGGTCGGCGAGCAGCTCAAATTTTTTCTAAAAAATCACTTTTAAAAAAAATAAAAATTTGAAATTGTTTTTTTAAGTTTATAGATACGTGGAAAGCTTTGAATTATTCCATTTTGATTTATAAGATGAAAATTATGAGGTATTCTAGTTTGCGGGTAGTTGTGGATTCCCTACTCTAAAATAAACTTTGAATCCTTTATTTAACTCAATTTTTAGTATTTTTTGAAAAAAATAAAACTATAGGATATATATTGTTTATTAAAATATTACATCCATTGGGATTGACATTTTTCAATTCCGTAATTAAATTCTCAACAATTTAGTATTTTGAATAATTCTCTACTCCTTGAAGGATGTTGAGGACCCAAAGTGTCCGATGCATGACTTCTGAGTTCATTGTAGAAATAAAGAATGGCCTTATTGGTCCCATAATTGGAGCATTTTTAGTGGCACCTTGGTGATAGGGAGCCGCTTCCTTCTAGAGTTAAACTTCTTTCTACAACCTAATTTTTCCTATATGTTGTACAATTCCAAATGGTCTGAATTTTTTCAAGCATGTAGCCAACTTGCTTTGAAGAATGAATCCACAGAGTAACCACCATTTTGGACATTTTTCCATTTAAATATAACCTTGTGAAGTACAACTGCCCGATTTTTTGCAAGGCCAAAAAAAGGATTTTTGTCAATTCAAATGCTAATATTTTGCAATCTACAAGGTGGAAAATTTTGAAATTTTTTCTACATATTCTCAAACAAACTTACTACAAGATCCTACGGTTATATGTGCCCAAAAATATTGTTTCTCTAAAATTTGGTCCTTGTATTAGAAATGACAGTTTTGGAGCGTTTTTGGTGAAAACATAGTCTCTGACCTTTAGGAGTTTAGGGTTAAACTTAAATTTTTTTTTTTTTTATACATTCCATATTTTGGTGACTACCTTGGTCATGGGGGGCCGCATCCTTCTAGGGTAAAAGTTGAATTGTTGTTGAGTTTTTTACACGTTTCCTGATGTTTTTAGCAAGTTGAGCCGAGTAGAAAAATCTTCACCGATTGAAAGGCCACTGCGCAGACCTGTGCTTTAGTCGTCTTCTGTTTTCTCTTTCAAATCCTGATGCCCACCATATCTTTTTCTTTCCATTTGTTGGCTGTTGCAGACAGACCCCCATGGGCCATTTGGGTTCATGAACTGAACAATGGCAACAGACGGAGGGGCGGCGAAGATGGAGCCGCTTGTGGCCACTGAAACTCTTAATTTACTCAGAAACTGCGCACACTGATGAATGTGCTGCGAACATGCCTTAGGGTTGCAGACCCAGGTGCTGCAAGTTGCCAAGGGCAATAACTACTGTAGCTAGTCTGCTTTTACAGCGACCTTTCAAGAGCTGACTGCATTTCGGGAGAAACCAAACTCCAGGAAACAATTTTTAGAAAATTTTCGTTGGAAGAAAGAAAAAAAAAAAAAAAAGGAATTCACATCGAACCCAAGTTGTGTCATAGTTTTGGGACCTTCGTGAATTAGTTACAAATTTTTGAAGTTGAAATGCAATGGTCACTAAAAGCAACCACCGCCAAAAACGTACACTATTGGTACATTGAAGAAAGCAAACTATGTAACTATGTGTTATGAACGCTTTTAGAGCATGAGCACTTTCAAACCAAGCTGCCTTAGTGTGCTCTTAAAACAACTTTTGAAGGACTGATTGCATTTGGAGGGAAGTTAAACTCCTTAACCCCTAAAGGACCGGTTGTCCCCTCAAGGGACAATTTGGGTTCAAGCAGGTTCCTATTGTCTCAATTTTTAGTAATATTTTTTCGGATTTTTTGAAGTTATATATTTTTGCAAGAGCTTTGTAAATATATAATTTTTATTTTAATTGATGCCCGTGAGCAAAAGCTATGGCACAATAAGTAAAAATGGAATTTGGCGGGCAGCACATATAGAATCACGAAAAGTCAAAATAATTTTTTTTCCAATTTTTTGATTCAAAGATTATATTTTTATCTACATGTGAAGCTTTGTTTCATTCAATTTGGACTGATAATGAGAAAGTTATGGACAATCTTAGTTTTTTGAGCAATCTAAGCATCTTCTTGAAAAAATAATTTATAGAATTAATTTTTGAATGCAATTTTTAGAATTTTCAAAAAAAATTGTTAGACAGGGTTAGATTTTCTTGCCAGAACAATCTCACCACTGGGATTATTTAGATTCAATTCCATCTAAAAGCTATTAATAATTTAATTTTTTCTTCAATCTTGAGCCCACTTCTACTTAACAATTTTTTAATGAGCGAAAATTAAGTGCTTTTTTTCCTAAATTTTTTTGGTAGATTTTCAACTCAACTACTTAACATAAATAAGTAGAAAATCAAAGTCCATAGTGCAAAAAATTTGAACTAAAAAGATTCAAAGGCAAAAAATCTGGTCAAGTAAGGTGGAAAAAAACTTGTTTTCTTCACCTTAAATGCATATATCTTGCAATCTACGTGGTCAAAGTTTCTGAAATTTCTTCCTCATATTTATATACTAGTCAAGTATAAGATCTTACGGTTGGACATGCTAAAAAAAAACAATTGTTTAAACTCTTTTCTCTTTGCAATAGAAATGACAATTTTGAATGGTTTCTGGTAGGAAAATTACCTTGGTCCTTTAGGGGTTAAAACAATTTTCAATAAATTTTCTTAGGAAGAAAAATGGAATTGGCATCCAAGCCTTGAAGTTGATTTGTATTTTTTGGATCTTCATGGGGATTAGTTGAAGTTGAAACGCGACGGTCATTAAAAGCGACCATCTTCTGAAATGTATATTGTTGGTACATTGACAAAAGCAAATATACCTCAATGTTAGTGGTTGCTTTTAGACCTATGTTTCTTTTAGAGCTCTCTATCTTAGCTACTATGTGAGTAGACAGAGTCGACAACTTAGGTTAGCCCAATGTTTGGAAAAGACTGACGGCTAGTTAAAGTTAGCCGATGGAATTAGGAAAAAAATGCTTACAATTTAAAAACATTGGCAAGAAATGGGTAAAAAAGATATAGTATTTTTATTTAGAATAAATAATAGAGACAATAACTAGACTTGATACTTGAAAAAACAATTTAGTATAGGAGTTACAAAAAAATAGTTGAGAGAACTCAAAAAACATCTCCAACACTAGGACATGTAAGCTTAGTTTGGAGCCATGGGCATTACCAATGGTGCACCAAGTATGTAGACAAAAATGTTGTCAAAAAAAAGTTGAAAACTTTGTCAAAATATAGGTCAAACTATTGTTGAAAATATCGAGCACTATATATTGATAGGATCTACGACATATCAGATTTGCACTCTTTTTTATTGATTTTTTTTACACTAAACAATCAATAACCAAGACTTTTTTGAGTTTTTTTAATATTTTACCATTGAAAATTTGTTTAAAATAACATCCAATTTTTTGCAGTGTACCCATTATGGATCCCCTTTCCCTTCCCTATAGCATATCTATCTACATCTATTTAATATTTAGTTTGGGCTAAAATGTTAGAAATGTTGAACATGCATAGCTTAAGATGCAATTGGGAAGAAGATCCATAATGGGTTTATCTTCCTTAACAAAAATGGAGAGAAGGAAGTTGGTATAATTCATGAGTATATTCATCTTGGGTCCCACCCTAAGTCTCAAAAGATAGAACAAGCGACTCCAAGCAATTTGTTCTTAAATTTATAATTGCCTTGTCCATAACTTTTATTTCAAGACTCAAAATCTCAAACACATTTATGGAAATGAAAATTAGCTTGATTTTTCACATTAATTTTGTTCAAAGTTTTTTGAAAAAAAATATTCTTCTATGCCTAAATGAAACATGAGATTCTACTTTCAGCACAATTCCAATGTTTGACTTAATTATAATTGGTTGATTTATTAATTCTACTAATTCTAATTCTAATTCTAATTTCTATATCCCATATGTATTGTTTTACCTCCTACGACTCCTCTTGTATAAAGAGCTTATCTTCTCATTTAGCTCCATACACATAAAATAAGTGACTTTTGAAGCTTTGTGAGATAGTTGCCAAATATTTTGATTTCTCTAAATTTGATACCAAAATTTTAAAATTGTATTTCAAGGAGTAGGGAAACATCTTTATGCACAAGGAGATATGGGTGTTCAGAGGATATAACATGTGATAAATTGTTCCTATGTCAATGATTCATTATGAGTCAGGTATAATAAACCCTTGCCTAGCCTCTTCTTGTCCAATATGCCCAACTACCCTTGAGTTCATCTTGGGAGCTTTAAGCCATAAATTGCTCATGCTTGCTAAAGCTCAAAATTTTGGGTGATTGTTTCCTCTTCTTCTAAGGCTAATTGAAACCTTGAACTCCATTGTTAAGATTTTGAAGAGATTATTGCATTAGATGAGATTTGGGATCTTGGAGGGCCCCGAGTTCCCCTATATTCTACTGCGTTCCTAGACTGCATGAACGTAGCTGCAGTAGCTGGCTGATGTGGTACAGCAACTACCACGTCATTTTCTAGGGGAAAAAAAATTGCTTAAAATGATATTTTGGTAAAAAAAAATTAATTTTAAATTTTTTTTCTTTCGACACACCTGTACCGACGTTTGCTGAATCTGGCTAGATTGGGGAACAGGCTTAAAACGGCCCTCCAAGACCCCCGAATCTCATCTAATGATGTGCAAATAAAAAATTGTTGAAAAAATTACTTTGTATGAGAGTTTCCTTGAAGTTAGTTTTGTATTGGATTTTTTTGATATATATTCCCTATTTCAAATTTTATAAATTTTTTTGAACAAGTGGGCAATTGTATCACATTACAAGCAAACAAAGTTCAAGAAAAAAAGTGAAATTAACTTGTGCAAAGGCCTACCCAAATCATAACTACCTGGAATTTGGATGCCCCTCCTCCCCCCACCCCCCCACCCCTCCACCCCACATACACAACAATTTTCCAACTTCAAACACTATAATCTTGTAGTATGTGGGGTCAAAACCTTCCATTTTCTTACTACAACATTGTGAAGTAGTCTACCACTATATCTTATGGTAAGATGTGACAAGATTTCATTCATCTTTTGGGGATAGCCTTTGCCATCAAAACGGGCCATTTTGAGTGTTTTTTTGGTGAAATATATCATAGTGAAAGAATTTTGAGATTAAGTGAGCATAAATTAAGTCTAATTTTTTGGGTCCAATATGAAGATTTTTGGGTCAAGATAATTAACGCTCAAGTTAGGATCCCTCTTTAACTTCAAATGGATAGAAGGAGTTCATTTCTATAAGTGAAGATTTTTCATGTTTTTGGAGACCCTCTGAAAATGAAGAATATCTTTATATTTGTTGCAATTGATTTTGGAGTAAGTAATTGTTCTGTCCTAATGCTTTGGTAAACTTCAAACCAAATGTGAAAATTAGCTCAATTAAACTTGTAGCTAAGGAGATTAAAGCATTTGGAGTGCAACTTGTTTTGTGCAAGAAATTTGCGCTTATTCATTTATATCTCTAGGACCAAATGAGATGTAGAGTTTCTATGGAATATTATACAAAAAAATTAATAATAATAAATTCAAAGTATTTGTATTTGAAAACATCTGTTCAAATCAACACATTAGAAGATCTAGAATACTATTTGAGAGTCGAGGCTTTAAGATTAGCCCATTGTTCATTAGCCGATGTGCATTGATTTTCCCTATATATCAATCCGCACAAATCCTAAAAAAGATCTCCTTATAGAAAAGAGACCCCTCTCATTGCTTGCAAGCTGCAAGGAATTGCAAACCATTGCATTTTCAAAACATTTTCTTCATTTTTGAATGCGCCCAATTCCCAATAGGCCAAATTTGGTGTCACTAGAAAGAAGATGAAGTTTCCCAATAGTCCAAGATTTTTATTAAAAAAAAAGGTCAAAACTCTATTCAGGAATGGCAACTGAAAATATATTGTTGCCCCATTTTGGCTCATTCATCCATTAGGGGGTTCAAATGCTATGAAATACACCACTTGTCAAAAGCATTAGACTTCCAAATTTTTTTCATTTGTGTATATATTTGTCCATATGGAGGCGCATACTACTCTCCAAGTCAAGCCTTGAACTAATGCCTCAATCCATACCACAAACATGGTTATGGGTTGATGAAAATTATAGCATCCTTGTACAATATCAATAAATCTTTATAATAGTATAAAGTGTGGAAAAATCAATGAGGGGCAACCTAATTTCATTGTTTTGCGTACACAAAATAGTGAAATTAGGTTGCCTTGACAATTGGGTTGCCTTACTTCAAAAAAGTTACTTTACAAGCCATCAAAGTCAATAAATATTTCTGCATATTTTTATGTTTGTACACATGGAGGTTCATGAGTCCCAATTACAACAATACTTAATTAAAAAGGAATGCACTCTTGCAAGAAACAATAAATATATATATAGTGTAAAATGTGAAGAAATCAGTGAGGGGCAAGCTAATTTAATTTCACTATTCCAAATAGATCATGCCTCAGTAACCAGTGGTTACCATAATGGTTAACATTTTCTTCATAACTAGTGGTTAACATTTTCTTCATTTTTGAATGCGCCCAATTTCCAATAGGTCAAATTTGGTGTCATTGGAAAGAAGATGAAGTTTCCTAATAGTCCAAGATTTTATTAAAAAAAAAGTCAAAATTCCATCTGGGTATGGCAATTGAAAATCTATTGTTGCCCCATTTTGGCTCATCCATCCATTAGTGGGTTCAAATGTTATGAAATACACCACTTGCCAAAACCATTAGACTTCCAAATTTTGTCATAAAATAGTAAAACTAGGTTGCCTTATCCAAAAAAGTTACCTCTTGACACACCGTTTGTCCACGTGGAGGTGCATGCGACTCTTTGAACCAGACCTTGAACCAATGCCCCAACCCATGCCACGTAAAATGGTTAAGGGTTGATGAAAACTACGGCATCCTTGTACAATATTAAATAAATATTTACATAAAATGAGGAGAAATCAATGAGGGGCAACCTAATTAAATTTCACTATTCCGCCTAGATCATGCCTTAGTAACTAGTGGTTGCCGTAGAATTTGCTTTTCTTGAGCAAATTTGCGGCCTCATCAGATGGAGGTGACACTGAAAAGAGAACCGTACTTGATAATTCCCATTGGCTTGGTCAAGTATAGTTCCAACCAATTCAATTTTTTTTTGGCACCATAGGGTCAGATTGCACCATTTCAAAATAAATGTCTACTTTTTGCCAAATAATAGTACTCTTTTCTCGCCAAAAATTTACCATTTCTATTTTAAATGTGGATGAAATCGCCAAATTTGGATGAAAAAGTGTATGAATATGATTGAAAAGTATTTTTTGATCCAAAAGATGGATGAATGTAGAAATACAATGCTTCACCAAATTTTAAGTGATAGCCATCCTTGCACTTTCTCAAAAAGTAAAAATAAAGGGGCTGGTTCCAACATTTGAAATGGAACAGCACAATAAGTTAAAAGAGCTTGTCGAAACATGTACTACCCCTCATAACTGTCATAAGTTATATGTGTCTCACCAATGGCCTGATTTGTTGTGTGACTCACAAGATTGTTTCTTGATTCCAGACAAGCGCTGGAGCTCAGTAATTTCTTCCCTTTTTTCAGGTTTGTACCTTTACTTCGGTGAGTGCCTTTTTACAATTAAACAATTAAAAAAAGAAAAAAAAGAAAAAGGGGTCATAGTTCTCTTGGGGACGGAAGCTGAGTGGTAAATGTACATTATCGCATCTACCAACCCAAGAATATTCATTGGTTGTTAGGGAGGCACCCAAGTTGTAGTTTGGAATCAAGTGAAGCTCTACAAGATGTAAAGAATAAAAAAAACAAGGAGTTGGGACTTGTGTGGTCAACAAGAGCTGTACTACTCGGACCACGACCGACCGATATGGGGAGAGGAAGATGCAAGGATAACCTATCAATGCATAAAGGCACAAGAGATGAAATGGACTGTAGATAGAGAGAGATATGGAATGCATGCACCATGGTCTACACAAAATAGTGAAATTAGTTTGCCCCACACTAATTTCTCATATCTAACACTTTCAGACATGGTCAATTGTAGTCTGGGGCAAACTAATTTCACTATTTTGTGTAGGTCTTAAGAGACTGCATTTGTTTGTGCACCTTTCCTTTTAAACAACTCAGTCGGTTTGTCTCCGTTGCAACTAACTTATTTGTAGTGTGCCCTGTGCCAAACAAAAGTATAAGTAATTGAAAAAAAAATGGATTCAATTTTTTTTTTGAGATTCAATATCTTTCACACCGTAGGTCTAAATGTCACAAAACAAAGTCTATACACCCCTATTTGTAGAGAGCTTTCCAAGGGTACCAAAAATGCAACCCGAGGACACTAAGTCCAAGAGATCTCACCATAACATTTAAACAAAACAAAACAACCATATTTAATCCCTAAAGGACCAAACGGCGTTTTTTTGGCAACATAGCGATTTTGGGCAGTTCACTACAAACAAAAAATTTTCATTTTTTTCTTTGAAATTTTCACACAACATGTGCCCAAAGAGTAGCTTCATGCCCAACAATTTTCTACACTTTTGACTATAAGGTTAAAAAGTTATTGGATGATATGTCATTCTCAACGTTCAGCAGGCAGTTCAAATTTTTTCTGAAAAATCACTTTAAAAAAAATAAAAATTTAAAATTGGTCCTTTAGATTTATATACACATGGATAGCTTTGAATCATTCTATTTTTATTTATGCGGTGAAAATTATGAGGTGTTCTAGTTTGCGGGCAATTATAGATTCCCTACTCTAAAATAAACTTTGGAGTTCTTTATTTACTCAATTTTTAATATTTTTCAGAAAAAATGAAAGCATAGGATGTA
This sequence comes from Neckera pumila, assembly GCA_963969595.1. Lineage (NCBI taxonomy): Eukaryota > Viridiplantae > Streptophyta > Bryopsida > Hypnales > Neckeraceae > Neckera > Neckera pumila. The sequence continues at coordinate 6,976,039 of OZ018409.1, forward strand.
TGTTGTTTATTATAGCATTAAAATCATTGGAATTGGCATTTTATAATTCCATACTTCAATTCTTAACAATTTTGTGTTTTGAATCAGTCTCTACTTTTTTCTACTTACAATTTTTTTCCTATATGTTGTACAATTCCAAATAATTTGAAAATTTTCAAGCAACTTGCTTTGAAAAATAAACCCAAAGAATTACCACTATTTTGGACATTTCTTTACAATGACCTTGTGAAGAGCAACTACCTGTTTTTTTGCAGGGACAAAAAAAAGCATTTTTGTCAATTCAAATGCTATTATCTTGCAACCTACATTGTAGTAAATTCTGAATTTTTTTCCACATCTTGTCAAAACAGTGCACTTCAAGATTCTACAGTTACGTATGCCCAAAAATGTTTTTTTGTCTCAAATTTGGTACTTGTACTAGAAATGACACTTTTGGAGAAGTTTTGGTGAAAACATAGTCAAAAACCTTTAGGGTACGATATAGATTATGTATGCCTTCAACTGAAATCCAGTTCATTGTCATAGTCAAAATAAAAATAAAAATAATTTTCTATTTTTTTAACTCATTAAAAATCACAAATTCAATATCTTTTTTGTCGTGAGTCAAAACGCCACGAAACAAAGCCCGTGCACCCCTCCTTGCTGAGTGTTTCCTAATGGTACCAAGAACGCAACTGGGGGATGCTTGATGCTAAAGATCTCACTGTAACATACAAAATAAAACAAAACAAACAATCTAACTAAACTCCTAAAAAGGGCTAGACAACATTTTTTGGCTACGTAACAATTTTCGGCAATTTGGTGTAAATGATGATTTGCATATTCATGCTAAAATTTTAATAGGAGGTGTGGATGAGGAAAATCTTTTATGTGCACAAAATTTCATGACATTTGGAAATATGAGTAAAAAGTTATGGCCTAATATATTACTTTTTTTCTGTAAATGAGTAGTCTAGGCAGATATTAAAAATTCGCTTTTTTCAGAAGAAAATAAATTGAAATTGGTTTTCTAGATTTGTGTACACAGGGAAAGCTTTTAATCATTCCATTCCGAACATGAAGTCAAATAGTTTTAGTTGCGGGCAGTTATGGATTCTCTATCATATAATAAACTTTGAAGTCGTCTATTTAACTCAATTTTTAGTATTATAAATAAATAAAAAATTATAGGATGTAGTGTGATTATTACAACATTACAACCATTGGGATTGGCATTTTTCAATTCCATAACTAAATTCTTAACAATCAATTTTTTTGAATGATTCCCTACTTTTTTCTACTTATTTATTTTTTTCTCTCTATGTTCTACAAGTCCAAATGACATGAAATTTTTCAAGCATGTAGCCAACTTGTCTACAAAACTGAATTCAAAGAAGCACCACCATTTTCAACATTTTTTATTGAAAAGTGAGCTTCTAAAGTGCAGCTGCCCCGTTGTTTTCCGCAGGGCCAAAAAAATGATTTTGTGAATTTGAGTGCTTATATCTTGCAATCCATGCGGTGAAATTTTTTGAAATTTTTATCACATATTCTCAAGTTAGCATACTACAAAACACTTTGGTTATATGTGTCAAAAAAAGTTTTTTTTCCCAATATTTGGTATTTATACTAGAAATGGCAATTTTAGAGCGCTTTTGGTGAGAACATAGTCGTGGAACTTTGGAAGTTCATGTATGGACTGGTGTGCCTTGTGCCATTGCCACAGTAAAAATAAAAGTAATAATATTTAAAAAAAAAATTAGATTTAAAATAACTCAAACATCTATAATTTTCACACCGTACGTCCAAATGTCACAAAACAAAGCCCATGCACCCCCCCTTGCTAAAGGCTTTCTAATTGTACCTTGAATACAATATAGGGGACATACAATCCAAGAGATTTTAACTCCAAAATGTCTTTGACTATATTTTCACCAAAATCGCTCCAAAACTGCCATTTCTAATACAAGTACCAAATTTTGGAAAAAAACATTTTTGAACACATGTAACCAAAAGGTCTTGTAGTACACTAGTTTAACCCCTAAAGGTCGGAGACTATGCTTTTACCAAAAGCACTCCAAAACTGCCATTTCTAGTACAAGTATCAAATTTAAAAAAAAAAACATTTTTGGACACATGTAACTATATGATCTTGTAGTAAACTTGTTTGAAAATATGAAGAAAAAATTTCAAAATTTTCCACCTTGTAGATTGCAAGATATTAGCATTTGAATTGACAAAAAACCTTTTTTTGGCCCTACGGAAACCCAGGCAGCTGCACTTTACAAGGTCACATTTAAATGAAAAGAGGTCTAAAATTGTGGTTACTCCTTGGATTCATTCTTCAAAGCAAGTTGGCTACATGCTTGAAAAAATTCAGATCATTTGGAATTGTACAACATATAGGAAAAAAATAGGTTGTAGAAAGAAGTAGAGAATGATTCAAAACACAAAATTGTTAAGAATTTAATAATAGAATAAAAAAATGTCAATCCCAATGGTTGTAATGTTGCAGTAAACAATATACATCCTATGCTTTTTTTTTTTTGAAAAAATATTAAAAACTGAATTAAATAAAGGACTTCTAAATTTATTTTAGAATAGGGAATCCATGACTGCCCGCAAACTAGAACAATTCATAATTTTTATCTCATAAATCAAAATGGAATAATTCAACGCTTTACGCGTATATATAAATCTAAAGAAACAATTTCAAATTTTTATTTTTTTAAAAAGTGATTTTTCAGAATTTTTTTGAATTGCCCGCCGACCACTGAAAATGACGTATCATCCAATAACTTTTTAACCATGTAGTCAAAAGTTTTGAAAATTGTTGGGCCTTAAAAGCTACTCCTTGGGCACACACTGTATAAAATTTTCAAAGAAAAAAAATAAAATTTCCATTCGTAGTGAGCTGCCCAAAATCGTTGTTGCCAAAAATGTTGCCAAAAAATGCCGTTTGGTCCTTTAGGGGTTAACCCCTAAAGTTCCTTGACTATGTTCTCAACAAAAACGCTCCAAACCTGCCATTTCTAGAACAAGTACCAAATTTTTGAAAAATATCATTTTTGGACACATGTAACTGTAGGATCTTGTAGTACTCTAGTTTGAGAATGTGTGGAAAAAATTTCAGAAATTTCCATCGTGTAGATTGGAAAATATTAGCATTTGAAGTGGCAAAGGTCCTTTTTTTGGCCTTGCAAAAAACTAAGCAGCTGCACTTCACAAGGTCAAATTATTATGAAAAATATTCTGAAATGGTTGTGCTTCTTTGGATTCATTCTTCAAAGCAAGTTGGCTACATGCTTGAAATTTTTTTGATTATTTGAAACTATACAACATATAGGAAAAAAATAGTAAGTAGAAAGAAGTAGAGAATGGTTCAAAATACTAAATTGTTAAGAAGTTAATTATGGAATTGAAAAATGCCAATCCCAATGGTTGCAATGTTGTAATAAACAATCTACATCCTACAATTTTATTTTTTTGGAAAAAAATTGAAAATTGAGTGAAATAAACAACTTCAAAGTTTATTTTAGAGTAAACAATCCATAACTGCCTACAAACTAAAAATCCTTGTAATGTTTGACTCATTGATTAAAATGGAATGATTCAAAGCTTTCCATGTGTATATAAATCTAATAAACCAATTTCAAATTTTTATTTTTGAAAAAAGTGATTCTTTTTTATCTTTCTCGGACTGCCCGAGTTGACAAACAAACAACATATTAAACTATAACTTTTGACTTGTATTTCCAAATGTCATGAAATTTGGTGCATATGAAAGATATTCCTTGTCCCAACCTTCTATAAAAATTTCAGCTGAAAATATGCAAATCTCTAGTCACACATACCTGCCCAAAATTTCTATGTTGCCAAAAAACGCATGTTGGTCCTTTAGGGGTTAACAAGATGTGGAAAAAAATTCAGAATTCTCCACCATGTGGATTGCAAGATATTAACATTTGAAATGAAAAAACTCCTTTTTTTGTCCTTGCGAAAATCCGGGCAGTTGCACTTCACAAGGTCACATTTGTATGAAAAAATTTCCAAAATGGTGGTTACTCCTTGAATTTACTCTTTAAGGCAAGTTGGCTACATGCTTGAAAAATTTCAGATTATTTGGAATTGTACAACATATAGGAAAAAAATAGTAAGTAGGAAGAGGTAGAGACTGACTCAAAATACAAAATTGTCAGGAGTTTTGTTATAGAATTGAAAAATGCCAATTCCAACGATTGTAATGTTGTAATAAACAATCTACAGCCACTATTTTTTTTTTTTTTCAAAAATACTGAAAATTGAATTAGATAAAGGACTTCAAAGTTTATTTAGAATAGAGATTCTATAACTACCCTCAAACTAAAACTCCTCATTAATCCAAATGGAATGATTCAAAGTATATAAATCTATAAAACCAATTTCAAGTTTTTATTTTTCAAAAAAGTGATTTTCAAAGAATTTTTTTGAGCTGCCCGGGCTGCCCACCGAGGACTGAAAATTACATATTATGTGATAACATTATACCTATGTAGTCAGAAAGTTATGAAAAATGTTGGGCCTTGAAGCTACTCCTCGGGCACATCTTGGGTGAAAATTTCAAAGAAAAAAAATAAAATTTCCATTCTTACTGAGCTGCCCAAAATCGCTATGTTGCCAAAAAATGATGTTTGGTCCTTTAGGGGTTAACGTAATAAATAAACAAGCAAAACAAATAAATAAAGCAAAACAAATAAAACAAATAGCCCAACTTAAGATATGGATGGATGGGTTGGGGGCAAAAATGGGCTAATGATTAATGCTTAGAAGTTCCAAGGTTATATATTATTCATACTTATTTTAAATTTCCATTTCAATGTAAAGAGAAAAAAAATCAAGAAAGTCTTTGTTGCATATAAAATGGTAGGATCTTGAATTAGACTAGCATAAGAATGCATGAAAGAGGTTTCAAATTTTTTGATCTTGTAAATTGTTCTTAAAGTGAAAATAAACAATTATTTTACACCTTGCCATACTAAATTATGAAGGTTTGAATATCTTAACTTAAAATCTTTGCATTTTAGATTTTCATTTTGTTAAAACAATGTTAGAGAATAGAGATGAAAATGTAAGAACAAAATCATATTGGAGCTATATTACTCTCCACACTACTAGTGATGAAACAATAAAGATTTTGAGGCTTTGTCACAGGGTCTGGAGACTTTGATGGCAGAGATTTCTACAAAAGTTTACAGAGTCTAAAAGAAAAATGTCAAAAATGGCTTTGGAGGCTTTATGTGAACCTCTTGTTGTATGAATATATAGGTCTAAGCTAGTAACCTCTCCAAGTGAGAGTTATAAATCATCTGCCAAAGCAGAGATTCAATTTGATTAGAAAATGCTCAAGTTACTATATAGGTGTTGTTATAGCCTTTGAATCGGAGTTGACTATTTTAGAGTTTGACTCCTATAGAATCTTATTTGTTAAGTGCTAGAGTGTTGAGGAGCCCACTTTAGGCTTTTTTACAAATTGTGTTAGACTCTAGAAACTTTACACTTTCAAAATCTTAAATACTATATTAGGATAAAATTTAATTGCCACTTTTAGCAAATAAAGTTTGCTCCAAGTGATTTTCAATCATTATTGCGGAAGTCATAAGATTTTTTGAGTCCATCCCAATGTCAGCATCTAATTATAACAAGTCACTAAAAAAATCATTAATTTCTCTATTTAATGGGATAGATTGACTTTTGTTCAAAAACCTTTGTTTCATTCTATTTTGAATAACCGATAAGGACTAGAGATAATTCTTTTAAAAATTGATTACAAGTTGAATATTTGTAATTTTTATAGTTTGTTTTTTTAAGTTCTGAATGTTAAGTTGCTCTTTGGAAGTTCTAATTACCTTACAAAATTTATTATTGCCAAAGTCTCCACAACCTAAAACATACCCTCCATATATCCTACATTAGTCAAGAACAATTCTAGCATGTAAGACTAGAAATGTGATTGAGCCTAGGTATAAGTAGGTACTCTACAACCATTGAAGGTGCTTATAACATACATACCTATAATATGGATACATTGTATAAGGTGCATATAATTGTAGAAGGTGCATATAACATAGGTGCTTAGGCTTCTAGGCTCATGGACTTAAGATCCTAGTTTCACATGCTAATAAGCCTTGAAATGAAGCTAGAAAAGTGAAGCCACATCTAATAATTTGTGTTGCCTTTCATATACAACAAGACGTTTTGTGCTGTTTTTTGTATGTTGTTTTATCTACAATTGTATTACTTTAATAAATGTATAACAAGAGAGTTGATGAAGGGATCTTGAAGTTTTTAATCATTTAAGATTCAAAAACTTCTACTTCTACTATTATTATAAAAAATATTCTACTACCAAAATTAAAAAATTAAAAAAATTAAAAAAATCCCTAATGGTAAGAATATTTGGAAAAGTAAAATCATGTCTCTTTTAAAAAAATGGTTTGTAAATTATTAAACTTTTTTATGTGATGAAATTAATGAGTTTTCTTTATTGTTTTAAATTTTTGATTGGCTTTGTTTTGTCTCTAATGTCTTGAACCTTCATAACTTTCATTTCATTTAATGCATCAATAAAATAAATAATTATATGAATAAATAGATTAATTTAAATTTTATTAAGATGCCTCTACTAAGATGGAAAATAAATTTCATCCTCCAACATTCCCTTTTTATAGCCCAATGTTCAAATTCCAAGAAAACATATTTATGATAAGATATTGTTTAAATTTTTGGCAATTTTTCAAATTTCCAAATCGGTGTAAAAACTAGACTTTATAGGATTCATGTCACTTCTTGTCTTCAATTTTTTTAGCATGGAAGTCAATAAATATAATAAACTAGTTTTAGTATACTCAAAGCCTATCATATTAGAAATCATAGTTACAATATTTCACCACAACATACAATAAAAGTGGTCGACCATAGCATAGTCTTATACTTGTTTTTATATTTTTTGCAAGTAGGTTTGGAGTAGAATGGGGCCTTGTGAGCACTTTAATACTCACCCTTGGTATTAAACGAGCATAACTAGATTTTTGTGTTTGTATGAAATTTTTTCCTAAATGGGTGAATAGGTGTAGTCTATTGTACCTTCCAAGTAATGGATATTTCTATTTGCCTATTGGATATGAACCAACAAAAATTTAACACAAAACCAACTTTTCATGAACCGACTGAACTAAACAACCTGGCTACTCTGGTTTGTGGAGCAAGAGTTTATAGTCACAATCTATTATGTCTAAATTAATTCCTAAAGGACCATTGTCCCTTTGAGGGACAAATGGGAATTTGGGCAATATCTACGGGCTAAAATTTTGTCTTGATTTTCTTAAACTTTTTTTTGAACATACAAAAGTTGATTAACTTTGTGAGAGTATAATTCTGTTTTTCAATCGGTGCCTGGGAACAAAAGTTATGACCCAAACAACTCAGAACTTATAAGAGGGAGGGGAGAGAAGGGGCAACAAAAAGAAAATTCAAAAATTTGAATTCTAAATTTTGTTTTTTCTTGTAGATTATATTTTTGTCTACCTAGAAAGCTTTGATTCATTCCATTTGGATTTTTTAGGAGAAAGTCATAGACAATCTTGTTTTTTGGGCAATTAGAGCATCTTCTTGAAAAAATAACTTGTAGGATTAATTTTTGAATGCAATTTTTACAATTTTTCAAGGAATAAAGTTCCACATGGTTTAGTTTGCTTGTTAGAATAATCTCACCATTGCAAATGAGTGAATTTTAATTCCATTTTTGAGATATTAATAATCTAGATTTTTACTTCTATCTTGTATCAACTTTCACTTAACAATTTTTTGAAGTATGAAAATTAAGTTTTTTTGAATTTTTCTTCCTAGACTCTCAACTCAATTCTCCATCATAAACATTTAAAGCTCAAAACTATGTAGTGCAAAAAATTGAAGTTAAGAAGGTTCAAAGTCAAATAATCTAGGCCCGCAATGTGCTATAGTAAAAAATTATTTTTTTTCCACTTTAAACGCAGATCTCTTGCAATCTGTGCAGCCAAAAATTCTGAATTTTTTTCCACACATTTTTGTACTAGTTAGGTGTAAGCTCCTATGGTTCAATGTGCAAATAAAACATTTTCAAACCTTTTTACTCTTTACTGTAGAAATGGCAATTTTGAGTATTTTTTGGCAGAAAAAGGCCTTGGTCCTTTAGAGGTTAAGGATCATATCATGTCATTTAAAAAAAAATTATAAAGTTCATTCAAATTCAAGGTTCCTAGAGAAATTTATGACTAGATGAAGTTTAGCTTTTGGAAGGGCAATTTAAACTTCATCTACCCTTTTCTAACAACTTCCAAATTCAATTTGATTTCGGATTTTTGCTATGCTTTTAAATTAAATTGGTATTTAACTAATTATGGAAAAATCCATAGTCCAAAAATAACTCGGCTGCCCACCGATAAAGTAGAATCCAATGCTTTGTGTGTAATGAACAAAAATGAAAACAGTGGATATAGAAAGCGAAATACCATAATCTATTGAGAATGATAAAGTACAAAGTTCCTAATTAGCTATGAAACGAATGAAACAACCAATTGTACAAGTTGCTAACAAGTTCTTCCAAAAGTCTTGGTACAATATCAGCCGCCGTCCGATACTCCGCACCAATCAGAAGATGTGAATGATTGAATTAGATAAGTTGCCTAGACTATCAAAACAGGCTAAGACAGCCATGTGTTGCTAAAAGTGCAATCTCCACCTTACACCCACCTCACACACTAACTACACCAGCTACAGTGAAATATATGGAGAGTATCAATTAGCAACCAATATCCTAGAGAAGGTCATAAAGAACCTTAGAACAGCTCAAGAAAGAAGCAAAGGCAATGAAGTCGATACAGCTAGTTTGCATGATATAAATATGAAGGCTATAAAGCCGATGAAGGCGACAAAGCAATAGAAGGTGAACCACATCCATCGGTACAACTCGAGGAGGGTATCGGCTGTCAGCCCATACCAGCGAGAAGTAGCTATCAGAATATACCCTTCTAATTAGGCTTCCAGTACTTAATAGACTGTGCCACTTTATAGTGTAACTGACCCGGCCTTTTGGAGATTTTCACATATTCTGAGACTGAATCATGCTCGTACATGGGATACATGAATGGAATAATATCAGTTGAAATGTTTGGAATAACTCTACTGTCATTCGGAAACCTGAGTTCACCAAGAAATGACAATGGAATATAGCACCGGATTAGGTGCCCTCTGAAGCAAAACATGGCAGACGTCAACCATGAGCACTTGGTCCGCACATTCAACATATTTCCTTTGATGGGCCCTTTTCAAAAAGTGTTGAGAGCATCTTGTAGCACCATAGAAAATTCAAACTATCTACATAGAAGTCTTTCCCATATACAAACGACAGCTTGCCAATGACATCTTTTGGAAGCAAGTGCGCAAGAAATGGACAAAGTTCTTGCATTGGCATCTTCGACCAAATCTCCAAGTGGAACTTCTCAAATAATGTCAAAAATATTCCAACGAGCCTTGGATGTTTGACAACGTTTCGGTGAGGATCCCACTTATCCACCTCGATATTTGGGTCAACAAAACAAAGCAGTCCCGTGACGCAAAGAACCACATATTTTTTGAATGAATGAGGTTGTCCATTGGTGGACTCTTGTACAAAACATAAATAAGACAACTCAAGATTATGAGACATGGATAAGAGAGCAGAGAAGATTGCCAGACGTAATATCAGTTGGCAGCCGATAGGCAAGACTAATAATAAATAGTAAACCACAAAGCAATGATTCATCATTCATTTCAACCAAAAGAAATAAGACGCATATTGGTAATTGAAAAAGGGACATGCCCGGCCATACATGACAGAGAACGCTTTTGCTCAGAAAGCAATCAAAAGCTTCTTAAAGAATTTAAGGGTACAACAAAACCCTGTAATCATGTGCTGCAGAAGTTTGGGTGCAACCGGTGTAACTCCACTAAACATCCGCTGCTACACGTAAAGACAAAGTCCCGTCAAAGTTCAATGCAAAAAGCCTAGTTCGAACGTCTGCGAGACGATGTCGATACGTGTAGCATAGGCTGTGTAGTAGAGATTCAGCGACTGCACTTGAAATTTCCATAACACGTGAATACATTGTCTGCAATAGAACGATCAAACTCTTGAAGAAAACATTTGAATGCTTCGTGAGCAAAACGGACATCCGAATTATATAGCCGGATACTTGGTTGTAAATGCCTTTACTAAAGCTAATTGCTTATCAAAATAATCATTACAAAGGTTCTGAAAAATCTAAAAGTCGTCCGCTATATCTATAGAGCATATTTACAATTATAAAGTTCTATATCGGCTGCCAGCTGATACATTAATCACGAAAGGTTGACAAGCATCTTCAGTTATTACTTTCTACAACTTGTACCTCATCCTCCATATAGGGCACCTCGAATCTCTTCTAACACTCTGGTGTAACATCAATGTATATAAGGTTATATAAGGTCAACCCCGGCAAGCAGTGCGGAAAACCGATTTTTGAATTATGTTCACAGAAATCTGGAACTGAGCACCCAGACAATAGTAACCCTTCCAAGAAAAGGAATATCGTCTCTTGGAGGTTTAGGGTACCCAGCCTTCAATTTTGCCTCTGAGTACAGTGTACAAGGAGGTGGATGAATCCACTAACGGGTAGATTCAAAATGTTCTTAAAAGAAATATGATTGATGATCAATGAATTGTTTATAGAAGCACCATTGTTATACAACAATGGCAAGGAGGTGGATGAATCCACTGACGGGTAGATTCAAAATGTTCCTAAAAGAAATATGATTGATGATCAATGAATTGTTTATAGAAGCACCATTGTTATACAACAATGGCAAGGAGGCAATGAGTCGTGCTAGACGCTTCAAGAAAATTGGTTGTCCGGGATTCTCCTGATCCCGATAAGCGCTCAAGTCACGCGACTCCTACCCGAAGGTCAGGAAGTCCTTTCCGATCTTCGGCACCTTCCATCTAATATTGTTTAGACGAAATTCCAGAGTTGCCAAAAGCAGATCCGACCAAAAGGCAACCATGATGTCCTGACTAATATAGAATCTTAGAAATTGCTGAAGTCCTGATTGATCTCTTATCTAAGACCTCTGATGCTCATTCAAACCCTTCAAAATCAGCGGCTTGTAGTACATTAAGGTTCCTTGGACCTCAAGGAATAGAAACAATTTCGGAGACGCTACTTGTAGAGCGTCAGGGGCTCCAAAGTTGAGAGCTGGTTTGTCACACTCTGCACCGCCTTTAAACATGCTCTCGGAGCGCTCTACATTTCTAGAATCAGAATCTGCAATGAGGAATGAAGTACATAAAACATGAAATGCAATACAGTGAGAGGATTCGGACAACAATACTACAACGTATCGGCTGGCAACCGACAAACTACAGAAGTACTCTAGTTTGCACAGCTAAAGGCTCACACTGACAAGTCCCTTAGAACAAGTTGGAGCCAGGCAATACTAACTACAAATGACCTATTCTAGATACTCCTACAATTGTCCGGAACATGTCTATCGCCTACAAACCTCCAGACCGTGTTTGCTTAGATGCAACCTTTAGGAGACAGCTATTCATTGGAGAAATTGTGCTTGGGCAAATCCGGCAATGATGCGACTTCATTTTCTTCCACTTGCTTGAGCTTCCATTCGGCTTTGACTAGCCTGAGCAATAAGAGTCCAACGAATCCGACGACATTTCCAGTGGGGATCTTCTACTCCTGCCACGTCGTGGCTCACCAAAGGAAGCATTCGCAAGTATCGGCTAGCCTAATTGACGACCATGGCGCCCGGGGTGCCGGCACCGCCAACTCCACCTTCTCTTGCCTTCTTGGCAGCGCCTGAAACAATGTGATCGGATGACTGATGACACTGAACGGGAGAAATGGGCGTCGCGATACCGCTCCGGGGAGGTGCCAACTCCAAATGGTGTTGCTGAGATAGTGTTGATGGAGTAGGGGACCATCTAGGTTCTGGCGAAAGAGATGGCGATGGAAAACAAGTCCGTCTAGAAGAAACGGGTGGGCTGGGCCACAGTCGGCGAACAAGGTTTTCCATAGTAGACTTGTCATTCAATGAATCACCCGAGTAAGTCTATCTCAATGTACGTGGCCGGTTTGGAACTAGCCCGGCCATCATGGGAGGCGAGCGAGATCACCAAAGTGGTAAATATCCTGCCAAGGAAACATGGATGATGAGTCTGGCTGAGGCCTAGGAGCAGACAAAGAAGGCAAAAAAGTCCCTTGTCCCGAGCCGGCACTACTCGCAGATTCTGGTAATGCGAGGGACCCCTGAGGACCTATCACCTAAGCAGCGGCAACCAAGTTATTCCCTTGACGCGCTCATGTGCTCTTGATATGCCACCCTCCTCACAAACAAACTCCAGAATGGAACGGCCATTCCAAGGGACTACAATCAGGTATTTGATGTATCGGTTGCCACCTGACACCAAAGGATTAAATTGATTAAGCAAAAGACAAGATGTGCGGTAGACAGAATGACATACCAGAGCAATTTTGGTAACATTTTCATCTCCCCAAATGTTGATGACAGTGGCAACTTTGGATTTTGGTGGCGGCTTCAACAATTGCTCCAGAAGCCCGTGTTCGACGCCGCAAATTCTTTTGTTCCAATCGAGCTTACCATTGCCATTTTGGTTGTACCATTCAAGCGGCTTCTGGATCTCGATGAACTTCTTGAACATCGGATACATACCGCCTCGGTCCTTTGGCTTCGGGTAGGTAAGGGACAGTGTGACCATTAACTTCGCCTCCAGCTTGGATTTCAAGAAGCCTCCACGAGGAGATGTCTGGTAGTACATCATGTGGAGTTCCACGTAGACGCAGAAGAATGGGCCACCAACGCAATAGAATCCCTGAAGCGAGAGTTGCCTATCAGAAGCATCGGCGGCGGAATGAACGAGTCCGTGGAGGGTTCATCTCGATCATCGTCTTTTGTGGGAGCCTTTGCGACGGACAATATGTCCAAAAATTTGTGCTTGTTCATAGTAAAAGCTTCTCCACTCTTGCTGCATCCAAATAGCACAATTAACTTGTGATCCTCAAGTTGCAGACCCGAAGACTCAGCATCGCCACAAACATAATCCACAACCTTGCTGATGCTCTCTGCAAGGTGACATTTGTACATCAGGTTGGACGCACTCCCCTGGAGAGGATTCACATAAACACTGGAGTACGCAGCCAAGGTTGTGAAGAAGACCCCCGGAGCCATGCCATCCATTGACTTATCCATTTTGGGGTGCATGGCATTGACGCGCTCATTCAACCAGTTGTTGCTGTCCACATATTTCTTCATGTCCTTCCACACGTTCCGAACGATAGTAGCAGAATACCCTTCCTTGTCTACGAGTTCTTGCCAGGCTTTGTCTGAGTACGGGACCCAACCGGCATCCTTATAAAGAAGAGGATACTTCTTCTTGGTCCACATGATCTTGTTCATAACAATCCTGTTGAGCTTCTTATCCCTGCAGTAGTCAAAAAGTGTCACCTTTCCTAAAGACCGGGCCTTTGCAGTGTTCTTTATGCTCACGCGGAGGTCGAGGATGTCATGTACGAGTTCAAAAAGGTCTGCATTGTGGAGGCCAAGTGTTGGCGTGAGATTGGTTTTGGTGATGTGGATCAAGGGTTTCCAATTGACGATGGAATTCGGAAAACTTCCGTCATCGCCAATGAGCTCACCATCCTCCCAGGCGTTGAATACCTCAGTCCAAAGTTCCCGGGTATTCTCCTTGATGAAGATTATTTATTACAACATTACAACCATTCGGAATGACACTTTTTAATCCCATAACTAAGTTCTTGACAATTTAGTGTTTTGAATCATTTTCTACTTTTTTCTATTTACTATTTTTTTCCTATACGTTGAGCAATTCCAAATGATCAGAATTTTTTTGAGTATATAGCCAACTTGCCTTGAAGAACGAAACCAAAGTAACCACCATTTTGGACATTTTTTTCATACAAATGTAACCTTGTGAAGTGCACCTGCCCAATTTTTTGCAAGGCCCCAAAAGGGATTTTGTCAATTCAAACACTCATATCTTTCAATCTGCAAGGTGGAAAGTTTTGAAATTTTCTCTACATCTTCTCAAACTAACACACTACAAGATTCTATGGTTACATTTGTCCAAAAAATGTTATTTTCTCTAAAATTTGGTATTTGTATTAAAAATGGTAGTTTCAAAGCGTTTTTGGTGAAAACATAGTCAAAAACCTTTAGGTTATCAACCAGCAATTAACAAGAACAACTAACAGCAAATCAACCAATACTAAACAATTTCCAACACGAAATACTTTCTTTTAACAAATGATGATGCCAATTCAACTTATAGACAACCCACATCATGACAACGCTATTCGTAATGCCTAATTAGAAGTATAAACTTATTATTGAAAATACGTTTCAAAGTTATAATGATTTTTTAGTTGTTTTTTTTATATTGACTAATAGGAACTTGCTAGCATGTGAACCTAGGATGATAAGCCCATGAGTCTAGGAGCCTAAGTACCTATGTTATAAAAACTAATGTTATAAACACCTACTATAGTTATAGGATATCCATGTTATAAATACTCTTGTTGTAGGTGCCTATGTTATACGTACCTATATTATAAGCACCTTCCATGGTTATAGGATACGTATGTTATAGGTGTGTATATTATAGGCACCTTCAATGGTTGTAGTGTATATAAATATATCTAGGCTCAAGGCTCATAGGCTTGCGTTTCTAGGCTCACATGCTAGCATCTTTGCATCATTAATAGGTCTAAAATGGAACTGAAATACAATAATTATAATCATGAGATTATTCTAGCAAGTGAACTGAATCCTGTCATTTTTCTTTAGATTGTGAAAATTGCATTAATAATTGAATCTTATCAATTATTTTTTCCCAAAAATGCTTCAATTGGTTAAAAAACTAGATTGTCTACAACTTCAGCACCACTAGTTCAAATAGACTAAATCAAATTTTTTCATGTAGACAAAAAAACTTTCTATGAGAAACAAAATTTGAAATTTTTATTTTGACTTAAAGTAATTTTTTTGGTATTGCTTGACAAACCATAATTTAAGCTTTGGGTGGCATAACTTTTGCTCATGAGAGCACCAAATCAGAGTAAAACCATATTCCTAGAAAGCTAATGTGTTTTCCAATCTTCAAAAAGAATTTCAAAAAATTTCAACAAAAATTGAAACTATAGGAACCTATTCAAAATTCATTTTGTCCCCCAAGAGGACAATGAAACTTTTGGGTTAAGATTGGAATAGGAAATACTTTAAAAAAATTCATTACAATTTCTCAAGATATCATTTTTTTGATTATAATCAAATGAATACAAAAATGCGAGAAGTTGCCAAAATACATTGCACTGAAATTTGTTGAATTAGCATCTTATTTTGTAGAAAAATAAGATGATCAAAGAGTGCATTTTATGTGGATCTTTGACTTCAATGGGATAAATGACAAATATTCTATTGAGTTTAATCCCTAAAGGTTAGAGACTATGTTTTCAACAAAACGCTCCAAAACTGCCATTTCTAGTACAAGTACCGAAATTTAGAAAAAAAACATTTTGGGACACGTGTGACCATAGGATCTTGTATTAAGCTTGTTTGAGAATATGTAGAAATTTTTTCAGAATTTTCCACCTTGTAGATTGCAAGATATTAGCATTTGAATTGACAAAAACCCTTTTTTTGGCCCTGCAAAAAACCGGGCAGCTACACTTCACAAGGTCACATTTAAATGAAAAAATGTCCAAAATGGTAGTTACTCCTTGAATTCATTCTTTAAAGAAAGTTGTCTTCATGCTTGAAAAATTTTAGATCATTTGGAATAATACAATATGTAGGAAAAAAATAGGTTGTAGAAAGAAGTAGAGAATGATTCAAAACACTAAGTTGTTAAGAAAGTAATTATGGAATTGAAAAATGTCAATCCCAATGGTTGTACTGTTGTAATAAACAATATACATCCTATGCTTTTATTTTTTTTCTTAAATATAAAAAATTGAGTTAAATAAACAACCTCAAAGTTTATTTTAGAATAGGGAATCCATAACTGTCCGCAAACTAGAACACTTCATAATTTTCATCTCATAAATCAAAAAGAAATAATTCAGAGCTATACACGCATATATAAATCTAGAAAATCAATTTCAAATTTTTAATTTTTATTAAAGGTGATTTTTCAGAATTTTTTTGAGTACCCGCCGACCATTGAAATTGATATATCATCCAGTAACTTTTTAACCGTGTAATCAAAAGTTTAGAAAATTGTTGGGCCTTAAAGCTACTCTTTGGGCACACATTGTGTGAAATTTTCAAAGAAAAAAAAATTCCAATTGTAGTGAGCTGCCCAAAATTGCTATGTTGCCCAAAAACATTGTTTGGTCCTTTAGGGGTTAAGCACCATTGTGGCCATTTTATGGCTGATGAATGATAGAGAATCCTTCTCTATAGGACAAAAATGCAAATATTCATCCTTGGAATTTTGTGTGGAGAGAAAAGATCATGAATAGTAGTTTGATTTCTAGTGAGCACTTTTGTTTTTTCAGAGAAGGTGATGTCATACAATGCTATAAGGGATGATTTCCATGGTCACCAGCTTGATCATTTAGGCAATGATTTTCAAACTATGACATTGAATAATTAGGCATGCTTTGAGACATGCTTTATTCATATATTGTATGCAATTTAAGTTGTTTACATCTTAAATTTTATTAGAATTGCAGTGGTTTGAGGTCCAAAACTGCTTCAAAGTACTTCTATTTGAAGTTAGACTGAAATCTTTATCTTTATTTATTCTCTAACAAATCCAACGGTGTAGTTGTAGGATCTTATAGTGAACATCTTTCCAAAAACTTTAAGTGTCTCTACCAATTGCAAGTTCAATGTATATAAACTTCAAATAATAGTTTTTTCTAGCCCTTCTCAAAGATGAAGTTCTATCTTTCAAAATATTCAAAAAAGAAAAATATGTAATAACTTGATAAATTTTAGTCAATATGTTGGAAAATGGGGTGAAAATACATTAAAAAAATTTAATAGTTTATATGTATTCATCTTTGAAAAATAATAAAGTGAAAGGAGATATTGGATGAAAAAAAAAATAGCTACATAAAAAATTAAGAATTTTCAATTCCAACATTTGATCAAAATGTTCTAGAAAACAATGAATATCTTTTTTTCTTGTGTTTTTTTGAATTTTTTCAAAATTGAATTCAAAAAAGACTTTTTAGGGATGTCTTCATTGTCTACAAAAAAAACTCTTCGTAACTATCAAGTAAGTAGTTGGAATGCAATGATTCAAAGAATTTTATGTAGGTATGAATGCATGCTTTCAAATAAAAATAATTAATAATATATTTTTGGATGTCCATTTCGACCTTGAAATACAAAAATGCTTTATAAATTTGCAATATTTATTGGAATGGCTTGAATCAAAGCTTCACAAGTAGATTATGATAATTAGGAATCATTTCTAAAAATCCATGCAAAATTTTTAAATTATGAGTCAATATAGATTGGCCAAGTTTTCAAAAAACCAAAGTGAGCTCCCTAATCCTTAAGGAGTTAAAATCAACATAAGACCAAATGACTAAGCAATTTTCATCTTCTGAAAATCATTTTGATTGTTGTCATCATCTAATTTTAAAGTGCTAAATCCAAAGGGCCTAATGAATCTTCTGAAGGTCCCAAAATGTTTCAATCGTAATGTTCTCTTAAAAATTGAAATCAAGTCAAGTATATAATTTTTGAGAAGCCCCCTCTCCCATCAAATAGTAGCATCAATGTATATTACAGTACTCATATTGATCATTGATGCTAACCTTCACACTAGATGGTATTCGGGGGTCTTGGAGGGCCGTTTCAAGTCTGTTCCTTGATCTGCCCTGATTCAGTGAACGCCGGTACGGGTGTGTCAAAATTATAAATTAAAAAAAATATAAAAATATAAAAAATAAAAAATATAAAAATATAAAAAAATATCATTTTAAGCAAAAAAAAAATTTATTTATTTAATTTCAAAAAATGATGTGGCAATCACTGGGCCACGTCAGCCAGCTACTGCTGCGTGCCCGCAGTCTGGGAACGTAGCAGACAGTAAGGGAACTCGGAGCCCTCCAAGACCCTCGAATCTCATCTAATGTTATTTGATTGTGAAAACTCTTCTTTATTGTAATATTAGATTTGAGTATTGGAACGCCATGATCGAAGCAAATCTCAATATTTTTAGATAGGCTATGATGTGCAAGAATAAACACAAAAACTCTCCGACGTTTATATCCAAAACGAAGAACATTGTGCTTGTGATAGTGTCAATTTCCTTCATAACTTCTCATTCATTGAAAGTAGTATCAAAATCTTTAAAAAATAACCCTTATTTTATAACCAATTTAATGAAATTGAGGTATAAAATATATTCAAAAATATAAACAAAATACAAAAATTCCAAAAGAAGATTCAATTGTTTAAACTTTGAAATTAAGACAATTGTCGAAGTTGGATTTTATTTCATACCCCGTGAATGCACTTGACAATTTCTCCACCTCAACCATTTCTAAATAACGTTTTAATTTAACAACTCAATAAGAACACACTTAACTATGGAAGGCCGCCGCCTCAATGATAAGCTCTCACTCCAATACAATTCAATATTTGGACCAAGTAGTTTCTACAGTAACATAGAAAGTCATCCATCGGACACTTTATATCGATAACATCTTTATTTTAACTACTCAATAAAACACACTTAACTCTGGAAAGCCGCCGCCTCCTAGATGATAAGTTCTCACTCCAATATGATTCCATTTTTGGACCACGCAATTTTTACAGTAACATAGAAAGTCATCCATAGGATACTTTGTGTCGGTCCTCAACATCATCTTCCCGTCAAAAATGAAAATACTCTACCCAAGAGTACTTCACAGTTTTCCATCCTGGCTCAAGTCCCGTTATATGCCTGCGTCACTAGTTGCATCCAATGACGGTAGCATTGTCCTTGTCAACGTGAATACGGTACAATTTCCACTTTCATATATGACCTCGGAATAATTTAGTTTTTTTCACCTCCAACCTCTGCTGGCAGCCACTTCATGGAAGCCGCCCTTGTGGAATAGTGGTAGTTGCTTCATGGCCAAGAATCCTTGCGAACTGGGCCTCCTGGAAAACAACTGGGAGCATGGGCAAAATCATGCCAACCTTCTTGGTGGCACTGTAGTAATTTGCCATCTCATAAGGTAGCCAACCCATTTCCGATCACTTAAGCATTTCAGCATATGTGTGATTAAGCAATGGTGGAGGGGAAAAATTTCTCCAATGAGGAAATAGGAATAAGAAAGATTGTCATTTTTTGGTAATTTTTCATCAAGTGTAGAATTAATAAAAATTAAAGAAGTGGAAAAGTCTGGGTTTCTAATGGCAATTTTATTTGGTGTCAATGTGTTATTCATTACAAAAGAATCAAATAAGAATCAAATGGCCTATAAAGCTATGGTTACAAGTGATCAATCTACTGATCAGAAATGGGAGGGTGACCGGAAAGGGGTTGGCTACCTTAACCCCTAAAGTTTCATGACTATATTCTCACAAAAACGCTCCAAAACTGCCATTTCTAATACAGCTACCAAATTTTTGGAAAAAAACAATTTTTGACACATGTAACCGTAGGATCTTGTAGTATGATATTTTGAAAACATGTGGTAAAAATTTCAGAAAATTCCACCATGTGGATCATAAGATATAAGCATTCAAAGTCTTGAAAACCATTTTTTCAATCCTGCGAAAAACCGGGCAGCTGCACTTTGCAAGCTCACTTTTCAGTGAAAAAATGTTGAAAAAGGTGGTGCTTCTTTGAATTCAGTTTCCTAAACAAGTTGTCTATATGCTTGAAAAATTTCACATCATTTGTAATTGTACAACATATAGGAAAAAAATAGTAAGTAGAAAGAAGTAGAAATGATTCAAAATACTAAATTGTTAAAATTTTAATCATGGAATTTAAAAATACCAATCCCAACGGTTTTAATGTTGTAATAATCAATTTACATCCTAGGATTTTTTTTTTTTCCAAAAATATTGAAAATTGAGTTAAATAAACGACTTTGAAGATTTTTTTAGAGTAGACAATCCAAAACTGCCCGCACACCAAAAACCCTCATAACTTTTGACTCATTGATTGAAATGGAATGACACAAAGCTTTTTAAGTATATATAAATGTAGAGAACCAATTTTTAAAAAAATTCCGGAAAAAATGATTTTATCTGATCTGCCCAAACTGCCCAGTTACGAAAAAAAGCAACATATTAGGTCACAACTTTTGACTCATATTTCAAAATGTCATGAAACTTGGTACACATGAAGATATTCCTTGCCCCCACCTTCTATTAAAATTTCAGCCTCAAATATGGATATCTCTAGTCCCATGTACCTGCCCAAAATTTCTATACAGCCAAAAAACGCATGTTGGTCCTTTAGGGGTTAAGCATGCTCAATGTGTAGGTAATGGTTGTTGCAGATTGACATGAAAAAGAACTGGAACAAGGACCCAATAACCAATAACAAGCAATGAGAGGTGGTGAGTTTTTAGGAAAAGGTATGAAATAGTAAATACTCCCTCCATCCCAAAATGATTGTCCACAATTTTGTTGATGATTTTTTGAGCTAATTTCATTGATCATATTGTGAAAAATATAATTAACCCCAATTGGACCAAGGCCATTTTTTTTCCCAAAAAACACCCAAAATGCCATTTCTAGAGCAAAGAGTAAAAAAATTTGAAAGTTTTTTTTTTTTTGGCACATCTAACCATAGGATCTTACACCTAACTAGTATGAGAATGTGTGGAAAAAATCTCAAATTTTTTGACCACACAAATTGCAAGATATTTGTGTTTAAAGTGAAAAAAACAAATTTTTCAGCACATTGCGGGACTAAATTTTATGACTTTGAACATTTTTAACTTTAATTTTTTGCACTACATAGTTTTGAGCTTTAAATCTTTATAATGGAGAATTTAGTTGAGAGTCTAGGAAAAAAAAAAAACTCAAAAAACTTAATTTTCATTCTTGAAAAAAATATTAAGCAGAAGCAGGTACAAGATAGAAGGAAATCTAAAATATTAGTATCTTTTAGATGGAATTAAAATGTACTAATTCCAATGGTGAGATTGTTCTAGCAAGCAAATGAAATCATGTAGAACTTTTTTTTTGAGAAAAAAAAAAAAAATCCATTCAAAAATGAAACCTATAAGATGTTTTTTCAAGAAGATGCTCTAATTGCCTCCAAAATAAGATTGTCCATAACTTTTTCATAAAAAATCCAAATGAAATGAATTAAAGCTTTCTAGACAAAAAAAAATATAATCTGTAAGAAAAAATAATTAAAAAAAAAAACATTAAAATTTTGCAAATTTTTTTTTGTTGCCCCCTCTCCTGTGTTTTGAGCTTATTTGGACATAGCTTTTGTTCTTAGGCACCGATTGAAAAAAAATTGTATTCCCACAAGCTTGGCAATTTTTTATATATTCAAAAAAAGTTTCAAAAAATCACAAAAAAAATTCAGCCAATAGATACTTGTTTGAAATCCCATTGTATGTGTTTGTTGCAACATAAATAAAATTAGTCACAACGAAGCATTTTTTTGACCTATTCAAAACAACCTTAACAAAAATGACATTCAAAATAGACAATCACTTTGGGACGGAGGGAGCAACAATTATTGACAAATTAATCCCGAAACGTCATTGTAAGGACCGCTTTGCACTATAGTAGAGAAGTGCATCGGTCAAGAATTGTAGGAAAATGGAACAATATGATTGTAGCAAATTTCATTATTTATTGGATTGGGTTTACAATATGGCCAAGACATGTCTGGTGGATAACCTCAAGCATGGATGAAAAAATGACATGGCTACCTATGTGGCAATATTGTTTGTAAGGGGAGTTTTTTGGACGTCAAGTTCTTGGGTGGCTTCACCCCCCAAGACAAGAAACTTAGCCTCCAAAGAACTCCAACTTTATTAAAAATGTTATTTCTTGTGACAAATTTGATTGGATGGACTACACCATATGTGTTGTTCTCTCTTGCCATGCTCAGCTCTCATGATTGTAGTAGAGTTTCTACTCTGCATAACCTACTATAAGTTATATGTAAACAATGATAAAACTCCTAATTCATCCTAATGAACTAAGCAAGCACCATACTTATCTAATTACATTTTGTGCTCGAAATGAAGAAGATACATTGTATACACTATGTTCCTAGTAGAGAGGATAAGCTATTTGTATGCATATGGAGTACAAGGTAAAACAAACCATGTGGGATATGTAAATTAAATGAGTAGGAGCTCAATTGTTCATAATTAAGTCAAAAGCAAGAATTGTGTTTAAAGTAGAATTTTAGACATCATTTCGGCATAGTATGAAAACTTTTTTCAAAAGAATATGAACTTAAAAAGCTGTTAAATCAAGTTAAATTTCATATCCAAAGATCCGTTTGAGATTATGAGCCTCTAATCAAAGTTATAAACAAATTCCAAAGAGGGATTGGAAGGGACATTTTGTTCACATTTTCAAACATCTTCCATCTGAAATTTGTCCATAACTTTTGATTGGAGGCTCAAAATCTCAAATGGATTTTTTGGTAAGAAATTTAACTTGATTTAACAATAAAAATTGTTCAATTCTTTTGAAAAAAACTATTCTACTATGCCTAAATGAGGTCTAAAATTCTACTTCAAACATATTTCTTGTGTTTTGACAATGAAGGGTCAAGCTTTCATCTTCAAATTATCCCATACCCTTTGAGGATTCATAATGGACAATGGATTTAAATATATAAATGATGTCCCCATCCTCCATTCCTACAAATGTCAATGCAACAATTCCTTCATTTTACCATCAAAATTTGATTTTGATGGCAGATGGTTAAAATACATTGGTAAATTACTCAATGGATTCTCCAGATTTTTAGTAAACCTCTTTCTTTACAATTATTTGTTGATTTGTATATTTTGGTTCTGCCACTATCCATTAACATTAATGAAGTAAATGGTCCATTTGAAATGGGCCCATGATATGGCATGACATCACATCTATTTCATTTTGCTTCAAAAGTCATTCATGATTTGTGTTTAGAATTGAAAAGACAACTCTTTATATACATATAGGATGGTAGGAGGGTTTATAAACAATGTGGGATATGTAAATTAGTTCCTAGCTAAACAAAGACCCAAGACCCTAATCTGCTACCCTAAATCCTAACCCGCCGCCCTGTAAAGGACAAGGCTATTCTGAGTTTTGTCGGGGTTGCAGTCCTACACGGTTGTGGTCCTGCAGTTGCAGTCCTACACCCTGCGCCCAACTACCCGCGCTTGGTCGGGCGCCGTTTTGACAGCCAAGTCCACAAAAGATGGCACAATTTAACGTCCTACTTTCTTAAGGCATTGTTTAATTGTCTTTCCATCTTGTCTAACATCCCACGTACTAGTTGCCTCAAATAACCATGTCTTGGTCCAAAATTCTTAACTCATCGGTGCATTTTTCTAACGTAGTGTAAAGCAGTTGGTTTCTATATGGAGTTGGGCCAGTGAAGCCCACTAATCAATAGTGAAATAGGGACTCCAAAAAAACCATGCTCTTTATTCCACCATTGATTAGTGGACTTTATTGGCCTACAACTTCACAAGACAGCTGGCCCTAAAGGCCTCCTTATATGTATCAGTAGGTGGATGCATTCACCAATACCAAAAAACAGAGAGCACTTTTATGTTCTTTCTATAGTGTAGAAAATGCATTGATACCGGTGGAACTCATTGTCATGCTTCTACATTCACCGATGATTGGTAGAACTCTTGTTGTTTTTAGTATTTTTTTTGGCCAACAGGCTTTATATGTAAGCCAAACCCTAAGTGCATAATTGATGATTAAGAATCTTTCTATGTGAGAAAAGTACACATATTCATCCTTGACATTTTGTGCAAAAAAATGAGGTCTTTTACAGTAATTTGACCTCTAATGAATGCTTTTGGTGTTTTCTAAGATGATAATTCACACTATACCAAAAATGATGATTTCCATGGTTACTAGCCATCCATATAGGATTAAGTTTAGCAAAGTTAGTTTCTGTGTGTATTCAATTTTTTTTTTCACTTTTGACCTTATAATGCTGTAATAAGTTTGTGAGCAAATAAATTTATATTGATTGTCTACATTTGATTCATGTGTGGCATCTATTGAAAACCATTGTTGTTGTTTTAATTATAATATTATACTTACAATTTATGTCAACTAAGACGTTAACAAGATTCTCATGAATGAGTTTAGGTAAACATATAAAGAAGATTTTATTTGTAAATATCCATCCCTAACTTTAGATTTAGGATTTAGAATGTATATAGAGACAATTGTGAAGCATTTGGGGTTCTTATGTTATGTATTACGGGATTGGTTGATTATTTTTTAGCTTGTGATTTTTATGTATAATATGCATAAGACCTATACGATGCTAAGTTGAATAGTTTTAAGGGTTCTTGATTTTTGATGTTCATTTATGTTGAGAGGCTTTGCTTTATATAGAAGTATCATGTATTTATTGTGAATGGTGTTTTAATTTGTCTCTTGAATAGGTGATTACTAGTGGTGCTATATTCCAACCTTCTTTTTTGTCTGGCTTTCTAATTGTCATGAATTTTAATCAAAATCTACCATAATACAAAGCAAATTCTATATATCTTATGATATGTTTAGGTTTAGTTGAGTTAGAAGAAGGACGCTTCTAATGTTCATGGCTTAAAGTAATAAAATAATCAACTTTGGTTCTTCTATGTGATTGCATAGAATTTTGGATTTTGGACATGTGTACAATATGATTGAGCCATATTAATAACATTGGTCTTACCTTGTCGTTGTGTACTTTAACCCTTTAATTGTTCGTATTTTATTTTTAAAATTAGAGGATTAGGTTGAGCTTTGTGTTAACTATTTTGTATTTCACCATGTGCACTTTATATTTGTTTATATGTTGGCCCAAATTAGTGTTATCTTGATGTTCTTTACAAATGATCAAATCTAAATATTAAAAATGAGGTTATTTAGTTGTCTATTTACAAGAATTTTAGAAAATTAATTAATTTTATAAGTTTATTTTTAATGTTTTACCACTTATCTACAAATAGATGTATATTGGTTTAGAACTTTCTTCATCTATTTCTTTTTTTTTATAAGTTTTTTTATAGGATCTTCCCTATAATTATTATTCATTACCAATTTTTCAATACAACCTAAAATGATTGGTCTAGGTGCTTTGTAATATTTTTATTATTGTTTTGGTTTTTGCTAGTGATACTTCTTTGGATAAGTGATCTCCTTCTAATTTCCTTTGATATCATTATCCGATTTTAGTTTGAACATATAAATTGAGATTTTTTGTTTTTAGAGTTATATATGATTTGTCAAGATGTAAAACTATTTGAATCTTTGATTCAAAATTTTTAGGCAAAGTCCAAAGAGGGAATAAAAGATGCACATGCTAATCCCAAGAAAATAGATACTTTTACACTTTAATCTGTATTAAATATGAAAATAATTAAAGATTACAATTTATACTGTCCATAATTGACTTTTTTGTAAAAATTCTTCTAGGGAATGTGCATCAAATATTGCTTGTTTGTAAAGCAATTTTATACAATTTCATTTGAATTTGAGCTTTAAATTTCATTTGAATTTGAGCTTTAAACTTCTTAGAATGAATATTTTTTAACACTCCAAATCCTTGAAACTACAACAATGATATATTTTGAAAAAAAACAATGATTTCTACCAAATTAATTTTAGAAAGAAGGCCTTATCCACGTTTACAATGAATTTTAACCCCTAAAGGACCAAGGCCTTTTTTCTGCCAAAAAACACCTAAATCTGCCATTTTTACAATAAAGAGTAAAAAAATTTGAAAAAAGTTTTTTTTGCACATCCAACAATAGGATCTTACCCCTAACTAGTATGAGAATGTGTGGAAATTTTCTTAGAATTTTTGACCGCATAGATTGCAAGATATCTTTGTTTGAAAGAAACTAGCTTTTGAGCACCATGTGGGACTAGATTTTATGACTTTGAACATTTTTAACTTAAATTTTTTGCACTATAGAATTTTGAGCTTTATATCTTTATAATGGAGATTGAATTGAGAATCTAGGGGGAAAAAAATCCAAAAAAACTTAATTTTCATTACTAAAACAATTGTTAAGTAGAAGTAGGTACAAGATAAAAGGAAAATTCAAAATATTAATACCTTTTATATGGAATTAAAAAGCACTAATCCCAACGCTGAGATCGTTCTAGCGAAAAATCTAGACCTGGTGGAAATTTTTTTTGAAAATTTGTTAGAATTGCATTCAGAAATAAATCCTACAAGTTATTTTTTCAGGAAGGTGCACTAAGTGCCTGAAAAATAAGATTGTCCATAACTTTCTCATAAAAAATCCAAATGAAATGAATCAAAGATTTCCGGATAGACAAAACCATAATCTATAAGAAAGTTTTTAAGAAAAAAAATTGTTTTTGCTGCCCTTCTCCCTTGTTTTGAGCTTATTTGGGTATAATTTTTTTTCCCAAGCACCAATTGAAAAAAAAGTTTTCTTTCCTGGACACCTATTTTCATGAAGCTTAGCAGTTTTTCTATCTTCAAAAAAAGTTACGAAAAATCTCAACAAAAATTCAGCCGTAGGTACTTGTCCAAAATCCCATTTGTCCCCCGAAGGGACAAAGGGCTTTTAGGGGTTAACTTCACTAACTTGTTATTTCAAGTCTTTTATGTAATCTTCTATAATCTTATAGCAATTACATGTTAAACAAAAAATTGGTTTCTTTAATAAGGTTGTTGCAAGAATTATGTTTTTTTTTATTTTATTAATATCTTTAAGTAGTATTTTTTGGCCAAAACTTTTCCATTACACCTAACCTCTCCAAATGCAAGGTCGTGTATAAGACTGTTCTATATCCTAATTATTTTTTTATGTTTTTCAACTATATTGTGGTATTTATAAAGTTCCTTTGATTACATGTCATTTTTTTTATATTGGAGATTTTGTACTATTTTTAGCCATACATAAAAAATTGAATTTGAAAATTGAATTATGAGGTAATCCAATTGGATTGTAAAGATCAATGATGCTCTAACACAATAAATTCTTTTTCTTGCACGAATTTAAAATGCATTCTTTGAATCATAGATTTTATTTATAGGGATTTGATTCGTCAATGAACTCTTGAGAAATAATTCTATAAGTTAGAAAATGTCAAATCTTTGTTAGTTTTACTGAATATTTTTCTATTTAAAAAATATATAAATATCGAAGTACCTATATTTAAATATTTTTATAAAGTTATTTTTGTGTATAATTTTTGAAGCATTGTATAATAGTTTTAGTATTATTCTAATTTTATGTCAAAAGTCCACAGTACCTTTGGTGAAATTTCCATTTGTTCAAAATCAGCATTTGTTTCTATCAATTGTTCAATTGTCATTTTGAAAATGTATCCTTAGATGACACCTTTTCTTTATTTTTTTGGTCAAAGATTGAATTCAAGTCAATTATAGTCTTCACATTATGTTGGTCAAAATCTACATTTGGGAATATAAGGTCGGCTTTTCTTTGTATCTCAAGTCCCACCAATTTTTTTTGATTTGAATGGTAGAGAGTTGAAAACTGGGATTGGTGGCTTCACACCACAAAGGCCCATGGTCCATGGCCAAGTGCATTCAAGGATGCCTACTTGGTAGTGTTTTTTAGAAATTTTGGCACCAAAAAAGTGGGATTTAAGGCTCCAAATTGCAAATGGTTGCAATTGAGTGGCAATAGCCAAAATAGAGACTCAACTTGGGGGCTAAGACCCATTTCTTTTGTGCCAAATCCTCTATAAAATGTTACCCATGTAAACAATCTTCAGTGCACCGAGTTGAAAGGTGAAGCTTTAAGTCCTAGTGTTTTAGCTCTCCACCATTCAGATCTTAAGAATTCAATGGGACTTTGGAAGTAGAGTGAAACCTGGCCCTTTAACCCTTAAAGGTCCATGCATCCAAAAAGTGGATGTGCCTTGGTCAATCTCGATTGTAATTTTTAAAATAATTATTTTTGGAATTTGATTTAAACTAAGAAAATGCAATTTGACAAGTTTTGTTTCAACTTCATTTCAAAATTTTGAAAAATGTCAAAAACTGAAAGAGTTATTGCAATTGAAAGCTCCATATGTTAGAATCCAAATAACATAGTATGGTATGTTTTTCATTCATAATTTCTTTCAAAAAAAACTATTATATACTCAAATTATAGAATTATGTTATTCATTTCATCCTTCATTTATGATTAAAATTACAGATTATTCTAATATATATATATATATATATATATATATATAATAATTTATAAAATTGATTTCCACCTTTGGCTCTCAAAAATCACAATAATTATAATTTTCCATCAAAATTATCGTAAAAAACATCATAAATAGAAAATCATTTTTTTACTGAAAAAAAATATCAAAATTTTATACATCTATTAAATAAAAGGATAAATTTGGTTTGATGGTCAAATTTGACTTTAAGGTCTTTGTTGTGGTTGTTTTGGTTGTAAAAAATAAAATAACCAATTGAAAATTTTTCACACTAATTTCTATTGCTACTTATAACTCTTGAAATTTTTTCAAATAATTTGGATTGTTTTTGCTATTTTTATTTGTTTATGGTCAATTTTTGCAACAAAAATAATAACAATTACAATTTTTTACCAAACAAATTGAAATTTCTCACAATGATATATAATTTAGAATCTCAAGTGAAAAAAATATAAGATTTTTCTTAACACAATTCAAAATGCTAATTTAGCTCAGAGAAGAAGTTTGACCATTTCACAATGGATCAAGACGTTTAAGGGTTAACCCTTGAAGGACATTGCAAGCCCAAGGGGCATTTTGAAAGTCAAACTCAATTTTCACATAATACTTGATTTTAAATGCTTTTAAATTCAACTAAGAAAATGAAGCTTCAACAATTTACTTCTTATTCCATTTTGATTTTTTCCAAAATTATTAAAATCTTAGTTTTTGTTGCACTTTGAAGGTAGCATCTTGAAAGATTATAATACACCATTTGGAACTTTTTCTATCAATTTTCTCTTGATGTAACTTCAAGGAGTACACCAATTGCACCATAATGTTCACCACTATTATCTTCAATTTCTATAAAATTCATGTTATTATAAGCATTTTGGTAATCACTATAATCTTTACAAAGAAATTATTTTAAAATTCATTTTCATATTTTTAATTATGAAGAAATGAAAAAAATTAGCTTTATATTACTCCCTAAGGACATTATCAAAATTTTGAAATGAGTATTTCAATATAGAAAACTACAAACGTTTCACCAAGCGGGAAGTTGAGATGTCCTTTAAGGATTAAAGTGTTGCTCATAATTTTTTCCAACTTCTATTGTATTAGAGCACCCCTAAATCCTTAAAGTGGTTGCATGGAGCACCATTTTGAAGGTCCGACATGTTTTGCCAAGAAATGAAATTCCTACCCATTGCTATCAAGAGAAAAATTCTTGCAAGTCCATTGGATTTTGATGATTGCTAAGTTCATGTGGGCTCTCTTTGGTGAGCTCTTCAAAAGGAAAAAGACAAGGCAAAATACTGTCATGATTATATGTTGACTCTCTTTCACTATAGAATTGGTCTTCCTACTTTCATCAATCTCTTTTTGTAGAATGAAGTGTTGTATCCTTGAATTGCACCGCACTAGTTCTCAAAGTTGCCTCCAACGAGTGAAAGAGTTTCGAGCACCAAAATTTAATGGACTATAGGGATGTTCTTATGCTTAATTTCATGATTTATAGCTTCTGTGTTCAAAGCTTTTAACTTTAATCATTGTTGCTTGATGCAATGCAATTTGAAGTGCATTGTGAAAAATTCAGATATTGATGGCTTGGTAAATAATTCTGATTTTTTCTATCCAGCGGAATTGTACAGGGCTTTGAGACTTCAAAATAGAAATTGAAACGGTTCCAGATGACCCTAAAAGTACCGGGTGATGGTGGTGAGGTACCCAAACCAAATGGCGTGGTTGTGGGTTCGATAACTGGCACCACCAGGTTTTTTACCTTGTGTGAAATCAGCCTTTCTTCATGATGGAAAACCTGCCTTACAGATTCATGAACATGGTTTAAAAAAAAAAAATAGAAATCTATTGACTTTCCCACATTTGGGAACAGAGGGTAAATTCAGTCTTTTGGATATGTTTATTTTTTTTGTTTTTTTGGAAACACATGGACAATTCCTATCTTTTGGATATGTTTCAACACAATGGCTCAAACCACTCATGCTGTGGGTTTTTTTATTATTGAGCTCAGTATGACCTGGATGGATAAAGATGAGAATCTTTTCCCGGAGGACCTGCAAAACAGTTTCAGTTTAGCTCACTTTCACAAATTACGGCAAATCTATGACTCCTAGAAAACTGGACTGTCCAATGAGGATGCTGCCTACGAGGCTGAAATGCAGCAAATATTGAGGATTTGGCTCCCAAATAACAACCCCCAAAGGATCGTGTTATTATTCAAGATGCTTATCTCAGTGTTTCTTTTGGTGGCCAATGAGGCCCTCGCCCTTGCCATGAAATGATGACATTCATGCAACACCATCCAAACTGGAAAAAATATGGGTCCTCGAGTTTTTTCCTCTTGGGGGAGCTCTTGGGGCTGCCAAGAGCCAACAAGCACCACGGTTTTAAAATTATACTACCATATATGAAATGGAAAATTATTATTAAAACCATCAATGCTGTTTTTTGCGAGTTGGCGGGGCATGTGGGCAAGAATGGAGGCCCTCCCAGGCTGCAGGGTCCAGTGATAACAGTGCTGCAAGAAGTTGGGAAAAAATCACAGCCTAGGGCATGGGCACCCTTCCCAAGCGCTGTTTTGTAACGCCACCTTTACTTGGGAGCAGTTTTTTTTTTTTTTTTTTTCCCGGCTTTATAGTATAGTGCTATTGCACCAGGACGAAAAAAAATTGGCTAAAAAACGGTAATAAATTATGAAGTTGTTTGCCAAAAAACTTCAAATTAAAAAAAAAATCTTGGATGAAATTGCCAAATTGTGGATGAATATAGAATTAGAGACACTCATTGATTTAATATGAGCTAATGTAATCTTTTCTAGCCAATATGTGGTTGAATGATGAAATTTGGAACACCATTATAACATTTTTTTCTTGCCACTTTGGCACTTCATAAAAAATGAAAAAAAAAAACTGCATAGGAAAAGCCTTGAATTTTGAAGAAGATTCAATAACTCCGATCTCGGTTGGAATCAAGAGTTCCTAATTTGTTTGAGATCCCACATTAAAGTTCATGGGAATGAATTTGTTTTTTATTTGTAATTTGAAGAATTGACAAAAAAAAAACACCAAGTGAAATTAAAATCTGGATGGACTTTATTCCTTTTACCATTGAAGTCCTAAGGCCATTTTTTTGTCAAAAACGACTAAAAACTGCTAGTTCTGCTGCGTTAAGAGAAAAATAGTTTTTTTAGAATCTAACCGTAGTATCTTGTATTTAACTTATCTCAAATCATGTGGTAAAAATTTCATAAAGTTTGACCGTACAGATTAGAAGATATAAGCATTCAAAGTTGGGAGTTTTTTGTTTTTTTGAACACTAGCCTGCAATTTCAGATGACATAACATTCAATAGTAGAGGGAAGGTCTGCCTTCCCCCTGACAAAATGGTGTGGAATATTCTACACCATTTCATTCATCGGATGATATTGTGTGGAATATTCTACACCATATTTAGCTAAAGAACACGTGTCACACACATGCCTCCATTGATGAGCTTTTGTGGATGTGGCCTCCAAGGAGGGAAAGGCAGCCCCCATGAAGGCTAATGTGAACATTATGGACTTTGACCACCATTTGTAAAAAATTTGCACTAAGGACTTTGAATTTAGTTTTTTTTGTGTTGAAGAATTGTGTTGAATCTAGGAAAAAAATTCAGAAATAACACACTTGATTTTTATACTTTAAAAAAATGATAAATAGAAGTAGGTCCAATGGTGAGATTGTTTTAGCAAGCAAAACTAATCTTGACAAACAAGTTTTTTGAAAAATTGTAAAAATTGCATTGAAAAATGAATCCTATAAGTTATTTTTTCAAGAAGATGCTCTAATTGCCTGAAAAATAAGATTGTCCATAACTTTCACATAACAAATCCAATTGGAATGAACCAAAGTTTCTCATGTAGATAAAATTACAACCTATGAAAAAAAAATTCATTTTTTTTGTGTGAGGAGATTTTTGCCCACTGCATCCAAAAAAGGACCTTTTGTGCCATAACTTTTGCTCCCAGGCACCGATTGAAATAAAATTTATATTTCTAGAAAGCTAATGTATTTTTCTATCTTCACAAAAAATTTCAAAAATTTTCATGAAAATCAAGGCCGTAAGAGCTTGCCCAAAATCCATTTTGTCCTCCGAGGGGACAATGGGACTTTAGGGATTTACACCAAAAAGGACAAAGATGACACAAAGTGTCATGTTCAAATTTTCAATGGCAAATTCTTTATAGGGTGAAACAAATCTCAATATTTTGTGAAGTAGGGTCTTGTAAAGTAACAAGTTGTCATACTTGTTGCATTTTCTTGATTTTCAAAATTTCATTTGCAAAGCATCAAAAAATTTATTTTAAAAAGGCAATCTTGTAGAGAAAGGAAGCAAGTATAACTTTTTTTTACAAGGAAAGGAATAGTAGGGATGAAAAAAAACATTTTCTTGGACATTCCTAGTCTTTATTCTGCACATACAAAACGGATTTGGAGAAAAAGATTGAAATTTGTATCCTTAGCAATTTTAAAAATACAAGGTTCAATTTGGTGTGATTAAGAGTACAAAAATAATTTGAATGGTTCCAAATTTTTTTGAAGATGTTTCAAACAATATGCTAATAATATCCACTTTTAAATTAAAAGAATTCATGCATATATAAAAAAATATAAATTTTGTAGGATCAATTTGGTCAGTTTTGGCTTTCTACTCTTTTTTTTTGAAAATGTGTACAAATATGAGAGAATTTTTTTACTTCTCCTTATTTTAAATTATAAAATACTACATTTGCCTTTGACTGCAATACAATTTTTTTGGAAAGGTAAAAAAGCGTTTTGTGAAAGTGAAATTTGGTATGCTTGATTGGGATTGCATAAGGATGCAATGATAATTAAACTTACCAAAATATACCAATTAAATACTCCACATTGTAAAAAAGAATTTGAATGGCTCAAATAGGCAGTTTGTAAGATTATTGCACCCAA
Organism: Neckera pumila; assembly: GCA_963969595.1. Lineage (NCBI taxonomy): Eukaryota > Viridiplantae > Streptophyta > Bryopsida > Hypnales > Neckeraceae > Neckera > Neckera pumila. The sequence goes on from OZ018409.1 coordinate 7,009,461, forward strand.
CTATATATTTAAGATGAATACTAGGGCTTTTTTTTTCATTTTTTACGAGTGCCAAAGTGGCAACATGAAATATTATAGTGGTGCTCCAAGTTTTAGCATTCATTCACATACTAGATAGAAAATATCACATTAGCACATATCACATGTCAATACTTTTGTTTTCATCTACCAAATTTGGCTATATCATTCAAGATTTTTTTTAGTTCAAAGTAATCTAGCAAAAACTTCATGTTTTTTTTGCCATTTTTTAGCCAAGTTATTTTTTCTGGTGCAATCTGGCACCAAAAAGCCAAAAAAAGCGCCCTGTGTTGAACACCTTGGCCCCCAAGATCTGACACAACAATTTGTGAATGGATTTCTAGGTTAAAGTACAAAAGCTCTTATTGTGCTCGTGGTGACCATGCTCTAGGAGGGGATTGTTGCACACATTTTTTTATTACTATTGCTGATCATGGCTTGAATAGTGGACTTGCATAACACTATACCTTTGGCATAAGGTAACTAAACCTAAAATCGCACAGTCCTTAAAAGCGCACAGCGGATATTCTTGCCTAAAATGTACTCCCACTATTCATATGACTCTATGATTGTTTTTAGGTGCACCTATTTTCAGCACTTTGAAAATTTGTAGTTTATTCACACGGTATCCAAAAAATGCATTCTAAGAGAATCTAGAATCTTGTTTTGACTACCAATGGGACCCCACAATTTATTTTTCAATATAATAGTGAAAACCATGCTGAATCGCTTAACTGTGCGATTTAAGGTGCAATTACCTTAATTCCTGGTTTCATGATGCTTTCCATGCAGAGGTGCGTCACACTATAACATGACTCAACATTTATTTTTATTTTTATTTTAAACACATGGACAAATTCCATTGATAAAGGAAACTCAACAAATGTTTGAAACTCCACCAGAAATTGTGTCCTGCACACCATGTATGACTCATCAGCAGGCAAAGCAGGCCGAGTAGGTGCATGGAAGTAAACTTAACTCCCAAAGCAGCCTATGGACGACAGCCAAAAGGTGTTGGCTATTTTTATAAAAGAAATTTTCATTTGGGGGGTGGGTGGGGTCAAAAGAGCCATATTATTGCTATATTTTAAGATAAGTAACCAATTTTTACCTAGGTATAAATCACCTAGTTTTCATATAGATATCACCAAGTATCACATGAGTATTGAAGAAACATATGGCTCCCTCTCCAAAATGAAAAAAACAACACCGTTGTCGAGTGAGAGGCAAGGAGAGTGTGTAGGGAGAGCTACATAACTTAGAAGTAATTAAGAAATTGGATCATTTGGCAACTGTATTACTGTATAATAAGCATTTTTTTATTTTTTTATTTTTTCATACAAAGCTATCAAAACATGGCCAAGGTAGCATCGAGAGAAGGTAGCATTATCAGGTGGCAAGGGTGTGGGCCTCCTGGCTGTGATTTTTATTAAGGTTTTCTAGTTTCACGGTTTCCTTTGTGTTGTTCTTTTTTTGCTCGCTATCTCTTCATTTGTTGAGCCTCACAACTTAGCTGTTTTGTATGGTGATTTTTTTAATGCATTGGATTTTCCCTATTTGTTCAAAAAACAAACAAACAACATGGCCAAGGTTTGACAATCCCGCTCCAAACTTTGATGGTTAGTCATGGGTCCCAGAAATAGTGGTCTCCAAAATAGACTTGTATTCCCCTCCAAAGTGCTCCTGTAAGGCAAAAGATCCCATTGGGGTCAAATGGCCCATGATGGACACCTAATGACCCCATTGTGGTTTTTTAGACCACAATCAATGCCTTACATGGTAGTTATAGAGTAATTAGTGACCTCTATATGTACTTCCAACTTTTCAATGTAAAATTCTTTGTAAAAATAGATTTTTTAGGTCTTCCATGCTTAAAAATGTCGTGACTGCATTGGGTAGGCAGATGACCATATTGGATTCAGATTTTGTTGGTCATGAGGTGGCCTACAGCCCCCTATGGGCTGATCACTTCAAAAATTCAGAACTAATTCATACTTGGTCCAAAAAATATAATTTCAAATCTCCTCATTGTCTCTCACACTTATCTTTGTGTAGGAAGAAATTTGAAAAACTTCAGCAATGGCATTAGTGTAGACTCCAAAGTTTGACCACAATGGGCTAGTTTCCCTTATATAAGGTGATTTCACTACTGTAGTCGGTAAAGTTGGATTAAGATATGATATCAGTTCATCGTTGAGAAGTGAGTGACAACATTGGTGACATCACCTAACCATTGGTTGGTTGATCATCCCTCGAACTTAATAACTTTTAGTTGTTTGGCTTGCGTGAGATAGGAACTCCCCATATTCGATAAGACATAAGTTATATGCGCAACAAGTTGTTGATAGCCATTACTGGAGAAGTTCTGAACATGTAAGGTAGAAGGTCCATAAACCAACCATCTAAGCATTGGAACTGAATTTTAGGCAGGTGAAATTTCTCAAAATATTTTTCAGTGAATTTTACTTCAAAGACAAGAGGAGTTAGCATCTAACCCAAGTTGTTTCATATTTTTTTTTCATTTTTGAATTAGTTATGAAATTTTGAAATTGAACTACCCTAGGGCTCCAAAACCGCCTACCTCTAAAATGTACACTGTTGGTACATCAATAAAGGCTATGAAAAAACAACATGTACAAACTGTGTACATTTATGGGGTGAGCGGTTCTAAATGCCTGAACTGTTCTCGAGCCTTCTACCTTAACTTCTCTAATAAGATGAACTTCTTGTAGGCAATGTCTTCTCTAAAGTGATGGACTACTATACACCTAAGTAGGTCAGTTTTGGCCCCTTGCTGTCAAAATAGTTTAGTTTTTGTAGTTCAACAATTTAGTAGTTTGATTTGGATTTCTTGTTTTTTAGTCACTTTACTTTTTCTAAATTTTTGACACTCCTAATTTTGGATTGATTTTTTCTAATCATGCGTAAATGCGTTTCTTTTTCTAAATTTTCTCAAGAATAATTTTTGGATATTCAGAATTAGCAACAATAAAGTTTTTTTAGATTTTTAGAAATCCTTGTTCAATTTTTAAAATTTTAGACACAATCCCAATTTTCCCTGCTTATTTACAAACTGACCTACATGTATGGTTTTGATTGCCCGGGCCCGCACTAGACCCAATTCTAGACATATACATTAACCCCTAAAGGACCAAGCTACGTTTTTTGGCAACATAGCAATTTTGGGCAGCTTACTACGGATGGAGTTTTTTATTTTTTTTCTTTGAAAATTTTAAACAACATGTGTCTAAGGAGTAGCTTTAAGGCCCAACAATTTTTGTAACTTTTGACTATATAGTTAAAAAGTTATTGCATGAAATGTGATTTTCTTTGAACTTTGGGCAGCCCGGGCAGCTCAAAAAAATTCTTTAAAAATGGCTATTAAAAAAAATAAAAATAAAAATTTGGTTCTTAAGATTTATATATACATGAAAAACTTTAAATCAATCAATTTCAATCTAAAGGTCAAAAGTTATGAGGATTTTAAGTTTAAGGGTAGGTATGGAGTCTTTGAAAATCATAACTACCCTCAAATTTAAAATCCACATAACTTTTGACTCATAGATTGAATTTGAATGGTTTAAATTTTTTCATGTATATATAAATCTAAAAAACCAAGTTCAAATTTTTATTTTTTTCAAAAGTCATTTTCAAAGAATGTTTTTGAGCTGCCTGGGCTGCCCAAAGTTCAAAGAGAATCACATTTCATGCAATAACTTTTTAATTATGTAGTCAAAAGTTACAAAAATTGTTGGGCCTTAAAGCTACTCCTTGGGCACATATTGTGTAAACTTTTCAAAGAAAAAAAACAAAAACTCCATCCGTAGTGGGCTGTCCAAAATTGCTATGTTGCCAAAAAACATAGCTTGGTCGTTTAGGGGTTAAAGAAGTTCTTTGAGATTCTTGAGCATGGGGACTTGAGTCCAGTCTCAAGGCTATTACTTTAGAGAAGTTCTACTATTTAGAAGACACAATTTCACACGTTGCTACAATAAGTATAGGTACCAAAAAATAAAACTATTTGACTTTTTTTTAAACTTTTTTAGATTGTATTTTTCAAGCCATTTTTCAATAAGATTGACGCATTTCTTTTAACCAATGAATAATGCATTCAACACTTGTATTAGAAATTATGGAAATTATGAATTTAGGAATTATATTGATAGATCAATATTTATTTTTGAAGTTTTACCTTCAATATTGAAGAAAATTCTATAGGACATTATAGTTTTTCAAAAAAGAACTTATATTCATGTTTTAATTTTAACTAATGTGCCTTGTGCAGTTGCCATAACAAAAAAATAAAATAAAATAAAAAATTATAATATTTTAATTTGTAAAAAATTATGTACTTATTTATTTGAATAAATGGAACAACCAATTGCATTAAAATTCAATATCTTTTATATATGAAGGAGTACAAGGGCTTTGTTGCCATATAAGAAGTGTTCTTGATACAAACAGAAAGCTTTATGTACAAAGGAATGCAAGGGCGTTTGGACATGTAATGTCAAAGTTATGATTTTTCCAAAATAAAAGATAATTTTCTTCATAAAAACTTTGAATTTAATAGCTTTCATACCATAGGTCCCAGCACTACAAAACAAAGTCTTTTTTGCATAGAGCTTTCCAACAATATTGAGAACGCCATCGGAAGACTCACGATTTTTTAGATCACAACGTATCAAACAAAATAAGAAAACAAAACAAAACAGAGAACCTAATTTAAGGTATAGATTTATTCATGTATTTGAATTATTTATATGTGATTTAAGATATTTGTAAATTTTTTTGATTTTTTAAGCACTTCCCACAATCCAATCTCTTCTTTAAGCCCCAAGTACTCCAAAGCCCATATTCAAGAATGATGATAAGAGTATTTCAAGGTGTTGTTTACACAACAACCTTATGTTATGACTAATCTCATAAATTCAGGTAAATGACACACATTTGTACAAAGATATATGCAAAAATAAGCAATAAAAAAAATTAAAAATTAAAAATTAAAAAATTAAAACAAAAACAAAAACTCCCTATCATCACTCGCTTTGCTGCCATTTTGCAATTTACTGTAGAGATGAATGAAAATTTGTAGCAGCATTTCAAGGTTGGAGGTTTAATAACAATATGGCACTCATACAAGCAGCCCCATATTGTCACAACGTCACATAACTCCATATTTAAACCAAATTTGGTATTTGCAAAACTTTGAAGTTAAATAAAATATAACCAAGTTGCTATTTTTAGTAGTTTATATTTTTAAAAAGTTCTTCTTGAAGTCTACTTTTAGCACCAAAAATCCGATCTTGAAAATAAATCATAGTGATTTTTCTATGCAAGATTTTGTGCAAGGGTGTTGAGAGCTCTTGAAAATGAGCCTAAAATACACTAGATCTCGGAGAAAAAATCACATTCAAAATTCATTTAAAAAAATTGTAGAGTAGATTTTAAGAAGCCGTAAATTGGTTGGGGTTATATAAGTTAGGCTCTTTAACCTCATATTTTTTTGGTCACCAACTTTTTGGATATGATATGTGTAAAGAGGATTGAAAGATTTTTGCAGTTTTAGCACCCTCATGGTCAAACATTATAATCTTTCACTCCATAAGTGATATTGTTGTGTTTTCTTTTCTTATGAGATCTCTAACATGTCTAGTTTGAATTTGTACGGTTACAATTCAAAAAAAATTGATACAACTTATCAAAATGTTGGCATTTTGTTCAATTTAGAGCAAATTCTAGGAAGCCTGAAACAGGCCTTGGGCATTTAGGGGTTAAAGTACAACTGTGACATTCAAGAGGTCTGGGTAATAAACTCTTAAAAAACTCTCCAAAGTATCCTCTCAGATCAGTTACCTCATGCGTGTGTACTCCCCCATACAATGCACAACATTTGACCTCTTTTGAGAGGAAGGACAACGTTTTAGGGTTCGGAGAACATTTTAGGGTTTAGAGCGTGCACAGCATGCATCACCCTTACGAACCAGGCAAAACAACCGCAGCCATCGAAACGAGCCGCCTAACTTAATTCATTCAAGACCTAGATCAATCATCCAGAGGAAATAGGACGATCAAATGTATGCATCAAAGTGAACCACGGGTCCACCGAAACGGAGCCCAGGCTTTCTGTAGAGCACAAACAATTCAATTTCAGTTCAGCCTTGAAACAAGGTAGCCATGGAATCGACTACCTCGTCGATAAAGAAAGCTGAACTAACTTCGCAACGTCGCAGTGGGTTCAGTCGACAAGAGGAGATTGACCATTGTCTGCGTCAAAGTGAACCATGAGTTCAGAGATGATTAGAAAAACTCAGGCTTTCTGTAGAGCAGAGGATTATTTTCAGTCAAACCTGAACACAAGGTAGTGAGAGGGCTAACTAGCTCGGTGATACAATAAAGCAGGACTAGATGCGGCATGCAAGACCGGATGTTGTAAACAGACGCACACACGAAAAGCACGTTCACATAGACACAACCCTTCCTGCTAAGGAAAAGAGGAAGAGACGAAACGCGATCCTGCCCAACGAGAATCGAGACGGACGGCGAACAAGAAGCTGCTCCTGGAGAGGAAAAAGTAAAACACAACTGCACTGTTAGAAGAGGACTTTTGAGTTTTATGCTGAAATTAGGGTTTGGAGGGGGCCGAAGCAGCCGTTGTTCCCGAATAATCGCTTAACCCTAATTCTCTATCAATGCATTCAAACCTCGCTAAGTTAGTGACTCTACTTTGGGGAACAAATGAACTCCAATTAGCACGCTCACGCACATTTCACAACTCGACTTTAATCACAACATGACATGTTATGAGAAATGTGCAAGAAATGTGCCATTAGACTATTAGAGTGTGTCGTCTGAGAGGGTATAGTGGTTTTCGAACTGTTTGGAATGAGATGCATTTTATGATGAAGATTTTCAGTAAGATTGGTGACATGCAGATGACAGTCAGTGTTCAATTATTAAACTTGTTTCTTATCTCCTCACTTGATAAAAGTCACAATTAAATTGATTTGTTGTCGGTTTCACCTTATTCAAGCATTGGTTCGTTCTCTTGTTACTTGTCTATATGACATGATACGGTAATCTGCACAAGGAATCCTCAGAGATTTTCGGTTGGTGATTGACCTGATCGTCAATCAGTGTCCATTGCTCCAGGTCTGAAAAGCCATCGGCACAGTAAATCTGATTTGACCTCAATCTCTTGCCTCATGGGGTCCGCTCTGATGAGAGGCAAGGTACACATTGTCCTATATATGCAATAAAAATTCGTTTCGGCCAATAAAGGACTGTCAAGGACGTTTGATGAAGTACCGACCAGTTCAAAACTGTTCCAATTCCAGCTTGAAATTGCATGACGCAAGCAGCAACGTCGTGATTTTGGTTTGAGGGACCATGATGTCAGATTCTGATCAGGAATCATTCACAATCGAATTCACCACTGTGAACATGCAGGGACGATGGAGCACAGCAGTAGAGCGCGTGCAATCATAATAAAATTGGCGGAGGAGCAGAGTTTTCGGGTAGGCCGCGGGGGAGAGCGAGGGGAATGTGGATTTCAACAAGTTCTGCCACACCGCGGACGCCAGGATATATACAGTTTCCAAGCGCAGGAACGGTTCAGGCTGAACACTGCGGTCGAATGATTCGAAAGACCATGGATACCGGGAATGATTGGCGTGCTCTTTTCTTCTGCGTTTCCCCGTACAGCAGGACGTTGCGCATGCTCAGGGAGATCGGGAAAGTGTTTTGAGAAGCAGCACATCCCCGTTGGTGTACGTCCGCGAGGAGCCTCGCATCCGGGAGCAGGCCGGACGTCGGGAACTTCCAGGAGCAGGATCACATGCAAGCGGTTAAGGATACTCGTGAGCGCTCCGAGGGCGAGTCCGTGGCCGATGTCTTCGATTGCGTCACCAGTACTGTATGTGATTCTATACCTCCAATACATCGCATTTCCTCTGCTGCAGGTCGCTATTCTTAGGGTTTGAAGATTAAAGAGTGCTGAATTTGTGACAATCGCTCAATAGTATTTTTGAAAATAGCTCCAAACTCTTGGATCCATGCCCTAATTAGGATATCCCAGCCAGAACAAGTTCTGGGCATCTTGTATACAGTAGGGGTTGTCATGCATCTTTCTTCCTGCCTCAAATTCTCTGAGAATTGGCACGTGGGGCTGTTTCAGTGGCTGCGCGGGACGGGCAGAGGTTCAATTCTCGGAGAATTTGAGGCACCCTTTCTTTTCCTCCGCAGGTGAAGAATTGGGTCGCAACAATTTTCTCCAACAGTTTTTTCATCTTCCTTCTTGTCTCAAATTGCCACGTAAGAGGAGGCAAGTCAGAGTTACCCCATCCAGTGAGCCCATTCTCTGAGAACTTGTCAAAGCACCAGAAAGGGGTGTCATGCATCCTCCAAGCAGGAAGGCTCACCATTGGCTCTCCCTTTTTTGCCTGGAATTCTCCGACTTTGAAGAAATGTCATTCTCCGAGGATGCGTGACAACCCCTAGTAGAACCTCTCTTAGTGCATAGTGTGGGGATTATACACTAAGAGAGGTTTATGCAGTTGGAGAGGTTTTGTACTGAACTCTAGCTAGCATGGCCTCTCACTATGGGGCCTCCAACTACTGTTCACAAATAAATGCTTCAAAGTACGACCTCTCTTACTGCATATTATGCACTAAGAGAGTATGCACTAAGAGAGGTTCTACTATATTCATTCATTGACACACATCCTTTCACCTCCTATAACTTCATCCAAGAATTTCAAAGAACAAGCTCCTGCAATCGATCATTCACTTCAATGATAGTAGCTCCTCTCCTGAATCAATGTCACTTGTAACCAAGCACAAGTAGCACAATGCCGCATGCCATTCTCAATCACACTGATTAAATCCAAATCATATCCTGATTTTTTCAATATGCTCTCAAATGAATAGATTGATGATAGGTGCACTCATAGAACAACTTGAGAATGTTAGAGTGCACATAACTAGAGCATGCTAGAGTGCACATAACTCATAGAACAACTTGAGAATGCTAGAGTGCACTCTAGCATTTTCCCTACTAGAAGTTCTTCTACTACTGAAATTAGGTCACTTGTTTATCCTACTCATAACAAATCCTATATTAACTTTTGACCAATTGCAAGTTTTGTAGTATGCAAAAGTAAAAAGAATCTCGACCATTTATAATGTCACTATTGTAGTGGCAAAGTATAAGAGAGAGAAACTCCATCCACTTTCGAAGGTTGATGTAAATGAAGAATCTGCTCAACTTCAATGTACAACTTCTAAAAAATAAAAGCTTATCCATTAGGTTTACTCATCTCGTGAGAAAACTTTGAAGTCATGATTTATTCATACAATATCCAATTACAACATACAACAACACTCTATTTTGATGTGTGAGAAAATTTATAGCTCCATAAAATAGTGCATATGAATCTTACAAAAAATAGAAACAACTAAGGCCTATGCTACAATCTCTATTCTAATAATGGAAGCCATTCAAAACAACTAAAAAAACATGTGCAGTAGATGCACAGTCTCTTGACCATGTACACGTTTCCACATACCCATAGATTCTTCGAAATTTCTTAGACTCTGAAAACTTGAATTTATTCCATTTGATGAGCAAAGCCAATGGTCCGTAATGCACCTATTCATCTATAAATCTAATAGATTTTTTTGTTGGCCTCTGAGATACACCTTGTCCTTTCAGAGTGAATTGGTAGAAAGATTATGATTATGCAATCAAATATTTGTGCAGAGTTTCTTGTCCCCCGCTTTCAAAGGCACTTTTTACCTTTCCAATGTCTGGCAATCCAGCCAACTTGCTTTGTGGCCCTGACAAGAGCCTTTGCAGGACACACTTTCTACGGCTCCCCTGATGCACAAACCCCTTCGGCCATGCTCGACCTAGGAAACAACGCCATAGGAGAAAGAGACAACACAAAACCTCGAATAACAACAAGGCAACTCGAATAAGACAGTGTGCTCACATTTTCAATAGAAGATGACACACACAAGTCTTCGATATATGCAGTTATGTACAACCTTCTGTAAACCCCTGGGAATTGTCACAAAATACGGTTGAGAACGTCATGATCCACTATCCATACCAGTTCTCGAAACGCATCCACGCCTCTACACGCAGTAGGCTACATTCTTTTCGACACAGGCTGGCTGGTGCAACATATAAGTAGCTAATCTATGAAATTGCAGGGCAACTGGCTACCAACTCGGGAAAAAAATTTAGTTTCACACAGCTGTGAGCGGAAGCACAGAAGCAGCCTAAATCTCCTCTGGAGAGAGTCCACGGATACCAAAACACCGCGATAATTTCGACATAATTCTGAAACCTGCACCACTCTAGTGTCAAGACTCTCCAGAGGAGTATTCAGAAGCCCACCAAGACCACGTGATTTGGTGCAGCTTCTGTAATGCCCCACCTGGTGAAGAGTGGTACAAACGGCCTCCTCAGTTGCCACCAAGGCCATGGTTGTTGAAATCCTCAACAATCGACTGTACTGAGGATCTGTTCGAAGTGACATCTGAACCTCCAGACCCTTGTAACGATGCAGGAAACTCGAACTCATCAGCTACCCCAACGCTGCTTGCAAGGTAGAACACCATGGACCCCACGACCGGTGTATTAGGAAGAACTTCCTCAGGCAGAGCAGGACAACATCGTGGTAGGAACTCAGGCTTGTCACGAAACTTTGAATGCAGTGCAAAAACTCCTCGACAGAAGATGAATCTGCAGAGGTCAAAGTCAAGTATGAGATTCAGTTGCTTCGAAACCAACACATAATTTCTTTGCATGGTGGGCTCTGCATGCACTAACCCAGTAGCGGCTTAGCTAACTCCAATTTGTTACTAAGTGCCCACACTACCGAAGTAGTGTCAATTAGCAAATTGGTGCTAATTCCTGCTAACTACAGCCTCCATTCTATTCAGTGTTACCTTATCCATCATTAAATATCCTACCAAAACAGCAAGCCATAGAAAAAATAGGCTATTTTTGATAAATAGTGAACTTGACTTCACCCTGAGACCATTGACAGAGAAACTATTGAGATAACAGTCACACTCAATCAACAAGTGACCAGCAGGAGATCCAAAGCTAACTAAGAGTGTTGTTAAATCAACTCCATGCGAATTGAAATTCAGGAGAGAATTGTGTCTCTTAATTCTTATAAACTGTCGGTTGGATCTGTTAGTTTAACTCGATGCGAGTTCAATTGCGTCAGGTGTGGGTTTTTATGCCGGTTGAATTTCTGCAATGATCTGGCATATTCAACTCGCGTCGAGTTGAAGGGTTGGGATTTTCCTCCAGCAACGAAGCAATTCATGGTTAATTTCTTGACGGGATGTGATATCTGATAGCTACTATACTCTTTAGTGGATTCAATTATTCAACTCGCATCGAGTTGAACTACGGGGGGCGTTTTCTTTTCTAAAACGAGTCTTCCAATCTTATTCTCCAAGAGATACATTAATAAATAGTGTTTGAATTAGCATTACACCTACAAAATAGTGTATGATTCACTTAATAGAATAAATGGTGTGGTTGGCAAAGGATTTCCATTAATTTCCATCAGATAACTTAACTCCCCAATTTCAAAGAAGTAGAATGACGTCCATTCACACTTAGTGCTAAGAATGACATCAACAAGGGTAATAGGGTTGAATTTAGGAGCAACTTTGGACTAGGCTCACAATGTTAGCACCAAGAGTGAAGGGACCTTAATTGTGTCCATCCCAATGATTCGATCTACAAACACAAAGACCAAGTAGCAGGATTCAGCAAACTGAAAAGTCAAATTCCCCGTTAGTTACGATGCACATACAAGGTTACTAAACTTCCAGCTACCCAACATGCATTAGGGCACCAACTCCTGTAACTAATTGGTGCTCCTTGGTTGGTGCGTATGAGGCCGAAGAAAGCTACAGAAAGGAACTGTAGTCCAGTCTAGAATGCAACAAGTCCGCACAATGACAATGAGGTAGGAAAAGGGGGAGGGAAACTGTACCTTAGTACAAGCTGACGAAGAAACGGATCATATAATACACGGGCCCAGACGTGGCTGATAGTAGTTGAAGATGCAAGGATGTTTCCCAGGTCTGCAAGGAGTGTTGAAAAGAATTTCTCTGTATGTTCAAGTTGACCCTGCTCATGCATGTAAAGTTTTGTTACAAAATGCAGCTTTTCTATTGCAAAGAAGTCGACCATCGAAAGCTTCGCAAATCTGGACTCTGGCAAGAATGTTAGAAAGACTCCAAAGCTTATGACAATGCAGAGGAAAACTAGGACCTCAAGAGGGAAACCACCTATTTCGAACTTAGAATGCAGGACAATATGAGAATATGAGCAGTTTAGCTCCCAAGTGATTGCTTCCATATTTGTACGAATTGAAATACATTGTTTAGAAAACTTCAAGGACGGTAATGATATTTACCTATAGAAAGAAGAAATCATAGTCGACGTTTTTGGACAGTAGAAATATGTCCCTGAAAGTTCCTCTAATCGACTATTAGCTTCCAACTTGGACTTTCTGATTTTACTTTGGGCAAGGAGGGTTTAGATTAACAAACCAATACAAATGAGGCATACCTTCTGCAAGCTTGAAACGGAGATTCCAACAACTCGACAAAATGCTAGAAACGGGGCAGTAAGGAAAAATGTGAACACGTTGCCACAGCTGTTGGGATATGATACAGAAGCTGGGACTCCTACGCCTTTATCATCAGGCTGCACACTAGGAGACAGCAGTAGAACTGCTGGTTCCCCTCTCTCGTTCCCACTGAGGTTCTGCAAGCAGCAACTCCTGGTCAAATGGTTATCATGCAATAAGACCCTAGACTGAAACACACACACTTGGTAAGAACGACAAATCCTCTATGCTAATGCAGGACTGGTAATGCACTTAGCAACTTCAACGAACTCTCACGAAATGTTTTCAGACTCTTGCACAAAATGCTGCTTAACGCTTAAGCTCATGTTTACTCAGAAGCTTTTGGAAATCGCATGTAACTGTAATTGCGAAAATCACAAAAGCAGGCTTGTCAACCAGATACAATGTACAGGCATTCTAAAAAAAGGCTTTATCACATCAGTAAATTTACCTCAAAGACCGAACTGTTGTCACTGTCAACCACAATGAACAGAGGTCGCCGCGTAAAAGGAAGAATGTCACTCGGATAGAGGAAGTTGTCACCTGTGTAAGACATAAATGAAAGCAAGAAGTCAAAACTGATTCAAGACCAGAAATTTGCAGAGACCAGTCACGCTTTGTAGGTACACAATCCTATCTAAAAGGAGTATTATGGTCACTTTTTCTTTGTATATTCTCAAAAGAACAGCGCCACCTTTCAAAAAATGAAAAATGAAACTTCACTACCTGGACTGCGCCTTGACCCCAGCCAAAGCCCAGGGGAGGAGCTACCAGCTGACTCCAATGATGATATTCGATCCCCAAAGACCCCTTTCCTCGGACTATCTGCCGGAGTACTTGCTGTGGACGCGTCACTATGATCCACATCCGTCCCCTCGGTACCAGCAGGCTTCATATATGATTGAATGTGACTGATTGTCAACTGGTTCAAGCTTAGCGATGGAGTAAGAGAAACGATCTTATTTCCAGCTGGCATATCCATCGTCAAGTTTGTTGAAGATGCATGAGAAGACGCCAACCGTGCTGACTTGCCTACATTAGAAAGCATAGATTACAACCCCAACGATAGACATGCAACATACACCAAGAAATAAAAACAGGTAAAGTAATAAGTACCTGATGCAGCTACATAAAGCAATATACAAGAATTAGCGGGCACCTCTTCACACACTGTAGCCAACACCTGGAATGAGGCACATGTTAGGCATAAATCAAAAGCCCCAATCACAAAATATTCAAAAAGAGATCTCTGATTCGACAAGGGTCGGGTTCAATAGCCAAACTCTAGTACCAAAATCGAGAAAAGAAGCACAAAGTCGGGGTCACTCACTAGAAGCAAGTGCTGGACTGATGGACGATACAAGATGTACTTGTGGGGATTGGGTGGCAGGCTTGGATCCGGTATTTCCTCCACAACTCCAACATGCCCTGATGCACTCATCTTACTGCTGGGTTCACCAACCCGTGTGCGATATAGAGAACCACTTGGCTCCCACTCCAGAGCTTGCAGCATTCGGAATGTATCCAAAGATAGCTCACTGAACTTGACCTGAAAGTGAACCGAATTTGACAGATATGAATACTCCATACACATCCAATTTATGACATACTCTAAGGCATAATAAAAAAGAGTCAACCAGAGACATCACTACTAACCTCACTGTGATAGTAGCTAGCAAGAATAGCATCCTCCAGTCGCAGAGGCTTGGCACCTTCCAGCCTATCAACCATCGGAATTGATGCAGGGTGAGGATCCAGAAGCACACTGTATCTTAAAGGCCTGCTGATCTCACACGCAGCATCCGCTTTCATGAAGCGAATGATCTCTTGCACCACCACCTTCCACTCCCGTGCGTCGATGCCCTGTACCCACAGCAAACATGTTCATATCCCTGAGAACACACATTTTGCTACATCTTCTCAAATACATGTGATCCAAAGCCATAAAAAAAGTGTGTAGTATAAAACGTGGTTCAGTTTTCACCCCTTAAAAGAGATCAAGTATTCATAGTTTTACAATGACTATTTTGATTGATCACATTGTGAAAGGTCAATAGTTCAAATGGGGCCAAGTTTTTTTATCAGTGAAGAACATTGCATTTGTTGATGAGAAAGTAAACTTAAGAAAGTCCATATAGGGACTATTCAAATTGCTAAAAAATGAATTGGAGGCTCAATTCGGGCTTCTAGGCCCTAAACATGCATGCGGAGATTTGGAAAAGAAAAAGGATAGAAAGAATGTGCCAAAAACAACATGGCTTCATTGAACCTGGTAAGCGCGGCCGAATTCCTCAACAAGGAGACGAAGCTGGCGAACCAGCAGGTGCACCATCTCCCGCCGGTTGAGGAGTAAGCAAATCACAATGAACCGTGCGCAGTAGCGAAGCTGTTTGTTGGCCAACGGAGCATCCTTATCATTGTCTTTGAAGTAGTCCCGGGTCAAGATGGCTTCGTAGAAAATGAAAGACTCGGACAGAAACTTGGCATCGCTCGTGCGGAGGTAATAGTTGTAGTACAACTGGCCAATCCGAGAAGCGATTTCGCCGATTTCCCATCGTTTCAAGCCAACCTCCACCAGTTGATGACGATGCTCCTGCTGGAACTTCCACAGCTTGGAATACACCTGTTGCATTTCGAAACAGGTTCGTCAAAAGGAACTGAATTGTACACTAGAAAATGAGGCTTGTAAGAACTGTGGTACTTCTAGGTTTCATCAAAGTCAGAGATGGTTCCATGGGATAGCAATACGCGTGGTTCAAGGTAGTCTAGGCACATGATTGGGATCTAACTACTACCAATTCATACAATTTCAACATTTCATAACTTATTCATATGGGATCAACATATTTTAGTGCGTTGAGTTCCTCTCCAAAATGGGGACAGCTTGGATGCATGTCCAAAACAGGTTCATCAGAAGGAACTGGATTGTGCACGAGACAATGTGGAACTCAATTTGCTGCCACGATTTACCTGAAAGGCTTTGTGGAAATAGTAATCCCATTTGTTACGGCCGAACGGAGGAAAATCCCGCAGTCGAGCGAACTTGCTGTACGCCTTGTCGACCAACGCTCGATATTCCTCACTAGGAGAATGAACCACCGGTCCCATCCCGTTTCTCAACACTCATGTCACAGTTTTACTGCCATGCCCACCATCACATGTCATTCCCCCACACAATCCGAAGAGTTTTTTCCAAAATCCAAAAATCAAGAGACCAATTCAATTGTGTGCATACATCTCATTTCAGAAATTGGTCGCCCCATGCCATTTCATACATGCACATACCTCCCTCGCGAACATCGCAGCTCGCCTCGCCTCACCCAATCATCGCAAAACTAGCTCATGAAACAATCAAACCTTCAAAACCACAGGAAAAGTCACCCCCCAAAATTTTAAAAACATACGTTGAATAAAGAAAAGTGAGATGCTTGACTCAGGCTGCGATGCCCACCAGTGACTTGGCTTTCGGCTGAAACCCAAACCACACCACCTCACAAAAAGCAAATTCAACCAGCAAGAAACAGAATCAACCTTCAGAACCGCGATGCGAAGGAGCAGTACCCGTGACCTAGACCACAATCAAACGCGCAGCATCACCTTGAACTCCATAAAACTCTGCAATCTCGTCAATCAACCCCAACGCACGAACCAAAACTCCTCCAAACTTCTCCAAACTCCACCAAACTCCACCAAACCTTAAAACATCATCAAAAGGTTGCAAACCTTCACCCAAAGCCTCCGAATTTCAAAACAGAGACCGAGCTAAAACGAGACGCAGCCCGTTGATCTAGCTCTTCACCCGCGCCAAACGCGAGCTCGCATTCCCCCCTCCCTGCCAAAGTGGGAATTCGCCAACCCAGAGATGATGAAATCACACGCTGCGTGTGGAGTACTCGAAAACGATCAAGTTCTATAGTTTCCGCTGGCTATGGCGGATGGGGAATTAAGCTCAGAGCAGCTTGCGATAGGGTCGAGGCTTGTACTTCTTCTTCTTCGTCGTCTTCTTCTTCTTCGACTGACGACAGTGATGTGATGATGCGATTGCAAGACCAAGGCGGAAAGGCGGATATGCGCAATGGCCGCCTGGCTCGTAACGAACTGCCGCTGCGCCCCCAGCCCACAAGTAATCGTAGCACTAATCAGGTTTAATTAGCTTAATTCAAGGGGGAATACTATTGAATACGGTATATAAAGAGGGAGGTCTGACGGCCCTCTGCGGATTACAGGGGGTGGGTTAGTAATTTCAGGTTTAGGGTGGATGCGGTAACCATGCTGCAAGCTTTTGGTGTAAAAGGTTTTTTAGTTGATTTGGACAGTGCTGGACAGCTGGTGATGGTAGAGGCTCATTTTGAAATATTAGGGGTGATAAGGTAGGATGCTCTAAAAGTGACCGGCTTCTTCAAACCAACCCTACAAAATGGTACTGAATAGATATGAGTTGGTCTTTAAATGGACCACTTTAGTCATTGATCGAACCCCCCAAAAAGTATTCTTTATTGCAAGAGCCAGTCATTGGCCTTGATTTCCTCAAATCTCTTTAGAAGTTGTAAGTGGACGCATTTCAGGAGACTTAGGGTCACAAATAGGTACCTACAACTGAAATCTTAGGAAATTCATAACTAATTCAAAAATCCTTCAAAAAATATGAAAACACTTGGGTTACGTTCTTCATCCATTTTTCTTTCTCTAAAAAATGAGTGAAAAATATTTCTAATCATGCAAATGTACGAGAAAGGCAGACTAGCCCTTAAATGGTCGCTTTTAGAGCATCCTACCTTACTGTATAATAAGGTGGTTTTTTGGGTCCGTTGGGCTGGTTTATTAGGGTATTCCTAAGTGGAGTTTGGAGCACCCACACCTGACTCTCATTAGACATTCCTTGTATATCTTGAAAAATACTACTCTGTGTGAACATTTGATTGCAGAACACACTGAACTTGAGTCCTAAACACTCATAATTCAAATTCTAAATACTTGTGCAAGGAATTCAAATTGTCCCAACAAACACTGTGTCATTAGAGAGAGTTGAGTGTACGAGAAAACATGGAAACAAAATGAGGGTTCTTTTTCGTGTAGAAATGAGGTGTTGAAGTGGTGCTATTGTTATACTATGATGTGAGAGCTTAAACCCTTGTGAACAGCAATTACATTCAAAGGGATTCAAATTGTGATGGTGACGTTGAGGTGGCACTATTGTTGTGCTACAATGTAATAGTCTAAAGTCTAAACCTTGTGAACAACAATATAGTAATATGAGATTCCAAGGGAGTCAAACTATGATGGTGATAGTCTTCTGTACTTTAGTTTGGCAAATCTCAAATGAGTACATTGTTTCTTGATTCACACTAACTTCAGAGGAAGTTAGAGTTTTCTTTCTTCATCATCTTCTTGAGATTGGTTAATTGGGCTAGTTTAAGATAAATCCACCCACATTGTAACACTTTTTGTAATTGTACATCTCCTTATATAAAACTCAAGTTCTAAACACTTGTGCAAAGAAACTCATTTGTCTAGACACACGTTGTGTCATTAGAGAGAGTTGAGTGTACGAGAAAAAGGGAAGAATAAAAGTAGAATTTTTTCCCTACATAAATGATGTGTTGAGGTGCCACTGTTGTTATACTATGATGTGAGAGCCTAAACCCTGTGAATAACAATAAAATGACATCACATTCCAAGGGAGTCAAATTATGATGGTGACGTTGAGGTGGCTTTTGATTTGGGAAGTCATAGTTTTTGAAATTTTTTCTACACATTTCTAAAGTAGTCGAGTACAAATTTATATAGTTGAATTTTGAAAGAAAAAATTATTTTTCATTTTCTTTTCATTGCTCCAAAAGTGGCAATTTTTTATGATTTCTACCCAAAATGTACCTTGGCTCTTTAGAGGTTAGGCATGCAAAGTATTAGGTTTTGATATTTGATTAGCGTTAAGATTGTTGTACCATATTTTTTTGGATTAATTGATATGAGATGACATCTTAGTTAAACTAGTCAATTAGTGACTTGAAGGCCAAAAAGAGGGTCTTTGATCTAAAATTATTGTAGGAAGTAAAAAATAAGGTCTTTGTTTGTTGAAATGACTATACAAAGCCAAAAACATATATTGAATCAATTGTAGTAAAATTGGTGGTCTTAATGCCTTGCCTTTGAAGACATGCATTCCACCAGTGATAGGTGCATTATTTGTTTCTTCAATTTTTTTGTTTGAGAGTAATTCATTGGATACTTTTAGTCCTTGGTGTTTTTACTAGTTTAACCCTTAATCCCTAGAGGCCCAAGGCCTTTTTCTACCAAAAAACATCCAAAACTGCCATTTCTATACCAAAGAGTAAAAAAAATCGAAAAATATTTCTTTTGCACATATAACCATAGGATCTTACACCTAATTAGTATGAGAATGTGCGGAAAAAATTTCAGAATTTTTTGGCTGCATAGATTGCAAGATATCTACATTTAAAGTAAAAAAAACAAGTTTTTCAGCACATTGTGGGATTAGATTTTATGACTTTGAACATTTTTAACTCAAATAGTTTGCACTAAAGAGTTTTGAGCTTTAAATTTTTACAGTAGAAAATTGAATTGAGAATCTAGGGGAAAAAAAGAAATCCAAAAAAACTTAATTTTTATTATTAAAAAAATTGTTAAGTAGAAGTAGGTACGAGATAGAAGGAAAATCTAAAATATTAATATCTTTTAGATAGATTTAGAAAGCACTAATCGCAATGGTGAGATTGTTCTAGCAATGAAAGTAAACCTTGTGGAACTTTGTTTTTTGGAAAATTGTAAAAATTGCATTCAGAAATGAATCCTACAAGTTATTTTTTTCAAGAAGATGCTCTAAGTGCCCCCAAAACAAGATTGTTAATAACTTTCTCATAAAAAATCAAAATGAAATGAATCAAAGCTTTTTAGATAGACAAAGATATAATCTATTAGAAAAAACTAAACTAAAAAAACTAAAAATTTGCAAAGTTTTTTTTGTTGCCCCCATCCCTTGTTTTGAGCTTATTTGGCATCAATTGAAAAAAAAATTATATTCCCATAAAGTTTATCAGTTTTTCTATCTTCCAACAAAATTTCAAAAAATCATGACAAAAATTCAGCTCGTAGATACTTGTCCAAAATCCCATTTGTCCCCCGAAGGGACAACTGGCTTTTAGGGGTTAAAGGACCAAAGAGACCACTTTGGGCATTTTGAAAACTCGGGCAAGCATTGTTCACTTCATAATTTGGAATTTTGCATGAAATTTTTATGATGGATGCTATTCATAATATCTATGTGTGAAGCTTTGTTTCATGTCATTCCAATAAATATTGCAAAAGTTAAAAGGATTTATTTGATTTCATTATCAAATAAGGTAGCAAAAAATATATTCTAAAAAATATAAATTCTTTTTGGGGGGATTTTATGGATTGAAAAATATTCAAAAAATTTGAACCATTCAATTCTAAATAATGAAGTAAAATTTATGATAAGTTTTATTTTGCAAGCAATGAGGGTCAAAAAAACATACAAAGTTGTCTTTTGCTCTCAATCTTGAAGATTTTCAAATAAAAATAAAAATATATGATATTAATTGTTTACTAGAACATTTTTACCATTGTAATTAACAATTTTTAATTTCTTATAAAAGTTATCAGCGTAAGACAAAACTTCACCTTTAAGAAGGGCTAGGAAAGCTTACATTTTGCAGTTTAGGCACATTGAACTTGCAATTAGCGGGGATATTTGCTCTAAAATTTTAGGACAACGCACTTGAACACATCAACTAATTAAAGATACTATGGTTAAATTTGTTAAAAAATAATTATCGATGAATATTTTGACCTTGCTTTGGGGATGAATATTTTGGAGCGGATTTAGCCCCCTAAAAATGGTGGTCCTTCAGGGGTTACTTAAATTTGATAGAAGTATGAGCATGGATTGTCAAACAAGCAGAGGATGGTTGTATAGGAGGCAATTCATTCTTGATCACCCCTTCATTTTGTCTATGTAGGTTATTCGAGCTTTCCATGAAGGAGGAGATGAACAATGATTAATTATGGCGTGGTTTCCAGGGTAGTTGTGGTGCATTATGATGGCTATAAGTCTCTTTATATTGCAACCAACCCGTGGTCGATTTTGTTTTCAGTCTATGGTTGAAAATAATAAGCCCTATACCACCAATATGGGAGGAAAAGAATCTTACATTGAAAAATTCATGATAATTCTGATTTTAGAAAAAAATCTAGAAAATTTTAGAAACTCAATCCTTCTAAACTATATTTCTGTACACAAGAAAATTTCCCCACTAAAGAAACTTGCCCTGCAAATACAAGTAACTGCTTAAGTGATCAAAAATGGTTTGCCTCCTTTAATCCCTAAAGGACTACCGTTGTTTCTTTGGGAGACAAATGAGATTTTGGGCAGGTACGTACGGGCTAAATTTTTGCCTTGCTTTTTGGAAACTTATTTTGAAAAACTAATAAGCTTTGTGGGAGTATAATTTTTCTTCAATTGGTGCCCGGGACCAAAAATTATGCCCAAATAAGCTCAAAACATGGGAAAGGGGGTAGCAAAAAAATTTTGCAAAATTTTGAAATTTTTTTTTTGAATTTTTTTTTCCCATAGATTATATTTTTGTCTATCTAAAAATCTTTGATTAATTCTCATTTGGATTTGTTATGAGAAAATTATGGACAATCTTATTTTTTGGTCACCCAGAGCATTTTCTTGAAAAAAATGAACTTATAGGATTCATTTTTTAATGCAATTTTTAACAATTTTTCAAAAAAATAAAATTCCATGTTGTTTAGTTTTTTTGCTAGAACAATCTCACCATTGGGATTAGTGCATTTTAATTCCATGTAACAAATATGAATATTTTAGATTTTCCTTCTATCTTGTACCTACTTCTACTTAACAATTTTTTTAAATGAAAATTAAGTTATTTTGATTTTTTCTTCTTTTCTAGACTCTCAACTCAATTCTCCTCTATAAAGATTTAAAGCTCAAAACTCTATAGTGCAAAAACTTGAAGTTAAAAATATTCAAAGTAAAAAATCTGGTCCTCCGATGTGCTGAAAAACAGTTTTTTTTCACCTTAAATGCAGATATCTTGCAATCTATGTGGTCAAAAAGTATGAAATTTTTTCCACACATTCTTATATTAGTTAGATGTAAGATCCTATAGTTAGATTTGCAAAAAGAATAATTTTAAATACTTTTTACTCTTTGCTAAAGAAATGGCAGTTTTGAGTGTTTTTTTTGCAGAAAAAAGGCTTTAAACTGTTAGGGGTTAAACATAGAAATGCAGATAGACTGAACAGTTAACCTAGGAAGGACGCTGCAGACAATAAGTGTCCAATGAATGACAAGGAATTCTCAAGTGTAGGACAAAACTACAACTATTCATCCTTGAATTTTTTTTTTGGAAAGTGGATCGCATCTACAATAGCTTGACTTCTAGTGAGTACTTCTAAATTTTTTTATTCCAATGACTCTCACGGTTGCACAATGCATGATTTCCAGGGTCACCCCCCGCATCGTTCCAGGGTTAAACTTAGAAATACAAATCGATACAGACAGACTGAACGGTGAGTGCCTGTTATGTCAGAGTGACAAAGCTGCAAAAACACAGCTGTACAAGTGATATAACACAGAACTAATACAGTAAAATTAACACAGCATTAGTGTGCATATTAGGTACTTAATTACTCCGTATGATAAGAATATTTCAAAGCCGTGATTCCTAATACTGGGGTTGGTCCGGTCATGCGCCAAATTATTACGGTGACCCAAAATTTAAGGCTCCAGACCAGGTCACCTTCATGCCGGCCTTCCAGTCCCAAGCAGCCACAGTCCGTCAACTTGATTATGCATTGGAGTCTACTAGACTATATCTTTAGTCGTTCCTGTTTACTATTCAATTATTCAATTTTCCACTTGTCCATAGGCTCCATACAAATATGATCCAGCACAAAGCAGTCAAGACTAAAGTAGACCAGAAAGGTAACACTAACGAAACAAAATATTAGTGTGGCTTCTAAATCCTCCGAAGGAACTAATATAGAAAGTAGTGCACACAGGTTGCAAGGTTGCAACTTCTCTTTGCAATGAGATCATTACATAACAGTTCGAAGTTATGTTCCAACACTCCTCCAAACTGGGAACACTATTTGTACACGCCAATAGGAAGCACTCCACACGTATTTTTCAAGCTTCTGATCTGCATTGTTGGTTCTTAAACTCAAGGCACTAACAGACTATGTCGTCAAGCGTACTCGTCACTATTCTCCCTAATTCAATAACAGTGACAACAACTCAGAAAGTAGCTTTGTCGATACACATATACATAATAACATTTATCATCCAAAAAAGTTAGGAATTGATAATTGCCAGGTCCCATCAGTGAAAGATCTCGCAATATTCAGTATCTCCATAGCCTGATTCAGTACTAGTCCCAAGAGGCATAGGAATCTTGCAGCTAGCTCGTCCCTTTCTAGATCAAGGTGGGGCTGTGCAGATAAGTGTAAGGAGAGCAGTACAGTGTGATTCAAGCCAGGGCCATCTCGATCAAGAGGAAGTGTGCACCTGCATCCTTGTCAGCCTTGAGATGCAGTGGGAGATCCTCACTCGCCTTTGCTTGGATCTGCGCCACCAAACAGATACACATGATCAATGAGAAATTGGGAAGGTGCACGCAACTGTTAGCACTGCAGGAGATGGCTATCCTCGACTTTGATATATCACTCAATTTCGTGCATGACGTGCATAAATATTCAAAGTTAGCCACACCCCTACCCGTCCCAATCTGCACATGTATTGTACTCGCATGGGTCCGTTCGTACGGTATGTTAGCGGCGCCTACTATCCCAGCATTTGGAATTTACAATAACGGGGTTTATATAGACTTTTTTTTTGCCAATTGTGTTTATTTCCTCGTCAACACATGCTATGTTCTTCACTAGTTTCATAAGATAAGTTGAATGCCATTTGAATTCTAAAAATTTCCACAATATGATCAATCGAAATGGTCATTTCAAAACCAGGATCCTTCAGCGGTTAAGTACTGTTATCGTGAGCGGATAGTGTTAGCGTGAGTACAAACAACTACAATTTGTGTTGGAAGACGTGCATACCTCCACGGCATCTCGAGTGTTGAGATTCACTAAGTCACTGATGGACAGTTTGCCCTCAATGCACACCAAGTACGCTTGGCGCCCTTTAGAGAGCACAAACTGCTGGTCCACACCCGCGTCAGCTTCGGAGACGTACATGTTGCAGTCCTGGTGGATGGGGATGACGCCTTCGCCTAGATCTTTCTCCCCCTCGTATCGGTTGAAATCCGTCACCAGGTGCTGTAGCGTGTTGTGACGGTCTTCTTTCCTGGAAGGACACCATCCCAACCATGGTATCCAAATATAATTCAACTTAACGAGGTCACTCGACTGAACAGTATTTCTGCAGTACTGAAAAAGAATCGATAATTCCATGTGCTTCTTATTAATCTCTTCCTACAACTACTCAAAAGACTGTACAAATAACTACTCACTTGAATACCCGCGAACCGTAGTTTGGTTTGAGACCATGTCTCTCCGGCTTGATCCAGATTTGTAAGAACCGCAGTCTGAGCCAAAGTCAACGTGGTCAGATGTTTATTCTCATTGAGCGCATTAATACAAGATGATTGATAATTCGTAGTTTCTGAAAATAATTGCAGTAACTATGCATTTCTAATCATGTAGACCTTATTGACCTTACCCCCAAAGGAAAAGAGGCCCAGATTGGGCTTCGTGTTTTATTGTGCTTTTTAGGTGAGTCATATGAGAACTCTATTTTTTCAAATTTAATTTGATGTTTGGATCAAACACATGCAATGTTCTTCACTGATTCTAGTGATATAAAATTTGGCCCTGTCTGAATTATATCTCTCACAATATGTTTAATGATTAATCAAATTGGTCATTTTGAAACCTTGAAATCTCATGGTTGAAGTAAAGCAAAAAGGTGTGGCAGAAAATGAGCACATACAATTCATCATTGTTGTTCATCTCGGAATGTCGAATTCCTGTCCCGGCACTCATGTACTGAACCGCGCCACGCCCCAATGTTTCGGAAGTTCCAATGCTGCTCCACAAAATATGATTAGCATTAGCAATAATCTAGGTCCAACTAAAGGAACAAATCAGACAGCGGTAATTCATATGATTTCACCAAATAACATCACCGCACATGATTGAACATTGCCAGAACAATGGTTGCAGGCAAGGGCTAATTACGGAATACATCTAGAGGTTGCACAGCCAGAAGCACTCCGGTCATCTTCTAGATTCCCAAGTGAAATTATGAGTGTCCACTTATTCCCATGAAATTCCTCATATAGTAGAGCCCAACCCTTACAATGAAGGAACATCGGACTAGAAGTACTCACCTGTCTTTGTGCGTCAAGCTCCCATTCACAACATAGGTGAAGATTTCCATGTCACGGTGGGAATGAGTGCCAAATCCTGCTTTAGGCTGTCCAACAACAACACCAATGCAATTCAGTCAACTGATATACATATTACTCTCGCCACTCAAATTCGAAGCTATGGAAAGTTCATTTGAATTATATGAGTGCTGCTCAGGAGACAATCAGTGCGTGTTCTATGGAGAAAATGTATCAGAAGTGTAAATTTCAGGAGGTGCACGTCCCCCACAACATCACAGTTAAGGAAACTCCAAACTCTAGCACATAAGTTATTCACAGTCAAAACCATTCCTCGCACAACCATACCTTGACAAGATCGTCATTGAGAACACGCAAGACTCCGAATTCTGCGTTCTCTGGATTATAATACTCAGCGAAGCTACACATAAAAAGACAAACGCTTATCAAAACTTAGGAGTATTCAAATTTCAGCCCTGCTCTGTAAATTGCTCACACCTACCAAACTGTCCTCATCATAGTATTCCTCCCAAAACCGAAGCTACAAACGCCAGTATACTCATTGATTTCATTCCTGCCAGGCTTGGAGATGGTGACATGACATCTCAACAACAAAGTCATGGCCATAAACCAGACTACATACTAAGCCTAAGCCACCAAGAATACGAGGTTCACCTGAAATGAAAGCGGCTCTCCAGCCACCATGTGGGGGTGGAAACGTAGAGGCTACTCGCAGGAATGGGTTTCATCGTCCTACAAATGCCCACAACCAAAACCGAACAAGAATTTCAAATAAGAATTACTGCAAATAAAATTCGATCACCACTCAGCGCTAGAGTGTCCGAATCCACAATCCACAATCTTCTCTTCACTAACTAGTGTAAGAGTTACTAACACCAATTCATAACCCAAGAATAAATGCAAACAAGAAGTAACCCTTCATGAGTTACACCAATTGGGAGGGAGGGCCACTCGAAAGAATGCACACACATACATATTCTCAGTCGAGGACCCCGCCCATGGAAACGACGAGAAGCTGGTCTCCCTAGCGGCCGACGCGCACACCAAACGCTTCGGAAGGTTTACAATTCGCGTGGAACTCTGGAACCCACTTCGACCACTCTGTAAGAACCGCAAAGAGGACGAATTTCGAACACTAAAATTCCCACCCAAGAGCGCAATTCGATTCGCAGCAGTGCGGAGAACGCTCGGTGGAAGCATCAGGACAGCGGGCAGCAGAGGCTTTTGTATCGAGAACGAACTCGAGGCGCACTGTGCAAGTGAGGATCCATGGATTGCAATTTATACAAGTACGCGAGCGAGAACGACGGATCTTCCATCGGGGGTTCGGATAAACGGCGGGCTGGCGGGCGCGCGTGAGTTTGGGAGGTGCTGGCGAAGCTGACGGGAGGCCGGACAGTTTCCTTTTCCGAGAATAAGGGATCCCGCCATGGGCGATGACAATTGGAAGTGCTTGGGATTTTTGGAGTCTCATACGGAGGTGGGCTGCCTTCCCCTAAACAAAATGGTGTGGTATATTCCACACCATCGGTGGCTAATATACACGCGTCGATTTTGTCAGAGAATTGGAGTAATTCAGTTGGCCACAACTGTACAAGGTAGATTAAAATGTATAGGCCTGGAAAATTTTATACCCCTTGAACAAAACACACATAAACCAAGCGAATGTTGCAAGACTTTTTTTTCATTGCCACTTACTATTGTCAATATTCATCTTCACTTGCCACCTTTGGAACCTGCATTCAAACTTGGAGCATCATTCAAAGTTCATATTGTTCGTGACATACAAGTTTGAGTGCAATTGACCTCTCGGGGGTTTCACAGCACACTTAGGTGCTTGAACTTCAAGGTATCTGGATATCTCCCGAAGTTATGCCTACCATTATGCATCACAGGCTATATACTGATCCATATTTACATTTTATGTATATCCTGAGATGCATGTTCATGGGCTCTCATTGACCTCTTGGAGCATGTGAACACCCTCAACAAATGAACTTCAATGTATCTGGATATCTCCCGATGTTTTGACAAACACCACGCAGCCATTCGAAGGCTATGTACTTCACATTTGCAGTTCATGTATATCCTGAGATCCATATTGCTGTGCGTCAATGGACCACCCGGGAGCCTTCCAATGCCTTCACAAAAATAAACATAATTGTGTACAGAAATCTCCCGGTGTATTCCCTAACACCATGCATCGGGAGATTTTAAATTTTGGACTTTAGGAGTAATTTTAGACTATGTCCTGGGAGACTACATTGGGAGAGCTCCTGTTGTATTGGTTTTCAAGACCGCAACGCCTATGAAAGTGGGAAGATTAGAATGAAGTAGACCATGTTCATACCCAAGAAGAGGACAAAGAAACATAATAACTAAGATATTTCACCCATAGTACATTAATTCTACCTAACAGTAGAGAAGATTCATCGGGAAAGTTGCCGTTGTAGTGCATATTCCAGACTTTGGGATCTAAAGTGTTGCAAGAAAACAATGAAAACAAATATCATTCAACTTAGATTATTACAAAGACTAGTAAGCAAGCACTGTCTAACCCATTAGTATCTCCCTGTAGAATAAGGATCCGGAATTCTCTCGGTGTAATTCCCGCATTCAAACTTACGATACAAGAGGACTGTTGGCATGGTGGAATGGAACTTGAAAGTAAAGAAAAGGTGAAGAAGGGTCACCACATTTTATTAACACCGATAAAGAAGGTCACAATCAAGAAGTTGCCCACGAAAAGAAAAAAAGGCAATCCCTATAGTATCTAAACTACTGAACTTGACTAATGCGTAACAAAATTCCCAACTATAAGTAGCTCCTTCCGTACATACCATGGATCTTCTAATTTCAGGAGATCAATACCATCCCTCATGTCTACAAAGGGACCTATCAAATGAGAACGTGGCCATTCAAGAGGATCTATTTGAAGTACTGCAATAGTTTGATCCAAAAAAATGTTGCGCAGTCTAGGGCTACCTAAGATCCGGTTTAGTAATGCCTCACGGTGTGGATAAGGATTATTCTTATTAGGAATGTTCAAACCGGCAAAAAAATGAAACCCTCTTCAAGTCTTTCGTGGGAGAAGACGCCGCATAAGCACCTCCAAAGT
This sequence comes from Neckera pumila, assembly GCA_963969595.1. Lineage (NCBI taxonomy): Eukaryota > Viridiplantae > Streptophyta > Bryopsida > Hypnales > Neckeraceae > Neckera > Neckera pumila. Next base: position 7,037,699 of record OZ018409.1, read on the forward strand.
AGACAAATGCATGGAGGAATACAACCCACAGTGAGCCCGTTCAAGCAACTGACTAAGGAAGTCATGGAAACCAGAGGGAACGTCGATTATTTCCGGAAGATCCAGAACACCACCCTCCACGCATAAATCACCTGTAAGAACAACGACAGCCGCCTTCTGCACAATCAAAACATAGCAAGGAAGTTAATTCGTCAGACAGAGGAGGACAAAATTTCTAAAGAACGGGAGATTTCCCGATGTTATTCCAAAGGGCACTCACTGTATTGAGAACCTTCAAAGAACGGGAGGTATCCCGATGAATTTAGAATGGACAGTCACTTCACTTAGAGCTAGTAAACAATGAGAGGTATCCCTATGATTTATTACGGACAATCACTACACTGAGAAGAAGTAAACAAGTAATGATCTCTTGTTGAATTAAGAATGGGTAGCCACTTCACTGAAAACCGCTAAATAACAAAAGATCTCCCGGTAAGTTTAAAAGGGACACTCACATTACGCAGATCTTGTAAATGGTAGATCTCAAGAGGTTCAAATGAACACAGAACTTGACGGAGAACCCCTGCCCAACGGGAGATCTCCCAATATAGTAGAATTACACTCTTACATTACTGTATACAAACTGGATATTGATGACATGGAAGTATGCCTACGAATTTGTAATGCGGTAATTTAAGATAGACGAAACTCAGCAAGTATGAGATGCAATAATTATCTTGCATCTGAACTACGAGCTACAAGTACAATCATGGTTGCGAGTCCTTGCCAAGGAATACCGGGACAGCTAAAAAATGACGGGGAAGCTCAGAAATTATGCATGTGACCAATAATTGAAAAGTAAATACGGGATCACAACTCACATAGAATTTATGTTGGGTATAAACAAAGAACCATGAAGGAACAACTCGAGTGTGCGTATGCAATGAATTGTCAAGAAGTATCACTTCAATCATGATCCATATTTCCTAATGTATTGACTATTTGACAATTACAGGTTCAGAGAAATGTCTGATCAAGAATTTACAACAGCATTTAGAATTAAAATTACAATTTGTAATAAGACAATTATGAAACATCATTCCAAGAAACTGTCGTCTCCAGCAACGGAAAATATCCCGATGAAGCCCCATGCCAAGAGGAATCAACGACGCTGAATTTCGGTAATGATTCCCTAGCCCAATGTGGATTCTTGATCCACTGCATTCTACCCCCTTGGAAGGGGATTCGCCTTCACATACACTGGCACCGCCTCATTTGAAAGAAGGAGGCCATCAAGCCAAGGCATCAACTGCATGCAAAGGTAGTTGTCGAGCAGCTCACCGCGAAAGGACTGAGGAAAAACAGCGTTATAAGGATCGTTCAAGATGTTGGTCTTTGATTTGTGAGAATATCGATTCCGTGCTTACTGCGAGGGTCTCCATTGTGCCATTTTCAGGTGTCTTGCTTCTTCTGGATCTCAGAGCTTGTTGCGGAGCTTGCTTTCCAAAAGCAGAGAGGTTGTGGTGTGCCCGGTCAATGGATTCTATGCGGGCGTCTACTGGTTAGCTTAGTGGTTGGACGTGTGTTAAGAAAGCACTTTGAACTGCGCAGGAATTACAGAGGCGGGAGGTCATTGTCGACGAGTAGCACCGTATCGTCGGCGTATACGGCACGAGCACACCATCATGGCTACATCATCGGCAGTCGAAGTCACACCAGCATTCTGGAATGACCCGTAAGATTGCAGTCCCCTGAAGTTCTGGGTTTTTGTGGTTGTTTGTGTTAGATAGAAAGTCAGTATGGTAAGCATTGTAGTCCAGTTTGCACGGAGAAATTTCAAAATGCCCTATAGCCGCGCAAGACCGGACAATGCCTTTGGTGGGAACACCGGAGATACTTGCAGGTGCAAACCCTGAGTCCTAATTTCATTGTGATTAATCCCGATAAAGACTTGGAGTACAACTAAAATAGTGCTTAATGATATGACTATCGGGAGATTGGCCGATAGTTTTGCAGTACACATAGTACAACAAAGCAGCCGAGAACGAAACAAAGCGGTTTTAGTTGAACAGAAAACGAATAAACGGACAAAGAAACAGCGGGAGATCTCCCGAAAAAATTGGAAAAAATAATAGAGTTTCAACCAAGATGTTGACACCGTGTTTAGAAGATGAAAGCGCTTCCTCGTGCAAACCATAGACAGCACATGAAATTGGCATCGGGATATATCCCGATGTTTGACAGGGCATAACATGAATATCGTGGAGAGAAGATCAGCGGGATTTCTCAAAATGCTCTTGTTCGAACATGACTGGTAAGAGAACTCGGGAAGGATTGCGTGAATAATGTTGATAGGAGTTATATGCACTGGGGACTGAGGACGGTCCGGTAAGACATGAATCCAATGGGAGATCTCCCGATGATTTGAAGCATAAGTAATGATCAGTGCAATAGCAGAGGAGAAACGACTATAATATGCAAGGTGTTGCTTATGCCGGCACCTACTGGACATACTCATTGGGAGAACTCCCAGTGAATATGGTAGACGGCCTAAATTAAGAAGCAATGTAGAGCAGGACGGCATTGACGTTTAGCGGGAATAATCCCGATGAAAACTCAGAGGACGGGATATGAGGTGGACTTCTGACCATTGTGCATGGCATTGCACAGAGAAAATACATCGATCGACCTGCCTGCAGACTTATCACCCATCAGGCTGTACAAGTTTATCGACTCAGTGGTGCACACGTTCCAAGACATCGGCGAGAGCAATCCAGGAGCTGTGTTTCGATGCAACCGGAAAGTTACAGCGTGGGGCCTTGAGTGGATGGACCAGGCCGGAGGTATTGCAATCATATGCCCTAGGCTCTCGTTCAAAGGCAAGGCTCACGCCACGACAGGCTTAGACGTTGTGGAGCTTCAAGGGCTAGATAACTCTACTGTCCTTGTCATTGTCCGAGAGATGGTTCCCAAGAAGCAAGAAGCACAGACCTACGGCCTCATTCTTGACTATGCCACCATGGATCTCCAGATGTGCGAGTCTATGACAATAAAGGGATTTCTAGACTACCCAGACGGATCTCATTCCTGGAAACCAGCGGAGATGTCCAACAAATGGGTTGTTATAGACGACAGTCGTGGCGAGTCCAATACGGACATAGTACCAGTCGTTGCTACTGCATCAACGCTTTCTACCCCAAAGAAGCAGAAGAAGAGGAAAGCCCTAGCGGATGGGCCAGGAGATGAAATTGTGGAGGAAGCAGAGGAGAAGGGCAGGGGTAAGAAGAAAAAAAAGGCCACCCCACTGACTATTGCGTAGGCAGTGAAAATGACAGAGGCTGAGGTCAGCAAGCTCCAGCCCGGTGAAATAAAGGAGATCAACAAGTTGTATAACTAAGTTTTCAAGCCAATGTACAGATGGGACAAGAAGCCACTAGCCAATGCGAAGGGGGAACTCCTGCAGGTGCACTACAAGTTCCTCCACAAGGCAAAAGCCGGGGATCTCGTATACAAATCTATTGACCAGGATCGGCTCAAAGGGATTAAGAATAAGGTTCTTGTGGACAACGACTTCCACTTGGAGAACCGGTATATAACCGTCTTGCCCTTGAAGAAAGGACCATACGGGCCAAATAATCTAGTAGAGTTATGGGACACATGTCCGAGAAAGGAGAGTCTGACCACCAAATCCCACTACTACATTATTGGTGGTCAGCACACTGTTAAAGCGCACAAGGAGTTGATTGAGAAGAAACATATCACTGAGGCGGATAAGGCCGACGCTTCCACGTTCAACATCATTCCCATATGGGCGTCGCATGAAACGAAGAAGAATGATATCGTTCACCTTTCGAGAGCTCTCAACCAGAACCTCGCTGGTGAGCAGAAGGAGCAGAGATTTGCACAACAGCTTGCTCACGCTCGTGTGAAGTGGAAAGACATGGGGTCCCCGCATCCGTCATACGGAGGACGAGCGCACTCAACAGCGTACCTTGTAAGTTTTACTGAATTGACGCCCGAGTTATGGTCGTACATCGTTTTTTTCCTTCCTGGAAATCAACGGGAGATATCCCGATGACTGTCCGCAGCGGAACATATCCCGTTGTCGACAGGATTAGAGTAATATTCCTACTAGGAGGGAGAGATACATATGTTATGAAAATGCACTGATCTCTCGCTGGCATTCAACGGGAATTATCCTGTTCTTCACAGCATAGCCCCGAATCAATCCAGCAACGGGATTTATCCAGATGACGAACACTTTCATTGTCTTCTAATTTCTCAGTAATCCCCAATATAACTCGCATTGTCGGCATTCATGTGCAGGGATTCTATAATGTGATGTCCTCAATCTTCACTGGGTTCAAGAATCGCGACAACCCGGATTTGAAAATCCCGCTACTCTTCATGGAGAAGGATGAAGACTTCAACCGCTGGGTTCAGATTGACAAGGACTTTCTAGCCAAAAAGCTTCCTGACGGGACCAGACCAAAATCAAAGGGTGTCCGTAAGCCGCTGGCATACACCGACTTCAAGCCTTTGTGGGAATTGCGAGATGAGGACTTGAACTACTTGGCTAGCCAGGTGAAGCAAGGAGTGGTGTGCATGAAGAAAACAGCTATCAACCTCGATATTGAAGGAATGTCGGTCACTCCAGTGGCGGTGGCAGCAGGTCGGGAGAAGAAGGTGAGGGCCATGAAGAACGAGCTCATGTGCCACTACAGGCAGTTTCCGCTTCCGAGCAAGAAGCAAGAGTACTCTCCCTACCCAGCAGAAGAATGGGAAGAGTTTGTGGCTGCGAAAAAGATTACCTGGGAGCAAGTCGAGTGGTGGATGGATAAGAGCATGGCGACGGAGCTGGGCAAGTAGTGGCTAGAGGGTCGTACGAAGGCCCTGAACAAGACACACGATCCAAGCAATTGTCCAGAGGCGGTAAAGAAGATGTGGGAGATTTTCATGAATGCGCATACAGAGGAGATCCAAGAATATGTTGCTGAGGACTTCGGAAGCGACTATCTGTGCAAGGTCATGGACGATAAATGCTGGGACATCAGCAAGATTTTGGCAGAAGATTCCGTAAAGGCATGGAGAGGTGAAGCAAAGACCCACATGTATTTCTGGTTTCTCTTCGAAATGACCAACCGCGGTGCTCGTGCTAAATTCCTGGAGAACCAGAATCTGAACCGCGTATTCGATGCTATGGAGTACAAGGATACCGATCGATGCCTTGTGAGAGCCCGTTCACCAGTAGTACTTATAACGGATGGTGCTGGATTTCACGCAATTCTAGCACACCTGGAGAGGCGGCGGCAGGAGATGAAAGTCCGGCTCTGGGATTGGCATGTAATTCATTACATTTCGGAGAAAGCGGATGGCTTCCCCCCTCCAGTGACAGGATCGCATTTCACCGTGTATTTGGTCTTGCTCTTTGCCTACGACGAAGTCCACGGTCCGACGAGCAGCTTCCACAATTTCTTCCCGAGTGGAATCGAGATGTCTGCTGTGTATTTCTCGAGAGATTTGGACGAAGTGGACAAGTTGTACAGGCGGTCGAATATGCCTTGGTTCTCCATTGCCGCGGCAATGGAAATTTTCCGTAACCACATGATCGACAATATGGTCATTGTTAACGTTAACGGCGGTCCGGAAATTACTTCTCTTGCAATGATAAGCCCTAATTCATTTTCCTTCCCATTATTTTTTGTAACTCAATCAATTTCCAGTGCATTGACATTTGCTTCTACAATGCTATCAGGTCTCCTCGAATAAGGTTATCGAAGTCGTTTATGACTCCGAATCAGAGTTCAAGGCAATTTTGGTCGCCCGGCAGATTTGGGAGCAATTGCATAATGCTCAGTTTCTTTGTGAGGAGGATGAGGACGAAGAAGAAGAGGAGGATGGGGGAGAGGAGGGTGGTGGAGACGGCGACGAGGAAGAGGAGGAGGGACGAGAGGGCGACGGAGAAGGAGAGGAGGGTGGAGGAGAGGAGGGTGGTGGAGATGGCGACGAGGAAGAGGAGGAGGGATGAGAAGGCTACGGAGAAGAAGAGGAGGGACGAGGAGACAACGAGGAGGAGAGAGGAGAGGGCGAAGAGGGAGGGGGAGAGGCTGGAGGAGTTGGCGACGATGCTGACATCGTTCCTTCGGATCACCGCCTGACTTCACAATGTAAACAGGGAGACAAAGTTGTCGCCGCCGCAAGGGAGGATGATTCCTCTCATCTGAGAGCGCAGGACGATTCTTCAAACCACCAGACCATAGGAACAGACACGGGACGTCAGGACAACGCTTCGGACAAGGAAGACAGTACCTCCCGCACAGAGAGTGATCATGACAATGAGGAAATTCAAACTCCTACTCCTCTGATTACCGCAAGTACCCCTCACGCCGAGGAGGACATGGAGAATGACAAGGAAACTAGTCTAGGCAGAAAGGTCAGTCATTGTACCTAATCATCGGGATATTTCCCGCTCCCAGTTCCGCATTGTGCATAATCATCTGCTGAGGAAATCCTATGTGTTCCAATCGCAGGATAAGACTGCATGGAAATGGACGCCACGTTCAGCGGAGAAGATAGGCACGGTAGGGTGGAGGATGGCCTCAAGCTCAGCACTCGTTGAGGTCGAGTTAGGTCGGCGCAATGAGTTGAGGACGAAGATGAGACTAGATATCAGCCTCCCTCGTAATGACCCTTTGATTAGTCGGCCGCATGCCCCTTAGCAGCCTGCAGGGAATGAAGGCCCCAGCGTCTCCTCCCCTACACCATCCGAAGCAATGGTTGCTTTGACGCGGACTCTTTAAACGACAAACGCTGCGTTGATTCTTCTTACCGTTGTAGTACAGGGAGGAGCTGCATCTGCGAAGGACACAATCGTTGACATAGTGCCCCCCACAGCAGAGTCTTCACATGACGTACCTTCGAGGCCGGAGCAGTGCGTCGGTGCAGCAGGAGATCTCTCGATCCCGAGTGATCATGCTTCTTTTCCTGGACCTCGGCATTCGAAGGGGAAGGAGCCAATTATTGATGCAATGGAAGATATCCCGTTGCTTGAGACACCTATTGTTCCACCGTTCGCGGAAATGGCGGATATCATTATGGCGGATACAATGGTGGACCTCATGCAAGTGAGTCCGGATGCGGCTGAATCGAAGGTGAATCCAATGATTGCTGTCCCACACTCGGGACGTACGCATGCTGACATGGTTTCTTTGAAGAGTAGGGTTAAGGATCTTTTGAATTTGCCAGCTTTTCATACTAGACAGATGCGCCATTTGGCGAATAACAGCCGGTCCAAGTTCCCAGCCGTCTGGGAGGCGCACTCATTTCTTTATCGCGACATTTTTCAGATAGCCTCTGACAGTGCACCGGTGGAAATAGAGGAAAGGGCCAAAGGACACAGGGGTCGAAGGAGTGCGAAAGTCGGAGAAGCAGAACGGGCGAGGAAGGAAGAAGCCGTTGTGAGAGGTACTTCATGTAACACCTTCCGTATTTCGAAGGGTTTCATTGAAGTTCTTTTTGCTTTTTCATGGACTTGTCTCTAACTCGGCTTTGCCGTACTTGTCTGCAGATTGTGGTGGACCTTCAACGACGCAACCAAGCACATTGGAAAAGGTAGCTCGGCGAAAGTATTTTGTGGTCCTTGACTTGAATGGAGTGCTTCTTCACAGGTCATACGAGCGTAATAATCCCCATGTTGAGCGTTGCCCGGGTGTCACCACGTTTCTTAATTGGCTGCGTTGTAGAGCGGATGTTGCATTCTGGAGTAGTGTTACTCCAAAGAATATGGACAATTTGTTGGACATTATCCTCGTGGATTGTTCCTTTGGCTGTCGAGATGTCATTTGTCTGTGTCAAGGGGCAAGCACGAAGTTCACGTACAGGGCCCCATCTGCACCCAATAAGTCGATCTTCCTGAAAGATCTGGCGACATTTGCGAACATGGCCAGTTTGTCCACATTGGATAACATTCTTCTCATTGACAACAGTCCAGAAAAGAACATCTTGAACGATGCTTATAACATTGTTTTTCCTCAGTCCTTTCGCGGTGAGCTGCTTGACAACTACCTTTGCATGCAGTTGATGCCTTGGCTTGATGGCCTCCTTCTTTCGAATGAGGCGGTGCCGGTGTATGTGAAGGCGAATCCCCTTCCAGGGGGGTAGAATGCAGTGGATCAAGAATCTACATTGGGCTAGGGAATCATTACCGAAATTCAGCGTCGTTGATTCCTCTTGGCATGGGGCTTCATCGGGATATTTTCCATTGCTGGAGACGACAGTTTCTTGGAATGATGTTTCATAATTGTCTTATTACAAATTGTAATTTTAATTCTAAATGCTGTTGTAAATTCTTGATCAGACATTTCTCTGAACCTGTAATTGTCAAATAGTCAATACATTAGGAAATATGGATCATGATTGAAGTGATACTTCTTGACAATTCATTGCATACGCACACTCGAGTTGTTCCTTCATGGTTCTTTGTTTATACCCAACATAAATTCTATGTGAGTTGTGATCCCGTATTTACTTTTCAATTATTGGTCACATGCATAATTTCTGAGCTTCCCCGTCATTTTTTAGCTGTCCCGGTATTCCTTGGCAAGGACTCGCGACCATGATTGTACTTGTAGCTCGTAGTTCAGATGCAAGATAATTATTGCATCTCATGCTTGCTGAGTTTCGTCTATCTTAAATTACCGCATTACAAATTCGTAGGCATACTTCCATGTCATCAATATCCAGTTTGTATACAGTAATGTAAGAGTGTAATTCTACTATATTGGGAGATCTCCCGTTGGGCAGGGGTTCTCCGTCAAGTTCTGTGTTCATTTGAACCTCTTGAGATCTACCATTTACAAGATCTGCGTAATGTGAGTGTCCCTTTTAAACTTACCGGGAGATCTTTTGTTATTTAGCGGTTTTCAGTGAAGTGGCTACCCATTCTTAATTCAACAAGAGATCATTACTTGTTTACTTCTTCTCAGTGTAGTGATTGTCCGTAATAAATCATAGGGATACCTCTCATTGTTTACTAGCTCTAAGTGAAGTGACTGTCCATTCTAAATTCATCGGGATACCTCCCGTTCTTTGAAGGTTCTCAATACAGTGAGTGCCCTTTGGAATAACATCGGGAAATCTCCCGTTCTTTAGAAATTTTGTCCTCCTCTGTCTGACGAATTAACTTCCTTGCTATGTTTTGATTGTGCAGAAGGCGGCTGTCGTTGTTCTTACAGGTGATTTATGCGTGGAGGGTGGTGTTCTGGATCTTCCGGAAATAATCGACGTTCCCTCTGGTTTCCATGACTTCCTTAGTCAGTTGCTTGAACGGGCTCACTGTGGGTTGTATTCCTCCATGCATTTGTCTACTTTGGAGGTGCTTATGCGGCGTCTTCTCCCACGAAAGACTTGAAGAGGGTTTCATTTTTTTGCCGGTTTGAACATTCCTAATAAGAATAATCCTTATCCACACCGTGGGGCATTACTAAACCGGATCTTAGGTAGCCCTAGACTGCGCAACATTTTTTTGGATCAAACTATTGCAGTACTTCAAATAGATCCTCTTGAATGGCCACGTTCTCATTTGATAGGTCCCTTTGTAGACATGAGGGATGGTATTGATCTCCTGAAATTAGAAGATCCATGGTATGTACGGAAGGAGCTACTTATAGTTGGGAATTTTGTTACGCATTAGTCAAGTTCAGTAGTTTAGATACTATAGGGATTGCCTTTTTTTCTTTTCGTGGGCAACTTCTTGATTGTGACCTTCTTTATCGGTGTTAATAAAATGTGGTGACCCTTCTTCACCTTTTCTTTACTTTCAAGTTCCATTCCACCATGCCAACAGTCCTCTTGTATCGTAAGTTTGAATGCGGGAATTACACCGAGAGAATTCCGGATCCTTATTCTACAGGGAGATACTAATGGGTTAGACAGTGCTTGCTTACTAGTCTTTGTAATAATCTAAGTTGAATGATATTTGTTTTCATTGTTTTCTTGCAACACTTTAGATCCCAAAGTCTGGAATATGCACTACAACGGCAACTTTCCCGATGAATCTTCTCTACTGTTAGGTAGAATTAATGTACTATGGGTGAAATATCTTAGTTATTATGTTTCTTTGTCCTCTTCTTGGGTATGAACATGGTCTACTTCATTCTAATCTTCCCACTTTCATAGGCGTTGCGGTCTTGAAAACCAATACAACAGGAGCTCTCCCAATGTAGTCTCCCAGGACATAGTCTAAAATTACTCCTAAAGTCCAAAAGTAGTTAAATATGGCATCAACATTCTACACCTAGGATTTGCCCCTTATTGTCCTGTGTTTTATTCCTTAAGAAAATATTGGAAGTTTTGGATTTGTCACCTATAATAAAATTAATTCATATTTGCAATCAAAGACCTCAAATTAGCTAGGAGTGTTGAAGAACACAGGTTTAATACGGCACAAAATAGGGGGCTTTTTTTTACAAGCACCCTTGGAATGGCTTGGGTAGGCCGAACAAAGGGGTCAATTCATCCTAGCCCAAATTAGCTAGGAAAGGTGAAGAAATACAAAATTACACGGTACAAACTAGGGGATAAGGATTATTCTTGGTGGAAGCAAGAAGGGGGTCAATCCTCCATAGTTGGTGACAAATGGACAGATTGAATTGACCCTTTTTCATTTTCTCCAAGTCCCCATTTTATTTCTTAAAAGTGCATGTTGAAGAAAAGACTCCCTATTTTATGCTTGATTAATCTATTTTCTACACTAGCTTTAGCTATTTTAGAGCCTTTGATTGCAAATATGAATTCAAAATTTCCAAATTTCATGATGTGTGACAAATATAAAGTTTATGTATTGTCCCTAGGGATAAAACCTAGGATGAGTGAGGGAATCGGTTCACCTTGGCGGTTTTGGTGGTGGCGCCTTTCAGGTTATGGTAAAGCCATCTGGTGTCAATAGGAACATTGACCAGGTTTGAAATTAGGATTACCTTGCATAAGAATTCCAGCTTGGTTGCGTGCCATGAACATTAGAAAAAAACCCGACCATGTAAGGTAAAGCAGCCCATTGTGGTCAGAATTAGGAGTCTGCCATCATCCCATCACCGAAATTTTTCAATTTTTTCTCATATGAAGACAAGTATGAGAATTTGTGAAGGCAATTGAAATCATGATTTTCAGACAGAGTATGAATTAGCTATGAATTTCTCAAGTGTTCAGCCCAAAGAAGTCGGCAGACTACTCCAAAACCAACTGCAAGTGTATCCATAATGCTCACCTACCTCTTTTAAAGGAGACAATTTTTTTTATATGTGGATGGCCATAAAAAGTCACTTCCTACAAGGACTTACATTGAAATCACTACATGTTCCTAATAAGGTCACTAATTACTCCATTGAAGTTGGGTGAGATATTGATTGTGGTCAGAAAAACCACAATGGGGTCATCATGTGTCCCCTATGGGTCATTTGACCACAATGGGTTGCTTTACCTTATAAGGCTGTTAAGCCAGTTCATTCCCCAAGCAACCAAGCTGGGAACAAATTGGATTTTTTTAACAATAAAAAAATATTTAAAAAAAAAAAAAGGTTTTTTTTGAGACTTCCCAGATTATATCAGGGTAGATTCTTTCTCCCTGTCAAAACTTTTACTTAGTTTAGGAACTAATGATCAAACTCAAAATTTGTTCAAGAATAGTCATTTTTTCAGAGAATATCCTCGCACTAGAGTCTGTATCGATATACAGATAGAGTATACGTTAACTAGCTAATAGCTAGCCTTTTGTTAACTTCCTAATGTATGTAATATGATGGAATAACTTGTTTAACAAGACTGTAATTGAAACTGAACAAGCTGATCAAACCATTATCCGGAGCTAATGATTGTAGCCTATTGATAAAGTTTATAATTGAAATTTTTCCTTGTTTAGCCTCATCAGTCCGAATGCAGGCTATCACATTGAAGAATAGTACCTCAGTCAGGAGCTCAGTCCGAATCAGGCAATTAACAAATGCGAACAAACCCGATTGGGAAGATAAGGCTAGTGTTGTGAGTGAGCGACACTAGCTGTGTTTCCGAAAGTCTCACAGATAAACTCAATTACCGTATTCTCATGAAACTCAACTGGTCTCACATAAGATGCAACTGTAATTACCAAACTTCTACCATTAACCTCAAGGCAAAAACTAATCTAAAAACGAGAGACTGGGAAATGCCCCAGCACATCAATTTACAGATAACCAGGTACTGCATCCATCAAAACAGTGATTTGGAATTTTTTGAAAGATTCCTCCGGGGGTGGTAGCCCTCACCTGTGCCCATGTCACACAGCAATCTGTTAGAATGCCACACAACGTACACGAGGTGTCTACAGGATACCACAAACTTGTCATCGTTTTACAACGGAGAAAGAAACAAACATGCACAAAACACGAAAAGAGTTGTAAAAAAGAAATTTTAAACATACTCATGCACCACCTGTTGGCCGCTATTTTGAGAACCGAGCACCATATTGGCAAGCACGACTGTAGAAATCACACTAAGGCAGCACTCTTCTGATCCCACACATCCACCCAAAGTTGAGTGTTTGGAAAATGTGAACAAAGCAAGTTTGTGAAAGGCCCGCCAGTGCATGGGCTATACGGCTGTGAACCGTTGTCCTGCGCCACTGGTGAGCCAACTGGATCAATTCTTTATTGTGCTAAGTTAAAGCACTAAGCACAGAATCACTGCCAGATCAAAAAAATTTTTATTACGTATCTTGTGAGGAATCGCTAGCAGGGGCTTTTAAACCGCAAGCTTAGTAGGAGTATCAACTGCTTAGAAGGTTTCAATATATGTGACATAATTGAAGACAGTAGGCTTACTAATGTACAAGGTATACTCATAGTTAATTTTGAAAAAGGTAATCCTTTTTATGAAAAAAACTATATCATCAAAATAAAAAAATTCCAAACTATACTTACTTGAAGTATGAATGTAATAAGTTTATTTTGGAAAATAGCGTTAGAATTTTGAAGAGCCTAGTAATATTGCCAGGGATTCAAATCTAAAAAAGAAAAAAAGAAAAAAAGAAATAATAATAATAATAATAATAAAATAATAATAAAATAATAATAATAAAATAATAAAATAATCACAATCTGATCGAGTTTGGGGGCTGTGGCATCTGTCCATTCGCAAGGGTTTTTTTTTGGTTTGTTTGTTTGTTTTTTAAATTAAAAAAATTAAAAAAATTAAAAAAATGAAGCATGCATTCCCTTGTCCGGGAATTGATGGCCTCCTGCATGGTCGATTTTTTTCTAATGGATCACCTTATCCCTTAAACGAGGATGAACTTGTGAGGACTCTTGTGCTGTGAGCTTGACAACAATTTTAGGATACCTTGGGCTCACAATTGTTGGCAGCCATGGCATCGCTCTCTAATCTCTTCTCAGGTCTTTCCTTTTTTTCCAGTGCTGCATCGTCCATTTTTTACGGGTGATTATAGGTTTTTCACTATGATCCTGGAGACAGCTTCCGTTTTGTCATTTGGGCTTATTATCGAAGCTACACATAAAAAAGGGTCTAAGAGTATCAAGAATGGCCGTGACTCCATTAAAGGAGATTTGGCCCATGCAAAGGGCTGCGAGTTCCTGACTGCAGAGAATGTGTTGCGCTACGCAACAACAGCGCAACAGTGTGACGTGGCCAAATGTGTGATTTCGGCCACATCATTTTCTTTTTTGAATTTTTTTTGAACTTTATTTTTTAATTTCAAAAACAAGTTTTTGTTTGTTTGTTTTTTGTAATTAGGATTCTAACAGCAGCCGGACGTTCCTTCCCTACATTGGAAACAGATTGGAGAATGGGCCTGAAACAATCCTTCAATGACTCCAAATAACATCTAATGTAAGCCAAAGATGCTTGGTGTGAAGATTTATGGGGACCAAGCCGCTCAGTTTGGGGCTATTATTGTGCACCAATGGGATATTAAGGTGAGTACATTGCCTATGCTGTGAAATTTTGTATAGAAGCATTGGCGACACAGGATAAAATTTGATAATTTCATGTCTGCAGTTTCACCCTGGTAAGAACGTTGGAATTGGAAGGGATTACACTATCTTTTTGTTGATTGATGGGCTTGTGAAATTTGAAAAATTTGGACCTGACAGGAAGGAGGTGCGTGCTATTTCGTGAAAAATGCTTTCTTGTTTTTTGTTTATTTCGATAATTTGAAATCCATCATGATTTATCTTATTAAAATTCAAAGGACAGTAGATGCAATACAGAATGCTTGAAGATAATAAATCATCATGGTTGTCTGATTTTGTCACAAATCTTAGCCTTTGTGTTGGTAGGTTTTTGAACCCTAGTGCACCTAACCTGAAATTAATCTAGTCCTAGTTTACAAGAAAATGGATATTCTCATTCTCTGATTTCTAATTTGTTATTACCTAGAACCCTTTATTTTGTTATCCTTTTTCAGTCTTTGTATATGTACTTGCAGCTTAAAGACATATTTTGAAACCAAAGTAAAAGAGAGCAATGTAAGGCAATCAAAAACGCTGTTGAGAACAAGAATTATATTGTATTAATGTCTAGAGATTTGACTAATTATTTATATTTTAATATCACATGAGTAATTAGAGACAGTAGATCATTTTTCAGAAACTTAGGTTCAATTATATTTTACTCACATTGGCAAATTTGTCAGTTGGAATGGACTTATCGCTGTTTTACGAACTTGCAAATTAGCGTATACCTAGTGACCAAAGTGAAGGTGAAAAACCCTAGCAGTAGGCGTGTAAAGCAGCAAGAGTTTTACAGGGAGCGTCATGAGCGTCGCAGGGCTCTAGGAAGGCACCAAAATATTTGAGCCTAGCTTGGCCGTGGCTTCTACCGCAAGTGTGGACGAGTCCCAAGAAAATGCTCATTGCTACAGTAGTTATATTTCCTGCATGATCAAAGCACCGTTCTTTTTCTTTTAGTTTAGTGTCCAAAAAAGTTCATGTCAAAAGTTTAGTTCTCAAAAGTCCATGTGTTTTTTAAGCACTTAGTACTTGAAAAGACAGTTCTTGGTGTTCAAGGAAATCCAAGCAAAAGGACCTAGGAAGGCCAAAAATTGGCCAACTAGCCGAAGGAAGGCTACTGCCGGCCCAAAGGAACCAGATTGCGGTTTGAGAAGGCTAGTCCGGAGGAACCAAACTGCAGCTTGGAGGAGCCAGATTGTTAGAGCTTGTTGCCATTGGGCTCCTGGACCTCAAGGAATCGGAGGCTTGTGTCCAAGAGCCAGAGCATCCAGGCCAAGAATCCAAGACGTTTTCATTGGGAGCTCAGACCCACACCAACTTTAGCCACAATGAAAAGTGAGTCGACCAGCAACATGTGTCGCACTCGCCCTCCAAAGTGGCGCAACAGCAAGGTGCAAAATTTCTTTTTTTCTTGAAATAAGCCCCCTCCAGGCCAAGGTCCAGGCCCTCCAGCTCTATAAAGCCGATTTGTAAGGGCCAGAGGCTGAAGGTCCGATTCGGAGGTCCGGTTGGATGGAGACCTCAATGGAGAGTGCTTGGACCTCGTGCTCCTGGAGGTCCAGGAGCCCAATGGCAACAGGCTTTTAGTCCGAAGGAGCCCAACTGCTGGCCACAAGGGCCCATTATACTCAATTGAACGGTACCAAGGAGGGGATCCTGATCAATCTGAGATTCTTCAAGTCAAAACTAACTTATTGTTGAAGCATGGGAAGGCCGGAGCCTTTCGCTACCCTTGGTCTTTTGTATAATAAGCATGGAAAAGTGAAGTGATCACCGGCACCAAGGAATGCACCGTCATGCCGGGTTAGAGCAAACCCACACACTTTCACCTCTCTATATACATGGAAAAGAACCCCTAGAATTAGAAAGTCCTTTTGTTCCACCAAACTCTATTTTGTCCAAGACAAAACTGAACACTTGGGCCCTCCATCTTAGTCACTCTTGCTTCTTAGTTCTTTCCAATCTTTGAATCTCACATGATTTTATGCTAGAATTTTTAGCTCAAAGGTACAAAGTGAAGCAAAAGATAATTATTTTGGTACTTTCATGTTTTTAGACAAATCTAGGGATTTAACTAGGACTAAAGAAAAGAAAAGAAAAGAAAAAATAGCACATTGAATTATTGAATTTTCTCGGTGGAAAGTACTACCTAATGCTAAACTAATCTTTTGATGATTTTTTGAATTGAAAAATGTCTAAGGATCTATCTTTGATATAAAAAAATTGACATACAAAGTTGATGAATTTTTTTTGGAAAAAATACTAAGTAATGAAAGACTAATGTTTTGGGAGGTCATATTTAGGATTTAAATAATTCTAAGGGTTAAAGATAAGACTAAAAAATAGCACTTTAAATCAAAGAAAATAAATTTTTTGTAGGTTATAAAAATAAATAAGCTAGGGAATTACAAAATGTGACTACAATGGCTTTCTATCCCTCACCGTACGGTGCAAGTCTTAGAAATGAAATTCCACCTAAAATATCCCACTCCAATTTCTTAAAGGGGCAGCATCATCCATTCACTTCCAATACTCCTTAAGTGTTTGGTCAACAAGGTCAAAAAGGTTCCTTTTAAAAGGTTTGGATTTTTTCACATAGCACGACTACAAAAAGGATTTGATGGACATGAATTAAGGTAGCTTATGAGTTTGACCTACAAACATAAATTCTTAGGACTTTGAAGCATTATTTCTGATAAGCTTGATTTCAAACAATATACATGGTCTAGCCGGTCATAAACCCAGCCTAAACGTGATACAAGAAAAATAATAATAAATAAAGCAATTAAAACAACATCAATTTATATAATTGAAAAGGCAAGAATTTTAATAGAATTATGTTGATTTGGTCGCATTGTCCCGGTTTGTATTTTGTTAATTTCAACAAAAATCTATTAATTTTAACAGATTTTTGTTGAAATCAATGAAACAGTGACCGGGATAATACGACCAAATCAACATAATTCTGTTAAAATTCCTATGTTTTCTACTAGTGAAAATACATGCAATTAAAAAATGCAATTAAAATTTAAAATCAATAGAATTTTGTCAACAATTGACCTAATCAACACGACCAAAACAACACAAAAAATGGAATTTTCTACTAATAATATCCAAAAAGATCCTACCCAACAATAGTGGAATAACTCACTTTGACGTTCACGTACCTCTTGGTACATGAACTACATACATGGAAACACCTCCAAAATGCCCTCACAAAATAAAATAAAATAAATAAAAAATAAAAAAATAAAAATAAAAATAAAAAACCAAAATAAAGAAATAAAATAAAATGATGAAAACAAATGATCTCTAAAGCTCCTCATCTTTACTTCAAAAAACCTACAAAAGTCAATCAAAACATTTTGTACCACAAGTTAAAGAAGACACTTTCTCTCGACAAACGCACCAATTTTATGAGAGTATTTTTAATAGTATTTTTTTTTTAAATTTTCCATCTTATTATTAAGGTTTTATAGGTCTTAAATTCTAAAAAGAGTTTTTAACCATAATATGTGAAGTACTTATTAATGTAGTATTTTATCCATAAAAGCGCAAAGTACCTAAAATACTCCAATATCTTGCTTGCTAATAGGTGACATGCTCTAAAGATAGCAAAAATCTATATTTGTAAGCAAAATTAATTGTAAATACTTTTCCAAATTAAAACCAACTAGCATCTTGATCTATAAGTGCATGTGACAAAGGTTGGCTAAAAGAGAGTTAGAATTTTGGAAATGTGAATTCTTTTTAAGCTTAGATATACATGTAAGAGACAAAGCTAAAGTTACCAATCATCCCAAAGTAAAATAGAAGTCAAATTTTGCTAAAATCAACCTCAATAAATTCTTAGAAAATACTCAAATTGAGGCAAATTTGCAATAAAAATTAGGATAGCATATTTCATAATAATAACGCACCTTGATAAGTTTTAAGGCATTCCAACACCAACAAGTACCTAAACAAAATTTAAGGTGTTGATCAGAGTCTTAGGAATTTGTAGTACCCAAACAAAGCTGAAAAAGTCTTTTATTACTTTTCCAATCCTACAGACACTCTAGACATTAGAGAAAAAATAGGGCCTCTAGAGGATTGCTCCAAAGCCCTTCGAGGATCCCGCAGATTAGTTTTTTCTTACAAATTATTTTTTCCCCTATATCTGCTCACCTGAAGTGGCGATGTCAGATGATCAACAATGGTTTACAACCCATGTGGGATATATATCTTCATTCATTGTCACTCATTGTCACTCCTTTGACAATGAGTGAAGATACATATCCCATAAAGGTTAAAAATCCTACCACTACCCCACTTCCATAAAGAGTTCCTCTTTTCATTTTGAAACTCACCAAATGATAAAATTGAAACAAATTAACCTCTAAAAGACAGAGGCCCTTTTTCTGCCAAAAAACACTCAAAACTGCTATTTCTATAGCAAAAAGTAAAAAAAACTGAAAAATGTTTTTTTTCCACATTTAACCATAGGATCAAACACCTAACTAGTATGAGAGTGTGTGGAAAAAATTTCAGAGTTTTGGACAGCACAGATTGCAAGATATCTGCGTTTAAAGTGAAAAAAACAAGTTTTTCATCACATTGTGAGACTAGATTTTTTGACTTTGAACATTTTTATCTTAAAATTTTTGCACTATAGAGTTTTGAGCTTTAAATCTTTGTAGTGGAGAATTGAGTTGAGAGTCTAGGAAAAAAAAATTCAAAAAAACTTAATTATCATTTTTTAAAAAATTGTTAAGAAGAAGCAGATACGAGATAGAAGGAAAATCTAAAATATTCTAGTATTTTAGATGAAATTAAAATGCACTAATTCCAATGGAGAGATTGTTTTAACAAGTGATATAAACCATGCAAAAAAAAGAAATTGGTAAATTTGAAAAATTGCATTTAGAAATGCATCCTAAAAGTTTTTTTTTTCAAGAAGATGCTCTAATTGCCCGAAAAACAAGAATGCCCATAACTTTCTCATAACAAATCCAAATGAAATGAATAAAAGCTTTCTAGATAGACAAAAATATAATCTTTGAGGAAAAAAATATATAAAAAAATTCAAATTTTGGTCCATTTTTTTTGTTACTCAGGCTGCCCGCCATTCCTTGTTTTGAGCTTATTTGGTCATAACTTTTTTTCCCAGGCACTGATTGTGAAAAAATTATACTCCTGTAAAGCTTATTAGTTTTTCTATCTTCAAAAAAAGTTTCAAAAAATCTCGACAAAATTTCAACCTCTAGGTGCCCCAAAACACATTTGTCCCCTGAACGAACAACAGTCATTTAGGGGTTAAGTTTTAAATAAGCCAAATTTTGTGGTTTGATTGGATTTAATTTGACTTAGTTGAAATAGTTGTCAATTAAACACCGTTTGTTATTTTAAAAACTTCAAATTCAATGGTCCATGTGTTAAATAAACACAAATAAAACACTGTGGATATATTTTAAAGTCAACTGGTCTAACTATTTTCGCAAAAGTCAAATTGTCTTACTTTGGAAACGTCAGACCTACATTTTAATAGCTTCATATGTCACTTAGAGTAGCCCACTAAAATTTCTTATAATGGCACATCAAAGATTTTTATATTTCTTTGTTTTAACAGTTTGCAACTTTTACAAGTCTAAATAACCTTGGAGTATGAAATGGAAGTCTTTGAAGTCTATTTGGGACTTTTGAAGCCAATGGCATAGTCCACTTGTCATTTGTAACTTTTCTCCAAAAAACTAGAGTTGGTCTAGTAGTAAGTTTGATTTTATTTTAGTAATTAGCATTTAATTCAAAAAAAATATTGGGATAAAAGAGAAGAGGCCTTTGAAAAACGTATAAAAGGACATCCCTTTTCTCCCCAAATCACCCTTTTTCTTATGTGCTACCATGCCACTTGATTCATTTTAATGAATTTTAGTCAATTCGGTATTTTTAAAGCATTTTTGGCTCATTTTGTTATGCTTTGAAGGATATTGGATTTTTTTAAGACTTGCAATGGAGTTACCATACAAAACTCACATCATCATAGTTCAAAAGACACCAAATACCTGCATTAAGAACTTCAGGGCATGTGAATATGGTGTACTGAACCGACGCCAGCAAGAAAATTTGGTGGCAACCTCAGTGCCAACTTAGTATCAAAGATGATGACATTGAAATGGCAGTGGAATGTCCTTTGCTGTCAAAAAAATTTGGTGCAAACCTCTGTGCCAACTTAGTCTCAAAGATGATGACACTGGCACTGGAATATCCTTGGCTATCAAAAAGACATCAAAATAATCTAGCCCAACTTCTCTAATGCGGTTAGCAAATCAACTCCATGATACAAAGTGCAAGAGAAGACGGTAATCATCTCGGGAAGAAGCATTGATGCCTAAATCCCATCGCCCCATCCAAAAGAGAGATTGGGCATATAAAATGGCGCCAGAAATCTGCCAGTCCTACAAAGCAACATCAAAGGGCTTGAGATGATCTAGTCAAAGAGAGAGAATCCCATGTCATCGTCACTCTCCTCCTTCTCTTCCACCTTCGCTTCCTTCTCCTCCGCAGCTGGTGCAGCAGCACCGCCGCTGGATGATGCAGCAGGCGCAGAACCGGCAGAGAATCCACTACCGCCTCCTCCACCAACGACCACCTGAGACCATGTTTGGGCACCACCAACAATCAGCCCCAAATTCATGTAGGAACTTCATCCAGATACTAAGAAAAATTGTCGAGCAGGCTAAGAAACAGTTGGGACCTGAAATAATATCTCATATCGTTGCTACTGTCCACAGCTGTGCGCGTGAAATCAAGCACAAACTAGAGAAGACAATGCTTACTCAAAGAGTTACAATGACATAGACTTCGAAAGATGTAAAGCGTGCTGCATGAGATGTCAAAGTTCATGAAATACGTTACCAAAGCTCAAACCCTAAAATTAGAATTCTAGCAACGGATTCATTGTCATTCCAAGGAAAAGACGGGAGAGAGACTCATTATTATGAGTTGATCTAGTCTAACCTCGGATTCCCAAAGCAAGTCATGCATTTGGGGCATACAAAGAGAAACCCCAAAAGATTTCGATTTCAGATTTCGATTTCTCGTGAGATTATCTACAGTAGGTTGAGTCATTGCTTGCTTGTTACGCCGTCAAAAAGAAAAGGACATCCACTTCGAAAGGCATAAGGTGTCAAAATGCACGGAATACGTCACCGAATGCTCGAACCCTAAAGTTTGAACTGCTCGCAGCATTTTCGTCATCATTCCAAGGAAAGGACGAGAGAGTCCATGCCGAACAATGTAGGAGAGACAAGTTGTTGTGACTTGATCCCATATCTACGAATCCCAAGCAACCCATACAGCAACCCTAAAAAAATGCCCATCATTTGAACAAAAATTTCGGTTACCTGGGCAACAGCGGAGTTAGGCGTGATCAAGGAGAAAGTGGAGGAGACAGCGCCGGAGCCAGCGGAGGTGAGGGCCAAGTTGGTGAGCTTCCTCTGGAGCTCCCAGGTAGAAGCAGAGCTCGCCTCAAGGTCAGCTTCGCCACCGTGCTGCTTGGCGGTCCATGAGCCACCAGATTTCCTAACAATGAAGGTGAAGACGGCCATGGCTGATGTTGCTCAGCTTTCGAACCTGGCACAAGCTCCTACACAAAAACACCGCTGAGTTTACAAGCAGAGCTTCGAAAGGAATCAGGCAGACCAAAATCCAGGAGTTTTATGCAGGGTTTTAGGGTTTACGGTCCGGGTAAGGACGGAATATTACCCAGGTAACGACCGGGCATTTCGCTCATTTTGTCATTCTGCATTCAATCCACGACACATTCGCAGTTCGTTATCTTATTTCTCCGTATTTTGTTTCGATTTGCGGAATTTGCTGTTGGTTTAGAGGATGGGTGTTTGGTGACTTTTGTTGGGTTGTTTTCGTCGAAGTTAGCCTTGCAAGAAGGCGGAGCTCTAGTTGCAATGATGCGGACAGTGTGGTTGGGCAATGCAGCAAGTCGGGGCCTTTTGCCTTCCCTCCACTTGCACCAATTTCCGGCTCCACGTTTTCGTGTGCAATGCAGTGCCGATGTGCGCGCTATGCAGTTAGTGGAGAAGGAGTATGCAGAGCTTGAGCTAAGTTCAAGCCAGGTCTGTTTCTTCCCACGTATTGCGACATCTGAAATCATCCCCTTCTTTTTGAGGTGGATTCATCCTTATCGGCAACTCTGGTGATACTTCAAGTTTTTCAAATTCTTCGTGGTTGCAATTTCAGTCATAACATTGGAGAGAAGCCTTTGTATTGGCATAATATGGAATCCTTGTTTGCAAAGGTGTAATGAATTTGAACTACTGGGCTTTGGAAGCCTATGGGCCATTGACTTCATATGTGAGTAATTTAGAACATCAGTTTTTCTTGACCTGAATTTGCTCTAAACAAACGTAGTTGACACTGTTCTCAGAAGGTGCCATGCCACCTCTACTCTAGAATTTTGCGGTGCGTTGTCTGATTCAAATTCTTCTCAATGTACCCGTTTTGTGTTAAGCAGGTCGGAGGGGTGAGGGTACGCCAGCATGTGAATCCTAACAAGGCTTCTCTTACGGTCTGTATCGAATCCTCCTGACTAATTGTTTGCATTGCACTGTACATTTTGTAGGTGACTGGATTTGGCACGTATGTGTGGGATTTCTAGTGAATAACAACATTGTTTCGAGTATTTCTTCCATTGCATTCTCTGCTATTTAGCTGCTCCTTATCCTTGAATGTGAAACTATCGACTGATTATGTCTTGAATGAAGAGGGAAAGTTTTTTTTGTGACTTTGAATGATTTTTAAACTTTGGCCATATTCACAGGCTCCTACTGTTCCTCCAGCATGGGAGAATGAATTTGCAGACGCAGCGTTACCTCTTCATGTGGATATCGGCTGTGGTATGTAAGTGCTACCCTTGGTTTTCAACAAGATTTTACTGCTATTTACCCGAGATTTAAAATACTGGTAGGATATTTTACTTTCTTTCTATGGTGATGTGCTTGGACGATGAAGGAAGTTTACTTATGGTTAACGCCTAGTAGATGAATGAAATTCTACCTCGCATTGCTAACATTGTTGATTTCCTTGCAGGAAGTGGTAGACTCTTAATGGTCTTGGCCAAAAGGAGCGTAGGATCTTGCAATTTTTTGGGCATAGACATACGTGACAAGGTTTGTGCATATTCGACGGACTAGTGCAAGAGACTAGCAGAACAGACTTGGGTATTCAATGTATAAGGCAGTTTGTGACAAGCCTTACTTCATATCCCGAGATTCTTGAGCTATTAGTTCCGTTTTAAGTTGTTGAGAATTGTGTCTTACTCTTTTGATTACTGTTTCCTGCAGTTGTTGCAGCGTTCAACATTATGGGCTGAGGAGCTTTGCCTTACGAACATGTGAGTTTCCTCAACTTAGTCTGTTCCTTTTGTGGTCGATGGATGAGATCAGACGATGTCTGAAGAGTCTGAGGATTACTGATATCCTTCATTATTTCTAATGGATGGAGTGCAGCAACTTCACTCTTCTCTAGGGTAGGACACTTGATTTTGAGTGATTTGTTTTCTGCACGAATCATCTTGTATCCACCTATTTAGAATCTAATGGATTGATGATAACACTATTCATGCTCCTATGCTTTAATGACAGGTAGAGCGTGCACCTTACTTCGGAACCCACACTAAGTAGACAGAAGAGTATAGTTACAAGTTTAGGGCAGAGTCCAAATAACCATTGTGAGTTCTTTTTGTTGATATATAACTTTTTCTTTCTCTTGGTTGCAGCCATTTCATGGTAGCAAATGCAACACTTGCTCTGGATGCAATACTGTTGAAATACCCCGGTCCACTTAGGCTTGTTTCAATATTGGTAAGCTGTTCTGGAACAGTTGGCCACATTCCTTCGTCTTTAACATCCAGTGGTAGGCATGATGTCTGGAATGTGACGTAGATAGTATTGGTATCGCTCACATGCAAATTTTCGTACGTTTTTTTTATTTACTTGAGCAGATACGCCAGTGTGCATGAGCTGTGGGAGTCACGTATTACGTCATCTTCTTGCTTGATATGCAGTGCCCAGACCCACATTTTAAGCAGAAGCACCGGAAGAGACGAATAGTACAGAAGTCTTTAGTTGAGTCTCTTGAAAAGCGTCTTCCAATTGGTGGTCAGGTAACAAGATTTAACTTTTGAAAATGTTTTGATTGTGTTTTGTGTGCCTGATTGCATAACATTCTTGAGGAGCGGCGCTAACACCTTTGGAAAAGGAATCTAGATTCATTTTGTGCACAATCTTGAGTTCATCTGCGGTGGGAGATACCAGAAGCTTTAGGAAGAAGACTCACTGAGCACCATGCATACTCTTTACAGTGAATCT
Organism: Neckera pumila; assembly: GCA_963969595.1. Taxonomy (NCBI): domain Eukaryota; kingdom Viridiplantae; phylum Streptophyta; class Bryopsida; order Hypnales; family Neckeraceae; genus Neckera; species Neckera pumila. The sequence goes on from OZ018409.1 coordinate 7,062,039, forward strand.
TAAACTTGTGAGTCTTTGTTTTATGATTGCCATCAACACTGGAGAAGGGTGAATTCTCACAACTGCTAAAGAAATGTTAAGTGAAGAGTAGTCATCCACTAATACTTGGTGTTTTGAGCAGGTATTCCTACAATCTGATGTTGAGGAAGTGGCCAAGGATATGAGAGACCAGTTCGACGAAAATGCCAATTTTGCTCGTGTGCACTTGCCTGGGTCAGCTATGTGTAACTCAGAGGGCTGGCTATTGGAAAGCCCCCTCCCAGTTGCAACAGAGAGAGAAATTCATGCTGTTGCCAACGGAGGATGTATCTTCAGATTATTATTTCAACGCATATCAAGCGCAGCCGCATAACTTCTGCTCTTTCTTCGTTTTGGTCGGCTGTTTTGAGAGCCCAGTTTGACGAATTATGAAGGTCTGAGATGAGTGGCATGGTCGTCTCTCCCACAGGAAGTGCTTCGGAGACACGAGTGAGAACCAATCGCAACGGACTTTTTCATTTACTTCAAAGTGTTTTCTGTGATCAAAGAGTCTCGTGTCTTTACAAGGCATAATGTCAATGCAAGCTTGTGAAGCTGATGTGGCAGTGTTCATGGTTGACAGGAGGATGAAAACCTTTAATTGTTTTTGCAATCCGCTAATGAGATCCACTAATAAAGAATCGAATTTAGATGATTTCCAACTAATGAGATTCAAGTGCACAAACTTATCTGCAGATCAAAGTGAGTGTTGAATTGTAAAGTGTAAAACTAAGTGTTATGGTAGGACAAGTACAACAATATCTTAGAGGGTGTCATTGAGAGAAGGTTCTGGGGCATGCAGGACATTCGACCATGAATCTCCATCTGCTTGAAGCCAAGATCTGACGAAGTGTGATATTCTATATTAGAGCACACATGGCACTTCCCAATTCAGTCACCACCATGACTCTTGATCTATTTAGGGGTTTAGATACCACATGGTGCATAAGAATCTGCTCAAGTAGCAGGCCTTGAATGCTCTTGCACAACATGTTATGGGTTCCAAATTAGGTACCCGATAACTTTGGTAGAATCAAATTTCTATTTGACGTTGAAAATGCCAATTTGCAATGACACTGTTTCCAGAACGGAATGCAGGCGTCAGATTCGGCTGATCTGTAAAATACAAAATAAGTAACAGCCCATGCGTAGGGTGAAGGCAATACACAACTGGACCAAGTTACTCTTTCATTCAACTGAATCAATAGTATACAAACCACCCACGGGTGTAAAAAAAATCCTGTTACGCAGAAATTATCACTGTAATCAAATTGTGTGTACAGCCAAAGCTTCACACCGTCTTAGCATCTGCCTAACCTTCTTAAGCAAGTCAAGATATTCCCACAGTAAAGGCTTAGAGATAGGATATTCTGAAGTTGACAGACTCAAAACCTGAAGCAAGAAGAGATCAGCAAGCTACCCCAGTTTTCATGGGCTAATAATGTTGTATGCCTTGAATTGAAGCTCACTCAGACAACTATCTTGAGTCTTCACCTTAGACAGTCTTTGCCCTGAAGCACAGCTGCAGCAAATCATGGAGTCTAGAGCTCTGAGCACTCCAGACTCTCGTTTGCGACTTCGATTAGGGAGTCGCCCATTCTGCCCTCAACATTCTCGAATTTGACAACTTCATTTTCACTCCTGCCTTGGACGGGACGCCTCGGAGTGAACCTTCGGCGCCTGCGGAAGTGAATTCAAATCTTAAGGAAAACAAATCATTTACAATTCCAAAATTCGCGAAGAGAAGTATTCCCCACGGACTAATTAAAACAAAAAATAGACTTTACAGTACAACTTCCATAGCTATCGAAGCTACATATCTCTGTAAGGGTATCAGAGCTCAAGAATTGTGCTCTAGAATGGCAAAAGTTTGTAACTGATTGCGAATGGAGGCGATGTGGGACTACTGGCAAATGTTAGTGACATTTGAAATGTAAATCTATACCAGTCCTAAATTTTCGAGCTTTACGCAACTGATATTGGTGCTCTGAATCATGCCAATGTAATGAAATTGAGGTTACAAGGCGGCCAGAACTTTGAGATGAGGTTGTGGTAGGGTCAGCCTCAAAAACAAACAACTTAATCAAATGGCTGAAATCACAAACTTTGATAACCCTAACAAAGCCTTGCATTCTACTAGTAGGCAGCCATTCATTCAAGAAGAAGAGTTAGATTCTAACTGATAACCACTCTCTCCTTTCGTTCCAGTTGCTATTATGACACTCGTGTTTCAGGATCTTCTGTATTCACCATCAATTAACCCAAGATTGCAGCATCCTCAATGAGATTATGCAAAATAGCTCAAATTTGGAGCTTGGTTGTGGACGCGTACGCGAGCCTTCTCCCATTAGTTTGCGCAACTCAACATGCAGTTTTTTTCACAAGGCTCCAAGTTTGAGTTACCTAATACAAAATTTAAAATGCAGAAAGTTGGGAATGCTGTAGATTACTGACCTCAGAGTGGGCTGCTGGAGGTCGGGCTGGAAGTGAGGTCCTTCGTCCCAACCCTCGCAAGTAACATCACCGTCCACGTCGTGATAGCAGACAACGCCAGTCGACTCGTCCTTGAAAAACTGCAACAAAGTAAATTAATTAAAAAACTGCGACTTCGTCAAGACAACAGAAGAAAACGACAAAACATTCCAGAATGATTTGGTTTGCAAATTCAATTCAGTAAATTCCCATGCAGTTGAACATCTATATGTCAGAAAATCATTCACATATCAGATCAAAAATCTGAGCCAATAAAGTGTTTCGATTCACCACATTGACAGTACATCTATCATCTTGCAAAACCAAAAATTCTCAAAGTTAGGGATGAGTAATAGTGAATACAGGAAGTTCGGCTCTTGGGGACCAATTTAACTATGGAATTTCAACTAACCAGTGTCACAACCCTTGCCTCAACTATTTAAATCGGAAATTTTATTAGGGTTATGCCATATTTAACTACTTTTGGACTTTTGAAAGTCTAGAATTAATAACGGTTTTCAACAGAAAAAAATTAAACATCAATAGATAGTGCGAAACATCAGGAGATCTATCCAAAACATCCAGAGATCTGTACAAACATCGTGAGATCTCACGATGTTATCATTGTGAGATCCTAAGATGTTTGTACCAAAATTCATTGAATAGTTCAAAAGTAGTTAAATGTGGCATGGTTGTTGTAGATTGGCGCGATTGTGGGTGCCAGAAAATGTGACATTCACACGTGTGCACAAAGCTCTAAAAATTAGGACTCTCACAGATAAACATTTCAGGCTACGCACTCTGAAATGTGAAATTATGACAATTTAACGAAATTGACGTTGACACAACAATACTACAGACTCATTCCCAGAAAATAGAAGCTGAGCATGAAGACTCACACTAAGCATAATTTAGAAAGATATGTTACAGAACTCCGACAAAAAGTGGTCTAAGTATACCCGTCATCATGCAAAAATCTCCAGGTGTTGCGCAATAGAGAATAACAAAAATTCAGACGGCTCTTGGGCCGGGGTCAAATGACTATGGGACTTCTTCCAACGAACAAAGTCCAGTATCGCAACCCCTACCTCAAACAATTGATACACAACAACTCTATTCATCCCTAACAGCAAAAAGAAGCTGACCACTGAGACTCCAAGCACACTTCATAATCAAACCGTTCCAGAATTAAATAATAATTACACAACAAAACTCTTGCTTCCCAGCACTAAAAAAGAAGTTCATCAATGAAACTCCAATTAAACTCGCATAACTTCGAAACAAAATAATGCAGAAATCTCAAAAAAAGGAGTCGATCACCACACTAACCTGTTGGCCCGCCTCCTCCTGCGGAAGAGCAACGTCGGCTCCCTTTCCAGAAGTAGCTCGACAGACTGAGAATCGTAGCTTCCGTTTTTGAGCTCGCTGCAATTGCAAAACAGACCGTTGAGGCTGCAAACTGAAACTAACGGGACTCGAAAGTGACGTAGTACTAGTACTACAACAGGAAGGTCGCTGCAACAACGCCATATCTAGCTGAATCTCGACCCCTCAATAGCAAAACAGCACTGGCACATTCATAAACAAAACTCAAGAATCGAAAACTCGGGGGGGGAGTAAGCTTATTAGACTACAGAACGAAAATGGATAAGAGCTCTCACTCTCTTCGATTCTAGCTACAACTAGACAGAACTACTGACATGCACAATCAAATCTTCTGAGAACGAACTTGTTATTACTCGCTCTTTTTGTTTGTGAACATCGATTTTTGTCCTCGGATCTGTCGACGACCATTGGATGGGGTTTGAGAAGATAAGAGAGACTGGGGGATCACACCAACCGGGTGTCTAGATGATTTTGCAGCTTTCAATTGGATTTGATGATACATATTTGTTGTTATTCAGTTAAGTGCGACCCTTGAGCTACAGTAGCGACTCTTGCAAGCGGAGGGCAGCAGCTTTTGGATGCCTCGAGCTTTACGGTCGGATCTAGAGCCTAGGAGACTGTCTGGAAGTTCAGATATTTATCTCCACGTAAACAGAGGTGGGGTCAGGATTGGATAAGGGACCGAAGAAGTTGAGTGCGTGTCAGGATCAGTAGGTGTTTGTTTTTTCAATATTGGATAAGGAGCCAGTTTCCTCAATACTCATGTGATACTTGGGTGATACTTGGGTGACATTTGGTGGTATCTATATAAAAACTAGGTGATACTTAGGTAAATTTTGGCTAACAATCTTAAAATACAACATTAATCTCACTATATTGACCCAAAAAAATTAAACTAAATTTCCTTTGCAAAAAAGAGCCAACATCTTTTGGCTGTAGCCAATTGGCAAAAAGTTGTGCATAAAAAAAAAATTTGGAATCAAAGAATCAATGGATTAGTCATCAATGTGATGTTGCTAGGATAAATGCTCTTGTTGCATAAATGAACAAAATTTTGTATAATTCTTTCATTTGTGTAGATAAAATACAAGTATATAAATTAATTAATTAATTAAAAACAAACAATATAAAAATTCCAATTTATGGATTTCAACCCTAAATGCTCAACTATTTACTATTCATTAGATGGATTCTAAATGCTTTTGAAAAGTGAACTACATTCAATTAATCCTTGCTCCCTAAAAATTTGTCGTTTGGAAGGGATTGATTTCAAAATCTTGCATAAGGATCACACAATATCAATTGACCATGCTAGTAGTATCCTTTAAGAATAGACGGAAATTGTTGTTTCAACATATGCACTTCATTTGTTTTGTGTACCTTCAATAATGAACTCTTGAAAACATTCTTAAAGATGAATGGTGATAAGACTCATTCTCTCATCACCATCATATTGTGTATATTTTCCAATTCAACTATGACTTTTAGAATATTGAACTTACTTCTACCCACATATTCATAAGGCCAAGAAGCTCAGAAGGGAGCCTAGGAGCGCAAGCTTGGGAGTGTAGAGGCATGAATATATACTTTTCTTTTGTAGAAAAAAATGACTTTTTTTTATAAAAAATTCAAATACTAATAACATAAAAATAATATAGAACTTGTTATTTTTAGTACACAAAAGTGCCTAGTATGCATTAGAAAAAATTTCAACCCTCTACAAGGTTGAATTGATGCATAAGAATGTGCATTTAGGGAAAAGATCAGCTCCAAAAGGCTGTCAGGTAATCTGTAAGGTGAGTAGTCAGCCAAGGTGCCCCATTAGAATTTTGATAAATAATTATTTATCATTATTATTTTTTTCACTGTAATTGCACATTTGCCAAAATCCTAATGGCCATGTAGAGGCGCCAGATTTTCTGTAATGGCTACTAATGTAAACCTAATATAGTGGTTTTGAATTGAAGATATTGGCGTGTTGGCCTACTTTCCATCAAATTGCCCTACTCTCATCATAGGAATAACTATTTTCCATATTACAAATCTGGCCCTATTGAAAAAGGATCATAGCCAACATTTTTTTTTTAAATCATCAAAACCTCTCTACAACAAAAGAAGTAGTTTGGCCCCAAATGCACCCAGTTACTTTAGATGTAAGTACTGCATTGTAACAATGCGATATATTGTAAAGTAATGCATTGTAATGATACAATAAATTGTATATTAATTAACATGCAAACCCATAAAACAACAATAATCACATTATAATTGTTGACAAACTGCAGGTTGGCTAAACTTTGTGATGGCGTATTCGAAGGATAGACTAGGCAATGCCTTCAAATGTAGAGCCAAAGGTTTAAAAATTCCATCCGCATGATCAATGGCACAAATAATCACAAAAATAAATTAAAATGGCGAATTTTCAAAGCTTTGAACTTATGATCAATATTTGTGTGCATAAAGCTCTAAACTTAGGTCTGGCGTAGATCTAAATTTTCAATAGAATGCCTAAAAAAGTGCCAATTTCTCAAAATATCTATGACATCTAATCAACATCAATTCAATGTCAAATTAACATTTGTTAAATTGACACAATTCCATGTAAATGGTGCCTATGGTGACCCTCAAGAAAGAATGGAAATGAAATGATTTAGGGAACCGGGAGGGGATGGATTGGAAATCCTAGCTTAGTAGTGTGAAATGATGTGGATGAATGCATATTAATTTGCAATGTCTAATGGCACAACAATCTAATGCATATGTCAAAATGACTCCCCAACTGGCTTATGGAATACTGCCAATTTAACGGAATTGACAATGAATATTTAGGAGCCCTAGGATCAATAGGACCTCAACCTAGCTTGTACTGAGGAATCCAAGCTCATCAACTGTAATAAAAGCCAAGCAAGATTGGATGAAGTTGGTCCTAATTAAGGACCGCCTCCATAGATTGCAATTTGGCTGCCAAATGAATCCCACGTTCCCACCTCACGAGATAGTCTTTGACATTAATTTTTTGCTTGCAGTTGGTAACTGGCGAGGCTTGAAGGCAATTTGGTCACCTATGATATATGACATGGCACACCACTCGGTCTCAATAAATGAACAATTTACAATAAACTTGGTCTCACAAAAAAATACCGTTTGCTAGCTTATTCATCTAGACGAGGCATAATTATATTCTACTACCGAGATACAAATGCCACTTTGCCCTATTTAAGCCCCATTACCATGACTCTAGCCACCACTTTCATTACTACCCATAGATTGATCTAAGGTACTTCATTTCTTCCCTCTTTTGGTTTACTAGATATATGGAAGTGTGGAATTAACTCAACTTAGTGCGGTATTGATTATTACTCTAGTCCCAAAATTCCTACCCCCAAAATTTTCTTCACTGCTTAATTTGCTCCCAATACATATTCTTGGCCTGAGACATGGTGTGGAGGTCCAGCAGAAGTACTTGTACTAGATTCAAAGTAAAATTAAATTGGCTTTTGTGTTCCAAGTGCTTTGCAATTGGCTAGAGGCTACCTGGATTAGTTATGGATAGAGCCAATCATACTGTACCTGCTTAATTGCATGTTTCCTAAACAATGTCAGTTCCTTTCTTGATGATTCATCGCACCATTTGAAATCGTCAAATAGCACCCATTTTAACGAATTTGACTTTAAATTAATTACATTTTATCCGGCGTTTCATTTGTTCAGGTTTCACATTGAATTGAATCCATCAATCCTTGCGTCATGGATAAAGAAACGAATCCGGAGGTTCTCGACTACCAGTGCTCCCGGAGTCGTCGTTGATGTCTTCATCATGCACCATCTGCTCTCTCATCACACCTTCGAACCCCATCACCTCTTCCTACGGCGATGTCTTTTGCTTCTCATGCTTGCGTTATGCTTTGATTGAGAAACACTAGGACGGGCACCAGGAACCTGCAATTCAGGATTCAGAGTCATGCCATGAGGGAGATCTAGACGACGACGACAGCGCAGATGATATTGACGAAGGCGTGGAAGTTCTGGTGCAGAAGGAACTGTGCGAGACAAGCTAGGCGAGAGCAGATCAAGCAGTTGGAAGATAATTTGGAACAACTGCAGACCACGTTGGTGTGTGCACTGGGTCTTCTGAGTCTGGAGGATCGGGCGTGGATCGATGAAGCCATTGCAAAGGAGAGGCTGCAAAAGCGGCGAGAGATTGCTTGGCTGGAGAGGCGGACTCTGGGCAAGCTTTGAAATTTCACAGAAAACTGAGAAGGAAAGACACTAAGTAAAGCTCATTAACTTACATCCCCCACCTAAGTAATTGATTACTACATACAACTCTTCTTTATTTTAGAATTTAGAATCGAAATCTAGCCGATGGCTTATGAGATTTGTGTCACAGGAATGAGAGAAGAATGACAATTCTAGATTTAAGCAATTCCAAATAAGCAGAATCAAATCGAAGCGTTGCTTGCAAGAAACATGCACTTATCAATTTTTGGTTGAATAGATAGGCTAAAATATAAGGTAGTAAAAGCAGATTGAAAAAAAAAATGGAAAAAATGAAAAAAATGGTATGGCATTGGAGATGGAACATTTGAGCTATACTATAGTAGAGCATTTAAAGTAGATTAATTCCAAAAATTTAGACATGAAAAAAAAAAAGTGTTCTAAAGAATATGTTTAAATGATACATACAGGTTCACAAAAGTAAATTTTAAGGGTAATAGATGATTTGATGTTTTTACTTTTGGAAAGTAATAGAAAAAATTTAACCCGTGAAGATTGGGGTATTTTTCAAGAAAAATTTGTCAAAAAAACGTCATTTTTTGGTGCATTGGCCAAAATTGAAAGTAAAAACATTTTTTTTGAACTTCACCTGTCCAAATGTCTAGTAAAATACCTATTATGAAAATGAATGGAAAAAATTTCAATCCATTTGATTGATAGATTGAAAGATTATAATATTTGAAGCGAAGAAAAAATCTTTTTCTCATTTTTGTGAAACAGGGTCAACAACCTCAAGCCCTCTTGGAATACAATTTTTGCATTGCACAAAAGTGTGCCTCTCTACCATTAAGTACAGTAGTACATCTTATTATATATACATGTAAAATTTTAGAAGCAAAGAAAGTGTTTACCTTATTTTAAATCATTCTAAAATACAAGGAGTTCAAGTGAATTAGCAATACACTAATTGTTTTTGGATGATTTCTTGTGCCACAAGGACATTTTCATTTTGAAATTCAGATATTGAAAACTTAGGACTAATATTTTTAATGTGTAGAAAAATTCCAAGAATTTTGAAAATGTAGATTTCAAGATAGTAGTGTTTGTAGTTAGTTATAGATGTTTTATTTCCAAACTTACCCACCAAAGTTAATAGAGTTTTGCAGACTCCTCTTAGAATGAAATTTTTGCTCTTAAAGTAGTTTTAAGAAAAGGTAATTGCATATTACATCATATTAATTATATACAACCATGCCAAATTTCAAAAGTAGATGATGAATTTAGTAGATGATGCCAAAATTGCCAAAATTGCCTAGATAATTTTGAATGGCCTCATTTTTAGCTCTAGACATCCGCCTATACTCAAGAAGTTTTTACATCCCCTTAAAGGAGATGAATGTCTACATCTTTTGCCCTGTAGACATCCCATCAAAAGCTTTTTTGAATTGAAATTGTCCCTTGCATGGACATTCGATCCTTAAACCTTAAACATTGACATGGACTCTTGGCGTCTGATGGATGACAGAGAATTTTTCTAATAGGATAAAAGTTCAACTATTCATCTTTGGAATTTTGAAATGAAAAGGAGAGGTCTTCTACAATAGTTTGACTTCCAATGAGTGCTTTTGCAATTTTTTAAGCCAATGATTGACACGGTAATGAAAAGGGATGATTTCTAGGGTCATCACGAGAGGGTCATCCATTTGTCCTTTAAAGTTAAGGAAAAAATAGATCACTCTGTGGCACTTTTGTTTGCTTTTGGCCATCCATGACACACTTATTGGATCGTGAACCTCCACTCTCCATCTTGCAGTTTTTGAACGGCTCTAGCAACTGAAAATCAATAGTGAGCATAGAAATGGAAGTGACATTAAACTATTTAATCCCTAATTACCTAAGCAACCATTTTCTAATCGTTGCCCCTCTTTTTTGAGCTTCCCATTCTCAAATTTTGATTTTTTTTAATCTAAAAATAAATTGCGTTATTAATCCATTGGCAGTAGTCCAATCAAATTCCAAATTAAACTCTACCTTGTGGAATTTTTCAAAATTAAATAGTGTAGTATAATTTTTTAGCTCATTTTTGGGGGTTTGGTTTATTCTTGGACTAAAAAGTCAACCAACCAACGTGATTCTTGACCATCTCAAAAATATCAGATCCACCTCAAAAAGGGCATATCCAAGGAGTTCAAAGAAAAGACAAGTATCCCATTTTTTTTTCTTACGAACACTATTCTCATTTCACCAACAACCGTGCATTGCAAGCTCCACCATGAATTGAAAATTGCTTGGAATATTATAAAACATTAGAGAAAAAAGCAGCCCTTCAAAAGGCTGCTCCAGATTGAGAGGCCAAGCTGTTTCAAGTTTGGCCTATCAATCTCAAAATGGCCCCAATTGAGCAATCAGCCAAGCCGAAACAGTCAACTTTCATACTTCTTTTTTTTTTAAATTTTTTTAATAAATATTTTTTTTAGATTTAAAAAATATATTATTATCCATTTTTTATTTGCAAAATTGACTTCCCGTACCAATGTCATTGCAGAATTTGTTGCACGGAAATAGAAAAAAAAAAAGCAATTATCAGCCCCGTTAAACCAAATTTTAGGGTCCTTTGGAGGATTGATTTTTTCTCTAATGATTTTATATGTACATTTTGAACTCTCTTATCTTTCACTAAGCACAAAAAAACATCATTTTGAAATGTTTGCACAAAGATATACTCCTTCAAAGTGCACATGCCACCTAGTATTTCTATTAATCTAATTAAAGTTATATATGTCTTAAATTGTGAGGTCAAGTAATCTAAATTCTTTTGAGGTGCTCACTTTCAATGTGAACTTCAAGATCCTTGATACATTCTATCTGATCTCAAGAAAAAATGAACAAAAAAATTGCTCAAGTTTTTAGCAGTTTTAGCCCATTCTAAAAGTATAGCCCCCTTGAGTCATTAGGTTTAAAAATAGTTTAAGGAGAACTCTTACGAGTTGATGTAAACTATATAAGGCGGATATTCCAAAATCCTTGCGCCACTTTTTGCTACTACGCCTATTTACTATTATTAGACTTGTCAAATTTTAATATTTTCTTACTAACAAGTGAAAGGTGGTTCCAATGCACCAAAAAATGTAACAGATATTGTATGCAAAAGTTATGAAGGGTCAACGTCTTTTTGGAAGATGTTGTGAAATTGTTTCTTCTTCATAAATACAAAATTGATTTTAGAAATGTACACCGACTGATGATGGTGCTTTTAGGCAGTGTGCAATTTAGGGTATACCCACCTTATAGTTTAGTAGATAAAGTTTAGTCATCTTCCTAGCTTGAAATGCCTCCCGGCTCCTAATTTGAAATTAATTACATGTGAAAAGAAAACAATTCAATATTTGATGCAAAGCAAGTGCACTTTGAGCTCATTTACAAGATTTTGCTTTTTATTAAAAGTTCTCTATCAATGTAAAATCCTACTCAAAGATGACCACAAAAATTATAAGAGAAATAGTACAAGTTTAGAATTTGCTTAGTGTTAAAAAAATTTACTATTTGGAGAAAGTGTTGGTGTTTGCATTACTAGACCTTATGCATTTTTTCACAAATGAATAGAAATTCAAATGCTAAACAAAGAAATTATATTTTTGATGAATTTTTAGAGCTATATCTTTAAAATTCATTTGAAGAGAATCTACAAATAGTTTTATATATTTTGACTATATGGATATTTCTACTTTTTGTGCTTTACATTATCTTCTTTGATGCAAACTTCAAAAAAGTTATAGACTTATATTTAATTACACATTTGTGTTTTGTCCAAACCCTTTGAACTTTTAGGAGTTAAGCATTTTGGGCATATGGAAAATTGTACAAGAGAATTATAAATATCAGATATTAAAATATACAATTTGGAATTTTTGCACTTGGGTGGTTTGGAATTGCACTTGGCATACATACTTTGAAAACATCAAATTTCAACATATAAAAGGGGTGGTAATTGCAATGTCATATAATTTAAATTTTATGTACATAATATCAACAACCCCGTCAGCAGTGACTATCAGTCCGTTTTGAGGGGGAAGGATTATAGCCTTCTCTTTCCAATTCTATTCCCTTTAGTTTAAAAGTTTTGTACAATGTGCATCAGATAAAAATATGCAAAATGAAAATTTGTTTTACTACCTTTATAAATATTTCAAAAAAAATCAGTGATTACATCTTACACTCTAGATTGGTAAAGCATCAATCACTTCTAATCCATATTTTATGTTAGGTTGTGATGTAACAAATCGTGAAGCATCCGGTGTCATTCTTGGTATTGCTCAAAAGCTCTTGGCAAGGAGGAGTGCCAATGGATTTTGTTTTGTGGTGTTTGGACCTGCAGTGTGAGAATTATTGAGTTTCAAAGTTATTAAAAAATCAAAAAAATGAATTAAATTGTCTTTTATTTTGGAAAAAACACAACTTTCACATCACATATCCAAATGCCATGAAACAAAGCCTTAACACTCCTTTGTGCATAGAGCTTTCTATTTGTGTCAAGAATGCAACTTCTCACACTACAGTGAGAAGGTTATTGAATTTAAAAGTTTTAATGAAATAAAAAATTAAAAAAATATTTTTACTTTTATTTTGGTTGTAGCAACAGCACAAGGCACACTAGTCCTATACCTTAAATTAGGCGGTTTGTTTTATTTTGTTTTGTTTGATACATTGAGATCTAAGAAATCGTAAGGTATACGGCATTGGTCTTGGTGCTGTTAGAAAATTCTTTGTAAGGACGGACCATGCACAGAATTTGTTTCGTGGCATTTGGACCTATAGCGTAAGAGTTATTGAATTTCAAAAAAATTACAAATTGGAAAATTGAATTAAATTATCTTTAATTTTGGAAAATCTGCTTTCTTACACTTTAGTTAGTGTAAAAGTTATTGAATTTCAAAGTTTTAATGAATTAAAAAATTAGAATTTTTTCACTTTTATTATGGCTGTAGCAAAGGCACAAGGCACACTAGTAAAAAATTATAGCTTTGTAGGAATGAAGAAATGATCCCCCTTTATGATGCCCTAAATCTATTCTAATATCTATCTAAATTGCCCTATAATCCACTCATAGCCCCAATTCAATCCATATAAAAGTTTGTCTACATGAAGAGACGTATATTCTTCTCCATAAAGTGGGGTTGCATTTAGAATTATAAAGCCCTTCTAGACCCCTGATTGATCATGGTTGACCATTCATCCAACCACTAAGCATGCGGACTATCAAACATTGAAGTTATATCAAATAATGTGAATGAAGAGGCTCATTATGAGAAATAACGTACTCCACCATTGTCATATTTCAACAAATTATCTTCCACAAGGACGCTCTATTTTACAATACCTAGTCCATTTCTTCTATATGCATCGCCATATTTCCAAAGTAGTGTGGTTTTGCTTTAGTAGCTGTTGTCATTCATGCCTCAATTTGAATTCCATGCAATAGAATTAATGTTCATTCTGATTATTTGCTTCTCATCCTCATAAGCACATATTTCTACAAAATATAATGGCTTCTCCTTCAACTCACCTACTTCTCTTTCTCTTGTAGTTTCTATATACCATAGATATGATTATATCCAAACCTACACAAGCAACCAATTGCAGAGCTCCGTTCCACAAATCGAAACAGGCCCCAATTAGGCGTCAAATTATTTTGTGATAGTTTTGAGGTCATCATTAGAAGGGATTTGGGGCCAAGAAAGGGCCGTTTTAGGGCTTGTTCCCCAATTTGTCCCCATGCTATGAACAGTGGTATGGGCTGTCAGAAAAATATATTCTCAAAACAAATTATATATATATATATATATATATATATATATATATATATATATATATATATATATATGTTTTTTTGTTTTTGTTTTTGAAAATATGGTGTGGCTGAAGTTCGGCCATGCCACCCTACTGCAATGGCACAGTTTCAGCAGTCGAAAACTGTGCAAAACTTTTGGAGAACTTATGGGAACTCTCTAATGATAGAGACTATCTTCCTGCCAAGCTTTTTTCATGTTTCAAACAAACACATGATTCGCTAATTCTAGTGAAGTAAAATTAGGTCCCATCCAAATAACATTCTGCATGATATGATCAATCCAATTGATCATTTGAAAATCATGAATCCTTATCAAATCGTTCAAGGGTTATCCTTGTCACGCTACTACAAACATCGTGTCTGATGGATGACAAAGAATCCTTCTATGAGAAGGAAGTGCAGATGTTCATCCTTGAAATTTTGTGCAATGAGGGGAAGTCTTGCACAATTGCACAGTATCGTAGTTTGACCTCTAACGAGTCTTTTTTAAGTAGATAATTTTTGTGGTGACTAGCCCGTCCTAACAAGGTTAATAACAAAAGATAATCAATCTGAACCCTTTCCTTTACCAATCACATCAGGTTCAAAACAAAGTCTTCCGACAAGATTGGCACTAAGGTAAAAGACCCCCAATGTGGTCAAATGGGCCATGATGGACACCTAATGACCCATTGTGGTTTTTCAGACCACAATCAATGTCTCACATGGTAGTTATGGAATAATTAGTAACCTCAGTAGGTACTTCCAACTTTTCAATGTAAAATTCTTTGAAAAAATTGATTTTTAAGGTCTTCCATGTATGAAAATGTTGTGACTGTATTGGATAGGAAGATGACCATATTGGATTCAGATTTTATTGGTCATGACAGAGGTGGCCTACAAACCCCTATAGGCTGATCACTTCAAAAATTTTGAACTAATTCATACTTGGTCCAAAAAATATAATTTCAAATCTCCTCACTGTTTCTCACACTTATCTTTGTGTGGGAAAAAATTTGAAAAATTTGAACAGTGGCATGAGGTAGACTCCAAAGTTTGACCACAATGGGCTAGTTTACCTTACCATAATGTCAATGCAGGAGAATTTTGCCGTTGTGGCATGTTTTGACTGGTTAAAGAGAGGCAGATTAAGATTGATAATGCTCACTGCTTGCCTTGTGCAAATTTCCAATAGGGTGGGTATGAAGTAGAAATTTCATTGGTTCGGCAGTGAGAGAAATCTGAAAGAAATCTTTACCGCTACCAACCAGTAATAACTTAGTGAGTGTGGATCCACCTAACATAATCTAAATGCAAAAAACCTTTGCCATTGTGGCATGGTTTGATTGATTAAGCAATCAAAGAAGTCAAACGGCTCAACTCTCCTACATTGACATTATGTCCGGTAATTGCAAAGTAGGCCAAGTCATCAAAAATAATTGCCGGTTAGTACCAACCTCGCCGCCCGCAGCTCGATAGGTACTAACTGGCAATTATTTTTGATAACCTGGCCTGCTTTGCAATTACCTAGTGCATCTGCCTTCCTCTGTATCATGTTTATAATATCTTCCTCCACTTGTTGTCCTTGCCGAAAGAAACTATGACTGATGGATTGGCATGCCAGCTTGTAAAATGGTACTGCCGGCGGAGACCCAAGTCAAGACGAAGGGTAGAAAGCCTTGTGGTGGTCAAGTTCCACTGTGGCGCCCAAGCATTCACTGTACAACCATCACATTTTTAAGAAATGAAGGTTTTGGGCCACTACGGAGTGTGAATGTCGGTGGCACAAATCAAGTTTCAAAACCAATATTGGGGGAGTGGCAGTCAGAGCTTCACAATAGGATCTTCTACAGTAGGGGTTTTGAGTAGGTCCACGGTAGAAATTTTGCAGACAATGCAGAGAATGCGACCATAATGATCGAGTGAGATGACTATTGCGGAGGCACTTTCAAAAACATTCAGAGAAGTGAAACTTTTGAATGAGTGAGATGACCATAGCGGATGCACTTTACGATGGTTTGGGGTGACCTACTGGTGCTATGATCTTTAAGGCAGCAAAAGTTCAAAAACCCATAACAAATCTACACTTTTACTGAAAAAATATGGTTCGCCTTTCATTCTGTTTCATTTTCTACAGAAAAATGATTCGCAGCTTATGAAGTCAGATCTCTCTTGTGTTTCAAAAAAAAAAAAAAAATCAGATCTCTCACTTACTTATGACCATATTTAGCATTCCTACCTTCCGATGAGATAACAAATGCATGAGGACTTTGTGGGGCATAGGCCTATATATTTGCACAGAAAAGTATCTATTTTATGATCCCACAACGTCAAGGATAATCACACAGACTTAGGGTTTTAGGTACAACCGGATGATACCCCAAATCACCCGGTTGTAAAGCTCTCGGAATTGATTGCTCATCATCCGCTTGGGACACATCCTTGCAATCACCTCCTTGTGGATCCAAGTGGACGTACTTGATCAGTGTAGCAACGGAATGATTAGACACCCAGCTAATCCAACTTTCACAAACATACACAAGAACACAGCAAAAAAACATAAGGTTTATAGAGACTAGACCTAATGAAAGAATGAATTCACAGCTCACCAGAAGAAAGGCAAAAGAATGCCGTCTTTGCAGATGCCGTGCTCCAAGCCCAGCTGCGCGCTTCCAAATTTCCATCCCAATTTGACTCCCGCATTTGCAGCGTTACCTTGGATCTCTCTCAATCATCATTCTGAAGTACAGTACTGTGGCTCACTCATCAACCTTAATGCACTCTTAGTAGAAGCTCCAAAGCAACGACACTGAACTGCATCTGACGGACACTGTCATCTCTTCCACCCAAAACATTAAGGGTCACTTCATATGTAGCATTGCACTGCACATTTTTCATGGGAAAACTGAGCAAAGCTCCTGAAGCAGGTGAGTTAGAGCCGAAAGAGCGAAGACGAAGAATTAGGCCGTTTATGTGTTCTTTTTAAGTACATTACCAGATCTATATGTTCACATCAGCTACATGTTCGAACGAAAAGGCCGACCACCTTGGGATGCTGGGACTCTGTTGTGGGACCTCTTGTGTTGATTGTTGCTGGTGGAATGAGTGCCATAATCCGATCACAATGTCGACGTTACTGTTACGATTGTATTAGTCTTTTGCATATGGGAAGTGCGGCAATGTGCGTGCTTCGTGTAGGGCGAGCATGGTGAAACGCAAAGGGGGTTAGGGTGGGTTGCTTGAGAATTGGAGAAGAATTGGAGAAGAATTGGGGAAGAATTGGAGAGGGAGGGACGAGGATGGTGCGGTCGGCAGCAGGTGGAGGGGCGCACGCGCAAGACGCCCATGATGCAGCCGCGGCGGCATTAGCACGCTTGTCGTCGTCGTTCAAACCCGCGTCGACGCAGCGTCTGTCCGTTGGGGTTGTGAGTGGGCGCGTTCTCTGGATCCTTCTCGTGGTGCTGCTGTCGCTGGGCCTCTTGATCCCAATCGTGGGCCGCTCCAAAAACGAGCTCGACGCGGCGACCATCACTGTGCACTCTGTTCCACGAATGCCGAGGACGGCCAACTTACTCCTGTTCCAAAGCCACTGGAAGCGCTACACGTTGCGCCAGGCTGCACAGGTGAGAGCCAGCAGCAACAGGACGCTTTTCTTCTTGGTTTTGAGGATGTTGATCTTCTTCAAATTGCATCTTTGTACATTTGAGGGTTTAGGAATGAATCTCTTCTTCATGGTTTTGACGATGTCGGTTTAGCCTGTCTTTGCACAGTGTGAGGGTTTAGGAATGAATCTCTTCTTCTTAATTTGATGATATCGGTTTACCCTCCATCGTTGGACATTGTGAGGGTTTACGAGTGCATAAATTTGTCCTTATCCATGTTGATGCCATTTTTTCGTTAAAACATGCACATATTGTGATGTGTGAGATGCGCACACACTGAATTGCAAGCACAAGACCTAAGTTGCGGGTTTTATGGTTTGCTTCCAGGCAGTGGCGACTAGTGATGGCGTGCTCATTGTTTGCACCGTGAGCCACCCGTATCTCGAGTTTCTCAACAATTGGCTCATTAGCCTTGCGAAACAAAATCGTCACGAGGCAGCACTCATTATTGCCGAAGATTACGCAACGCTGGAATTTGTGAACTCAAGGTGGCCAGGCCATGCTGTTCTCATACCACCCGCTCTGAATTCGTCCACGCCGAGTCTTCGCTTTGGCTCTCAGGTGAGCAGGTATGTGTGGTTTCAGGTTTGAACATACACGTTGCATGACTTGCATCCTGGTCATTCTTGTGTGTGTGTGTTTTCAACCTTGCGAAGCCACTTGCAAAGATAACCCTATTCGGTGTTTGTCGTTTTCTGATTGCGTTTGCTTTTCTTTCCCTAAGAAGTGACTTAATCTTGTCTACCAGGGATTTTTCAATTTAACTTCACGCAGGCCCCAACACCTGCTGGAGCTTTTGAACCTCGGGTACAGCGTCCTGTATAATGATGTGGATATGGTGTGGCTCGCGGATCCTTTCAGCTATTTCAAGAATAAACACGATGTTTATATCACAGATGACATGGCAGTGGTACTTCTCTCGTTACTCCCTTTAAGTATTTGAATGGTGAATAGGTGAAACTTGAAGATGGATTCCGTTCTTCACATCTACACCTTGTTCTTTTCTGGAACCGGCTAAGAAACCAAATTCTATTAGTATCTTTAATCGACTGCTTTTGTGTGGTATCTTAACTCATTTCTATTGTGACTTGGCACTGTGCAGTTAAAACCCCAGGACCATTCACATGCTTTACCACCACCTGGGAAGAAAGGACGCACGTACATCTGCAGTTGCATGCTTTTCCTAAGGTCTACGGAAGGTGCGAAGCTACTGATGCGTGCTTGGATCAAAGAGCTTGAGGAGCGGCAATGGTCACCTCGTCAGAAGGCAAATGATCAACCGGCATTTAATTGGGCTCTCAACCATACAGCAGGCCAGGTACACAGCCGAACGTAATTTCCCCTGATGTTCAGTTTCTGCAGCTCTAGACTTGGATTGCTGCATCACGAAAGACGCCCTCCATTAGATTTAAATAGTCATCATGTTGAGTTAATGTTAACTTAATGTAAATACTCTTTCGTTTGATTAAATCAAGTCCCTCAATTTCTGCTTCCCGCAGGTTGACGTTTATTTATTGCCTCAAGTGGCGTTTCCCTCTGGAGGATTATACTTCAAAAATCACACCTGGCGTAAAGAGACAGCCAAACAGCACGTCATAGTGCATAACAACTACGTTGTCGGCTTCGATCAGAAGATCAAACGCTTCCGGAACCATAATTTGTGGTTCGTGGAGGTAGATGCAGGTCTATCTCCTTTGTCAGAGAAGGGAGGCTAATTTCAACGCGTCTTCCTAGGTCAGAATTGGCAGGTCACTCCACGCA
Source organism: Neckera pumila (assembly GCA_963969595.1). Lineage (NCBI taxonomy): Eukaryota > Viridiplantae > Streptophyta > Bryopsida > Hypnales > Neckeraceae > Neckera > Neckera pumila. Next base: position 7,081,383 of record OZ018409.1, read on the forward strand.
TTTGCTCTTGCATTCGGTGCTATCTGCTTGCTTGGACTTGGATATCCTCCCCTATTCCGGTGCATTAGTTCATCCCTGTGCCTCATACAACAGACTGGCCCTAGTTACATGGAGGATGAGGCTCCAAAGCAAGTCTAACGAATGAGTGGCGAATTATGTTTCCTCAAGTGCAGGATCTTGAGAGCATTCGACCATGGCACCAACCTCTAGTAAACAATGCTCACAATTGCTCTGGCATTCAAACAAATATCAGTTGGAAGTGGGATTGTCTGTTTGGTTTGGAAGGAGTGGTTTTCCTTTGATAACAATTAGAGCACTTTGTGTAGGGCTTAGTCGGTAGTATCCGCAACATGTGCAGACAGACACTTGTGTGCATCTATGATGGTCAGAATTACCAAATTCTAGAGCAATGAAGAGAGTGTTGTTTTAGAACCTTGTTTATGCTCATCTATTGCCTTTTCAAGTGTGTGTTTTCTGTCTGAGGCCAAGATCGCCAAAGGCTGGGAAATTGACTGGCAGATTTTTGTTGTAGAAGTGGGAAATGTGAAACATATGGATCTGATCTCTTTGCATCGAAAATAGCTTGAATTCTGAAATTTATTTTTGAGTTCAATTATGTAGTTCCTACAAGAGTTGTGCGGGCATACGTATTATATCAAAAAAATTTATTGCAAATAGCCTGGGTACCATAAGTTAGAAATTTCCAGAGTTTGGTACCCGCATGTATCAATAGTTGAAAAAAATTAGCACAAAAAAGGGTACCAGTAAGTAAAATTTAGGGTTTAATACCTGCGTATATCGTATACGGTCGGGTAATTTATTATTTATTATTTAAATAAAATTGCAAATAAAATTTATTTTTCTGGGTACTTGAGGGAATTAAATTATTGATCTAAAAATTACCTATGCAATGGTTGAAAATATGCACACAACTTCAATTTTCCTCATGTAAGTGATTCCACCAAAGATTTTTCAGATTTTCATTATTACATTCAGAAAGTTTCTACCTGGAGAATCATGCCCTTGCCAAAGTGTTGTTGTCTATCCAATTTTGAATACCAGATTTTAGGGTTTCGGATGAGGTCCTAGGGTTCAAATGAGAGGCTAGGCTTGAAATTTGCAATGCATTCTTGCACTCTCAAATTTTTTTAATAGTAAGGATATTTAGAATAACTTTGTTGATTGTCAACAATAAAATTGAGGCAATTGATTTGTAGGAATTATGTTTAATTGCTTATTTGGACTCTTGTAATCATATCACAAGCTTAGCTATGATTTTTTTCTTTGAGTCTATATCACTATGCATGCAATTATTCATTGATTTAATAAATGCATTTCTCTATTCTAAGATAAACATTGAAAGTCATTAATAGGAGGTTTTTTGTTTTCTGTATACTTATAGGGTTAAGATAGAAGTGAAGTGTTTTTTGTCCTCCCTATACTTACAGGATTAAGATAGAAGTGATGTAGTTGGACGTATATGATTTGAAGATGGACTCAAACTACATAGGGAGATTTTTGGGCCAAACCAACCAATATCTTGCATTGATTTCTTGCTTGAGTTTTAAATTATTCTTTAATATAGTAGAAGCTCATTTAATTTTTAAGAACAAAAGGCTCAAAGTACCCAAATACAATACATAAGTAGACAATTTTTTCAATATAATTCAATATAACTTGAATTTATGCAAAGCCAAACTATTTTAAATTAGTACAAGCCATACTATCCATACATACATACATCCATACATACCTTTAAGACAGTTGTTTGTTTTGTTTGTTTTGTTTATTACATTGAGATCTCCTAGACTGTGCGTACTCCGGCCGTGTGCTTGGTACCAGCGGAAAGCCCTTGCCAAAGAAGGATGCATGGGCTTAGTTTTGTTGCGTTCCGATCTATGGTGCAAAAGTTATTGAATTTTAAAAAAAAATTGGTTTAAAAAAATTAGAAAATTACTTTTACTTTTATTTTTATTTGGGTTGTAGCAACAGCATAGGGCGCACTAGTTATTATTTATATTATTCTAATGTTTGCAAAAAATAATTCTTGTAGAGACACTAATTTTGCACCTAAACTGTCTAATAAAATGAATCAGTCATCATTTTATTTATTTGTTTGTTACTAATATTCTATCTCCCTAGTATGCATAATTACTACCAAATATTTGCATGAACCAATATACATATTCACCAATTGTCTAAATTGTCTATATGTACTCAACACACAGCTAAAACATCCTACGCTACTCGTAACCATGCAGATAAAATCATATCAGAATCTATGGTAGAAATGCTACAAAGTCATACACAACCTACGACGATTTACAAAATTAAAGCGCACATCAATATTGTAGGAAATGAAGAAGTGGACAATCTTGCAAAAAATGTTACCACAAAAGAATACAAATTTGCCTCAAAATCATATGCATTTGCACACACTACACCATTTTACTAGCAAAAAGACGAATAGCCAGGCCCAACCCAACGATATGATAAATGCCCTATTAGCACTACTAGAAAAATCATGTTCAACCTAACAACTATTTAACAAAAAAAGTGTTGATTTTTTTTGTTAATTAGGACATGTCAATTTGGACATTGTATAACCAAAAATTGTTGATTAGGATGTCCAAATTGACATTTTTTGTTGTTCATCAACAAAAAAATGTTCATTTTCTTGTTAATTTTAACAAAAAAGTGTTGAATTTCAACAAAAAAAGTGTTGATGTGATTGTTGATTTGGTCAATTGATTTTTTTCTACATTTTTATAATAAAAAGACTCCAGCCAATTAAGAACCAACACGTGGCACGTGCTACGTCAACTTACAAAGGGATTACCACCTAGGTGACAACCCACATGGACAAACCACCTATGTGGTAGCACCACGTGGGCGGGTGGAGGCACAAGGGTTCAAACCTTGCACCTTATGGCTTGAAGTGCAAGGCCCTTGACCATCAAGCCAACCATTAACTCATGTCAACAAAGTAAGTTTTCTTTTATTTATGTACTTTTTATTTTCCATCGTAAACTCCGCAAACTTTGGCAACCATTTTGTCATAGTAGCACAACTTTTTTCAAAAACTTTGAACTAATAAAGGTTGGGAAATCAAACTAAGTTTTAGCTCCAAAAATTTGTTTCCAACTTCAAGGATTTGGTCAAAAGTATGGACAAAATTCAAAGAGGGTGTTTAAAAATGCCAAAGAAAATGTTCATTTCAACCCCTCTCTGAACTTTGTCCATTACTTTTTATTAGAGGCTCAAAATCTCAAACGGATTTTAAGAGATGAAATTTAACTTTATTTTCCAACTTTAATCAGTTCAAAACTTTTTGAAAAAAGTTGTTTTACTATGTCATAATAGACATCAAATTCTGCTAAGTTTAAGAACACTAAATTTTGAATGATTAAGTTAAAAACAAAATTATATTGTACGCAGAATTCCAACCATGGTCATTTAAATGTTATTTGAATGAAAAAAACTTACTTGAAACTTTTATAAGTCAAAATGAACAAATAAATGTTGGCTTTTTTGTAGTATCCAAATCAACAGAAATATGTTGCGTTTTGTCACCAACATTTACATAGTTGACACATATAAGTTAATTTGGTCAATCTGGTACCCAGTTCAACAAATAAGTGTTGATTTTTTGTTGATTTGGACGCCATTTTTGAGTAGTTTAGGTGCTTTGAAACATACATCACCACGCACGATCGTGATAAAAATCTAAATATATTGCCACAATAATTTTCAAACACCAGCAAATGGATACTTAATCTTGATATAGATAACAAGCTCTCTAATGAATTTTGGACTAACTCCAAAATAAAAGATTCACCAAAAACAAGCTTACTAAAATTCCGTATCGGCCAGTACATAGGAAATATTAGAAAACAACTACTTTTTGGCATAGGAAGATTTCCATCCATCACATGTTCCATATGTAACTCCCATGACGTAGATATATGGCTCCATGTACTACTCAACACCATATTCACGCCCTAAGGACCAAAAGACATAGTAAAACAATATAGGAACTGAGAATGCTATTCTTATCCACCCAAAAAAATAGAAATTGCACTCTCGTGATGCAAGAACATTCAACAACAACCAACAAGAAATACAGTCCCCCCCATGGCTTCTACCTTGCTCTTGCATAAGACACAGATGTCATTGCAACGCTAGATTTAAACCGGATATTCTCTGTATTAATGGACTCCCCTACCAAAACAATCCACCAACTAACCTAGACAATAATCTCACAAGATAATTTCTCAAATCCACATACTCTAATGATAGATTCTCACAAATAACAATAGATAATAAAATCCAAAAAAAACCCCAATAATCAATAATATCATTTCCCAAGGATGGAAAGTAGACCCACTAATTGTCATTATAGCAAGAGCTAGAGGAACAACACGTGCTCCATCGATGAAACTCCTTGAAACCAAACTCAAATGACAAGAAACCGCTTTGAAATACACTTTTAAAGCAATCAATACGATTGATATCCAATATGTTGGTTCAATCATATTACATAAAAGAAACAATAGATAATAAATCCAAAAATACCAACCACTAATCATTAGTACCATTGCCCAAGGATGGAAAGTAGACCTACTAATTGTCATTACAGCAGGAGCTAGAGGAACACAACATGCTCCATCAATGAAACTCCTTGAAATCAAACTCAAATTACGAGAAATTGCTCTGAAATACACTTTCAAAGCGATCAACAACATTGCCATCCAATATGCTGATTCAATTATATTACATAAAAGAAAAATAGAAAATAACCAACCACTTTCAACAAAATAAGAAATACACAAAACACAACAAAATACAAAAACAAAAAAGAGAAGGGGTAGTGATGAAAATCACTATTTATATATATTACAACCGGGTGCAAGCACTTGTCTCAGGTAGAGGGGATGGGGCCGATTGGTTGGAACAACTTTCGTGCCTAATGATCACTCATTAACTAACAGCACTAAGCCATGTCTATCACGCTATTGTTCAAATGGATCTAATGGAAATCAAACCCGAACCACATAGTCATGATATTTAGTTCTTCTCCAACCAACTTCTAAACTCATGCATGACTTGGTGACCCTCTACCAATACACTTTACATTTATAATCCATATTCATCCAACCACTTTAATCTTGGTTACTTTTATCAAGTTATTGATTATTAAAGTGTCTATTCTCAAAAGAGAAGTGTAGTTTTGCATCAAGGTCCTTGATTTGGCTCATTGTCATTACGAACAAACACTTTATTCACGTTGGTCTTCTCCAAAGACCGGACTACCTACCTACCTACCTAAAGTAATATTCAAAATAAGGGAGCGTGTCTGTACTACTACCATTAAAGCATATACTTAGATGTATGAATAGTTTTTCAAGAAACCATAATACTCTTTAGAAGTAGTTGCAAAATGCATTAGAAGATATTTGAGGGCATTAGAGGGCCGTTTCAGGCCTATTTCCAATGCTGTCCTGATTTTGTGAACAGCCGGTACAGGCTGTCAGAATTTAAAAAAATTTAAAAAAATTTAAAAATTGCCCAAAATATTATTTTAAGCAATTTTTTTTTATTTTTTTATTTTTTTCAAAAATGACGTGGCACTCTCTTGACTACGTCAGCCCAGCAGCTTTCCTGCATTCCACAGTGTGGGAACGCTGCGGGAACATAGGATAACTCACGGGCTCTTGGAGGCCTCAAATCTCTTCTAGTGACTAGTATAATAAAAATTACTCCAGAAAAAAAGTGAACCAAAGAAGAGACTTATGGTTATGCATGCTATGTCCATTAGTTCAATTTTTATTTTTAATAGTTTTAAAAATACAAGGTTCAAATTGGTGTGATTAAGAATACAAAAATAACTGGAATTATTCTAAATTTTATAAAGATGTTTTAAAAAAATGCTAATAATATCAATTGTTAAATTCCAAAGATTGATACATATATAAATTTTTTTAAATTTTGTAAGATCAAATACAATCAGTGTTGGCTTTCTACTCCTTATTTTTGAAAATGTATTCGAAATTTAAAGAGAGTTTTTTTTTTCATTTAAAAAAACACTATACTAGCCTTAGATTCTAATACAATTTTTTTTAGAGGATAAAAAAGTATTACTCATCTTATAATTTTTCTTTTCCAAAAGCTGCATTTTTTGCTTATAAAAGTGACCACCCAAAATTGCTATAATCTAAAAATCTAGGGGTCAATATTTTCCACAATTAATTCCTTGCATACGAGACAAAGTAGTCTTTACTTTTGTACAGTTATTGTAAAAAAATTCAAGCACGTCCATGTGCAAAAAGATATCAAAGTGGGACGATTCAGTGAAAACCCCCATTGTCAAAAAGCTGTTGGGCTTGAGGGGTTAGCCCTATAATGATGCAATGCCCTCAAATTCTCTAATAGATGATAAAGAATCCATCTATATAAGACAAAAGTGCAAATGCTCATCTCTAAAAAATTTTATGAAAAGGGGAGTTTTTGTAGAGTAATTTGACCTCCACTGGTTCTTGGTGTTTTTTTTAAGCAAATGATTCACAAGATACATAGATGATTTCCATGGTAGTCACCCTGACGTTCCAGAATTAACCATTAGAAGAGATTTGAGGCCTCCAAGAGACCATGAGTTATGCTGCGTTCGCAAACTGTGGGAATGTAGGAAAGCTGCTAGCTGATGTGGTCGAGAGAGTGCCACGTTATTTTCAAATTAAAAAAAAAAAATTGGCCTGAAATGATATTTGGGGGAGAATTGGTTTTTTTTGAATTTTTTTTTTCTAACAGCGCGTACCGGCTGTTCACAGATCTAACCAGATTGGAGAACGGGCCTGAAAGAGAAATAACTTCAACCACCTTAATTTCCTACGCTCAGGAAAATTTTCAGATTATTATTATAATTTTATTTTATTTTATTTTTCAGATTTTCGACATTGAGTTTCACATGGCCCAATTTCCGGAATTCGATCCCTTGAAGATCGATTTGGGTATTCCCCACCCTAAATGAAATAAAAAAATCCCTGCCTAAAACTAGCCTAATGAGTATCCTTGTACAGAACAGTCCCGTTTGAATCAGCAGTCTGTCGTGAACACCCTTTCGCAGGCGTCATTCGCATTCAACTTCCTTAATAGAACCCAATTCAGATCAACCTTCGGTTTCATATACAAGCCACATTGAGAGTCTTCATCCCACGCATTGGGGTTGCGACAGTTCTAGTTCCATTCAATTCTGCTGTGATGTTACAGTAATGATCGTGTGCATGCAGCGATGGAGTCCGCAGGAACAATGGAGCAAGTGCTCACGGCTATGGCTGCCAGTGTCATGCACAGCACTTCCGGCATGAGCAAATGGAACATGGCGGACTTGACTGTGGGAATTTACAAGCTCTCTGGGCGCCATCAATTGGAAGGCGCCGTGGATACCATCCCCGGGGATTCAATTGTCCTTCCGTAAGCTTCCCGCATGCGCGCATTGCGTTTCTTTTTTCACTTGCGCTCTGGATCGCTCCTTTGCTGGATTAGGGTTAGGGTGTTGGGGTTTGTGTGTGAGGGTGAAATCATCGGTTTTGCTGATGCGACGGAGTATTGGTTGCGTGGGTTTCTTGGATTCTGTGCTGCAGAAGTGAGTTGGAGGATATGCTGGAATGGTTGCAGTGGGCGAAGGCCGCGTACAAAAGAGACGAGAAATCGCTGGCCTCTGCAATGCGGGTAAGAGAATCATCGCAATGAATTCTTTTATACAGTAATTTAGCAGAGTGGCCGAAATGAAGGACGAGGGAATCAACTTCGTGAAAATGCAGTTGAGGGTTCTGTGCTCCAGAGAAATTGTGGAAAGCAAAACGACGCTAATAAATGGGATCTGAGTTGCATCATCTGGGAACACAGATTCGGGAGGAGGATATTGTGAAGCTGGTGAGTATATCTGATGTGATGAAGCCTGCTTTTTACATCGTAAAGCATCACCGACGACGTTGTGTAGTAATGGGCATCCGTGGTACCAGTGAAGCCTATGACGTGCTTACCGACTTAAACCCTCACAGTGAACCCTTTGAAGGAGGGTAAGCTGTCTTCCTCTTCCTTAGATGCACATTCATTGCTGGGATTGTGATTAGCTTGCCATCTATTCTGAAGATTGAGAAAAATAATCAAAATTGAACCACTTAATTTAGTACATGATTATTATTCTATGGTGAGTTTTGGGATCCGTTTTTGCGTTTTTCTTGAGGTAGTGGTCAGGATGACTTCGAAGGTGTGGAATTCTGTATTGCTTTAACCTCTAAAGGACCAGGAAGGTCAAATTAGGCCTCCTTCTTTTTTCCGACCTTGAGTTGGTCATACGAAGACTTTATTTTCTCCATTTCTATTTATTTTCTGACCATGCTTGCAATGTTGTTTACTGATTCTGGTTATATAGTATTTGGTTTAATTTGAATTATGTTTTTCACAATATGATCATTTGAATTGATCATTTGAAAACCAGGAAATTGTCCCTCAGGGATTAATACCAACCATGATTATGTTCTGGGGATGAATTGAGTTTCGATCATCCGCCTTGGGGATTGATGACCTTAGACAACTGATTATGATTTCAGATATGCACACTCAGGAATGCTGACTGCTGCACAGTGGTTGCTGCAAAACGAAGCCGAAACATTGCACAATATCCTTCAGGAAAATCCCGTAAGTTCGATTTTCTGAAGTAACTGCTTAAGTGTGGCAAATACGCATGCATAGACCTGACTTCCAGCAATTGGTCTGTGCTTCTATTCCTCTTGCTGGCATGTTATTTCATTTCGTGTGAAAAGCTCTTGATATTTGATCCTGAATATAGGGATCTTTGCAGCTTTAGGGCTCTAGCTGTGGTGTAGAATCGAGCAAAGTAGAGAGGCTCCTCTGCTCCTAAAGTAGGGACATAGTCCCTGTTATTAGACTAACCAATCTCTTTACGTGTTCCAATCAGCAAATGAAAGTAGGTTCCAAGGCACTCCAGAATGCGGTGGTTGTCATCTTTATTACAAATCTGGGACTAAAGAAGAATTTTTGGACAGGGTTTTCGTTTGGTGCTTACGGGCCATTCCTTGGGGGCAGGCTCTGCTGCTCTTTTAGGTCTCATACTGCGGGAAACGTTATCTACTGATGGGGGAAACATATCGGAAGTCTTGAAGATTCCAAGTGAAATGATAACTTGCTGGGGGTTTGGGAGCCCACCTTGTGTGAACCACCACCTTGCAATCACGTCACCCTTCATAAACAACGTTGTTCTTCAGGTCTCACATCTTTCGTGGATGTTTTTCCTTCAGTGCTGTTTGAACCTGTCTTATTGCTAGAATTGATGGTCTGTGTTGTTACCTGTTGCAGGATGATGTGGTTGCTAGGGTCAGCCCGGCTGCATTAGAAGACTTGCGATCAGAGATTGCACAAACAGAATGGTATGATCCGTTACTAATGCTGATCCCAAGAGATAATCCTTCATGTGATTCAATTGTAATACGAACTTTTCACATGTTTTTAAGAGACGATTTGAATAATTTGCAGATTAATGTACGAAACAGGATTTCTTGCTAAGTTGCCATCTTGGAGAGAGTTGGCAGATAGATATCTCCGCATTGATAGAATCCTTAAAGGACCAAGAAGCTCAAATTGGGCCTCTTGTTCTTTCCTTACCACTTTGGAGTGAGTCATGTGGAGACATTCTTTTGTTTATCCTATTTCTTTTTACCAGCATGTGCAATGTTCTTCACTGATTATGTTGATGTAAAGTTTGGCCCTGTCTAAATTACATTTTTTCACATAAAGATGGTAATTTGAAAACCTTGAAATCTTAGTCCTTTAGGGATTAAAAGTAGTAATTACTTGATCTAAGGTTCATGATCGGTGTTTTTCATCTGCTTGTGCTCCTTTTCTTTAAAGAAAGATGGCTTGAAGTTGAACCGCAAATTTTTTGTTTAGGAGTCAGGCCTTCAAGGACGGCACCACGCAAAGACAATTTGTGGACATGGTACAGGAAACAGCCCAAAGGGTCAGTGCTCTGCCGGTGACCCCTCCTGCACTAGCTATCTTCAATATGGCGAAGGAGAAAGGGTTCAGCAAACTTTTTAGTGCCGGGAATGCTGTAGTGTCTCAAGTGACAGGCACGAATACATCCAAAATTGCGAAATCAAAAGCCGGTGCTTGGCTCTCGATAGGGGCTGCAGCTGCTGGCACTTTTTTGAATGCAGCTCACAACAGAGGTGTGGGTCCTTGGATGCTATTGAATAGAATTGCCATTTTGTCGCTTATGCTTATGATCGCATTTATGTATTGAAGATCCATTTGTACTTGGTGCTAAGAAGGGTGAAGTAGGAATGAATTTGGTTACATCTTTGGATGAGATTCACTTTCCTAACACCGCACCTAACATCAATTGCAAGTGGTCCTTGATTAGGACAAAATTTGCAGTATGGTTGCTCTTTATTGTTCTGTTCTAAAATCCTTAATGCAATAGGAAGGCATCGCCTCAGTGGTCTAATCTGGTCTTTGGCGTTACAGTTACCCATGGCGTGAACAAGTCCTTATCTGCAATAGAAGAAAAGACTCGCAAGTCGGATCAACAAGTAGCAGCAGCTGCTTTGGCAACCCATGCAGCAGCAAGTTCTTCCAATACCAAAGATGAGCTCGTGCAGCGTCGGTTATGTGTCCCTGGAACGCTCTATCATATCCGTCGCCAACTAGTTCCACCGGGAATGACAGGTGATACAAGACCCCGGAACTTCACGCACACAGTAATCAAGGGTACCGACCCGAAGTCCAGGTTCGGCCGCATTGTGTTATCCAACACCATGTTTTCTGACCACAGTACCCCTGCTTATATCGACGCTGTTGTGGATTCCTTGCAACGTGCATCCAAGGGTTACGATTCTACTAGTGGAAGTTCGTCAAATTCTTTCATTAGGGGTGTCAAAGCTCAAGACTTGTGCTCTACAAATGAAGGCGATTTGGGCAACGCGATTTGAAATTTACAAGTAACTTTGACTCAAGATTTTGGGGTTCAGAATCACACTGGGCTGGATTTGGAAACAAAGGACAGTTCCATGTGCTCTGTGATACCCCCTATTCTTCCGAATTCATTTTTGGGAATAATTTCCCTACGATAGCAAATTGAACACAGTAAATAACATTCATTTTTTCTCTGTACTTGGCTAGACTAGAAACTCCTAGCGCTACTAGAAGCAGCCAAAATGTTGTTGGCATCTGCAAATGATCCCTCTTCACTTGCGTTGATTGACAGTTTCACGCAATAAAACCGCAGATTGTTAACGGATTGTTGCTACTCATGTGGTACACATTTATCACGACACTCACCACGTTTCAAATTTCGGGACTCCAATTAACAAGCTGGTAGAAGCAGACAGAATGCTATTTGCATCAGCAAATGAGTACGAGTGTCGATTGACTGTTTTCACGTAATGAAACTGCATGTTGTTGACCAATTGAACATTTTGAACTCATGCGTCGCGGCACTCACCACGTTCAGATGGCATGACTGGAGATGGTGGACGTGCGGAGTAGGAAAGGCATGGACACTGGTCTGTTGCAACAAACAAAGGATATCAAGGACGTCAAGACTGAATTCTGATTTCAGCTACTTTTGAGGAGGGCCAATACTTGAAAATGGACAGATTTCTGCAAAAGCCATCCACAGAGAGCAAGATTTTGAGCATCTTCGTGGGTTGGGAATATTTTCTCTAACTCGTCCTCCCCTCGCCGATGCGGCCCTTTTTCTGCCATTTTCTTGGGAATTGATGACGTTCGCTTGAAAGGACACGTGTCCCTAACCGGAATTTAAAAACGTACTCCTCAATCCTAACGTCCAGTCGGTGTCTCTGAAAAGCCCCAACCGCTTTTGTTAGGCCGCTCACCTCAGCCTCACCTCCGCGTCACCACTGGCGGAATGTGAGCCGCAGGCTTCCCATCATGGCGGCCCGCGTCGCCCGGGCCAGCGAATTCTACCTTCTATGTGAGGCCTCTCTCTCTTGCGGCATTTCGCTTGTCAGCTTTCCAGCCGAACTGCTCGATCACTCGCGCAGTGAGGTCAGTCGCTGCCTGGGGGCACCTGTGGTGCTGGAATTGCGGTGCTTTCGTGGATTTGGTGCTCCCCAGCCATCCCAATTTGCTCAGGCTTTGGGGCTGCGTGTTCCGTTGCAGCTGAATTGCATTGCATTGAGGAAGAAGATGAGGAATGAGGGGTCCAGAGACGCTTCGTTTTATCAAAGGAAGTGTGGAATCCTTGGAATTGAATTGAATTGAATTGAACTGAAGGGTCTGTTGGTGGTGTTGGTGGTGTCGTGAATTTGTATCGCGTTTGTTGCAATGGCGGCATTCTTCAGTCAAGCGGGGGAATGGCTGGTGGACAGCAACGTGGGCTGGCAAATGGCCGCGCAAGTGCGCTCGCAAGCGCACCACAAGCTCAACCTCTCCAGTGACGAGGTCTCCTCCGTGACTTCTCCTTGGGGAAGGGGGATGGGGAAGTCGATTCCGCGCTTGGACGCCACGGTGAAGCGCGTGCTGGAGGACTTTGTGGGGCTGGACATGCGGCAACCAAGCGCCATCACCGCCGAGTGGCCGCTGGTGAAAAGCCCCACGCCCGTGGTGGCCGCCATCGCCACCTACATTGTGGTAGTGTGGCTGTGGAGCTCTTCCATCAAGCGCGCGGGGTTGAAGCCGCGTGGACAAGATCCCAAGTGGTTGCAAGCGCTTGTTGTCGTCCACAATTGCTTCCTCTGCTGCCTCAGCGTCTACATGGGCTGCGGCATTCTCTCCGAAGCTCGCCGGCTCCGGTACATCCGTGGCCAGTCAGGACTCCATTGCTTCATCCTCTGCCCTTATCCGCTGCCCTCCACCCACTTCGGATATGGTTCATCAGAAGGCATCATAAATAGAACAGTGTCTCCAAGGTTCTCGTCAGTCGATTAGAAAATTCTCGATATATCGTAATAGTAAATGCATGGCGAACTTTGCGTACAAAATTGTAGAAAACTAGCTTTCCTTCGTGAAATCCGTAGAAGATTCTTGATTCTGAATTGGTATAGAGCAACATTGCTTCAGTCCTCCAGTGCTTTGCTAAACCCACCCTCGGCTCTTCTCCCAGCTCTCGTCTCCCTTTGCCTTCCTCATAATCTTTTATTGCTTTCGGTTGCAGGTTCTCGTTCTGGGGGAATCCGGGAGGGGATGAACAGGTCAAAGTGAGTACTCTCCGCCCTGTTTTTGATTTCAAAATGGTTCTGCAACAAATTGAAATTTTTTATTCAAGCTTTCGACTTCAAGTTTGGTTCAGTTGTGGTAGCTTGAGTTCCATGAAAGGAATCGAAAGATTGATTTACCTGTTGATATCGGATTTCGATTTGTTTCCTTTGAATTCGAGCTACCAATACTCCAGCGATGGAATTTAAGCTGGCAATCTCGCGGCATTCTTGAATGTTCCTGACGGAGACATGTTTGGCGTTGTTGCAGATGGGCTTCTACGTTTACATTTTTTATGTTTCGAAGTTGTATGAGTTCATGGACACGGTAAGGTGGTGCACCATCTTTAATTGGAAGTTGAAGGGTTGGAAAATCTTTCCATTCAGGGAAATTGCAAAAGTGTCGACATTCTAACACGATTGCTGAAATCAATTGAGAGGGTGAGTCTTAGCAAAGGGGTTTACACATCTATTCTAGTTATTAGTTTAGTTTTGTGAGGGGGGTTGGATTGCATCTTACGAGCTCACTCCTTACTGTATTGGTGACAGGTAGTAATGTTGTTGAGAAGGAATTTACGGCAAATCACGTTTCTGCACCTTTACCACCATGCAAGTATCTCCTTTGTATGGTGGATTATGTGCTACACTCGGCCGACTGGAGATGGTACGCTGATTCTTCCAGTACAATCAACCCTCTGTAATAGCACTTCCTGGAGTTGCTCATCTATTATATTAAATATATTGTAGTGGCTGTAAGGCTGTTACGAATGGATGGTAGAGTTGGTTTTCAGAAATTTCCCTTCTTTCGAGGAGGGCCAACCAGCACTTCTTTTTGTTTCTAGGGCATAGAAGCTTCAATCTTGATTTTACTTCCTGAAGATCATGCATCTAAACTAGCATTTGAATCTTAAACCAAATTTCACTCTTGATACCCCAGTACAGTGATTTACCCTATCAATTAGAGTGAGGGCGCAAAATTAGTGTCACCCGCAAAATCAGCGTCACCACAAACATTTTTTGGGTGGAAATCACTACAATACACTAGCTTTAAGTTGTGTGACTTTGGTAAATTAGTGTGACACCTACTAAAAGAATTAATTGGGATGAATTAGTGTAGTGCCATGACATTGCGTCACGTGGATGGTCACGTTTTCACCCAAAGTTTAGTTTATCATTTCACTTGAGGTATCTACTTGTCATGCTAATTATGGAGTCTTGGGTTCAATTCGCTTGGGCTTGAGCTCTTGCAACAAATGCAACAAATTCAGCGTTGCTGCAAAATTTGCAACAGAGGGCACTAATTCTCTGTGTTTCCTCAAGAGAACGTTTCTTGGACAATATGTGCAAGGAGCCCATTTGTTCCCCAAAGACTGTCAGTAGTGAGGTTTGAGTGTATTGCACTGATTTGAGTAGCACTTCAAATTACGCCAGAATTTCTTTCAAAGGGTTTATGAAGGCATGACATACAGAAACCTTAAATTGTAATTAACTACAGTAATGATTCTAGTGTTTTCTAGCACTCTCAAGTGCTGATTTCCTAAAGCTTTGTTTCACCGAATTGTTTTCATTCCTGAAGAGAAACCTTATTCATGTTGTGCAGCTTACTTCGCAGCGGCTCTGAATTCATGGGTTCATGTATTCATGTACTTGTACTATCTCCTAGCAGCGACAATAGCTAAGGACGAGAAACGAAGACGCAAATATCTCTTCTGGGGCAAGTAAGTTCACTTATCAAATTCTTGAAGGTTTTGGGAAAATTTCCCTACATCCTTCCCACTATCTCTTCTTGAACTTTCATGTGATTTCTGTCACAAGTTACAATTTAGTGGAATTAGTGGAATTTGTATTGTCTTCGTTTTTCATTTCTGACATGGCTTTGTAAGTTGTGCTCAACAGATGCTTTGATTTTCACTAATATTTTTGAGTGCATTTGCAGATACTTAACTATATTTCAAATGCTCCAGTTTATTTCCTTTATCGGGCAAGCTGTATATGGGCTTTTATACCCAAATACTCATCCAAAAAATATCTCAAGGGTGAGTTCCTACTAATGAAACTTGGAAATAATGGGGATTCATAGAGGTTTCTAAACAACTTTTTGTATTTTTCTGGTCATGTATTTTTCACTTTTATTTCAGAGGCCTATATTCTGATTTCATTCATTATTTGACTACATTTTCATATTTTACTACATGACGAGGATATCTTGGTTTCATTATGATGTACGTACATATGGCACCCTACAGACATTGAAGGAGAAAGTATATGACTGTTGATCCAAATAGAACACTGATGGCTGCATTTTTATGATGCAGATGCTATTTTTCTACTCCTTGTCATTGTTACTTTTCTTCAGCAACTTCTTCATTTCGAAATACATGAGACCAATTCCCAAGTTGTCATCGAAGCGATCCAAAAGCGAGTAGGAGCTAGTGCAATCTCATCAATTTTATTAATCATTCTGCGGCTTTTTTCCTCTCTTCTTTAGGGAGTACTTACAAGGGTGATTTGTGATCTTTTTATTTTTTTGGATTGCAGAGAATTGACTGTGTTTATGGCGTGAATGAAGTGCACATTCATCACCAATTTAGATCTAATCTCATAGTGAGAAAACTGATTGTATACTACCGCTAGATGCAGCAAAGCCATTGACAGATTCAAAATGGGAAAAAATCCCCATTGGGTGTTAACCAGTGTTAACAAGAAACAGATGATCTCCACTTTATTTCATTTTCTTTATTGTGTTTTTGATTGCCTTGAAATGCAAATCTTTTAGTTTTGTTTTTGAATGATTTAACCGTCAAAATTGTTTTCAATCTTGAATGTTATTACTGTATCAACTCCTTAATTGAGCGGTTTAACCCCTAAGTGCCTGAGCCTTTCCAAGTGTGTTCATCCTGTGAAAAAAGAGCATGTGAAAAAAGAGCATGGGCTTATAAGGTAGACGAGCCCATTGTGGTCAGATGACCCATAGTGGACACCTAATGACCCCATGACAGTTTTTTTGGCCACAATCAATGTCTAACTTGACACCAAGGGAGTGATTAGTGACCTCATTAGGAACACCTGTTTTTTCAGTGTAAATCATTGTAGGAAGTGACTTTTTATGGCCTTCTACATTAGAAATTATTGTGACCACTTTAGGTGATTAAGAAGAGCATATTGGATACACTTTTTGTTGGTTATAGGACAGTCTACTGACTCTTTTGGACAGACCACTTCAGAAATTCAGAACTAATTCATATTTGGTCCAAAAAATATAATTTCAAATGTCCTCACTTTCTCTCACACTTGTCTTTGTGTGGAAAAACATTTGAAAATTTTCAGCAATGACATGAGGGTAGACTCCTAATTCTGACCACAATGGGCTGGTTTACCTTAGTTGTCCCCAATGAAGCAATCGTTTTTTTTTCAAAATCTAGCCGTATAGATGTTTAACCCTGTAAGGTTGGATTGGTCTCCTCGGAAATCATCTTTTTTGATACAGTGCGCATCATCTACTTTAAGAAAACAAAAAGCATTCATTCGAGGACAAGCTACTCTAGAAGATCTCCCCTTTTTTCACAAAATTCCAAGGGTGAATAATCGCACTTTTGTCTTACATGCAAAGATTCTTTGTCATTCATCAGACACCTAGTGTTTACGGCAGCGTTACAGGATTAAAGAGCTTGCTTATTAGTGTGTTTACCAATTTTGAATGTGAAATTGCATAGGAATTGTGAGATTGTAACATTATCCTCTTTTTAGAAATATATGTATCCTATTTTTAGTTTATTGCCCCTCCCCACGATGTTTGAAAAATTTGCATAGAATAATTTTTTGGGATTGGAGTTGATGTGAGCAACTAGAAATTGCGTTAGCACACTGAATGCACTTTCCAAAGCCTTACCTTCAAATGAAGAGTTGTCAAATTCATTGTACAATCCACCTTGCAATTGTTGAAATGCAATTTTTTTATATGTAGAAATTACAAATAACTCCAAACAAACACTTGCATGTTTAAATTTTCAAAGGTGAAAATTATGAAAATACTTTATTGTTTCTATTGGGACCATTTTAAAAACAAATGGATAAATATAGTTTTTTAGATCTCAAATTAAGTGAAATTAACAAGTTTTTAAAATTTTCAAAGGTGAAATCATGAAAATACTTTATTGTTTCCATTGGGACCATTTCCAAAACAAATGAATAAGCACTATTTTTTATATTTTTTTATATTTCAAATTAAGTGAAATTGGCAAGTTTTATTTCAAAGGAAAATGAAGGAAAATTAGTAACTTTATGAATATTCCTATATTGATTTCTATGTGTACGACCAGAGTTGTAGATTTCTAGTGGAGAATATATTTAACCTTCAACAGAGCCCGTAAATTTTTTTTAAAACAGTCAAAGGAATTTAATAGCCCACACACAATTGAGCCTACCAATTTGGATTGTCCATATATGATTAGTTAGGGAGTTAAGGGTTAATTCCTGGGTTTTAATTATGAGTGGTCAAGCTCTCATTTTCAAATTAGCCTATACCCTTTGAAGATTTATAGTAGACAATGGATTTCATTATAAAAGCAACCTCTCTACCCATCATTCTCAATAAATGTCAATGAAATAATCTCTTCATTTTGCCATCAAAAATTTCTTCATAGTAGATGGTCAAATGATGGATTGGTATTTGACTCAATGGATTATTCATAGAATTTCTAGATTTTTGGCAAACCATCTTTATATTTATTTGTAGATTCAGTTATCTGGTTCCAAAATTAGCAAAACTTTTGGCACTTTTTTTTCCATTAATTTAAGTCAAATTTGCTATCCAAGTATGGTAGGTTATTAGTTGAGTTATGGAAAGATTATATCTCAAAAAGCCATATAATTTTTTTGAAAGAAAGTATCTTATGTCTTTACAATGGACAACATTCAAAATTGTTACAAAATCTATAAAAACAATATTGCTTCTCTTTTAATGAATGTACATGCATTTGGACAAATAAATTACTTATCAAATATGTTTGACATGTTTCATCCTTGTCTATGTATATCTATGCATATGAAGACTAAAGAGCTTCATAATTCCAATGAAGAGTCCTCCAATATAAAGTAGAACATCCAAATAAGATCAAAAGATCCATTACAGACACCTAAAGAATGACCTCATTACAAGATTTTTTCAATAAATGGGATTTGGGCAGCAATCAATATCCTAGGTCATGGTAAAGGAGTGATTAGTGACTACAATAGGAACTCTATCTTTTGAGTGTAAAGTCATTGCAAGAAGTCATTCTTTTAGGCCTCCAAGTCGTGTCCCAATTAACCTCCAAATGACACTACAACAAAAATAATGTTTTATGACTGCAAAATATAACTGCAATGAGTTGTAAAATCTCAAAATATGACTCACGCAAAAATCACTGGAGATGATTCGCGCTACGACTGGGTCCAATCATTACCGACGAGTCACTTCAGACATGAGTCATATTTGCAGTCATATGGGTTGGGAAGTATAATTAGCCAAAATTAGCCATATTTTGCCAACGTGGCGTGTACATTGACCATTTTTTATACACTTGACTTTTTCTTGAGGTGTCCGGGCAAAAGCCAAAAAAATCCTACGTGGCATATGACTGCGTGTAGTCATATTTTTTGGCTGATACAGCATATGACTATGGTGAGTCATATTCTTTGCTGATATAAATATGACTCTTGTGAGTCATATTTTTTGTTGTTGTGAAAGATGATTCTTGTGAGTCATCTTTTCTGCTGAAAAATGACTCTTGTGAATCATATTTTTGAGTGATGTAGAATATGACCCTCGTGAGTCATGTTTTTTGTTGATTTGAAATGTGACTCCTATGAGTCGTATTTTTGGATGATGTGGTAGTCTATATGGAATGTTATTTATAATTTTATGATTGAATGTAGTCATATTTTTAAAAGTATTGAGTCACATTCTTGGCATAATTGTGAGCACATGTGACTATAACCAATCAAATTTTCACCAGTATATTTTTTGAAATATCATTGAAGCAAGTGATATTCCAGGTAAGTGAGAGTTACATTCTTAGATTTGTGTGCACGGTTTGTAATTGAGATAACTAAGGCTAATGATAGTTATCATCATAAACCACAGTCACATTTTCTGTACATTCTAAATGAACATGACGCATTGCAATGATGCATCAATATGATTTAGCAGCTAAACAAAAGACTCCATCCAATTAAAAATGAGTACATATGATTTTGAGATGCACAAAAGACGATCATATTAGAGAAAGAAAATGCAAGAAAGAATGTGACTCTTCTCAATCACATTTATTAATCACTAACACAAAGCATATCACAATGGCACTCTATAAATGTTTATTCCCACACATGTATAAGACCTATATTCTTACAAATATGTGAAGATGTTGCCTTTTTGGTGTTGCAAATAGTCTCTAATAACTTCATTCCAGCTTGGTGCCTACATATACAATCAAGGAGGTTAATTTTTAGTGAAATGAACAATATAGCTCAACCTTCAAAGATTTAAGGCAATATAAATATGTTGCACAAGTTTAAGATAAGAAAAAGCCATAATCACTATCTTTAGATAATTGCAAATAAACAATAACAATGGTAATAGAAGGAACAAGAAGCAAAAGGTGGCAAGTACTTAGAGGTAACAACAAGCAAAAGGTAAGAAGCAACAAGATACAACAAAAAACAACAAAAAACAAGAACTAAGTTGTGACAACAAACAACAAGAAACACAAGTTAAGATGCAAGAAAATGCAATAAATAAGAAGAAAAAGCAAGAACTAAGATGCAACTAGAAGTAACAAGAAGCATGAATTAAGATGCAACAACAAGAAGTTAGAAGCAAGAACTAAAAAAGCAAAAAGAGAAAATAAGAAGCAAAAAGTAAGAACTAAGAGGTAACAAGAAGAAACTAAAAGCAAAGAGCAAGAACTAAGAGTCTAAGAAGCAACAAGAGGCAAGAACAAAAAAGCAACAAGAAGCAGGAATTTAGAAGCAAAAGAAACAAGATCTAAAAGGCATTAACAAGAAACCAGAACTAAGAGGCAACAAGACAAAAGAACTAAAAAGCAACAAGAAGCAAAACCTAAGAGGCAACAAGAAACAAAGAAGAAAAAACAAAAAATTCAAATGTTGCACTTTGAAGAGGCAACTCCAAAAAAATGGAGGCTAGGGTTCTGAAACCCTAAATTCATAGCGGCTACATGGAAGTGGCGGCTAGAGTTTTAAAACCCTAGTTATATGACTTGCCCTAGTTATGTACATGACTTGTTCTAGTTATGTGACTTGTCTAAGTCATGCATATGACTTGCTCTAGTCATATGACTTGTCTTAGTCATGTACATGATATGTTTTAGTCATGAGATTGATCAAATATGACTATATTAAGCAACGAAGCTTTTTTATCAACCAAATTTGATCCAAAATGATTATATATATTGACACAAAAATCCCGGGTATACTACTCATGTATTAAACACATGGGTCATCGACATTAAAACGGCTTAGAGGATGACTTTTGTAAAAATTATCAAATTAAAAAGACCAAAAAGTTAGGTGAAGACCAAATTAAATAAATAAACAAATAAATTTATAAAATATTAGGTTGCATACATATTATAAAAAATTCACAATATATATAAAGAAATTAGAACACCTATATATAGTTTTCAAATTCCATACAAGAAATTTCTTCCAATTAAATTATTTTTTTATTAAAAAGCCTAAAAAGTTGGATACCTTATTCCATGATACATGTATTGAAATAACTTGTATAATTTGGTTAATAATGCTATTATTGTCCTAAAAAATTATTCATTTTATGTATTGTTACATTTATTGGATTCCTTTTTGAAAAGGCTACAAGAATTTTCTACATTAAAACAAATTATATTCCTTGAAATTGGACAAGAATGCATTATGAGTGATTATAATCAAAGCCATATAATATGGGACTATGGGATTTGCGTACCGGGACTAAAACTCCACAAAATGCATGAAGAAAAGCTGCAAGGCCTTAAAGCACCTACAATTATGAAAAATAAATCTAAATAGATGCCATGCATTTGTCAAAGTATCTACGTCCGTGTACAAAGTCTGCAGGAGCAAAAGTATTTGATAGAGGCACTATTTAAAAGCATCTTTGAAGCAAAGAAGGGGTTATATTTTTATAGTCTATATCTTTGTAAAAACATCTAAACAACCAGTTTTTAATTGCAATACAAGTGTGCGTGTGCCCATGGTAAGCTTCAATCTTCACATGAATAATTTTGTGACTTTTTGTAGGGCGTGTAGAGACTCTAAAAATATAGCTTATATGACATTGCTGAGAACATTCTCAAGAAACAAACAAACTTCAATACATAACATATGTGAGTATTTTATTTGTATCCTTGAAATAAAGTATGCACAACCATGTTCTTTGTTGTTGAGCTTCAAATAAAATTGGATATTTAAATACTATTTAGTTGGCATTCTAAGCAATGAACAAGTATTTTCTAATGATAAAGTGTAAGTAGATAAAATCTTAATGAAAATTGATACAAATTGTAAAAATGAGAGGTTTTGAGGTGGTTTTACATGGTTTCATCCATCTAGGCCAAAACTCTAGACTTTCAAATCCAAGCTGAGAAATTCAAAATGTTTGTGAACTTAAGTTGTAGAGCACTGGTTGCACTACATGTCTATTCTAAAATATTAGTATAAATCTTTATAATGGGATATTTTAGCAAAAATTATGGATGGATGAAATTTTGTCTCTAATTCATCCTTCAAGACTTCATCCACATTTTCTTTTAGCCTATAAGTCTAAATTAATTTTTACTTTCAAGATTGAATTTGAAGGAATATCACCTAAATTTTAAGGTTCCTTCTAATTTGAATTGGATGACTTTTACATTTTTAATCCAAAACTAACACTTTGGACTATCTCATTTTATGATATTTTATCTTCCTTAATTTTTATCTATTTTTAAAATTGTGATATATTATTAGAAACTTCTAGAAATCACCTAAGTGATCTTGAATTCAAAGTTGGATTTAGAAAATTCTTAGAGGATGACCAACCTCTTAATTCGTAATGTAACTATGCTTTCTATGAGAAGAGAAATAACAAAGTACCAAATTTAAGGACATGCTTCAAAATCCAACACTCATATTGTAATTGTATCATAATTCTTGCATTGATCCATTTTTGTTGCATTTTTTGTGTCCTTATATATACAGCTTAAATGATGACTTTTATAATAAGTTGTATAATTCTATCTATCATCTTTTTCTTCTCTTTCAACCTATTTCTTTCTACTTCCCCCTCTTGACTTTCTCTACATTATTTTCTACATTTTTCCTTTTTTTCCTTTATTCAAACAACTGTAATGGCACAAGCCTCATAAGTGCTAACCAAGTATATACTTCAGACTTTAAAACTCCATTTGGTCAACTTACTGTACGTGTTATAATGAACAATTTTTTTTTATTAATACATCGTTGAACCTCTATAAGGGGGTCAAGTTACTCTTCTAACTATGCCCAAATCTTCAAGTGGCAACTTGGAACTTGTACATCTACTTCAAACTCTTAGATTCTCAATACAAATCGCACTCCTCACTTACTCTTGCTCCATGGCCACTCGGGTATGGATTTTTCTCACACTCCTTTTTCTCCTCTTTAGATTAGAGTTTTTCCAAGCTTCAAGTGTTTTTCCTAAACTCTACAACCTTCAATCTACATCACTAGATAAAATGCATTAGATTTCACTTTGTATTAATCAATCCAATTAGCTTTCAATTTGTATTAATCAATCCAATTAGCTTTCAATTTGTATTACAATCAATCAACCTCACAACAAATCCCAATAATGGGATAAGGCAAGCCCGGTTTCTAACCTGGGCTCTTAGATTTGGTATTGCCGTAGTATTATAGTTTGTTCATAGGCTTTAATTCTTCTCTAATTTCCCCCTAAATCCTTAAAAGAATATATAATTATTTCTTGTTGTTAATTGTTTCATTCCTCTCTACTTCCCTTCTAAGTCCTATGAAAATTTTAAATATATTAATTAAAATATAAACACATGCCTTTCCAAATTATTTGATGCTAGTTCTATAGGTGACCAAGCACCCAAAAAAATAATGTTTTTATAATAGACATGAAATAAAGCCTCATCTACACTAAAAGGAATGACCCTAATGGCCAAATTACAAGAGGGACATCTTAGATTGCTCACCTTTTCTTGAGTTGCCCCAAAAGAAAAAAAATGGCTACCAAAAAAATGTGATTACAAAATATGACTAACAAAAAAATATGACTATAATATGATTGAGGCAAAAATAGAATTGGACACTCTCCAAACATGTTTCCCGCCCAAATTTTCTTTATGTTATCTGAAAGTTTAAAATATATTAGTTAAAATATAAACATGTGCCACCCCAAATTATTAGATGCCAATTCTATAATGGACACAACATACAATTTTTTTTTTAATAGGCAATTATGAAATAAAGTCACACTTATATCCAAAGGAAATAAAATTTAGATTGCACACCTTTTTCTTAGTCTGCCCCAAAGGAAATAAACTTTACTACCAAAAAAATGTAACTACAAAATATGATTGTTAAAAGAATATGCCTGCAAAAGTGACTAAGGCAAAAATATGATTGCCCGCCCAAATTTCCCTTGGCTGCTCCAAAAAAAAAAAAAGGTCACTACCATGGAAAAATGATTGCAAAATACGACTGCCCGCCTAAATTTCCCTTGGACTGCCCAAAAGGAGGAAATGTCACGACCATGGAGATATGACTGCAAAATATGACTCTAGCAAAAATATGACTCGCAATATGACTCGACGTTCCCAAACATGTTCCTTGCCATTTTCTACAAAGTATTTTGGCATTCCCAACGGGTATATAGTATACGCCCATGAGGTACAAGGCCAAAAAATGACTGGCAGTCATATTTTACAGTTGTATTTTTCACCAAGGTATTGGTGTCCAAGAATATGACTGCGAGTAGTCGCCAGTCATCTCTAGTCATATTTTTGCAGTCATAAAATACCCGTTTTCTTGTAGTGTGACGTTGAGGACTTTTTTGTCCAATGGATGACAAAGTATCTTTCTATGAAGGAAAGAAGTGTACTTGTTCATTCTTGAAATTTTGTGCAAAAAAGAAAGATCTTGCAGAGTAGTTTGACTTCCAATGATTTTTATTTTATTTTTAAATAGATGATGTCACATAGTACCGCAAGGGATGACTTCCATGGTCACCAACTTGGCATTTATGGATTAAAAAATATTGTGACTACTTTAGGTGAGTAAGATGAGCATTATGGATACATTTTTTTGTTGGTTTGGAGATAGTCTTTGGGCCATGATGGGCTACACACTTCAAAAATTCATAAGAAAATCATACTCTTGCCATTTCTCTTACTTGTCTTTATGCGGGAAAAAAATTAAAAATTTCAGCAATGTAATGAGGGCAAACTTCTAATTTTGACTATGATGGACTCTTCTTAGTTAGGGCCAGTTTCCATGGAGGCCGGAACTAGAGGGGGGGGTGGGCTAGGCTAACCACGGGCAATTGAAGGAATTTTTTTTCGAAATCTTCATCCCATGTACAATTTAGAGAAAGACCTCCGGCCAATGCTCCAATCCATCCAGCGTTGCGTTTGGCTTTTGCAGCGCCTGGAGTCCATGGAAACGGGCTCTTACCTTATATAGAATACAATCAACTACAACAATCTTATGAATTTTTGCAGCCTATTGAGATTTGGTGAACTTTGGGAGGCTGGTGTATGCTTAGAAATGAATGGAATTTCAAATCGTAAATTGCGTTGGAATCACACTCAAGTCTTCTTTATCATCATTTCAAATACACATACGTAATTTGAAAATCATACCAAAAGTTTGATGTTTTCTATACACTATCTACCATCTAGTGTTGCCACCATTTTGTGAAAATTACAACTAGTATTTAACGGTCCATATTAGAAATGAACCTTCACAATTGCTTTAGAGATACTTGATCTCACACCACTCAAATTGCTTGTATGATTTCTTGCTTGTTCTTCACCCCATTGCAAAAAATCTTTGACTACCTTCTAAAAGTTCTCTATGAAATGGTACACATGTATGAAAGACATTCAAATTGTTGTATGATTTTCAATTATTCACTTTTCACTTGTTATGAAGTTGAAATGCACTTCATTGCAATTCCAACGCAATTTGCGGTTTCAAAATCGGATCATTTTTGAGCATGCTAGAGCTTCTTGAAGTTGATGAACTTTCTGACTTGAAAAATTCGTAAGATTGGCTGTAGCCGACTGTACAACCGGCCGCGTAAAGAGAACCCAATGAATCCTGGTCGAGTGACGGGCAATTTTGGAATGCCAACCCGACACGATATGACCCGAAGAAACGCCGGGTGACTCTCCCCACGTCTGTAGTGCGGGCCCGTGACTCTGGCCTGAATCTTACGAATCCATTTCGGGGGCCATCAGCTTGCCATTGACGTTCTCTTGCATCGCTGGGATTCCGGCGACCATTCAGCATCTCTTAGAAATTCTTGTCACAGCTTCTAAAATTCTAGTGTATTGTATTCTGGTTCTCTTTGCCCCCGCGTCCGTCTGTTTATAGCTGGGTAACTTGCGCCACAGTCAGGATTCAATTGCAGCGCCCACACATTTGGGGAGCACTGGCTCCGTACAGTCGTATTCCTTTGTGCAATTTTTCGGATGAGCGCTGTGTTCCTTACGTCGACGAGTCACACACTCCATCGTTCTGGGGGCAGTCGAAATTTCCTATTTCAGGGCTTGCTTGTTTTCGTCTGTTTTGGAGAAGGTTTGGAATAAGAATAAGAATAAGAAGTTAGCTGAATTGACGGACTGTGGGCGCCCTATTGTTTGTTCTCTGACGCAACCCACCGTTCTGGATTGAAATTCTTGTCTTGATGAATAAAGATTTCTGATTTACTGTTACAATGCGCGTACTGAATGGACTTGCTTGTGTGTCTCTCTAATTGAGCAGGATGGGCAGATTATTCATCAGTGCGTAATTGCATATTCTTCGTCTTATATTAGGACCCACCAGACGGTTTCACGCGCTCTTGAATGAGGAGTTTGAATGGGAAATCGATAGTTCGAAGTTCCCCTGTGACTGAATTGAGATCTAGGCACATGCTCCCTGTGCAATTTGGGGATGCCATCCTTGCTGCTGCAGTCGGTTTTCTTGATCACCTTACATGTAGCAAGAATTTAGTAAGAGTTTTTCTCTTTTCCGGATCTGGGTGGAGTTTGAATTTGCGTTGAAGTACTGTAAGGTTTCCGATCCTTCCTTGCTGGTCACGGTCTTATGGCCTTGCGCGCGCGAGAAAGAGACACTACTGTGAGAATTCCAGTTGGTGTTTGAGAGAGCCAGAGCATTCGTTTGAGAGTTTGTGTGGGCGCTTCGTCTGATTCAATTCTTCCGCTAGTGGAGGTAAGTCGATTGCGCGAGTTTGAATTTCTATCTCGCGGAGGTTTGGTGTCTCCCGATCTGCACCTGCACCGATGATGCAGGTGCCTCGTAGATCTGGTGGTCTAATCGATTATGTCTTCGTTTCTATTGAAGCTGTGTTATAATCGTCTCTCGTCTTGTCAGTCGAAAGTGTTTTAGGGTTTACCGACTTTCTTCCAATTACGAGAAAAGTATAATTTCTACAGTTGCATTCGCAGTTAATTCATGGAGTCACTTGGCTTCGACCCTTGATTGTCGGTGTGAAATCACTTGGTGGCAAGTTTCGTTCCCACGCTTGGGTTTAGGGGATTGTAAGGGTTTTGTGACTGTAACTTAAGAGTCCCTCCAACTTTTAAACAGCGAGTGTCATGTGGGGACGCAATCAACCACATCATGTAGCTCTATTACAAGAGGTAATTAAAGCTCCTGAGTTCTGAATGTGAAGTGGTAGTTATTGGACAACTGCAGTTGGAACATGCAATATAGCCTACAAAGAAATAGGTTTTGGAATTGCATGCTGTAAAGGTCGGTGAATTGAAGCGGGGTTTTTGTTGATATCTGACTGACGGTTTCTTTCCCGGAATTCTTTAGATGGCAGATATGGAGCCAGATAATGAAGTTCCTCTACTACTAGGCCAATCAGAGGAAGCTCATTCGTATCACGAGGAAGAAATTGAACCGTGGGCGGACGAAGTGGGCGTGGAGAGTCTGGACTATGAACCGATTCACAGTTTAGTGTACGCACAGACGAAGAAAGGAATTCAACAAAGAAAAATCTACGGGTGAGAAATTCAATCTAGACTAGTTTCGTACGTGGGTCATTTGACCTTCATCTGAGATCTCTATAAAATTGATAGTAGAATTTAGTATTTTGTACACTTAGTGGCTTTCCATGTCTGTGCAGGTACACTGGTCTTACATTTGCCAAATGGATCATTACCATTACAATTGGTCTT
Organism: Neckera pumila; assembly: GCA_963969595.1. Lineage (NCBI taxonomy): Eukaryota > Viridiplantae > Streptophyta > Bryopsida > Hypnales > Neckeraceae > Neckera > Neckera pumila. The sequence continues at coordinate 7,109,074 of OZ018409.1, forward strand.
CTTGTTGGTGAGTATTATTGAATCCTTTGCGTGCATCCTCTTTGGATTCCATGAAATGATCAAAAGCTCCTGAACGATCTCTTTTTTTCAATTGAGTTAATTTGTTAAGGAGCATTAGGGTTGCACAAGCCTGTGGGAGTTGAAATATTGAAAGTATGTATGTCGCAGGTCTCGTTGCATATCTTGTGGAAAGCTCGCAAGGACGATTAATCTCTTTGAAGGTAACCATATTGCTGCTGCATCAGTGCAGATCCTCATAGATGTGCCTCACCTGAATTCTTGTAGTATTGGCTATATGCCACAGCTTCTTCTTTTTATTTGTGCAGTTTGCCAGACCAATTAGTATTATTTGGGTTTAAAAATTTAGGCTTTGGGGATATAAGTGTCTGCCACTTGCCTGGATCAGCAAGTAGAAATCTCTGACATCCTGAATTGGAAGAACAGAAGGACTGGACACAAGAAACGATAGACGAAGGACTCAAACTGCCGTTAGTCTTCCTTGCGTACTCTGGATTTGGCATTCTTTTGGTTCTCATGTCCAGTTGCTTAGTTCTTCTCTGGGCTCCAGCAGCAGCAGGTGGAGGAGTAAGTTCAACACCTTGAAGCGTTGTTTTTTCTTAAGAGAATTACTGTTTATTCTTGTGCATCAGCGGTTGAGCATTAGACACTGCATTCTAGTTCTCTCGTGTCAATTGTGCTGTTTGTCATGCCTCTGAAAATATATGTGGATATTATCGACACCGGTTAGTTATCGAGAATTTGAAACAGAGTGTTCGAGTGTTGCAGGTGACTTTGGTGATGGCCTACTTAAATGGGATTGATATACCGAGTTTCTTTGAATTTCGAACTCTTGTCACTAAGGTATTTCATATCCTTGCTGATTATTCGCCTTACGAAGTTTGTGACATCACGCTGTGGATTCGTACTTCGCTAGTTTGCGTGGAGGTGAGCTTCTGAATTGTGCTTCTGAATTGCTGTGTTTCTGTTGGTGCACATGCCTAAGACCTTATGTGTTGATTTGATGGCAGATTGTTGGAACAATCTGCACGATTTCCTCAGGGTTACCAGTAAGTCTGCGTGTTTTCTCACCTGTATTCTTCTGTATAGAGAGTTTTGGTACACAAATTCATGGTCTCTGAGGTCATTTTTTTGGTTTACTCTTGTAACTATTTAGTCTTTCCAGAATATTTATTGCATGTTGCAAGAATGAGGTTAGCGTGTAACTTCTCATATTTCTCCTCGCTTGCCTTAGTTCTCAGAGTGATGGAAGTTTTAGAAATTTAGGCGAGTTATCTTATTGCAATATATTTTTCTGCGGAGCAGATTGGGCAGGAAGGACCAATGGTGCACATTGGTGCTGCTATTGCCTCCTCCCTCACCTGGATGCATGGGCGCTTTCCAACACATAGGAGAGATGGCTCGCATCAGTACTCAAGCCCGTATCTGCAAAATATCAGCAAGTTCACTCAGCGTGCCTGGCCATTTGTAAGTAGTGCCTCATCGAGTATTGTCTTGGGCGACCAGTTATATCGTGGTGCAGCAAAGATAACAAGTAGACCTAACAACTACGAGGGCAGATTTATCTCAGTGTCGTGAATGATCCTTAATGGAATATGACAAGTACGTATGTTGTGAATTTCCCGGCAGGACTTCCATAATGACAAAGATCGACGAGAATTCATCTCAGCTGGTACAGCGGCAGGGTAAGCTGATTGAAAACTACGCACTGCAATCTCTTTCTTAATACTCTTTCTTCAATCTTGTTTTGATAGTTAGTTGATGTGTTTTACAACGATGGGCATCTCTGAGAGAAAATTGGTTGTGATTCTTACAGCTTGGCTGCTGCCTTTGGTGCACCGATTGGTGGAGTGCTATTTTCTTTAGAGGAGGCCTCAAGTTTCTGGTCTAGGAAGGTACATTGATTGACATTTTGTCTCTAAATTTTGAGACCTCATCTATACACTTTTTTCAGCATCTCCTTCAAGTGACAGTACCTTGAAGTATAAGTGCTATCGAATGGATTTGGGTTCTTTTTGGAAATATTTGAAACAGGATGGCGAGGAGAACCATACGGTACTATTACTTATTACCCTTCGATCTGGAGTCAATACTATACTTATTGCTACATGATTGTTTTACTTTTGGTCGCAGGTGATGTGGCGCTCACTTTTGTGCACAACAATGGCAACCATGATCCTTGCGTGGTTGAATGATAGGTGAGTTTTTCAATCTTAGGCGTTTTGAATCAGCGTATTCGAATGACATTCGATTTCTGTGTCTTTCTCTTTCATTTTCTTATCTGATTGACCTTGTGTCAGATCATGGTTAAGTGTTGGTCTCAAAATAATCACTTTGCCAAAATTGTTTACCTTCGTTCTGTACGTCCCTCCTTACACACCATTGGGTCACTACCTCTTGGTGGTATGTGATAATAAGAGTATTCGATGCATCCATTCATCTGATACGGAGCTCGCTCCCTTTATGTTGCAGAGATTTCTCTCTGTCATTGCCCGGAGGTCTAGCCTTTCAAGGCATTCAGGTAGACCCATGACCACATCATTTAATTATAAATACAGTCCAGTGTGCAATCTAATCTGTTCCCTTTCAGTAGGCATTATATGAAGTCGTCCATTTATTTGCAAGGAACCTCAAGCATCTCAATACTGTACTTGTGATGACGTTTTCCATTTGGTGTACAGGTCGAGGTTGATTTGTATGCTGTGCCGTTGATCATGGTTACCGCTGCTTCATTGGGTGTGTTGGGTGCGTTGCTCAATACAGCTCATGGTTGGCTATCACAACACCGGGCTTCTTCCAAAAAGGGTCTTTGGAGGTCCGTTACTGTTGCATACTTTATATATGGTAGTCATGTGTGCTTACATCAGTTGCATTTCTGATCTGCTGTGAACTTTCGCTACAAGTTGATCCTTTACGCTCCGTTTCGCTTTTATACATGCGCAGGGTTGTTGAGGCATGCTCCATCACATTCATTGCTGTTGGCACCATGTTCATATTGTCTCATTTCTTTGGTCGCTGCCTACCCATCCAGGGAGGGTATGTGATTTTGAACGAAATCCCACTCTATTGCCCATTACATATAGTTGGTGTTTCCTTTAGGAGCAGGTGTACTTTTGCCTCATGCATCGCTCTTACCTATTTTGTATTGTAACGGGCTCCTTCTTTATCATTCTTCTCAAATTGAACATTTCTCAACCATCCTGAGCTGTATTACCGAATCGTTTGGGATGTTTTCGACAAGGTTCATATTTTTGAACACGATAGTGACTAGCCTGTTTCTGAGCTTCTTATCACATTTTTGTTAAAATGCTCTTTGGTGATCTCCAGGCAACAGGGTGGGAAATATTGGTTCCGATATACATGTCCGAAAACTGATCTCAATACTGGTGTAGCCTACTACAACGACCTTGCCTCGTTGTATTTTGGAGTTCCCCACGAGGTGTGATTTGTATAATCCCCATGTCTTCGTTTGATGAATTATGTCTGAATACCAGATATGATAAAGATATCGTATGCGCACTTGCATTCTATTTTTACCTGCTTGACACCATAGTTCATTCACTAACTGGCGTCCTTTTGCGAACAGACTATCAAGCAGTTGTTCGCCTTAGGAAGCGAACTGGACACGTACTTTAGCATGCGAAGTCTTCTTCTGCACTCGATGTCGTTTTTTAATCTTTTCATTCTTGCGTACGGTGTTGCAACTCCGGGAGGCATTTTCATGCCCTCTATTATGGTATGATTTTCTTTCGAAGCTAGGGTTTGAGCATCATCTGTGCATTGGTTCTCGGAACTATAATAACCTGCTTAGATCTTGTACAATGAGATGTCCTTTTTATTGATGATTAACGCTCTGAATTTAATTCCATACCTGGTTTATAATACGCACATTTCGCCTTGTTGTACAATGATCGCATGAACTCTTACTGCTCAAAGTTTTACTGTAAGGTTGAGCTTCTTTTTTATTTTCGACCATCACTCTACTTGTCCTCAGCAGGATTGCTTCTGTTCCTTTTGTAGGTTGGGGCCTCTTTTGGTGCGTTTCTTGGAAGAGTGTTCCAAGGGTACTTTCCGGAGTAAGATTTCTGATCATTTTCTTTTTCTTATTTGATATATACAAATGTATGCACTGATCAGCTCACAGCTTGTAGTTTATGCTAGATATGAACATTTTGTTGTTTGGGAGGCTGTTATACATGCCAGGAGGCTATTGTACCAAATTACTCATTGATGACGGAACCGAGTTGGCTCTACAGGGACAACATTCAACTCGGTCTTCATGCGCTGGTTGGAGCAACCGCTATGCTGGGTGGTGTTTTCCGGTCGTCTTTATCTTTGGTACAATTCAACCGCTCGTTTCTGCTTTTTCGGAGTTGTTTTATAGTTTTCAGCGCAGTTATTGAATAAGTCGTAGGTATTTTGTCCTGATTATTTATTTCTGGTTTGTATAACCTGATATTTTTCCTAACCATAAGCGTCATTATAGAAGCTTTCTAATGTTTTTGATGTTCGATTTTGCTGTCTGTCTGCATGTTCCTCGTTTGATTCCTTGTTTCCAAGTGCAGGTGGTCATCATGATGGAGGGTACTGGTAGTCTTCATTATCTTATACCAGCCATTATTGCCATCTACGTTGGCAATTGGATGGCACAACATATTCACCAGGAGGGGGCTTACGAAGCTGACTTGGAACGTTTGGGTATGCTTTAACCTCAGTTCACACTTATAATCGTATTGAACATTTTTTCTTTGATATACCAATGTTTGAAAATATGATACTCATCATGATTTTCTTCCGGGGTCTTTTGTATGCTCATTACTGTGGTGCAACGTTATCCTTGTGGTGCACCTGAGTACGAGCAAGGATTTCTGATTATATCATGGTTGTGTGTACAGGAGAGGTTCGTTTTCTGCAGAGTGAACCTCCACGCCACATTGTCTCGGTAACTGCAGCGGAGATGATGGCCCCAAATGTCATCACTTTAACAGAGGTAAGATTTGGTTTGCACCATTGATGCACGCATACAAGTATCTTTATCTTTGGGTTCACTATCCCTTCCGACTTTGTCCGCAGATGTCATAGCATTGGTGTAATGTTTTTGCAGAGTTTGAGTCTTCAAATTACTCAGTCTTATGGCCAGTTAGAATGGTTAGTATTTGTCTGAAATGTTCTGAAGATCGCTTATGACTTTTATTTTCAGATTGTATCAGTTGCTGATGTGATCAAGATTTTGAAGAACACTCAACACAATGGCTTTCCAATCATCAGACATACAGAAGTTAAGGACGAAGGTCAACTGGTTGGCTTGATCCTACGACATCAACTCTTGCTTCTTTTGGAACAGCGGGCTATGATTGAGGTGGACTCAGAGATGCTCCAGCTTCCACTTCCTGAGAGGTTCATTGCGCGAGATCCTAGAGTTACCAAAGAACATGTTTTCTTGGAACATGCCATGCGTGTCTATCATCACTGCCATAATCCTCACAGGCGATATTTGTCTTCTCGTGCTGAAGCTGTAGACGACTTGGAGGTGGATGAAATTTTGAGGGTACGCTTTTACAAAATCTACCTTGGTTTTCTGTTTCCTAAGATGATTTGTAAGGACATTGACAATGGATTTCTTCATCTGTAGCGCACTTGTTATTCATGAAACATATATGAGATTTGTGAGGTTATCTTTATAAATCATATTTTCCTATTGAGTTTATGTCGTTTTTGCCTGACAGGGTTTGAAAGTTTTAATTTCTTTTGAACCAATTCTGATTTATTTATGTCGTTGTACACAGGAACATACAGGAATAACAAATGAAGCTAACAAATCCAATGGTTCGGCAAACAAAGAAATACAAGAGAGTAGTGAGTCGGCAAAGACAGAACAGCAAGCTTCTCTCCACAAAAGGGAACTGGCTCTGGACCTCAGATACTACATGAACCGTGCTCCTGTTACGGTAAGCAGGGCTGTCAAGTCTAAATGTCATGACAGATCCTATCTAATGTAGCATCTGTAGCATCTGAATACGCTCTGACACGGGTTATTCTCTGTTTACAGGATATTTTCGCTAGATGGATTCTCTGCATTTGACAGCATGTGCTATTTCTGCTTGTGTCCAGGTTCGTTCCGAGTGTTCAGCACAACGTGTATACATTATATTCCGAACATTAGGCTTGCGACATTTGAGTGTCACAGACTCCAGCAACAGGTATGCCTTCATAGTTTTCAGTGCAATTGGATGAGTACTTACCTGCTCTGACTCCCAAGTAACCATGTATGACATTCTCTTTCCTGTATTTCATATGACTGGAAATTGAAAAATGCACATTACCTTGCTCCTGCAGTGTTATAGGAATGATCACAAGGAAAGATATAGCTCAAAGTGCTCATCACCGAGCAGAACACTCGGAAGGCAAAATCATACTGGAACGACAGGAGTCAGACGGAAGCTCATACTTCGGTGATCGAGCCAGTAAAGATATATTGTTCTCCCTGCCCTAGGTTTGTCTTAAGCCGTTGACCTTGAAATTCCAGCATTTTTGCATCTTCAAGCGCTTCTGCACGTTCAGTTCGAACCTTCTGCAATTGAGGTCCCTAAACTTTTTGTGGTTAGCTGCTAAGAAGTTGAATTTCTATTGAGTTTCGCTCTGTATCAGGGTCGAAATTAAATTATAATTGCAATTTGCTCATGTGTTTACGCCTAGTGAACGTAATTTCGATTGCTTGAGATTCTAAAATAGACACGTTCAATGCCATCCATCCAATTTTTCCTTTTAGGAGTAACCATGAAATTTTGATACTTATCTATTTGCGGGGAATTTTTATATCACTTATTTATTCAATTCATTTTGGAAGGGCTATTATCTGATATAGGATAAGTCAATTTTGAGGTGAGATCTATTGTCTTGCATTCATTCCTTCGAACTAAAAAAGGGTTGAAAGAGAAAAAAAAGTAAACATTAACCAATGCTCTCATGGTTTGATGATACTATGGTAAGTTGGGTGCCTATTTTATTTCTGAATCCCTGCTAATTATATTTTATATAGCTTCCTTTGAACAAGTGATGACTTTGGGTGACGAATGTTGAATGAGAATTCAGAGTGAATATGTTTTAGTTATTTGACATAATGCTTTAGAATCTATTGGAATATGGTATGAAATATGGTATGAGACATGTGTTCTTTAGATTGTTTTTCAATGTTTTTGGATCTAAGATTGAAAACCAAAGTTACTCAAAATGTACCTAATACTAGCAATATTTCCTATAAACATACATTCAAGGATAATTTTTGGTTCAATGCCTATTGATCCAAATAAATTATCTTAATGCATTCATCTATAAGATAGGGATGTTCAAATTACCACTTTTTTTACTAGTCATAATTACTATTATTTGATTGGTCGAATTTTCATATTTTGTTGTTGACAAATGAAAGGAAGTTTCAATGCACAAAAGAATGCAATAGTTAGATATCATATGCAAAAGTTCTGAAGGTTCAAATTTTATTGGTAGATGTTTTAAAATCATTTCTTCAACATAGGTAGTTGTTGATTTTGGAGATGTACACATAATAATGATGGGAGTTTTAGATAGGGTGTTATTTTTAATATACCCATCTTAAAGAGCTTTTGACAAAATAGTTTTGTATTGTATATGCCTTGCACATTCAAGGGACCTCAATCTAGTGAATAAAGAAACCTTCTTCATTATATGTAATGTAATATTATTTTTGAAAATTAGGTAATTTCTAAGTAAAATATTTAGCAATCTCATAGTGAATTTTGACGTGGTATTTGTGATAGAAACAAACAAAATTTTATGTGTTGTTTATAGAGATGTAAAAAGAAATAATGTTCTCTTGTCTTGTGTTTTTATATAGATAGTAAGTGGATAATATAAAATATAAAGTGGAAAACATGTATAATTTTCGCACTTTTTGAATTGTAGGAGTTGGGGTTTATAAATTTCTCTACTTGAAATTCCTTGCATATATATACTTGAAAGTTGATGTTATTAAATTTACTCAAGCAATTAGCAATTGTATGTAGACTTCAAGCATTTTTATCAAGTGTATGCAAAAATGGATTCTCTTTGCATTGCATTGTATAAAAAAATTAGAAAAAACAGTGTAGGAATGAAAGTGGAGTCATTTGAGGATCACTAAAGAGTTGGGATTCCTCACAAAATCCTAGTGTCATTGTCTACATTTGGTGATGAAATGATTGCATAAAGCCATTGTATAAAACAAATTACATCATGTATCTTCACAACTCTACCAACTCCAACACTATATCAAAGAGGCTAAAAATTTACCAATAGTGTAGACATCCCATTTACCATGCATTGAGTCTTCACTATGCACTAATTATTTTGTTATAAAGATTTGCAATTGAAATACTTAGTCATTGATATACTCACTGCAACTTATTTTGGTAACCTTCTATTTGCATTTTTCCATTGACTCTTTGTCAATATTAATGTTTTTTTAATATTAATTTGATGAATTTTGGATTTTTTGGATTTTTCTATATTCAATCCAAATTTTATTCACACCATATTTATGTCCTTGCCAACTTTGAAGAACTTCAAGGGGCACATACAATAAGCTATTGTATTCCATCTACATTGCAATATTAAGTAAATCAAGAGGATAGATTTTAATTTCTTTATAACTAATAAGACCAAAATATGTAAAAATTTGAAACAAATATTCATATTATTTTTTATAATATTTTGATACAATAGTATCTTTATTAAACAATGACAATGACAACCTAATATGAGTTTGTATCTTTTTCAAAATCACATTTAAAATTCTAGAATATATTAGTAAAGCATTTTTGTTTTCTAGGATGTAAGAGGTTAAACATGTGAATTGTTGATGTGAAGTAATCTCAAAAGAAAGGAATTGTAAGTGTTTCATATAGTAACATAGTTGATAGAATATAAACACTTCTACAGAAGACTCCTTTATATTAATAACCCAAATGCATATCATGTTTTCAATTACTACACAATGCAAGTGAGGCCTTAAATTTTCCAAATGTTCATACACAAATTATTCAAAGTTCTTCACATAATCATTGCCTACTATGATGATATTTCAAAATACATATTTTTATGAAAAATCTCACGTTTGTAATAATATAAGAACATTTGCAAAAATGTTGAATTTTAGTATACAAAATTTTAACAATTTTCAAGTTACAACTAAATAAGCCCTTGGTAGCCCCTCTACTTTTTCCTACAATACTAAAGAGATGAAAAACTAAAATACTAAGCTAAAAATATACAATTTATAGTGGTATTTCATCTATTATTTTTCTTTTTAATTTACTATTTTAATAAATAAAAAACAAGCCTTAAATTATCTATTTGAAAACATTACATGAGTTGTAAAATTAAGCTAATAAATTTTTGTAGATTTTTTTAATCAAAATTAATACTTGTCTAAAAATTTGTTTCAATGATTGCACGTTTAAAAAGATCTTTAAAGTAGAATTTATTTTTGTTTCAAAAATTTCATTTTGTTTTTTAGAATAAAAAGTTTGATGTATTTTAGAATGAGCTATTTCAAAACAAGAGCAAAAAGTTCAATTTTTTAATATGTAGAAATAATACAAAAATAGACATGTATTTGGTAGTCTTTCAAAAAGTATAATTTAAAAAAGTTAATAACATTTTTCTTATAGAAATTTATGTTTTTAATCTCATGTATAAAACTTGAACCTGTAATTAATTGCACTAAGTTTTAAATGATAAAATGTTAAAAAATATTTATAATGAATTTAATAAATTTATATCAAATATGGATTCTATTTTAAATTTAATACATAAAAATCATTCTTAGATGTGAAGTCGTGTAACTTTATTTTGAACAAATTGCATAAGGTGTAATTTTCAAAATACATGTATTTTAGTGATAAGATTAAAAAATTGACAACCATTGAATGTTGCAACAAATTTATTTGTCAAAATAAATTGAATGTCATTATAATAGCTTAAAATCAAATATTGCAGTATATGAACTATTGTAAATTGTAATGTATCAATCATTAATTAATATGATAATTACTTTAAAAAAATTTAATATACTAAATATTTTTTCAATATTTTTATTTTATAAAATCATCAAAAATTGAAGGATCAATATTTGAATACTCAATAGCCAAAAATAATGGTTGTAATGGATTTATACTATTTTTTTAATGAATAAATCAACTTTGTTATATAAAAACATCTAGTATTGTCCATCTATTTAAAAATGAATAAGTGACATGTTGTACTTTTAAATTAAAAAAAATTGATCTTAGATGTTTTTGTCAGCTCTAGATTTAATTTAATTGTAGTATTGTAGCTCAAACTGATATGAATTAAATATTACAACAAGCAACATAATTTTATGTTTTTAATCACCATAGTGCAAATCAATGAAGCCACAATGTTTAATGTAAATGCTTAATAATAATTTAGTTGAGATTGTGCTATAAGTTTTTTAAAATCCATAAAATACTAGGTTTTTTATGGAAAATATTATTATATATTTAGAATAAATATTATTTATAAAAATGAACAACAATGCATTTTAGATAAAATGTTTGTATAATGACATGCCAATAAAATTATTTTTAAATAATAAAATGTAAATTGTTCAAGTTCTTTTAAATTACCATCACATTATTTAGAGAAGTTTAACAAAAATGGAAGATTTATAAAAATTGCATTTTCCTTGAAAGTTTCAAGAAACATTAACTTACAATGTATTGAAAGTATACTCTATCATATTCAATGTTTGAATGGAATTTGAGATAAAAATATTGGAATGAAAATCTTGCAAAGAATAGTACAAGTTGACAATATACCGCAATTATTTTGTAACTACTTCAATATTGCAATCTTATCATACAAATGTTCATATGGCTAACTATGACGGCATCAATAGCAAGCGACATATTTTGCAACCATCACTATCAAGTCAAGATTCCAATGGCCAAATACTTGTGGCAAAAATTGTATTAATTACGTCAAATATCTATTAAATTCTTATTCAATATGTTACATTTATAAATTCATGTCTAATTTTGTAACAAAAAGCTAGTAATGATAAATATGACATGGTTCAATTTAAAGTTTATAAAAAGAATGTAATTTTTCATTTAAATGATTGAAATTGTACAAAAAGGACCATCTAAAAAATATTCATTCGACAAAAAATGTCCTCAATGCCGTTTAAGGGTTAAAATATCTGAAAATTTCAGCGCAAGTATATGTTATATATAAAACTAATATATTTATTTTACTTTTTGATACATGATTTACAGTCAAAAAAAATTATACAAATAATCAAATATATATTTTTTGAAAATTGCAATAAATTGCAATAGTCAAAGTCCTTATTAAAAAATCTATGATTTAATAAAATAGATTTGTCATTTTTATTACTCAACATTATAAAACCATTGCTCTCTATACATTGCAGGCGTTGGTAAACTCACCCCCCAGAAAAATGTCTTACATATTGTAAATTAAAATATTTGTTTTTATACTTATATTGAATAATGATGATGTTCTAGGGAGCTGGTTTGTCAAATTTAGGCAACACATGCTTTTTGAATTCTGTATTACAATGTTTGACATATACTCCACCGTTGATTTCTTATCTTGAAAGTGAACAACATAAAGCTACTTGTAAGTCACATTATTTTCTACTGTTGATATCAACTTCATAAAAATACCAATTCTACTAGAAAAAAATTCAAACTTTATTTGATTAAGAATATAATGTATCTATATTTTGTATCTAAACTAAAAATTTGTATATTTTATTGGACTCTAAGTATTTATCTTTAATATTTTGAATTTATTATTGGAATCAAGTTAACAATTTAAATAATTCTTAATATACAATGTTGTATATAAGTAGTAATTAGGAGACGTCAATGAACTATATACAAATATGAAAGTTGAACTCTAATATATTTCAAATTTAATTAATTTTACGCATGAAATAAAATTGACTTCACTATTTTGGTTCAATATACAAATATTTTTATCTTTGCAATAAATAAAAATAGGGCTTCTTGAAGCAATAAAGGAGTTTTGTATTCTATAGAGTTTTAAGAATCATTTATGATATTTTAATTTGAAAATATAAAAATTTAGTAAATAATTTTGACAATGTTTTATTGTATCCAAGGTTGGGCTACAGGATTTTGTTCAGTATGTGCATTGCAAGATCACATTAAACAAGTTTTAACATCGTCTGGAGGCCTAGTGTCACCTGCTCACCTTGTAAAAAATTTGAAAAGTATCCTTTTAAATTCCCTATACTATAGCTACACTATTAATTGAATTATTTTGTATGCATAACTTCAATCACAATGAATTGAAATTGACATGTAGACTTTGACTTTGACTTTGATCAAGATATTTCTAAGAGTTTACGGCCATGGCGACAAGAAGATGCATATGAATACATGCGCTACTTAATAGAATCATTGGATAATTGTTGCTCACCACGTGGAACATCTTCAACTTCATCTTCTTCACAAGAAGCAAATATAATTCAAAAGATCTTTGGTGGTCGGTTAAGAAGCCAAGTAATATCATGACTACAACCACATGAAATTTTCTTTTAAATGTTTATTTAACCTCTAAAGGGCCAAGGCTTTTTTTCAATAAAAAAACACCTAAAATTGCCATTTTATAGCAAAGAGTAAACAAAATTGAAAAGTATTTTTCTTACACATCTAACCATAAGATCTTATACCTAATTAGTATGAAAATGTGTGGAAAAAATTTCAAAATTTTGGACCGCACAGCTTGCAAGATATCTGCGTTTAAAGTGAAAAAAATAAGTTTTTCAGCACATTGTGGGACTTGATTTTATGACTTTGAACATTTTTAACTTAAATTTTTTGCACTACAGTACAGAGTTTTGAGCTTTAAATCTTTATAGTGAAGAATTAAGTTGAAAGTCTAGGAAAAATCCAAAAAATTCAAAAAAAAATTAATTTTTATTATGAAAAAAATTGTTAAGTAGAAGTAGATATGAGAAAGAAGGAAAATCTAAAATATTAATATCTTTTATATGGAATTAAAAAGCACTAATTTGAATTGTGAGATTGTTCTAGCAAAAAAACTAAACCTTGTAAAACTTTTTTTTCTTAAAAATTGTAAAACTACATTGAAAAATGAATCCTACAAGTTATTTTTTTCAGGAAGATGCTCTAAGTGCCGAAAAACAAGATTGTCCATAACTTTCTCATTAAAAATCCAAATGAAATGAATAAAAGCTTTTCAAATAGACAAAAATATAATCCATGAGAGAAAAAAATTAAAAAAAAAAAAAAAAATTATATTCCCACAAGGCTCAGCAATTTTTCTATCTTTAAAAAAAGTTTCAGAAAATCACGACAAAAATTCAGCCCATAGGTACCTGCCCAAAATTCCATTTGTCCCTCAAAGGGACAATGGGCCTTTAGGGGTTAACGCACTAAAGAGTGTGGGAGTACTTTGAGGTTTGATGATCAATAAAGATTTGTTACAAATTAGTCTTTGAAAGATAATGTAATAAAACTATTTGAATAAAATATCAATTAATAATCATAGATTACATCCGTACGGTTAGATGTGCCATTGTAAATTCAATTTTCACATACATTCTAAAAATCCCTTCTCATAACTCACTTAAAATAGAAAATTCATATAATACTATTATTCTTGGATTTTAAGAAAAATTATATAGAAGAGTGTTTAAAACATTTATGGCATAAATGTAAGGCTACTTCTTGAGTGTACAATTCAAGAGAAATTCAAATGGACAAAGCAAAGTCACAAACTTCCAATAGTTAAGATCATTTATTTTAGTGGTTAAGATTTATTTTTGGAAATTGGCCAAATCTTGAGCCTTTAAAGATAATGGCTAATCATTTTTATTTTTAATTCTTTAGAATATATGAGAATGTTGGCTAAAATATCATAACAAAAAATTGAACAATTACCTCACATCAATTGTTATCAAAATTCCATCTATAGACTTGTAGTTTTTATTAATATTTTCATCCAAAATTTAAATGCCTATATTAAAAGAAACATTGGCTTAATTCTAAAGCCCTTAAAAAAATATTTTAATTACAACCTTTGGATAGTGATAAAAATTCTTCAATATTTTCTTCTAAATAATTTACATTGTTGTCTTGTAATTAATTTTAATTTTAATTTGTTTCTATATTATAGGTGAAATGCATTGTTTGTTCAACCTGCTCCAATACATATGATCCATTTCTTGATTTAAGCCTTGAAATTGTGCGGGCAGACTCTCTTACAAAAGCTTTAAATCGTTTCACTACTGTGGAGACTTTAGAAGGAGACAATGAATACTATTGTTCAACTTGTCAAAAAAAAGTTAATGCTTTGAAGCAATTTACAATTGATAAATCACCTACCATATTAACCATTCAATTCAAGAGATTTAGTGGAACGGGTAGTTCAGGAGGTAAAATTGACAAGAAAATTGATTTTGGACGTACACTCTCCATGAAACCTTACATCAGCAATACTCAGGTGAATGCATAATTCATAAATTTTGTATTTTATAAATTCACTGAATATTTTTATAAAATAAAAAAATATATATGCAAACAACAATTATACAAGAAATTTGAATTTGAATTTAATGGTGCAGGATTGTGATGCAAACTATTCGCTATATGGAGTTTTAGTGCACTCTGGTTGGTCTACATGTTCGGGTCACTATTATTGCTTTGTAAGAACTGCAGGAGGCTTGTGGCATAGTCTCGATGATAGTCGGGTATTTTTCCTCATATAATCCTTTCAATCAAGAAATAATTATATATTTGAGTCAATACATTTATTTACTGAGAAAATGGGCATTGAATCCATGTTCTAAATGTAGATTATTTGTTCTTAGAAAAAATGAAGTGCAAAATATTTCTCATTGATGATTTATATGGCGTAATTATGGTGAAAAGTAATATTCTACAATTAGATATGTAATAAAGCTTATTTTCAAGTGCCAATAATAATACAAAAACTAAAATGTCATGAACTTATAGAGCCACGCCAAGAAAATAAGAAATTCTAAGTACTCTCATTGGTTGAATTATGGTAATTTCTAATTTCTACACTCTTTATGAATGACATGGCTTAGAGTTTTCTTGGCTTGGCCCTTAGTGTAAAGTAGCTCTTACCATCACAATTTATCTATTATTCTAAACTATTCATGTTGCTAAAACCTAGTAGAAACTTCTACATGATTAGGTATAATTTTAAATATCAAGAAAATTATGTTCAATACTAGTATACTTTCTTTTATATTTCACTATAATGGTCTTAACTCTATATGGTCATAAAAATCTATGGAACAACCATGCATTCACAAAACAAATAAACCTTAATGTGTTGAGTTGTCTAGCAAAATATTGTTGTTATATTTAACATATATTAAATCCCTTGTTTATGAGTTTTGTTATTTCTAGTGATTTTTGAACAAAAGGATTTCAAGATATATAAAAATTTATAATGCAGATTCAAATTTGTGAAACCTTTAATGTGTATTTTTTCCTTGAAGTTTTTTCAACAATATAGGGAACCCCTTGTTGGTCCCATAATTGTTGATATCTATAGTATAGTTGCAAAAAAAAATTAAAAAATTATAAATTAAAAATTGAGGAAATAAAGATACATTTATGTGTATACTTGAGTATATATACATACTTATAAGGCCTTTTTTCCAAGGATTAGGGATTTAGATTTTATCTTAAGAAGTCTACTAGTAAGAGAATCCACCTTTGCTTATTTTAACTATAATAAAATGTATGCTTTGGCTTTTCTTTCTTGCTTTGGATTTGAAGTAACTTTAATTTTATATCCCTACATTGTGATTTTTTAATCCATTCCTTTTTTATTACTATATGTCTTTAAAATTATTTTTAAATTGATTTTTTTGAGTTTCCATGAACATTTGAAGTGAATGATAGGGTAGAAGGCACCTAGTAGTGAAGGTCAATGTTTTTTTAGTAGATGTTCTAAACTCGATTCTTCAATATAAATTTTTTATTTCATTATATTTTGATTGATATGTGTGACTATCTTTATTTTTCATTTGAAGAAGTTGTTTTACTATTTTAAATTTAAGTTTAAATTTAAGTTTAAAATTAAATTGTTTTAGTTTTAATTTATATTTTATAATTTATATTTCTAAATATATATATGTATATTGCTCTCTTTCTCTTTCTATATCTATACCTATATCTATACATATCTATATATCTAATTATTAATATATTGTATTTTTTGATTACCATTTTTTGGATACAATGAAAATTACCAAAATTGTACACTTTGTCCTAAAGTCCTAAAGTTTGGAATTTTGAGTGGTACCAAGAACAAGAGTGTTACTTGTAGAGATTTGTAGACCAAAAAGTTAAAGGAGTAATTTTCCTAAATATATATATAAAAACTCATTGTTTTATATTGTAGAACTATATTTGCATAATTTGGTTGTTATAGGTAAGACAAGTAAGTGAAAAAGTTGTCCTAGATCAAAAAGCCTATATTTTATTCTACATGCAAGACTTAACAAGCCAATCCTCTTCTAGTGGTGAACAAATTGAGACAAATTCTTCTCCAACTCTAAGGAGCAGTTGGATTTCAAAAGGTGTTCATGATATTGAGAATGGCATAGTTAGAGGAAAGGAGGATTATGAAGGAGATGCTTGCCAATCTTCAAAGCAGCATAGTGCTTCTTGTAATTCTAGTAGTCATTTGCGTTCTAAAGGATCTTGTCAAGATGCTAGTAGTTCAACCTTTAGGTATTCTACAAGTAAGGTAGATAGAAACACTTATATGTAGAAATTGTAAAAAAGAGTTGCATATCTTGATAGTCAAAATAAATTTGTGATCAAGAATGGTCTACCAATTCAAGAATGAAAATGTTTTTCAAATTTTACCCTAAAAGTCTTTTGCATAGATGACAATTGTAGATGAGATATTACATTTGAAAATCTAAATAGGCCATTCTAATTTGAAACTTGTGTTTTATTAACCAATTCAAAACATATTGGGAAAAGATTATTCGTTTTACACTATGATGTATTAGGTTGTAAAATAATTTGTTGTGTCCATGTAATTATTGTTGATCATGCCTATTTAAAAAAGTCATAGTCTATCCTAATTTCTTTATGTATTTTGGAGCGTCACTAATCTAAGAATGTAATTTGTAGCTCCCAAAATTATTAGAGAACATTAGTAAAAATATATTTTGGAGCCATTAATCATTTTGTGTCTATCCTTTCATCTACATTTGGGCCTTGAATACACCTATACCATCATGAACCGCCACAAGTTTTCAAGAATAAATAATAAAAGTTGAAGAGTTTTTTTGAGATACAAATTTATTAATAAATTTAGTACAATTTAGAACATTAAAAATGGTTTAAAATTTAAAATTTTCATTTTATATCATTTTTAAATTACAAAAGTTAATCCACAAAAATTACAAACTAATTATACTATAACCTTGAAGTTTGAAAATATAAAATGACTTAGACTTTCATTAAAATAAAGTCTCAACATATTTATTAAAGATTCAAAGCCTATATAGAAATAAGTTTGCGGTTATGGCTACAAAGCAAGTTTTCAAAGCCCGTGTCAAAGACATAAACATTGATGAATTTGCAAAGACAAAATGAAATGTTGATGTTTGGAGATTAAGTTTGGATTAAAACTTTGAAACATTGCTACCAATTGATATAAATGACTATGTGCAAATAGAAATGCAATTTGGATCAAAACATGCATACAAAATATATATCAAAACATTGTAACAAGAACTAAATAATCTAATAAGATGCTAGTGTTTATCCAAGATGAACTCTAGAAAGAGAATAATTCTTTTACCAAAGCCTACCAATTTATAGAATAACAATTGCATAAGGAATTGAGGAATTTGAATTAAAATTGCAAATTCATAAATTTCTAATTTTTTCTAAAGTTATTAAAATTTCCTTTCTTGAAAGTATCTAAAGTCTAAGGCCTTTAGTTAGTTGTCACTCATAGTGCGTAAGGCGACGAAGCCTTAATTTATAATTTGAAAATAATCATTATTGAATTTATTGTTTTACAAATATTAATCAATTGGAAAACAAATTATGCTATCATATCATAAAATTGTTAGCACTTGGAATGTAATTAATTATGAAAAGAATTTTCTATATTGTATTTCAACTTCTATTTACAAAGATTGGTGATCTATAGTTTGATTTAGAATTTGTAAATCAATACCAAATTATTTTTCTAAGTCATTGCTAAATACATATTAACAAAATTACAAAGGAAGAATTAAATCAATGTGTTGAGGTGTTAACTATTAAATGTCTAAAGCACCGCATTTAAGGGATGATAAATTTTGGAGTTAAAATTATTATTTTACATATATATTCTTAATTATAATTTTATTTTTAGCATCAAATCCAATTTTGAAAATCAATGTTTATGATTTTTCTATTATAGATTTTGTTTAACAAATGACATTGCATATTTTGATTTTATAGCATTAAGGGTTTTTTAAAATGAGCCTCAATACATTAAATCTTAAGAAGGAAATCATATTAGGGACTCATTTAAAAAAAAATTCAAATAGATTTTGAGAAGCTTTAAATTGATTGTGGTTATACATGTTTTGTCCTTCAAATTTAAATTTTTATGACTTCAATTTCTTTTTATATATTACTTTACATGCAAAATATCCACCTAAATTAATCACTTTGTAATTAGTTTTTTTTTTTTAAATAAATCACTTTAGAAAAAATTGGCATAAGAGTTTTACTAAATTTAAAAGATCAATTTTTAATTTATGCATATATGATGAGTATATTGAGAGTTTAATTTATCAAAATAAATTGTGCTAAATTTCTCAATTAAGAATAATTTGACCAAAGAATATTAATCCTTTGAGGTAAAAAAGGTCAATTTTAATTTAATATTTGGATTTTTATAGGAAAGCCCATCTAAAGATTTACATTCAAAATCTGAAATTAATTAAAAATAATAATACAAAGAAAGACTGAATCATCTAAAAAGTATGAGTACAAAATTTTTCAACAATCCAAAAATAAAAAATATAATATTTGATGGTTTCATTTATTTTTCTTTCAGAAATACTTAGAGCAAGTAATTCCATTCATAGACTGTTTTTCTTAGAAGTTTCTAATTTGGAGTGCATTGAGTTTGCATGACAATGCATTGGTCTTTTAATAAAGGCCTCATATAAATTATTAAAAAAAATTCGTTCAAAATTCAGTTATTTTCAATAAATGATAGCTATCTATTTTTTAGCAAAATAATTTGTCACAATTTACAGACAATGATTTTGAAAATCTTAAAGAAGAGTGAAGAATGTTCATTGCGACATGAAAACTAGTACACCAAACTATGCAAATGCCCTCAATATCAAGTATATTTTGAAACTAATGTTTACAATACATCTTTACAAAATTTCAAATCAAAAAATGAATCAGTATATTTAATAATTAACATTGCTTTTTGAAGTTCACTCTTAGTCTCATGAATGTTCTCAGTTACTGTTTATTTCACGACAATTGAATGCTTATGTCATTTTAGCAACAAAGTGCTTGCATTTGACTTAAAGAGAATGTCAAATTTGAGAATGTTTCAATTAAGCAATATTTGACATACCAAATTATATATAATCAAGTTTTTTGTATGTAATACTTGACCACCACCTCTTTGAAAATGGACTTTAACTAGAGAGAAGTAGACCTTTTGTTCTTATTCAATAAACTATTTACTTTCCAATGGAGTAGTGTTGCCCAAGTTCTACCCATAAATAAGCCTTTGATATATATTAGATTTGCATGAGGCCTTTGACATTGGACCCCTCAAAAATGTATGCTTAGAAATGAATTGGCATACAATCCTAGGCTTTGCATTTGTATCATGTCGGAAAAATGTGGTGCAAACAACACCACATTTTCATCAATTAAAGATTTATATTGTTGAACATGTGGGCTTCAATCCAGAATATCATATGTCCTAGGTGAGAGTGGTTGACATGGCATAGTTGACTTGTATCCATATGGCCTTCACTAGAAAAATCTGTTTTTTTAGTAGATGTCCACCTATTTTCATGTTAATAATAACGCTAAACGTAACATCAAAATGTTTTGTTTGACGTTATTATTAGCATGAAAACATGTGGACGTCTAAGGAAAATCTATCAAGAAAAATACGGTTTTCTTATAGTGCTTTCTTTAGTAAAGGTGTAAGAAAAAACATGATCATTTGTGTTGTAGAAAATCATGTATCAACAATATAGCCAATTCACGGTGATATCTAAGAAGTAATTTTAGGATGAAAAAAGGCCACACCACTTGTTTATTTTTGTGTACACACAAACATATGAATACGTAATCTTAATGAAAAAAATGTTCATGTTGGTTAAGAAATCCATAGAATAACAAACAAAATTCAAGATTTAAAAATCAAGGTTGTTATACTTATATCTCAAAAACATGTAAATTTTCATTTAATTCTATGAATGTCTCGTGGGTTGTTATAGGCAACCAACAATCCTATTGTATTTGAAATATTTTTCAATTTGACATTATAACGGATAAAAGAGAGTCATCTCAATTGCTTATAGGGTTGTTTATAAAATCATTTCTAACTAGGAATGTTTCCATTGAAAACAATCAACATATTAATGAAGGTTGTTAATTCAACAAGTATAGAATACTCATATAAATCTCATCCAAATGGAGTCATTTTTACAATAATCACTTTCTTCATATAATCTAAGGTGACAACTATATATCCCCTTATAAACACTAGCTAGCCAATCCATTTCAGAAAAGCTAGACGCGGAGCAAAATACTAAAAATTAAAAATTCACCAATCAAATGCTTGTACCCTATTCCAAGTCCCATCAAATACGAACATTATCCAATTATATAATGAATGAAAGAATAGATGAATGGCTGGGAGGGTGAATAGGCAACGAGAAGGGATTCAAAATCATCATTCACTAAATTTCCATTTAAAAATAGTAAATGACCAAATTAAATGCAATGAGGGTTTTATTAAATGAAATTTTTTTGGTAAATTTGGATATTTTCTATTGTAACAATGTGATTTTTTGGTAAAAACTCTATGCATTTAGTATTACATTGATAATATAGAAAATAGAAAGTACTTGAATGTAGCAGTAGAAAATCTCAAATGAGTGTTGTTTGAGCAAAACAATTTAGTAAATAAAATAAGCATGAACTCCAAGATCACTAAATTTGATCAACAAAAGACAATTATTCTAAAGACTGGTAAAATCTTCACCTTTTTGTATTTTTTACTCCATTTTGTATGTTGTAGTAAAATATTTTTGTTAACTTCTTGAAGTAAGTCAATTTAAAATTTCAAAGTCAAAGAGCTCACTCATTCTTAAACCTCAAAAAGAAATTCCAAACCTTATTCAAACATGAAGTTATATCTTACACTTCACAATTTCTAAAACATGTGTATTCTACAAATTGAAAAAATAATAGGAGTTTTGGAGAAATGACTTAAAAATACCTCGAAAAGTCTTTAATAAAGAAACTTTGTCTTAACTTTTGAAAGAAATACTAAAATTCTGGAACAAATTATGGGTTTAAAAAAGAAGAAGAGAGAAACACTAAAAGAAGAAGGCAAATTTTGAAAGGAAAGAATAAATTGCCAGAATTACTTTAATATGAAGTTGAGAAACATCAATTTTTACAACATAAATGTTGTAGTAAGCAATACAACTACACCCAATGGAATTGTTTCTTTACAAAAATATTGAAAAATGAACCTCACGTGTCATAGAAAAAAAATGTCGTAACTGCCTATGAAACAAAACTCCTCATTTACTTACTAATTGAAAAGGAATGAATCAAATATTTCCTTGTAAAATATAGAACTGTATACATGCTTCGAGAATCTGGAATCCCCTTTGTACTCCCAACAAGCCCAAACAAAAGCTCAAGAAAATCATGCTCAAATGCTTATTTGATTG
Source organism: Neckera pumila (assembly GCA_963969595.1). Lineage (NCBI taxonomy): Eukaryota > Viridiplantae > Streptophyta > Bryopsida > Hypnales > Neckeraceae > Neckera > Neckera pumila. The sequence continues at coordinate 7,131,158 of OZ018409.1, forward strand.
ATCTAATTTAAGGTTTGGTTACCTTATAACCAGCTTTAATACTGGTAGCTCATGAGTGACGTTCAATAAAAGAGCACCCAGTAGGATTACAGACAAGGGTTCATAGCCAAAGAATCTGTTCAATACACATCAGATCTCTCAAAAGATTAATCCTCAAGTGACTTGCTAGTCTTGAGCCCCAAATCTACAATAACGGGATCATTTGTCTGAAGACATCGAGGAATCACTGACAAACGTACAATATAATCCATGCACTCTCTAACCTTGAGTTCAATGCAACAGACAGACTGTACAGCCTCTTTCAAAATCCTTGACTACAGCAGCTTCCGGTACGCACGACCACAGAGATCATTGAATAAACACTTCTGCGGAAAGGATTCTACACGAAAAGGACTGCTCTATACTGCATGCTAGTGCTGCACAAACAATGTCTGATTTGTCCAGTGGAATCTGAATTCATGCCCTCCAACAAAAGGTACGAAGAAAGTCTCCCAAGAGAAGCGACACGGCAAATGTTTGAAGGCCTACGTGCTCATTATACCCCAAACATCTGGTTACTACTCCCTGCCGTTATGTAGGTTGAAATCTCTCCCTGCAAAAAAATTGCAGCTGGGCGTCGTGGCACATTTGTACCCAGCGTGGTATGAGGGAATTTGATTGTAGGCCCTTAGATACTGTCCCATCTCCTGAGCTGAACATACTGCAAGAAGGAAGGATTCCATACGCGTCATGTCTACTGCGGTCTACGGATCAGCGCAGCAATATCCTCCCGCATGAGACCGCTCGCAAACCCACTTTGTGTCAGAGGTGTTCTGGGCAACCTCGCAAAGTCTGATCTCCATATTTGAGCTGGCGGAGCTTCCCTCGATAAAGCAACCGTCATATTCTTCTGAATTGGCTGCCACCATAACCCCATGGCAATTACTGGAATTGACGGAGCCCGCGTTTTGGGAGTGAGCCTGCCAAATCTATTACCGAACCGGCTTCTAAGAGAACTCCCAAATTGACCACCCAAGTATGCCGTGTAAGGAGGATTCTGATGGTCGGACTTATTGTGGGAATTAGCCTGCTTTGCATCGGATTTTGGTTTGTTCGTTCGAACTGGTTTCTTTGATGCCTGAAGCTTAGGTGGTTCTGTACCTCGAATATTGGCCTGTGGACGCAAACGGTCAAAAAACCGCAAGAGACGATTGCCAATGTTCCGTCCAACAGAGATATCTCGCCTTTGGACCTCTTTGTGCACATTGAGAGCCACTGAGAACACGGCCCTTGTGCGCCTGCAAACGCACCCAATCAAATTCGTAGTCAGTATACCTAATCAAATCTCCAGCCATCTATTACTTGAAGTCAAAGTTCATATGACACAGCCAGTGAAACCTGGCTTTAGTGCAGCCTGGTAAAAAAACCCGGCAGGCAATAGATTACAAAAAAGGATCGGAGGCATGCTGGAAAAACAGATTGAATGAGAATTTACAAACAGGATCTCAACAAAGATAGAGATGTTCATGCAGACCTGCAATCGATAACATCCGTCTATAAGGATATCCCTGTGCAATGAGGGCACGGTCTGGACGAACTCCATTATGTAAGACTGATAGTATGACAGTAATTAATTCATATGGTAACTCTGTAGTTACTATGCTCAGCGATTGGCATCATTTACAATTCAGCGCAAGCATGTTGACATAAGAGTTTACAACTTAGGGTTTCGACATGACCTCTAAAAGAAGGGTTACAACTTGTATCTATTCATCATCAAAAGTCAAATCGTAATACTAGAAAACTCCTCCCCGCTCATGTTCTTCACGTATGAACTCCAGACATAACCAAATAATGTATCAACGACAGCGAACTATAGCACGACAGGTCCCTCTTAACGAAGTTCACTCAATATCGCTTAGGGTCCCTGCTTCAAAAGCTACTGAACATAAAATACACATAATCTGAAAAATATCGTCTAAGCTTGCTGCGACTACCGCGATCATGCGGGCTTGCAAGAGCAATCAAAAATTAATAACACTATCCAGAAATACTGTCAGTAAGTTGCCGCTACATTTCTAATTGGATTACAAGAGAACGAAATATTCTTGTTCTCCATTTTCTACGTTTTTCAATCTCTATATGTGTACTTAAAGCTTATGAACAGAGTCTTAAAAACAGAATTGAAAAGTACGGAGTGTAAGGCAACCAAGAATTTTCCATTTTCCCGTAACACAAGGTTCAAGGATATGGCTCAATGGAACAAAAAGACACCAAGCCTCACGTGAACACCATTCCGATCCACAACCGTGGCAATCTCGTCAATCTTGCAACGCATTAACGAACACTAAGATTACAGAACCATCAACGTCTTCAACCCACGCGTCCAGGACAGATTATAAAGAAGGGGGCAACAGAGACCCTCACCTGTAGACAAAATCTTTGAGCTTCGGGTACTTGGGAGAGATCAAACGTCGCTGCAACCGCAACGCGAGCCTGTAAGTCCGAGGTAATCCCAGCACGTACGCTGTGGCAAGCGTAATTTCCCACAGAACCATGGCTGCAACTCGCCCGGCTCTCCCTGCGCACCTTCTATTGAATAAACCCTCACTGCAATGACCACAATCTCCTCAAGCTCGTAGTGATAGGATGGTATTCCTTACAACGCTTGCACCCCACTCTTGGAATCGGAAAAGGTGATAGAAACGTCGCGAGCAGAAACCCTAATCGAGGCAGAATGCATGAAGGTCAAGAACTTCATGCAGTCAGACAAGCGGAACCCTAGTACCCTAGTTCACGGCTTGGGGAGCACTTCTCACGCTGCGTTTGTACAGTATCGACTTTAACCCTAGACTAGGAGGACGGGCCTATGACCGCTGATTTCAAGCATCAGTATCCATCACTCTGTTTGCTGCCCAATTTGCAATTAGATGTGAATGAAAAAATTTATATTTATTTTTCAGAGATGTAATCATTTGTGTACTGCAAGTCATAAAAATTTCAAATTTTTTGGGGAAAATTTGAATTTATTGTGAATTTTTGTGAATTTTTTAAGAAAAAGAGGAAGAAAATTCATATCAAATACAAAATAAATTCAGAATATCTGAAATTTTCACCATAGATGTATGTTTTGGGGTATAATTTCATGGTATAAACCAAAGTTATTGTGTCATTTTAAAATTAGAAAATCAACAACCATGGTTATAGACCCAAAGTTCACATTGCTATAAAATTTAGTGAAATATTGATAGATTTCCAATTAAAGTGGAAATTGCACTTGATAAGCTTCATTTCATTTATTGAACTCAAATTCAAAAAATATCATTTTTATGACTAAAATTCACATCAAAAGTAAATAGCAGTAAATGACCAAAATTCACTAAAAGGGTGATTTGCATATCAGCATCTTCTTCTTTTGTAAAGTCAATAATATCATAATGAAGGATTTGCAATACTATTCATTGAAAATGTACTCAAGCAACTGCAAAAATAATTTGGATGAAAAAATATTTCTTTCCATCCTACAATTTTGGATAAAGTCATTTATCCAATATTTAGTGTCCGTGGCATTTTTCCAGAGTTAATTGAAGGATGGAACCCATGATTGTGTGGTGAAATTTGAAAGTCCCTCCCTTTGTATCTACCATTTCTTTGCTATTAATGAGAGAATTTTTTTGTTTTTATTTTTCAAAAATAAAATAACATGTCTAAAATTTATCTTATAAATTTCAATTTTCTTGTGAAAATTTCAAACTACAATGAATTTTTAAAGAAAAAATGAAGAAAATTCATATCAAATACAAATCATATTCAAAGAATCTAATTTTTTTAGAAAAGAAGTAAATTATAGCATAGAACATTATGTGTTAAAAAAAATATTTTGTCACTCTATACTTAAAAATGTGGTAATAGATCCTCAACTTCAAACTTCACTAAAATGTTTATTATGAAGAATTTTTCAAAATTTTCCAAATAAAGTAGAAATGACACTTTAAAAGCTTTGTTTTGTCTGTTTTGTTCAACAACAAAAAAAAATATTTTGAATGTCAAAATCAAGTTCTAAAAGAAAAAAGCTCAAAGTGTTGAAATACATTGGAAAAGGTACCATTTTTTTGATAAAATATCCTATCTAAAATTTGCAACTTCTTGAACTAAACTTTGTGATGTGGGTATAGCATCACTAAAAAAATGCACACAAAAATCAGAAAAAAATCTTCCATTCTTTAATAAGCTCAAAGTCTAGTTGGCCATCCAAAAGCCACAAAACATCATCCTCATCCTTCCAAGTTGAACCTTGAAATGCTTGGCCTATGACTTCAGAATTCTATCATTCTATATGTTCCCATTTAGCAAATATATGAGAAAAAAAAATTATTTTTATTTTTAATCCCTAAAGTATTGTGATTGTGTTTTCACCAAAAACGCTTAAAAACTGCCATTTTTATTACATTCACCAAATTCTTAAGAAAAACATTTCTTTGCATATATATCCGTAGAATCTTATACAAAAGTGGTTTGAGAATATGTGATAAAAATTTCAGAAAAATCCAGCGTGTGGATTGAAAGATACTAGCATTTGAATTGACCAAAATCCATTTTTTAGCTCTTTCCAAATGGTTATAATTCATCTTACAAAAAACTTATACAAAATTTCGTAGATTCTACAACTTGTTGCTCTCCATAATATGTTGAAGGAATAAGTTTGAAATGCATACAAATAACTTCAAAATAAAAAAAATTCATATTCATACTTGAAACAATAGTAAGTGGAAAGAAGTAGAATATGATTCAAAATACTAAATTGTTAATCATTTAGCAATAGAACTATAGAATTCCAATCTAAATGGTGTGAATGTTGTAATAAACAATCTACATCCAATGGCTTTATTAATTTCAAAAATATTGAAAATTGAGTGAAATAATGGACTTCAAAGTTTATTTTAGAATAGAGATTCCATAACTAGCATGCAATTAAAACTCTTCATAACTTTCATTTCAACTATTGAAATAGAATGATTCAAGCTTTTTACATACATATAAACCTAATAAACCAATTTCAAATTTTTGTTTTTGAAAAAAATGATTTTTTTTTATTTGCCCACACTGCCCATTTATGAAAAAAAGTAACATATTAGGCCGTAACTTTTGACTAATATTTCCAAATATGCACCCACCTTCTATTAAAATTTCAGCCTAAAATATGGAAATCTCTAGTCACTCGTACTTGCCCAAAATTTCTATACAGCCAAAAATAGATGCCGATTCTTTAGAGGTTGAGAGATAAAATCATATGTCTTCTTTTACTTCACCAAAAAATAGATTCTTTGGAAGAACATTGATCTTTGCATATAGACTTTAATTTTTAAAATTTGATGATTGGTTGCACATGCGAAAGATGCGATGACTCTAGCTCCTCACTACCACAGTAGGCTATCTTCTCCATCAAGGGCCGGATTTGTAGGTTTGATTCTTGTGTGTAGAATTGGCCATAATCGATACATGTATTAATACATTGGTTACATTAGATAATGGTGTAATATATAATTGTATATTGCAATGTATAACGGATGCATTTTCTTGTTGAAATTTTAACCCCATTTATTATATATGAAATATTAGTATGGAGCATACTGTACCAAATCCACAAAAGTAAAATATTTGTGATGACACTAATTCCCTTCCTTTCTAATAGGACAAATCAATAGAATGAAAATTTGTTTTCTTTTTATCTATATTCTCTACTACCTTTATTTTTGAAAACTTAAAGACTCAAGTTTCCTTTGTAATCCATCCCTTCCCTTCCCTTCCCTTCCATCCATCCCTTAATCCCTAAAGGACCATTGTTCCTTTAGGGGACAAATAGGAACTTCGGGTAGGTACATACAGGCTGAAATTTTGTTCTGATTTTTTGAAACTTTTTTGGAAGACAAGAAAATTGATTAGCTTTGTGGGAGTATAATTTTTTTTTCACTCAATGCCGGAAACAAAAGTATGCCTAAATAGCTCGGAACTTGGAAAGGGGTAGCAAAAAAAAATCAAAAACTTTTAAAATTTTTTTGTCTCATAGATTATATTTTTGTCTACCTAGAAATCTTTGATTCATTCCATTTGGATTTGTTATGAGGATGCTATGACAATCTTGTTTTTCGGGCAATTAGAGCATTTTCTTGAAAAAATAACTTGTAGGATTATTTCTAAATGCAATTTTTACACTTTTTCCAAAAAAAATTCCACATGGTTTAGTTTGCTTGCTAGAACAATCTCACCATTGGAATTAGTGCATTTTAATTCCAATTTAGAGATATTAATAATTTAGATTTTCTTTCTATCTTGTATCTATTTCTATTTAACAAATTTTTGAAGTATAAAAATTAAGTTTTATTCCTTTCTTTCTTTTTTCCTAGACTCTCAACTCAATTCTCCACCTTTCAAAACTTTGTAGTCCAAAAAATTAAAGTTTAAAAGGTTCAAAGTGTCATAATCTAGTCCCGTAATGTGCTGAAAAATTGGGTTTTTTCACTTTTAAATCCTACGGTTAGATGTGCAAAAAAAAAAATTTCAAACTTTCTTACTCTTTGCTATAAATTTGGCAGTTTTGAATTTGGCTATTTGGCTATTTGTTTTGTTTGTTTGTTATGGTGAGATCTCTTTGACCGTGAGTCCTCTAGTCGCGTTCTAGGTCTTATTGGAAAGCTTTTGACAAGGAGAGGTGCACGGACTTGGTTTTGTGGCGTTTGGACCTACAGTGGGAAAGTTATTGAATTTTGAAGTTCTTATGAATTAAAAATTTAGAAAATAACTTTTATTTTTATTTTGGCTTTGGCAGAGCACACCAGTATATACAAAGCAAATACGGGTCTTTCTCAGAAATAGAGGGAGTATTATTTACCGGTCCTATTGGCCCACCCCGTCGTCCAACCGTCAAAATTCCAACGCGCAGTCGTAAGGGTGGTTCCTAGCCCCTTCCTCATTGTGCAACCTCCTTTGCAAGCACCCTCAATAATATTTCAAGCTCTTGCCAAGCTCTTGCCACTCCTCTTTTTCTTTGCCTGCGTGATTTAGATCAATTGTCTCTGTGCTTGAGCGCCGGCCGTTTCCATTTCCTGTTGCTGTCGACCGCGCCTGTCGCGATGGTGTAACTGAAAGCACGACGGGTGGGATTAGGGTTTCGATTTGGGACGGAGGGCCGGGCATGGAGCGCAGGGATCGAGGGATGGCAAGGGCAGGCGCGAGCGAGAGGGGAGGAAAGGGGTGCTGTAATGTGCAGTCCAGTCCAGTGCAAAAGAAGCGCGAGGGTGATTTGGAACGGGCGATGGTGGCGGTTGGTGTAGAACGGTGAGATTTAGGGTTGGGGTATATATGGAGAGGTGGTTAGCAACCGCGAAGGATCGTCGTTGGAGTGGCAAGAGGAAGGAGAAGGCGGTTTGTTGCCCCGCCTGGGCTTTCCCGGAGTTAGTGTACGTGCCGTGGTTGGTGTGGGCGGGTGAGCCAACCTACCGGCAGAGGGGAGGAGGAGGAGGGGTGTGAAGTGAAGGGTGGGAATTAGGGTTTGGAGAACAAAACCACGATGAACGAGAGAGTGAGATTGGAGAGACACTGCGGGTAAGGTATGATGATAGCCGGTGTCAGTGAGAGTGCCACTGGGCGAAGCGAGCGATCGATCGTCTTGCCGTGAAGTTGGTAGGATTGAGTGAGATCGAGGGAGGATGGAGAGACGAGAATAGATGGTGGTGTCAAGTGGTCTTCCCAAGAAACGAAACATCATGATTGTGCGGGAGCAGGAGATCACCAGGTGTCATAATGTAGCCATGGATTACTCTATAGCATATATGATTCAAGATGTGCACGATTACTTTGTCATAGTTCACTATGTAAACCAGGTATTTGCGATCAAGTTTTGTGCCGTCAAATCCCTTATCGAGACTTCTTTCAGTCTTATATGTTGCACTATTAGGTAGTTGTTTTTCATGTTATTCAAGTTTTTTCCAGTCTGGCTCTTGATAATCGGTCTCCTCATCATTTGGTGTGCTCTTTATTGTCTCTTTCTTCAGGATACTTAATTATGCACGTGCTTCCATTTTACTGTCCGTGCTTCTAAACAGTCCCCGTTTTATGTTATAGTTTGATACAGGGAAGACAGTATTGCAGTGGAAGAGAGTATTTTTAGTTAATTTCTTTGGTGGAATTTTAGAGCTTGCAAGAATGTACGAGTAGAGGAGATTAGCCACCCCGCGGCGTTTATATGTAGAAAGTTTCCGTTACCACCATTTTAGTGTGATGGTTGTAAGATTCATAATTTATAAGAACCCTGGAATTTAGAATTAAACGGTTTGCTGACACTGCAGATTCAGGTGGCAGAATTGAAGACGGTCGAGTCTCCAACCTTCAAAGCTCCATTGGAGCTCCCAACACCAGCTCTCGTGATATACAACATTTGAAACAGAGTTCTGAAGCACATGCAGGGTCCACGCCATTTGGTTGGGAAGAGCTCTTTCCATGGCTTCGCAAGGTCTGAGATACTTTGTGGATTGGGAAGAGCAATTTATTTCCCACGACAGAGGCAGCCGTGTCGTGCACTACTACCTTAAGGATCGCCATGGCCAGAATTCCTTGGCTGTGGTGGGAACAGAGAGAAGCCTTCGACACATGGTGTATGTTGTTTGCGATGAATTCCTGCCACTTGCAGGTTTGGACAAAACAGCAACGTCCGCATTCAAGTGGAGAGCTCGTCGTGAAGTTGTGGAGTGGCTGCAGACGTTGTTGACAAAGACTCGCTCAACTTCATCTGAACTGTACCTTAGCTCAGGTATTTGCTCTCTCTTTTCTAGTTTGGAGCGTCTTGAAAGCTTTTTTCTAGTTTTGATTGAGGACAAATTATTGCTATAAGTTCTAAGTTTGAACATCTATTTTCCTCATCAATTTCATTAAATTGGCCCAATTCTACTAAAATGGCGCATCGGAACCTCAAGCAAGGAAGGAAATAAATTTTTTTAGGGAGACGGAAGGGTGGGTGGTTGTGAAAATCCTAGCTTACAGGTGCTCAATCTTGCAGAGAAATTATTGTTTGCCTATTAATTTTGGTTTCTGTCTGCACACCAAGCTAATGTCAAAATTTAAATGTAAATGTATATATCAAAATTTCGCATGGAATACCGCCGATTTCACAGAATTGACGTTAATTGGTATTGCGAGTATATGGCATTTCAAGACACGAGAGGTGGCAATGTGGACCCTATATTACTTTGTTATGTTTCCAGTACGTGTTGCTTCAACGTACGAGTCCTGATTTGTGAAGGCGAGCAAATGAACGCAGGATCTCCGAGCACGGAGCCAGCAGCATCATCAGATGTCGATGCTGTGATGGAGGAAACTGATGAAGCTCTGGAAAGTGGCCAGGAAGAAAGAAGCCGTGGCTATCTTGTATGTCAAAGTCTTTTCATATTCTTCTGTCTTATATTTCCTCCAATCCATTATCTTCATACTCATTGACAAGATGGCTTGCTATTAGAAATTGGTGTTTAGGTTCTTGCGAAAGTTTGAAAGATTTGTTCGTAATTTGTCCTTCTGTGCCACATTTCGAATTCACACGATCTTTTAATTGAGGCATTCCAGGAACGTGATGTGAGACGGCATGTAAACGCTGAAAAAGGAGATTTTGTCTGGGGACCAAGCATATGGCGCAAGCGCTTGCGGCATTTCCAGTCTTTCACTCGCAATGGCATCACCATTTCGGTACACTCATTCAATTCTTTTGGAGTGAATTATATCGTCATTATTCAGTCATTATTGTTAAGATGTCATCGCATCTGGGTGATAGCTATTGAAGTAGTCTCCAACTGACTGTTAATGTATTTTCAGGTGCATGGTTTTGTTTATGTGTTGACCGAAGAGGAGCGCCACATTGCTTACGTGGAAGACATGTACGAAGACAGGAAAACAAAGAAAAAGTTGCGAGTGCGATGGTTCCACAAGACAAATGAGTTAGCTCGCAAGATTCCTCCTCCTGCACCACATGCACAAGAACTGTTCTACACATCATTTCCTCAAGTCTTGAGTGTTGAATGTGTAGACGGTGTCGCAACTGTTTTAACCCCCGAACACTTCGAGCTCTGTTCAAAACTCCTGCACACAGACACTGCCATGCACATGCATGTATGTTCTCGTCAGTTTGACAGCAATGAAGGCATCACACCTTTCAATATTCAAGAAGTTAAGGGATATTGGCACCAACAAATATTATCACATATCGGAGTGAAATCTCCTTCTGGGTTCGCGTGGTCTCTTCCACACGGTGAGCCTGGAAGCGAAGACCTCGAAATGGACGAGGAAGAAGAGGCTGAGCCCGGGAATGTGATAAGGCGTGGACCACGGACTGCAAGATCCACTCGACGGAGAGTCGGGTTTAATTCACATATACGGGGAGGTGATCACGGAAATGTTTCGACGTGGGTAACTTCTCCTGTGGAGAGGACATGCTCCACTAGCGATGGAGTAATTGCAGCAACCGACACTGGCCATGCGGCTTCAAATGGGGATGCAAAAGCCCCTTCAACAGGGAGAGGTGACCAGATGGACGAGGGTGTGAACTCTGTAGAGCATCGTCTTGAGCAACCTCTTGATTTCAAAGCTGGCGATGAAATTGAAATACTATGCCAAGATAGTGGATTACGAGGTTGTTGGTTCAAAGCGATAATCACAAGACGAGTGTCGAAACGGTTGAAAGTGCGATATGAAAAGCTTCAGAACGAAGATGGTGAAGGAAATCTCGAGGTATTCATACAGACAATCTTATTACGGATCTAATAGTTTCAAAGTGAGACAAGTGTGCTGCAGTCAATGATAGTGTGGCAAGTTTGACAAGATGTTTCGTAATGATATGAAAGAGCGGGTCTCATTAAAGAGGTCTAAGTGTACCTTTGAAAGTGAGACAAGTGTGCTAGAGTTAATGATAGTGTGGCTAATGTGCTGGATACCTTATTACCTTGTTACAACTTTGCATGCAGTACTTCATTCCTTCGTATGAATCATGTGTGAGGTTGCCTTTGAGACTATTTCAGACTACTCCTAGTTTTGTGATTGAATGGACATGATGGAATCGATCCTTGATATTTTATTGCTGTCTTGATTGTTCTCTTCAATGAGTCTATTTCTGATTTTACTCCCCCGCTGCAGGAATGGGTTTCAGCTTGGCGATTGGCAGGGCCTGACAAATCAGGAATGCGTGCGGCAGGCCGTACCACTGTCCGGCCCTTTGCTACCTTCAATGTTTCTCCTGGAGACTGTAATATTGGGCAACCTGTAGATGCATGGTGGAATGATGGTTGGTGGGAAGGGATTATTATCAACCAAGAGCCATCTGGGGACATTCAAGTGTTCTTTCCAGGTACGTACTTGACGATTAATCCAAGGAAGTACACTTGATTTACTGTCATATATTGTGATCATTTTCTAGGCTCTATATTAAGTACCAGACGTACCATTTTATCTGTTGGTTACTTCCCCCTCATCCCTCAGTCATGTGTATTGTGGATATGATGGAGCCCCTTTCCTAGTTTTAAAGTAATTCTAATTTACAAATCCTCTGGCTGGCTGCAGGTGAAGGAGATACATCATCTTTTAAGATAGAAGACCTGCGCACATCAAGAGACTGGGTGAACGACTCTTGGATCGACCTGCTTTGCAACCCTGATGCAGTCAAAGCAGCAGCCGCACATCTGAAACCGGAGACTCCATGGATTGTAAATGATGTTCGAACATCCATTGTGAAGCAACAACCTCATGCTCTTCCAGTACCATTAAAAGTGGTATAACGAAATTAGTTGGAGATTGGTGGTACACTACTTCAAACAAGAGGTGTCCGTGATTTTGTTGTAGAGGTAAACAAGAGGTTGCGAGCATTAGGATTGTTATTGCCATATTCCATGATGAAAGATGCTCTTTTTGCAGAGGTTAATTCAATTGTACAGTCATGGGCTTGGCTTTTTGGAACTTCTACTTGAGCGTTTAGCTGTATAATTGAGCCTTCGCAGTGTCCAATGCTGCTCTTCCACTTGCATTTTTATCTATTTTTGGTATGAAACCAGGAAATGGCTTTACTCAGTGGAGTTCCATTTATTGCAACATCCATTGGGTCTTGAGCTTCATGCTGTGGCTGAAGGGATTGAGGAGTTTCAAATTTACCAAGTTAGGATCTCCAGTTACCAACCCTCTTATTCAGTTGCCCGTAGTGATTGCATGCATTGTTGATCATTGAGAAGATCTCGAAAAGTATTGTTACTTGGGGTCTGAATCCTCGAGTCTACCCTCTGGTACAGATTTCATTGTACTGGCACTCATATGAAATTTGGTGCTGTAACTATATTCATTGTAAGTGGTCTCAGAGGAGACAATGTAGACCAGGTTCCTTGCTGGATGCTGATATTCCTTGTTGTTCTTCCAGATATGGATAGTACCGGTAATTGCAGACTTGATATGCTAGATTTTTTTAATTTATAATATGGGTTGAAGCAAACTTTTATTTCATTAGTGGGTGCTGTAACTAGGTGCCCTTAACCCCTAATGACCCAAGTTGACCATTTTCTGGTCGCTGCCCCTCTTTTTTGAACTGCACGTTCTCAAATTTTGAGTTTTTTCAAAATTATTTCTAGAAAATAATAGACTGCAATATGAATCCAATGGCAGTATTTTCATCAAATTTCGAGTTAAAGTCCGCCTTGTGGAAATTTGTAAAGTTGAATGGTGTAGTGTAGTTTACGGCTTATATTTTTTGGTTTATTTTGGGCATGAATTGAAAAGTCAGCCAACCAATGTGATTGTTGCTCACCACAAAATGGACATCCAAAGAGCCCAAGGAGAAGACAAGTGTGCCATTCTTGTTTTTCTTACAAACACTACTTTCATTTTAGTGACCACCGTGCATTGCAAGCTCCACCAAAAGTTGCAAAATGAACAAAATGTTGTGAAATTTTAAATGAGCATTTTCAACTCTTTTGTCTTTCATTGATTACAAAAAGGTCACTTCAAAACATTCTCACTAAGATATGCTCCTTCAAAGTGTGTTGCTCTATTTTTCCATTGACCCAAATAAAACTTCAAACTTAAATATCTACTAAATTGTGTGGTCAAATAATATCAATTTTTTAGAGGTGCTCACTCTTAACCCTTGAAGGACCAAGGCCTGTTTTCTGCTAAAAAATAGTCAAAACAATCATTTCTATAGCAAAGAATAAGAAAATTTAAAAACTAATTTTTTTTTGCACATCTAACCCTAGAATCTTACACCTAACTAGTATGAGAATCTGTGAAAATAATTTCAGATTTTTTGACCGCACAGATTGCAAGATACATGTGTTTAAAGTGAAAAAATCACTCTTTTAGTACATTGCACGACTAGATTATTTGACTTTGAACCTTCTTAACTTAAAATGTTTGTACTACAAAGTTTTGAGCTTTAAAGCTTCATAATAAAGAATTGAGTTGAGAATCTAGGAAAAATAAAAAATAAAAAAATAAAAAATTTTATACTTCAAAAAATTGTTAAGTAAAATTGTTCTGTAGGTACAAGATAGAAGGAAAATCTAAATTATTAATATCTCTAATATGGCATTAAAATGCACTAATTCCAATGGTGAGATTGTTCTAGCAAACAAACTAAACCATTTCAAATTTATTTTTTTGAAAAATTGTAGAAATTGCATTCAAAATTGAATCCTACAAGCTATTTTTTCAAAAAGATGCTTTAATTGCCCCAAAACAAGATTGTCTATATCTTCTTCATAGCATATCCAAATGGAATGAATCAAAGCTTTCTAGGTAGACAAAAAAATAATCTATGAGAAAAAAAAATTATTTCAAATATTCAAATTTTTTTTTGCTCCCCTCTTCCCCCCCCCCCCCCCCCCCCCCTTCCAAGTTCTAAGTTGTTTGGAGCATGAATTTTGTTCCCAAGCACCAATTGAAAAAAATTATATTTCCACGAAGCTAATCAACTTTTCTATCTTTCCAAAAAGTTTCAAGAAATTAGGACAAAATTTTAGCCTATAAGTACCTGCCCAAAATTTCCATTTGTCCCCCGAAGGAACAATGGTTGTTTAGAGGTTCATGTGAACTACAAGATCCTAGTATGGTTACATTCTATCCAATCTTAAGAAAAATGAGCAAACAAATGCTCAAGTTCTTGGTAGTTTTGGCCCATTTTGAAAGTACACCTCCTTTGGATCATCAAAGGGTAGCCTTTACAAGGGGACCATGTATTCAAAATTTAAACAATAAATGAATGCAAACATACCCAACACGTATAATCTTGATGATTTCATCTATCTAACTTTTTTTAAAATTCTTGTATAAGTTTTCAAACATTTGTACAATATAGATTTTGAATACTACTCTTTATAGGAATTCCATGGTTCAAAGGATGTTAGTATCTCTCACTTCAAAAAAGTCTTTTTTACTTCAAATAATTATCCTTAAAAAATGACTTGATAAATATTTAAAATAAAAATCTCAAAAAATCACCATTACTAGAACAATTTGAATGCAAAGGGGGAAAAATCTTTTGGAAATTCAAAATATTCAATGTACTTTAGATTGAGAAAATTTCAATTCTTTAGTTTTAATTTATACATAATTATTGGTTTGTACAATAGTAGATCCAACCATATGGAAATGATCTATGGATTTCGTTGTGGATCACATTTCACAACTTTTGTTTGAAAGTCATCATTGCAATTATCATTCTAATGTACATTTAATAATACATCTTTGCAATTTTAGAAATTTAGACCACCCCAATCTTAGGTGTGAAGGGGTTAAAGTAGGTGTCCATAAAATAATCTTCTAAGCATTGATCCCAAAAGGGTTGTTGGAGTATTGGACCCTTCAAAATATTTTTGAATGAATCTCTTCAAAGAATTTTTTTATTTTATTAAAAATGAATTCACAAGTATTTTCTATGTCACAAAATTTTCAAATTTTTAGATGGAGGTTTGAAAATTCAATAATAGTTGAAGAAAAAGTGTAGAAATTCCATATCAAATACAAAAATAAGTTCAAGAAATTTGAAATATTCTAGTTTGGAACTTCATAGTCGTAATAGAAACCAAATTTTTGGGTCATTTAATATTTAATAATGTAATTACAAATATCCAACTTCAAATTACAAAAGATAACACAGTTTAATTCCTTATACTGAAGTAGAACTTAGATTTACAAATCTTCAATTTGTTAGTTTTGATGAAAAGAGAAGACCCATTTTCAATGTCAAGATAAATGTTTCAAAACATAAAGCCGAAAGTACTACCACATATATCTTCTATATTTTCTAAACAAAATCCAATATCAAATACAAAATAACTTGTACAATGCTATTTAATTTATTGATGTGAATGTACAATTAATTAATTTGTAACACAAAAAATCAATATGAAAATTTGTGCATTTTAGTTGTCTATGTCAATAAAAAAAGTTGTGTCTTTCAAGAAATACACTGACATAGGGTGTTCAATGATTACGTGCGTTCAAGCCCCTATTAAATGGGTACTATGTAGGTTGATATTTTGTAGATTACTATAGGGCTATCTTTACCTAAATATTTAAATTCTTCTTATTCTATGTATCCTATCTTTCATTTTCTTGTGCTACTTATAAATATCCTCAATCCATTACAAATAAAGAATACAAACATATTTCTTAGGATCTATACACAAACACTTATGGAAAAATTTAGCACTGAAAAATTGTACTTACATAAAATGCTATAGATAAAAAGAACATTCACAAACTAATTCCAAACACAAACCATACAAAAATCAATACCATGTACAAGAAACATATATAAACTTATACGTATTTGAGTTTAGGATCAACATGCAACATGCAAAAAATAATGTACGTGTGAACAAACACTATACATAGCATTTATAGAGTGTTAAAAAACTTAAAGCTACACTATCAAAGGTTCAGTGTTTATGTTAAAATTTTAGACCAAAACGTATCTATATTAGAAAATTCAAATCTTGAAATTAAAAAAAAACAAAAAACAAACTTGGCAACCTAATTAGTGCATAGCTCTCAATGCACAAATACAATGCTAGCAACTTGAAACATCTATCATCCTCTAGGCTTCATCAACTAATACTATATACTTATTATGGAGAGTACAAAGGACATTGAATTCTACCTTAGATACTTCTGACAAGCCTAGTGTAGTTCTAAAAAATTAAAATATTTTTTGGCAAGATTATTGTATAAAAAAAATTTAGTATTATTTCCTATGCTTGATTATTTATAACTTCAAATATCATATATATTGTGATAATGCTAATTTACTTCCAAGAACTGCTTAAATTTTAGGACTAAGGGAATAATAACAATCCTTCAATTGATTGCGTGCTAAAAATAAAAAAATTGGAAGTGCACTTCCTAAGTTGTATCTATTTCATATATGGAGTTGTTTAACTTTGTTGTCAACTATTCAAATTGTCTTGAAGATTGTTCTAATACTATTGAAGAAGAAGCACAAAAAGGTTGGAAATAGCCAAGAAAATTATAGAAATGGTGGCAAAGAAAAAGGGGAGGCAAGTGAATTTATAATTTTTGAATAAAAAATTGCATTCTCAAGTTTATTTATGTGAATTTTTGACATGCTTCCAATGAAGCACATTATTGCCGCAAGGTCTATGGGGAATCTAAAGAAGAGGAAGAAGAGAGTAAAGGTTGGAATGATAGAATAATGGATCGAAAGAGAGAAAATGAAAAAACCATAAAACAAACAAAAACACAAATTTCGGCTTTTTTTTATTCTCCTTGACCGTGATTGAGACCATCCAGTTTCATCATGAATGAAAAATTGTGCGGATGAGAGCATGACAAATGAAACTATCTTAGAGTTTTGTTTAACCCCTAAAGCCCTAAACATGCTTTTTTCAGAACATAGCATTTTGGGGAAACTCACTACGAGCGGAGTTTTTAATTTTTTTCTTTGAAATTTTCACACAACATTTTTCGAAGGAGTAGCTTTAAGGCCCAACAATTTTCATAACTTTTGACTATATGATTAAAAAGTTATTGCATGATATGTCATTTTCATTGCTCGGCGGGCAGCAAAAAAAACTTTTTTAAAAATCACTTTTTTTAAAAATTAAAATTTGAAATTGGTTCTTTAGATTTATATGTACACGGGAAGCTTTGAATCATTCCATTTGGACTAACGAGTCAAAAGTTATGAGGATTCTTAGTTTGAGGGTAGTTATGGAATCTCAACTCTAAAATAAACTTTGAAGTCCTTTATCTAACTCAATTTTCAATATTTTTGAATTAAACAAAAAACATTGGGTGTATATTGTTTATTACAACATTATAATCGCTGGGATTGGCATTTTTCAATTCCATAATTAAATTCTTGACAATTTAGTATTTTGAGTCATTCTCTACCTCTTCCTACTTACTATTTTTTTCCTATATGTTGTACAATTCCAAATGATCTGAAAATTTTCAAGGATGTAGCCAACTTGCCTTGAAGAATGAATCCAAAGAGTTACCACCATTTTGGACATTTTTCAATACAAATGTGACCTTGTGAAGGGCAGCTGCCCCGATTTTTGCAGTGATTACGAAAGGATTTTTGTCAATTCAAACGCTATTTAATATGCAATCCACATGGTGGAAAATTCTGAAATTTTTTCCACATCTTCTTAAACCAGTGTACTACAAGATCCTATGGTTATATGTGTTCAAAAATGTTGTTTTTCTAAAATTTGATACTTATATTAGAAATGACAGTTTTGGAGCGGTTTTGGTGAAAACATAGTCAAAAACCTTTAGGGGTTAACATAACGGTTATAGATGTAGAGATATGTGCATGATTATGATTGAAATCATTGAACACAAACATTTTTATTTCACTTCTTTATTTAGGAAATTGCTATGAATTGAGAATTGTTTGCAAAACCATCCCATTTAGATTCTTGACTAAAGTGTAGTTCCTCTGAAGATGAAAGTTTGGGCTCGATTTTATAAATACTTATTCTTTGTACTTTCAAATTTTATATATTTTTCAAATATTGTTCAAAACATGCATGCAAAGAAAATCTAAAATCCCTTGTTGTTTAAAATCCACAAAAAATTTAGAGAGTTTAGTAATAGGAACCAAGCTCAAATTCTTATATAGACAATTTTAAGTGTAATTTCCTTATATGGTGCATCATCAATCCCTTAGAGCATCCTCATTCTTCAATGGGCATTTTAGATTTACACGCTTAAACTTGATTCACAGTCATTATAGCTAGTGGCAAGCATTTGTAAAGAAAAAGCTACGGCAAGAAAGCAATCTTTCTTTGATAGTGAGTTACTCCTTCTATCTCAAAATAAATTTGTGGTACTCCTACAATTTCTCAAGCGCTAGGGTGAATTGATCTCCTCATTCCCCTTACGTTTTACCTTTGGGGAAAGCATTGAAATTTTTTATTTGCCATCCATAGTAAAATGAAGAAATTTTGAATTCAGGTTTGAAATCAAAGGATCTAAATTAGGTAAGAAAAGTAAAGAATTACTAGAAACCACGGATTTATTTTGAAATAGAAGGAGCACAAGGTTTGTTTAATTTTTAGCATTGACTAAGCTTTTTACAAGGTGTTCAATCCACTATAGAAATACAGATATGTGTTGTATATCAGGCAACATTTCAAGGCCAAGCCCTATGTATTGCAAAAGAGGTACAACATGAACATTGGATCAAAATTTTAGGCTAGCAAGTGGTCTAACATGGCAAATTTGTTATCATTAAAAAAAAATGGGGCCTTAAGAGGGCTAGCAAGTGGTCTAACATGGCAAATTTGTTATCATTAGAAAAAGATTGGGGCCTTAAGAGGGCTAGCAAGTGGTCTAACATGGCAAATTTGTTATCATTAGAAAAAAAATGGTGCCTCAAGAAGGCCACCAAATTTGAACCAACAATGCAAAAGTGCAAATAAAAAATAATATATTTAAATTTAAAAAAAATTTAGACTGCAATTTTTTTAAATTCAACCTTCTTTTTATTTGCATTACTAGTCTAGATTCGGTGGCCCTCTTGAAGCCCCATTCTTTTTCTACTATCAGTAGCTAATGAAGCAACCTATTGAGGATGCTTTAACCTTGTTTGTTTGTTTGGTAGGAAAATAAATAATGGTGGCTAGGGAGGTATGGAAAGGAGGTAACATACCACAGTTGATATAGGATATGTACACCCACAATCAACTCTAATTACAATTGAATATAATTACCATCATTAAACATAAATTTTTTTAATTTTCCTTATTGGCAATTGAAAGAGGATTTTAACGCACTTTAGCATGCATTATTTGGTCAATGGATGAATAAGTTATAAACTTTCACGGTATTGTCTCTAGGTGTACAAAAAACCAACACTAGGCTCTTGTGAACTTTCATTTTAAGATTGTGCACATCTTGTCCACTAACCCAAATCTAAGAAAAAGTAATGTTTTTTGGTCCAATATAGGTGCTGCATTTTGGACAAGGTCATTTGCAGATGTACCTTATGCTTGAATAAATCCACTCAAAAATTTGAACCAGAGTTTAAACCAAATTTGTATATCATTCAATTTTATCAAGGCAGAATAAAAATAATAAAATATTCAAAATAGACAATGAAATTTGGTTTAATCTATACTTTTCATACTTACATTATATCATACACTAATTGAGAAATTTAACCCCTAAAGGCCCAAGGCCTTTTTTCTGCCAAAAAATACTCAAAACTGCCATTTCTATAGCAAAGAGTAAAAGATTTTGAAAACTGTTTTTTTTTTTTGCAAATCTAACCATAGGATCTTACACCTAAGTAGTATGAGAATGTGTGGAAAAAATTTCAGAATTTTTGACCGCATAGATTGCAAGATATCTGTGCTTAAAGTGAAAAAACAAGTTTTTCAACACATTGTGGGACTAGATTTTATTAACCTGAACATTTTTAACTTAAATCTTTTGCATTGCAGAGTTTTGAGCTTTAAATCTTTATAGTAGAAAACTGAGTTGAAAATCTAGGAGGAAAAAAAAATTCCCAAAAAAATTAATTTTCATTACTAAGAAAAGTATTAAGTAGAAGTAGGTACGAGATAGAAGGAAAATCTAAAATATTAATATCTTTTAGATGGAATTAAAAAGCACTAATCCAAATGATGAGATTGTTCTAGCAAAAAAACCAAACCTTGTGGAACTTTTTTTTTGGAAAAAGTGTTTAAATTGCATTCAAAAATGAATCCTATAAGTTATTTTTTTTAGGAAGATGCCCTAAGTGCCCAAAAAACAAGATTGTCCATAACTTTCTCATAAAAAGTCCAAATGAAATGAATAAAAGCTTTCTAGATAGACAAAAATATAATATATGAGAAATAAGTTTTAAAAATTATAAAAATAAAAATTGCCAATTTTTTTTGCTGCCTCCCTGTCCCTTGTTTTGAACTTATTTGGACATAACTTTTTTTCCTAGTCACCGATTGAAAAAAAAAATTATATTCTCATAAAGCTTAGCAATTTTCTGTCTTCCAAATTTTTTTGGGAAAATCACAACAAAATTTCAGCTTGTAGGTACCTGCCTAAAATCCCATTTGTCCTCCGCAGGGACAATGGGCCTTTAGGGGTTAAAAAGAGAAGTACCCATATAATATTAATACTATTGAATTCGTCGTTAGATTTCTTTTGTTAACAATCAAATATGTCATTTGCAATTACAAAGCAGTTTAACCCTTGAAGGACCAAGCTACATTTTTTGGCAACATAGCTATTTTGGACACTTCATTTCAAACAAAAAAATTCACTATATTTCTTAGCAATGAAAATTAAGTTTTTTTGGATTTTTTTCCCTAGATTCTCAACTCAATTCTCCACTATAAAGGTTTAAAGCTCAAAACTCTGAAGTGCAAAACACTTAAGTTAAAAATGTTCAAAGTCATGAAATCTAGTCCTGCAAAATTTGTTTTTTCACTTTAAATGCAGATACCTTGCAATCTGTGTGGTCAAAAATTCTGAATTTTTTTTCACACATTTCCATATTAGTTATGTGTAAGATCCTTTTGTTAGGTGTGCAAAATTATATTTTTCAATATTTTTATTCTTTACTATAAAAATGGCAGTTTTAGGTGTTTTTTGGCAAAAAAAAGGCCTTGGACCTTTAGGGATTAAAATTCAAACTTTTTAGAAATCTTGTTTTTTTTTAAAACATGCTCAAGTAAATATGCATGATTTAGTGCTCTGCAATACCCCTTTTGGCACCGAAAGAGAGTTTAGAAGGCACTACCTCATGCACATTTTCTTTTTAAAATTCAAACTTTTTAGAAATTCTAATATTTTTTAAAAACATGTGTAAATAAATGTGCATGAATTAGTGCCCTATAAACCCCTCTCAATACCAAGAGGGGGTTTGAGGGGCACTACATCATGCACAATTTCTTTTTAAAATTCAAACTTTTTAGAAATTCTATTTTTTTTAAAAACATGTTCAAATAAATATGCATGAGGTAGTGCTTTGCAAAAACCCTCTCACCAGCAAGAGGGGTTTGGAGGGCACTACCTCATGCACATTTTCTCTTAAAATTCAAACTTTTTAGAAATTCAAATTTTTTTTTAAATGTTAAAATAAATATGCATGAAGTAGTGCCTTGCAAACCCCCTTTTGGTGTCGTGATGGGGCTTGGAGGGCATTGTCTCATATACATTTTTTTCTTAAAATTTGAACTCTTCAAAAATTCTAACTTTAAAAAAAAACTGTTAAGAAAAATTTGCATAAAGTAATGCCCTCCAGCTCCCTGCTTGGTACCAAGACAAGGTTTGGAGGGCACTACCTCATGAAACTTTCACAATCATTAATCAATTACTAACAAAGTTTGTCAAGATTCATTTTCCAACAGTCAGATTAAAAATAAAATGTTGCATGAGGTGGTGACTTCTAAGCCATCTTTGGTACCAAGAGGAGGATTGGAGGGCATTACTATACATTTTCCTTTTTAAATTTGAACTTTTTATAAAAACATCTTAAGAAAATATACATGAGGTAGTGCCCTGCAAACCCCCTCTTGGTATTGAGATGGGTCTAGAGAGCACTACCATATGCAAATTTTAAAAACATTATTCAACCTAGTTAAAAATTCTAATTTTTTCTTAAAGAATTTAAAAAGAATATGCATGAGGTAGTGCCCTTCAAACCCCCTCTCAATAACAAGAGGGGTTTTGGAGGGCACTATCTCATGCACATTGTTTTTAAACCCCTAAAGACCCAAGGCCTTTTTTTTGCCAAAAAACACCCAAAACTGCCATTTTTATAGTAAAGAGAAAAAAAATTGTTTTTTTGCACATCTAACCGTAGGATCTTACACCTAACTAGTATGAGAATGTGTGGAAATTTTTTTAGAATTTTTGGCCGTATAGATTGCAAGATATCTGCGTTTAAAGTGAAAAAAAGAAATTTTTCAACACATTGCAGGACTAGGTTTTATGACTTTGAACATTTTTAACTTAAATTTTTTGCACTACAGACTTTTGAGATTCAAATCTTTATAGTAGAGAGTTGAGTTGAAAAATCTAGAAAAAAAGAATCGAGAAAGACTTAATTTTCATTGCTAAAATAATTGTTAAGTACAAGTAGGTACGAGATAGAAGGAAAATCTAAAATATTAAAATCTTTTATAAGGAATTAAAAAACACTAATTCCAATGGTGAGATTGTTCTAGAAAAAAAATTAAAACCTTGTGGAATTATATTTTTTTTAAATTGTAAAAATTGCATTCAAAAATGAATCCTATAAGTTATTTTTTCAGGAAGATGCTCTAGGTGCCCCCCAAACAAGATTGTCCATAATTTTCTCATAAAAAATCCAAATGAAATGAATCAAAGCTTTCCAAATAGAAAAAAAAAAAATCCATAAGAAAAAAAAATTAAAAGAAAAATGCAAATCTTTTTTTGCTGTCCTATGTCCCTTGTTTTGAGCTTATTTGAACATAACTTTTTTTTGCGGGCACTGATTGAAAAAAAAATGATATTTTTACAAAGTTTAGCAATTTTTCTATCTATTAATTTTTTTTGGAAATTCACGACAAAAATCCGCCCGTAGATACCTGCTTGAAATTCTATTTGTCCCTTGAAGGGACAACGGGCTTTTAAAGGTTGAAAATTCAAACTCCTCATAAATTTTAACTTTTAAGAAAAACATGTTAAAATATATATATGCATAAGGTTGTGCCTTCCAATCCCCTTCTTGATACCAAGAGTGGCTCTAGTGGGCACTACCTCATGCATATTTTCTTCTTAAAGTTTGTACTCTTGAGAAATTCTAATTTTTTTAGATCATGTTAAGAAAAATGTGCATGAGGTCATGCCCTCCAAATTTTGTCTTGGGGCCAAGAGGGGATTTGGAGGGCACTACTTTATGCATATAATTTTTTTAAATGTTTTTTTAAAAAGTTTGAATTTCTAAAATTTTCAATTTAGAAATAAAAAGTGCACATAAGGTAGTGCCCTCCAAACCCCCTCTCGATACCGAGAGGGGGTTTGCAAGGCACAATCTCATGCATTTTTTTTTTAAATGTTTTTAAAAAAAGTTAGAAGTTCTAAGAAGTTCAAATTTTTTTTTAAAAATGTGCATGAGGTAGTGCCCTCCTATCCCTTTTTTGGTACCAAGAGAGGGTTTAGAGGCACTACAAGAGAATGGGGTGTTTTAAATGAGTTTTTAAGTATAGTCCTAGACATAAGATTTTAAGTAATGACCTTTAAGGCAATTTTCAGCAAAATTTTACTAGAAATACATGTGTTTCTAGTAAAAGTTTGCTGAAAATTGCCTTAAAGGTCATTACTTAAAACCTTATGTCTAGGACTGTATTTAAAAATTCACTTAAAACACCCCATTCTCTTGTAGTGAGGTCACCACCTCATGCAACATTTTATTTTTAACTTTGACTATTGGAAAATTAATCTAGTCAAATTATATTAGTTATTTATTATTGTTTGTGAAAGTTGTATGAGGTAGTGCCCTCCAAACCTTGTCTCTGCACCCAAAGGGAGTTTGGAGGGCACTACCTCATGCTTATTTTCTTCAAAAATTCTAACTCTTGAAAAATGAATCTGATCAAACTTTGGCCTTGCATTCATTCAACCAGTTGGTCTGGCCTTTGTGGCACTCAATTTTTTTTTTCTTTTTAAAAGAATCAAACAAGATGCTCAACATGATATTATAAGGCAAATATGCATGAGTGCTCAACTGCTCATTCTCTCACAAGAAGCTCAAATATACCAAACAAGAATTAAAAAAGATGGGGAGGGAGTTAATCCCCCTCCCCCCTTTATGTTTTCAATTTTGGTCAAGAGAGGTCACCCCTTTGGAGACCCCCCTCGGTATCAAGAGGCCCCCTGCAGTGTCCTGATCCTTGCATTCAGTCAACCAACTGGTCCAGCCTTTGCGACAGTTGAAATTTTTTTTGTTTAAATTGATCAATTAACCCCTAAACGCCCAAGGCCTTTTTTCTACCAAAAAACACCCAAAACTGCCATTTTTTAGCAAAGAGTGAAGAAAAAATTAAAAATGTTTTTTTTGCACATCTAACCGTAGGATCTTACACCTAACTAGTATAAGAATGTGTGGAAAAAATTTCAGAATTTTTGACCGCATAGATTGCAAGATATCTGCGTTTAAAGTGAAAAAAACAAGTTTTTCAGCACATTGTGGGATTGGATTTTTTGACTTTGAACATTTTTAGCTTAAAATTTTTGCACTACAGAGTTTTGAGCTTTAAATGTTTATAGTGGAGAATTGAGTTGACAATCTACCAAAAAAAAAAAATTCAAAAAATCTTAATTTTTAATTATTAAAAAAATTGTTAAGTAGAATTAGGTACAAGATAGAAGGAAAATCTAAAATATTCATATATTTTAGATGGAATTAAAATGCACTAATCCCAATGGTGAGATTGTTCTAGCAAGTAAATTGAACCATGCCAAAAAAAAAATTTGAAAGATTTGAAAAATTTCATTAAAAAATGAGTCCTACAAGTTATTTTTTTCAAAAAGATGCTCTAACTGCCCGAGAAAAAAGAATGTCCATAACTTTCTCATAACAAATCCAAATGAAATGAATCAAAGCTTTCCAGATAGACAAAAATATAATCTATGGGAAAAAAAATTTGAAAAAAAAAAAAAAAAAATTTGAAATTTTTTTTTTGCTGCCCGCTCTCCCCTGTTTTGAGCTTATTTGGGCATAACTTTTTTTCCCGGGCACCGATTGAAAAAAAAATTATACTCCCACAAAGCTTATCAGTTTTTCTATCTTCTAAAAAAGTTTCAAAAAATCAGGACAAAATTTCAGCCCATAGGTACCTGCCCGAAATCCCACTTGTCCGTTGAACGAACACTTGGGCCTTTAGGGGTTAAGATGTAAAGCTTGAGATCTATAGGGACCACTCTTAAAATGTGAGGATACCGACATCGGAAGCAAGGTCACCGTACACTTGAATAGTTGAATCTATTCAAATTCTAATGAAGAAGACAAATTCGTTCTCTAGACTAGATGGCGCTATGCCACCGCAAGCTAAGGTGAATATATTCTAGACCTAGGTTGATTTTGCTATTGCGCTAGAGATCTTGAGAAGCCTTGAAACCAAATTGAAATTGACTTAACAACTACACTGCTGTATCCATAAGCAACTAGAGGAAGATCATCAGTCTAACCTAGGTGCATTGGTTCTTGAACCCTAGAACTCCAGGCTACGAGCAACCTACAAAGTATCACGGAAGCACAAAATTTACAAGACCACACTACCAGAGAAAACTGGTCCAAAAGAAGACAAATTCAACATAAATGTATTCGTTTTCTCTGTTGGTTAGGAAAGCTTGATTCGACCACTTGCCAACACATTTCTCTTGGTTTTATGCTGATTTTTCTCTTGAACCAAAATTTTTTATAAAAAAAATTTAAACTAAGAAAAAAAAAAAAAACTTTTTTGGACTGCCCGCCATGTGGACTGCCCCGCCTTTGGTGAGGTTTGAACCCCCAACTTCATGGATAGTAATATGTAGACTCTGCCACTCGAATCTCCAAAACAATTTTTCTTAAATTTAAAATCCATAGTGTACATTTTTGATTTGAAATTACCGCCTAGCATTCAAAAAACTCATGTTTCCAACTCTGAATCATAGTTCTTACATTGTATATATTGGAATTTATATCAAATTCAAAAAGAATTTTGCTTGGTGAAATTTTGATTCAAATTAAAATATATATTGAATTCATACTTTGCAAAAAATTCTAAATGATTTTGAAAAATGAGATCATAGAAGATTAAAAAATAAATAAAAAAGATTTCTAAAAGATTCTAATAAAGTCAAATATTTTTTTTAAATTCCGTAGGTTATTAAAGATTTCTAAAATTTAAGATACAATCCTCAAATATTTTAAAAACTCTAAGAGACTTTCAAGATTTCTAAAAGATTTTAAGATTGCTAAGAGAATTTAGTAGATTTCTAAGAGATTCTATAGTTTTTATAGATTCTAATGTATTCTTTTCAGATTCACATAGATTTTGATATATTCTAATAGATTTTTAAAATATTTCTAAAGATTCTGATAAATTCTTACGGATTTTCAATAGATTCTTCAAGGTTCTAAATGATTGTAGAAGATTTTCAATAGATTTCTCAAGATTCTTCAACATTTTAAGAAATTCTTCAAGATTCCCAAAAGATTTTTAGTAGAGTCTTAAAGAATCTAAAAGATTTTTCAAGATTTTCAATATATTCTTTAAGATTTTCAATAGGTTCTAAGAGATTTTTCAAGATTGTCAATAGATTCTTCTAGATTCTTCAAGATTCTTCAAGATTTTCAAAAGATTCTTTGAGATTTAAAAAAGATTCTTAAAGATTCTAAAAAGATCCTTCAAGATTTAAAAAAGATTCTTAAATATTCTTCAAGAATCTCAATAGATTTCCAATAGATTCTCAAAAAAATTTAGAAGATTCTTCAAGATTTAAAAATATTCTTCAAAATTCTTCAAGATTTAAAAATATTCTTCAAAATTCTACAAGAATTAAAAATATTCTTCAAAATTCTACAAGAATTTCACTAGATTCTTTAAGATTCTTTAAGATTTTCAATAGATTCTTCAAGACTTTCAGTATATATTTAAAAAGATTCCAAAAGATTTCAATCAATTTCCAAAAGATTTCCAAAAGGATTCCAAAAGATTCTAAGAAAACTAAGAATTATATTAAATTGGTCAACTCGTAATTATTAGTGTCCAAAACAACAAAAAAGTATTGATTTGCATTGAACCAACATAAAACTGCTATGCAGTCCATGGAAATGTATTTTACTACGAAATTGTGTATATTTTGTCTTGATTTTCAATGGTTCTCTAGTAGTGCCACGACCAAAATAGCATCAATCCATACCTCCTTAGTTGAAGGTGCGACCTAATGTGAAGGTGCCTCATCACTTCCTACGCCTATCTGTCTATGTCTCAACCGCAAATTCCGTTCCATGATTACTTGGTTCTTGATGCAAGTAGCTTCCATTGTGTATTGTCAGGTGTAGCGTGAAGGTCAATTATATCACTGGGAATGAGTTGCGTACTTGTACTTTTGTACATCTGGACACTTATGAACACTCAATGAAGGATGGGGAACTCCGCAACATGAAGTATCGAGAGAACTTGGACTTTGATTGGAGAACAGATGGAGAGAACACCAAGTGGCACGAACTCCTAAATTTTTATGGAGACTACAAAAGAACTCTTGGGTGAGCTTCTTTTGCATCCAGATGGACTGCTGCTAAAGACTCTTGACTTTGATGAACTTGTCCCAGTGCTGGACAAGTGCAAATACTTTAGCTCCTCTAGTATACAAAACAAAGTTGCATCTTTCAAATATTTAAGGAGATTTGAAGTGATTGACAACATCACTAAACTGAGGAGGTCAAGCACGTGGGCATTTATTCAAGAGAGTAAATTTCCAGATCAGGGGACGGATATGGACAAAGTTTTTGTTTTCAAAATATCAAATGTAGGATTTCGAAGTAGAGTTGACCTGGTGAAGCAAATGCAAAGTGGAGGGGGGCTTCAGGACGCGTGGCTAATGCTTGATCGTGTCAAACGCGTCAAAGGATGAACCACCATGGTGTGTCATGTATATAGTTCCGTTTATTGTCGTATAAGGACCATTGTTTTCCATGTCTGTACTGTACTCATCAATGAAAATGTAGTGAGACTAAAAGGGCCACTACTTGCATTACAATGACGTCAGAGAACCCTAAACCTATAAGCAATGATTGTACTTGTATTGACTGCATGATGTTCTTTTGCTTGAAGTGCTTAAGCGTATGATCTGGGCATCCCGAGGCCATTCAAAGCGTGCACCCTAAATCCATTACCCTTAATTGTAGGTATGATGGAAGACCAATTTTCATTGCCATCCACATTCACTTGCCAATTTCGCCAATTTGTTGATTAGCCCCTAAATTTACGTCCTTCCACAGTAATAGGTATAGTTTGGTCATACTTTGACATATCAACCATAGTAATAGGGGACGGACCTTAAACCCATGACACAACAACAAAAGCTTTAATTTATGTCTGAAACATTTCTATAGGTAATGACTTTTAGAGCATTATTTTCCTATGCCAACCGAGCTGTAAAGTTTGCAATTTGCTTAAATCCAGATGACCTACAATTTTTATTGGCCTTGCCAATACATTTTTCTTTCGACAAATGCAAATTCTAAATCTAAATAATAAAAAAAATAGTTTCTTTAAACAGCAAGACAATATTTCATGTATTGTCAACAGAATTTCTACGCTAATGTCATTTAGTTTTTTTTTAAATTTCATCCGTCCATTTTTCTACTTTCATCCAATTTTATCATCCATCCATTTTTCTACTTTCATCTATTTTTTCATCCACTTATTCTTCTACTTTCAATCTATTTTTTCACCCATCCATTCTTCTACTTTCATTCATTTTTTCGTCCATTAATTCCTCTGCTTTCATCCATTTCTTCCATCTCCTTCCATATACATCCCATAACTCCCACCATCCCAACTTTTAGCAAATTCTTTCCAACTTTCCATTCACTTTCATCCTAAACCAAGAAAAATTCCATCCAAATTAAGGTTGACTTTCAATCCATTTTAATTTTTTTTTTCCTCACTTTTTATTTTTTTATCCAATATCTATGTTCCCGACTCAACATTTCCCGCTCGCCGCTTGTTGCTCCCCGCTCCCTGCTCTCATACTAGCAATGTTGAGAGCTTGAGTACTCATTGTCAAACTTAAGCATAGGAATTATTTTTAAATTAGAATTTTAGACCTCATTTTGGCATAGTAGAATAAATCCAAAAATCTTTGAAATGAAAATAGTTGGTAAATCAAGCTAATTTTCATCTTCAAAAACCCATTTGTGATTTTGAGCCTCCAAAAAAAAGTTATGGACAAAATTCAGAGAGGATGTTTGAAAATGTCAATGACAATGTCCCTTCCAACCCCTCTCTAAAATTTGTTCATAACTTTTGATTGGAGGATTGAAATCTCAAACAATTTTTTGAAGATGAAATTTAGCTTAATTTTCTAAACTTTTTTAGTTTAAAATATTTTAGAAAAAATTATTCTATTATGCCAAAATGAGGCCTGAATTTCTAATTTGAACACAATTCCTACTTTTCAATAACTATAAGCAGTTGAGCTTCTAGACATAGTTATAATTTATATATTCCACATGGGTTGTTCTACCTCCTACCACCCTACTTGTATAAAGATCTTCTCTTGTCATCTTAGAACACACATTGTATGGCTTTACAACCTCTGAGAGAATGTTGCCCCATATTTTGATATCATTTTCCCAAATTAAATACTAAATCTTTTAAAAATACAATTCATGGAACAAGAGTAACATCTCCAAATCAAAGGAAAAGGAAACAATCATCTTTAAAATAAAAGAGAATGTAATCCAATATCAGTGATTTGAGATGATTTGAGCTTTGCTAACCTGATTTGTGATGATTCAAGCTTTGCTAATCTTGAACCACCTCCTTCTGTGCTAGGCCCAAGATGCCCAATTGCCCTTCACTTTAGCTTAGACATTAATCGATCAAAGTTGCCAAAGTTTGATATTTTGGGCAATTTTTATTCTTATTTTTCCCTCGTCTAGAACTAGTTGAAATCTAGAACTCCCCTATTCACATTTTGAAGAAATTATTGTATGTGTAAGCCAAAAATTGTTGAAAAAAGGGCTTTGTATGAAACTTTTCTTGAAGCTAGTTTTTTATTTGGAAATTTTTGGTACATATTCTCCAATTTGAAGTGTAATAATTTTTTTTTTGAAAATGTGTCTAACCTTTATTACAAAAAGAAAGCAAAAAAATTCAAGCAAAAAAGTGAAATTAACTTGAGCAAAAAGGCTCTCTGCACCAAAGTTGCCCGCAATTTGGATGCCTCCTAAAAAAATATTTTTTTCAACTTCAAACACTATATTCTCACAATCTGTGCAGTCAAAACCTCCCATCTTTTTACTATAATCTAATGAAGTAGTCTACAACTAGATCTTTTGGTTTGATGCAACAAGCTAATTCCATTTGTCATTTTTTGGAAGCCTTTGCCATCAAAACCGCCCATTTCGAGTGTTTTATGGTGAAACATAGTCAAAGAACTCTAGGGGTTAAATCCATTTGTAAGAATATATATTTGGAGGCAGTTGTGTAATTGAACTAGTTTGGCTACAAAAAAACACTAAATAGGGGTGCTCTTAAAGCAAATACATCTAAAATCTTTCAAATAAGAGCATGTGAGCCCTATCTTTACTATTAAACTATATTAGTTTTGTAGGGTCTTGTTGGTAATGAAAGGGTAATTATTCTAAATTTTTCTTAATAAGTAATTTGTGGACATTGTATGAGTAAATTATGAATTTTCAAATCTTGATTATAAATGCATCTAAATTGACTCATGACTAGACTCTTATGTTCTAAAAATGTATTGTATATTTTAGGCATACAATAAGCAAAAGATATAATAAATGTACAACAAAGATGTATAAGACATTCTGTAGTGTATAAGATATTTTGTAGGGGTTAATTTTACAACCATGTTACAATTAGGCACACTTTCTTCAACCTTGTAAGGACACAAAAGACATAAGCATCATGGATGAATGAATGAATTTCAACACTTCTGCTAGGAACAACAAAAGAATATGACAAATTTTGTTAAAATGGCAATATTCTACATGCCATTTTTAGATCGTGCAATCCAAATTATCTATGACAAATATAGATTTCAAATTGCACGGTCTAAATTGTAAAAGTGCCAAAGTTGTGGAATGACTGCCATTTTGACCACTAAATCCCACTGTCTTCATAGGGGACAAAATGGATTTTGGGCAAGCTTTTATGTCATCAATATTCATCATTATTTTTGAAATTTTTTGTGAAGATAGAAAAACACATTACCTTTTTGAAAATATAATTTTCATTTCAATCAGTGCTCCGGAGCAAAAGTTATGGCATAAAGGGTCCTTTCTTTCGATGTGGCGGGCATAAATCTTCTCATACAGAAAAAATTTAAATTTTAAAATTTTTTTCCTCATAGATTGTAATTTTATCTTTATAGAAAGCTTTGATTTATTCCATTTGGATTTGTTATATGAAAGTTATAGACAATCTTATTTTTTGGAAAATTAGAGCATCTTCGTGAAAAAATAACTTGTAGGATTAATTTCTGAATGCAACTTTCACAATTTAAAAAAAATTGGTTGACAAGGCTAAGTTTGCTTGCTTAAACAATCTCACCATTAGGATTATAGTGTTTTAATCCCATCTTAGAGCTATTGACAATCATTAGAGAAAATTTCAGGCCTTTGGAATTTCAGGCCTTTGAAATTTTACTTTTTTTTGTTCAAAAATTCGTCTTTTCCCTATTTCCGCGCAGCAGTTTCTGTTGTGACAGTGGCAGAGGAACCAAAATTTGCGAGTAAAAAATTAATAAAAATGAATAAATAATAATTACTTATTATTTTAAGTCTTAAAAAAATATAAAAAAAATGAAAATGAAAATGAAAAAATAAATTAAAATTTTCTTGCAAAATCTGACTGCTCTGGTGAGTAGTCAGCTACTTTGACTGGTCATCGCAGCAGTTAGCTGGAGTGATAGACCAAGCTTTTTAATAGCTTGGTTGTCACTCCGAAGCAACCCTTCAAAGGGCTGATATTTTTTCTAATGTTTAGTTTTTCTTTCAATCTTGGACCTACTTCTACTTAACAACTTTTTAAAGAATGAAAATCAAGTTTTCTTTTTTTGAATTTTTTTTTGAAATTCCTAGATTCTCAACTCAATTATCCAACATAAAAAAAATTAATTTCAAAGTCTGTAGTGCAATTTTTTTTACAAATGGTGGTCAAAGTCATCTAAACTTGCAAGCCAGTGTTAAAAAAAAACAATTTTTTCCAACTTTGAATGCTAATATCTTCTAATATGTACGGTCAAACTTTATGAAATTTTTACCACATGATTTGAGATAAGTTACGTACAAAATCCTACAATTGGATTTAAAAAAATATTTTTTTTCCCTTTCTTAGAAAACTGCAACAGAACTAGAAGTTTTGAGTCGTTTTTGACAGAAAGATGGCCTCCAGTTGGGACTTTACCTAGTAGGGTTAACAGAATGCCCCATGAATGCACATAAGGTAAAAGACACCATTGTGGTCAGAATTAGGAGTGTTCCTACATGCCATTGCTAAAAATTTTCAAATTTTTTTCCACACAAAGATAAGTGTGAAAGACAATGAGGGCATTTGAAATTATATTTTTTGGACCAAATATGAATTAATTCTGAAATTTTGAAGTGATCAGCCCATAGGAGTTTGTAGGCTACCTCATGACCAACAAAATCTGAATCCAATATGGTCATCTTCCTATCCAATGTAGTCACAACATTTTTCAGATATGGAAGACCTAAAAAATCAATTTTTACAAAGAATTTTACACTGAAAAGTTGGAAGTACCTATTGAGGTCACTAATTACTCCATAACTACCATGTAAAACATTGATTGTGGTCTGAAAAACCACAATGGGGTTATTAGGTTTCCATCATGGGCCATTTGACCGCAATGGGGTCATTTACCTTATTCATCTGATCAATAGATAATTGTGTGTGTCCTCAATGGCAGTTCCTTGTTTCCGGATTAAGTACCTCGGCTGGCGGGCCTTCCAATGCGTGGTAGCTAAGTGTCCCATCTGCAATGAAACACGTCACTGTGGCAGTCATTGAATTAAATTTGTGTCTACCAACCTATCACCTTCGAACACCTATGAATCCCCACCAAACAATCAATGGTGCAAATTTTCCGGAAGGCAGGTAGGACATTGACATCGATCACATTCAAGCAAACGCAACTTAACCCCTAAATGACGGACCTATGACCATTGGTTTCAAACCTCACTGTCCATCACTTAGTTTGTTGCCATTTTGCAACTACATGTATATGAAAAATTTAAATTTATTTTTCAGAGATGAAATTACATGTCTTCTGTACTTCACAAAAAAATTCGATTTTTTCCATAGAAAATTGTTTTTTTTTGAGAATTTTGAAGAGAAAGTGAAGAGAAATCACATCAAATAGAAGATTATTTCAAAATATCTAAAAATTTAGTCATGTGTGTATATTACAATGACAAACATTGATTGTGATCCGTTTTTTTAAAAACTTTTTTTTTATGTGAAGATAAACATAGGTAAGACTACAAACTCAATTGGATACTCTTTGGAACCCAACATGAAAAGGCAACAAGAAAAGGAGGATGAAAAAGTGCTTTTGAAGTCTCTCATCTCACAATACTATCATCCAAACGCCACAGAATGGCGTCCGCGGCGCTCTAGAGTTAAATTATTTCAAAGCCTTTCAAGTTTCAAGGGATGCCTTGGCTATTAAAGCAACCATTTAAGAGTTGTTTGCCTTTTCAAGGAGCTAAACTCCTTGAAACAATTTTCAGCAAATTTTTGTAGAAATAAAAACAGAATTGGCATCTAACCTAGGTTGTTACATATTTTTTGAACCTTTGGAGAATTAGTTACAAATTTTGAAGTTGAAACATAGTTGGCCCTAAAACCGACCACCTCCTGAAATGTACATTGTTGATACATTGAAGAAAGCAAAATGTACCTGTACGCCATGATTGCTTTTAGAATTTAGTTGCTTTTAGAACAAACTACCTTAGGATTCATAGGGTAGTAGCAAGAAAGACCAACTGGTTTTTGTAGCGTTCTCCACAGTACTCATGTTTTTTTTCTGGAGTATTATATAATTAAAAAAACAATTTTAAAAAAATGTGAAAAATATGTTTAATATATAAACCTTTAAGAAGAAGGTACCCTAAGAAGGAAAAGCATAGAAAATTTTTCTAAGTAGGAAAACTGGAAAAGTGCAAAATCTCATAAAAATAGGTACTTTCACATTTTATTTTGTAAAAAATAGGAAAAGCAACTTTTAAGAAAACGAAAAATTGACCATTTGGAAAGAGTTGATGGTGATGGGATTTTACCAAAAGAATGATCTTAAAACCATCTTCAATGTTCAGAAATACACGCGCAATGGAGCCCTGCTTGCACGGATGTTGAGGATACAAAATAAAGTATTTTTAAATTTCCTTTGGTAGAAACATAACTTCCTACTATGGAAATAGACCCTAGAAATTTCAGCTTCGGATCATTAATTTTGGATACTCCCTAGTAGTACTAATTACCCCTAAACTGCAAAGTGTGACAAATCAGGAAAATTCAAAATTAATTATAAAACTTTTTTTCTTTATTTCTGAAAAATAGCAAGTCTCATTACTATCAAGGTAGCCTTCTTTAAAAAAATTCAAGTACATTCGCTTGAAACTCAAAAAGTTATGGCCCATGACAATTCCAAAACGTCAAGTGTGACGCAAAATAGTACTAGTTGGTAGTGAAAAAATCTTGTTGGTAGTGAAAAAAGGAATGATTTTAGATTTTTTTTATGTGCATTTTTTTGTAGTTCCAAAAATTCAATATAATAACTAATGGGAAACATGTTGAATTGCTTATTTGATCGATTTCAAATGCAGTTATTATACAAGATTCATCAAACATTTGAATCTAAAACATGACTAAGGTAATTTCTTTGAATGGCTAAAAGTATAAGGTCTATTTAGACTCTTAGAATACATTAGTACAACTATGATCAACACTTTGAAAATTCATAGTTTCTACATTTGGTGTCTAAGACATATTAATTGGGTTCTTTTAGCTCACATTAGCTAAAAGAACCCATACATATCTTCTTTCAATTGCCAATAAAGACGCAATAAAAAAACATATTTTACTAGGTAACCTTGTTCAAACGTTAACCCCTAAAGTTTCATGACTATGTAATCACCAAAAATGCTCCAAAACTGCCATTTCTAATACAACTACCAAATTTTTGGAAAAAAAACAATTTTTGACACATGTAACCATAGGATCTTGTAGTATGATATTTTGAAAACACATGGTAAAAATTTCAGAAAATTCCACCATGTGGATCATAAGATATAAGCATTCAAAGTCTTGGAAACCATTTTTTCAATCCTGTGAAAAACCGGGCAGCTGCACTTTGCAAGCTCACTTTTCAATGAAAAAATGCCAATAAAGGTGGTGCTTCTTAGAACTCAGTTTCCTAAACAAGTTGTCTATATGCTTGAAAAATTTCACATCATTTGGAATTGTACAACATACAGGAAAAAAAAGTAGTAAATAGAAAGAAGTAGAAAATAATTCAAAATACTAAATTGTTAAAAATTTAATCATGGAATGTAAAAATGCCAATCCCAACGGTTGTAATGTTGTAATAATCAATCTACATCCTAGGATTTTTTTTTCTTCCAAAACTATTGAAAATTGAGTTAAATAAATGAATTTAAAGTTTTTTTTAGAGTAGACAATCCATAACTGCCCGCAAACCAAAAACCCTCATAACTTTTGCCTCATTGATTGAAATGGAATGACTCAAAGCTTTTTAAGTACATATAAATGTAGAGAACCAATTTCAAAAAATCTGGAAAGAATGATTTTTTTTATCTGCCCAAACTGCCCAGTTATGAAAAAAAGTAACATATTTGGTCACAACTTTTGACTCGTATTTTGAAATGTCATGAAACTTGGTACACATGAGGATACTCCTTGTCTTTACCTTCTATTAAAATTTCAGCCTCAAATATGGATATCTCTAGTCACACGTACCTGCCCAAAAATTCTATGTGGCCAAAAAATGCATGTTGGTCCTTTAGGAGTTAATGGGTTGGTCAATTTTAGGTGATTCTATCTCTTACCGTATTTAGAGTCCAAAGGAAGCTATTGTCACTGTGTATTAGTTGACAACCATGATTGTATATTAGCAAAGCATGTTTTTTTGGTTATATAGAAATTTACCTATAATTTCAATATCCTAGTGTTAAACATTCTGCAATGAATATCTATTTAAAAATAATTTACATTTCTATACACAAATTTTTGGATACATAACGAGTGTAGTCAATCTAAGGAGCCTAAGTACTAGTCGCATGGCACACTTGTACAGTAGAACCTCTCTTAGTACATAATATGCAGTAAGAGAGGTTGTACTTTGAAGCATTTATTTGTGAACAGTAGTTGGAGGCCCCATAGTGAGTAGCCATGTTAGCCAGAGTTCAGTACAGAACCTCTCCAATTGCATAAACCTTTCTTAGTGCATAAGGTAGATCAACCTATTACCACCCTGATTTGCAATTTGACTATCTTGGGGCTAATTCCATGAGAGACATATATTTTTCAGAGGTGTGCGCATGTTTCATGAATCAAACCCAAGTGAAACTATAATTTTCTGATCAAAATTGTAATTTCTGTGAATTTTTGAAGTGTTTTACTAAAGCGCCCGTGACTAGGGTCATAAACGCCCTAATAACAACCCATAACCACCTTCGTATGTCCCTATAAGCATCTAGGTATTCACCAATCAGCTATTGCCACATTACCCTAAATGACATAAATGCACTGATTTTGTCAGATTTCCAGATAGAATTGGCTCACTTCTGGACAGATTTGGATGGTGGAATGGGTGGAAATGGGGCCAAAAACAGGGTGGCGGAAATGGGTTGGAGACGGAATTAGGCTGGTCTACCTTAGTCCCCACACTATGCACTAAGAGAGGTTCTACTGTATTGTAGAGCGGATTACCTTCTATCCTCATAATCTCTCATGTTGTGTACATACATGCGATTGCTCAGCTTCTACATGACTGTCAACTTGTGAACAACAGACGAGGGCTCCTAGCTAGGAGCCCATTTGTCCCTACAGCCCGTGTTTTTAGAGAGGGTTCAGTGCCCCATCCGCAGGACAGTGCAGGTCGTCAGTTCAGCGTTACGTGAATTTGTAGACTGAGGGCACTAGACCTGAACTACTCCCTCAGTTCATGAACCTAAGTATGACATGAACCGAAGGCCATGAACCTACGCATTTCCCTTTCCTATTTCAATCAACAAGTTCGCCCCTTCGATCTCATCATTCATCAATTTGCATCTTCGTTCCTTGCTAACCCCTTTGAATGTGTGAAGCTTGCTTGGAACTTGGCTTCAGATTGACACACAATCATCAGCTTCTCTATCTCTAGCAGTTGAGACTGAACACTTTGGCCGCTGGTTGCCAGTATTAACTGTACCTTGTGTTTTACCAATTAGTCAGAATTTGGCATGCTTGAACTTCGATAAGTTGAAGGTATTAATGAACCCGTCTGTCCTGTGATTCGCAGCGTCGGCTGGACAAGTTTTTCAAAATTCCCAGAGTCTACACAGTTTGGAGGCTGGGGCCGGGATGGTGGCTCGAGAAGGCAACAGCGGTGGACGTGGAATGGTGCAATGGGGTGTCGTGATCTTTGTGCTCAGCCTAGCCCAACTTGGGGCTCATGCAGCGGATCCAGATCCATTGCAGGATTTCTGCGTTGCAGACCTGAATGCAGCGAAAAACGGGACGAGTGTCAACGGATACACATGCAAAGAACGTCATCTGGTCACCTCCGATGACTTTGCCTTCACCGGCTTCAGCAAACCAGGTTAGTACCCCGGTTAGCTAGTACAGACCATGGAATTGATGAAACCATCTTGTTGCTTGATTAAAATTCATATGCCACATCCAACAGCAGTGAAGTTAGATCATTTTGGTGAAAAAAGAAAAAACGACTATTTAATTACACCATAGTTGATTCTGGAGCATATCCCACAATATCCGTTTGGAAATGGATTGAACAGTCTGCACCCAATCTTGAGCTCATCGTATGTGAGAGGTACTCAGAGCTTCTGGCTCTCAGTACTCACCGTCGAGTATTACGTAAGTTGATAGTGAATGTCGGACATTTTTGGGCTCTTTTGGTTTGAATTACAAATTCCCATTATATCGTCCCATTCCCAATTGTGTCCACAGCCTATCTTCAGCGGCGTAACATGTCAGTCCAGAAAACTTGATCATGTCAAGTATATATATGAGATGCAATCGGATCGATGATTCTAGATATTAATTATGCCCAACGGAGTCTTGAAGGAGCTAGCTAGGGCCGTCGGTGATCGATTCTCACACGAATGCAACGATGCATGATCACGTACATTGACGAAGTACTTACTAGCTTGCTGTGGATTGTTGTGATTTAATTATGTGTCAGGAAACACAGCAGCAACGGGCACAGGTGCCGTCATCACCTTCGGTCTGGTGACGGACTACCCGGCTCTCAACACCCAGGGCATCTCCCACGTGCGCCTGGACTTTGAAGTGGGAGGTGTGATTCCACCGCACACTCATCCTCTGGCGACCGAGACGATCTTTGTGGTGGAGGGCTCCATATTCACGGGCTTCGTCAGCCACGACAATGTGCTCTACAGCCAGACGTTGCAGAAAGGCCATGTGTTCCTCTTCCCCCGAGGCCTGCTGCACTTCCAGATTAACGTGGGAAATGGACCCGCCGTGGCCTTCAACTCCTTCAATGCTCAGATGCCCGGCCTTCTCTTGGCCGCCAACCAGCTGCTGGCTACCAACATCAGCAACACCGTCCTCGCCAAGTCCCTGGGAGTCAGCGACGCGGCCGTGAATGCCTTGACGGCGGCGCTCCCTCGGTACTGGGGATGAATATCGATCAGCTTCCAATCGGCTTCCAATTAAATAAATTTAAAGTCTTGCGGGAGCAGGATCGACCCAGCTACTTATTGCTGCAACTTAAGTTAATTATTTAGATGTAAGTGACATGTAGGAAAACAAAATTAGATAACAAATATTGATAACAAATATTTTTCCAAATAGCCAAATATTGATGGTTTGGAAAAATTAAAAAAATGACATGGGCATGGCAAACTGGGTTTTGAAACCAGGTTGCCCTGTGCATAGATAACAAATATTAAGGGTGTAGTGATCGTAATTTATGTGACAAAATATTGGTAGGGATCAGTAGTGAATATGTATTTTGGGGTAGTCTAGATGTCATACTAGGAACATGCATTAGCGGTAGATAGTAAATTTCGGTGCATGTGAAGTGAGGTACTCATTTAATTGTTACAAATAGTGAAGAGTGTGGAACTTGATGATGATTTTCCATCTAAAAATCATTGCAAGGCATGGGTTCTGTATCAGAGTCTGACCAGTAATATCAATAATGTAAATTTTCAAACTCATCAACTAGCTCCGTCTTTGAATGAGTTCAGAATTGTACATAACATTGTATGACGAGGCAATGATCTTTACTTCCCCAAGCTAAGACAGTATTATGCTTTGCTAGATACCTGGGAACTCAAGGACTTATAGGTCAGTTCAAGGATTGGGGTGGACTTAGGAGTCATGGAAGACAATTTTGTTAATTGGCAGCAGAAAACATTGTAGGTCACGGGAGGGTTGTTAGGATGCATGAAAATGTGCATTTAGAGAAAATGTTAGCTCAAAAAGGCCGTAAGGTGAACAATTAGTCCGATGTGCCCCATTGGATTTCTAATTAAAAAAAAAAAAATCTTATTATTTAAAAAAAAAATTGTTTAAGAAAAGAAAAAAATCTTTTTTTTTCCATTGTATTTGTACATTTGCCCCAAAACCCTCCACAGGGCCCAAATTTTTTGTATCGAGGGGTCTCCTTTTCAAGGATGCATAAGAGACTTACCTCATTGGTGGGTCTCCTTTTCAAAGATGCATAAAGGACATTTTAGAGGGTTTTAGTAACATTAGAGAAAATTTCAGGCCTCCGGAGGGTTGCTCCAAGGTACCCTAAAATTTGTTTTTTTGGGGCTGAAAAAATCATTTTCTCCCTGTTCCTGCCCACCTAAAATTGCAATGGCAGTGGTATAGGAACCAAATTTTAAGAGTTTAAAATTTATCAAAAAAAAAAAAAATAATAATAATCTTTAAAAAAAAAAATCACAAAATCTGACTATTTCGGCGAGCAGTCAACTTGGATGATTGCTCATTGCGGCACTTTTCCAAAGTGACAGACCAAGCCTTGAAATAGCTTGGTTTGTCACTCTAAGGTAGCCTTCCGGAGGATTGAAATTTTTCGTAATGCTATTTCCAACTCAAAAATGAAAATTGGGATACGAAGAGTTCTATTGAAGTTACACAAGCTTACAAAGAGATTTTCAGAAAATAATAAACTGTCCACTTTCTACATGTGCTCAAAGTGCACTTACTACCTTTGCACACATGCAGAGAATACAATTTTTTTCCTCGATGTTACAAATAGTTGAAGAGAAGCACCTTCAAGTTTGAATTTTTTTTGAATTTTTGAATTTAATTTACTATTTAAAAAAAATCAAATCCCAAATTGTATATTTTCTTGCATTTTCTATCACTCTTTGAATGTGCATAACTTTTAGAGATAAATTCTTCTAGGTCTGAATTTTCACAAATATACTATTTTGAATGCTTTACGAATTATCCATATTTTATTTCATTTAAAAAAAAATTATTTTAAAAGTCACAATACTCTAGTATTAAGCATTAGAGAAAAAATAAGCCCTTCGGAGGATTGCTCTACGGACCCCTTTAATACTCTTGAAATTTTGTTTATTGGGTCTGAAAAATGATTTTATCCCCTGTTTCCACGCAGCTGAAACTATAGTGACAATGGCGCAAGAATCCAAATTTATGAATAAAAAAAATTATTTAAAAAAAAAAAAAAAGAATTGCAAAATCTGACTTCTTTGGTGAGTAGTCATACACTCTGACTACTCACCAAGATAATTTCCCAGGTTGACAAGCCAAGCTTGAAATAGCTTGGCATGTCAACTTGGAGCAGCCCTCTAGAGGACTGATTTTTTGCCCTAACGGTTGTTTAGAGCCCAAACTGGCAGGTGTTTCTTTCAACTACCCTGATAGACAATGATTGTTATGTAACCTTCCACGGTATAAGGCGACAATGAATGCTTTCACTTTGGATCATAACATTGTAAATTAA
This sequence comes from Neckera pumila, assembly GCA_963969595.1. Taxonomy (NCBI): domain Eukaryota; kingdom Viridiplantae; phylum Streptophyta; class Bryopsida; order Hypnales; family Neckeraceae; genus Neckera; species Neckera pumila. The sequence goes on from OZ018409.1 coordinate 7,172,609, forward strand.
TTCATGCAAGAGTTCATGTGGTCTATAGAATACTATAGAAGGCCCAAGAAGATTGGCTCGGAACAAAAGAATTGTCCTCTTTGTGGGTCATAAAGGGTTGGTCACCTTATAACATTTTTTCTTGGATACATGATTTTTCCTTGCAAGTAAAAGGGAGCAAACCATATTGATGAACAATGTTATAATGGGTTATACTAAAGAAAACCCTCACTTTATGCTATTTAATGATTGGTAGAAGCTTTATTCCTTATCCTCTTCTTAGGTTGTGCTTCAATACTTTTATTGCTTATTCACTCTAAAAAGATGGACCTATGATCATTTTTTCATACTTCAAAGTTCCTCTCACTATATGCTCCCATTTTACAACTGCATGTGATTGAAGTTTTTATTTTTATTTTTCAGTTATATACCTTCAACATGTCCTGAAAATTTCAGATTTTTGAAATACTTGAACTATTTTGTGTCACATATTGCACACCCAACAAAAAATTGAGCATAACTCCTAGAAATTTTACTTGTTTTACTTTAAATTCATGAGTAGGTGAATGGTAAATTGCCGAAGTCAATCAATTTTTTTGTGTAATTTCTAAAAATATTTACTCTGGAGTACTATTCATTATCCAATTTCTCTATATTGTTACTGATTAGAGGTTTTTGAGGTTTTCAATATTGAACATAATGGGTATGAAAAAATCATTTTTTCCATAATTAGGTACATATGATAGTTTAGAACATCATAGTTAAAAAATACTGCCATGTCATTCCAAAAATTAAAAAATTAGCATTCTATGATAACAAGCCCAAAGTTCAAATTTCAATTGAATTTTACAAATTAATCAAATTTTCAAATTGGAGTAGGAACTAGACTTTATAGCTTCATTTCATAAATTGATCTCAAATTCAAAAAAGATCATTTTCATGACTCAAATTCACATCAGAGCAAGGATCTAGAAGATGTCAAAATGTACTACATGGTGATCCATGAATCAAGCATCTTCCTCTTTAGAAAAGTCAAAAACACCACAATGAGGCATTATTCAATACTATTTTCAAAATATGTATTTAACCCTTTAGTGACCGTAGTTGATTTGGAGGGCGGGCTCAGTTTTCCAAGAAAATGAATTTTGTAGCCACTCTAAAGATGTAGTCTTAGATTAAACCGTACAAGGTGTTTCCATAAGGGAGATTCTTCAACCTAACAGAAAATCAAACTCATCCAACGGTACAAATTGCTATAAATAAGGTAGGAGGTCCATAAATTAACCTTTTAAGGGCTAAAGTTAAATTTTTTGAAGGTGAAACATCTTTAAATAGTTTTTTAGTAAACTTTCCTCAAAAGACAAGTAGAATAGGCATCTAACCCAAGCCGTTTCATATTTTTTCAAGCTTTGTGAAATTAATTACAAATTTTTGAAGTTCACAAGAAATGGTCATCTGTGGTTATCAAAACAAATACCCTTCTAAAATGTGCAGATTTAGTACACTGAAGAAAGTGAACCAAAAATCAACCAAAAAGTGGTTGACCCAATCACTAAAGGGTTAAGAAGCTTCACAAAAAAAATTTAGATGAAAAAATGCATTTGTCCATACTATATAGCCCTTCAAAAAGTCATCCATTGGCTGATACATGGTTAATGTTGTAGGATTTTTTTAGTCTTCCCTAGTAAATATCCTTCATTTCTATATTCTACTCATTTTTTATTTATCTGCTTCAATTATTGCCTCTATTTGTACTATAATAAGTTGTTTTAAGAAAATTTTGTCACTATATCGAGGTTAAAATTTGCCTTGTATACATAGATTGTCATAAGGAAAAAAATTGATAAACAATATAAAATGAAACATGGTCGTGAGAAAGAAATTGAATCTAGTCAACTTTTGAGGAGATACATTAAAGAGGTGATTAAATTTTGTCACAAAAGACTATCACAAAAGGAAGTTGTACCATAACGCCTATAAATATACAATTTTTAGTATGATTTGGTATTAGAATGGCAAATATTATTTTTTTGAATTTTTTGTCCATGATATTATATGTCTCCATGTCTTTGATTTATGTGCCAATTGGTTTACTAATCTTGACTCCAAACTTTATTTTGTAGAATACTGAAATATGTGTGTAATATATCATTTTGAGCTATCAAGTGGTGTATAGCTAAACAATTTCACCATTAATTCTAAGTTTCTTCCTTCATTGACTCCATATTTCATTTTGTAGAATACTAGAATGTGTGTATAGTAGAACTTCTCTAAAGTAATAGAGTTTGGACCGGTCGACACATCACATTAGAGAGGTTATCACATTAGGGAGGGTCATGATGTTCGCATGTGATTCATATTGTTAAGTTGGGACCGGCAATCAATACTTTTTGACAACACTTTATTAGTTTAGAGAGGATTAACTTTGGGAGGTTCTATTGTATAATGTGTCATTTTGAACTATCAAGTGGTGCATAGCTAAATTAATTCACCTCACTAAAACTAAGTTTTTTCCCTCACACCTACTACTCATTGAATTGAAGCACCTCCAAAACTCTCATTTTCCAATTTGTAATACACGTTATACAAACATTACACGTAGTAATCTTCAACATGCACCATCTAATGATCACAATTTTTTTGCAGTTGATGCATTTGTAAGACATCATAAGCTTCAACTAGCACCATCTAATGATCACAATTTTTTTGCAATTGATGCATTTGTAAGACATTATAATCTTCAACATGCACCATCTAATGATCACAAACTTTTTGCAAATTGATGCATTTGTAAGACATTATAATCTTCAAAATGCACCATCTAATGATCACAATTTTTTTGCAGTTGATGCATTTGTAAGATACGTGCAGTTCTATATGATTAAATGATTAAAACATTTCATACACAGACTACAGCACATCTATTTGTAGGTCAAGAATTTGGTCACTTCCTACTACAGTACCCTGGGCTGTAAGTTAGAAGGGTAAATCTCCACAAAAACTCATATAGGACTACAATCTTAATCTAATGTAATAAGAACAGAGTTCCATTTATATCAAATTGAATAATCGATTCTTACATTTGGCATCCTCTCACCACATTCAAAATCGAGGTGAAAAATAGTTTGAGACACCAGCTCAGCGATCATAGAGACTGAATAGTACAATCTCTTGCAAAAAAATTAAAGTGGCTTCCGCTAGAAATTCATTTAAGTTAGCCTGCTCCGAATCTTATGATCAGGTCATTACCGTTACGGGTGTCAAGGTGTCAAATTTAGGGAGGTGGCTGGTGAGTCTAAACTGCACTAAATCTACCAACAAGATTGTCCTATAAGAATGAAAATCAAATAATCCTTAAACCAGGTACATTTTTCAACCCCATCATGCCAACAGTCTTCCTCATCAGAGCTGGAGGTTGAGATAGGCCCAAAGTAGAGCTGAACATGTTTGCTCGTTTCACGAGTGTTGGTTTGTCCCACTTCAGGACTGCGCATGAATTGTAGTAGCCCAACCATGCCTGGTATGCCTTGTCCTTCAAGTCCTCATTGATATATTGCAGAGCCTTGTTCACCTGAAAGGACAATCTGAAGAGTGAGGAAAATACATTATTTGAAGAAAACACTCTTTTTGACTTGCGTAGTCAATGGCACAAGACAGATTGGTGTCTAAAATCCCGACCTGGGTAAATAACTGCGCCTCACAAGCACAAGATGCATGTTTCATAGTTGAACAAGAATCAGAGTCAACGAGCGGTAGAAATTGACCCTTCACCCAACGTAAGAACTAAAATACTTAGAAAATTAGGCGTGGCGACCCAAAAAATGACGACGTCAGACTGCTAACCTTTGCTTTAACATCTGAAGAGACCGGCACATTGTTTGCTTGAATGATTGTGATATCCTTCAAAGACCGCAGGAAAACTTCCTCCCAGGGCGTCAACACGAGTAATCCTTTCCCTTCCTTACCAGCTCGACCTGTGCGCCCAAGTCTATGAATGTACTGCTCTCGTCCTGCTGGAGTACCGAGCTGCAGATATATCGTCCAATATATTGAATGAATGCGCCAGTGTTGGCAAAGTAAAGAAACCATGAAATTGAAGGCAGACAAGAGTACAGAACCTAAATTCGATTTAAAGATATTACCTGGAGAACCAGCGTAACATCTGGATAGTCGACACCTCGAGCAGAAACATCAGACGTGAACATTATAACGCCACCAGGATGATTGCGGAACTCATCTGATACTTTGGTGCGGAAACTCTGCGACTTCCGGGAATGAATCTCAAGGGTGTTCATGCCAAGTTTCTTGTAGAATTCAGCAAACAAGGCTGTAATACGCGCTGTTGTACAGAAGACTAGCACCTGTGATGGAACATTAAAAACACTAGTTCAAATGTGCAAAAACTCTGCATGCTTTGGGACAATGTAGACACAATGTAGACGATCCCTGATCCTACGTGCTGTAGAAAACCAGACCTTGTCAAATTCATTGAACAATTACAATTATTTCACATCAGTGAAGGAAAGAAAAGAAAAAAAGAAACAAGAAAATCAAGAACAAACCTTAAAGTTGGGCTCTTGAACAGCATGTTGTTTCAACAAAGCGTAGATAGCTGTCAGCTGCTCCTCTAAAGGTACAATAAGGTACTCCTGTTTAACCTGAAAACAGATAAGGTTGAAATCAAAGTCGTGTAATTAACATTGAATGAAAATAATAAAAACCAAACTACTGATAATTGATGCAATGGCAAAGACCAAACTGGCCCAGACAAAAGTAGCGTTAGAAACAGGGCAATCAACGAAAAGAGATACTAGCATCCAAGCGGGAATATTTCACACTCGTCTAAAACAATCAGCCTATCGAACAAATCGAATAGGAATCTTCGTTGACTTCAACATAACAATATTGCAAGTACAAACCTTCACATGAGTCTCCTCCTCTTCTTCCCCAACAGTATCAATGTAGGCATAGTTGCTCTTCAATGCAATTTTGCACATGGTCTTCACCTGCATAAATTACCACAGAAGATTGGGATTCAGCCTCATAATTAACAAGCATACGTGTCCATAAAACTCATCATTGCTCTTACTTCAGCAACCTCACTTAGCTATTTGTTCTGTGCTCGCTTTTTGACCGCAATGCAAATAATATTTTTTTGAAAAGTTGCATATTCTTGCGTTTCTCAACATCGACCCTAATGTATATGGAAAACATTACAGTATAATAAAGCAAAAAAAAGACGCAACACAAAAGCATCGAAGGGACGCACAAGAGAACCTCATGGGGCACTGTTGCTGAGAAGAGGAGTGTTTGTCTCTCCTTTGGTAAAGCTTTGATAATACCATCCAAACTCTTTCGAAATCCCATATCTAATAACTGGTCGGCCTCATCAAGGATCAAAACTTTCAAGTCTTGTAATTGCCTCCGCACATCTGGATTCGACTGGATATGGTCGAGTAATCTTCCCGGAGTTCCAACAAGAATCTGCAACGCAGAGCAAAGAGGCACAAATAAGAACCTAAGCGAATTATGCCGCCATGACAAGTTCACAAACCTACACGATTCATGATTCCTTATGAAACCTTCCGCATCATGTACCAGCCTGGAGGCAAACCAAATTTACTCACTTGGCATGGTGATTTCTCAAGCCTCCTAGTCTCGGTGCCCATGTTAGTCCCTCCAATCACGACTTGTACCCCTAGGCCACGTTGAAACGTAGTCAACATCTTAGCTTCCGTAGCAACTTGAGTGGCCAACTCCCGAGTCGGACAAATAGCTAAAACATTGATTGCATTCCTCCTCGAATGTTGAGGTTCCTCTTTAAGAATAACTTCAATAGCTGGTAACTGCAAAGTATTGGAAAACAATTTATAAAGTTTGGCATATTCAAATTCTGTCCTCGAGTGACAAAAAACAGTCAACCGAACTGTCCTAAACAGAAATGACAAATACCAAATCTAGCTTCGACATAGACGCTTAACACGGTATGAATAATTTATTACCGATATTAAGGGAGTGCAGATATAGCAACAGCAACCATATTGATTTTAAAAATGTGGAAATCGAGCCGCTACAGTGTCAGAAAAATGTACCAGAAAAGCAACAGTCTTGCCAGTGCCCGTCTTGGCTTTAGCTAGCACATCCTGTCCTGTCCCACCCATCACATCAAAATCAGGCTGGATACCATAAATACCTATCTAGAGAAATTTGAGCGCAATAATCAACCCAGGAAAATGAAGAATTCAGTTCTCGGAAGTTACAAACCTTTCAAAATAACGGGCAGTGTTTCATCCTGAACCACTGTCATGGTGTCAAATCCAGCCACCTCATGTAAGGCTTTGAGAGAAAGCGGGGATATCTTAAATCTATCAAACCTGCCAATCGCCAACAGTACATGCACAAAACCAACAGAGTTTTGAGGTTTTCAAAAAAGACTTAAAACTCTTAGAGTCAGAACGCACGTTAAGAATGACATAAAATAAAAGATACGAAATGAAATGCGAAGGTTGACTAGATAAAAACACATTTTCCTTCACATACCTCGTTCTCGATAAATGAGAAGCAGTCTTCCCAGTGATCACCAGAGGCTCCTCATCGCTGCTTTCAGGTGATTCCTTTACCTTTTTGCGCCGATCAACGACATCTTCGATAAGTGGCATGTCCGTATCTAACATTGCTGAGTCAGGGGCAACGCGTCTTTTGCCTGCGCCTGTAGCACAATGCCCAAAACCAAATGTATCTCTTTATCAAACGCGACTTAAAAAATTGGAGACCGGTACGCTACAGGATACAAAAACTGATAAGGTATCCTAATCCCGTCTACAACACTGATCCCTGTTACCAACAACAATTCATAAAATAAATTGGACTTATTAGCAAGGGCGCATGCATGGCTTGGCTAAATGTCTATAGCCACATATCTTTGAATCCAAATGGGGTAGTCTACGGTTACTTCTAGAGGTCTACGACCTTCCACTTCAAAGTTAATAGGAAATTCGCATTATCCGAACAGAATTACCTCGTCACCAAAGATATCTTCACAGCTCTATACATCTCTTAAGAATCACACTCCAAGATACCTTAAAATGCTTATAATGACGCAAATAGTATCCTCTCCATTGTCATATCATTAGCCTTGTATACAGTGCCAAGAAAAGACAGTAGTACATGCAGTGCTTCGGCAACTGCATCGTCGCTCCCAGGATTATAATCAAGTGAGAAGTTGCCAAGCATTAAACGTTACCTTTCACTCTGCCATTGCTTGAGGAAGAACCCCCAAAGTTCCCGCCCATCGAATTGCCAGGTCCGCCGACAGCCTTGGGCAAAAATCTAGCAGACGGCCGGGACTCCGGACGACTGCTGGACACCTCAGCGCCGTCCTCTTCCGTCCATAACTCCTCCGCTCCCCGCTTCGTAAACCGATCCGCCAGAGCCCTAATCTTGGGATCATGGTACACGGGAGGCAGAGGAGAACCCGCATTCGGAGCCCGTGGCTCCCAAGGCTTCTCCAACAACGGAGCGGCAGCCATGGCCTCATTCCGACGCCGCTCGTCAAACAGCTGCTTCTCACGAGTAAGCCGTGCCTTCTCCGCCTGCTTCTCCTTCTTCCGCTGCGCATTCTTCCACTGCCATTTGCTCACCCCTCCCGGAAACGTCCTCGGTCCACCGCCCATGGCTCGGGCGCCTTCAACAGCCGAAGCGCTCTCCGACATCGCTCCTAGCGCCGGCTGGAGCCCCGACAATAATCCACTCCCTTTGAAAAAAGAAGCCCCGGAGCTTAGAAGTGGAGATTCAGAACAAACAGTGACGCGGTCGAGCGATAAGCGCGACACGAATTTTCCGACGCTGGGAGGCGGCCGCGTGAGGTAGGACTTCGGGACCAAAAATGGTCCGGGCATAGAACGAGAGAGAATCCTTGCTCCTGCCATGCAATTCACCTTGGACTTCAACTCACCTGCTACACAAGTAACCTAAAACTTCAAAACCAGCCAGAGGATTTCACATTCACCGCAAGCCAGAGCGTTTCAGATTCTGCGCAAATCTCCCGCAATTCATAGAATCGTAACCAAAACATGCGGATGAAATCGGTACTACTTGACCGACAATTTCCAGCAAAATTCAACCCTAATTTGAATGAGATGGCATAAATGCAATTAAGTCTAAAGCAGGAGAGGAAATTGAAAATGGAGTAATGAAAAAGGAAGGACTGATGAAGCATTGTCTTACCCGCAATTCTCCATAAGAGTTGGGCGGATCGATAGGGATGATGAAGTGGCCGCAAGAGACAACTGACGCTAGGGTTTTAGGGTTTAGGGTTTTAGACTCCTTAATGGCAGCGAAACGAGCGGCTCTCCCGGGAGCACGTTGGTCACATTGATCTTATTCATCCATCCAATTCTATGATGAAGTTCATCCCTGCGTAGTGCTTCAAAACAAACTCTGGACCCGACTGCAAAGGAGGCTGGTTGGATGAAAAATTGGATTGAAAACTTTAGATGGAATCATCCATTTTGGTACTGTGTGCATGATTGGTTTAAAAAGAATCCAAAAGCATTCATTGGAAGTATTACTGTAGAAGATCTCCCCTTTTCACATAAATTTTTGAGGATGAATAGTTGCACTTCTATCCTACATGGAGAGATTCTTTGTCATTCATTGGTTATAGTGTCGTTTAAGGGTTGAAAATGCTATGAGTTTTCATCTTTGATAAATATTTTTACCGACTATGTTTAGAGAGATTCTCCCTCTTTTAAACATTATTGATAGTTTGGTGAAATATTCATCAAGAATTAAAGAGCACATCTAAATTTATTAGTATATACAATGCTAAATATCACTATTAGTATAGTACCCATCTACCATTCAACAATCTTTTGTTGTATAAACTCGTAAACTTGTTAACTTTTGTGGTTTTGATTCTTGACTTTCTTGTGAGCATAGATTCATTTTGGAATGCAAATTCTTTGATACAAAAATGCAATTATAATTGTACTTATGTTTAAAATTAAATGCTATTTCTATAAACAATTGCTTCTTTTCACTAGTAGAAAATTTGTTGTTTTGGTTGTTTTGGTTGCGTTGATCCGGTCAGTTTTTGATTGAAATCTGTTCAGATTTCTGTCAAAAACTGACTAGATCAACGCGACCAAAACAACAAAAACAACAAAAAAACAAATTTTCTACTAGTGTTTAGACATCAAAGAACGATTCTTGTAATGATTGAAGGATATGTGAGGGAATGCTACTTAACAATTTTTCTTTAGAGAAGACATAGGGAGAACTTTTTTTTATATGCTTGCACAACCACTATTATTCTAATCTAGCCTAGGCAAACATGGATTCAAAGGTCAACAAATCATGTGCATGGATTCACAAGTGAGAGAATAACCAACAAGCCACTAAACAACCACCAAACATCTAGTGCAACTTCATTCTTCAAACCTATTCTATTACTATATCCAATATTGACTATAAAAATTTTTAATGGGCCATGGCATATTAATTCATTTTGTTGAATTTTATAGCTAAAAGGCTTTAACATTTGTGAAAACTAAGTGTTTAAAGTAGAAAGTGTTTTTTTTTGCATTGCTTGGCTAGCTATGGTTGTCCCAACTTCAAAATTCAATGAAAAATATAAGATGTGGGTTATTTTTGAATCCCTAATGGACTGAAGAAATTACTTTGTTTATTTCAAGAACTTGGGCCAAGTATATTGACTTCACAATTTGGAATTTTTTCATAAAAATTTAAGAATAAATCCTAATCATCCTTATCTATGTGTGAAGCTTTGCCTTATTGCAAAATTTATAAGTTTTAAAAAAAATTCATTGTCAAAGCAGAAAGCTAAAAATACATTTAAAAAAAAAGTTTATTTAACCCCTAAAGCACTGAACATGCTTTTTTGAGAACATAGCTTTTTTGGGCAGCTCATTATGAGTGGAGATGCTATTTTTTTTCTTTGAAATTTTCACACAACATTTTCCCGAGGAGTAGCTTTAAGGCCCAACAATTTTCATAACTTTTGGTTACAGGATTAAAAAGTTATTGCATGATATGTCGTTTCCATTGCTCGGCGAGCAGCCCGAGCAGCAAAAAAAACTTCTTTAAAAATCACTTTTTTTTAAAATAAAAATTTGAAATTGGTTCTTTAGATTTATATGTGGGTGGGAACCTTTGAATCATTCCATTTGGATCTATGAGTCAAAAGTTATGAGGATTCTTAGTTTGAGGGTAGTTATGGAATCTCAACTCTAAAATAAACTTTGAAGTCCTTTATTTCACTCAATTCTCAATATTTTTGAAAAAAAATAAAAAACTTGGGTGTAGATTGTTAGTTACAACATTACAACCGTTGGGATTGGCATTTTTCAATTCTTTAAATAAATTCTTAATAATTTAGTGTTTTGAATCATTCTCTATCTCTTCCTACTTACTATTTTTTTCCTATATGTTGTACAATTCTAAATGATCTGAATTTTTTTCAAGCATGTATCCAACTTGTCTAGGAAAATGAATCCAAAGAGTAACCACCATTTTGGACATTTTATCATACAAATGTGACCTTGTGAAGGGCAGCTGCCCGTTTTTTTGTAGGGACAAAAAAAGGATTTTTGTCAATTCAACTGCTATTATCTTGCAATCCACACGGTGGAAAATTCTAAATTTTTTTCCACATCTTCTCAAACAAGTTTACTACAAGATCCTACGGTTACATGTGTCCAAAATTTATTTATTTTCTAAAATTTGATACCTATATTAGAAATGGCAGTTTTGGAGCGTTTTTGGTGAAAACATAGTCAAAAACCTTTAGGGGTTAATTGATCTGGTTTTTAGATTGATCTCCATAAAAAAACATTTGAACCAAGAAATCGTATTGCATAGAGTCAGCCAACTCTGCCAGATCTTAATTAGTGACGATAGCTATATTTCTAATAAGACATCCATTTCCATCTGAGGGAAGCATTTAATTTATTCTTTGAGGAAAGGTTGCAAATGTCCAACAGGAGTTGAGGGATTAAAACATTGGTACATTCTTGATGCTTTCGCTCTGGGTGAGCAGATGCTTCCCGGAATACTTACTTGCTCTACTCAGAATAAGGATATATCACAACCTGGAAGCTTGAAGTGAAAACATGGAAACCGACTGGTGATAAGCAAATACAGTCATTGTTCCAATACAGCAACTTCAAGAATCACATACAAACAATGTTTGCAAATGTTGAAGAAAACTCCAAATTAGTACTGAACTAGAAATTGGAGAATGGAACAAAATTATAACCTTGACCAAGTGCTTCACGCAACAGTGGGTGTTAGAAAGGAGCTTTCGGATTCCAAATTTCATTCAGTGTGAGACTTGAGGCCAACATCTATTGCTTAATGAAAATTATTTTTCCAAGGAACATCTATTGCTCAAGGAAAAAAAATTTCATTCATTTCGTGCGCAATCTTCAACTCACAACAGCGGGATGGAAAGCCAGGTACCAAAAGCAAGAAAATGAAGACAAGTGATGAATACTCATTGAGCACCTCGCTTGATGTCAACGATGAATGTCAAGCTTTCGAGTCTTGCTTTTGGTTTGCCAGCAACAGTGGAAATGCTTGATTTTCAACAATGAATGTCAAAGCTTTTTGGTCTTGCTTTTGGGTTGCCATCAACATTGGAAAAGCTCGATATTCACAGGCGGTAGCAAATGTTATGTGAGCTCTCAAGGTTATATCTGTACAGTCAGGTCCAGCTCATTTACGAATTTTTCATTCAGTGTTCACTAAAAAGTTCAATAACTTTAGGAAGCTCTAGTATGCTCAAAACTGAACTGATTTTGAAAGTGAAAAATTACGTTGGAACCGCAATGAAGTGCACTTCAACCTCATAACAAGTGAAAAATGAACAATTGAAAATCATACAACAATTTGGATTCCTTTTATACACTATCTATCATTTCATAGAGATTCTTTGAAAGATTGTCACAGTTTTTTTGTATTTGGGTGAAGAAGAAGAAAGAAATCATACAAGCAACTCAAGCGGTATGAAATTAAGTATCTCTAAAGCAACTGCGAAGGTTTGTTTCTTATATGTACCATTGAATACAAGAAATTTTCACAAAATAATGTTGGCAACACTAGATAGTACATAGTGTATAGAAAACATCAAACTCTTTGTATGACTTTCAATTACATATGTGTGTTTGTAATGATGATAAAATAGACTTTAGTGCAATTTTAATGCAATTCAAAATTCAAAATTCCCTTCATTTTTGAGCGCACACAAGCCTTCCAAAGTTCTCCTAATCTCAGGAAGATCCAAAAATTCGTAATTCAGCTGGACCTGACTATATAGTTAGGTCTAGTTCATTTACAAACTGCTTGTTTGAGCCATTTAGAAAATTTTTGTATATTGTGGATTTAAAATGTTTTATTTTGTTCAACATAATTACCATTGCATCCTTATGCAAACCCAATCATGCATATCAAATTTCACATTTAAAAAACCAAAACTCCATTTTTGGTGAATTTTTATATTTAATTTTCATGGTACTATAAGATAATTTGTTGACAAACATTGGTGATGAATTCTTTTTAAATTCAATTGCATAGATATGTAGGAAACATCTATACACACATTTTCCTTACAAACAAGCATCTCCCAAATAGTTCCACAATTCCTTCTATAGAGATTTCAATGTTACATGACAATGCCCTAATTTGGGAGAATAGGTTTCTCTTTATTATATTCAATTTTTCTATTTGCCCTTTACATGTTATCTAATTTTGTAACATTTGAGCATGACAATACAATTACTTTGCCAAAATCTAATTAAAATATAGAAATATCCATTTCTTCAAAGTTTCGTCAAACGACACTTTTCATTGAACTCTTCATTGATCATGTATTTGTTACTTAAGGATAACATCCATTCATATGGATGGTCAATGTATCCATGCGTATGGATGTTATGTACATATCTATGCAAATTGAATTAAAAAATTCATCATCAATTGATTTCAATAAAATATTATGTAAAATCATGAAAATTGACTTAAAAAATTCATCACAATTGAAATTTTGTTTTTTTTGAAACTGAAATTTGGTAAACTTGATTGAGATTGGGTAAGAATTGAGTATTAATTATGCAAGACAAAAAAATTTCAACTTTATTTATATACTATGTACAAATCTTTGAATAGCTCAAATAGGTAGTTTGTAAATGAGCTGTACTTGATTGTATATTATCCCAAAGAAAGAGTACACAACTTCTAGTTTGGTGCCCTAAAGGCTTAATTTCAAAATTAGATGTAGAAGATGATCCATTGAGATTTTGAAAAAAAAAATTGAACAAAAACAACTCAGAATTTATAGGAGAACAACTTTTGTTCTTGGCCAAATAGTGTATTGTGCATTTGTAGTGAGTGATTGATTGACAAAATGCAATATTGTACATTCAGAGGTAATTTTTTCAAATCACATTTACTACTCTAGTTATTAAGATTTTGAAATTACTTCTTGAAAGGAAACAACCCAAACCTTACAAGAGAATAACTTCCATTTTAAGCTCAAAAGCTTATGCCTCAATGGTTCACAAACCATTGAGGCATGATATTTGTGAACCATTGAGGCATGATAAGCTTTTGAGCTTAAAATGGAAGTTATTCTCTTATAGGTTTTGAATTGTGTCCTTTCAAGAAGTAATTTCAAAATCTTAGTAACGGTGTGGTAAATGTGATTTGAAAAAATTACCTTTGAACGTACAATATTGCACTTTGTCAATCAATCAATCACTACAAATGCACAATACGCTATTTGGCCAAGAACAAAAATTCAATACTGGGATGACAATGTCCTAATTTTGGAAAATAGATATATTTTTATTGTAATTTAATTTTAATATTTAATTATCACCTTGTATTCAATTTTGTACATTTGAGCATGATTGTACAATTGCCTTGCCAAAATCTGATTATATTAAAAATATATCTATTTTCCAAAATTAGGACATTGTCATTCCAAAATATTGAACTTTTTATAGAGGGAGCTATGAATTTTTTTTGAAATGTTTGTTTAAGATAAGATGTGCGTATGGATATTCCCTATATATCTTTGCAATTGAATTAAAAAATTTCATCATTAATTGTTTTCAATAAAGTATTATGTAAAACCATGAAAATTGACTTTAAAAATTCACAAAAAATGGAGTTTTGCTTTTTTGAAGTTGAAATTTGGTATGCATGATTGGGACTAAGTAGGAATGCAATGATCCAAGAATTACATAAAAATTGTAAAAAATAGTGTTTGAAAATGGGGGCATTTGTGTGGGAACAACAGGGGGCGACGATACTTTTGTCCCCCCATTGTACAGTGCATACTGGTACAATGTATGTGCAGTAAAACTCATTTCCTTATACCCAAAGAGAAATAACAATGAGTTCTTAGAGGCTTCAATTAAAACCTGTTCCAAAACTTTGACCTAGTTATGTTGTGAAGTGGACAAGAGATCTGCTGCCAGTAGGCACAGGCCAAAGAAAAAGCATGAAGCCTGTACACCTCAAGTGTGGCGAAAGGAAGTTGTTGGCAGCAGATATTTGGTTGGTGCCACAATTCATAAAAATGTGATGAACAATCGGACAAACTCCAGCATATTACGCTATGTTTTAAAAATTAACCCTATGTGTTGGTGCTTGACAGAAAAACAATTTAGCAAAGTTTTGTGAGAGCAGAGTGTGAAAGATTTAAAACTTAAAAAAAAACATAACCCGCATTACAAAAGTACATTCCATCATGAGCAAATTTTGAGGAGCTTGCAAGATTTTAGAACCTAAGTTAAGTACGTGCACCTCTTGAACCACCCTAACAGAAATTGAGCATATGTATTGTTATTAAGCATAAATAATTTTATTGGATCTTATTGACAAGTGAATGAAGATTCTAATGCACTTCAGCATTTTAGACAACAAATGAATATGTTATGAATTTTCAAAGTATTGTCTATAGGTGTACTAAAAATGGGACCTAGGCTCTCATGTTCTAATTGTATAAATCTTGTGTCGACAACCCATAGAGCATGAATGGAAGCTTAACATGTTTTTTTGCTTTTATTTGCCACTAATTATCTTAGTGATCTGTTGGTTCTTGTTTTTAAATCTTTGTCAGTTATAGCCCATATGTCCAAAGTTTCAATTTTTTGATGAGTGTTTGCATATATTGCCTTATTAGAGTTACAAATGTACCAAACTGTAAAAGGTAAATTAGGTGCTTTAGGGTTTTCAATATTAACTTTTCGTAGAATATACTAAGAATGTTAAAACCTTATGTTTTCTTGAATTTCAGACTACAAACCTCCATTTGTATCACCCTCATATTCTCTTTGAAATTCATCAAACCTGTACGTGTTAGCAATTGCTTAAGAGTGACACTAGAATAGTATCCTCTACCTCAGTACAGTCCAGTAACGAGGCCACAGCACTGACCGCACAATTTTGAAACAGTGGCAATGCTTGAGCGAAATTCACCAATCACCAATCACTCCATTCCTTTACAGCTACAAACGTGGGATCTTCGTTCAGCTACTGTACGTACTTCAATGCTCACATCCAAACTTCCAGAGGTTATAGAATTCCGCAAGAAATTCTGCATCAAGTGACGTAAGATACATTTTTTACCACTCTCCTCACGATTGAAACTTGGCAGGTACCTTCACTATGCAGGTTCAGATTCTAATTAATGAAGCAAATCAATCATGTTACAATTAACATTTTAACTTGTACATGTGGGGATGGGTACGGTACTAGACACCTCATGCATGCTTCTTGTGCCATCGAAACAATAGTTTTATGATTTCATTTGGTGACTGCTTTTCAGAGCGTCAAAATTGTGACATTCAAGTGCACAAAGCTCCAAAAACTCTAGAAACACAAAAAAACACAGACTGGTGAAGACCTGAGTGTTCAGAAAGGTCCCAATCGCTGTCGCCAGTTCGCAATGAGGTGATTTGCAACCCACCGTTGGGTTCAATCAGCTTTCCCTCAAGAGAGATTGCAACTTTTTCTTCACCCTTGGGGGAATAAGTGAGCACTATGAGATTTGGTTTGGATTCCTCATGCAAATGGAATCTGAATTAGCAGGCCGGTGTGGGGTTCTCAATCCCATGAGCTGGTACGTTGCTAGCAACAAGATTCTAATGAATTAACAGTTAACAGCTTTGTGATGAATTCCACTAAACCGTAGCAGAATTTCATATATACAGAGCGACACGGCTTGAACGAGGAGCTTCAAAGGTCTTCTTGGTTTGCGCATTACAGCACTTGCACATCTATCTCATCTAGTACTGTTTCCTTCAATTCTCTGGCACTTGCAGCAATAACACCACTGTCTTATGCACTCTCGTTTTCAATCATCGAGAGTTGTGTGCCGAGGACCAGTACGTGAGCACCAACTAATGAAGTAAGGCAACAATAGCTAGAAAATCGCCAGTAAGTTTACAAAGGGCTCCAAGCTAGCGCTAGAATCTAGTAATTCCATGCAAGCACGACGCAATCTGCAAGAAGTAGCTAGTCCGGGATTCTAAAATCGACTTCTTGGTTGACCTGTCGCCATAACAGTACCACTGACTCGTCCGGATTTGATTGTGCTGGAAGCTCATCTGAGGGGAAGCCAATCTGATCTGACTCTGAGCTAATCGTTATTATAAAGGAGGGATCAGAATTGCAGTGATCGTAACATAGAGTGAGCTCCCGAAGTATGAAGTCAAGGAATTCGAAAAACATGGCGAAGTGGAACATTTTCTACTTCTTCAGCTTGTTGCAAATGCTGATCGGGCTACGCATCCGGGCACAAAAGATTTACAGCGGTGAGTTGAATTACGAGCCTGGAATGAGTCCTACTTCGCTTAATTGCAGTGCAAGCTCAAAATAGTGGAAGGACTATAGGAATAATATTGATGATAAATTTATGGTTGTGATGTCAATGTTGGAGAATTGAATTGAAGGCAGTAGTAGTCCCGGGGGTGCATGACGGGATGATCGAACTTGCGAGCCGGTTTGACAATTATTAATTGATGGGCATTGCTTGTATGTATGCATCAGACCCCCACTACCCGTTTGTGCACAATGCGACGGAATCGCCGCTCCTCCTCCGCAATTACGACTACATTATCGTTGGCGGAGGAACCTCCGGCTGCCCCTTAGCGGCTACTCTGTCACAGAACTTCTCGGTTCTTCTCTTGGAGCGAGGAGGTTGGTTCCCATCCGCATACAAGCTCCGCTCTGTACCTTCGAGCGTATTTACAATCACCAAATTCGTTAAAATGGCGCTTTTTTTGAGCTCCAAAATTACGCTACAGAGTTCTGAAAACTAGAACTCGTTCCCAATCTCAGCTCTAAATTGCTCTGCAAACGTTGGAAAGTAGAACTGATGTGGATCTGGGATTGCTCTGAGGTTGCTTTGAAATCCGCCATGTTAACAAATATGAGGCTCACATGAAATCACTTGCCAGTTTGGGAATTGATTGAGATAAGAATAGTGACCATGATTTTCCTGCAGGTCAGCCATACACCAATGGACTGGTGGAAAACCTGATCGGCTTCTACCCGGACCTGCAGTTCAGCACCCCGACTTCCGCATCCCAGGCATTTACCTCCGAAGATGGGGTGCCCAACCAACGTGCTCGGGTCCTGGGAGGCGGCAGCGCTATCAACGCAGGTTTCTTCACGTTTGCCGATGCAGCTTTTATTACAGAGGCCGGTTGGGATCCCCTATTAGTGAACGAATCGTTTGTGTGGGTTGCGGATGTGGTAGCGCAGTTCCCAACTTTGCAAGTTTTCCAAGTAAGCTTCATCTCAAACTGCACATTGTGAAGAGATTCATTATTTATCTTCCGAATTCACAGCAAATCCTGATTTCAGAGCATGAATATCTGACCTAAGTTGGGACAAGAAACTGATTCTAATGCCGAGGTAATGAACTCCACCATGAGTGTAGAGTGCCGCCAGAGATGCATTGTTGGAAGCGGGCGTGACGCCCTACAATGGGCTGACGTTCGAGCACTTGATCGGCACGAAGGTGGGCGGATCGTTGTTCGACAGCAATGGCCACCGCCACACTGCAGCTGACCTGCTCACATACGCCAACCCTGACAACATCGACGTCTACACCTGGGGCACCGTTCAGCAAATCCTCTTGGCCACTTCGTCTGCGGGTACGTATACAGCTCTACCACCACCTCAATTTAGAAAATTTGCAATAACTATTACAATTTGGTGTTCAGGGATAGAGTGTATAGGAATTCAGAAGCTCTTCTTGGTAAATGTTCCTGTTGCAACACTATTAAACAACCTCTTTCTCAAGCGTTTCTAATCAGCTCTTACATTGACCGTCTGTAGCTAGAATCCAGTCGTTTCTCGAGTTGTTTGTGTCTCTAATAAAACAGTCAGCAGCCATGAAGTTCTTGCAATCTCATTTACTGAAATTTCGTGAGTTTCGTGGACTAGCCTCTTGAATCAATTCTTTGAGATTGGTATAGCCAATCTCGTAAGTTTTGTGCAGCCTCTGGAGCAATTGAGTTTCTACTTGTAAAACGGACTATGGAATGCTAAAGCTCAACTATAATGCATGAAATCGAAAGACATGAGTTGAAATTCGATCATCGTCTTGATCTAGCATTCAAGGAATTGGTGAGAAGAGCTCAGATCATAGACTCGATTGGATTCACTCACTAGTACGAAAGTCTGATATTGCAACAGTTTGGGTAGTGGGTTTGCAATGACCGTCATAAATCTAATTGCAATGGTTAAAAATAACGTTATGCCATATATTTGCAACTATTTGAAATTACAACAGTTACGGCATAGATTTGCCGCGTTGGTTCTGTGTCCAAAACTTTTGCAACAAGTTTTGAGCACTTTTGCAAATGGTTCGCAATAGACCATAAGATTTTAGCAAATTACAGAACCGCTACAAAATCAATGCAAACAATAGTTGATGATGTGTTGCAACTGCTACATCCTGTTGAAGTCAGTGACTGATGTCTCCTCGCTCGCAGAAGCGCGCCGGTTTGCAACAGTTTAGGAATAGATATGCATGGGTTCCTGGCCCAAGACTTTTGCAACAAGTTTGCAGTCAACTTTTGCAAATGGTTCCCAATAGACCATAAGTTTTTTGCGAAGTACAGAACCGCTACGAAACCATTGCAAACAATAATTGATGATGTGTTGCAACTGCTATATCCTGTTGTAACAACTGATGTGTCCTCGCTCGCAGAAGCGCCAGGCGAGATGACAGAGCCGCGTGCGATAGGCGTGGTATTCACCGACTTGGACGGATACAATCACACGGCGCTTCTAAACGAGGACGCCGGCAGCGAGGTGATCTTGACTGCGGGCGCTCTCGGCAGCCCCCAGCTCCTGATGCTGAGCGGCATCGGCCCGGCCGATCACCTGGCATCCTTCGACATCCCTACATTGGTCAACAACCCGGCCGTCGGCGCCCGCATGGCGGACAACCCCACGAACTCCTTCTGGGTGCTCACCAACCAGGAGGTCGAGGTCACACTCATCCAAGTGGTGGGCATCACGAGCTTCGGGAGCTACATCGAAATCTCCAGTGGGCAAGCGGAGGCCCTCCAGAGCGAGTTGCAGCGAGACGCCGAGAACGAGTATCGGGACAACAGGTTGGGCGGCAGTAATGTCACCGCGACGAGCTTGCGGGCAAGCATCCTGGAAGCCATTCTCGAGGTGCCGGTGGGGATGTTGAGGTCGCAGGCGACGTGGAGTGGAACCATCGTGCAGAAGATCTGGGGACCGCTTTCGTTTGGGGGACTCAGGCTCGCGAGTTTGGACGCGGCCGATAATCCCAGCGTCCGCTTCAACTACTTCCAGGTAATTTATTACATCCATACTCCTTTTTTCAGAGGAGGCCCAAATGTGACGTACACGTGCTGAAATTTTGGAATTTCAAGCTTTGCTCCAATGGTAGCCCAACTGGAACCTCAGAGCTTCAAATTCAAGTACAAAGACAATAGATCTGAGATTTCAAATCAGATTCTCAGATCGCTCCAGTTCCAGAAGGTCACGCATCTCCACACCTCCAATTCCAACCCAACGTTAAGAAGAACAGGGTTCAAGAAATTCTGAACTTGCTTTCAAGCTCAGCGTCAAGTTGAATGTCTTTCAACGTTTTCAAGCGAATCTGAAAGGTTATAACTCGATAGTTGAAAAAAAACTCACGAACTCATTATGTTGATAAAGAGTACTTCGACAAAAACACAAAAAGAATAGACATTTAAAAACGCAAAACTATTCGTGAAAATGTAGTCCTACACCTTAAACCTGGATATTCGAAAAACATCTTCGGTTAATCTTGTTCGTACCTTTTCAAGATGTGCCACGTTTGTGAAATCAAGTGAATGTCACTACGAATATGGTCATATTTTGTGCAGGTGGACGAAGACCTGGCAACTTGCGAACAGGGGATTCGCACGGTGTGGGACACGGTGCACGCGCCGGCGCTTGCGAGCTTGCAGTACTCGAACGACTCGGTGCCTCCCTCATTGCGACCTGTTTTCGACGCGGTCCTCGGGACATGGCCGTTGAGAAACTTTATGAACGATACGCAAGACTCCATCAACATCCGGCAGTGGTGTATGGACAGCGTGACCACCATTTGGCATTACCATGGCGGTTCCCTGGTGGGCGATGTGGTGGATGAGAGCTACCGCGTCCTGGGCGTGGAGTCGCTCCGCGTTATCGATGGATCCACGTTTACCCGGTCGCCTGGAACGAATCCACAAGCGACGGTCATGATGTTGGGAAGGTGAGAAATGCCATACCTCCGTTTGTCTGCAGTCTCACATGTCGTGGAGGTTTAGGAATCATGGCGTTGCAAGCGAATGTATTTGAACTTATTGTTGGCCATTCATAGCATAGAAACTCTGAGGATGTGGTTGAATTTGCTTTTGAATATTCACAACACAGAAACTTTGAGAATGTGGCTGAACTTATTACTCACCATTCACAACATCCAACAACATAAAAATTTAAAGGGGTGGTTCACTGTCAGCTCATTTTGAATCCCTTGCGAAAACTGTACACACAGGATTCGCGGTCCAACAGGTGTTTGACCAAATTACCCGCTGTGCCCATTTTTCACACCAGGGTTTCAACTTGAGTTTGGTTGTGGTGGAACTTGCTACTGACCTATCACAGAGTTCAACACCTTAGAAATTTTGTGAATGTTAATTTACTAATGAGTAATCGAAACACTCAACAACAGAGACACTTTGAGAAACTTTGAGCTTTACTGACAATGATACTTTGATTACTGGAACTTCAAAATTACCTCATGTAGCTTAGAGTACTGCTAATTTGCTAAAATTCAAATTAACACTAGAGGCCCTACATTTTTTGTTGTTGTGGGACAGTAAAGAAGCTATGTTGTAGCGGACTTGGGGAACACTGTCAATGTGGGTTTAGGTCACTTGAGAGATGAACAACACGAATCACAAATGGATATTCTACCGGTATTCAAAATGTTGCCATTGATGAAGTAGTAGTAGAGATGAGAAACAAGTGTAAGAATGACGACTTCCGCGTCTACCTCCCATACTTCCAAATTACCTTAGGGGCATACGCATTCAACGAAGTCTGAAGCTTACTAACGTGATGTGCAATCGTTTTGATACACTGCTGATTACCATTAATTTTGACACCAAATGCAATGCAGATGAAGCTGAATTCTGAAGCCCCTCACGAAAAATGAACTGTCGTGTGCCTCTCCTCATATGCAGGTACATGGGAGTGCAAATATTGCGGGAGAGGCTGGGTGCAGCTGCAGGTACTTGATTCAGTTTAAGTAAACCAGCTACAGACTGCTCCACTATGTAGTGTTCGTTTACGTTACTGCTTTGCATTACAGCCATGTAGAACCATGTTGGAAGAGGTGCCAGATTTTTCAATTAGACAGGCAGCGCTGCTTTGAGTTTTACGCATCAGATTTCACTGCTCATGTAGTTTAGTGCCACTACCATTTCTAACATTTACTAGTTTAGTGGACATGATTGTCTAAGCTGCACTGTGAACTTGCCGAAACACTATCATTGTAGCCAAGAGGGGTTAATCACTCATCGATTCAAATACCTTTGAGGTCAATATTTTATGACAAGATTAGACACCAGATACATATTGCTATCTGTAGCTATGACAATTCTACCAGGCTTCACTTTCATGTGAGGCTTCTCCCTTATAAAAGCAATGTAATTTCAAAGTCCGCAAACCGGGGTTGCCATTCACAACATTACCGTAGCCTAAGTTTCAAGCTGTGGCAATGTTCATATTACTCCAACCTTGATAACTGCCAAGAATTTTCTTTAGTCACATTTGATAAAATTTCAAGAAATTGGCACATTTTGAGTCACCTGCCAGGATGAGAGATAGGAGCTCCAGCCATTTATGTATGGCTTGCATATGCAAAAGTCTGTCCACTGAAGTTCTCACGTATAACTCCCGCGGAGCACGTAGTGGGAAATACATAAATCATGTGCAAGCAAAGGGTATTTAATGGAGGGCTATGAAATAATATGTATATTCTAAGGATATTTTATAAGATTGGAACAATTTAGAGGATACTTCCAGGATATTCTATCAATATTCTCCCAAATGATTTTGTAAGGGCTATTTTGGTACTACTTGCCTTTCTAAGTAGTGAATTTTTACTAGAAGAAAAATCAATTTGTCTTTGTTTTGTCGTTTTTGACAAAAGCAATTGCTACGGTACTCTAGTTGTAGAGGACAAGTCATTCTAGATACTCAGTCATTTTTGGATAAATTATCAGTTCATTGACATAGCATTTCATCCGACGGTTTTGTGTCATGGATGCTTGACGTGACAATTCAAGGGGTGTCTAGTCAACAAACCATGTTTTCAATTTGTCTTTGTTTTGTCGTTTTGGACAAGAACAATTGCTACGATATTCTAGTTGTAGAGGACAAGTCATTCTAGATACTCAATCATTTTTGGATAAATTATCAGTTCATTGACATAGCATTTCATCCAACGGTTTTGTGTCATGGATGCTTGACATGACAATTCAAGGGGTGTCCAGTCAACAAACCATATTTTTGATTTTTTGATTTTTAATATTTTTTTAATATTAAAAAAAAAATATATCCAATCACATCAGACTATTGGTCCAGAGTCTAGTAACCCTCTTGAGGTCCCATTCTTTTTTTAATGTAGATTTTTTCCTTTCCCAATTGCATCCCATAAAAATTCATTCCAAAAATCTTAGACAAGTGTACACAAGGAAACGCAATTTGAGAAAAGGGCAAGTTTGGGTATGGCTTCCTCGAACACCTGGGTATTGAAATCCACTAGAGAAAGAATGCCCATGATCAAGCATATTTCATTTCTGGATCACACTCAATTTCAGTTCAATTGCAAAGAGCAAATTCTCGGAACTGAAGAGTTCGAGCACGGTGAAGGGTCAGTGCTTGATGATCTTACCCTACAAAAACGAATTGAAAATGCTTCTGGTAACACACAATTGAACTGAAAAAGGGAGCGATACAAGAGAATTGCCTGGAAATGCGAATTGTGGATGCTTCCCATCTCGTTGCCCTCGGCATTTCCGCACTTCTCTGCAAGCAGCTTGCACTGATCGAGTACCCAAACCCCCAAACCTCTCTTGAAATGCAAACCCTTCCACAAATTTTTCCGCTATGGAGGTGAACCCTGCTATGGAGTTCACTGAGTGGATCACAAGATTCACAGCAAATTTCGCTAGGCCGGCGACCACTCTGCTCCTCTCAGCAGCATTGTGGGAACGAAGCTTGTCAATGGAGTGAATGCAAGTATTGCTCAATCCCCGTATCGCCAAAAACGCAGATGTCGTAAGGAGCAAGCTAAGCACTACGACCAGCGCAAATTTAGGCCGGGGATGATAGCAGTTGGATTGTCTGCAGTCGGCGCCAACGAACACCTTCACAATACTATAATAAGATCTCTCGGGAACGCGCTCTGGCCTCAGGGATCATGGACTGATGGAGCCCAATCTCATGAATTTGTCAGATAGCTCCCCTTCCTGATTGGCTATGATAAAGTTGGATTTGTCAGTGTGAGCCACTGCTCTGTCGGTATGAGACTCTTCTATGCTTTTATCAAATTAGGTAATTGCGCACAATGGAAGCTTCAATTGGGTGTATTGGTTTGATTATGGCGTGGAGGAAGCAGTTCTAGTTCGGGCAAGTAGTGGAGAATTGATGAGAATCGAAGCCTTCATGAGGGTTAGGGTTTGATCCGTGGCGATGTCGACGTACGAGAGCAAGTTTGAGATTGAGTTACGTGCGAAGACGAAGGTGGTCAATCTGCGAGTGCGATTGAAAGGGGCCTTGTGGGGATCTCCTGTAAGCAAAGTGCACCGTGTTTCAGGCTCCATCCGTGCACGTTTTCGTACCTTAATCCTGGGTGTGAGCGTGACTCAGTTGCAAGTTTTGGGTAGAGGCCAGCCACAGAAGCAGAGCGTGGAGGTGCGGTACTCGCTGCTAATCCGGTTGCGCAAGCTCTGGTTGAGAGTCCGTGGCAAGCACCAGCAGGACCGTCCGCAGGGAAGTCTAGTGGTGAAGCCTGCCGAAAATCCAACCCCGGTAAAGAAGAAATGGAGACGCTCGCTGTCTTCTGTTGGCAAGCTGCTGCTGCTGCGGAGTAAAAGCTCCGAGAAGATCACGATGCAGGTGCGTGACTGTGATTCTTGTCTTCCAATTCGTACCCCTGATGTGCAAACAAATGTCGTCACTAAGTCAGATTCTCAAGTTTCTAGAAACTCACAACCCACCTACGTTACCCACCTGCCGTAAGTATGCAGTTTAGCCTGTCCTTTGCCTCTTTAGTGTCTAATGGAAAATCAACAAATTCTTAATTGTAGTGGTGTTGGAGCCAGGTGATAAGCTGGAAGATTTTCGGTTTAAGGTGCAGATCTTTCCCGTGAGGTAGAGCATCACTTAAAGAATTTTGACATTTGTAGGAGTGATTTTCGGGAGATCACTGGAGAGCTGTGTTGGGGTCCCTTTAGGTAAAGAGCCAATCTGTCGACATCAAATTCTTGTCACTAAGGATGAATTTCTTATGCAATCCTATAAACTGAGACGTTGACCACTGTGAATTAGTGGTCAGCCCTATTTCCATTCAAAGATCAGTGTTCATAGACATTTTGCCAAGTCATACTTTCACCGCTTGCTAATAAGTTCAAACGAAGTGTATGAATTGATGAGCAGATGTTGGTAACAGGGTCTGTATAGTAGGTGGGATCAGATCAGTTAAACGTTCATTGTATCCTGTTCCTCATCTTTCCTTCCAATTCTTGCTCCAGAGGTTCAGAAAATGTAGATCCCTGTAAATTTAACTCAACTGTCTGTCATACATTTAAGCCTGTCCTTAGTTTTTTTGGCCTATGATGGAAAGTCAGATATGGATTGTATTAGTGTTGGATCCATGTGACAATTCTGAAGATCTTTCCAGAACTGCAAATGTTTCTGACATCGGGCCTGATTTAACGGATGTGCAGGAGCCCGTGAAGGAGAACGGATATGTGGCTCAATACTTGGATGCTTTAGGAACTGACAGAGTGGTACGGGTTTTGCATGGAGTGGGTATGGTGTCCACATTGATAGTCCTTGTGCAACTGGCTGGTACCAGAGGGCTACCATTATTGGTCACCTTTGTGACGGGACTGGCAATCGTAGGCAGGCTCGTGTTTGTCAATCGTTATGCTTTCCTTGACTCGGGATTTCAACAACTGTGGTACGAAGCCATGAGTGTCGGTGGCATTTCTCTCTTGCCTCAGGTGATTCTATGTAAAAAAAACTGAGTGCAGATTAATATGAAAAGTACTTTCATTTACTGATCCTGTTCGGATTGAGTTCAAGTGCTGTTAAGTTAAGTTAGACGAGATTATTTGCATCGCTTTAAGCATTTTAACGTATGAAGCAGTGTGATTTGGGGGAGATCACACTAGAGCTGTGTGCGAGAGCACTTTGCTTACAAGCTCTAAATCTATTGAGATCAACTTTTATCACTATGATTTGCATGCATGAATTTCTTATTTCGAAGTGGGAGAATTGAGACCACTATATTGACAGAAGACAACCCCATTTCTATTTCCGAGATTTAGTGACCAAGTCATGCTTACATTTACCCAAGTGCTTACACCACTTGCTAATAAGTCCAGCCAAGTGTGAATTGATGAGTTGATGTGGTAACAGGTGTCGGTATAGGAGTCAGGACCAAGTCTTAACTGTTTTAGTATCCCCTGCTAGAATCCAATGAATCTTGAGGAAGGATTGATTTACCCTTTAACATCTGAATCCTTTTTGCACATTTTTGTGATTATCTTCGTACTGATATATTATTTACCTCAAATTCATCAAATTCATCACGATGGAAGGTTGTCTTTTGAAGATTCAAGTATGACTTTGGATGAATGAGAAGTTTTTTGGACGATGCATTGCCTTGAGGCAGCATCTGTTCACCATCCAAAATATGGAGTTTTGAGCGCTTAGGGCTTAATGTGGCTTACTGTTGTATTCGCAGGTGTTGCGAGCATTTTTTCGTCCTTATTTGCCGCAGGTCGGTATCATTGCCAGTGGAGGCGTCTTGGGCACCTTCACTCTAATTCTGATTCTTTTGGTATGGAGTTTCTCACCTCCTTCAGCTCAAGAATGTCTGTTATCAACTCAAGAATAGAACCAAATTTGAGTGCAGAGGATAAAAATCTAGGTGGTGTGGTTGGTGTCTCGTTGAGAAGCAATTTGTGTTGCACCAGAGTAGAACATATCATGCTAATCGGTGAAGTAAGAGAGAAATTGTTTTTAGCGTGAGTTTGAGGATATTACCCGACCCTGGAGACTTAAGTTATCACTGAGAAGTATTCTAGCTACTTCAATATAACGCTTATGGTCCCAAGCAGATTTGGTTGGATGTTCATTTAAGTGCCCGACCTAAAAGTAGATTGTCCACTTTAGAAGCCAAGAGTCGATTATAGTATCATTCAAAACGAATTTCTATTGTTAAGAAACTATAGTATATGATTGCTTCTTCATATTGGTACATTTTCATATCTTCCGAAGTTGTGCAACTACTGCAGATTTTGAAGCGGACAATTTTGGCCATATGGGCATTAGGGGTTAACCTTTTGGTGCCTGGAAACTCTAAGTAGCTATGTCAAATGGGAAGTTTAATGAAAGTCCCGGAATAAAGGGTGGAATGGGATCTTCCTGTAACGTAGTGATATTGACTTTTTGTGAATTGTAAACGTCAAAATAATGCAAGGTTCTTTGGGGTTTATGATGTATTCTGAATGTTATTTCTTATTTCAGGCGCGATACCAGAGGCTACCCTTCAAGGCCATGCGGTTGTTTGGAATTGTATCAGCAGGGATTCCCGCCATTCTCGTCTTATGGGCCCCAATGTTACAATTGGTAAGACCTCTTTTGTGAATGTATTTGAACTCCTGCTGTGAAAGAGTTCAAAGAGAAGATAAAAAATGAGTCATATGCTAGATTCTAGACAGCGTACTGCATGTGGGGTGCTTTTGCTTGTATTGGGTGGGGGTCACAGAGCAACGACGTACTGGTGTACCTGCCACAAGCCACAGCATAGCAATCAGCACACTATCTACTATCTAGCATAGGCACCAATGAAAAAACTTGATTCCTAGTAGCAATGAATGCAGGGTTTTTTTTTCATTTTTAATGAAGTGCCAAAGTGGCGACATTGAATGTTATAGTGGTGCTCTAAATTTCAACATTCATCCACATATTGGATAGAAAATATCATATTGGATCATATCACATATTCATAATTCAATTTTCATCCACAATTTGGCAATTTCATCCAAGATTTTTATTCATTTGAAGTTTTCTGGTGATTTTCTACTTTTTTAGTACCAATTTTTTCTATAGGCTTGGTGCCAGGCCATAAAATTTGGTGCAATTTTGCACCAAATCGTCAGAAAAAAAAACATTGAATGAATGTGGATGCTACAAAGATAAAACTGATACTACAAAGACTTTGTCAAGAGCTATTGACAAAGTCTCTGTGGCATCATTATTTTGAGGATTGTGAAAATGAAAGGGAGTGTGCATTGCCCTGTAACCTTCTAATACAGAGCTTTCAAAATTTCCCCGCATATGCTTCATATAAACCTGAGGAGTTATCAATCCTAATGGTACATTAATGGCTGTTGTACATTTGGATTGTGCAGTGGACTTGCTGTTGGAGCCCTGCCAACATGAACTTCATGCAAGTTTTCACTGGATTGTTGGCGGTTTTGAGTAACTACCTTGTAGGATATCCTTGTCAACAACAAACACTACAATGCTTGCAAAGGCATTAGTGTTAAGCTGTCTAATATGTAACAACTATGGAGGCCCAACCTGTGTTCAAATCCTTTTTACTGTTATTTTTCTTATTTTTGTATATTAGGTGATGAAAAAGAACATTTGCATGTGAATGTGAAGTTTGACAAATACAAAGTTTGGTACATCTTTTCATCATAGGGTCATCAAGAGCGTGAAGTGATGCAATTGCAAACAACAAGGTGACATATTGGGAGTAAAAGTGTTCATATTGGGTAAAAGTGGTGGTTTTGAAATAGCCCGCATTCAATGGCCAAGGTTCCAATCATTGTTCTATGTGTTACAATGATGCTTTAAGATAATCACATTAACTAGAAATGGATTCAATTGAGCAAAAATACAACTAGAAAGGCCAAGAATAGTCTCCTCCCTATGGTCCACATTGGAAAGCTATTGTGTTTTGCTTGACGCATTGAATATATTTTTTATTTTTGATATTGCAGCAATATCCCCAGAGAAACTGAGACGAATCAATATATATGATGCCAACTACGGAGTATTATTTAGCGCCTGTAATTATACAAGTCAATGCTACTGTCTTAATGCTTCTCCCATACTGGAAAAATTCTTGTGCTACCAAGGATCTGCAATTCTATGTGTACATTCCAGAATTCAAGAACCAAATCTTTGATTTTGGTATAGTCAGTCAATTTTGGAGGTGATTGCCAATGTCGAAGGATTAGAAGTGTACCAGTCGTGGTTGTACTCCCTGTGATAGTATACATCGGTTAGGCAGGTAGACTTGATACATCTTACAGAGCTTATTACGGTATGGCCCTTGCTAGGGCTTGCTCAAGTTGATGATCAACTCACTGACCAAGACCGTGCTAGAGGATCGTCTCTAAAATTTGCAAGTCTTTTCGCTCCACCACTTGATCCAAAGAATGCAACCAGCTTCTGTATTGTGGTCTTCATAGCATTGGTCCTGTAGTAAGAGATTAATCTATGAACATCAATCTTGACATGACTCAAATGGCTCTTACATGCAATTTAAAGTGCTTCACTGCCTCTATTGCTACATAGTTCCTGGAATATGAACGCCCAATAAGATAACGTCCAAGTTCTCAAGAAGAGCACATCTGTGTTCTTGAATAGATTTTCACAAGCGATGTCCGCTCTCAGAGTACTTACAGAGTACTATCTTCACTCAGGGTATACCATCTTTTTAGAGACTCCACCATCTATGACAAATTCTTGACCTGTAAGAAACCCTGCACGTTGCTCATCACACAAGAATAAACACATCTCTACCACGTCTTGCGGAACTCCAACTCGCCCAACCGGATGCCAGGAGTGATCTTCAGGTCTTAGTGCTGTTTCACCCTCTTCATGTGTGTTGATCCACCCTGGTAGAACTGCATTCACACGCACTTTGCCTGCAAAAGTGATTGCCTGCCAGGGCAAGTGAACACAAGGACATCCCATGAGTAGTCAAATCCCTCAGACACTTCTAAAAACATGAAGACCTTGCAGACGAAGAATATCTGAAGCTATATGAGGAAAACTTGGAAGTAGAATTAGCTTAAACAAGTGGTGTATATTGGTAAGTGAAATCCAGCATCACATCTGGGAATACTGTTTCTCATGCATCCTCAATGCAAAACAGCTTACTACGCCCACATATTTCTGTAAGCTGGACAGCGATAGAATGTTAACCTGGGAATGAGTTAGCCCACAGAGACCGGCTTTGGAAGCGCTATAGCCTGCTGTGTCTGCTTCACTCTGGTGCGCCCGAGTGCTAGACATGTGAATAATGCTGGAACTTCCAACTGGCATGTGCGGTAACGTGGCCTGGGACAAATAGAAGGCCCCGTTAAGATTTACTGCGATTGTGTCCGTAAACTGCTTCACTGGATCCGTCACTCCAAATTGTGGAAGCTTCGCTGGCATAATCATATCAGCAAGAAAAAATATCAGTGCTAAGAATACTCTAGTCCCCTTCATGCAGATTTATGCTGATAAGTCTGCATTGAGACGCTTCATTTCAACTATTCATAATTGTCATTTGATCAATGTGAATACGACTAAGGTAGAGGTACCGGGAAAGGTACCTAATTGCAACATGTACGAAAATGCAACACCCTAAAGACTTGAGTGTATATTGATTTTGACAATGTAAAACACCTTTTCATCACAACTCATGTTGGTTTTAGGTCATCTCCCAATTAAACTTCGAGCCCTTATAACTTTTGCACACAGTAATCCAAATAAGGCATACTTTGGTGCTATAGAATGTGCTTTGGTCAGACCAATAATGCTCTCAGCGCTTAATGTGATCCTTTTTGTGTGGTTACCTTAAGAGCTGATCTTTGAAAAAAAACAGTATGGTTAACAGCGAGCAACTCATAGGTCTGAAGTATCATGTACCAGGTGAATCATACCAGCATTGTTAATGAGCACATGGATTCTATCGCCATACCGTTGCACGGTTTCTTGAACTATGCGCTCCGCTTCTGTGAATACACCCACATCTGCTTGCACGAAGTGAAAACTCCCGCCACGAATTCCATCATTTTCTTGCCTGGGCGTCTCTATATCAACACCCACAACGTTGTAGCCCTGCAGTACAAATCACTGAAGCTCTGAGGAACCTACATTCTCCAAACTGGGTCCTATATCTCTAAGACCTCACAACCGCAACCAATCATGCCATTCATCCGCTCACCACACATTTCCAAATGATCTGATTCAAGTACACATCACAATTCCATGGTGCAAACCCATGGCTTCCATTTCAAAGCCAAGAGAACGCCAATTTCGTTACATTGACTACATTCAGAGCGCCAAAATTGTGACAATGAAGTGCACAAAGCTCTAGAAACCATGAAAAGAGCCAGTGTCGCGAGTTTCCGGAAATTGATAAAATTGACATTAAACCCACAAAAACTCAAAAAACAAAACTCACCTGCGCCATGAAGCCATACACAAGATGTCGCCCAATGCCATGAGGGCGCGCCACTCCCGTAATGATAGCACATCTTCGCTCCATGGAGCCAACTTCCACGGACTTAAGGGATGCAGAAGCAGAAGCAATAGAACTCATGCTTACAACGACAAACCCACGAGTAGTAACACCTACGAAGCTCGATCCAAACGGATCCTCACAAAGATGATGATGTGTTCCGAAAGTAGCACCATGAAGGAGCGAAGAGCGAGGAACGGAGGGGTTTGAAAATGCGGAAGTGGTAAAGCTTGTTAAACCCTGCCTACTAAACCCCTCCGCAACTCTGTTTCGGAAGCAAGAGCCCGCAACTGCACTGCCACTCCCGAGAAGCACACGGAAGGAGGACATGAGAGAAATCTCTGCAGGGAATTCAACATAATGCTAGTACCACAGATCCATTACGAGCGACTGTAGCGAGCTGGATTTGCAAACTGGATTTGCACGCAAGCACGACAAGCGCAAAGCACTGTCTGCTTGAAGTGGATGGGCAATGCATTGCAGGTGGCCATCTCTACTTGCTCGTCACGTGTCAGTCAGGCAAGCAGGGACTTTCTTTTAGACGAATTTCCGCACATCCTCAATCACAAATCCTTGCAAATCCTAAACAAATTTCAATTTTTCCTGGATTGACCTTGCTTTGGTCGACTTTCAAGATGTTTATGTGAGTAGGGAGAAACTACAATTTAGAAGTAGCTTTGTCTTTATTTCAAACTAAACGCAATCTAAAAGTTCAAGTCTAATGTTAAAATTAGTTTTCAAGAAGTCGAAAACTTATTCCCTTCACTTTTCAAGTACTTCTCTCTATAATCATTCCAATCCCCCCTTTGCAAATATGCACACTTCTATGCACTTGACCTGGAAAAATGATTTGTCTCATATGAAATTATTTCGATTCTAACTATGTGGAAGTCTATCCTAAGTGACCAGAATAGTAAGGTATTTGCACCCTGAATGGCCACCTAAAATAATCAAAGGGCATTCACAGGAATAGTTATAGTAGGTGCCTCAGTTCAACAAACTCAATGAACTTTGTTTTCTACTCAAAATGATGCAGACAAAAGTTCAATGAGTTCATTGAAACTACTTCAATTCCTTCTATTTCAATTGTTGATTCAAAGTGCATATGTCGGGTTAGAGGGTGTAGGTGAAACCTTTTTGACCTTCCCTTCTATCCAATGTACCACATCAAAGCAAACCTTAAAATAACATTTTGTAATAAAAAATTTATCTAGAACATTAGGGTAGGAAGCTTGAGAATATTTTTATGGAGGCAAAATAATTGCAAAAGATTCTCCAATAAAGAATCTTGCAAGTAACTAACTTTATGGTAGTTTATACTTCCTCGGAGGGAAAGCGCAATTTGGCTTGATGACTTGACTCTATATAGAATTACTTAACACCAATTTTGTTTAATTTCCACGAAATTCCTCAATTTGGCACTTTTCAAAGTCCACAAACTAAATAAAATTCAATACAATTTTTATTTTTAGAACTTTATGTATATGAATGTAACAATTTTTGGTGTCCAAAATCGACACAAGTTAAAGGCATTGGCAATCTTCAATTCACCCAAAATGAACTTTAAAAAACCATTCATAAAAGTCAAGAAAAGATGAAAAATTTGTAGAACACTAATAGTAATGTATTCTGAAAAATTAAAGCCTAAAAAAATCCTCTAAAAAAAATTTTAATTCCAAATTTTAATTTATTTTTTAATTGACCAAAAAAAAATTTCAACAAAATCCTTCAAGGGGCTTCTAATCAACCATTTACATTTTGCAAAAATAACTCCATGAGACATGTGCCAATACTCCAAAAAACCAGTTTGAATACATGTGTAAGATGGAGATTATTATTTTTAGAAATTCATTGAGTTCATTTAATATGCAATCTTTGTAAATGACCACAAATCTCAATTTTTTATTTCAGATTTGTTTTTGTGGGCCAAAAATAGTACTAAAAACTCCAATATGGTATGAAAATGAGGAATGGATCTTTTGATATTTGAATCTACCTTACTTATAAACTTGGGTTCTTAGGGCAAAGCAAAGTTTAAAGAGCTTCATGCCAACCAAAAAAATTCCACAAAAGACTTATCCTTCTTCACTTGTTGAGGTCAATAAAGATTTGTAGTTATACCGGTTTGTGGCCATTCAATTGAAGTCATGGAATTGAAATGTGGGAGGGTTTCATAGCAATAGTAAATTTTCATACAAAAGATTTATCATCCTTCAAGTTCAAATCATATTGGTTTGTAGCCATTCGATTCACGCTATGAAATTATGAAGTTGGCATGGTTGTGTGCCAACTACCAATTATCACATGGAAGACATGTGATGACTCTTCATTTTGTAAGATGAATCAAGATTTGCAGTCATGCCCGTTGTTGCCACGTGATTAAAGATATAGAATACTAAATTCCAAATTTATTTTTGGTAAATATAAATCTTAGCCATCATAATTCCATGATAGCAAGAACCTCTCCACACTACATAATTCCATAGCAGCAACAAGCTCTTTTTTATACATAATTCTATAGCTTCAATGACATGGTCGCAAATACACTTGACCGCAAATTGTAAGTGACCTTCTAATGTGAAGAAGGACAAGTTTGCCATGTGAAAATTGCCCATTGGCATCAAAATGTCTACCCTTCATAATTCTGTAACTTCAATGGCTTAGTGAAGAACCAAGCATGATTGCAAATCTCAATTGAACTTTCAACCTAAAGAGATGAATATTCCATGTGGAAATTGGGGGTTGCCATAAAGCTCTCCCACCTTCTCAATTCCATGACTTTAATAGAATGGCTACAAGCAGGTATGACTTCAAATCTTTTTTGACCTTGAAGCATAAAGAAGGACAAGTCTTCCATGAAAAAAGTGTTAGTTGGCATAAGATTCTTTAAATTTTATAATTTCATAGCTTCTCAAGGAGGTCAATTAGCATATTCTTAATAAGTGTGTCCTAATTTTGAACCCTCAATGCTCAATGTTATAGCATACAATTTAAATTATAGAAAAGGGAAAAAATATGAATAGATTTTCCTACTAAATTTTGTGTTTTACTTATTGATATTTTTATTTGTTAATTATGATTATTTATAAATATTTGAAGTAAAAAAATACATTGCAAATTTGAAAATGACTTTCACCTTCCTATATTATATTAAAAACCAAGTCTAAAAATTTTAAATTTTAAAAGATAATTTATTAATTTATAAATCATATTTCTCAAATGATGATGCAAATATCATCTAAATGTACTTTCTATAAATATTAGAGTTGAAAAAAAAGCTTTTCCAATTCATTTTTCATCCTATACAAGAGGTCATTTTATATGATATTTGAGTTGAGAACTTTTAGCAATACAAATTTATTTCAAATTTATTTTGCTAAAAGTTCTTAACTCAAATATCATTTGATATGACCTCTTTTAGAAAAATTGCAGATTAGCTTAAAGCTCTTTGCGCTTCATAATACTATAACTTGAATATATACTTTTCTATTCATCTTACATTTTTTTTCCTTCAAAGTAGGTTTTATTTGTTTCATTAGCATATATCCTTATATTTTGCTTATATTATTATTATTATTATAGATGTTTATTTTTTGTAATATCATTTGTTTAATTAACCTTTCTATAAGTTTCCAATGTACATGTAAATTTTTTAAATATTTTTCTTATACAAGATTTACTAAGGTCAAAACTTTTATTTGTTGTCAATGGTTGTGTGGAGAGTACTTGATCCCGAATTTATTTTTTCTAGACAATTGTTTATTTCAAGGTTTCGCAATTAGAGAGTCATTGCAAAAAATCTTTTAAATTGTTGATTTTTAGGATGTCAATAATTATGGAAGGATTTTTTTAATTTTAAACCTTATTTTTTTAAATCAATATTGGTATTAGAAAATATAAATCTAATGTATATGGTACCAGAATAACTTAAAATTCAGAATCTATAACTTTTGTTTATAAATCAATACCAAATTTAATTCTCAAAGTTGTAGTTTATGATACATCTTTACAAAACTTTGAATCAGGAGATGAATCGAATGTGTTCAAGGATTGACTTAGTTTTCCAAGAATCAAGTTTAGTCAAGTTTAACAAGTTGAAGGTCCCAATTAGATTTTTCATAACAACAATAAAATATCATAGTATACAACTAAATGCTTGTGTCATCTCAACTGCAAGTGTTTGCAATTGATTCAAAGTCCACAAGGCATATTACATTAAGTATTGTCTTAAACAAAATTGGATGTATAAATATTACAAACACTTATTATTGATCATCCAAGTTTAACCCAAAGAATAACATGTCCTAAGAGATTTGTAATCACGGTATTGTAGATTCTAGCTCGAATGATTCTATTTCATTAAAAGATGTAGGGAAAATATGATCACTCAACAAAATTGTTGTTGAAGAATGCATTAATTAACTAAGTAGCCAATTTATATCTAGGAAGTGATTTATAGTAAAAACAAGGCTATACCACTTGTTGTATGTTACAATTAAATTTGGCCAATGCATATCAAAAGACAAATTTGGTCTTTTGAATATTGTTTTTGAATATTGGGACCACTAGTAGTTAACTTTGAATGGATGAAACCAATTATCATAACAGTCGACCAAAATATAATTCAATTACTAGATGAAAACGTATATTCTTTGCTTTTATCTTGAAACCTTCAGTCATTCATTGGACACTTATCTTCTTACACAAGGTTAACCCATAAGTATTTCGAAATACATATTTTAGATGTTGAACAAAGCCCTTCGCAACAACAATTTGTCCAACTTGCTTCTCATAAATTCAAAGTCATATTGGAATTGCTTAAAGCTAACCTTCTTTATATGACCAATTGGGGTAATTAATACATTTTTAAAAAGATGTAAGCAGAAATTCAAAAAGATTAAGACATTAAAGAGTAAACGCACTTTCCACCTTATGCATGCCTTCCCAGAACTCCCACGAAATAGCAGACGAAAAGTAAATCGTTCGTCGGTTCGTTCAACCGTTCGTTCGTCCACCGTGTGCAGTTTCTCGTCCGTACCAACAGACAATGCGCTTTCCGTTGCTTGTGGTCCCTGCAGAAACTCACAGGGAGCGTTCGGTGAAGCTGATTTCGAGAGAAAAAGATGGGGCTTTCCTCACCCCAAGGTCGGCACGCGCTCTCAGTCTCTTGGAGACCTACCTCTTATTATGAATTCGCCTTCAGTTGCAACGAATTAAGTTACTCGATGGACGACTTTTTCGCAGGTGCCCAATTGCCCATGCATAGATTCGTAATCCATTACCACCACTCATACGCCGGAGCTTTTGCTTGTCTTTTAGATTTTTATGTTGTCTCGTTGCGAGGAAGTGTTGGACATTTGTACGGTCCTTTCTGTTGTGATGAGACTGTTGCAGCGATGATGATGGGAATTGAACCTTTTGAGGGATTCGAAAGTGGGATAATAAGTAGGTGGCTGCTTGCGTGCTCGCGTTGATCATCGCAATGTGAATCTTGCGTGTGCAATTGTGTAACATGAATTTGACAAGTTGGTTGCTTTTGGAGAGGGTTTAGGGTTGTTGTCTGGATGGCAGATGAGTTCGTTAGCTTCTGAGGTTCTTGCAGAGGACCGAAGTTAGAGCTGATTTTTCTGCTCAAGGCTCTCAAACAACATTTATTTTATATATATATTTTTTTTTAAATTTGAACGTTGTGGCGGTGTGAAATTTTTTCATCATCGAGGTTTTGGACACCGAAAATTGCCGCTGAACGTACTTTTTTACTATCAGACTGGTCGAGCGAAGGAGGGTTGGGGTTTTGCTCCTGTTTAGCAATGGAAGAGGGTTGCAAAGAAATTCGTCATTTGGACATCGTATGAAAGTTTAAAGCTTTATTATTAGATGACTTTTGCAGTTGAACAGATTTTGAAGTGGCGAATATGAGTGTCCCTAAATCAGGCAATAGTTTAATTACAAGGGGAGTATATCCACTGCTTGTGCATCACCGTGGTTGTTACCCTAACTCGGTTGCGTATGTAGAGATTCACAAAGGAGGGTTCACCAGTCTGAAAGTGTGTTCATGTGACACGACAGTATGTCTCGTGGACGGGAAGATGGAGCTGAAGGTCGTCACCTGTGAATTGTGAAGTTCAAATTTTTTGGGGTTAGATGGCCTAAAACCAACACTGGCACAAATGTTTGGGTGGTGTCCATCCTCCCAGTCAGTATGTATCCATTGTCTAAAACTTTTAGATGGCGATTCTGAATTTCTTGGTTGTGTTATGTCTCAACGACGGCAGGATGGAGCTGAAGTCTGTCAATTAGTATGTTCCCAATGTCTAAGACTTTAAGGTGGCGATTCTGAATTGCTTCGTTGTTTATGTCTTGGTGCTGGCAGGATGGAGTCATATGTGAATTCCAGCCATGGGGACGGGAATGTCTCGGCTGCCCTTTGACGGTGTGGTGAGGGAGGAAGAGGCCAGGGAGGTGAAAGCCAGTTCCTCCATGGGCCTGATTGTGCCCCTGCAGGGTATGGTAGGAGGGCGCTACGGGTTGGCCCTCGGCTGCGTCATTCCCTTAGTCAGCTATTATTTAGTCCAGCTTCGACCCAAACGAATCAACCTGCCGCCACCACAGTGGTATCCCAAACAGGAAGTGAAACCTTCCCAAAAGGATGACACGTTGGATGTGCAAGCACGTGTTTCAGAAAGGGCACTAGCGGTGATCTCTATACAAGAGAGTCCCTACTACCTGGGGGGCCAGGAATTTGCTGAGAACGGATATGATTCTGTTGTAAACCCTAATGGCTGCATTGAGCTTGGGACAGCGGAAAATAAGGTGCTGGGTTGATCATTGTTTGACTTGGATTGTTTTCCTTGAGTCTAGGTAGGGTTTTTTGGTTTCATGTTTCATCAGAATGTGTTTGTAAATGCGCTTGTATTTTGTGGTCCTTGATGCAGTTGTCTCTTGATCTGATTCAAGACTGGCTTTCTAAGTGGGGTGACAACCTCCTGGATCTACGTGAGGGCGGAAGCTATGTCGATTTCGGTGGCTTGAAGTCCTTCAAAATTGTAAGCATGCAGAACCACTGACGTACCCCGAACGCCTCCCTTCATGTGTTCATCCAATTTTTGTGTAGCTGGAAGGATGCAGACTACTGTATGCCTTCAGTGATATAATTGGCTGCAGTGAAATTTCTACCTTGTCGTATGTGAAGACTATCGTGTGCTCGATTCTGCTGTTTTTGTGGTTCTGGATTCAAGAACTGTTAGTCAGGTGCTTGCAAGGTTTATGGGCGTGGTGATGGGAGGGCGGGTGAAATTTGAGCCGTCGCGAGTGGTGTTGACAGCCGGAGCTACTCCCACAATTGAGATCTTAGCATTCACATTGGCTCAGCCTGGAGAAGCTTTTCTCGTTCCTTCTCCATATTATGCTGGGTGCGTCGTGTTTTCAGACCTAGCATTTACCTATACTATGCAAAGCTATTACTCTTATTGTCTCTCGTTATTTTCATATGAGTAGATTTGGGTACTTACTGTGGCTTACCGAATAATTTCTCACGTTTGTCTAGTGCTCCTCTTCAGGTTTGATAAGGATATAAAGTGGAGGAGCCAAGTGGAACTCATACCTATACCCTGCAGCAACT
This sequence comes from Neckera pumila, assembly GCA_963969595.1. Taxonomy (NCBI): domain Eukaryota; kingdom Viridiplantae; phylum Streptophyta; class Bryopsida; order Hypnales; family Neckeraceae; genus Neckera; species Neckera pumila. The sequence continues at coordinate 7,211,566 of OZ018409.1, forward strand.
ATACCGATTTCAAGTTCGCTCCTGGTGTCCTTGAAAGCACGTATCAGAAGATATCAAGAAAGGGCATTAAAATACGAGGAATACTGATCTCAAATCCGTCAAACCCAGTAGGCAATGTACTTGACCGAGCTGCCTTGACGTCCCTTTTATCCTTCACCCAGTCGAAAAAGATTCACCTCATTGCTGATGAGATCTACGCAGGCTGCACACATGAAGGGTTCACTTTCACAAGCATTGCTGAAATATTGGACACGCAACAATACAATCGGAGTTATGTCCATGTCATCTATGGTCTGTCCAAGGACTTGGGCGTTGCAGGTTTCAGGGTAGGGGTTCTGTATTCTTGGAACGAGCAAGTGTTGGAAGCTGCCAGCCGAATGGCAAGATACTGCGCGGTTTCAACGGCAACACAGCAGCTCTGCACTGCGTTACTATCTGATGAAGAGTTTATGAATTCGTTCTTGTTCGAAAACAGAAGACGAATCACAAAACGGTACCGCAAAGTTGTGACTGAGCTACAGAAGATGGGCATCAGAAGTGTGACTGCTGTCGGGGGCCTGTTTTGTTGGATTGATCTTCGGCATGTTTTGAAGTCACCTTTCGAAGAGGAGGAAATGAAGCTGTGGAAGCACCTATTATACAAAGTGGGCTTGCATTTAACACCTGGGACTTCCTGCTGGTGTGGGGAGCCTGGGTGGTTTAGGCTTTGCTTCGGCACTGTGGACGATGAAACCCTTCTCGTGGCGTACCTGCGCTTGCAGAAGTTCATGCAGAATCCTGTCTATTGAAAAAGCTTTAGGGCAGATACGTATGGATGTACATACACAGCTTACGAACACTGGTATTATATCCTCGTTCAAGAAAACCAGATTTTTCTTCAACAAATTTGGATCAGAGCGGTATGAATTCTTAGCATTATTCGTGAATGATACGACTCAGTCATTGAACTATGGAAAATGACTCTGCAACTCTGCTGGTCAAACTCGATACGTTAGAACGTGGTGCCTGTAGCTAATAGATCTTTCAAAAATTGTACCATATAAGCAGATCTATAGAGTATAGTTCCAGCTCTGTTTGCTTGCTTTTCCAGAGTGTTGCACTTTGCAGTTCAATTTCAGGACTCTGCTGCGGTCGTACATCACTTTGTCGGTCCTATTCATTGTTTAGATCTTCCATCTTTAGTGTAATTATAGAAATTTATATATCTCGGTGTTGTTAGCACCAGAAGTTGACCCTTAGCAGTTGGTAAGATACAGCATGTTTTACCATTCAAATTTGAAGAAGCAGAAGTTTTGTAAAGGATTTCCATTATTTCTTTTTTGACACGGGCTTGGGAAAGAAGTAAGGCGTGTAACAAATCTCTTGATGGAGTAGTTTTGATTTGTGCATCCGGAACCCCCAATTGGCCTGTAAAACTTCAAGCCTATTCTCGCTATTGACTGTTTAGAGATTCTGAAGTTTTTCATTTTAACGAATATGACCATCCAGATTGGATTCTAGATGCCTGCCAAAAACTTTTGGCACTTCGAAATGTATTAACTTAATGTTCCAAGTAAACGTACTCTCTATGCTAATTATATGTTTTCTTGCTTACTTTATAAATTCATGAAGTATTATTAGAAGTAAACTAAAGTGATCTTAAGTTGTAGTGATCTAGAACTTTCTTTAGTTACTTGAAGTACTCTAAATGTTTTTTAGTGATCTTGAACTTTCTTTACTTACTTGAAGTGGTTTGAAGTAATCTTAGTTGCTTGAAATGATCTTAAGTTGTAAACTTTCTTTAGTTACTTGAAGTGCTCTAAATATTTTTGATTGCAAAACCTAAATAAATGGACAATATATTGACATTTTTAAGTATGTTTGGAAGTGGACTCTGCAACTTCATTAGGTGTGATAGGAGGGAGACTTAATTGCTAGAGCAACCTTGGTTAGTTGACCACTTTCAAACTTTTACTTCCTTTTGTGTGCAAATGATTGATGTCTGCTTTTATTAATATTGTTTTCTACAATCATTTGTGTTGTATAATATGGTCTAGTGTGTATTTTTCCTTGAAATTCTTTGACGATATTACTTTCCTATTCCCTATTCTCGACACTCTATCCTTCACTTTTTTATTATGTGTTTATTCAAAATCAACCAATCTTGGGCTAACTCAATGTCTTAAAATAAGGTATTGATCTCAATTTTTAGAATAAAGGTGTGAATTTCCAGTGGCTAACGAAAGAGGAAAATTTTGTTATATATCTATTCTTTATGAGCTTTTAAAAGAGTTGCAATATCTAGCTTCAACGTTGATTTCTGAAATTGGCTTCCATATTTAATCTTTTTGTCAAAATCTTATACTTGTTTCATTTGAGATGTAGGAGAATTGGGAGTTTGGACCAGAAGTAAGAATTGATTAATGTAGGCTTATTCAATTGTGAAAAAGTGAACAAGCTTTTTTTTATATGCTACATTTAAATCAACAAACCTAAAAGTGTCTATAGTAGGTGTAGTTATCTAAGTCAGAAAATAAAGACTTGTTGAACTGAAATCATCGGTTTTGTCAATATGTTGCATCCCCTTGGCAATTTAGTGCATCATCCCTTCAGAGTACTGGGGGGCATGGTAGCATATGGAATTTATTTGGGAGTTGTCATTCCAATAAAACTATGCACAAAGAAGTATAAAGTCTACGTTAGAAGGAACAAAGTTGTTCCACAAGATTGTTGAAGGGATAACTATCTTTGAAAAGATGCTACGGCCAATCTATATCCTCTGAATGACAAGGACCTTTATACAAGTTTTTTGATGGCTATGACATCCTATAATTAAAGTCATTTAGACTATTCATGGACTATATGTGGGCCTTAAATCCAAAAAATCTTATGAATGTTTAGAGTATTTTGTCAATTTCTAAGATAGATTTCTTGTTGTTCATCTCAATTTTGACTAGCAAATCAATCTCTTATATTTCATTTCAAATAAAAGAATGAAGGACATGAAGTAAGTTTCTATTCCAATTTTAAGATTAAAAAATATGAAAATTAAAAATATTTCTTTGAAGTGAAGTTTGGATTGAAAAACACACTTTTTAAATTTTGTTAGGATTTTTTTTCATTTTGGAATAGAATTAAAAATTGATTTACACTATAATATCCTTTAGAATAATGTCTACTCAAGATGTAATTTTCAAGATTTTAATTGTGTTTTCTATTTGTTATGAATATTCTTCACTTTTCTTTAGAAAGTTCATGTATTTCAAAACTCAAATACCCATTATCTCAAGTATTCTAGCATCATGGTATTATACAATCATAGCATGAATTCAAGAAAAGACAGATGTTGGTGACAAGTTGTGTAATAGTGAAACAATTGAATCCCTTCAATTTGGTAATTTCATATATCATTTTCAATACTTCTCTTTTAGAATTATTATTATTAGATGTATGTAAATGCATTTTGGATATTTCTTGAATGTAATAGGATCATATATAATTGTTTTACAATTGATGGTCACAAATTCAAGGTTGGTGTTATCAACATATTTGAAAAATCTTTACTGATGATAAGGTAGAAGCACTAATACCGTGTCTTTTTTTGCCCTAGGTGGGTGGTCCTAATGATCTCTTTTTAAAAGAATGTTAGCCTCTTAAGAGAAATCAAATTGTCATTTTGTAATTTTCTAACGCTCACACAACATTTTATAAAATTTTATTGTTGAAAGTCATGCCACAAGACTCTCCTTAATAGACACCCACGAAGTACAATAAATAGCAAGCAGAATAAAAAAAACAGTGTTTTAAATTCCACAACCTTACTATGGCTACCTCCATAAGTGGAGATGGAGTTACTTTCTTGTTATAAACCTTCTATTATTTATGAATGGAGTGAGTTTGCCTAGCTACCGAGATTTGCATTCATGGTGTTTGTATGCAACCCCATCTTGGACTGGCAATCAATATTACTTTAGAGAGTGATGTTTATTAACCCCTAAATGCTCAAGGCCTGTTTTCGGCTTTCTGGAGTTTGCTCTAAATTGAACAAAATGCCAACATTTTGATATTAAGTTGTATCAATTTTTTTTTAATTGTAATGGTACAAATTCAAACTAGACATGTTAGAGATCTCATAGGAAAAGAAAACACAACAATATTACTTATGGAGTGAAAGATTATAATGTTTGACCATGAGGGTGCTAAAACTGCAAAAAACTTTCAATCTTCTTTATACAAATCAAGTCTAAAAAGTTGGTGACCAAAAAAATATGAGGTTAAAGGGCCTAACTTGTATAACCCTGATCAATTTATGGCTTCTTAAAATCTACTCTACAATTTTTTTAAATGAATTTTGAATGTGATTTTTTCTCCAAGCTGTAGTGTATTTGAGGCTCATTTCCAAGAGCTCTCAACACTACGGGAAGTCAAGATTGCACTGGGTATCCTTGTACAAAAACTTGAATAGAAAAATTACTATCATTTATTTTCAAGATTGGATTTTAAGTGCTAAAACTAGACTTCAAGAAGAACTTTCTAAAAATATAAACTACTAAAAATAGCAACTTGGTTAGGTTTTATTTAACTTCCAAGTTTTGCAAACACCAAATTTTGGTGCCTCTGGCATTTAGGGATTAAAGGTTCTACTGTACAATGGGGTACAACTCATGTACAAATTTTTGCTCCCTAGCAATTTTCACTAGCAAGTTACTAAACTGAAGTAAGCCGTATCATGCTCAAAAATGAATCAATTTTCAAACTGGAAGTTATATTGGAATTGTAGAGAAGAGACAATTATCACCATAACAAATATGTACGTTTGAAATTCAAAATCACACAACATTTTGGATGTTTTTTGTTCTTTGTCTATCATCTTAGAAGTACCACCCTTAGCCAAAATTTATGCTTGCATTTGATTGAGCATATTTGAAATGATTGATTGTAGTTTATTGTAGACACTTCATTCCATACCACTTGAATTGTTTGTATGATTTCTTGCTTATTCTTCACCTCATTGTAAAAAATCTTTGACTATTTTCCAAAGGATGGTAGATATTGTATAAAAGAAATTCAAATTGTAGTATGATTTTGGATACCACATTTTCACTTGTTATGAATAGGGCCTTTTTTTCATTTTTGAAGAAGTGCCATAGTGGCAATATAAAATGTTACAATGGTGCTCCAAATTGCAACATTCATCCACTTATTGGATGTATAGTATGGTTTTCATCCACAATTAGGCAATTTCATCTAATATTTTTTTTAATTTCAAAGTTATCTGGCGATTTCATCCAATTTTTTTGGCGTTTTTTATAACCTTTTTTAGCCAATTTTCTTTTTCTGGTGCAATCTGGCACTAGAAAGCCAAAAAAAAAAGCCCTGGTTATGAAGTTGGAGTGCACTTCATTGAGATTCCAACACAATTTTGTGGTTTCAAAATTGGTTCATTTTTGAGCATGCTAGAGCTTCCTAAAGTTGTTGAACTCTAATGAAAACTGACCGAAAAATTTGTACATGAGCTGTACCCACTGTACATGACAGAACATACTTTGCAATACCCTTACACAGACTCTGATCCTTAAGAAGTGTATAACATTTGACACATGAATGGTCCACTACTTGCGAACTGAATGGAACAAGCTAGGATCGAATCTGAAGGTTTTCTTCTACAGTAATGATATGCACAAGCACTCTACTCCACAAGTAATTTGAGCAGACTGTGGCAAGCAACCGTTGTTGCATTATCAGGCAATCAGCTGCAGAGACAGGAGCTTCGAGATTGTACTCAAAATTGTACACTTATAATATGTTACATCACGCCCTCAAGCTCGGGAAAATCTTTGGCCGACACGTACCCCGGCCGTGAGGCAGCTCTCTCTCTCTCTCTCACAATGCTATACCTCCTCATCACCACTATACATTTCCAAAAGCTGCCATTTCTAGCTCGACCTAGCTACACGTAGTAAAACATGCCCACCTCAATCAGGCTGGTATGGGGAATGTTGAGAGCTATAGCTGGATCTCGACTGTTTTTCCGCAAAAAAGTGTACAGGTAATCGATGGCCAACTTCTTCAGGAAGGAAGACGAATTTTTCGCCTTCACGTAGGAATGGCTCATCATGTAGGCAATGCCGGCCTCCTTGGCTTTGGACAGCACCGCGAGCTCCTTTCGAATGTCGGAGCTACCGTCTTCCTCGCCCATGGGAATATCGAACTGCACCCGCCTCTTGTGTTGGATTAGCCCTGGGGACGAGGATAACCACTCCATAGACTGCAATCACAACATTGGTTTCCAACAATTCACGCATGTTAGAGGCCGTGGAGGATGCTACAACGGTTAGGGAACTGAGATATCCCTTGCGCTCTTGTACTCACGTCTGCTATCATCAGCAAATTCATACTCGTGTTTGGCTAAGTCTTTACATATACGTATATATGTTATTGAAAAAAATTGATCTCAACATATTTTGGCTCTTCTACCTAAAGCTCTGTCCATACCGCTGTAGGTTTCTCCCGAAAAGCACACTGCTACATATGTTAAAATGCTTGAAGTGACGAAGATAGTATACTACTCCTTGGTTATAAGTACTGCAAGATGTCAACGCACGCACATCTAATTCATACTTCTGCAACAGCAGTAGAGGGGCACAGTGAAGCAGGGCTATTATATAATAATTACCTGAATGCTATTTCCATTGTTTGAGAGTGCAAGGGATTTGATGCTGTCCTGATCCTCGCCTGCTCTTCTGGCGGAGTTTTGATTCACAAGCAGCAACCCTGGAGTGGTCCCCATGACGGCCAAGTGACGGTCCCCGTCGAAGGACTGATCATTGCTGGACTCGTCCCCCTCAGTTTGAATGAACTCAGCAAGGTTAGCTATCAGCTGATTCTCAAAATCGTTCTCGTCTCTGCGAACATCTTTGTAGCCATACCGTACCACGCACCTGTAGATCGAGCACTTCCATGAACTCAGTCAGTCTGATCAGAGCTAGAATAGTACGTATAACAGTTTGCAGGAATTACCTGTTGCTGCTCTACAGTTGGATGTTAAGAGAATGACCATCCAAGTGAAAGGGGAAATGTGCAAGAAGTAGTCCCACTAATAACATTATCCCTGTTATTAACTAATAACAGTGGTTCTATTTCTCTCAACCATTCTTCTTCGATATATTTATTGTCACGTTTCACTCAACAGTGATCTTATTATTCTCGATGGTGGCGCCTTAATTATGCATGACAGATTGTGAAAGTTTGCTTAATGTATAACTTGGCACCACTTTTCACATGAACTTCTTGTCATGAGGGAAACTACACGGGATCCAAAATCTCTAGTATTGATGACTATGTCGGTTCGCTATTGAGTGTTTGAAAAGAATTACAATGGGATAAATATGCAGCTAACCTGTACATGTGATAATCCCTTGGGCCGATGCGTCCAACCAAGTACCGTTCCTGATTGGAAACATACGGCACTGGCGCAGACTTCATACAAACAAATACGAGAACTTCGTGGAAGGCCGGCAAGTTGGTGACGAAGTGAGAAAAAATGGCTGGAACGCCACTCACAAGATCGGTGTAGATCAATCCCATGCCCGGGACACGGACGATTCCAAGTCCCGGACCAAGATTCAGCAGCCACTTCATAGAGATCTTATTCTGGAAGTCGAATTCATACTTCTTCGTAGTACCATAATTCCACACATACATAATCGACATGAAGACTCCCGCAAGAACAAGAGGCACCCAGCCTCCCTTGGGGACCTTGAAAAAGGCCGTCGAGAGATACAGAAACTCCACGGATCCAAACACCACGAAGAAGATCACGGCCAGGGCGATGCTGCATTGCCACACGGTAACTATGACCAATGTCATCAGGCATGTGGTCACCAGCATCACTATAATCACCGCTATCCCTGCAACAATCAGCACAAGCAACCGCTGTTGCAATTAGTTCTCGAAACTCCACAGCATATCAGACTGACTGCCAGAATATTGGAACTAGTCTAAGGAAATTCGTTAATTAATCTGAAGCTGTTAGTGAGCTGAAGATTGCAGGCTGAACATAAACCACTAAAGGACCACGGGATTCATGGTTTGAAAATAAACAGTTTTATTGATTTTATTGTAAAAAGATAAATTCAGATTGAACCATATTTAATATCACCAGAATCAATGAAGAAAACTGCATGAGTTGGCCAGTAACTAAAATAAAATTGGACAAAGAAAGTCTCCAAATGACCTAATCAAAGCTGCTACAAAACATGAGGCCCACTTGGAGCAACCAGGATCTTAGCCCTGCCATAGGGTTCATGGTCCTGTAAGGGTCAATTCAGACAGAAGACTGTACCGTAGGCATTTCCGATGTCAATGGTGTTCCGGAAACCGATGGTGAGAGCCAGACAAAGGAGTAACATGATCCAGTTGATCTCTGGGATGTAAATCTGACCATATATATGATTGGAAGTGTGCACCACTTTGACTCGCGGGAAGCAGCCAAGAGCCATACACTGATTTATGATGGAAAAGGTTGCAGATATGACGGCCTGGCTCCCTACGATTGAGGCCAACGTGGCAACCACAAACACTGGCCAGAAAACAGGTCCTGCATGAAAGCACCACCATTCAAGAGTATGTCCAATGAATAACATGGGTTTGTCTGGTTCTACATAGAAATTCTAGGGAATTCAAAGAAGGTAGTAAAATAGAATTTAGTCCCTTGATAGTAAATTGAATGCCGAAGTACATGAGAAGAAACGAAGTTGTCACCCGATACGTAACCTGCAGAAGAGCTGAATTAATTCATCAACTGAAGCTGGAGTTACGTTCGAAAGTTCATAGAGAGCACCAAACACTAACCTGGAACGGATCTGAAGTAGGCATGTTCGATTTCATCAAGATGTTTGGAGAGATAGGCAGCCTGCCCTATGTACCCAATCACCAAGGAAGGATACACAACTCCAGTAAATGCAAGCTGCAAGTTATAATTGCCACAAGTGCAATACAACGCGTTACTGTTCGTGGCCCCGTCCTAAACTCTAAAAACGAACTCGACCGTAATCTTAGCCAGAGATCATATACAGCTTGTCCGTTTCTATGCGCAGTGCAAAAAGAAGACCAGAAGTATTGCTATTTCTACTTAAGTTAATGGTAAAGTGTTTCACCTTTACAGATTTCCGATTAAAATGACCGAGGTCAGCGTACATGGCCTCCGCTCCTGCCCACAAGGATTTACAAACTCTTCATCAGTCGGATTCTCAGGAGTGACAACAGAAGCAGTAGAAGCAGTAGAACGACACAAAAGAGAGGAAGCTCATTGAAACAGCCACAAACCTGTGATACAGAGGAGAACTCCCCCTAGAGCAACCCAACCCTCCTTTCCATCCATCTTGAAAAAGTAGTACATGTAATATGGGGAGAGAGCTTTCAGAATCTTTGGATTCCATGTGATCAAGTTGTACAAGCCAATAGCCGAGTTGCAGAACAGCCACGCCAGTATGATGGGTGCGAATAGAAAGGACACACGACGAGTGCCGATGTGCTGAAGCCAGAAAAGGAGAACCAAAATGCAGCACGCGACTGCCACTGTTACATCTGTTAACCCCGCATAGTTTGTTTTAGTACAAACGGATATCAATGTATTCAACGTGATATGACACAAATGTTGCTCTCAGGACACGAGTGCTGCTCATCATTCCTGATATGTACACCCGTGTTACATTCTCCCCATAAAACATTCACCGCGTATCCTCTGAGCAGCACTCTACCCTTCCTTCTCTTAGCAAAAATTCAAATTGTACCAGGTTGCGAAACCTCATAAAAATTGATCAAGAAAGAACTGAACATGTGTGCCTGCATCAAACATAATCTCTATTTAGAATATGATGGGCTAGAACCGGAGCCATAGTACTTACTCTCGTGAAGATTTGGAGCAGCTACCCGAATACCAGATATCGCTGATAACACTGTTCCACAGAACCAACGGTGCAAATGTGAGGTCCTACTTCGTTCTAAACATGATCATTCGACTCCTGGATGGTCTCATACACGATAAAATCAGTTACCCCATTCAAGCGTTGTATCACTCTACTATACCCAAAATACTCTAATTCTAGCTTCCCTCAAACACACACTCCCATCAGACATCCAACTCCAAATGAAAACTATTCACTGATTTCAGATGGCGTCTAGATGCAACGATCACACGAGACCTTTTCAGGAAAACCAACGATGCAATTACGAGCTGCTATTTCGTTCTAAACAGGATCTTCGACTCCTGGATAGACTCAAAGTACTGAACTTATTCTCTTTGCAAGCTAGAATTTGTGTCACCAAATTATACCCAGAGTACATTCCAGGTTCAGACGTGCTCTCACGAAAGACTTCCAACAAGCTCCAAATAGCAACCTGTTCATAGTTCTAAGAAGACTGCAATAATCACATCCTCAAAAGTGACAATTATTTTGAGAGAATTGGCGGAAGCCTGGAACTGAGAGAAGAGAGGAATGTTGCTAGGTTCCCATAGCGAGGTTGAAAGAAAATGGAAACTCTCCAGTTAGTTTCTAGAAAATAGAATTTGAAGGGTTTAGCAACGTTTTTCAGCTACATGGATAGTTTTGGTTCATGCTTGAGCAATGTTTTTCAGCAAATTAACACGCAAATTTTGGAACATGCTGAAGCAAACATGCAACATTTTCAGTAGACATGATCCAAAATGTTGTCAATTTGGACAATGGTTAGTAAAAATGTAGAATGTAAACTTTGGAATCACATCTGAGTGTTTATCAGCAACGTTCAAAGGTTGCTACAAAACGTTGCCAAAGGGGTTGATTTCAAGTAGTGTGATCTACCTGACAGAGCAGGGGTGAGCGCGCCATCGCCAATCACCATACAAGTGCCCAGCAATACCACGATGAGCAGCCCATTCCGAAGGCACTTGTGCCGGTCCAGCAGCCGCCTGAGCGCCACTCCTCGTGGAGACTCCGTAGTCGGCTGTTCAAACTTGTACGCTGAAAGCTCCTCATCAGCCGCTTGCTGATTCAAAATCAGGCTCAGCTTCAGATGCCGACACAGGAGCGCATAAAGTGCGAATGTCCCCCCTGCATGTTGGATAACCCACATCGTTACCTCGATTAATGGAACCTAAACTGGACAATGTTTTATATTAAACCCCATGAATCCATTCACAATAGGCTCACCCTCAATAGGAAGCTGCCAAGTTTCACCAACTTTGTGGGTCACAAATGTACTGTATGTACTGCTTAGAACATTACTGTTTACAACGAGACTTTGTGGCAATGTTTCTTTTTATGGGCGATATTTCGCACTATCAGACAACTTCAGCCTGTCTAGATCAATCCCTCCGTGCATCCGCCAAAGCAGTGAGGGCACGCAAGCCTTTACTGTTCCCCAAAAAAAACATTGCTTTCTAGGGTTGAATTCATGATCAGTAATTTATGTAGGGACAGGAGACTGCAGTAGAGGTCGTGTTTACCTTCTCCATTGTCGTGCGCGCATAGTACTATAAAGGAATACTTCACGACTGGTATCAAAGTGAGTGTCCAGAAAATGAAACTCAGAACGGCCATGATTTCGTACTCTTCCACAGAATTCCGCAGCCTGCCTCCGAACGTGGCACGGAAGACGTAAAGCGGCGACACACTGAGGTCGCCATACACTACTCCAAAGCTTTGATACGCAAGCGTGAGAAGCACTGCGGTAGACGCCTTCTTCGTGATCTGCACAACAATATAACCACCCTTTACTCAGTCGGACTTGCAAACCAATCAAAGCATACTACCACGAATCTCTGATTGTAACCTCCGACCAGGCCAGTTCCCTTGGAACCCGCGATCTGCATAATCAAAACGACCTGCAAACACCGTACCGGAGAAAGAAAAACTGCAAAATATGCTTGCTTTCCGTCAACGTGCATCATTTGGTATTAAACAAACTTTCGGTTTACGGTCTCCCAAACCAGATTTGAGAAACGTAGAATGCTACACCAGCAAGCATTGATCGTATGAGAGAGGACTTATTCACTTGAGCGCTCTCACCATACCCTCTCTCGATCTCTCACACGCTCGAGCGCACACACACACAGACACTTTTTATATGTACGAATTGCAGGCCACGGCTTCAGATTTGAACCCTCGTGGCAATAACATCAAGGGTTGCAAAAGGGGTTGCCAATACTCGAACCTGCAGCCCTCCCTGCGCGCTTCCTTGAGAACTACTTCCCGACTCCGGGTCCATGATGTGTTGCAACAGCTCTTGCTCTAGCTATCGACACCAACCCGAAGGAAAAGGGACCCTTCTGCAGCCCTACATGTCTTCATCGTCCTCCTGAGATGTTACGTTGCTAAAGTCCTCCACACATTATGCTCATTAATTACTCCTCGCCGTCCATAACCCGCACTCAGAGCTTTTCTCTCTCTCTCTTTCTCTCTGAGCCTCTCTCCCTCCTGGCTCCCGAAGTGCCAGCTTCCAAAGGCCCCCACAATCCACTTTCACCGAAGCTACCAGAAAGCGTCTGGCACCCGATTTGTACAACCTCAAAGCAAGTACGACGTCGTCCACATGGCTAGCCAGCCTGCAGGCAGGCATTACTACACCACCGAATTGGCATGGCATGGGTTACGCTTGCTTGCTGCTGCCTGCAAACCACGATGTCGTTACGCGTCCGCCCAACAGACCAAGCTTAATAACTATAGTACGTGTGGAGATCGAGCGATGGGTAGCTTGAAATTTTGCTTTGGGCTTGGCCCCCACTGCAATTGCCACAATGAAGCGGAGACGGAGACGGAAATTGGAGAGTGCCAAGGCAGAGCCGTGAGAGCAGCCTGCTGTGACGAAGCAGTGCAGTGCACTGAATGAGTGAAGCTGGGACCTGCAGCGTGCGAAACGCAGCCCCGGAAATAGCAACAGAAAAACCAGCCTCACTGCCAAATAGCTTACTTTAAACAGCTCTCATCCTGGCAGAGTGACTACGGAAGTGACAAGACGCAGGGACGCTGATCCCGGACGGTGTGCCGTCGCCGTCGCCGCCCTGGGGACACTGGGACTGTCGCCGTCCGCCTGGGTCTATAAATATCTAGCTGGCATGTGCGTGGATTCAGACCACGACCGTTTCCGGTGAATCAGGAATAGAATGATTCGTGTTTACGTGTCGATATGCGGGTGGTTGAGAAAAATGCTTTGTAAGTTATGAGCCAGTTCACTGGTTTCTGTTTTTTTGGGTGGGGTAAGTTACTTTGTTGTAGCATGAGTTGCAAGACGGTGAACTGTTTGTTAACTGACAAACTGTACACAACTTTTGTTTTTGATTTTGTTTTTGTTTTTGTTTTAACACAACTCTTGTTTCACATACCAAAAAAAAAAACTAACTAACTGTACACAACTTTCTGTAGGCTGAGAGCCTTGTCTGCAGGATGGCAAATAACTTATGATAAGCCCCTTTTCACATTTTTGGGATGAAAAGTGTGCAATTAATGTTCTCTCTTTGTACGGCACAAATGGCATTATGGCCTAGGGTGACAACTCCGTCAAATACTATACTACTTTTGAATCTAGTTCAAATAGTCCATTGGATTAGAAATGATGAAGATTCTTTCTACTTTTGCACACTTGAAGATTGGTGATTAGTTGGAAGGGTGGTGCGAACATGTGATCTATTCTACAAATGTGTGGTCAGTGTGTTAGGCAAACATGACCACTTGCAATGAACCACTCATAGTGGTTTGACTTCAGCTAAAATCATGTGAATAATGTTTTGTTCACACTTCAATTGATGTTTGGAAAATAAGTTGTGGTCTTGAGAATGAAGTATATAATTAGAACTTTATACTCATTTCACTTTACCCAATTCACCCTAACATCAATTGAAGTGTGAACACACCTTACGTATTTGAACATGGTTCCTATTATTAAAATGACTTTATTTTGGAAAAAGTTTGTTGCCAATTGAAAAGAGATTCCAAATTTATATCACTTCTATTTTTGAACATCATGTGAATATATGAATAGGCTACGAATTTCCATATTATTGATTCTAATTTAACCCCAAATCTATTCTAGGCTTGCATATTGAGCTAGGTTATATCTAAGACAAAAATCTAAATGGAATGGTTTATATCTAGATAAAAACCTAGTAACGGGATCAAAATTAGGTGTACTTAGCATAACTTTAGAATTTCATTGCTTGCGGTCCATTACTTTCTAAAGAAAAAGTCTTCTCTTAGTAAACAAATAATATAGAGGCGAAATATTTTCCAACTTAGAGAAGTTGAGAACTCAAGAAGAAGGTGAATTGGGTAAAGTATATTGACATCAGGCAAAGCAAGGATGGTATGAGACAAATCTCTCTAGCAAAGAGCATTGACACCAACGCAGATGGACTTTTTTATTACGCACTATACCCAGTGGTCAAGGTTGGCGTGTCCTGTTGAATATTTATTTTTCCAAAGAAAAAGTTTCAATAAGTGCTAATTAAAATGGAAAAATGAAACAAAATTAATTTTATCTCATACAAAATATAAAAATTGAAATAATAATACCCCCAAATTTAGGCATCTATATTATAAAATATTTTTTGCCAACTTTGACCACCGGAGATGGTAGTTATTTTTCTCCATATTTAAAAAAATATTTTTTTGGATAATCTCTTCTAAACACCTTGTTTTTATTGCTAAATAATAATATACATATATAGTGTCATTAAGTAATGCAATGGACTTTCTTTGAGCTTTAGCATTTTGTAAATCATTAAGTTAACATAATCATCATTTAGATTGCATGTTAGCTCTAAGTATAGTGTGCTCTTTGTTCAATCAACAAATGCATGTACATTTTATATAAATGATCTTTTAACGTAATATAAAAAATAAGCTATAATACTATAATAGATCTTTTGATCATGAGTTGAGTCCAATTTAGATAGAGTACTTGTATTGTTTTATATAATTTGTTTTGTATTCAATTCAAATGCAAGCTTAAGAGTTTTGGGATGTTAAACTAATGGATCTAAATATATTATTGTCTAATAATATGCTGTCCATTTCCAATGTCTATATTTTGTAATTTAAAAAAAATGCATATATTGTTTAAAAGTTCAACTTTTTATTTTATTGAGATGTTTTTTTTTCATGCATTTTAATACTTTTGAGTGCCCAATTCAATGAATCTCAATTTAGAATTTGGCGAGCACGATCCTCTACCAAGTTGCACCTACTTGTCAAGGGCTTTAAAGAGGGTAAATTCCTTGTCCTCCATATATAGCTAAAGATGTCTCTCTTACACTTACACTCTAGACATTCAAAAACACTCTTCTATCATTTTTTTGATACAAGGCATCTTTGTAAGACTATAAGATGTTTTGAATGACCTATTTCTTCATTTTGTTTTTATTTTTTTCACTATTTTCTATGTGGAGATTTGAATTGTAGTTATGTATCTTAGATTGATAGGAATTGACAAAGCTTTCTTCCACCTTCAAATTCAACGTTCATTTTTTTGGATCAATTTGCACTTCAAGAAAAACATTTTTGCAAGTAAAATGCAAGGTATGACCAAAACTTGCCTTTGAAAAATAGAGTAATAATAGAAATCTTACAAAATTATCAACTCGTATTTCACTTTAGTATTTTAGATAAAAACTACAATTCTATAAGCAACAACCAAAGTATATCTATAAAAAAAATATACAATTTGATTATTAACCCCTAAAGGACCAAGGCCTTTTTTCTGCCAAAAAACTCTTAAAACTGCCATTTCTAGAGCAAAGAGCTAAAAATTTAAAAATTGTTTTTTTTGCGCATCTAAACATAGGATCTAATACCTAACTAGTATGAAAATGTATAGAAAAAATTCCTGAATTTTTGACCGCACAAATTGCAAGATATCTGTTTTTGGAGTAAAAAAAACAAGTTTTTCAGCACATTGCGGGACTAGATTTTTTGACTTTGAACATTTTTAACTTAAATTTTTTGCACTACAAAGTTTTGAGCTTTAAATCCTTCTAGTAGAGAATTGAGTTGAGAGTTTAGGAAAAGAAAAGAAATTCAAAAAAACTTAATTTTCATTCTTAAAAAAATTGTTAAGTAGAAGTAGGTACAATATAGAAGGAAAATCTAAAATATTAATATCCTTTAGATGGAATTAAAATGCACTAATTCCAATGGTGAGACTTTTCTAGCACACAAAATAAACCATGTGGAACCTTTTTTTCTGAAAATTGCAAAAATTGCACTCTAAAATGAATCCTACAAGTTATTTTTTTCAAGAAGATGCTCTAATTGCCCGAAAAACAAGATTGTCCATAACTTTCTCATAAAAAATCCAAATGAAATGAATCAAATCTTTCCAAATAGACAAAAATATAATCTATAAGGAAAAAAATTAAAAATTAAAAAATTAAATTTTTTGCAAAATTTTTTTGTTGCCCCCTCTCCCCTGTTTTGAGCTTATTTGGGCATAACTTTTGATCCCGGGCAGCGATTGAAAAAAAATTATATTTCCATGAAGTTTATCAGTTTTTCTATCTCCAAAAAAAATTTCAAAAAATCATGTCAAAAATTCAGCCCTTAGGTACCTGCCCAAAATCCCATTTGTCCCCCAAAGGGACAATGGTCCTTTAGGGGTTAATAGACAATGTTCTTTGAGTTTTGGATGGTTTCAACTTTCTTTCTAAGTATAAAAAATTCCTCAAGATGGCTACAATGAAATCCAGTAATTTTGGATAGAAATCCAGTAATAAATCATCATGTTTTACAATTTCCCACTGAAAATGAGCATTGAATACATCAATGCATTGGTTTTCCATCTTGTCTTTATACCATGTGAAGATTTCATAAAGGTAGCTTAGAATTAGATTCCTCGTGAGCAGCTTGTATGCAGGTTGTTGTGAGCAACTTGTGTAATTTAAACTAATTATTTCGTGAATTGTATCATTGCAAATTGATATTGACTATTTGTGAATTGTGTTTTGTATAATTGAAACTCTTATTGTGACGTACTAACTATTTCATGAATTGCGTTTTCATATAACTAAATTTAAAGTAGTAGACAACCATTTTTGGACATCTATTTTTGGAATTATCGACAATCATTTTGGAATGGAGGGAAAACAATTTTGCCAATAAAATAAGGAATAGGGACTATCACACCACCTTCGAGAATGAAACTTCTATGAAGAATGGGAAGGAGTCGAGTGAAAAGAAGAGCCAAGAGGAGCCCTTCTCCATGAAGAAGGTGTGACTTCCCTTTTCACCGTGTGAAGAATGCGAATGGACATAGTTTCTCTTCCGCTTCTCAATCTTCACATCCATTCTCCCCTTCCAAAGAGAAGAAAAAAAGCTTTTGTCTCTTCGGAGCATGGCCCCTCCGCAATTCAAGTAGAGAGTGTCATGTCCTCATTCTTTGAAGATCAAGAATAGAAAGAAAAAGGTGTGACAACTTTGATGATTGGTTTGGCTCAATTCTCCCTGGACAATGACTCAGCTAATCTTTAAAGGGCAAATGAGTGACCCTGGAAATCATCCCTTTTCATTACCATGTGAATCATTGGCTTAAAAAATTGCAAAAGCACTCACTAAAACTCAAACTATTGTAGAAAACTTCCTCTTTTCACAACAGAATTTGGAGGTTGAATAGTTGAACATTTGTCCTACTAGAAAAGTTCCATGTCATCCATCGGACGCCAAACATCCATGGCAACATTTAAGGGTTAACCATTTCTCCCGCCGAAACAGAAACTTCAAAGAAAAAATTTACCTTGGACCTCTTGAAATGCTCAAAGTTTTAACAACGACACTTGGTCAACCAAGAATACTCACACCATGGTATGGAATGCACAGAGTTTTTGTTTTTGTTTTTAAAATTTTAAACACATGGACAAATTTCATTGATAAGGAACAAGTACAGAGAACCGGAGGAGAACCTTGGCGAGATTTTGTACGTAAACCACTCGCAGGACTTCTCCCGTTCATTCTGCTGGGAAGTTTCTGCGCCGTAATGCTTGATTACGTGGACAAATTCGTGTAATCAGGCATTACAGATATTTCATTCGACTCCAATTTATCATCCGGGTTTTCATCGAAGTTTGCTTGTGATTTATGTCAAGCAATGACACTTATTGTCGGGCATTGCGCCAAATAATCGGCTCTCCTCGTCGGGCTCCGCCCTCCTCGTTGACCGATTATTTGGTGCAATGCCCTCCTCTGCAGACATTGCCCTATACATAATGCATGCAGTTTTTGAGTTGGGTCACACAACTTGTCGTAGGTGAAGATGACCCCACCCTCACGCCCAAGTTTCTGGAGAAGTTCGAAAAAAGACTAGATGGCTGCAACATTCCCAGGAAAGCGATCTGATAGTTGTTGGAACCTTAAGAAGCCCAAGCTTGGGACCTTCGGTTAGGCCAGAAAGGACACAAAACAAAACAAAACTTGGAGTTGTTGGTTGGGCCTTCAGTCCTTTTCACTTTTGTCTCCAGGTGGGCTTCCGTCTGCTTTGGTTGTTGGTGTTGTAACTTAGCGACCCTTTACACTTGGAGGCCAGGCCATTCCCTTTGAGGCTGATTGCACAAATTTTCAGTCTCTTGTCCGATCACAAGTGAGGATTTCAAACCTCTTGCACAACAAATTGACCCAGCCGGCCTCCATGTGTAAAGCGTCCCTTATTTTATTGCAGGTTCTTGCAGTGCTTTGGAATACATTCCTAGTTCAGTTTCCTCAAAATAAAAAAAATAAGTAGATTTACACCTCAGATGGCGGGATGATTATCAGCACAAGATGATTATTTACTGCTGTTCAGAGATTCAGGTGGCATCATCGAAATAGGTTGTGGCCAGTTCTGTCAACCTCTTTAACTTACTGATGACTGTAATGAGATCCTGAGGTGGCAGAAATATGTATTTCCTCAGGATCTCATTACAGGTATGTATTTCTGAATGAAAATGCTACAGTAGCTGCAGGCGCTCAAGAGAATGGTACAGTATGCCTTCAATCCGTACTGTACTTCAACTTGATTTAAGGTAGTTGTATGGTTCTGGGGAAAACTCCCAGCTACATAGAAAATTTGAAACAACTTTAACCTACTTTCAAATAAGTGGAGTCTTGTGCACAAGGAAGTCAGCCTGATTGAGTGCGCGTGCGGGTGAAACTGCATGAGTAGGGCCAGATGGACCCCAAAAGGAAGGAGACTCCTGTACTTGTGTCAAAAAAGAAGAAGGGAAGGAGACTCAAAACTTGG
Source organism: Neckera pumila (assembly GCA_963969595.1). Classification (NCBI taxonomy): domain Eukaryota; kingdom Viridiplantae; phylum Streptophyta; class Bryopsida; order Hypnales; family Neckeraceae; genus Neckera; species Neckera pumila. The sequence goes on from OZ018409.1 coordinate 7,230,787, forward strand.
GTCAACTGTTGTGAAAAATTTGTAAAAAGCTGAAAAGTAGTGAAAATGTAAAAATCTTTGCCGAGGGCTTGTCTCTCTGGCTCTGTGTACTGTTTCCCTTTCAATGAAAATTGTCCATGTGTTTCAAGAAAAGAAACAAAATTATTTGGGCCAGCTAATACACACAAAAAAAAAGAAACAAAAACTGGATTCCCATTTGATTAAACTTTAATTTTTTTTTAAATAGTATGTATAATTTGTTACTGACCCTTGTGGTCCATGATCTCATACTTTTGGTAAGAGCATCACCACATGTATATTAGGTACAATGATCTTACAAAATTGACTACTTGAGCCATTCAAAGAATTTTGTACAATTATGACTATTACAATTATTAGGTACAATTATTGGTATATTTAGGTAAGGATAATTATCATTGCTTCCTTATGCAATCCCAATCAAGCATACCGAATTTTAGTTTCAAGAAACTAAAACTCCACTTTTGGTGAGTTTTTAATTGAATTTCCTTGAAAATTCATTAAAAAACATTGGTGGTGAATTTTTTTTAGTTGCTTGTGGAGATATGTAGGAAACATCCATAAGCACATCTTCCATTCCATGAGCATCTCCAAAAAAGTTTCACAATTCCTTCCAATGAGATTTCAATGTTGAGGTGACAATGCCCAAATTTTGTAAAATAGATATTTCTTTATTATAATTAATTATAATTAAAATTTTCTATTTGCCCCTCACATAGGAACTAATAATTAATTTTGTACATTTGAGCATGATGGTACAATCACTTTGCCAAAATCTAGTTAACTGATATAGAGATATCTATTTTATAAAGTTTGGTCATACAACACCTCACACTGAACTCTTCATAGATCATATTTTAGTTATTTAATGGGGTGATTTTTAATATGCAAAATGTGCATATAGATGTTTCCTACATGTTTATGTGATCATATTAAAAAAATTCATCACCATTTGTTTTCAATAAAATATCATGTAAAACCATGAAAGTTGACTTTAAAAATTCATCAAAAATGGAATTTTGCTTTTTTGACACTAAATTTGGTATGCTTGATTGGAATTGCGTAAGAATTGAGTATTAATTATGCAAGATGATAAATTCTAATTCTTTTCTATACTATGTAAAAATCTTTGAATGGCAAAAATAGGCAGTTTGTAAGATTATTGTCCCGTCTATACACCAAAACAAAGGATAAGTGTATTTTTGAATGAAAGAGTGCAATTAATGCTTGGACCCACTTAAAGGTTTTCTCTATTAACCCCTAAAGGACTAAGGCCCTTTTTCTGCCAAAAAACACTCAACTGCCATTTCTATAGCAAAAAGTAAAAAAAATTGAAAAAATGTTTTTTTTTTCACATCCAACCATAGAATCTTACACCTGACTAGTACTACAGTGTGTGAAAAAAATTTCAGAATTTTTAACCACACAGATTGCAAGATATCTGCTTTTAAAGTGAAAAAAACAAGTTTTTCAGCACATTGCGGGACTAGATTTTGGGCTTTGAACATTTTTAACTTAAAATTTATGCACCACAAAGTTTTGAGCTTTAAATCTTTGTAGTGAAGAATTGAGTTGAGGATCTAAGAAAAAAAAATTCAAAAAAACTTAATTATCATTCTTTAAAAAATTGTTAAGTAGAAGTAAATACAAGATAGAAGGAAAATCTAAAATATATTCATATGTTTTTTAGATGGAATAAAAATGCACTAATCCCAATAGTGAGATTATTCTAGCAAGTAATATAAACTATGAATAAAAAATTTGAAAAATTTGAAAAATTGCATCCAAAAATGCATCCTAGAAGTTATTTTTTTCAAGAAGATGCTCTAATTGTCCGAAAAACAAGAATGTCCATAACTTTCTCATAACAAATCCAAATGAAATGAATCAAGGCTTTTTAATTAGACAACAATATAATCTATGAGAAAAAATATATAAAAAACAAAATTCAAATTTTTATCCATTTCTTTTTTATTGCATGGGCTGCCCGCCATTCCATGTTTTGAGCCTATTTGGTCATAACTTTTTTTCCCAAACACCAATTGTGAAAAAAATTATATTCCCACAAAGCTTATCAGTTTTTCTATCTTCAAAAAGGTTTCAAAAAATCACAACAAAATCAGCCCGTAGGTACTTGCCTCAAAAACGCATTTGTCCCCCGAATGGACAACAGTCCTTTAAGGATTAAGGCAAACATGATTTATTTGCAAGGGTTGGCAACTCCTCTAAACATTTTATATTTTCTTTTGCAATTTGTACTTTGGCACATAATAAATTATAAAGATTCTTTTTGCTTTGCATTCTACAAGACTTGCAATTGGTTGGAAATTTATATACCAAATTATTTATACCAAATTGCAAGTCTTGGTAGTATAAACAATTAATTGATCCTTACGCAAGTGACTTGGCTTTTGATGTGATGAAGTTTTTTTGTGTAGTTGTAGATGCTCTAAAAGCAATACACCTATAGTGGTTAGACCTTAACCCCTAAAGGACCAAGTGTCCATTCAACACACACAAGAAATCTCGAATAGATTCCTATAAAATCAATTTTGGTTGGATGTTAAAGAAATTTTGAGGTAAGGTGTAAACATGTATCCCTTTAGTAAAGACATGATTTTTTTCTGATCGAGTGCCTGGATAAAAAATTATGGTATCTCAATTTTTTGGGGCAGCCCACGAAATTTGGGCAATATATGCAAAACTCTTCCTATAATTTTGAAATTTTGCAGGTGTGTAACTTACATGATATTAGATGCAAATTTACAAAAGATAACTATGTGTATTGTAAAGATCTTGCTCTAGGAGGGGTTAAACTTTGCTGGCCTTGTCGATAAGGTTAGAATTTGTTTTTTTCCTAATTTCAAATATTATAATCTTTCACTCCGTGAGGTCAAAGTTTATGAAGTTTTTTCCACACATTTCCATAGTAGTCTAATACATATTTGTATGGTTGAAATTTGAGAAAGAGATTTTTTTTCATTTTTTTTCATTGTCTTAAAAAGTGCCATTTTTGGAACGTTTACAGTTTTTGTCCAAAATGTGCCTTGGTCCTTTAGGGGTTAAAGATTTATTAACCCCTAAAGGTCAGAGACTATATTTTCACCCAAAACGCTCCAAAATTGTCATTTCTAGTACAAGTACCAAAGCCTAGAAAAAAACATTTTTGGACATATGCAACTATAGGATCTTGTAGTAAGCTTGTTTGAGTATATGTAGAGAAAAATTCAAAATTTTCACCTTGTAGATTGCAAGATATTAGCATTTGAATTGACAAAAATCCTTTTTTGGGCCTTGCAAAAAATTAGGCAGCCGCACTTCACAAGGTCACATTTAAATGAAAAATGTCCAAAATGGTGTTTACTCCTTAGATTCATTCTTCAAAGCAAGTTGTCTATATGCTTGAAAACTTTCAAATCATTTGAAGTTGTACAATATATAGGAAAAAAATAGGTTGTAGAAAAAAGTAGAGAATGCTTCAAAACACTAAATTGTTAAGAATTTAATTATGGAATTGAAAATATCAATCCCAATGGTTTTAATGTTTTAATGAATAATCTACATCCTATGGTTTTATTTTTTTCAAAAATGATGAAAAATAGAGTTAAATAAAGGATTTTTTAGAATAGGGAATCTATATCTGCCCGCAAATTAGAACACCTCACAATTTTCATCTTATAAATCAAAATGGAATAATTCACAGCTTTACAAGTATATAAAAATCTAGAAAACTAATTTCAAAATTCTATTTTTTTAAAGGTGATTTTTCAAAAAAGAAATTGAGCTGCTTGCCGACCGTTGAAAATGACATATTATCCAATGACTTTTTAACCATGGAGTCAAAAGTTTTGAAAGTTGTTGAGACTTAAAGCTACTCCTTGGACACACGTTGTGTAAAATTTTCAAAGAAAATAAAATAAAATTTCCATTCATAGTGAGCTACCCAAAATTGCTATGTTGCCAAAAAATGCCATTTTGTCCTTTAGGGGTTAACCTTCTTGAACAACGTTATTGTAGTTCCTTCTAACCCCAAAAATATACAATATTACTTCTTCAATATTACCTCCTCTAAAATTCCATTTTGGAATTTATTATACACTTACATCACTACTCTAATTTTTCACATCTTGTTTAGCATTATTTGACTTCAAGTTCACTTGATTCGTGATCCTCATTCAGTTAGTTTCTAATAAGTTAGGGCTTTGTTTCTTTGGACTAGGTCAGGTGAAAGGATGTTGTTTCTTGTAATGAGGCTTTGCTTCTACATTACTAGATGTAACCTCTATGTCGAATGGTTGGATTTTAGTCCACTATATTCAATCAAGGACATACTAAAGCAAGGTCATCATAAATTCATAACCTCAATGGAGCCTATTTCCCTACAAATGGTAGTCTCTCATTGCATGACATAAGCCATGCTCTATGGAGGATTTATATAGCATTGTGATGCCCTTTTTTCTAAATCCTTAAATGAGTATAGTTGACCAAGATACAACCATCCAACATTGAGGTTATATCTATTAATATAGAACAACATAGGTTCACCCATTGCTAGAAGTAGCATCCCTTCATTCCACCCTGTGAGCCCCCAAGTTAGCACTTGAACCTCAAAATTTCTTTTTTTTCGCTTTTTGCTCATATTTAGGGTTAATTAGAATTAAAAAGATAGTATAAGTATGTTTATGTGATGTTTAGAGGAAATCTGTACAAATGAAATATGATTTGACCGAAACACCCGGAACCACTCTAATTACTACTATGAGCTAATATTAAGTCTATTTAAGCAATTGAGAGAATATTTAACGGTTCAGGTGGAATTAAGCCTGATAGCCAAACCATAAAACCACCCAGAAATAGACTTTTGAAGGACATGTAAAATACTTAGGATAGAAAATAGAAGATAGAAAAGAAGCCATGTGCCAGTGCAGGTAAAACCATAAACCGGGATTACAAGCGATTTGCGGGCCAAGAATGGAGGTTTTGACCAAGAAACCTATCAGGAGCATAACGAGGAAGCTAGAGGGCTAGGTCCCCTTGATCAAGAATGTTCCCGCGCTCCGGGAGGGAATTAACTTATATTGAAAATGATTTCCCCCCCGAATGGGAATTAAACTGAAAGATTGTAAATCACATACGCCTTAGATTAGTGCAAAAGAAATTGTAAGTTTGCACATGGCATTTGTAAACTTCCTAGAAGTTGCCCAAAAAGTTTTGTAATTTTCCGAATTGCAGAAATGACTCCCTGGGAAGTCAATCGTGTTTTTACGCCTTGGAAAATTCCTAGAATGTCCCAAAGTGGCGGTAAAATCCCACTAAAAATTAGGATAGAGTGTTTAGTGCTAATAAAGCGGCCGAACAAATTCCATCACAATCCGACTCCAACAAGTACCAGAACCGGCGGTGCTAACAAAATTTTAACAGATTTTAAAAAATTTGTTACGTTGATCGACACACCAGGAGCTCCCGAATTTTGATTGGAGTCAACTTGGAATCTTTTCTTACTATCTTTGACCTCCTCAACAACCCAGGCTAGTCAGAATTTGAAGATAAAATTATCTCCAACAATTGAATTTTTACCCTTTTAAGCGATATACTGAACGCTAATTTTTACATACAAAATGGCTTACAAATAAGGAGTGGAGGGACCTCTGAACGAATTTGGGTCTTCTGAAGACAATGGCGCAATCGGTTTAGAGTTTGGAGCATTTCTCCAAAAGTTAGAATGATCATAGTAGTAGTGTAGAATTTTAATTAGTAAATTTGAAATTACCTAAGAAGTAGAATTAGGAAATTGAGGGGGAAGATGAGGCCTTGAGTGAGTATATAAGGCCTCCCCCTCCCCTCACTTCACACCCCTTTTTATTCTTTATAAAGTTTTAGCCAAAACGAGGCCACGTTGTTAGGATTGGCGGTTTTTCGCCAAACATTTGTTTAATGCATTTGGAGCTTTTTTCCTTAACTTTTATCAAACATTCTCTTGTGTTTTGAGCTCTTTCAAAGGACGTTGAAGTCCCTTTAAATTGCTTATTTGCTTACACGTACTTGAATTGAGGTTATCCATGTTGTATGTTTATTTTTGTTGATGTTTAGAAAATATTGTGGTTTCTAACTCCTTCAAACCGAGCTCCTTGTGTGGGATATCTTGATTCATGTCATAGAACATCCCCCTAGAGCCTTGACGTTTGAAAATGTTGTCCGTAGAAGAGTCATTAGTATTTTGGAGAGGTTTGGGTTGGAACCAAGCTCTTGCCGTCGAATTTTAAGAATTTTCATTGTTAAGTTATCCAGAAATTGAGGTTAATCCCTCTAATACAATGAAGCTATCGCCTTGGACTTAGTTTCCTTTAGAATAAACCAAGTTCCCTTGTTAAAATCATCCATATGTTAAGGTTAACCCCTCTAATATGGTAAAGCTATCGCCCTAGACTTAGTTTTTATTTCATTTAGAATTTTCTTGTCAAAACTTGTCTAGAAATTTAACCCCTATCCTCCCGGATGGCAAAGCTTTGCACTTAGTTAGAATTTTCCATCTTAAAAATTTTGGATTAAAGGATCTCCAAAGGGAGACCCAAGGAGGCGAGCAACAACCATTAGAAGTAGGAGTAAAAATCCAGAACAAGAACTCCAAACCAAGGACCAAAACAAGCAAGAAGTACCAAAGTTCCCCAGCAAGCCACTAAGCTCAAAATTCAGATTTCACACAAGGAAGAGAGTCTCAAAGTCAACCAAGAAGCTATCAAGCTAAAAATTTCAGATTTGATAAGGACCAGAGAACATTAGAGTTCCTAAGAAGCTATTTGGCTTAGAATTTCAGACTTGTTCAAGGACCAAATCACATTAGAGCTCCAACAAGTTATTTAGCTTGAAAATTTTAGATTTACACAAGGGAGAAATCACATCAGAACTCCAGCAAGTTATTTAATTTGAAAATTTTAGATTACACAAGGGAGAGAAGTACCCGAGCTCCAGCTAGTTATTAACTTAGAAATTTCAAATTTCCCACAAGAGAGAGAAGTATAAGAGCTCCAGCAAGTTATTTAGCTTGATAAATTCAGATTACACATGGGAGAGAAGTATTAGAGCTCTAGCAAGTTATTAGCTCAAAAATTTCAGATTTCACACAAAAGAGAGAAGCACCAGAGCACCTCAAATTACAAGTGACCAGATCAAGCATAAAAGGGAGGCAGCTTACCTTACAGGTCCTCAAAGTCAACCAGGTCATCTGGTCTCTTCACCCGGTTGGAGTTGCAACTCTTCAGACATATCAAATTCTCTTAAAAAAACAAACGAACAAACCATTTGAGTTGCAATCATCCTGTTCAGGATCTCACTTTCAAACATTTGGGAACTAGAAGCACTTATCTCTCAAGTTGTTGCAACAAAATACTTTACAAAGTTTAGAATTTGGATAGTTATAGAAGTAAGGATTTGGAGACCTAGAAAGTCAATATGAGGCTTCTAACCAAACATAGTTGACTTTATCAGCCACGTTTTAATTAGATTAGAAAAAACAAAAGGAGAAAAAACAAAATAAAGAATAGTTTGACTTTGGGAATTGTTCCCAAATTAGTATTAGTAGGAAAAACTCAACAAAGTTTATTTTTTAGTTGATTGACTTTTACGTCATTAGCAAAAATTTCATTAGATTAGATTTTATAGGATTAGATTTGTTTTCAAAAATATCTCCAAAAAAGGAAAATTATAAAGAAAAAAGAAAAGAAAGAAAAATACAAAAAGAATCGTTTTTTTCTTATATTGAAGAAAAGAAAAAGAAAGACGATATGGACGCTATCTTTGACTACAACGAGATCACGATGATAGTAAACAAGGATGACATCATCGAATCTGCAATTTTCAGAGTAAGTTTTTAAAAATCCTTTCTTTTATTGTTTTGTTAGTTAATTGTGCAAATTAGTAAATTAGATTAGGATTGTTAATTAGGATTAATATTGTGGAATTAAGAAGTTGGAATGCCATTTAGAACATAAAGAACCACAAGAAATAGGAAGTGAAACTTAGAATTAGATAAAAAAATTTGAATAGCTTCTAGGAAACAATTGCAATTAGGAATAGGATAAAAATTCCACAAGATAAAAGAAATTTGAAACTAAGATAGAAATTCGGAAACAAATTAGAAAAAATTATCTAAAATCAATTTTATCAAGGAGTTTAAAATTCACAATAGAAAATTGACTCAAATTATTAAGAGTTTAACATAATTTCAAAATAGCTATCGTACTAGAAATTCTCAACATTTATAATGAATAGGAAATAGTAATAAAGGTAGGAAGGAAAAAATAGAAGTTAACCAATAGAATTTCTTTTAGGTTATTTAAATTTAAAGTAAAAGTGAAAACCAAAGATCAAAGTAGAAGTAGTTTCCAAATTTCCAAAGTAAAATAGAAACTACGGAAGAATTTCGGTGAACCAGATAACGGTCGAAATTCAATCATAAGATAACTCTTACCAAGGAAGTCAAAAATGTTTTTATTTTACCTATAAGATAAAAATCAAATATCGATAGTAAAACCAATTCACATTAGAAATAAAAAGTAAAAAGAAATTACATAAGAATTTTTAAGAACCGACACGGTCAAAATTTATCAATAAAACCAATTAACTTAGAAATAAAAAATTAGGAACTTAAGGTAAAAAAAAATTACTTAAGAATCAATACCTTAAATGAGTTTGTTTGTTTGTTTGTTTGTTTGTTTGTTTGTTTGTTTGTTTGTTTGTTTGTTTGTTTGTTTGTTTGTTTGTTTGTTTTGTTTTGTTTTGTTTGTAGCATGGACAACTTCCTGACCGTGCGTCCCCCGGCCGCGTGCTTGGTACCGTCGGAAAGCTCTCGCCAAGGAGGGGTGCACCGGCTTGGTTTTGTGGCGTTTGGAGCGGTGGTGCAAAAGTTATTGAATTTCAAAGTATTTATTGATTAAAAAATTAGAAAATTACTTTTACTTTGATTTTGGTGGCGTTCTTGCTACTAGGAGTGGAATCGGGAGTAGAACTGGGAGTAGAATCGGAAGTAGAACCAGGAGTGGAACCGGGAGTAGATGAAAATTGGGCCAACAGCACAGGATCACACTAGTTTTGATGAACCAACACAGTCAAATTTATCAGTAAATTATCTTACATCAAGAAGTCAAAAGTAATTACATTTTTATCACAGCACGTATAGAAGTAACATCTCTAAGATAAAACTATTTAGTTAGAAACAAGTTGAATTTGTCTTCTATTAGTAAGGGTAAGAACTTATCAAAAATTACCCAAAAGAGATTAATTAAAAATCACTTCCGCCCCAATTATCCGTTAGGAATTTAGGTTAACTTCAGCTTTCTTCACCATTTGGAAAGGGTAAACCAAACCCTACCTATTAAACCATTCTGTTTATTTGCTTTTTTAGGCTAATACCAATTCAAAGTTTGATTGTTAATTGGTCATAGTAAAAATCATCTGAACAATATTAACATCTTTTGGATTTTATAGCAATTAGAAGTGGACAAAGCTAACACTAGGAACATTATCAAAAGATCCATTGCTTGGAAGGCGTAATTGGATTATACGTGTTAACACCCAATAGAGATTTAACTACGACAAAAACTAGAACCTGGCCTTATGTACACTTTATTCCAAGGGTGGGAATAAAATGCCCCCCCCCCCCCCCCCCCCTCTCCCCCCTCCCCCCCCTTCTAGTTCAACAAGTTATTTCTCATAGCAAAGCTTTGCTTTTACAATACCTAGTCCACAATGGTACAATCTCCCCCCCCCCCCCCCCCCGTTATGGAAAAGTGCATGGCCTTTTTTCATTGCCTCATGCAATGAGAGACTCCCATATGTCCAAAAATAAACTTCGTTGAGGTTATGGGTTATTTAAGGTGGGTACATCCAAAACCACACTATGACTAAAACCGCCATCATCACTCAATGTACATCTCCAAAATCGATATGTACATATGTAAAAGAAACAAGTTTAGAACATCTACCAAAAAACACTTTGTTCCTTCTTAACTTTTGTGTACGATATCCAATTGTCGTGTTCTTTGGTGCTTTGAAACCTTCTTTCACTTGCCAACAAGGAAGTATGAAAATTTAACCACTCTAATATAGGTTCTTTTTTTCATTTTTAATGAAGTGCCAAAGTGGCAATACTAAATGTTATAGTGGTGCTCCAAATTTCAACATGCATCCACATATTGGATAGAAAGTATCATACTAGAACATATCACATACTCATAATTCAGTTTTCATCTACAATCTAGCAATTTCATCTAAGATAATTTTTTTAATTTGAAGTTTTTTGGCGATTTTCCACCTTCTTTGTACCATTTTTTTCTATAGGTGTGGTGCCATGCCATAAAATTTGGTGCAATTTCGCATCAAATTGCCGGAAAAAAAAACACCGCTCTAATAGTAGTAACTAAGCACAGTACCAAAAACTGGAGGATACCCACCTTATAATCTCCAGATTGGAAGATACAACTCCCATATAAGCTTGTTGACGCAACTCATGTCATTCACTTGCTCCATCAGCAGTCCGCACCAATTAACTTGCATACACAACTGCACCCAGTGCGGTAGTACTGATACCTACCAATTTGATGATTGTATATTTGTTTTTGTTTTTTTTGTAATTTTTTTTTAAAAGAGAGGTGATATTTGTTTTTTTTTGGGTTGAAGATTATATTTTTGAGTGGGGACTGTCTGAAGTACTGTCCTGTACAATACTAACTTAACTTCTAGAAAGCACCTCTACAATCACAGCTCAAGCCCAGCCTGGGACTTTTATTCACATGTGATTCACACAGTTCTCATAAGAGTATTAATAAGTAAGGTGGATACCACTTTGGGCTACTGGGCGGAGTTACTATTATTAGACTGGTCAAATTTTCATTGGTTTTCTTATTGGCACGTGGAAGGAGGTTTCAATGCACCAAAGAACATGACATTTGGATATTGTATGCAAAAATTATGAAGAGTCAAAGTGCTTTTTGGTAGATGTTTTAACCCCTCAGGCCCAAGGTCCATTTTTCTACCAAAAACCTCCCCAAACTGCTATTTTTATAGCAAAGAGTAAAAAAATTGAAAAATGTTTTTTTTGCACATCTAACCATAGGATCTTACACCTAACTAGTATGAGAATGTGTGGAAAAAATTTCAGAATTTTTGACCGCATAGATTGTAAGATATTTGCGTTTAAAGTGAAAAATACAAGTTTTTCAGCACATTGTGGGACTAGATTTTATGACTTTGAACATTTTTAACTTAAATTTTTTGCCCTACAGAGTTTTGAGCTTTAAATCTTTATAGTAGAGAATTGAGTTGAGAATCTAGGTTAAAAAAAATCCAAGAAATATTAATTTTCATTATTAAAAAAATTGTTAAGTGGAAGTAGGTATGAGATAGAAGGAAAATCTAAAATATTAATATCTTTTATATAGAATTTAAAAGCACTAATCCCAATGGTGAGATTGTTCTAGCAAAAAAACTAAACCTTGTGGAACTTTGTTTTTTGAAAAATTGTTAAAATTGCATTCAGAAATGAATCCTACGAGTTATTTTTTTCAAGAAGATGCTCCAAGTGCCCAAAAATCAAGATTATTTGTAACTTTCTCATAAAATGTCCAAATGAAATGAATCAAAGCTTTCCAGATATACAAAAATATAATCTATAAGAAAAAAAAATTTAAAAATATAGAAAAACTTTGCAAAATTTTTTTGCTACCCCTCGTCCCCTGTTTTGAGCTTATTTGGGCATAACTTTTTTCCCGGGCACCAATTGAAAAACATTTATATTCCTACAAAGCTTAGCATTTTTTCTGTTTTTAAAAAAAGTTTCAAAAAATCATGACAAAATTTCAGCCCGTAGGTATTTGCTCGAAATCCCATTCGTCCCCCGCAGGGACAATGAGCTTTTAGGGATTAAAATTGTTTTTTCAACATACATACATATTGATTTTGGAGATGTACATTGAGTGATGATGGTGGTTTTAGGCAGGGTGTGATTTTGGATGTAAACAGCTTATTATTGTACAATGTATTCTTGTTTCTTTTTTGTCCCTCCGATTTCTTTTCTTTTCTCTATTCTTTGAAGGTGGTTGGTTTCTATTAGGCAAAGAAGAAGAAAAGAATAACTCGCTGATCCCAAGTGTAAGTGGAGAAGGTAGCATTGGTGGTGAGTATGAGATCAAGTTTCCACTTGGATTTGTTTGCATCACCCTCACAAAACATTTGATGTTCTTTGCCCCTCACCTTTCCTAAATTTGCACAAACAACTACAAAATGTAAATGTAATCTTCAAGTTATCTCAAATGTAGAGAATTTGCAAATTCACAGTAGATTCAATTCTAAAGGTCTTAGAATTAACTAGTATCACGATTTTGCACCAAGAAAATCAAATAGCAACGAAGTTGGTTACTAGTTGGCCTAGTTTGAGGTTACAATAGATGAGAAATTGAGGATTAGGGGAGACAACCCATTTAAGGAGTTACACGTATCTGAAGGGCAAGTTTCTTCAATGAAGAAATTTTTCATGACTTTTTCAACATAAGATTTTATTCCTCCCATACCAATGATATAGGGCTTGCTATTTCTGACCATAGGTTGAAAACAAAATCAACCAAGAGGTGGTTGCAATATTGAGAGTCTTGTAGCCAATCAAAATGTGCCACATCTATGTTGGGAATTGTGCCATAATTAATCACTATTCATCTCCTCCTACATAAAAAGAATACAACCTACTTAGCCGCAATAGGACATTCATCAAGAATGGGTTGCCTCCCCTAATGACAAGGTCACTGGCATGATTTCTTGTTGATTGAAAGTGTGTGTTTTGTAGTTGGTGGGCTTTGTATTTTGCCCCTTACAATGAAATTTTGTTTCATTTGTTTAACCCCTAAAGGTCCAAGTGTCCCCATGGGGGACACTTGGGATTTTGGACAGGCTCATGTGACCTCAAATTTTTTACATGATTTTTTGAAACTTTTTTTGGAGATAGGAAATGACATTAGCTTTATGAGAATATAATTTTTTTTTCAATTGGTGCCAGAAAGCAAAAGTTATGCCACTCTCTGTGTTAATTTCAGTTCGTCCGGGCAGAAAAGTTGATTAATTTTTTTTGAAAATCCATTTGGACTAAGTATAAAAAAATTATGGACAATCTTGTTTTTCAGGTAATCTAAGCAAAATCTTGAAAAAATAACTTATAGGATTCATTTCTAAATCAATTTTTACAATTTATCAAAATAAATTGTTGGACATGGTTAAGTTTGCTTTTCAAAAGAATCCCACCGTTGGGATTATTGTGTTTCAATCCCATCTTAGAGCTATTAACAATTTAACATTTCATTCAATCTTGGACCTACCTCTACTTAATAATTTCTTAGAGAATGAAATCAAGTGTTTATTTATTTTTTTAATTCCTAGACTCTCAACTCAATTCTTCAACATAAAATTCAAAGTCTATTAATAGTGTAAATTTCTTTTTCAAATAGATCAAAGTTAGCTGAAATTTTAAAAAAGTGTTCAAAATGTCTACTTTTCTAGCTTTGAATGCAAATATATTCCAAATCTTACGGTCAAACTTCATGAAATTTTTACCATATGATCTTAGACAAGTAAAGTACAAGATCCTACAATTTGATTTTCAAAAAATTGTTTTTCTATTTTCTTGGATGAAGTGTATTGACATGAATTCTCTTTCCTAGACTTTCAATCCAATTTGTAAATATAAATTTTTTTAATTCAATATTGATAGTGCAAAACTTTTAAGCTAAGAAGATCCAAAGCTTGAAAATCTAGGCATGCATGGTGTAAAAAAAGGTATTTTTTACTTCAAACGCAAAAATCTTGCAATCCATGTAGTCAAAGTTTCTAAATTTTCTTCAATACATTTCAATACTAGTCTAGTGCAAGATCCTATAGTTAGATATGAAAAAAAAAATTATATTAAACTTTTTGCATTTTACAATAGAAATGGCAATTTTGGGTGGAATTTGATGAAAAAAAGCCTTAAGACATTAGGATGCTAAAGAAAAAATTTCAACAAAGTATAATAAAAATTGAGACTATAAGAGCCTATCTAAAATCTATTTTGTCTCTATAGAGACAATAGGAATTTACAAGCTAAATTGAGCAATATTCTTTGGGAGTCTTGATTCTTTAATATAATGCTCTAATTTTTCATCAACATATAGAAAAATTCCTTTTTTCTTATATGAAGCTCTAGTTTCAATGTCAAACATGTGAATATGTTGAAGTCTTAAGAGATTTGTTGTTGAACATTTTGGGAAGGAATATCTATGTAATGTCTTGGTTTAGAATTGGGTATATGTGTATAATTTTTTGTATTCACAATCTACTCAAATCAAGATGCACCAACAAAGAAAACAATAATTCCTAAGAGCATCTTAAAGAAGGAATACCAACCAAGTTGTTTTTTTATTGCCATTTTGGGGGGGGTGGAGTTATGTTGCCCACTAAGGCATCCCTTCTCTCTGTGATGTTGCCAAAATTCTTTCTCCAGTTCTCTCAATTTGTCAAGAAAAAAATTTTACTTGGAATTTTTTTGCCAAAAATAAAATACCCCCCAACAAATAATTACCAACCATAACACCAACAATTTTCCAATTGTTGCCATCCCATAAATGCAGACATTGAACAAATCGCTACTTTAGCAACAACCAAAAATGTCTTATTGATTTTTCATTCATTTAAAAAAAACATAAAAACAAACCTCTAATACCAACATATCCACTGGCAAATTGAATTAAATGCAAAGCATTTTATAAACTTGTTCAATTGAATGACACATTAAAAAGGTAAAATGGCTGCATGATAAATTGTAAAACCTTTATTTAATGATAAAATAATTATGGACGTTTGAAGATTTTTGTATGAAGAAGTTGCTTTTGGAATGAGAATCTTTATTTTTTGATAATCTACATATAAAACTAGATGATGAATGTTTTTGCTTTAGAATAAGTGGATGCTAACACTATATATGAATGATAATCTTATTGTATCACAAATTTTCTAAGGTTGTCTTCAATACAAATTACACTTTGCATCATGAATAAAAACTACTTAGAGTCTAGTATCAAAAATTTTAAAAAATAGTTATGAAATAATTTTCAAAAAAGCCCAATATAAATAGGAAATGCATTTTATACTAGCAAAAGATATCAAAATTTTATATTTCTAATAAATTAACAAAAAAAATCACTTGATAGTCGACTTTGACTTCAAGGTCTTTGTTGTGGTTGTTTTGGGTGCAAAATAAAATTATCAATTGAAAAATTTTCACACTAATTTCTATTGCTACTTGTACCTCTTGAGAAAATTTCAAATCATTTGGATTGTTTTTTCTATTTTTACTTATTTATGTTCAATTTTTGCAACAAAATGATAACAATTCCAGTTTCTCACAAACCAAATTGAAATTGCTCACAATGATATTCCATTCCTAGTTTCAAGTAATAAAAATACAAGATTTTGTTTGAACACATTTTAAAAGGCTAAATTTTGCTCAAACAGGAAGTTTGACCATTTCACAATGGATCCCGTCCTTTAGGGGTTAATATGACTACACTTCGTATATGAAAAGCTTGTAAGTATGCACAAATAAGTTATTGTCCTTTTCATAAGGTAGGTACAATACACCCATAATTGTACTGTATCTAAAACCACCATCATCACTTTGTGTAAATCTCTAAAGCAATATGTGTCTATGTTGAAGAAACAATATCACACCATCTTTTATAAATAATCTTGACTCTTTAAAACTTTTGCATACAGTGAAGACAGTCTCCAACTAATGCATCTGTCATTTGCTTGCTTAACAAAATAAAAGTTTTGCCAATTGAATAACATTAAATGTTCCCAATTGAAAAAATCTGTGTACTAATCCTCTATTATTTGCATTGTGTATTCTAAAATAGTAAATTTAAATTTCATTATCAACAATAAACCCAGTTGGTATCATAAATGGTCTCGTTGGTGTAAAGGCCAAAGACTCCTGCTGCAATCCGATGCTCTAAATTTTGATGCTCTAAAATGGATGGGTTGCTGGTCTCAATGAACCGCATAAGACACTTGAAAAATGAGACATCACAATCCATAATCAAGCCTCCATTAGGATTGTATCCAAACTCCTCAGCTGACTTTGCCAACAACGCTTGGAAGAGATGATGGTGGAGGATCTTGGTTTGGATCACAAATCGGCGCTTCTCCACACCAACGTACACAACAAAGGATCCTTTGGGGACATCGCTAGGAACACCATCTTCATCTATGAGCTTGACACAACCGTTGTGTGGTGCAAACTTATATTGCACCTTGTGCAAGGTCTTTTGCAATTGCTTGCCAAATTTCCCCATGATTCTAAGGGTTTTACTTTTTATATTAACAAATTTTGAAATGCAGATGAGTTATTACTTAAAGTTGGTGCTCTTTACAACACAACAAAATGCATCGGCACTATAAGCACGGGGGGTGAAAAATGGTGTATAAATACACAATACAATTGAAGTGGATGTGATCGATGCAATAAAATGATAACGTTGATCTATCAATGTGGTGTGAATATATAGTAAAATGAAGGAAGTGTTATATTTTATAGGCGTTTCATATTGGGAAAAATGGAAAAGGTCTTTTATTTTTTTGTAAAAATTCACAAAGGGCTTTTATTTTTTTGTACACATTCACAAAGGGCTTTTACTTTGGAGAAAAGAAAAATAGAAAAGGTCTTTTATTTTTTTAAACAGTTACAAAGGACCTTTACTTTGGAAAAAGACCAAAAAATCTTTTGCATTGTGGAGGAAAAGCAATTAGTGGTGCTTGTATGTGAACCCAAGAATGCGAGCTTGTAAGCATTGAGTCTATAATATAGGCACCTATATTATAGATACCACACACTATAGAAGGTGTATGTATCATAAACACCTATAATATAGGTATTTGTAATATATATATCTTATAATCATAGACGGTTTCTATAGTATATATATACCTATAGCATAGATGTATAGTATTCTAGGCTCATGGGCTTACACTCCTATGCTCACAGAATAGCAAACCTCAAAAAGCAACTAATAATGGATGATCTTTTCTATCTTGATTCCTTCTCTTCTTTGGCATAATTTTCTACTTCTCACAAAAAATTCTTGGAAAATATTTGATTTCTAGCAACCACGACAATCCATTCTTCAAATGACTCTTAGAGTTGAAATCCTTTTTGGCAAACTTTCTCTTTCACTTCTTGTATGGTTTGTCTATGATGTGGAGCCCTGCTTTGCATAAGTGCATGCCACCAGTCTTTTTTAAGGTTCGACCCTTAAAGGACAAATGACTAACCCTAGAAATCATCCCTTTTCATTACTGTGTAAATCATTGGCTTTAAATATTGCAAAAGCACTCATTGGAAGTCAGCTTACTATAGAAGACCTCCCCTTTTCCTGACAATATTTTGAAAATGAATAGCTGCATTTCTTTCCTACTAGAAAGATTCATATCATCCATCGGATGACAAATGCTCGTGTTGACACTTAAGGGTTAAGAGGATTTTAAAAAGAAAGTCTAAGGGGTCTTAGAAGAGGGGTTAATTGAGTCTTGGGAGCCGGGTTGGGGGGTGGGGGTGAGAGCTACATTAAATAGGGGTTTTAAGGGGACCCATATTAATTAACCGATATTATCTACCTTTGCTCTACATCAATAGTTATTGAAGTGTGCGGGGGTTATGCATCATGTTTCAAATATCTACGGTTTTCCATAACAAGTCCCTTTAATTTTTTGGTCCCCTTAAGACCCCTATTCAATCATTTCTAATTTATAAGGTTCATAGGTTCGTACAAATACAACACTGAAATCGTGAATTCATACCTATATATCATAATTGTACATATTACATGTATTCTTTGAAAATGTATTTTTTGGACACTATGCGAATAAATTACAAATTTCCAAAGTGTTGAGAATAGGTGTATCAAAAAGCGATCATAGAATCATTTGAATAGTGGGAGTACATTTTAGGCAAAAATATCCACTATGCAATTTTAGGAAGCGTGCGATTTTAGGAAGTGAAGCTAGTATACGATCGTAGAGCGTAGAGCGTGGAGCGTAGAAGCTTGAGCTTGGAAGAAATATTCAGTTGTATATTTTTTTTACTGGTAGAAAAGTGGCAAATTTGTATATAATGTTTCAAAATTTTTAGAATTTTTTAGAATTTTAGACCTATAACCGTGGATTTTAAGATCTCTAAAGACCGTGTGCAATAAATTTTTTTCAGAAATGTTGTGTGTAAGAAGTTGAACTTAGTTTATGAAATTCATTTTAGAACTTTTTTGTACAGCGCAAATACTTCAAGACAATGAAATGTCAAAGAACGGAATAGATAAATATGGAGGTTTAGGATTGAGGTTGTATGTACCTAAGACCTCAAAAATTTGGAAAATTGGAGACATTTCCAAGAATTTGAGGAGAATTCTGTCAACAATTTACAATATTCCTAACATCTATGACAAATTATTTTTTGGAACACATGTTCTTTTTTGTGTATATTTAAATGAATCTTTGAAAAGCAAAGAAAAAATGCAAAAAATACTCAAACACGACATACACATAGGCAATAAAATTATAAATCAAGCAGTGGCCCTTTTGTCTCACTGTATATATAAAGTAAATCGGAATACAATAGATGCTTTCCAGTCTATCCCTTTGGTAATCACAAAGGAAAATCACAAGTTCAGAACATCTGCAAGTTGTTTCTGTGCCCTAAGATGCCACTCTTAAGAACACGTTTCAGCTCATTGAAGCTAAAGCTTGGAGCATGAATGAAGAGATCAACTTCTACATCAAGGTGGCATATAACAACAAAAATTTAATACAAATGCTTGCAATTTGCCCACTGACCTCTCTTTCCAAGTGCTTTCATTGACATTTCTTTGAAATTTGGACAAGTGCATTAAGGAAACGAACCTATAGTAATTATATATTCTTGATTACTAAGCAATACATCTGAGTCAAGCATTATGATGCACCCAAAACCAAGATGGGGTATCATAGTTACCTGACGTACAAATGCCTTCAAAGTAAGTGCAGAGGCACAATTGTTTGCTTGTTTAGTTGTTGGAGCATTGAGGTTCCTCCGTATTTTCTTTCTGGATCTTGTATTGGGGTGGTTTGCAGGAAATGTTGGAACTAGAAAAGTTGATAATTTGGTTGGCAAATCGTGGTCTCCAAATAATCTCTTCGGAGAAATTGCAACACGTTTAGGAAGATGGAACCCTGCATTCTGAAGCTCCATCGTCTCTTTTCGCGTAAGATTAGTTCCAAACTTCACTAGCCAAATGTCTGGCACCTTTGGTTTAGAGAGAATCCATTTTTGTTTTGATCCTTTCATGCAATGTTCAATGTCATCACTGCAGAAGAAAAATTGCATCTTCTCAATCCTATCCTTCCTATAATTGTTCATATTACCTGTATAAGTTGGTGCTGCAGTTCTTTTATTGTCTTGCACAATCTTTGCAACACACTTCTTCCTAGTGAGTGCCTCTAGGGCGAAACACGCCTTAGCAGATGTTTTTGGCAATCGTACAATATGCCATTGCGACTCATCACAAGCTGTTTCTTCAATGGTTGTCACTTGTGGTGCCTTTGGTGCTGTTGCTTGTTTCATTAGCCCAACAGACATTGTATGTTGTTCTTTTTCATCATTTGCAGCAAGTAAGGGTTCCTCAAAGATAGTATCCAAAGGAGGTCTAGAAGAAGTTGCTTGGGTGGACCTTGTCCCTGCACGTGGTTGAGAAAAATTGACCTTATCGGGGCAGTGTGAATCATACTCAGAACTTGGAGGCAAATCTACCATCTGTTTTGAGATCCAAATATCTCCTCGCCTTCAAAGTGGGGATCCCTTGTGCAATATTCTCTACCCCCCGGAACATTGGACATTGCATCATGAAGACTTTTGGGATTGCCAGTGTGTTGGACATACCTCTGAGCAACTCGAAGTAGAAGTTCTTCTTTTCCAAGCCCGGTTCCTAGGTTGTCACCTTTCAGAAACTGATAATATCAAACCATATGTATAAATGCCCTAACATAGTCATCAACTGTAGCAATATATAAATCATTCCCTCGATTTCTTGATTGTTGCAGCCATTTATTGTGAACTGTCTCGGCAAGGTTGCATGATGGCATCTCTGCAAGTTCATTGGCTGGAAGGTTCTGATTCAAACAACATAGGGCATCATAAAATAAGTAAAAAGTATATGTCTTTCCTTTGTATCAATAAAAAAACATGTCTTTCGTTGGTTGCAAATGAAGGGTTTTATAGTTTTTATGTCTACAGAGCCAAGGCTAGCTAATGAAAAGTGCAAATTAAGCTTATATGCATGTCTTAAAGAACATACGGAATAATAGGTCATATCCACAAAGAAAGAGTGCATTAAAAAGTTAAAGAGTCTTACAATTTCCATAAATCCTCCCCATTGTCTATACCAAAAGTGCCAAAAGGCTAACCAGAACTCTAGTTGTCGAAGCCCTTCGTCCGTTGTTGCTCCAGAAGAATGCCACCATGTACGAATAGCATAAAAACAAATCTCGGCCTCCGATAATGATGCTAAATCTTTGTAATGCTTACACAACTTTTGGTGTTGATCTTGAAGGTCAACGCGAATATCTGCCTTGGTATGCTTTTCCATCAATTGAGTCCAATGGAAGAGACAAGTACATTCACGGTTGACCATAGTCTTAGATGCATCGCCTTCTCCATAGATAATTCTCACTGCATTCCAGTTTGCCATTGCACAATCAGCCATGAAGCCTTTGAAATATGGCAAGGTTATGCCATACTTTGCCATGATTGCATTCAAATTAGTCCAAAAATTGCATTGGGCAGTTGAATCCTTAGATTGCATATCACATACGGCAATAATCATGACACGGCAAAAAATTGGGTCATAAATATGGCAAGCCATTGTTGTCCACTGCTTCACTTGCTTCACGTGATCAAACATTATCCAAGCGTCTTGAAGGTCACCCCCTGGTTGCATCCGTGATACCAAATCAACGCCACTGCCAGGACCTAATTCAGACATCTTGAATACAAAAACTTGATTTGAATCAGATCCTTGACCTGGAAACTTGTTTTCTTGGACAAAAGCCCAACTGCTATATCCCCAAAGCTTAGTGATACTATCCATGACTCTAAACGTTTGAAAATACTTGAATGTCATCACTTCATTTCTAATGCTAGGAGAATTGATGTATCTGCACTTGTTAAGAACATGTAGGAGCTCATCAATTCCCAATTTAGCCAAGGGAGCTCCGTCAGGCCGAAGTAGCAATCCTCCTAGTAATTCCTTGCTGGCCTCTAAGCCAATTGAAGAATTAGTAGCAGATGGAGTCCTCTCCACTCGGTTGGAAATTAAAGACCGGATCTTTTCCTTAGATTCACGACAATCTCCATGTTTTACCGGGTGTTCATGAACACTAAAGTGAACACATGCTCGTCTCATTTTCTTGCCTCCAATTACGTAATAGATTTTGGTAGGGCAAGTTGCAATACATGGTGGAATAATAGAACAAATTTTGCATACGACTATTGAACCAGAGGGAGGATTTGTACCAACTTCAAATGGTACAGGAGAACACCCATCCCATTTGGTTTCGTTTACAGCTGCTGTTCGATGCGCACGAGTAAGGTAGTTGCAGTCAGTGTTCTTATGACGAAGATGACCCACACATGAAGCTAATCAAAACGTTAGGCCGTCGACATTCTTGATGTTTGTCGTATGTGTATTTGACCACAAATGCCCGTTGTAGCGTTTTTCCATTCCGTCCATAAGCTTTGACTGAGACTGACTAGCAAAACTGTAAAAGGGTGGCAGTTCAAAAATGACATCTCCATTGAGTGGAGGAACAAAGTCTACTTCGTATATTGGAATTGAGTTATAATCAATCTTTTTAAATGAAATCCGCGATCCCTTGGTGTGACAAAGCTTGTGTAGGCAAGGAACAATGGATTGACCTCTATGACACTTCACTCTAGGATCTACTATTGTAGAAGACATAGAAGGTAGGCTAGAGACCTCTGGCACCAGAGATGGAGTTCGCTTCAAAATTTTGGGAGATGATAATGAGTCGTCTTAATTGTTGCTCTCAATTGTAATGACATCTATTCCAAGCTCAATTTTAATCCTTGTAGACAAAGGTGTCTGTTCAATGGATGTGCTAGATACTCTAGGTGTACCTCCTTTAGAGGAATCTTCCAAGACTGAGTCATGTAAACCATATAATAAATATTGCCCCGGACGCAAATGCCATTACCGAAAAGGGCTATCAGGAAGAGGCTCATGACCTATTCTATGAGTTAAATCACCACTTATATTGTCAAAGACCTCTTTGTCAATGTGTAAGGTGTGTTCAGATAGCGTAAATCAAATATCCAAGTGGAATGTGGTAACCACAGCAAATCCCAATTCACCTATTCGAAACGTCATAGGGACTGACTCTCCTAGAGTCCTCACAATTACCATTGAATTGCAAGACATGGTGCCACTCATGACATTCCAAAACAGACTGATTGAAAGTTGTACACATATCCTAGAAACATACACAACCAAGTTTCAGTGGAACAACAAGACTTCTAAAGAGATGAAGGCATTGTTGCATCAATCAAACATAAAGAGTCCATGTGAACAATAGCTACTGGCAATACAAGAGTTGGCAGGTCCATAAATTGGACGGTAAACGCAAAAATGTTAGAAGTACGCCTGATATTTAAACAAAATATTGTAAAGAGTGAAGCAAGCCATCATTTGAAGATTGCTCAGATATATATATGTAGGTGGCCAACTATGTGACATTGATCAATTTTAAAATATTAAAGCTTTCAGGACTGTTTGCACAGGGACCCAAATGCAAAGATGGCAAAACGACAGAAAAAATACAGTGTCCTAAATGACTATGGTTAAGGGAGGGATTTTTAGTGTGGCCCATAATAGAAAAATCTTGTACAAAAAGATGTGGAGGCACTACTAGAAAAACTACGTCCACAACAACAGATTTTCAATAGAAAAGCGTTGTCCATTCAGTCGTTTCGGTTGCGTTGTACTGGACAAAATTACATTGAAATCTGTTGTCCAAATTCTGTTGTTTTGGACATTTTTCCAAAGTGTTTTTTTTTTTTTTTTTTTTTTTTTTTGTTTAAATATAAAATTTAATTTTTTTAAGCTGCCCAAGAAATCCGGGCAGCCTGACACGTGGCAACCCGCCACGAAGGCAGGCCACCTAGGTCGCCCGCCACGCAGGCAGGCCACCTAGGCAGCCCACCATGCGGGCAGGTGAAGCCATGGGGCTTCGAACCTTGGACCTCATGGTTGAGGTCCAAGGTTCTTAGCCATTGAACCATGGCCATTACCAAGTGCATCATGTATGAGTAGAAATTTAATTATAGAGTTTTTGCATTAGTTTTTATTTTCTTTGTAAAACCAGCAGACTTTAGAGGCCATTTAGACATAGGAAAACAACTTTTTTCAAAAAAATTTCAACTAAGAAAATTTGGGAAATCAAACTAACTTTCACCTCCAAAAATCCGTTTGCAATTTGAAGTCTCCAATCAAAAGTTATGGACAAAAATCAGAGAGGATGTTCGAAAATATCCAAAAAAATGTTTTGAACATCCTCTCTGAATTCTGTCCATAACTTTTGATTGGAGACTTCAAATTGCAAACGGATTTTTGGAGGTGAAAGTTAGTTTGATTTCCCAAATTTTCTTAGTTGAAAGTTTTTTTGAAAAAGTTGTTTTGCTATGCCAAAATGGACGCCAAAGTCTACTGAATTGAAAAAACATTGAATTTTTGAATGATTAAGTCAGAAAAGTAAAATTCGTTATACTTAAAATTCTAATTTTGGTGTTGAACTTTGAATTGCCCAAGGCACAAAATTTTGGTGTCAAAAACATTTTGAAAGATTCCAAAAGATTCCAAAAGATTCCAAAAAGATTCCAAAAAGATTAAAATTCGACAAAAAGTTGTTGATTTGGTCATTGCACTATTCAAATCAACAGAAAATTGGAAGCTGTTTTGTTTGCATTAACAAAAAATTCAAAAATCAGTGAAAATGGACATTCCAGTGTACAAAACAACAGAAATCAGTTGATTTTCTGTTGTTCTGGACGTAGTTTTCTAGTAGTGAGGGGTCTTTGGGGAAATTTATAAGATCTTTTTCAATTTCATGTCAAAAAGAGGTTTGAAGTGTCCACAAAAACGGTCCTAGTACTCCCTCCGTCCAAAAATGACCTTCCTGTTGGCCTTAATATTTTGTTGATCTATATGATCTTCGTATTGCACTTTGAGATGTTTCAAATTGGTCAGGTTTGGTCATTGATTGCTATTTGGAGCCTACCAAATAATTCCTTCTAAATTTTCTTCTAAATCTTTTTTCAATATTTCATAATTTCAAAACTGCCCTTGAAAAAAGGCTCCCAAATTCAAAGTTCCTAGAATTCTAGGAGTGCACCATACTCTACTTATAGCAAAATATTGGTATTTAAATGTTATATTTAGCTTGAATTCAGAACAATTTGTCCAAAAGGAAGATCATTCAGGGACGGAGGTAGTATACTTTAGTAAATCAAAGTACAAATATTTGAAAAATATTAATTGTTCTTGATTAATTCTATGGTTCATCTACTTGGATTCTCAAATCCATCATCAGAACTTTGCTTCAAATACTCAATCACTTCCATAAGTTGATATATATACACATATGCAAGTGGTCATAACATATACCAAATCATCACTTTTGTAAGTAGGCAAGATGCTATGTAGGACAAATGCAAAGAGCTACGTCTTTTTCCCATTCACTTGAGAGACCAAAGCGGAGAAAGAAGTCCACCTCGCATTATTCCACAAAGAAAGCACTTGATCGCTCAAGGGAACAAAGATTACAGAAAGTCATTAGTCCAAGTGCTTTTTCTAGTCTTACTAAGAGCCTTTTCTTCGAGAGTATTGAGGTCACGGGAGCTAAAAAGTCACATCAAAGGTTATGTTCAACGATGAGGCTGTTCTTAAAACCAGTAACTGAAGTCCAAGAGGGCGACGGCTTCATCAACTCCTTCAATCAATCCTTTGAGGTTTGTATTGGATGTCTCATACAATTTTGAGGAGGTTGTATATTATTTCATCTGTCGTCCATATCTTTCAATTGACAAGATTATGATTGACTTTAGATTGACACACACATTTCATTTTCTGGTCTCATTGTATGGAATTTCAACTGGGGCGCATATTATCTGCAATCATCTTTTTTATGACAAGAGTTATTTCATAGGCTCAAGGATTTGAGAATGCACACTCACATTCCTTTGTTAGGGCACAATTCAGGTAGAATCAGCCAGCTAAGCCGAAGAGGAGTACTTTTGAGATCAAGAGGCACCATTTGCTGCAGAGGAGGAAAGTTGAATCTGGAACAAATAAAAGTTGGCTAGAAGGAGGGGAAGAGGACTTCAGAGCTCAACCAACGACGTGGCAATTCCAGAATACACTGAACAAAAAGGTATGGCCTACACTATTTCCGTCTGCAAAGGCTCTAGCAAGTGTGAACAGGGATCACTCAAGCGTCACCTGGAGTCCCACCTCTTGATTCTAACCTAAGTCCTACGTCGCCGCCGACCCCCTAGAGTCCAGCCTCATCGTCGCGAGTCCAGACTGCACTCTTTCATCTCGCTCGTTTGCCGCGAGTCACAACTGATCTCCTGCTCGCCTTGTTGCATCTCCTTATCACGCCTCCGCGACAAAAAAATTTGAATCACGCCGCCGCACCTAACAAGAAGCTGGGCCGCATTATAGTTGACAGGACGTAGGAGAGCTAACCTGTTCGGTGCCGAATAGGTGGTGCGGTCGCCAACTCCGCAGCTGCACCGGAGGTGAATCTGAGTTTTTTTTGTAGGATTTGATCTCCCCTTGCTTGCTTGGTTGCTCGGAATGTGGCATGACTAATCCAGTAGGATTCGATTTCAAGTAACTAAATTTGATTTGCCAAACGTCGTAGTGATTAGAGAAATCATAAATGATGCGGAAGATTTGGGTGCCGGTGGCGGTGTGAGACTGATTTGCCTACCCTAAAATCTGTCCTGATTACAAATTGAAGTTAAACTTCCAAGTTT
Source organism: Neckera pumila (assembly GCA_963969595.1). Taxonomy (NCBI): domain Eukaryota; kingdom Viridiplantae; phylum Streptophyta; class Bryopsida; order Hypnales; family Neckeraceae; genus Neckera; species Neckera pumila. Next base: position 7,256,960 of record OZ018409.1, read on the forward strand.
GTGCGTTTGTTACCCGTAAGACTTCAACTATTAGCTTTGAACGTGATCCTGAAACACCTGAGCTGCATCAACTAGACGATTAAAAAGCATCTATGATAAGATCCTGAAACACCTGATTTGTGATTGATCTTGTCATATTTGAAACACCTAATTTGTAATCGATCTTATCATATTTGAACAAGTGGAAGAAGGGAACCCTGGTTGACGGTTTTTGGCTGATGGGTGACATGACTATGGGGTGGGATTCATCGAAAAACCTTTGCCTCGTAGTCGCTGAAGCTAGCGATGGAGTTTTGATTTTTGTAGAACATATGGTTTCATTTGATTTTAAGAAATTGTTTGTGTTGTATGCTCTTGAAGGATGGTGGAATTTGGATTCTAGTATTGGAATTTGGTTTTCCGTTTGTGCTTGACCGGACTGGGAGGTGTATTTGATTGTCACTTGAAAATTTGGTACTCTGCTTTGTCCTTGGACTGGCTACTGATGGCTCAGGTAAGGAATGTGTGTTTCGGATTTTGGTATTTTCAGGTCCAAGGCAACTTCAATCTCTACAGTAAGGATTTGGACTTCAGCTTTTTTGGCTGTTGCAAGCCCTCAAGTTAGCACTTTGGACTTTGGGTTTATTTTTTGCAATTTATGTTAGTTTTAGTCCTATTTCATGTAAATAGCATGGAATAAGTAGTTGAGAGGGATTTGGTAGAAGTCCCTACCAAATTAGTGAGGAGTCTTTCTAAAATCGTGGGAAGTACAACATATTGTATCTTTCATGATTTAGACCCTAATTTAGAGCTTGAGAGAATAGATTAGCCTTTCCGAGAGAAGTGAGGATGTGAGAGTTAGCTAGTCCTAGTGTCTTATCCAAGTGAAACTAAGCCTGCAAGTGGCATGTGACGACTTGGCTAAATAAAAGAGTCTACTAATAGGTTTACAAGAGTCTAGATCCAATTCACGAAGGATTTGGAATAGTTGTGGAACATTGCAGGTAATTTAAGAATATCAAGTCAGAATGCAAAGTAGACAAAGGATTAGATGATTGGAATATAAAGAAAGGTGCTCTTAAGGTAAAAGCATGCCAAGAGGTCAACTTAGGAGTCGATCATCTACAACAAGCCCCAGTACAATAATTCCCCCCCCGGACGGAAAGTATAAGGAGCGTCTAATTTTAGTCTACTTATGAATTGTACTATAGGAGAATTGGTTTTGCCTTTAGCTTGCGGGAATTCCCAAAAGGTTGCCCCAAAAGTTTCGGGATTTTACAAAACTCCACGATGACTCTATGAGAAGTCAATTGCCTTTGAAACTGATGGTAAATTCATAAAAATTACCCTGAGTACGGTAGAATCTCACTAAAAATTAAGATAGAGTTCTGTATGTTCAATAAGCGACCTGTCAAGTTTGAAGACTTTCCGATAGTTAGAAGTACCGGAATCAGCAATAACATCGAATTTAACAAGAATTTACAACCTGGTGGCGGGTTGACCGACTATCTAGAGTTTACAGTGTCCAAACATTGCAAATGAAGAATGTTTTCTTGCTCCCACAAACCTTTCGAGTAATCCTAGCTAGTCAGTTTCCTTGGAAAATGCAAATTCCAATAGTTGAAGTTTTAACCTTTTCTTTGAAGTTACCGTTAGTTTTTACGTGCAAAATTAGCCTAGAAGAAGGGGTTGGGGGTTTCTAGACTAATTTGGGTCTTTTGAACGCAATGGCGCAATCAGTTTCAATTTCAAGTTGTTCCCTAAAAGATAGAGAGGGTCCAGCTATAGGTTTGACTTTTTAGAAGTAATTAGCGGTAATTCTAAGTTAATTCACAAAATATCTTGGTTAGAAACAAAGATTGGATTTAGTTAAGATCTCAAATCTTCCCTAAAAAATCCTCTTTGACTAAACTAAGAATATTTGGAAATATCTTAGGATTAAAACGCATAATATCCTAAGGTAAAATAAGTTAAAATCCCAAATATCTTTGGAAAAAATCTAAGGTTTTATTTGGACAAGATTTCCTTGCTAATTAAGGCTTGTTCTAGAAAATTCTTAGATTAAACAAAGATTATTTAGGAAATATCTTAGGGTAGATTAGGAATTAATTTAGGGTTAGTTAGGTGAGTTTTTGGGCAAAAGCGTACGATATCTCATGGTAAATCAAGGGGGTGGGACTTCTTGAAAAGTATAAAAGGCCCCCCTCCAAGGTTTCTTCAACCCCTTTTCTGCTCACTGATACGTTGCCAAAGTGTGGAAGACCCACATTTTCATTCTGCTCACTGAAATTCTGCCCAAAGTGTAGAAGACCCACACTTTGATTTTGCTTACCGACATTTTGTCGGGATTATTTATTGAAGCCAAGACACGGCCATCTTTTGCTTTCAAATTCAATTCGTTTAGTGGAGGTCTTAGTTGGAGGACGTGGGGTTCCTTTAAAACCAACAACCACACTAAAATTCACACTGAGAGGTTTAGTCCCCCAGAAGCTCGATATATTGTTTAAAATACTAACCACCTTGTCATTGTAACAGCGTTGACTTGATTAATTCCTGATTTTTCGGTTAAACACTATCATGTGTACCTCATTTAGGGATTAAACTATCAAAAAACTTGTGATGGACCGTAATCTTTGATTTTTGGTTTAAGCTCTATCATGTGCACCTCATTCAAAGATTAAATTATTCGAGAAAGGACTGGAACCGTTTATGTTCAAGTTTTTCCTGGGGTCGCTCCCACACGACTAAGCTTCGACCTTAAAATCTATTAGTTAGAATTATGTTTAGCCCTTAGAAATTCTCTCAACCACATAGGAAAAATCCTTAGAGTAGTTAGAAGTTGTGTTCTTGAAAGATCCCAAAAATACAATCGATTGTGAGAGTCATGAATTAGAAATTGCTTTAGTTGAGGAAAGAAAACCCCTAAAAACCCAACAAAAATTAGAATAAACATTAGTTAACTTACCTTTTTTTTAGAATTAGTCTTTAGCTAGTAAAAAGAAAACCAAAACAAGGCTAGATTAAGTCTAGAGCAATCCAGTTCAAAGGGAGTCCAGTTTAGTCTAAGGCGATCCAATTCAAAGGGAGTCTAGTTAGTCTAGGGTGATCTAGTTCGAAGGGAGTCTATCAGTCAAGGGTTTAGGTTTAGGGTTTAGGGTTTAGGGTAATCCAGAGAGTCCAGCAATTGGAGGGAGTCCATCCAGTCCAGGGTTGAGAAGGGGTCCAGTTTAGTCTAGGGAGTCCAATTCTAAAAAAACTCGATTGACAAAAGGAAAATTGACATTCACAAAGGAAAGGCCGTTGCTTGCCATACCACCCACTTTTGGGATTTTTCCCAAAAAATTTGGCTTGTCACCATAAAAAACCAACCTCACCACTCTCCATAGCCATTCCACCAACAAAACACAAACAACAAACTAGAATGAAGAAGAATTGAAGAAGAAGACATATTAGGAGGCAATTAGACAACCCGGAGAAGAAAAGAGCATCAAAAACGATTTAGTAAGAATCTCTCTATTCCTTTTAGAATTATTCTTGGATTTTATTCTTTTTCCTATTCATTTAGAATCATTCCAGTATTTTATTCCTTATACTATTGAAGAATTTGGTTTGTTGCCACTAAATTTGATTGCTTTGACAATTAGTGATTGAATGTTGTTTAGTTTAGTTTTATTAGGCCTAATAAGACAAATAGGAAGAAACAAAATTCAAGAAACATTTTAGAATAATCCAAGTGAACTAAAAAAAACTAACGAACAAAGAATAAACTAACTATTCAATTGAAGCAATTGAATTAAATAATTGATAAAGAACCCTTGAGCTTTTGAATTTAGTTTAAACAACCAAAGAATAAGAATTACAAATAGAATTAGGGCTTTGAAATTTGATTGAATTCTTAAATAACTTTAGAATCAGCTTGAATTCTTTGTAGTATTTAATTTAGTTCCTTAATCTTGAGGAATTAAATTAAAAATACTTAAAACTAACCAATTATTGTAGGACCTCAGCCAAAGAAAATGTAGGAACAAGGAAATTTCAAATTGACCTAATTCCAATTACCTTCCAAAATAGGAGAAGAAAATTATACAATGGAGAACGACGTTTATTTTGAGACCATCATGCTTGTGATGTGCAATGACGGCACGGTGTCGTGTTGCAAATGCAGACATTATGTAGATTATGTATATATATATATATATATGATTTAGATAGATTTTAATATTAGTTGCATTATAAAGAAGTTGACATCATTTGAGGTGGCTTCATCTCATTCAATATTCTTCTTTGTGTTTTATTTAGATTATACTATGTCGAACTAGAGGGTTTTTTTTCTGAGTCTCAAGAAATTGGGGTTCTAGTTTTTTTTTTACCTCTACTAGATATATGTGGATTCTTTATTCCGTAGATAGAGTGGATAGAGTGAAGTTAGAGATAAGATAAGGTGGAGATTGAATGGAAAAGTAAAAGATAAAGAGATAGAGTGAAGTTAGAGTGGAGATAAAGTGAAGATAGGTGGTAAAAAGGTAATGACTTTTCATCTTCTCTCCTGTTGTGAGAGAAGAGGGAGATCAATTGTTTTGGGAAGGAGAGATTTATTGAGTTATTGTGTGTTGTGTGTGTGGAGAGGTAGGTGTGTGTAGTTTTTGGTTTTAGGGAGAAAACCGAGTTTCGAGGAGAGATATCTCGATATGTATGAAAGTTTTTGAAAAGAAAATTTGTGAGTTTGTTCCTTGTAAAATTATCTTTTCAAAATGAGTTTGCAAGCTTGATTTGAAGGATTATTGAGGGAGTTGTGATAGTTTGAAGGTAGAAAGTTTGCGGTTACCCAATTAAGAGGAGCCGAGACTTTCGAGGCCTATAACGGATGGACAGTAGCTTGAATTTGTATGAGATTTTGTGAGGTTGAAGATTGTGTGACTAGCTTTTCAAAAACTTATTATACTTCATAATTGAAGTATTTTTGAGGGAGATATGAAGATTTGTAGAGGGAGAGGTCTGTTGTCTTTAGAGAATGAAGGCCGAAACTTGTTCTGTCTATAGTGTCTAAACAGTAAGTTAGAATGAGTTGAATTTTGGAGGAGTGTTAGTATATTTTGTTAGCTTTTCAAAAAGCTAAGATACTTAACATTTGGAGTTGTGAGGCATCTGTAGCATTAGTTTGAAGTTCAGAGGTATTTTGGAGTTAGTTTTCGGTTTCCTTGTTGTGTTTTTGAACACTTCAAGAATACAAGACAAGGAGAAATGAAGAGATGAAGACTTGAAGACCCTTCTGTGTTGTGGTTTGTGGCTCGATTTGTTTATTTGTTATTCCCAGACGGTTTTGGAGGCTAGTTGCTTTTCCTTTCTGCATTATTAACCTGTTGCGGGCTCTGTGGGAATCCAAGAGTAGCCCCATTTTGTGTTTGTGGCGACGAAATGGGATTAATCACCCACATGGTCGATCTTATATGTTGTTTCCACTGGTGAGGCATGATTGCTGGTCACCATGGGTTTGAAGTTTAGGAGCCCATCATCCGGACGGCATCTCGTGTTATGCTGTCCCGTTTTACCCGTTCGAGGCCCGTGGTTTCTTATTACCTACCTGACCGAACCTTGACCGGTTTAGAGCCAACACAGGATAGGCCAACGGGGAGAAGTTTGAAGATTGAAGACTGAAGATTAGAAGATACGAAGTTTGTTTGAAGACCTTGGCTAACTTATCCCAGTTGCAGCCAAATACCCTGTGTATTCCCACAGCGCGCTCCTCTCAACATGACAACGGTAGAAGCCATCGAGACTGCGGTTTGTTAGTTTTACATTTATTTACTTATTTTTTCGAATTAATTTAGAACTAAAACTTAGAAGTTAAACATTATTTAGGTTAGAATCTTAGCGTTAGAACAAGTAGGTAATTTTTAGAGATCTCTTAACCCCCTTCATGCAGAAAAGATAATCAACATCCAAAAGTTACGAGTAGTTAAAATTTAACTATAGGAAAATCAGGGTTTCCTTTAAAATAAATTAACAAGGAATCTTTTAGGTCAAAATTAGGTTTGAAATAGAATTCAATAGTCAATTTAATTAAGAATCCAATACTAAAACCCAGAATTTAGTTAAAATTTATTACTACTTCCAATTAGTGGAAGAAGTCTCACAATAGAATTAAGAATTAATCCCAAATTGCCAATAACTTTCATTAGGAACTGAGAATCTACCTTTCTTCCCTACTTGGTAGGAAGAAGGTTACATTCTATCACTCACTCAGACGCAACTCTAGTTTGGAATAGCTTTTATTTTCTCTTCCATGGTTTAATTAACCACAATCTTCTAACCCTTAACAAATAGTTTGATTGACTACTTGAAATTAGAAAATTCTCAAGTAACAAAAAGTGTCCATTGCTTGGAAGGCGTATATTTGTTTAGGAGTCACACACCTAGGAGTGAATCTCCATTCTAAAAAGCCGCTAGAAGCCGTGTGCCACTTTTTGACTCAAGGGTGGAGTTAGAAATACTCACAGCTGTCATGATATTATATATCAATGAGTGTCGTCTCAAGAGTCTCCAGTCCTTAACCGGGACGGCCATCTGTGAAACCTCAAAACTCTAGAATATAGACCGGGGATTTGGACAAGTGCACCAAATTTCTTCAGTTTATAATTCAACGCAACGGTCTCACTGAATTTTGTAAATTTGAAGTTTTGCAATGATCATCAATTTATTTGCAAAAATTACTTGAATTGGAAAATGGATAGGAGGTGAGTACACTGCTGCGAGTCCCGACTGATCTTACGACAAGTATGTGATTTTGTGGAACCAAAAATTGGAGAGGTTTGGCTTTTGTTGTTGTTTGATTTTTAGCATATTTCTCTTCTCTGGAGTTTGAAGTATAGGATAGGATTGTCTGGCAAAATATCGTTCAAACTATGCAGAGAAGACAATGATTGTCTTCTTCTTTTCTGAGCCCTTGCACCATACTTTTGATTGATGATTCTTTGTCCTTTGATGCATTGTCATCCTAAGACAAACTGTGGCCTTAGTATCTAGTGTTACCAAATTGCGTAACTATGCGTGAATTAATAGTTCAGGTGCCTACCTATTCCAGAAGTTCATGATGCATAATGTGAACTCATATATTTTGCAATTGAAGGATGGCGGGATCTAAAATCTCTGTATCTTTTATATCAGTATGCGTACAGCTTTTGAGACCATGTCCTTGCCCGTTTCATAATGTTGAAGTCTTAAATATATTTAGCTTCATCTTTAGATCAAGAATTGAGATTAGGTTTTTGTCCACTAGAATAGATGTTGCATTTGGTTTGTGTCTTCTGGACTATCCACTTTTCAATGGAATTGTCTGTAATTTTAAAAATGAATAACTTTAATATCATCTACAGTATGGTGCTATTATTATCATAACGGGGGAATTAGAGCTAGTGTCAGTTTTTGGTTTCCAAAAGAGAAAGAGAGATAGTTGGTAATGCCTGGGGCATTCTTTTTTAATGCATATCCTTTTGTGCACACCCTTTCGTGAGAGCAACCAACCTCGTTTCTGGTTAGGATTGTGAGCTTGATGATGTATTTTTTTGAGTTTAATTGCAGGTGAGTCTTAAATTGTTGAAGTCGCCACTAATCTTTTACAGACTGTGAACTACTTTTCTGTGCATCTTGAAATTCCTTTCCGTCTGAGATGCTTGGTGGTTGTAGTGTGAGGGTTGTGAAGTGTTGAGAATTTGTGAGGAATTTGTGTAAGTCAGGATATTGCGGTAATGTTTTGAGCGTATTGCAGCTGCAACTACTTTGAATTGTCCATAGGTTTGGTACCAAACGGTTACTCATGGCCTTCTAGTGGCAGCTATCACGGTTAAAATTGAAGGAGGAGAGTTTAGACAATAATTGGTCTATATATTCATTTATTCTTGTCTTTATATCGCTAGTTCTTTAAAATAGGTTAAACAACTGAAAAATACTTCAATGATGTCCTTTTGGAAATTGTCATTGCAGTTGGTCAACAATAGTGTTTTCATCATAAAGTATTCTAGGTGTGTGGAGGTTGACATGGTTCAGCTGGTCAGGCAGGGCTTTGCATATAGGTCCGATGCCGAACGTATACTTAGATCAATTGCTTTACAGTTGCGGAGTTGGAGGGAATTATCTCTGTTTACAAACTACTTTGAATTTTTTGACCCTTCTATTTATGGATCAATGTTTTTGTTTTCTCTTATTAAATGTTATGCCCACTCACTTAACAAAGTTAATGTCTTTCAAGGAATCTCCGTTTTTCAATAAAAATTTGGGAGTATTATAGCTGCAACAGGTTCATGTTGACAATGCGTTTGGCACCGAATGCATCCTCTAGCCGCTCTAGTGGCAGCTCAAATGATTGAGATTTGTGGAGGCTTGGATTGTTTTTAGCCCATTTTCAATTCATTCTTTGAACTTTCTAACTTGATTTGATTGCGACATCCACCTCTCTTGAGTTCATGCTTATGAAGACATTTGACAATTCATTGAGTTATTGGTTTATTTATTCATTGACTAGGACAATCATGTTACATTCTATGTTTCAGGAGTTGGACAAATTGTTACCTTTTGGAGCCATGGGAAAGACCTGGAGAGTTCTACAATCTCAAGTGGAGTCAACGATTGAGGATGATTCCAACAGCCAGGTTAGTAGATGAATCTAATTTGAATATACTGAAAAATATATGAACTTTTCATTAATGTCTGGACATTGGTTTTCTGATTAATATCTTTCAATATTGTTTTAGGCTCCTACGGTGATTGAAGGTGATGATGTTGATCGCCCTCTAGATGCAACCGAAGATAGTGACACTGACAGTCGTGAAGAGTGTCATCAAAATGAAGATGAGCTTCGTTTGAAGCAAAAGGTGAATTCAATTGAAAGCATCAAGGCTATGCAAATCTCTCCAAATGAGGAGTCACGTTTTGCAATACCTTTGTGTCGCATGCTTCCAATGCCTATTGTCCATCCATCTCTGGACTTCAACATCAAGAAGTTAGAGACAAACTTTGCTATCGGTTATAGACCTGGCTCTCCTGTTTTTGATGTATCCATTTGCGACAAAAAAGGAGAAATACAAACTCTATCTGATGAGATTAAGAGTCGCATGAGTCTACTATGGTAGCTGGAGAGTGACCAATTTGATGCAAAACTTCAGCAGAATAAATGCCTTCAACATTTAGTTGGAAGGATGTTCTTCATTTGTGATGGAAACCATAGATTCAAAGTTTGGACCGGATACATTGACAGACTACATAAGGAAAATCCAAGATGGCACATCTCTGTTGATAGTATTTGCTTGGATCCGTCTGGCAAAATCGGACTCTTATTGCATGCTATGCATAATATTAACAAGTAAGCTCTACCCTCTATTATATTTTGTCTTTTTCTTTCTTAAGTAGTTCTGTAATTGTATTCATACTAATATTTTGAATCCTTTTCAGATTCACAGAGAATAGTCACATGAAGACCAATATGGTGCATACCTTATACAGGATTTGTGCTGTTGGATCCCAAAGCCTGGAGAGTTTTAAAGATATTCTCTTTGAATCTAAGTTCAAGAGATGTCTCAAAAGTTCTGGAAGGGGAAAAATATGGTACCCTCTAACAAGAGAGGTATTCATTTCTTTGCTATGGCGGGTAAATTTAGAGTTCTCCTCGCCATTTTCTTTAATGAATGCTACATATTTGTTTGTTTTGTTTATTTTATGAAAGTCAGTACTTGTTTACTAATCAAGAATTTGTTATTTGCAACAAGAAATTTCAGATGCTGCAGATGAAGCTACACGGAAAATCTTGGAAGAAGAACCAACGTTACAAAAGACTGATGAAGAAATTACAACCGCCATGCTTGCTGCCGCCAAAGTGAAGACACACAGCTATAAAGGTGTCTTCGGTAAATTATTGGCAATGACACATCCTGAACTCGGTGATGAGTTTTTGGTTGAGGTAATATTTAGATTCTTGGACTTTCAGTCCACTTCTTTGCTTTATACCAATGAAAGATGTGCATACCATTTTTGATATATTACAAATAATTTGTTCTTGGTTTTCATGAATTGCATTATTATTTGTAAAGATTACTTTGCACTGGAGCAAGAACTCAAAGCCATAAATGATAATGGACAAGCTCCAACTTCTAGCTACATCCATGGCTCCAGTTTCATTCAAGGTGAAATGCTTGCGTTGGTGGAATTCAAGAGATTTTACTAGGAAAGCTGCCCATTTTCTAAGCAAACCTTTTACGGATAAGGAGTTCGAGTCTTGGTTAAATAAGGCATCTTTTGGGGCATCTGTAAGTGCCTTCTATTAGTATACATTTTTCAAACTTTTTATTCTTAATTTTGGAATATATTATATATCGATGCATTTGACATTTAATGTTATGGAATTTTGATCAAACTTTTATGTGATTGATACAATTGGAGGAGGCTTTAGCACTTGAATTTGAAAGAATGCAGAAAGAAGAAGGCTTGGTAGTCAATGAAGATTCTAGTAATGTATTATTGTCTCCAGCCAAATTTGTGGACTATTGGCGAGTTTGCATTTGGGTCCATGGATTCTCCTCTTTGTTTTGGTGAAAGGACTCATATTCAAGAACTAAACCATTCATTTTCCACTCTTTTATTCCCCGTATTGTAAAACAGGTGCTCTACAGGTATGTAATGATTAATTTTCTTGTAAGATGTCAGAGTTTTGAATTCCATTGATCTTCATTATTTTATATCATTGATTTCCTTCATTGAAATTTTTTAGGTATATTATATTCAAATTGGTGCCTAAAGGTGTTGTGCAAAAGGCTCAGCTTCAAGCACTCATCACAGCATGAGTTGACAAGTGAGCTATAGATCAATGTATGTATTCGATAGGTTTAATTTGATCTTGGGATGTGTTACACTTGAACTTTGGTTCTTGGTACATTGATTGTGGAGGTGATTCTTGCCCTGCAGAAGAAGAAGAGAAAATGAAGGCCATTGATCAAGCAGAAAAGGAATTGGCTACTTCTGATGTTCCAACAAATCCCAGTGATCAAACTGTTGTTGAGCATAAAATTGCAGTAGATCTATCTCACATGAACGATAAAGAGAAAGTAAAGACTAAGAAGGATATGCAACGGGCTGCTAAGAGAGCCGAGGCAAAAAAGAAAAAAGATGAGGAAAAAAAGGCAGAGAAAGCGGCCAAGGCTAGTTTGGTTGCCAATGTAAAGGCTATGGCTACAAAGGCTCTAGCAACCATTAAGGCTATTGGTAAAGCACCTCTCAATTTACCAAAGGTTGGTACTTCAGGTGGTGAGGGAACTCAAACCTCCTCTGCTTCTCCTTCACGGGGCGCTTGTAAACGTGACTCTTCATCGATTGACCTCACCATTTCTCGTTTATCATTGGTGAATTTTTTGGTCCCATTATTGGGCAACTTGGAGTGTGAAGTGATAGATGAATTCATATTCAATGGGTCTCTCCACTCACTTTTTGGCCATCGGGTTAAGTATGGATCATTTCTTTCAGGGTGGACTGACCTTCAGTCTTTCCTTGAAAAGGTATTGTTCAAACATCAATGTGAATTGTAATAATCATTACAAATGTTGTGTACAATTTTTGGACTTTTCACTTCAGTTTTTTAATTCATTTCATTTCTGTTTTATTGGCAACACAAGGCAGATAAAGAGAGAGCATTTAAAGGTGTGAGTTAACAGTCTCGCACTATTGATCTTATGATTTTGGATGTTCCAGAAGGGCTGCTTGTTCCAGGGATATCTTCACCTTCATCTGTTGTTCCACCTTGGAACAACATTCATCCTGACTTTTTAAAGTTAGCTTTCGATTTTGCAAACAGCCACTTGCATGACAATGGAGCCATTCTTACTTTTCACTTTGATGCACAACAAGTGAAATTAGATTTGCGGAACTTCTGTCGAGCATATCATTTCAAAGTGTATTGGAGGTGGATTGGTGTCAACTGTCTCCCCTTAGCTAATCCACAAGATGCATCAAAGATGGTATTTTAAACTTCTTCACGAGTAGTATGATCTTTTTTGTACTTTGCTATGAAATGAATTTAAATTTTGCTTAAGTCATTACTTCTATTTTAAAGTTGATGAGATCATTTGTTTGCAGAGATTTATTTTTGGTATTCAATTGCTCGTGAAGAGCCTTCCAAATGTTCCACCATCTCGATTTCAAGTGCAACTGGTACCTGGTTTAGATGCAATTGATTTAGATGATGTTCTTCATAACATTGTGACTAAAGAGTCACAACTAATGAACGATAATGTCCCTTGGCGTGGTTCGCGAGAAAAAGACCCCGGTCTTATGCAAATCCTCATAGAATCTTTTTCTCTACCTGGAGATGTGGTGTTTGATTGTTCTGTTGCTACAGGTATGTCCAATTTCTTTATTTAATTCTTGTAGCAGATTTATATATTGAGAAGTTTTTCATTTTGTAGTCTGAATTTTTGTTTCAACTTATTTTGTTACAGGTTGCACAATCCATGCTTGTCGGAGGTCTGGCCGTCATATAGTGGCATTTGAAGAAGACGCATCGATCTTCAATGCTGTTCTATAGCCACTTATCATTGCGGAAGAAGGCCCTATTTCTAAGAAGCAACGGGTAGACAAAGAAAGTAATACCTCTAACCATGATGACGACTCAATAGCCGAAGTACCTGATATCCAAGCTACAAATCTATTTTGTACGTAAGTCTTTGAAATAATTGTACATGCATTCTTTTCCATTGGAATTTTAAATTGTAACTTGTTAAATTTTTTTGAGTTGTCAACTAACAATTTTTATCTTTTGGTACTATGCAGCTCAAGGGTAGCTACATCACCTTCAAGGGATTCTATTCTTCAACCTTTGTGGAAGAAGATAGCCAGTACCCCCCCTAAGTCTTTTCAGTTACCGGTTTATGCTCAGGATTTAGCAGAGGACTTTGTTAGAGCACCTCCTCGTATATCTAAGTCTCGAAACTTTCATGGAGATCCAAGAGTTTTGCAATTAGTAGATGATTCAGCTGATTGTGATAGTGATACAGTGCAGCATTTGTGATATCTATTTCTTGTTGCGGATGCTTATGTACACACATTTTTATACTTTGATTTCATCGGTGAGACTAAAAGGGCCACCAACTTTTCTATTTGAACTGGTTCCTTTGCACTTGCATCAGAATTAATGCAATCGTATTTTTGAAACGGTAGTACTAATTTTTGGAGTTGTTAAGAATGTTACTAAATACCTAACACTTTAGCTATTTTCCAGTATTGGTTTCTATGCAAATGTTATTCACTATTAGAACTCTTCCATTATTGGATCACTAAAATGTTGTAATTATTGAAAGTATTAAAGTATGTCACTTGCCCGTTGCGTGGAATGCTCTCTTAACCCCTGAGCATCCCACAGGCTAAAATATCACCTTCCAAAATCAATTTTCCTAGAAAACAAGGTCCACTCAGCTTCCAGAATATATGTTAGTGCACTTAGTGACATGTGATCTTTTTTTCCATGATCAAGTGTCACTAAGTGCACTAACCCCCCAAAATACATGTTAGTGCACTTAGTGACACATGATGGGTCATTCTAGGATCATGTGTCACTAAGTGCACTAACACCCAAAAATAAATGTTAGTGCAATTAATAACATGTGATCTTTTTTTCTTAAGATTATGTGTCACTAAGTGCACTAACTCCCGAAAATACATGTTAGTGCACTTAGTGACACGTAATCTTTTTTTCCAAGATCAAGTGCCACTAAGTGCACTAATCACTGAAAACACATGTTAGTGAACTTAGTGACACATGTGAAATTTTTTTTCTAAGATCATGTGTCACTAAGTGCACTCACCTCCCAAAATACATGTTAGTGCACTTAGTGATACGTGATCTCTTTTTCCAAGATTACATGTCACTAAGTGCACAAAATGTATTTTGAGGTGTTAGTGCACTTAGTGACATATTATCTTTAAGAAAGAATTCACGTGTCACTAAATGTATAAACATTCATTTTGGGGGATTAGTGCACTTAATGGCACTTGATCTTGAAAAAAAAATCACGTGTCCCTAAGTGCATTAACGTATATTTTGGTGGGTTAGTGTACTTAGTGACAAATGATCTTAGTCAGAAAAAGATCACGTATCACTAAGTGCACTAACATGTATTTTGGGAGGTGAGTGCACTTAGTGACATATGATCTTGAAAAAAAAGATCGCGTATCAATAAGTGCACTAACATATATTTTTGGAGGTTAGTGCACTCAAATTTTGTACTGTGGGTGCTCACTCAGGGGTTAAACCTTAATAGAATGTGAAAATCCATCTCATGTATTCACTTCATGAAGCATTCTAAATCCTAAATCCCAAAATGCATCTTTTCAAAAATCTATGATTATTAAGTAAAGAATCATTTTTCTTAACTATCAAAATATTGCTATTATTTGCACTAATGTCTATTAAAAAAACAGTGTCTACTTCATGAAGTCTTCATTTTCACAAAAAATTATATTCTCCAAATTTAGTCTGAAACTCGCATTTAATATTTAGAATTTTCAAAATAGATACTTTAAATTTTAACCAAATTACAATTCAAAAATTTCCTTAAATGATCACAAAATTGAAATTCAAATGGCTGCAAATCTACACTCATTTTTTCTTATAATGCACAAATTGATTGCTATAAAAAATTAAAAGAGAACCCATAGGTTTTTATCATTTTTTTCTCACAAATGTTAAAATGAAAGGATTTGCAGACAATTGAATCCTAAAACTACATGTACAATTTGTTATCATTTTAAATTTGCTTTGCTCACATTAAGCTGACACCATACATCTTTATTTTTACAGGGTCTTAGGTCTGCACTTGCACACAATAATAGGTTTTATTATTTTATAATCTAAAAATTTGTTCCAAAATTAGTTAAAATTCCACGCTCTATACTCTACGCTCCATGCTCATGTGGCAGCATTCCCCCGATTTTAGGTGTAGTTACCTTACAGTACAATTTGATTTTAGAAAGATTTGCAGTCTTCCTACATTTCTAGCACCCTACTGTCTGTAATGCTTGGGAGTTGTGCCTGAGCTTGCTACCTCCTTGGGTGGGTGTCATGGCAAGGCTACACCAATCAGCACTACAAAATTGAAGTGTTTTTTGTGACATGCTGACACCTCCCAAATGACACTTGAGTCGTGTCACTAAGTTACTACCAGTTTCTTTGTTGTCATATTGTTGAATGATGCTTGTCATTTGGGAGTTGGAATACGTCGAGTTACACACAAACTCCCTTTTCCAATATTGAACGAGAGAATGGTACTCAACTTAAGATGCTTGAAAAAAAGACACTTCATCACACTTCCTGCACTTGAGTTAGATTACTGTGCATTTCAGTAATCTGCCTTGTTTTCTTCAAGGGCAAATTCTTCCAGGATCTCATAATATTTACGTTAGTAGCCTTCATGCCCATTGCCTTTCTTCCATGCATCCAGCTCATCGCATTGATCCTCCACTTGTCCACTTCGCTACTGAAGAAGTATTGTTGGGTGTGAAAATATTCCACACCATCTACACAAAATGAAATTAGGTTGTCCCATACTAATTTCTCAACAGTCTACACTATACAAATATTCACGACTTTTGTACAATGATGCATTCAATTCAAAGCCATGTGTATGGGATAGATTTGTGCACTAATTCAAGGCTTGGTTCAGAGAGTGGCATGTGCCTCCATGTGGAACAAGCATTGACCCATGAGGTAATTTATCTCAGGTAAGGCAACCTAAATTCATTATTTTGTGTAAGTTAAGTTACTGTAAGTTGTTGTTTTTTGGAAAGGAAGTTGACCATAAAAAGTTACTGTAAGTTAGAGCCAAGGCAGTCACAATGCAAGCTATTGGATGTTGTGCTGAGGTAAACACAGTACATCTTTCCAGCAGTGAATTGAACTTACAGGAGTACAGGACACTGAATAGATGTGCAAGTTACACTCCACTGTCCGTCCACCAGACTTGGAAGGTTTCCAAGGGCAGGTAACCTCACACAATTGAAATGCTTGTACCTTGATTAATAAAATGTTTTACAAGTACAGGACAAGAGTGTCACCACATCACACCTGGCATAACTTAATCCATGAAGTTGGTGAAATCCCAGCTATGAGAATTTGGCCAGGCTGGGCTATCATCCCTTGTACAGTACACAACAATTATTTTCCAGATTTTTGAATCATACAGTAGATAGTTTTGGCGTGGAAACCTGCTTGCTTGTTGTACCAGCTCTTTTCTATACAGGATGACTGATGCATTATACAGTAGTTGTTGTTGTTGTTGTTTTGAAAAGGAGAGTGTCAATACAAATTATACAGTGAGAGCCTGATTGATTGTTTTTCCCCTCTGGGTTTTTTCTTCTCTCATTATTTATTGGTCACCTTCTTTACAAAAAAAAATTTACAAATTATACAGTGGTTTGGGCACTATGGTTTTTGAAGAGGAATACTGCCAGAATACAGAAACAGAGACATTATCATTTTGGGATGATTGCTGTGTGATCTTTGAATGATTATACATAGTTTTCGATGCATAAATGACACTTCATCC
Organism: Neckera pumila; assembly: GCA_963969595.1. NCBI lineage: Eukaryota > Viridiplantae > Streptophyta > Bryopsida > Hypnales > Neckeraceae > Neckera > Neckera pumila. Next base: position 7,273,516 of record OZ018409.1, read on the forward strand.
ACATTATACATACTCTATCCACAGTTGTACATGTAAAATTGTGAAATGCTTTCTTCACCCCCAACAAGAAAACTGAAGAAAAGTCATTGGATACTGTACATGCAAAGAGCAGAACATGGTCTCCACGCACCTCTATGGTAGTCCAAGTAAGGTAGATCAACCTATTACCACCCTGATTTGTAATTTGACTATCTTGGGGCTAATTCCATGACAGACATATATTTTTCAGAGGTGTGCACATGTTTCATGAATCAAACCCAAGTGAAATTATAATTTTCTAATCAAAATTGTAATTTCTGTGAATTTTTGAAGTGTTTTACTCAAGCGCCCGTGACTAAGGTCATAAACGCCTAATAACAACCCATAACCACCTTCTTATGTCCCTATAAGCATCTAGGTATTCACCAATCAGCTATTGCCACATTACCCTAATGACATAAATGCACTGATTTTGTCAAATTTCCAGATAGAATTGGCTCACTTCTGGACAGATTTGGATGGTGGAATGGGTGGAAATGGGGCCAAAAACAGGGTGGCGGAAATGGGTTGGAGACGGAATTAGGCTGGTCTACCTTAGACTTCCCCTTGACGAACTGACCTGAAAGTCTCCCAGGGCCTGCATGTGAGCTAGACTTGATCTTGCATTCTTTGCAACAGGCTCTTAAGCAGACAGCATTCTTAGGAATCCATGAGAAAGTCTGTCCTCAGCTCACTCTTGGGAGCTAACCTACTGCGGTCAAAAAAAGTGTGCATACATTAGGCGGTTACACAATGCCATTAACTTATATCAAAGTTTACAGTCACCACAAAGATTTTAAGTTTAAGTTAGTCCTTGTGCTACGGACTGCATTTGAAGTTTGAGTCACCTCAGAAACAGAGCAGTGGTGCGCCAAGCCTCGTCGTGCCTTGTATCCTGACTTAGGAAACCACCTGGGATGTCCCCTTGCAATGGATTCTGTCCATTTGTTTCAAAAAAGAAAGAAAAAAGAAACCATCTGGGATGCCGCCCGCAGAGTCGTGAAATCTGTTCAATCTGTACGAAGTTAGTGCACACTTTATTCTGCAGCACAGATGCATGTGCATGCTTGGGTTGGTCGGTCTCGTTTGTTAAGTTAAGTGGGATAAACTATTTTGTGATGGAGAAGTCCTATCACTCCTACGAGTGGCGCATCAATTAAAATGCACATTATATAAGGTAGAAACACCCATTAGCGTTCCTATTCCCATTCTTGTACTTTAGATTGTCACTATTTTTGTCCCTAGATTGGCTCTGGTTGGCTTAAGCATTTGAAGGACACATACTTAACTCTCATTTGTTCTTATCTGATTTTTGTTGACTTCAGTTTTGGGTCCACCTGTGTGACAATTTTAGTGGTCTAGGAAGCCGCCTCTTTAAAAAATCATAGAAACTACATACCACATCCAAAAAAGCTATTTTTTTCTTATGAATATTCATGATTTTCACTTGCCAATACTAAAAGAATATTAATTTTAGGAAAAGTTGTCTCCAACTATGCTGAATTGCTTAATATTGATGGGTTTTGGGTGCTTCCACCTTATGTGTGATATTTAGTGTCTACGGACTGGTACATATCATGCTCAAACCAGCTGCCCAATGAGTTTTGTTACAGACAACAGACAGCACCACCAGTACCTGAATGCGGGCCTGTTTGTCCCTGAGTTTGTCCGACTTTTTTGACTGGAAGCGTTTGCAGGGTAATTCCAGGAATAGAACAGGCAATTGTCCATGCAAGCACCCTTGCGTCAAGGACTGGCCGGATACTACAGCCCTTTTTCACGTGGCAAAATGGGGACAGATTATAAACCCTCTTTTGGGAAATGTTGAATTTGGACTGTCATTTAGTGCTAATGTAACTACACCTAAAATTGACCCAAAAGGACCAAACGGCGTTTTTTTGGCAACATAGCAATTTTGGGCAGCTCACTACGAATGGAAATTTAATTTTTTTTCTTTGAAAATTTCACACAATGTGTGCCCAAGGAGTAGCTTCAAGGCCCAACAATTTTCAAAACTTTTGATTACATGGTCAAAAAGTTATTGGATGATATGTCATCTTCAATGGTCGACGGGCAACTCAATTTTTTTCTAAAAAATCACTTTTTAAAATATTAAAAATTTGAAATTGGTTCTTTAGATTTATATATACGTGTAAAGCTTTGAATTATTCCATTTTGATTTATGAGATGAAAATTATGAGGTGTTCTACTTTGCAGGCAGTTATGGATTCCCTATTCTAAAATAAACTTTGAAGTCCTTTATTTAACTCAATTTTTAGTGTTTTTTGAAAAAATAAAATAAAAAAATAGGATGTATATTGTTTACTACAACATTACAAGTTTACAACCAATTGACATTTTTCAATTCCATCATTAAATTCTTAACAAATTTGTGTTTTGAATCATTCTCTACTTCTTTCTACAACCAATTTTTTTCCTATATGTTGTACAAATCTAAATGATCTGAATTTTTTCAAGCATGTAGCCAACTTGCTTTGAAGAATGAATCCAAGGAGTCAACACCATTTTGGACATTTTTTCATTAAAATGTGACCTTGTGAAGTGCAGCTGCCCGGGTTCTTGCAGGGCAAAATAAAAGGGGTTTTGTCATTTCAAATGCTAATATCTTGTAATCTACAAGGTGGAAAATTCTGAAATTTTTTCTACATATTTTCAAGCAAGTTTACTACAAGATCCTATGGCTACATGTGTCCAAAAATGTTTTTGTTCTAAAATTTGATACTTGTACTAGAAATGGCAATTTTAGAGTGTTTTCGGTGAAAACATAGTCTCTGACTTTTAGGGGTTAAGCAAAACCAATAGTTCAAGCATGGTTCTCATTATTATATTGAAAAAAAATTATGGGGTCTTATTGGTAGTCCAAAGGGGATTTTAAATTCTTTGAGAATGCATTTTTTGGACATTGTATGAGTAAACTATGAATTTTCAAAGTACTAAAAATAGGTGTTTTTAAAACCGACCCTAAGCTCTCATAAATAGTGGAAGTACATTTTGGACAAGAATTTGTAGGGGTTGGTTTTAGAAAGGGGTCAAAATTGGGTGTAGTTAATGTTTTGTTGTTAGTTGTTTTTGAAACACATGGATAATTCCCATTGATAGTGCTAACATTTCATCTACATTTCCCTTAAAATTCTTGCAAGCTAACCACATTTTTGGGGCGTTATGTCTATTGCTGCCTTTTGCCTTTTGAAAATTACAATTTTGGATGCATACTATTGTTGATAGAAATCCATGTATTTAATTTGCACGCATGGGCAAGTTTGGTAAAAATTACAATTTTAAATGCATATTGTTGATGGAAACCATATATATAATTTGCATGCATGGGCAAGTTTGGGAACAATGGCCAAAAAAAACATCTTTTAAACCAAAAATATTGCATTTTAAAACTCTTTTTCACTTTTTTTCCTCCCACTTTATATTGATGTAATGCACGTGAATCCAAGACATCTGTGAAAATTCTGTTGAATTTAATGATGTTGCAAATGTTACAATAGGATCATAGTCTTAGTAATGCAAGTTGCATAAGTTTTCGCAAGATTCAGTGGACTCAAGTTTTTATTTTTAGTATTCTAGCTTTAAAACTAAACATACACATTATTCTAAAAGATGAAAATTAATTCTACATCCTTAAATTTGAAGTAAAATTTGAATTTGTGATGCATCCACATGCATGCAATGGGAAAAAAAACATTCTATTTAGAGCTTATTGATCACACAAATAGTAAAGAATTTGAGTTTGAAATTTTTGTATATACATGTATTCTATATAAAAGAGAGATAAGATCTTACAATTTCAATTGTTATTGTTTACAATTATTTTCATAAAGATCTTAACACAAAAGAGGCAATTTTTTCTATTTTGGAGGATCAAAATTCAAAGTAATTTTAGGAGTTAAATATTTTCTTATCTACTTTTGATGCATAACCATATTATTGATTTTCACTAGCAATATCTCTAAATCTCAAAAAAAAAATCTTAGAAGGTTTTCATTTTTGTGACCACAGTATGTAATAATTGCATTGATGTTTTAAAAATCAAATTGAAAAGGTTAGTGAAGAATACAAAAATGTGCTTAGTCTTGACTTTAACATGATTTGATTCAAAAAATATGAGTTTTGCATTTGCAACATGTTTACTTTGAAAAAACAAACTATCACTTTTGGTCCAAGTACTTATTTCAGATACCTGTGGATCAAGTTGTTGTTTGTGTGGTCTTCTTTTGTCTTTCTTTTAAACAATAATAAACTACATAGGCTAATAATAGATATTTTTGCTTAAACACAAATGGTTGAAATGTGGTCAACCAAGATGTGCAATTAGCTTGGACTCAAATTAACAAGTTTATATAGGTTGAAAATTTTTCAAATTGTTTACTTTTTCTTCAAATTTTCTAGATATATTTTTCTACATGTATATAATTATATGTTCCTAATCTTATGAGAATTTATATATTTTAAGTTGTGCCCAGAATCATTTAAAAAAAATTGTATTTAGACATACAATTTTTGACTTATATTAACTTGTATTAATAGCAAGAGCTTGTAGCAAATTAATTTGATTACCTCCAAAATACTTACCATGTTTATGGTCAAGTGTAAGGCCATTGATGATCTTCCCTTTAAAATATTTATGTCATTTCTTTCCAATGCAAACAAATGAAAAACAATTGTTTAGTCTATTTTTAATTTTTTAATTTTTAATAATTATTCTTTTCATTCTTAACTAAATCAAAAACTCAAAAATTCAAAACAACAAGAGTTCCTATTCAGTTCTCCCTTCCTTAGTTCATAAAATTGCAATTTAACCCCTAAAGGATTGTTGTCCCTTTGGGGGAAAAATTCATTTTTGGGCAAGTACCTATGGACTAATTTTTGTCCATGTTTTGAAACTATTTTTTGAAGATAGAGAAACTGATAAGCTTTGTGGGAATATAATATTTTTTCAATCGGTGCCCGGGAACAAAAGTTATGCCAAAATAAGCTCAAAATAAGGGAGAAGGGGCAGCAAAAAAAATTGCAAATTTTTTTATATTTTTTATATTCTTTTATACTCATAAATTATATTTTTGTCTACTCGAAAAGTTTTGATTCATTTCATTTGGATTTGTTTTGAGAAAGTTATGGACAATCTTGCATTAGAGGGGATTTGGGGGCCTTGGGAGACCGTTTTAGGCCCGATCCCCAATTTGGCAAGATTCAGTGAACGGCAGTATGGGCGTATCAAAATTCTTTTTTTTTCAAAAAAAAATTAATATTTAATATATATATGATTTTAAGCAATTTTTTTTCTTCCAAAAATGACGTGGCAGTCGTTGTGCCACGTCAGCTGGGTGTTCCCGCAATTTGAAAACGCAAGGGAATTTGCAATCTCCCAAGACCACCAAATCCCCTCTAATGTGTTTTTTGAGCAATTAGAACATCTTCTTGAAAAAATAACTCGTAGGATTCATTTCTAATGCAATTTTTCCAATTTTTCCAAAAAAAGTTCCACATTGTTTAACAGCTTTCTATAATAATCTCACCATTGGAATTAGTGCATTTTAGTTCTATCTAAAAGATATTAATATTCTAGATTTTCCTTCTACCTTGTACCTACTTCTACTTAATAATTTTCTTAAGAATGAAAATTAATTTTTTTTGAATTTTTTTTTTCTTTGACTTTGAATTCAATTCTCCATTATAAAGATTTAAAGCTCAAAACTCTGTAGTACAAAAAATTTAAGTTAAAAATGTTCAAAGTCAAAAATTCTAGTCCTGCAATGTGTTAAAAATTTTGTTTTTTCACTTTGAATGCATATATCTTGCAATTTGTGCGATCAAAAATTCTGAATTTTTTCCACACATTTTCATATTAATTAGGTGTAAGATCCTAAGGTTAGATGTGAAAAAAAATAATTTTCAGTTATTTACACTTTGCTATAGAAATGGCAAATTTGAGTGTTTTTTGGCAGAAAAAAGACCTTGGTCCTTTAGGGGTTAATAACAACATAGCATGTTTTTATGTATTTTAATGTTCAAAAGGAGCACCCTCACCACATCAAGCGTCAACTTTATAAATACCTTCATGAGAGGATGATTGTAAGATAAGCATATTGATATTGTTGCATTTAAAAATAGTACATGGACTATTGGAGCTTTTCAAGGAATTTAAATATGAAAAAAAATAATAAAGCACTGAAAGAATGTGTAGTAAAAAATTCAAGCATTCAAAAAAATCTCAAAAGATTACAAGCATAGAAATAGGTGAATGGAAAGTATCAAGAAAATAGATATTTTGATTTTATATTCTTTAAATAGCAAAGACATTTAATTTTTTTGAGCATGGATTTTTCCAACTTAAAGAGACTTATAGTGAACTACTTATGTCTCAAGAAAAAGAAACTTTTAGATTTTAACTTTTAAATACATTTTTTTTTTAATAGTGAGTACATGTGCAAGAAAGAGTTTATATTTCAATAGAAATTATTGCCAATCTAAGAATCCAAAAAGGCAAATTTTGCTTCTACATTTCAAATCCAAGTCTGCTTTATTGAACTAATAATTGTACTAAATATACAACAACAATTTCAAAATTCTCCAAATGACATTCAAAACAAGATTTTTAATTAAAATCATTTTTTTTAATATAAAAATCTTATAGATGGTTTAAAATTGTCATGTATACTTTGTTGATGAATATTGGATATTTTGGAGAAACAATGACACAAGGTTGTGTGAATAGGTCTAGAATAGTAGAAGGCCTTTGATACAGAATTACTTTGCATATAATCTCTTTATATCCTTATATCCTTTAAACAATCTTAAAGCTATTTCCAAATTCCTTCTGTACAAGTCCCTATCCTATAATTCCCATGATAACCTAAAACCTCAATAGCTAGCTTCAATTTAGAATGAATGATGAGAAATCATTCAAAATGTCTTTAAACTTTATCACAATGTAAATCATCTTATTAGATATTTATAAATTAATTTTCACTTAAATCAAAGATATTGTCCAACTTTGGTCAGCATTCCCCATTATTGACTTTCTAACCCTTCCTATGATAACCTGAAAACTTCCATAATGCAACTTTGACCCCGGCTTTGACCTAGCATAAATAATGGAGAGTCATTCAAATGTCTTGAAACTTTATGACAATGTACATAAATTAGTCATATATTAATCTATCAATTTTCACCCAAATTTAAGATACTATCCAACTTTAATGAACTTTTTCCTACTTTTGAGCTTTTGCCAAGTTACGACTTCTACACCCTGGTTGTATTTTGTGCCTGACCCCTAGGTCCCATATTCCTTGTAGTCAAGTTTTTGATATAAGGTATTAGATAAAATTATCCTCTAAGTTTCATAGCCATATCACAAAAACTAGAATAAGATTGAAACAACCAAATAGACCCTTCTTGATTTTCTTAGATTCCAGACACCCCCATTTTGAAGCCTCATATCACCTTCTCCATAATATATATATATATATATATATTAGCATCATGTTAGATCAAATATTCAAAATTCAAAATTTAAAATTGATCCAACACTTTATCAAAACACAACTCAAAATTCTTTACATCAATGCTTCTTTCAATAATTAATCACCAACAAATGTATATATTAGCATCCAAATGCATTCCACATATCAAACCCACTCAAAAACCAAAAGAGAGACAAGGGACCAATCCTTGCCTCTAAGTAGCCAACTACAACTTTAGGGGGCTAACCTTTGGCAAATCCAACAAATGTTAACCCTAACATCAATTACTAACCATCCAATTTTGAACTGACAATTAAAAAAAACAATTAACAAAAACTCTCAATAAGTGCTACACACATCCTTTAATATATAAAGATGTCTACTTCAACTAATAGACAACACACATTATGACAATAAATCAGCAAATTATAAAAATCATTTCTTGTCTAGATTCATGGTATATCTTTTTACTACAATCATCTTGAAATAAGCAAGTGCTATTTTTGACTTGGAATGGCATTGAGAATATGGAGGTGAAATTCTCTAAACCATGTATTTGTCTCTTGTACAATGAGTTTTTTTTCATTTAAAAGTAAATAAATACCCGCAAATTTGACTAAATTATTTTCAACGCTTACAAACATCATTTTTGAATTCAATTTAATTGTTTAAATCATATTTGAGTTTTAGTTTAATATTATTGTATTAATTCTATATTTAAAATTTAAATTTTTTTTAGGCACAAGTGGAACATAAGACTTTATACTGCCTATCAAATTAAAACCTTCAATTAGTTTTGTGAATGTTTTTTTATTTTTTATTTTTTTTAAGTGAAAATAATTTGGCAATTATGACCCTAAATATCCAATTAATCTGAAATTCCTTTACAAAGTACAAGTAATTTTGTATTGTACATGCTATACATCCTTTGTGATAACCTACAAGTCAAATTATCACAAAGCTCAATTTAACCACAATATAATTAATTGATAAAATTAACAGTTTTCATATGTTCTTAAAATTTTCTTTCATAATTTTTGGCAAAAAAAGTCAAATTCTTTCCATTTTGAAATGATAATGTGTAAATGAAATTATGTCAATTATACAATATATTAAAATAATCCAAGATTTTAACCAAATATGAAGGTCATAATGAGAAATATTATCTTTAAATTTCAATTTAATTAATTTTCAATGTAAATGAGATGATTGAAAAACACTTATTATTATGTAGTGTGGATTTTAACACATGATTGAAGCTTGCAGTTACAATAATTTTTTGAATTCATGTTTCTCTAAATTTTTTAATTTGGAGTAGAAACAAAACTTGCCAAGCTTCTTTTTCATAGTTTAACCCTAGGGCGACTGACTTATCACAAAAGTGGAAAGTTATTCAGAATGTGGATCCATTTTGGCAAACCATGTTCAGTATCTGCTGTAGACAATGCCAAAAGTAACCATAGGATTTTCTCTCTTACCATGGAAATCACTGGAATCCGAATTTACTGAACGGGCAGGAGGGAGATCCTGAACAAACCATCTACACAAAATAGTGAAATTAGGTTGCCCCACACTAATTTCTTGACAGTCCACACTATAGAAATATTCATTGCTTTTGTACAATGATGCATTCAATTCAGAGCCATATGTGTAGTATAGATTTGTGCACCAGTTCAAGGCTTGGTTTAGAGAGTGGCATGTGCCTCCATGTGGAACAAGCATTGATCCATGAGGTAATTTATCTCAGTTAAGGCAACCTAATTGACAAGGCAACTTAATTTCACTATTTTTGTAGTCACAACCATAGAGATGCTCGGAAAAATACGAGGAAAATTGTAGTATAGAGGGACTGAAGGCAAGAACGGCACTGTGAATAATTCATGAATGGTATAAGAAGGTGTGCAATGCTGAGGCTCTTGCAATGAGCACGTCTTTGACCATAACGAAATGGCCAGTCATTTTCCAGTGCCCCATGAATTCCAAAAATGCCCAACCAGGAATGTACAAGCGCTTCTGTTGCTTGCACACACAGACGGCTATAATAGAAAAAATAGCTAAATAATAGAAAATAACATAGGGACATCTGGCATTCTAATGATCAATGTGTTCATTCTTTACACCCCCAAGAGAGTGCTGAAAAAAATGAATAATCCAGAAATGAGGTGTCCATTTTTTATCCCTCAAACATGTCAGCCATGAAGCCAACTGAACACCCTTCTCTACTGCCTTGCAAGCATATTTGGCCCCAACAAGGGCATCTCTGCAGTTTCTTCACCTGCATATGAAAATTTTGAGCAAAACTAAGGTAACCACACCCATTTCTGACCACAAACTAGAAGCCATTCCTTGTGACTGCCCTCCAATCTGTCTGTCAAGTGTCCAAACTCCAACCATGAGGTGGCTTTGTGGCCATTGGATCTCTGTAATTTGTAGTTGGAAATGGGTCCACTAACAATTGGGAATAGGTGCTTTTCAACTTTGCACTTTGACCATTACAAAAAATTTCAGGCCTCAACAAGACTGCGAGTGCATGATTTTTGGCACCCGCGGGTGCAATTACGGATTTTTTTTTATTTTTTTATTTTTTTGAAAAAAAAATATAAAAAATATTTTCAAATTGACGTGGTGCTGATATGGCGTTGACAGTGCTGACGTGGTCGAAATGCGGCCACGTCATATTTTCAATTTTCAATTATTATTATTATTATTATATATTCCATTATATTCAATCCGGGGGGGCCAAGCTTAACAGCCTTCTGGAGGCCTCATATTTTTTGTAATGCAAGATTTGTGAAGCCGTTTTATAATATTTTTCAGGGTTTTTTTTGCATCTCACTCTCTTCCATTTGCCTTCCCTTCTATGCATTTGTTTTCTACACTGACTTTGTGGTTTGCTCCCCATAGCTTAAACGGATGGGAATGAGTGTGGTTACCTTATACATGTTCTTCTCCAAGCATTTTTCACTTTCAAATGCTCTTTCTAAACCAGTTGCTGTCACCACTAATGGATGCCAAACTTCTCTCCAAACTTGGGAATGGATGGATGGAAACCTCATTATTCTTTGTTGCTTGTGACTCTCTGACTTCTGTTTGTCGGCCATTTTTTGGACGTCGTAGCGCTTTGGGAATAAATCGCATACCCAAAATGGATATTTTGAAAGATAGAAACACATTCGACAAACTAAGGTGCACCCAATTTTTGGATGTAGAGAACTTAGGGGGTAATCTCTTCAAGTCTAGAGTTAGCTTCTAAAGACTTTATAGAACCAAAAAATCCTCACAATGTTTAGAAACACCAAAATCACAAGTCAAATGACCATACTGGAATTCAATGATGTATACAAATGTTTATATAAGACAATGATGCAAATTTTTTGAAAAAAAAAAGCAGATTTATTATAATCATATATTTGTATTCTAGAAAAAATGGTAGTACAATATTGTACATGATAATACAATTGGTTTTTTGGAAAAACAAGAAGACAAAACTATACAATTTTGTAATCTGTTCATTCTTCCCAAGTTCAAAGATTAGTCTTTGTCCTTATTGAGAGACATACTTCAAGAATATATAGTAACTTGCATACAGCAAAGGTTGCTATTAGCACACTAGCTCACCTCACTTGTACACTTACAATCCCTTCTACCAAAATGAAACAAACTTATTTTGTTTTCAACCCCCTTATTATCATGTAAGTTTTTTAGGAATCTAAATGATGAATTGTTATTGCATTGCTATTCTTAGTTTGCATGTCAATGTATTCAAAAAATTGGCATCACATTTAGAGTTTCTCTATATTATTGACAGCCCTACTGAAATGTATATTGACGTTGTATATAAAAAATGCACCATTTTTGCTTGTTACAACGGGTGATTTAATTTGGAATATATCTCTCACTATTCATGAGAAAAAATCTTGAATTTGGCAAAGTATAAAGGCGTACATTTTTTGAATTCACAAAAGTTTTAAACCATTTCAAACTTCCTTTTCCATTCAAATAGAATTTGGTATGCAAAAATAGACAGTCTACTCCCATGGGCCAAGTGTATTCAATCCCCTTCAACCCAAAAAGGCCCAAGGCCCTTTTTGAGCTTCTTGGAATTTGCTTAAAACCAACAAAAATCCCAAGTTTAGATAAAGTTTATCAATTTAAAAAATATTGTAACTATATAAATTCAAACTAGACAAGTTATGGGCCATGAAGGAAAAGAAAACTCAACAATATCACTTATGGACTGAAAGATTATAATGTCTGATCAAAAAGGTGTTAAAAATGTAAAAGTAATTTGAAGTCTTTCAATCCTTTGTTTACATGTCAAATCTACAATCGAGGTCATAGAAAAATACAAAGTTAACCCCTAAAAGCCCATTGTCCCTTCGGGGGACAAATGCATTTTCGGGCAGGTATCTATGGGCTGATATTTTCTCCTGATTTTTTGAAACTTTTTTGGAGGTATAAAATCTGATTAGCTTCGTGGGAATATAATTTTTTTCACAATTGGTGCCCGGGAACAAAAGTTATGACCAAATAAGCTCAAAACACCATTAGTGCATTTTAATCCCATCTAAAATATATGAATATTTTAGACTTTTCTTCTATCTCGTACCTACTTCTACTTAACAATATTTTTGATAATGAAATTAAGTTTTTTGAAGTTTTTTTTTTGGGTAGATTGTCAACTCAATTCTCCAATATAAACATTTAAAGCTCAAAACTCTGTAGTGCAAAAATTTTAAGTCAAAAATGTTCAAAGTCAAAAAGTCCAGTCCCACAATGTGCTGAAAAACTTATTTTTTTCTCTTTAAACGTAGATATCTTGCAATTTGTGAGGTCAAAAATTCTGAAATTTGTTCCGCACATTCTTATACTAGTTAGGTGTAAGATCCTATGGTTAGATGTGCAAGAAAAACATTTTTAATTTTTTTTCACTCTTTGCTAAAAAAATGGCAGTTTTGGGTGTTTTTTGGCAAAAAAAAGGCCTTGGGCCTTTAGGGGTTAAAGAACATAATATGCATGACTACAATTGATGTATGGCTCCTCAAAATCTACTACACAATATTTTAAAATAAATTTTTGATATGTTTTCTTCTCCAAGATGCAGTGTAGTTGAGGCTCATCTCCAAGAGCCTTTAACACAAAAAATACATAAATCAAGATTTGCAATGGACACGCTTGTACAAAATCTTTAGTAGAACAATTACAAACATTTTTTTTTTCCAAAATCAAATTTTTGATGTTTAAAATAGACTTCAAGGATATTCACTTAAGAAAAGAAATACCAAAAATAACATTCCCTTTGTTTGGAAATAGTGTATCCATTCTCAGTGCATTCATCGTTGAGAATGGGTACACTATTTCCAAACAGAGGGAGTAGTTTGGTAGGATTTTATTTAACTTCAATACTTAGTTGACACCAAAATATGATGCCCAGGGCATTTATGGATTAAGTATTAATCCTAAAAGACGAGTTCATACTTATTGTAAACATAGTATTAATACACCTTGATTAATAGCAAATACTTACTGTAAACACAATATTAATACACCTTGATTAGTAGCACAATACTTACTGTAAACACAGTATTAACCCCTAAATGTCCAAGTTTCCCCTCGGGGGACACTTGGGACTTGGGGCAAGCTTGTTCAAACTTCATATTCAATATGATTTTTTCAACCTTTTTTGAGTGTGTAGTTTCTCATAAGCTTTGCGAGGATACAAATTTCGTCAAAATCTGACTTTTTCTCAAGAAGTATGGACATTTGAATAAAAATTTCAATTTGCTCTATTGCTGCCCCTGCCTTTGACTCCCGAGGGCCAGTAGAGGTGGCAAGAGAGGAGAGGTGGCAAGAGGTGGCAAAAGAGGCTATTGTTGTGCCTATTGGGAGGTCAAATTAGGCTTTAGGAGCTTCTGAAAGTTAAAGATTTTGACATTTTCCATTTTTTTTATCCTACTTCTGAGTACAAGTGCATCTTTCAATCCACCGTTCAAATTTTCTAGATCAGAAAATGTGTGATGGAAAAAATTATTTGAAAATGGCTTAGTGTATTGTCATTTCTTGGGACATTGTGGCAAATTTTAATTTTTTTGAATGTCTTACTTGTCTTGGATTGCCTTGAAAATTGGCAAGCACATGCCTAATATGTTTCCCCATAAGAATTTTTTTTTAAATTGGAGGGCTACAGTGGAAAAAAAATTCAGCAAAGGGCGGTCAAAGGCATCTGAAATTTTTGGACACAGTGAAAAAAAAAAAAGACTTTGAATGCAAATATCTTGCAATATGTATGGTCAAACCTCACGAAATTTTTACCACATATTCTCACACAAGTGAACGACAAGATCCTACGGTTATATTCCCAAAAAATCAATTTTTCAAACTTTTTTGATGAATGCTCTAGAAATGGCAGTTTTGGATGTTTTTTGAGTTAGAAAAGGCCTTGGGCTCTTAGGGGTTAATACACCTTGATTACAGCACAAATCCAAAATGGTATCTGCAAGCTCCTTGCTCCTACACAAAATAGTAAAATTAGGTTACCTTGTCAATTAGGTTGCCTTACCTGAGATAAATTATCTCATGGATCAATGCTTGTTCCACATGGAGGCACATGCCACTTTCTGAACCAGGCCTTGAACTAGTGCACAAATCTATACTACACATATGGCTTTGAATTGAATGCATCATTGTACACAAACAGTTAATATTTCTATAGTGTGGACTGTCGAGAAATTAGTGTGGGGCAACCTAATTTCACTATTTTTTGTAGCTAGTGTCGTCCACCTCTCCACAACATCTTCATGCTCAAGTTGTAGTGACATGAAAAGCAGATGGCACACATTCTTTAGAAGAGATCCAAGTATTGTTGGGAAGAAAAAATCCAAAAGAGTGACAAGGACCATATAACAACCCACACATTGCCATTTTCATATTGAATTTTGAAAACAAACCCTTTGTACGTAGTCAACCTTGGCACTTCAATCATTGTTGTTGACAATTTCAAAATGACACTTTCAAGTTTGTGTTCGGTCTGCATGTGCGTTTTTGTGGAATACATAATTTGACAACATCAAATTGAGTTCACCTCAAAGCTCTTTGGAGGTCATGGAAAAATATAAGGTTAAAGGACAATTTGGGCAAAAATTATCACTTTTTAGGGTAGCAAGAAAAAACCGAATAAAAAACTTTTTTTGAAATTCAACCATATAATAAAAAAATAGAATCTATACGAATGTATGAAAAAAATTCATAATTATTTATTGTACAATTTCAAGATTATAGTGTTTGAAGTTAGAAGAAAAAGTGCTTTTTCTCAGCCACATCCAATAGGGTCAACAAACTTTAGTTCCCCCTAGAGTGAGATTTTGGCACTACAGTTAGGAATTTTGTTTACAATTGCATTCAACATCATATTAGTTATATACTTGTAAAATTATAAAAGTAATAGATAATTTTTTTGCATTGTCCAAGTTGCACTTAAAATTTCCAAATCAAGAAAAAAAATCACATTTCCTAAAAAGGGATGTATATCTGTACCTTGTGTCAAATTTTTAGAAAGATACATTTAAAATTGACTTTGTAGGAACCTGCACAAATTTTCAACTTGTTGTTCAAAGACCACTTGGTCATACAAAGTAATACTTGCATCATAGATTAACGTGCTTTTGAAAAGTTGAAAGGGGTGTGGAGAATAAAAAATACAAGTAGCTTTCATAAAAGTCTTATAAATATACATGTAAAACTTGCAATCAACCATGTGCACTTTACTATATTGAATGCAAACTTTGTCATAATTTCATCCATCACGTTTTCATTTACATAAATTTTCATTCATTTGTTCTTGCAAAATCCTAATAACATCCAACCATCTTCTAAATGAAACCTTGAAACTTTTCAACTTAATAAAACATTTTTGTTGTTGGCTTTGCTCTCTCTACATATATATATATAGTAGAACCTCTCTAAACTAATAGAAGTGGGACCGGTCTGGACACATCATGTTAGAGAGGTTATTACATTAGGGAGGGTCATGATGTTCATATGTGGTTCATATTGTGAAGTTGGGCCCGGCAATCAATACTTCCTGACAACACTTTATTAGTTTAGAGAGGATTAATATTGGGAAGTTCTACTATATATGAGACTTTTTTAAAATTAATTTTGAAGATTACTGCTAAATTCAAATGCATAATCACTCACTAATTCTGAGTGAATGCAATAAAAGTACCAAAAATATTCATTTTTCTAGAAGATTGTCTTGTATCTATTGACATTACAAAAATGAACAAACTCCTTATAAAAATGAGTATGTCCTAAAACTTGTACTTTCAAGAATAACATTGTATTGAGAAAAAAAGTTTTGAATATGCACTAAAAAAACAAAAAAACAACAACTTCATCTTTCATTTGTGTAAAATATATAAAACAAAAGCAGATACAATATACAATATGTTGGAAAATACTGAATTGCTAGTAACTTATATTTAGATTTGTAAATCCCAATTGTAATAATCTTGTAATAAGAAATTAGCACCTTAATTAGCACTTTATTGATAAATAGATTTCAATAAAGTTATGAAATCTATTTATCCTACACAAAAGGTAGGCCTTATTTAGGGTCTTTTGCATATTTGTTTAGGAAGGAATTGGTCTCTAAAAATTCTAAAACTAATATTTTAAAATTAGAAATAAAAATTGTTCTATTTTTATAAAATTAGAATCATTTGTTACTTTCATCCATGATCAGCAATGTGAACCTTGTTTTTCCATTTTTTATCCTATTTTATTCTAATTTTTACTTTTATGTCTTTTGTAGTTTGCGTAGGATAAATTTTCATTGACTTTTATAGGAGGGATTTGATTTAGATATATGGCAAACAAAGGTGGAGTTTCTATTCAAACTACAAAATAGGATCATATAAGATGGTAGGAATGCCTATAACCCCGAAATGCCAAGGCACCATATTTTGGTGTCAATCAAACTTTGAAATTAAAATAAAATTTTATCAAAATACTATTTTTTAATATTCCTTTTCTTAATTGAATACCCTTTAAATTCTATTTGACTTTTGAAGATTTTGTGCAAGGGTATCTATTGCAAGTCTTGATAGTTTTTAGTGTCAAAGGCCCTTGGAGATGAGCCTCAAAGACATTGGATCTTGGAGAAAAAAACATATTGAAAATTCATTTAAAAAAATTGTAGAGTAGATTTTGAAAGGCCGTAAATCAATAATGGTTATGCGTGTCCTTTTCTGGGTCCTTTTTGGTCCTTTACTTCATATTTTTCCATGACCTCAAGTTTAAATTTGACAGTTTTAACACCCTCTTGATCAAACACTATAATCTTTCAATCCTTTCGTGCCATAGTTGTCTATTCTTATCTCGTCTTATCAACAACATGTCTAGTTTAAATTCGCAAAGTTATAGTTTTAAAAAAAATTGGTAAAACTTATCAAAACATAGTCTTTTTCTTTTTTTTGAGCACACTCCAAGAAGCTCAAAAAAGGCCTTGGGCATTTAGGAGTTCAGACGTGGGGAGCTGTTTTCGGTCAGGGTTCCGCTTTGATTTCTCAGGAGTCCCTTCTTGAGTTGCAGTTTAATTGCATTTTCCATAGAATGACAGGTTTCCTCAAACCGTTTCAAGAATCCAGTGACCCAGCGATCAGCGTTCTCCACCCAGTCCTCATGCTGAAGGTTGACTCGTCTCGCGACGGTACCCAGCTTTTGTCCAACTCGATCCTGTTGTTCCTTCACCTTCTGTTTTAGTTTCCTTAAGCCCATATTCACTTGCAGCTGCTTCTCCATCGCATAGCTGACCCCGAGGTCTTTCCGGGTGTAGCCACGTGCCAAATTACGCATCACATATTGGTTGTAATCCTTGATGATGCGCATGATGAGATCGGATGTTGAAACCCCATCGGTTTGTTGCGTTTCTTTAAACTGGCCCACTTTTCTGACAAAATCGTATACATCTGTATTTCCTTGCCCAATTGCGTCCGCATAAGGAAGGGTGTCGTGTGCGACATAGTCGATACAGTGCTTGTCAAGAAACTCTTGATTGATCACCCACGGCGCATCCGGGATCACCTCATCCACCCACTTGCAGTGCCATAGAGATTCATAACGCTCCGCCTCACACATGACCGTTTTGCCCTTGAATTTCTGTACGAATGCGTCACTGCAGCATCCGACTATAAGATATGTGTTGGGAAACAACTTTTTGGCTTGTTCAAGAGAGCGCGCATGACCGAAATGGAAGAGATCATAAATGCCATCTGCATACACACGCACGAGCCTTGGAGAACTCTCGGGGGACCGGGAAGAGGCTTGGAAGGCCAACATTGTCTCCTCTTGGAATTCTTGGTCTTTGTTCAATTGCTTGTCCTCCTTGCCTTCTTGGAAGACAATATTGGGATCTGGTTCTAAATGGTCTTGGCCTATTACATGTTTCTCAGGGTTGTGCGTCATAATGTGGTGCAAGCAATAAGACTAGAGATTAAGCTGGAGTTCAAAGGATGAAAAGGATACCTTACCACTACAATAGGTACTAACAACAATGAGCTATTGTGGCTCTTGCAATAGGATTGCTACTAATATGTCAACAAGTTAGATTTTGGTCCTTTGTTGATTTTCGTAACTTAGCTTATATTTGTGATAGTTTCGATATGTCCTTTCACATACTGAGTAGTTACTACATCTTTTATAGGTTAAAAACAACTAAGAATATTGATTCCTTTAAATATTTGAAAATTGAAGTTTAAAGTAAAATAGAAAGTAAAAACATAGTCAAATAAAATGAAATTTCTAAAAGTAAAAGCTAAAGTGCAATTTTTGGAATCTTTTGATCTTTTAGAATTTTCTAAAAGCTAAATAATCTACTCGTTTTTTTTAATACAAATACTCTTCAAACTTTAGACTATGTGAATTTTCAGAAGAAAGGGGAATCTTTTTCTTGCGCCTATTAGATACATTTTACAATAAATTAAACTACTAAAATATTCAATGCAAAGAAGTAGTGATTTTGGGAAACAAATTCTTTTGAAAACTTGGTTGACATAAGAAAATCGTGCAAAATTTTGTATTGTTGTTAAACAATAGAAAAAAACCAATGTAGGATGAATGTTTTATCAAATAATCAACCAAATATAATTTTACTATATTCAAAATTATGTAGAAAAAAAACGTATTTTGCAAATGTGAACACCGTAGAGAATTTTTTATTTAAGTCTATTTGATAAAGAATCTAATTTTAATAATAGAACATCTTTCTAAAGATTCAACTTCAAGTTCTTGAATTCAAGATCAAAATAGCATTTTAAACCTCAAAGTTCAATAAATTTACATCTAGTTGAGGCATATTTTTATTTTTTAATTCTTTTAATTCTTTTTAATTCTTTTTAATTCTTTTTAATTCAAGTAATTTTTAAGGATACTAAATATATACTAAAAACAATAAAAATAGTCCTATATACTTATATTACAAATTTCATTTGGATTGTATCAATACTTGAAAGTAATATTTGGATTTCATCTCATTTTGTTTTGGTCAAAGAGACATAATTATAAAAGATATGATATACTACTTAAGTTCAATCAATGCTTCTGATAGTACAAACACAAACTTGCACTAATTTGGAAAATTATAAGGAGTACTTATATAGAAGTTCACAATATTTTAAATAAAATCAATACTAACAATGTTGTCAACAATATTTTCATATTCTCTTAAGTACTGTGATTGTCATCCCAAGTTTCAATCAATTTTCATTCAAACTTACATCCAAATTAAATCATATTCATCCAAAATCCATCCAAATTATTGTGAAGGTGTCTTACTTTTTTCAAATTCTAGTTCTAACTTGAATTAACTAGTGAAGCATTGATTTGATTTTGAGTATGATTTTAGGTATTTTATTTTGTATTCGGAGTGCCGGTATCAACCTCCCACCCACCCCACCCCACCCAAAAAATCATCAAATTTAGCATAACTTAGTCTCAAAGTATTTTTCAAATAAACAGATAAGATGTCTAATTTAGTAGGAATCTATTTCAATCAGAAAATCAATACTGCAGCATGAAGAAATCATACCCTAGTGAGTAGTGAATCTTTCCGTTCAAGAACAGCCTGGGTAATTAAGCGACTACTGCAAACGTTTGACAAGTCTAGAATTTATCATGACATTGAAACAGAAAAAAGTCCAGAGAAATCCTGATCCTTCTCAACATTACCCAGAAGTCAATAAAATTTATTGCATGCACGCTTCCTTGCCTTGCATTGATCTGCAGAAAGCTAACTTTGGCCTGGTCCCTAAATTGCAACAAGCTTCTGTTTCAGAATTGTAGCTCGCACCCTCCAACCATAAATGTACCATTACAAAGTGGTGCTAAGAGGGGTCAAAAGAGGGGCGACAGAACATTACTTATACGACTCTAAGCTGTAATTACTAATCGGAAATCAGCATAATTTGTGAGTAATCATGCATGAAGGTAGTTCCGAGCAACAGCGACAGATCAATGGTATTCTAGCCCAGTTAACTCTCCGAATTCTGCAGCAGGCAATTCACTCGACGCACGCCATTCCAATACCTCAATCTGTTCGTAAATCATGTCTTCCTTCGTAGAAATTTGCACGGTTACCGACAGCCTCATTCTGATCTTGCTTTCCGAAGGAGACGTTTCGATCGGTGCACCCGCTTCTGCAATTTCTCAATCTGTCTACAAATCATTTTGTTTCCCATGTACAAAATCAGCACGTTCTTCTCCTCAGCCCTTGCTGGCCCTGGCACCAAGACCGTCATGTTGGTGCTAACTCTATCCAACTCGTCCTCATTTCGCTCCATCTGCCAGTAAGAATTTATGCACGAATTCTTAGCAAAATGGCTATGAACAGAATTTTTGGCAAAATTCATTGAAGGAGCTTATCGAGTCAATTAGCAAGTGTAGTCACTTCGCTTTAAAGATTTGTCAATAGAACTCTAACTGCATCGAATTTATAGAAACTTGCTACAAATTTAGTGACGAATCTCGAATATTCTACCAAAATGGCTGTCAAAGACTGTAGTAAGTTTGCAAATGCGGGAAAAATAGAACATCACTGCACCTGCGGATCTGCTGTTGGCAAGGACAGAATCAGCGATCCGTAACTGGTGGTCGTAGGAACGACGTTGATCTCGCTGCTCAGTATCGTTGTGCAAACGGGGCACGGCTTTGCTTGGCCTTGGAGGAGTCGGCACAAGCATGGCCAGCAAAAAAGTGCCTGCAAGCAGTTTCGACTGGATTGATTGGACGGAGAGAGCAGATGTTGCAGGCGAACAACAGCATCTCCGATGGATCACATGAGCAACTTCCGGAGCTGGAACCCGTTGAAAGCAAACTTTCGTCCATAATTCGAGTTGATGTCAACCAATACTCGGCACTCCGTCAATTCGCAATATTAAACCTGAGAGGAAGGATAGAAAATTAGGAAGCCCATAAACCAACAAACATGCAACAGAGATGGACAAAAGCTGGACGCCGTTGCAACTAGTTAAGTGACATTCCTAGCTTTCGAAAGGCACTTTGAAGTTCACATACAGCTTTATTCTAGCCTCAGCATGTCTTAACCCCTATAGGACCAAGAGAACTAATTTGGTTCTCGAATTTTTTTTACAGCAGTTTTCGGCAGGTCACAGGTCATACAGCAGTTTTCTTGAGTCCAAATTTTACTAATTTTCTGTCCAGCATATGCAATGTTCCTTCCTATTTCAGGTAATTTAAAATTTGACCTCATCATTTTCCACAGTATGATCAATCGAATTGGTCATTTTAAAACGGTGAAACCTTGGCACTGTTGGGAACTAACCATCCATTATGTCTATGCATGATAGGTAGCAAAGATCAGATGGAATGAAGTTTGTTACCAGAATTATATTGCAAAGTCGACGAAGACGAGTTCAAGCTACCAGGCCTCAGTGCAAACAGAGCGTGCCGGTCCTTGCCGGTATCTTTCAAGTAGCTCCCTCAGCTCTCCTTCGTTCGCTCTCGCAGACTCAAGCTCTAATCGCACTCTATTGAAGAAAGAAGACCTTAACGCCCAAACAAACTGGGTGTTGTGTCTCTGTCATTAGAGCTCTTAATTGGAACGAGTTGTGCCCATCAAGCCTCAACGAGTTGCAGGATTCGACCTAGCCCCTGTCTCGTTGTGTCCCTCGTCTGAACAAGCTGGTAATTCATATACATGAAGACTACAACCTACAACCGATATCCACCCAAACTTCAAATTGTACAGGAACCAGAGCTCAGAGATGCGATATATATGATATTTCAACTGCCGAGAACTGCCGAGAACTGCCTTCAAGCCGGTTGTGGGATTGGACCCAACTCGTTGAAACCTCGGTTGTCATTGAACGCAGAAAGCCTCAGCCTCGGTAGTGGGGCTTGAAAGCCAGCAGGCCATAGAAGATGTGAAGACTTTCAGGGGACAACCATGTCGACGAGAAGCCGCAGCTTTAAGGTGTTCAAAGGTTGTATCGATGAATCTAACATAACAAAGGAAGAGCTGAAAGAAACTGATGCTGCCAGGGAGAAGTCGTGACAGATGCTGAAAGATCATCCTCACTGCTTCCTTAGCCCTCAAATCTGCATGGAAGATAATCATGAAGGATCAAGACGAGACCTCAAACGAAGACGATCATTCCTTCACTGAAGACGTGCACACGCCTTCCTCGAGAGGCTCGCACAACAACGGCAGTGTCGAGAACGAGAGCTGATGGTTGTGGTGGTACTGAAATTCTGGCAGGGGTGAAGCCGCCTGCACTGAGCGTCGTGAGGAAGCGTTGCCAATGCTGAAGAGGTCGTCGCTATCGTACCCGTATGAGGAACGATTGACGCTGCTGAATAAGTCGGTGTCGTTCTCGGTGTGGCGCGTGGAGCCGTGGAAGATGCTGAAGAGGTCGTCGTCCATGTCGTCGTTGGAGCTTGACGTGAACGACGGTGCACTTACGAAGCTCGGAACTGACGACGTCGACATGGAGCTTGAAATGTCATGCATCGACAACTTCGATTCCTCGGAGTATTTTGCTGATGGCATTCGAGGGAAAGATTTCGGCGTGGTCAAAATCGGCCGCCTGGGTTTGGGAAAGCCCAAATTAATCTCAAACTCGTCGATCTGGTCGCCATAGCTCAGCCGCGGTGGCGGACGCACCGAAGTCGGCGAACGTGGAACCTTCATCCTCCTCACCATCGCCACGTTCAAACTCGGCCGAATCACGTCCACGCCGCCATGACGTCGAATCCTGGTCACATTGCAGGAGAGGTTCTGCAAGTAAAACTCGCGGCGCCGGTTCTTCAAGCTATTGTCCAGCACCACATGGCAAGCGCGGAGCTGCATGGCTTCCCTGCAAATTGCAAGCTCTCCTTGTTGGGTGGCTTTCACCATCACCACGAGCTTCACGCCCGCCTCCGCGCATCGCCGATCCAACTCCGGGAAGCTCCTCCACAAATCGAGGGTCCGAAGAACCTCCTCCTCCACAAGCTTCTGATTGTGGTCACCAATATTCACTCTGTACCCCAACGGCCCACGCACCGAGTCCAACACCGAGACAATCGTGAGAGTGTCCCCGCGCTTAAGGATGTGCTCCATTGCCCACAATATCCCCGCAAGGGAAACTTCCTTCACATTTGCGTTGAAAGCAACCATCACCACGCCCTGCCCCTCTCCCCTCGTGACGCTACTGCTACTGCTGCTACTTCTGCTGCCGCGGCTGCTGCTGCTGCTGCTAATCTCCCGCTTCAACAAACTGAGTCTCTCGATTTCTTTAGCACTGTCACTAGTCGAAGCTCTGGGACTCTCCGGGTCCGAGGAGCTGAGCAAGCTTGAGCCTGCTGAGTTGAGAGGTGGTGGCTTCAGGAGACCGAGGAAATTTCGGAAGGGGGACGCCATCATTCCGATTCGGAGCAATGCTTCTGTAGGACGCTGTAGGACGCTCAATGCTGATGACGCTGTAGTGCATTTCTTCTCAATCTCCAGCTTCCTTGGTGCAGCAGGAGCTATGGTGGAGTCATGACTGACTCTTGTTACTGTGATCCTGTCGTTGAGAACTCTCGACATATTGCTCGTCGTCTTGTTCTCCGACATGGAGGCTCTGGATGTCGAGCACTCCACTCCAGCTGCACCCTATCAAAGCTAGAGCATCGCTCTCACAGCGAAAGCGAACTCGCTGAAGAGTTGACTGCCCAAGCTGTGGAGGAGGAGCTATACCGCGTCTAAGTGAATTTGCCATCGCTTGAATCATGTTGAAGAAAATCTAGCGGTGTCCGCCGATAACCGAAGACTCACGTCAACGTCGCCGAAGACCCAGGCGATATGTCTCGAATTGTGCGAGGGGGAAACGAAAAATCGGTCGAATTATAAACGGAAGTTTTCACAAGAGAGAATTGCGGATTCGAATAAGATTGTAGATCCCCTAATTGAAGCCATTTTCTCCCACCTGAAAATTATTGCAGGTTTCACAATATCATGGAGGAAACAGTGTCATAAATGCAGGGATTCCGAGTCCAAGATTTCTGGAAGAGGGCCTAAACTTTGTCTCAGAGAGCAAGTGTTTGTGTAGTCGACAGAGTGCATCACGAAAATCTGTTAAGCTGCGACCTTCTCCCAATTTGGCATGCCATCTGCGAGCTCCTCCATTAAAGCCGAGATTCGGTGACCAGCAAACAAAAAGTCAGCCAGCGCAACCAGAAACACTGAAACCATTCCTAAAGAAAGCTCTCTGAGAATCTGCCGGAATCTGGGCGAATCCTCTTCAGAACTGTTCCACTACGCAAGTGGCAATGCTCGATCGATGAGGCTTGAGTAAACTGCATACAGAATGAATCATCGCGGTTTTATTCTTGATCTTATTAACTCTACTCATTGATCGGGCTCTTTCCTCTGTGATTGATGTGTTCGTCGACTGAGAATCTGGGTTCTAGAAGACTTATATATTAGGGACTTTAAAGCTGCCAGTGAACATCACCGATCCCCCAAAACCTCAAAGAACGCTTGAGCTTCTCATGAAGTCCTTGAATCCCTAAAGCCATGGCCTCTGACAGGGAGTTCGAATTCCCAGAGGACTCCTCAAGGCCATGGATCTATCGCAGGGTTTTTACTGGAGATGTTCGAAAGTGATGGAAAGTCTGGCTGTAAATTTTGACAGCTCCAAAACACAAATGACCGCAAGAAACCCAAAGCGCCTAAATCGGGATAGTGAAATTCAAGGAGAGAATCAGACATCGGACGGGTATTTTCTTACCTTGATTGTGCTGCCTAACAGCGCACCAGGCAATTCTCTACCCTGTTTCGGCAGCACCTCTCGAACTTTCCATCCCAAGATTCCTTCACCATATGGACCACACCGGCCTGGCCTTGACAAGAACAATTTAAAGGGATTGGAATTCAAATAAGAACTGCAGCACAATTTAGGGCACAAGTTCAAGTATTCTCTCAATCTCAACGCACGTTAGTGTTGTAAGAGACGAGGACTGTGAAGTCAGACTCAAACATTGGTTGCCATGTGAACCCCATGCACGACTTTCACCAGAAGCTGTGATTTCAATATGACTTCAAAATCGGTGTAGTCATGTTTTGTTTGCCGATTAGGCCGGCGATGGTCCTTGAATTCGCGATGAAGCCGATGATTAAAGATACAATCAGATCCTTGCCACGAGATCAACAAGAATCTCCAAACATTCCGATTTACACCAGTTCAAGCAGAATTTGATCTATCCATCGTATTTGTCTGCAGGGACCAAGACAAGTTTCGCATACTCGTCAGCGTGTGACCACTCGGCAAAGTGGCCAGCGTCTATCTCAAGAACCTCCGTGAAGGGCCCGGAGTGTTCCACAACGTAGTCCTGTACTGTTGGAGGAACGGTATTGTCTCTTGAGCCCCGCACGAACACCGAAGGCACTCGTCCTTGTCTTTCTTTCGTGTACGAAACAGCTTTCCCCAAGACCTGAACCGGGAATGGCATCATTAAGGTCGAGGCTCGATCGATATCCTGCGCAAACATCGAATAGTCCTGTCAGCGGATCAATTAGAACAAGGATTCACGCCTATATTAAATGATCCCTTCGATTGATCATATCGTAAAAAATCAAGCATTCAAATGGGATTCGATTTAATTGATCGCCGGAATCAGGGAAGAACATTGCATGTGATCGTCAATGGAGCATAAATTGGACGAACAAGAATCCCGTATGATCTCCACAAAAAACATGAGGTCAAATCAGGATTTCTTGGTCAAATCAGGATTTCTTGGTCAAATCAGGGTTTCCATCGAACTTGCGTACAAAGGTGGAATTTGTGATCTTACCGCATCTTTGAGCATCTGCATCCGCCAAACAAAGGATTATGCTATTGTTCCGATTAGCGGTCTTATACTCCAGATTCAAAAAATTTAGACTGCGTTTTTGCTAACTCGTTTTGCGTTTTGTTCTGTTCTTTTTCAACATATTCAAGTTCTGTAGACTGCTATTTTGCTAACTTGATTTGCCGTTTTCCTCTGTTCTCTTTCAACATCCTCTGTTCTTGAGCTCTAATCTCTCAGATGCAAATTTTGAAAAAAATTCGAAGAATGTTCAAATTGACGCTGAGCAAGAGAGAACGTTATTCTTACATTGACCTTCGTAACTAAGGATTGATGTGATCTTCATTCAATTCTGCCGCTCTATTTTCCGACCTAAATTCTATAGAAGACACAGCACATGGCGAAGATTGCACGTAAGATGCCTAAATCTCTGAAAACATTGCGGGGGGTCAATCTAACCGTGTCAAGGACAGGCGACTCTGCACACACCACTCCGCTGGGAGTCACCGGAGTAGCCACGATGATCGCCAGCGCAATTTTTTCAGGAAAACTTTCCATCAATTCCAAATTGGTGAATCCCCCCATGCTCTGTGCAACTAACACCACCTGCATGGTCGCAAATTAAGCAAATTTCACGCTGCATCCAACATTCCAAGGGGGACAATTCGAATAATTGAAGGGATTATTGGAGGCACCATACCTTCTCATCATTTGGCAGGGATACAATGAAGTCCACAGCAGGCTTGCTGTACTGTGCAAACAAAGTGACGCTGTTGGGATCGGTAGTGTCGTTGCCGGCGCTGGTTAAGTCCAGTGCAGTGGCTGTACAGCCAGCTCGTTGCAGCCGATCCACAGTCTTCCAACATGCCTAGGCTCCATGGCAGCCGCCGTGGATTAGCAGGAAGTGATGGTGACCCATTTGCAGGATCCCTGCTGTGCAATTGGTGATGTGAAGGCTTAGAGAGATTCTCTCAAAACCGAGGGTCACCTTGCAAACACTCAGAGAATTGTACGGAATACACCAGAGAGAATTGAGGATTGAACTTGAATTGAGAGTATGATATGATTCCTTGGATAATAGAGGTTGTCTCAAAACCAGTTGAAGACAACGAAACCCACAATCGCAATACGTCAGAGGGTACGTCAGAAGGAGTTGAACTGGAAAGATCGTGCATCCAGCATTTATGAATCCCCATACTTCAGGAACAAATATCCTCCAATACTTGCGCTAGAAACTCAATAGATAGTCAAAAATCGCATCTGCGAACAGACGTCCGAAATCAACTTATGATCGCCGGGGTCGTCAACGAATTGCCAATTTTGTCTATCGCTTTTTATGCGGTCATGGCCATGACTTTCCTGATCATCGCCATCGCCGTTAATGACGACATAAGTTAGCGCTCATTCGTGATTTCCAGAGGAGGTTAAGAGAGAAAAAGTTCAACACTGAATACTGCATTTCCAATGGGAGGACTGCCAGAAGGGCACCAAATTCTGCATACCTCGAAATTCGATCTTCTTAGAATTTTCCAATCGGAGGTAGAAGAGTCTCTAAGCGTTGACAATATGACGATGAGTTTCCAATCCCAACGTGATTGATGCTCAGTTGAAATCCATCTCCCTGAGGCTACTGTGAAACCCACAGATGGTTGATGCATCATTGTTAAAGTTGAAATTTTCTACACGTTGTGCCTCTCGAGTTGCTTTGATCAAATCCTTTCCAGTTCAAGAGAAATTAGACTTCCAGAGAAATTAGACTGTATATCGAAGGTGGATCTGCCATGCCTTGCCGACTTGAAGGATGATTCGACATATTTGCTTCGAACTGAACGGAGTACAATCCTAGGCTATGCTTGCAAGCGCTGTGATTGTAGTCGTGTCTCTCTTGACAGCGGCGTTTAACTTCGCTCCCACATATAGAATGCCTCGCCAGTTGATGCGGTGGCTCAATTATCAAGCAAACAGGATTGGTGACAACCCTATTCATAATCCTGTTCATCTATAACAAGTCGGGCACACTTTACTTTGAAATCCACCCTAACTAGACAAAAGAGAGTTGTCGGAAATGTTCACTCCAGTTAGCAGGTTGCAAACTTTGTCGAATGCCCCAGTGAATGCTGTCAACGTTCTGCAACAACGAATGCTTTTGAACAACGCTTTTTCAATAGTGAATGCATACGTGAAAGTGACAATTCGGAAGTGGACTACAGTTTTCACTACTACGTACGTGGTGCTGAGGGATCGATCCAAGTTTTGGGGAGTTTGAATGATCGCAATTATTTTTCCCTCAGCACCACGTACATTCAAGTAGCGAATGGGGTACTGATTCCAATGCAACCTCTCCCGTGCGCACAATAGTGCCATGTCGAAGTGAACATAAATTTGCGAATCATTTCTCATGGTCATGGTAACCAATGTAATCACACCCAAAGCACCACACATTTCGTTGCAAATTACGCTCTAGTGGAGGAACCAACTATACTGTAGATTGAAACGTCTTCAAAGATTGAAAACATCTTCACAGTACGAATGTTTGAATTCATGCATAACACAATCTTCAGAATTGTCCTGGTCTACAGAATTCGCACAGACGTGTGTACTTGATTTGAGCTTTAACCCATACGCATGTAGAGAAACAGCAATGTACCAGAAACAAGTTCCCGGGTGGTTTGTTTCAAAGTTTCAATGTTGTTGTGGTTGAAGCTGTGCTCACAAGAACGACGGTTAGATTGTGAGTTTTCTTGGACTTCTGCTTGCAGTGAATGACAGTAGAAAAATTCGAATGTCCTTGCCGAGGTTACATCTCATCAGGAATGTCCTTTCTTGTTGACTTTTTCTTTGGGGGAGAACAAATGGGAAAACCATTGCATAAAAAAAAAACGAACACAAAACTGCCCTCGAGGTAGTCTGCTGTTAAACCGACCATTTAAGAGTTAATTGCCTTTTCGGGGAAGCTATAGAATTTCTAAGAAGGTCAAAATTAAAACTAAAAAAATTGTGCATGAGGTAGTGCCCTCCTATTCTCCTTTTGGTACTGTGAAAAGGTTTAGAGGTCACCACCTCATGCAACATTTTAATTTTAGCTTTGATTGTTGGAAAATGAATTTGGTCAAGCTTTGTTAGTTGTTGATTAATATTTGTGAAAGTTTCATGAAGTAGTGCCCTTCAAACCCCGTATCGATACCAAGCAGGGGGATGAAGGGCACTACTTCATGCAAATTTTTCTTAACATGTTTTTTTTAAAAGTTTGAATTTTGAAGAGTTTGAATTTTTAGAAAAAAATGTGCATGAGGCAGTGCCCTCCAAGCCTATCTTGGCACCGAGGGGGGATTTGGAGGACATTATCTCATGCATATTTTTTTTAACATGGTTTAAAATAAAATAGAATTTCTAAAAAGTTTGAATTTTAATAAGAAATTGTGTATAATGTAGTGCCCTCCAAACCCCCTCTTGGTATTGAGAGGGGGGTTGGAGGGCACTCATTCATGCATATTTATTTTTAAATGGTTTTAAAAAAACTATAATTTCTAAAAAATTAGAATTTCAAAAAAGTTTGAATTTTAAAAAGAAAATGTGCATGAGGTAGTGCCTTGTGAACCCCCTCTTGGTACTAAGAAGGGGCTTTGCAGTGCACTACTTCATGTATATTTTTTTAACATATTTAAAAAAAAATAGAATTTCTAAAAAGTTTGAATTTGAAAAAGAAAATGTGCATGAGGTAGTGCCTTGGGAACCCTCTATTGGTGCCAAGAAGGGGCTTGCAGGGCACTATATACCTCATATATATTTTTTTAACATCTTTTAAAAAAATAGAATTTCTAAATAGTTTGAATTTGAAAAAGTAAATGTGCATGAGGTAGTGCCTTCCAAACCCCCTATCAATTTTGAGAGGGTTTTTTACAGAGCACTACCTTATGCATTCTTTTTTAACAAGTTTTAAAAAAAAAATAGAGTTTCTAAAAAGTTTGAATTTTTATAAGAATATTTGCATGAGGTAGTGCCCTCCAAACCCCCTCTCGGTATCAAGAGGGGGTTTGGAGGGCACTACTGCATGCCTATTTTTGCTTTTTAAGTGGCTGAATCTTACTTCATTTGTTTCATTGGCAAATTTAACAAATGATGTAGTTATAAGCCATGTATTGGGTTCTAAAGCTAGTTGTTAGGGTACCAAGCTTTAGAAGTGACTTGCTAATTTTTGGTGAGTGATGGTGAGAAGGGGAGCTCTTTATACTAGTAGGATAGTAGTAAGAGAGACAATCAATGTGGGATATGTAAATTAGGAACAATAGGAGCTCACTTGCTCATACAATGACTCACAAAAGTAGTTGACCACCTTAAAAATTGCTCTCAAAAATTGAGCAATTAAAATTATAAAGTGAAAAATATTTTTTTGACTTATATAGTCATTTGATGTTATTTTGAACTTTTTTTTGTATTTTTTTGCAATTTATAGAGTGAAAAATTAAAAAAACAAAATTTTGAGGTCAAATTTTAATCAATTAAATCTCATTCAATAAAAATCCAAAATTCATGAAACTTGTAACATGTGAATTTAGTCAAGATGTACATTCTTCCTATATAAAGAAATGGAACATTTTGACTTCTCACAAAAAGTTTTTTTTTCCATCAAAAATTCAGGCAAATAATAAATTGTCTAAATATAGTCTAATTTCAGTGAAATTACATATGAAGGTAGAATCCCTTTTGCACAACAACATGTCCTAATTTCACTTTATAACTTTAATTCAATTTTACAATTTTTGAGAGTGATTTTTAGGGTGGCCAACTACTTTTATGAGTCACTGTAGATTAGTCAAATGCAAGAATTGTGTTAAAAGTCAAATTTCAGACCTCATTTATGCATAGTAGAATATCCTTTTCAAAAAAAATTGAACTAAATTCTAGTAGGGATTCAAGCTAAATTTAATCTCCAAAAATCGATTTGAGGTTTTGATACTCTAACTAAGAGTTGTGGAGAAATTTCAGAGAGGGGCTGGAAGGAACATTCTCAAAGACCCTCTCTGAAATCTGTCTATAACTTTTTACTAAAGTCACAAAACCTCAAACGGTTTTAAGGAGATAAAACTTTGCTTGCTTACCCAACAGATTTTAGATTAAGGTTTTTTGAAAAAAATTATTCTACTATGCATGAATGAAGTCTAAAATTTGACTTTTAACACAATTCCTACGTTTTGACAATGAGCGGACAAGCTCTCAACTTCAAATTATGTGATACTCTTTGAGGAGTCATGATGGACTATTGATTTCTTTATAATAACAACCTGTCTACCCTTCTTTCTCACTTAATGTCAATGATGTGAGTCTTTCACATTGCCATCAAAAGTTTACCTTTTTTGGCTTAGGGATTTATTTTTCTCCTATTCTTGCTCACCTTCCGCCACTAGTAGAAAGCCGGGCCCAATCTGTTGTTTTGGTCGCGTTGATCATCAACAGAACCAAAACAACAGATCGGGCCCGGTTTTTTACTAGTGCGCCGACTGTTTGATGATTGTCAGTGGCTCCAAATCCAAATTAAAGGTGTTCAATAATCAAATTAAGATGCATTAGAGTACCTTAACCTTGAATATTGAACACTTAAACTTGGATTTGGAGCCACTGACAATCATCAAACAATCGCGGAAGGTGAGCAAGAATAGGAGAAAAATAAATCCCTAAGCCAAAAATGGTAAAGTTTGGAGTTCTCTAAGGACTGCAAAGCAGCCTTCTATAGGCTCAATCATTTCACTAATGGTAGTGCCCAACAACCCCCCTCTCGGCACTGAGAGGGGGTTTGGAATGCACTACCTCATGTAACTTTTTATTTTTAATTTTACTTGTTGTGAAGTGAATCTCGTCGAATATCATTAATTAATGATTAAGGTTTGTGAAAGTGGTATGAAGTAGTGCCCTCCAAACCCCTCTCCGTGCCCAGAGGGGGTTTGGAGGGCACTACCTTGTGCAACTTTTTAATTATTAAATTATAATTGTTGTAAAATGAATCTAGTCAAACTTCGTTAGTTGTTGATTAATGTTTGTAAAAGTTACATGACTCTTCATCAACAAAAGGCCTCTTGATGCTGAGAAAGGCTTCAAGGGTGCTAGTTTATGGATTTAAAAAAAGAAGAAGTTCATGATGGCTTTTAACTTAATCTTGAAATGTTTAAGAGTTGGGGCGTTTTAATTGAGTTGTTTTGACCACATGGACTAGCCTAAGGATTCTTGGTAGCGAGAAGGGCTTTGAAGACTCTTACTTTTGGGAATTTAATTTCTTTTTGTATAACTGATGTCATTATTTTTCATCTCTTCAAGTTTTGTTTGTTCTTGATTTTAATTTTAGAAGTTCCGACCAGCTGCATCCTAGGGAGATCACTTAAAGTGTCTATTAAAACTACGTGTGTTAAGATTTTAAACCCCCTATATCATATCCTAAAATTCAAAGAAAAAAGAAAAGAAAAAAATATGACTATCCTACTTTAAATGTTTATGTTGTGAATTATTGATATTTTTATTTGATAATTATAATTAGTTACAAATTTTTGAAGTAAAAAGATACACTGAAGAGCTAAAAATAACTTTCACACCCCTATTTTACACAAGAATAAAAAGATACATTGTAGAGCTGAAAATAATTTTCACACCTTTATTTTATATAAAAGAAATTGTCTACAAATGAACAAAAAATTGCTAAAAAATATATCCTATAGAAAGATTATTTATTTTTCAATAACAATGCAATGGTCATCTAAAATTTACTCTCTATAAATATTTGAGTTTAGAAACACCCATTTAGTTCATTATTCAACCTATTGTAGAAATCATTTTATATATTATTTGAATTGGAAATTTTTGGCAATAGAAACCTATAGTTATTATTAAACAAAGCTCAAGTTATAGGTTGAAGTTGTAATTTATTAAAAAGTATATAGGGGGTCAAAGAATCTCTTCAACACACGTAGTTTGTTATAGATATAAAAAGTGATCTCCCCAAGAGCTGCATGAGCCTCTAGTTTTCTTTGGCAATAGTGGCCTTTGGAGCTCTACCTTATAAAGTTTATGGATTTTTATTTTGTGATGTCTTTTAAATGAATCTCTTAATGTATCTTCAAGTGTGGTACTTTTTTGTTTTGAAAGTTCTAAATTCACACATTATACCGAGGCCTTTTGGTGGCAAGAGGGGCTTCAGGGGCTCTAACTTACAGAAGAATTCTTTTTTGAAATTTGGATTTGTATCAAATTATTAGGCTTCTGATTAGATTTTAGTTATTGGTTGGGCCTATCAATCCCTACAAATATTACTTTTGATACGGCCATGAGGATTAAAAGTCAATGTTTCTACAACATGCTAGATAGGTAGGGTCTTTGCTTGCAATAGTTATATGGTTGTTGTAATTTTGATAAGTGTTGTATTTTTTATAAGTGTATTCATTTACATTGTCTTTAATATCCATTTGGTTTTTGAATTGTACTCCAAACTAATTGATCATTGAAGAATGTACAAGGGATTATGGAAAGGCCATTGGTAAGCCTCAGTGCTCTTTTGGAGGAAATGGGCAGAGGGGAACATGTATGATATGGGTGTCCCTTCTCGGACTCTCTAGACTTTTGAAAAATGTCCTTCCAAAAATGAAAAAAGTATTGGAAAATTACAAAAACTACATAGTGTTATAAACACTATGTTGGTATACAACAATTATGTATTATATAGGTCAAATTCAAAAATTGAATTTTTTTAAATTTATCATATTCAGCACCTGGTCACATTGGAGTAATGAAATTACTATGAATTTAAGGTCTTCGCTTGAAAAAAAATTGTCATGCACCTTATTTAATTTATATTTATGTATATCATTTGTTTTTAGGATGAAGATGTTGTGAAATTATAGTCCTTTCAAATTGCACAAAAATATGTGATCTTTGAAGGTTTTCATAAATAAGGAAATATATCAATTCATCAAATTAAGAGTTAAAACTAAATATATATGTATATATATATATATATATATATGACCCAAACATTGTTTTAGCTAGATTTCATATTTATAAACTACTTTGCTATAATATGGTATTACAAATTGTTCCTTTTGTCTCAAATGTGGATATGGGACAATATTCCTTTTGAAGACCAAAAAATTGAAAAGGAATACTAAAATTGTTCAAATTTTCTTGTTCAAGAGTATTTTAGATGGAGTACTACAACCTTCATATGAATTTCTCATTAAAATCATATAAAGTGAAAAAATGTAATTTCTAGAACACATTAAATGAGTTTTAAAATGACAATATTTTAGTCGGACATTCCTTTTGGGTATCCATATTAGAAACTTACCCAGAGAATGGGCTTCGCCATCTCTAAAGTCATGTTGCACATCATTGCAGCCAGGTGAACTAGTTCTTGCTCTTTCTAATTCTCCAAGGACATCTGGGCTTGATCATATTAGGTACAATGGCTTGAAGGTGTCGTCCAACTATTGTATCTAGTCAAACTTTGTTAGTTTGTATCTTATATGTTTATTGTGGACTATAAAAGTCTTTACTCTAGACATGCAATTGTAGACTTAAATAATGTGCATCCTTTATAATGTACAAATGAAACTTAATGTACCAACTTATATTTTGTTTGGTGACATGAGGTTGTACTCTTGTTCATCTACCAAACAATCTTATTGACATTGTTCTTCATTATTTGAACCACAGTTGGACTCCATTTGTGCACTTTATAGTAATATGGATTTCTATTCACAACTTAGTGTCTGAGGTAAACATAATCTCTCCTTCTTTGGCCCCTGATGAAGTAGATGCTAAAGACTAATTTTTTATTTGCATAGAAAGAGAGGCAAATGATGACATGGGCGATGGTCATGGGCCTATAGTGGGAGATGGTATGGAAGATGAAGATGAGATTCAACAAATTCAAACACTAAACTTTGTGGCTCACGCTCCAAGGCTTACAAAATACCACCCCATAGGTTGCAGTGGAGAAATTGATTGAGAAATAAAAAATGTATCCTAAATGCTAAACCCGTGGTTGTAGGAACCCTACACCTCCATGGTCATAGAATAAATTACTACTATGGGAATGGATTCTATAGAACGGGCAAAATCATTTTTAGTTGAATGGAATTTTTTTTTCAAATCTAAACCATTTCTCTTCCATTTCTTCCCTAACCATTCATCCATTTCTAATCATTTTTCATCCGTTTTCACCAACCACTTTCATCGAATTTTTTCATCCACTTTCATCCAATTTTTTCACCAACTTTCATCCATTTTTTCAATTTCTTTCTATTTTCTCCAACCACTTTCTTCCATTTCTTCCATCCAATTTTGTGAATTTTTTCTTGAATTTCATCCATTTTTTCATCAAATTTCATCCATTTTTTCATGCAATTTTTCCAACTTTTTTTTCCACTTCCAATATTTCAATTTTTCACTCATCAATCCCCGCTTCTCGCTCACCACTCCACGCTCACTTCCTAGCATTCCCCTGGATGGCTCCTCTATAGCTACGTGGTGAATGATGAATGTTGTGAAAAATGTACTTCATCTAATTAATACTCATTAAATGCAAAATACCTAAAAAGCCAAGAAATGGCTCATGGATGTCAAATGGATTATTTTCATCCTCAATTTTTTTTAGAGTTTTTTAAATGTGTATACACCACTTGTAGGTGGAAAGTCCTTCTTTGAGCAACTACAAAAATATTTAACCCCTAAAGTCCCATTGTCCCCTCGGGGGACAAAATGGATTTTGGGTAGGCTCCTACAGTCTCAATATTTGTTATGATATTCTGAATTTTTTTTGTGAAGATAGAGAATCACATTAGCTTTCCGGAAATGTAACTTTTTTCTATTGGTGCCCGGTAGCAAAAGTTATGGCAGAAAAACTTCAAATTTTAGTTTGGCGGACAGAAAAAAACCCTCACAAAAACTTAAAATTAAAAACTTAAATTTTTTTTTCATGTAGATTTTATTTTCATCTACATAGGAAGCTTTGATTCATTCCATTTGGATTTGTTATGCAAAAGTTATGAACAATCTTATTTTTCGGGCAATTAGAGCATCTTCTTGAAAAAATAACTTATAGGATTCATTTCTAAACTCAATTTTGACAGTTTAAAAAAGAAAAAAAAAGTTCACAAGGTTCAGATTTCTTGCTTAAACAATCTCACCATTGAGATTAGTATATCTCAACCGTATCTTAGAGCTATTAATGATTTCATTTTTCCATCAGTCTTGAATCTATTTCTACTTAATAAATTTTCAATGACTGAAAACTGAGTGTGTGTTTTTTGAATTTTTTTTCCTAGATTCTCAACTCAATTCTTCATCATATAAAATTAGAATTCAAATCATTAGAGCAAAATTTTAAATTAAGAAGGTTCAAAGCCAAAAAATGTAGTTGAACAAGGTGCAAAAAAACTTGATTACACTAATGTAGTACAAGATGCTATGGTTAAATATGCAAAAAACACAATAAATTTTTTTCTTGCTCTTTGCTGTAAAAATGACAGTTTTGAGTGGTTTTTGATGGAAAAAGGGCCTTGAGACTTAAAGGGTTAAAGAAAAAGACGTTAAGTCTACAAACTACAAATTATATATTTTTAGTAGTATATATATTGACAATTAGCAATTTCTACCTCTTTGATCTTGATATGAATTTAGGATCTTGAAATGATCCTTTTTGAATTTGAGTTCAACTAATGAAATGAAGTTCATTAAGTTTGTATGCCAATTTGAGATTTTGGAAATTTCCAAAATTAGATATTTTATCGTCATCTAAACTTTGGACATATTACCATAGTCTACTAATTTTTGAATTATAGAATGATATGGAAATTTGGATGACACCATGAATTTCTACACCATAAGATAACACTAATGACAAAAATTTCAAATGTTTTAAGCTTATTTTGTATTTGATATGAATTTCTTTCACTTACCCTAAAACACTCATAGTCTAATTTCAAATTTTTACACAAAAATCTAAAACCTAAAAAAATGCTTTCATTTTCAATGACAAAATGGAGCATCTTAAGTAGGGGATCTTGAAGCTTGACCACATGATTATAGGATATGGCATTTGAAGTTTAAAGAAGCTTAAAAAAAACAATGTAATATATACATATATATATATATATATATATATATATATATATATATATATATATATATATATATATATATATATATATATATATATATATATATATATATATGTATATATATATGTATGGAAAGAAGAAATAACACCCTACATGAATTAATGATATAGATATGTTAGGATGTTGGAGGAGTTGAATTACCATAAATTTTCACAAGCAATCTTACTAAACCAGTGCTCGCTCAGGGTTAAGGCATCATTGGATTCTCCATTCGGTGAATGGGTTTTGCCGGCGCTTTGCAAATTTTGCTTCTTCTGCCCATTGACCAGGCGTCCATGGACCTACAGTATGTCGAAAGCAATGGGGGACGTTCAACATCTGTGAACTCTAGCAGGACCGACCTCACTCGAAAGTTAACCTTCGCGTGAAGCTTAACCTTTACAGCCCATTGTCAAGTAAACAGTCGTGTTTAACAGTCTTGATTATGACAAGATGTGAACAGTTGTCGCAGTTAAGGCTTGCGTGCGATGTCAAACCATAGCCCATTAGAGAGAGCAGTCTTGCACGTGTGGAATTCATTCAACCTAAACCAAGCTGTTAAGTCTGCACGTGTTGAATCTTAACTTTTCCATGGTACCCACAGAAAATCGCCTGAGCACCAGACGTCCAGAACCTTTCAAATGAAACTCATGACTGTCACGAGTATTTTCAGGTTTGCTGAAAATACTGAATGCAGAACTGATGAAGCATTAAGGAAACCGGAACAAACGTCAACTGGTTTAACAATACATACATAAGTGATTGAATCCCTGTGGCTACTACGTACGTATGCAAGCTCAACAGTAGTAGCAAGAGACACTAGTGCACCAGGATGGTCGTCATAATAATAATTCATTCCAGCCTGAAATCCAGGAAAATTGTTCAAAGCACAGACGTGCGTAGGAATGTCCTTCTACAGCTTAGAGCGTGGAATCAGAAGAGCAACTGCCCAATCTTCATACATTAAAAGCAGCGAAAGAAGTCGTTTAGCAGCTTCAAGACACGACATTCACCGAAATTCATTAACGAAGATCAAGATACATGGAGTGCAAGTCTCACCAAGCATCAGCACAGCATCAGCCCATCGTAAGCAGCGGTATCTCCAAGTTATTAGACCATACAGCGTTGATCAGATCGCATCTATGAAGTGTCACTGGACCGCTTAAAAAATCTGCAGCAGTAAACAAAGATGTTGGTCAGAATCATCAAAGAACCACATTCTAAAGGAACGTGTGTCCTTCCTGAAGATGTTAAAGATGGTATCATAACGAACGTATCCAGTCATTAAAGTTCACGATGAGTTCATGGATAGGTAAACTTGTTCCGTATCTAATGAAATTAAGGTGAATCAGTAAATCAACTATTGTGCTGAAAGATTTGAATAACTAACATGTAAGGAATTCTATTGCAAACCAGTACAGTACAGGAGTGACCACGCCTTTTGCAAAAGCCACTTTTAACCGTTCATGATTCAAAAAGTTCGGTATGTCGGTAGCTGCAAATACTTGGACACGAACCTGGAGAAACCGTTGGGAGAATCTACACATCGGTTTCATGAAACAGCTCCATTCAACACTGCACTGCTCATAATATTGTATCAGGATGTTCGATTTTCCATCCTAAGAATAGTGTCATTGCTGAAGTGAAAGATTTCACTTTGG
Source organism: Neckera pumila (assembly GCA_963969595.1). Taxonomy (NCBI): domain Eukaryota; kingdom Viridiplantae; phylum Streptophyta; class Bryopsida; order Hypnales; family Neckeraceae; genus Neckera; species Neckera pumila. Next base: position 7,312,153 of record OZ018409.1, read on the forward strand.
GGCCAATCTCATCGACCCATGAGCGGAACAATCCATCAAAAGCACGCATGCCAGATATACAGCAAATACAAACTATAAACTGAAATGTTAAAGCAGCCAAGAATACAAATCGCTCCGACTGCACAATAAGGAAAGTTCAACAAGTACTCAAAAGGTCACTCCGTCAAGCGCTCTGCAAAACAAGGGCAACTTCCCAGATAGCCTTCCTGAATTCCAGAAATAAGTCTGTGACCCGCCACAGCACACACTGATGCGCTATCGTGAGGATGAACCCACCGACCAGCAATACAAGAAATGGCGATACCATGGCGATAAACACAATCGCAGCAATTGAAGGTGACGAAACTAAATAGATGACTACGACTTCAATTGCTGAAGAGAAGCAATTCTAAATATGCAGGGAAATCTTGGAATACAAGGAGACAAACGCCCAGAAGTTCCCATCAAGGGCGAAATCTTTCATAAAGAGACTCCACAGAATGAACTCATATGGTAGGCTCCAGATCGAGATATTGTAAGCACGACAAATACTCTTCTGATTATTCAAAACGTTATCAACTGGAGGATCGACTAAGAAGCACATAAAGAACCATGGAGCTCCGATGCCTACTTCAGTGTCCGACAGGATGCTGTCCTCCATGGAAGCAGATTTAAAAACAGTGGCCAAACATAGAAACAAAAGATGGTACGAGCCTGTCACAAAATACAACGGTAGTGAACATCGAAGAACTTACAATGGTGCGCTAAGAGCGAAACATAGGCCGCCGAAGAAGACAATGCAATCGCCGCTGCCCACCACACACGCTTAAGGCAGGAGCACACTGCTGTCGGCAAGAGAAGGGTAGATCAGATACCTGTCGATCTCTCGTAGACAACCACAGGGATCAGCACTCACACAGTCCCAACTAAGTTCTTAAAAAAGCAAGCGATCAGAATCGGGATCTGGAGGAAAGCATAACTCTCAAAGAAATGCAAGCAACACCTCACAGGACCCAAGAGCTAAGATAATTAGAAAACCTCAGAAGATTCAAACAAGAGATTGATGCAAACACAGTCAGATCTCGGGCATGGCCAAGCTTTTATTTCAAGAACTGCCTCATATCTTATAATCGTAATAATATAGAACTACAACAAGCAAGATCTGCTTGACACTACTTCTTAGGGAACAAATCTCCCTATGCATTGTCTGTAATTGCAGGCCACAAGCCAATGTCATGTCCCTAAAGACAGTAGCCCTCTCCCTTGAGTATAGAACTCTTCTCCAATTAAGCTCCAATGCCTGCAAGCGCCTACTCTGCCCGAAGTAGACAGACTCTCACTACCTATGTGTCCGTCGAAGCCAAAAGGGTTCAGATCTAAAGCCAAAACACCACAATTGTGGGCGATGTTCTTACAAATCAGATTGAGTTGAGCTATCAAAGGCATGAAATCACCTCATGTCAGTCAACGTGTGTAATTCAAAACTCGCAAACTCTAAAAAAGTATATCGCCTCTAGCAGCCACAAAAGAATCAAAGCGCTCCTTCCATTCACTAAAAAGACTAAAAGTGTCGACCGGACTGGGGGGGACAAGCCGTCTCTGCTATTCCAAATGGTCGTAAGAAACGACATGACTCGTTCCGATGAAAGCTCCCGGACAAGGGAGAAATAAAGAACTACTGGGTAACCAACTTCGGGTTCCGAAAAAATGTTTGTGATGGAGGAAGAAGAAAAACAGGGCTCCGTGAGAGCACTTTCCTAGCAAAGTGGCGATCTGTGAGGGGTCCCTTTCCTTCTCTTCACAGATACAGGGAATATTACAGACTTCGGCGACGTCGCCATCGCAGACAGGCGGCCACTGCGCACTTTCTTGGGTAGTAAACCCAGTGTTGATGCTGTCGATACAACACCAAACCCGGTCCCGTCACTAGCTGTGGACGTTGATGACGTCTGCGTAGGCGATACATCGAAAGGCGTGTCTGTCAAGAGCTCGTCCTCACTTTCGTGCTTACCCCCCTTCAGACTCCGAGTCGGAGAGCAAGAGAAGAACGAGTAAGGCATGTTGGTGCTCTCAGGAAGAATACTTTGCAGATTGCTCCCGTTGCTAATTACGGCGTCCACCTTGCACGCCACTGAGCAGTAAGCATACGAGTCCTGAAGACTTCTGTCGCAAGTTCCGCAGGCGTTGCCCATGCCCTTGGAAGGACGCGGCTGAGGTCTCTGGTTCAGAAAGACAACTCGAGCGCTGTTGATGATGTACGTCTGGACGGTCGAGCAGTCCAGGAGTCTCTGAATATCTTGAAGTCTTATCACATCGTGATAGACGTATCGCCGGATTTGAAGAATTGTATGAGTGGTGTGGTTTGGAACACAATGCTGGCAGACACCAGCATTGCAGTCCACGCAGAAGACATTGCGCTCGTTCTTTTTCAACGCACCGTGCTTAGAGCACGGCACGAAGAATTTCTCCGCCAGAAGAGACTCCAACCAAGCTGGCTTCTGAGGCAGCACGGACAAGTCGTAACCCACCATGGCTGCAAAATGAGGCTACGGCAGCACTGTCCACTGTCGGCAGAAGACTGCTCCACTAAGGCTCCAGATTCAAGAAGTCTAAACTGGAAAAGCTGAGGAAGTCATGTCACTCTGATGATGCAGTTCTTTGATTGGCAAGATTGAGGTGCTAGAAAAACTCAGCTCGTGACCCGACCAAATTACACCAATTGCCTACAAAAACAGACACTCTAACTGTCTACAGGGCACCAGAAAGATGCATTACAGTTTTAAAACTCTCTTCCGCAGGTACACACTCCAGATCAGGAAAAGAGAAAATTGCCTAAGAGGTTCACAATTGCAGATCCACTACTCCGCAGCCTCACTTCAAACCTCCGGAAAACACGGAACCACTTCTCAGAAAAAACCGCGCTTAACTTGAACTCGCCTTCGCCAATTGCCTCACTAATCTCACAGATCTTGCACCAAACTCGAGGCACTATCCTCAATTGACGTTTGTGGGCAACTCTGAAAGGCAAGAGCTACGAGTTCCAACATTCCCCGACAATTGCTCGCCCCCAAGATACAATTGGACACCTCCCTCGAAATCTTCAAACGCCAATTCTGGAATACAAACCTCACAAACAACGCCAGCGTCGGAGCAGAACAAGAACCCAAAATGGCTGATGCTAAGTGAACACTGTCAGACTGAAACAGTACACTTCTGCTCGCGTTAATTGTCCGGACCGTACGACTCGAAGGTACTGCGGGCACAATTGTTCCAGGATCGCCGCCACTGGAGGCAAATTCTCAACTAGCTCACCGACTTCAGAAGCCAAATTGCAATCAACAACACTCGCTAAATTCCCCCTTCAGAAAACTAGATCTCACTTCAAACTGCACTCGCAATAACGAGCTCCAGCCCCTACAGACCCAGATCTGCTAATCTCAACCTCAATTCTCAGCCTCAGCTACGAGAACAGCCCAATTGGCCTCACAACTGGAGCAAACAACCTCCCCAATACTCAATTACAGCTCGTTGCTCGACTCAACTCCCCCCAATTGTGCACTCCCGAGCTTCTCGAGTCCCAATGTGAGTCTCCCCGACCCCCCCTGACTCAGAATTCCCCACTCTGGCCACCCGAGTCCCCCCAAGCTCAATTGCGGCCACAATTGTCGCCCAGGACACCAGTGGCGGCCGCACCACCAGATCGCGAGCTAGAACTGAGCTCCCAGCGTCGAGAAGCCACCAAAAGGTGTGTCGAAAGAAGCGAACGGCACAGGAAAGCTCCAGTCGAGAGCAGCAGCTTGCGAGCGCGCTGCGCAAATGGCCGAGTCGGGGGGGAGAAGATGCAGCGATGAAGGGAGTGGCGCTGGCAGAAGAGGGCCAAAGAGCGGCGCGGCGAGGACGATGGCAGCGGCGGCGAGGTCGGCTGGCGCAGGGCGGGAACGCAGAGCCAGACCAGGCCAGGCTCTCCGGCTCCCTCCCCCACTCCCCCGCTCCTGCTCCTGCTGCCCGCTGCCCGCCGAACTGGGGCTGGAAATTCTAAATACGCCCTTGCACTTCAATGTTCCCCCGCCCCCGCCACTCGAGAGATTCAACGCGACCAATGCTCCGAAGCGAGGATTCAACTTTGCCGTGCCCTACCACCGCGCCTGCTGCCCCTGCCTGCCCTACCACCGAGCTGACGCGGACGGTCAGACCGAGCCCCTGTGGACCGGACCGGACCGAAGAAGCGAGCTGTAGCACGCTAGCGGGGGGGGACTTGGCGGGGGACGGGTCGGGCCGGGAACGCGCAAAAGGCCGGGCCGGGTCGCCGGTCAGAGCGACATTGGCAGGGCACATACATGTGTGATGCATGAGGGGAGGGACCAAGTCATAATTAGTTCTACTGCCCCCTACCACTAGCCCCTCTGCGCCAATTGCAGTGAAACTTTCAAAGCGGAACCGGGCCTCGGGTGCTTGGGAGAAAATCAATTTAGTCTTTTCGTTAGGGGGGGATTCGCACTAAGGTAAACGAAGCTCATCACTGGTTTGCTTTGAAGGCAGTAATGGGAGTTAATTTATTAATAAGATTCATAAATAAGGAAGTTAACTTAAATTAGTAGCATTCTGCAACACTGACTGATGCTGGCTTCCGTCAGTTGCTGAGATTTCTTTTTCTTTTTCCTTTTCTGTTTTCTTTTTCTTTTTCTTTTTCCTTTTCTGTTTCCTTTTTCTTTTTCTTTTTCCTTTTCTGTTTCCTTTTTCTTTTTCTTTTTTCTTTTCGTTTCAGACTGTTGCTGCTGCTGCATGCTGGGGTGGGGTGGGGTTCCAATGTTCATTGGGCCCAAGAGAGCGAGGGTGGGAGGGCGTGCCAGAGTCTGTAATTATTGCGGGTCAAGGCATAATGCTCCACCTCATTCTCTCATCAGTAAGTTAATGGGTTTTTTGTTTTGGGGAAACAACGAGCTGGACGTAGTGGAACACTGATAACTTTAACTTAATAACAGAAAAAAAATCATCACAAATGGAACCAAGGAGGGTTTCTTTGGGGAGGGGCAGAAGGGTAGTTGTCAATGAATCCAAACCCAGTGCCAATTCTTCTTGGAATAAATTCCGTGTTTTAAAAAATATATATATATAAATAAAAATAAAAAAATGGCACAGCCCAGAATTGGAAGGTACTGCCCAAAAAATATCCATTTTTAGCTAATTTGCATACCCACAATTTAAATTATAACCGTACACTGTTTTTGACTCGTAAGCAATTCAAAATTAGCTTTCTAATGGAAAAGTTTTGATCTTTCTATATTATTATCTTGAATCATATTTTGAAGAGGCCCTTAAAGTGTCATATAGATTGACGCGTCTTTGTATCATCTTCTAAAAAGACTACAAATCATTCACTAAAGATTCTATTCTTTACATGTAAAGTTGAAGGCATTCCCCATGACAATTTTAGGTCATTTGGGTAGCACTTCAAACGGATCTAAAGCGAGGGTCAAAAGGTATTAGATTGAGTTCTACCTGACTTGTCCTAGGGCAGACAAAATTCGATGGCACTGATTCAGTCTATGTTTTTTCATACAAATACAGGCCCTTGGTCCTGTATTGTAGCTTTATACTATCTGGCCTGCAAGCCAGTGAGCAAGTTCACTGCAATTGACTCCACCAGCAGCATCTCCCAGTAGATCCCTGCTGTGTGCACTTTTTCATATGAAGTGCCCCAACTCAACTCATCAAAAGGGGGGGATCTAAGCTTAATTTCTTATTCTTTTTCTTGAACCATGGACAGTTTCCATTGATAAAGGAAACAGTACAGAAAAAACAGAGAGCAAGCCCTCAGCAGCAATATTTTATAAGCTTACCTTTTCTTCTTCTTCTTTTTGAAACAAATGAAACGGAATTTCATTGCAGAGGACTAAGCTTAACTTATGGTGGCAAGGTGTGCTGTAAATCAAGTTCTTTGATTGTGCATTCAAGTTCCTGTGTCTGGGGGAAGCAACTGAATAGCCAGGGGGGTAGCTTAGCTGAGGTGTAATAAAAGTTATAAGAAAAAAACAATCCCTCAATCTGTCAGCCACATACATTTGCAAATATTGCAGAAAGAAAGTAGGTACCGCCAGTCCTTTATATTTTCTTTCCAAGAGCTGTGATTTTGTTAAGGGGGAAAGGACCGACTGGAACCTTCACAACTGAAATACCCTTTTCCTAGCTTGATCCAGCCAGCAGGGACCATGGTTCTTGAGGGAAAGGTGAAAATTGGGTACCGTATCATGCTCGCCTTTTTTTTTTAATAAACTATTCAAATTCAAAAATTATTGTCAGAACCAAAGCACCCCACCTGAAAAAAATTATTGATGATGGCTGTGTGAGTGCATCATGGCAAGGGGAGGGGAGATTTCAAAAAAGTCAAGCATGTGTGGACTGGGGTGGGACTCAACGGGTGAGTTCACATGTACTAAGCTTATTAGTGAGCTTCGGAGTTCGGAGTAGCAGTGTGGAAGCTGGAATTTGGGGCGGAGTTTCCATGGAGAAACCACAAACCCTAATTTTACGGCAACAACCGAAAACCCACTTGCCTCGCTTGTACGGTACGGACAGAGGTTTGGCGCTTGCTGGGTCCCTTCTAGTCTCCCTCCCCTCCAGTTGGATTTGGCTGCCAGATTGTCTTTTGGGGCTTTGAAATATTGGGGTGGACCCACTGACGGAGCCAGTTGGCAAAACACTATAGACAGCATGCATTGTAGCTTCCCCATTTTAAACAGGCCTTCAAATCCAAATTTACCACATCAGCCAGATCCCTTTCCGACTTTCAAACTCTCGGAGGACGAGGCTCACATGTTCAATGCTCGCTGGAAAATTTGAAATATGAAACTCATTTCAACTTGTGCAAGTTTATCTACCGCACATCTGCAATTGCTGATCAATGGCCGACAATCGGAGCAATCAAACCAGTACTGTACATTGGTACAGTAATTGTTTTCAAACTTGGGTGAAATTGTTATTTCTTGTTATTTTGGTGCAAAGGAAAGTAAGATAACCGACCCATTTCCAACCACTTAAGCAATTACGCAGGTTTGGAGCGCAGGTTTTTTGACTACGGAATTTTTCCCGTATACAGAAACAGAGTTTGGAAGGATTGCATATTTTTCCAAAATTTTATTACCAAAAACATAATTACTACGAGTTTTTTTGTGGAAGATTCTCTTCGATCTATATTGGTGATATAGACCTTTCTATTTCTGACCATAGGCTGATTGCAAAATTGACCAAGGGCTAGTTACAATATTGATCACCTTGCAAACAATCATACTGCGCCACACTTGCTTCGGGAATTGAACTACAAATTCACGGAAAGACAATCGTCTATGTCACCAATGTGGGGGGGGTGATCAAAAAGGGGTCGACTACCTTAAATTGTAAGGATTTGGATTGAGCAGTGTGTATTTGTGTTCTGACATGAACCAAGGTGATATAAGGCATGAAACCCTAGAAGTCCTTAGAATTTTGACCCCCATCAATTAGAAAATGTCTACTTTGGGACAAGATTTTTGGATAGAGAACTTTTGTAAGAAAATGGCAATTTAATCGTATGATCTCAATTCCATTTTCATTTAGAATCATAGCATTGTTAATTGACATTGAGGGGTCCTTTTTGCTCCCCTTGAAAATAAGAGCAACCCAGCATTGAAACTTACCAGTTCATAGAAAGTTACGACTTCGTAAATTTAACCCTCTTGTTCCATAAACTTCGGCACCCAACATTGAAACTATCTCTAAACTGAAGCGGCTTTGCAACTTGTGCCTTGAGAGTTGCTTCAATTCTTGTTTTGTGTGCCCAGGGATGGCCCAACTCACTCTCCCAATATTTAAACTCAATCAGAACTTACAACCAAAGAGCCAATGTCATGCCTAGGGTTATAATTGAATTCCCTCCCAAACATCTAAGGGTGAATTATACCTCCACTTTGGGGAAAAGATTCAACTAATTAACAATATTATAAATACATACAACAAATCATTGATAAATTCTTTACCATTTGTGAGATCATTGCAATCACAATAGAATTTCTTTTTCATTGTGTAACCATGTGTGTCTCTCAACTTCAAAAATTAAAGAAAAAATAGAAGATATAAAACTTGGTTGGCACATTTTTAGAATGATGCAAATGCTTGTGTTGAAATTGCCACACCAAATGACAAAAACTTGAATCCACTTTGTAGAAGTCTTATACACTTACATTACCACAAGTTCTTTCTGAAGAGCCACACCTCCAAAAAATATTGATAAATTCACCAAAATTTCAAAGACGACTCGTCCTTTATTTTCCTTTATTTTCCTTTATTTTCATTAATTCATTGTCTCCAAATTTGCATATGTGCACAAATTATATTTCCAAGATTCATAACAACAAACAATGTTCATCCAAAAATGAAATATGCGCAAAAAAACAAGTCAAATGTCAAATGCCATCAATTGATTGAAACCTCTGAAGCACAATTTGACTATGAAGATTTTCTTGGGATTAAAATCAAGCAATTTAAAATACAATGCAATTTATGGAAAGAAATGGAAAGCAAAGGTTAGAATTTACTTAACCCTTCAACTCCTAAATAACCCAAAAGATAGAATGTGGCTTGCAAAGTAGACAAATGTTAACTCAAGGCATGTTCATGCGCTCTTGGCATCAACTAGAAAACTAAAGTCCGCCAAAGAATTTAAAAAATCCTAAACTTTTCATAGACTACGTAATTTATATATCGTCTTTAAAGGCCTTATTTAGTTATTCAACTTCATGTAGGAAAAACGTAGTGTCTCTATACTTACTTACTCCAATCAATTATCTCAACTATATTTCCATTGACCGCGTTAATGCTTAGTTGTGACTACTTGAATTTATTTGCACTTGCTCATGTTAGACAAAATATAAAACTTAGATGAACCAACTTGTGAGATGCTAGAATATGATATTGCCACCCTTGGTCAAATTTGATTGAAAATTTCAAATATTCATTTGGTGTTTGATTTAAATTTTAAAAAATTCATGCAAATCAAGTTCTTTTTCTATTTTAATCTTTGAATAATTCAAAGATTCAATGATTAATTGTAATTACTAGCCAAGTTACAAGCTCCATGAATATATCATATTTTTTAAGTGTATTGTATGTGTTTTATTCATTATATATATTTTTCAATTATTTTTTAATTCAAATTACAAAATTATTTTTTTCATTTGTACCAAGGGTGCATTAAGTGCAAAATATAGTTCCCGCCTTGCGCCCTTTACATATTCAAAAGGTATTTAGAGGGAGGATGTGAGATAATTCAAACATTTTCAAAATCTTCCTTAATTTTGAAAACTTTGAAGGATATTTTAAAATTATAAATTGAATATTTCCAATACATTATTTAGATATGTTTTCTTGTCTATATCAAAATTATTTACCTTTTTAAGTACCCAGCTTACATGTTTTAAAAGCATTAGATTTTTTTTGAGGCCTTACAGAGATCATTTCAAGGTTATTTTCTTCACTGAAAACTAGTGCACCATTGTCAAATATTAAATAAATAAATAAATAATTTAAAAAAATATTATTATCTGACATGGCAGTCTTCCGACCACGTTAGATTGTTGATGTGGCGAAGTTTTTACTAATCTGTACAGTCAAACTTTATGAATTTTTTACCCCATGATATGAGATAAATTGAGTACAAGATCCTACGGTCAGATTCTAAAAAAAAAAATCTTTCTTAAATGAACGCAGCAGAACTGGTAATTTTGAGTCTTTTTTGATAGAAAAATGGCTTTGGGACTTTAGGGGTTAAATTTAGCAAGTATGTAACTCACATAATACAATATGCAATTCTGGATAAAAGTCTGTTTTAGGTACAACAATTTCACTCCTAAGGTAGTCAAAGTCTATTGACCTTATTAGACATGGTTGGAAAAAATCAGTTTATTAAACTCAAACATTGTAGTCCTAAATTTGAGCCAATAAACTTTCTAGAAATAATTCTACGAATTAGAGGTATTTGTCAAGTAGTGCAAAAACAATATGAGATTCAAAATTCTTTACCAAATTTTAAATTGTGCTTGGAACTTATGATTGGTGGAAATTCTACTTGAATCTCCACATTAAATTCATTGAGCTCTCAACCAACACTTGTAATAATAATCTTGTATAATTTTTATGGCAAGATTGTAAATAAATAATTAAAAATTAAAAATTAATGAATTTGAATAATAAATTTATAACTTGCAATATTTTGAAATTACATTTTATGTGCTTGTAGGTTTCAAGGCATTTTACTGTTGAAATTTCATCATTTCAAAAAATTTAAACAAAATCTTATGGTTTTTGGTGCCTACTTTTCAATGTCCAGAATGCTTCATATTACAGTTGTAAATGAATAATAAATGTACTTTGGTATGAAAACTATTAATCATGCATTTCATGTTTTTAAATCACATAATTAATTCTTAACATTATTAATAACATCAAATGTTTATTTTACTTCAAATGATTAGGTTATTTTATTTGATGTATTTTTTGTAATAGACGTCATATTGGATGTGTGATGTTGAGTGTTGTGTTGGACATGTGTCATGTAAACAAGATAATCCTCTTCTTCATGTTTTCTATCAAATATTATAGATATTTGACTATATTTACAATGTATTATAAAAGTATGCTTGTGTAAGATGAAGTCTACTAGAAGTTGTGATGGATGTTATGTCACCATGTTTGACATAACAACCATGAAATTCAATTGTTGTATAGATCAATATTTTCTATAAAATTTAAAACCTATAATTGAATATTCTCTCTAAAATCGATTATAGATTGAATATTTATAAATTTTACAAGAATGGTTTTTCTTAAAGTTTAGATTAACTAGTTCAGATTAAAGTGTTTTCAAGAGCAAAGAACTCAATCAATTCTAATATGTACAATAAGTAATTTGATTGATTTTTTTTGTAATAGAAACCATCATTACACTACCTACGATAAAATACGGTAAATTGTACTATTCACAAAATCCCAAAACAATGAAGATATTAAAGTTAATATGATGCAATATGTGAGAATGATAAATTTTATTAAATATATAATTTATTAAAAAAACAATCATTTTTGAAGAACAATTAAATTTGGAATAAAAGTCTATTTTTGAATAGAAAAATATTACACCACTTATTAAATTAACATAGTAGAGTTGGTGAGTTTGTTTATACTTTTCCAACGCAAAATATGTAGTAATGATAGATTCAAATGCCCAAATGAAAGTCAATCCATGTCTTACAAAAGAGACTTTGAAAAAAATTTAAAATAAAATATCATCAAATTTAGTTTGCAAGGGTTGTGGCAAGTAGAATTATATAACAAAATCCATCTTTCTATGAACAAATGCAGTGTGTTGGATCTTTGTCATTGTTTGGTTCATATTTATGTAAAATTCCAAACAAATGAGTCCTTAATCCTTAAATGTTCAAAGCAGTACATTTTGGTATCAACAAACTTTGAAGTTAAATTAAGTCTCATCATATTATAATTTTGATAGTTCTTTTAGATTTTATTTTTAATGCCATAGAATGTTTTTTATAAAGATTTTTATTTTACTACTAGCGGTTGGCACTTGCTACACTATGCATTCACCATACCAGCATACTTCACTAATACAATTCACCTCTCTAATGTCACTCTATTGATCTTCTCTAATATCACCAACAATAATTGTACCTTGTAATATTGGATTGTTTAAAAATGTGATATTATAGAGGGCATTCTAATTTTAGTAGTATGATAGTATGACTAGTGGTTGGTGCTTTCTATGCTATGCATTCATCATTAGAATCTTATTAAAAATTTTATGTATTAGATAAAATGTAGAACAAAAATTTCAATAAATCTTCAAATAAAAATTACTAAAATCTTTGTATAATTTTGTTTATAAGAGCATATATTGAAATGTATAGAAATTTATTGAATGATGAATGAAATATATGCAATGGTGAATACTATAAAAGATACACATTTATTGTAATGCATTCAAAAGTTGACTCAATTGTTACGAACAATGGCAACCCACAAACTTGGTGAGTTGAAAAGAAAAACTTGTAAATTTCAAAAACTTCATGAACAATTTAATTGTTGTGGAATCCAAAATCGCTTCAATTGAATAAATTTCTCAAATCATTTGGTAGTAGCAATAGAATTTTGAAATCATAAAAGCTATAGAAGTAATATTACAGAGGTGATTGCAAACTACTACTCTATTTCTATTTCTATAATATTGTGTGAAAATATTATTTTTATGTATGCATGATTGAAATTATTTTTACAAAATATTTAAAACATGGTAGTTAAAATAATTTTAAATAAAAAATAAAAAATACTAATTATTTCAAAGACTTATTGAAATCATTATCATGCATTCTATTCAAATATATCAAAATTTCACTAATATATGATACAATGAATGCGTAGCATAGCAAGCATGAGCCCCTATTATTAATGGTAGCATTTGCGGTATTATAAAGGGAGTTATGATTTTAGTAGTATGATTGAAAATTTTGTGCAAGGATTTCCATTACAAACATTGATTTTCTAGTGTTAAAGTCTATTTCAAAACGAGTCTCAAATACACAAGATCTTGGAGGAAAATCACATCGAATGTCAATTTGAAAGAATGTAGAGTAGATTTTGAAAAGTTGTATATTGATTATGGCTATGCATGTTATGTTCTTTAGACTATTTATTTTTCAACAATGAGAATTTTAAATTTGAATGTAAAAAGAGGATTGAAGTATTTCAATTCATTTTCAAATTTTTTTACCCTCATCATGATCAAACATTGAGCAATCTAGATGTGATATTGTTGTGTATCTTTTCCTAAATAATCTAAAGTATATTTTGTTATTCTACAATTATAACTTTAAATTAGAAAAATTTATCCAAACTTTATCTTTTTGATTTGTTTTGAACAAATCTAAAGAAGTTAAAAAAAGACCTTGGACATTTAGGGATTAATTATAATGGTTCCAATTTTCTAAAATTGATTACTTCATAGTTCAAATTGACCCTGGATTTTCTCATTTGGGATTCAAATATATATATTCAACATATGAATGAAATTTAAAAATAAATAAATTCTTGAATATTTATTGCAATTGAAACTATATGTATTAAAAGCAAAGGACTTTTTGTGTGAAATTTGGTTTTAAGGCCATGAACAAGGGTATTTTGAGCATTTGATATTTTACGATTTTCACTATCACTTGCGTTTAAAGTTTGTGTTAGTTGATTATATAGTTATAAAACTCAGCATTTCTCCATCTTTGAATATAAAATAATAAAAATTATTATTTTATCACATAATCAATAAAAATATATATATGTATAGAAAATGTGTAGAAAATTTCTATACTTACATCCAAAGATGACATTAGATTATTGGAATGCTTGAGAGGTTAATTCATGCCATCTTTGGAAAGAAAGCAAAGTTTTTTTCCTTTGATTTTTTTACAAGATTATTCTTTTATTATGCCCCGCACTAATAATGCTAACTCACACTAATTTTTGAATTGCGTGAATTTGTTAGGGGCACTAGTGTGGCAGTTCACTATATTTTAAATTGTTTCAATATAGTGTGATTTTGAACTATTTTCATACTATCTCAAACAGTGTCTTTCCATCCATTTTTTGACTTCTACTGTAAATTCCATTCAAAGGATCACAATAAATAGATACGGAGTATCACTCATCCCAATTTTCCAAATTAGTATGAAGAAGTCTTACACTATTCAAACTCTCACACTAAAATCATCACAATCATGGGGTGGCCAAATCCCCACGGCAAATCCACAATGGCAAGCTTAGGCAAGGTGGCGCATCGAGTGAGGCAGGGATCCGACAATGTGGGCCACCAAACCCATGAACTATCGACAATATTACTATTGAAGTTTGCCCTACAATGGGGGCAATTTTTAAGTTTTTTAGCGCCGATTTGTCGTGAGATTTGAAGTCCTATTAGTGAGAGGATTTCAACCAATACATTTGGCTCCCTCGAAATATTCACCTTTATTAGGAGGGCACGCAGGGCTCTACTATTGATCTACATTTCCTAAAAAAGATGCTGAGTGGAGGTGCCGTGCAAGGCTGGCCCTTGCCGTTGCGGTCCCATATACATGGCATGGGTGGGGATGCTCGAATGGAAAGAACTTCTGTAGTCGATGAGCATCGTCGTCTACTTGTCTTTCGAAGACCAGGAACTCAACTGCTCCAGAATTGCAGTGTCTTGGTCACATGGATCCTCCTCCCTTTGCAGTGGCAGGGGTGATGTGATGAGGTCGATCAGTCGGTCCATTAACTAAGTTAAGTGGTCTATTGGTTGGAATTTACAGAGCAGGGAGTAGTTGCTTCATGTCAGTGGATGTCATCATTGCTTAAAAAAATCTTAGATTTTTTTGTTTTGTGCCGTGTCTTGAGATAAATTGATTAAAGAGAGGTTGGATTGAAATGTGAACTGCCTCATCTAAAAAGGGAAATCAAGAGTGCACTAGCAATTCCCCAATCCTGAGGAAAGAATAGTCAGTGTAGTTTAAAAAAAAAATTAGTTCATTTGTTTCGGGCAATGTAGAAAGCAATTATTCCAGAAAGTGGAGATGAAACTATTATCATCCATGGACGTGGATGAAATATGAAGAAGGTGGATGATAACTCGTTTATTCATCCAATTATATGTCCATGCACCCAATATGAGCAATAGCGTCTGAGGTTTCTTTTAGTAATTTGCAATTTTATCCACAGAGATATACCATCGCCAAATATTCTGTAGATTTTTTTTTTTTATCACTTTTGAGAGATGGTTTGCTAAAAAATAATTGAGCAAATAGATAATTAAATTTGCCATAGTTTCCATTCACATTGAGGGCATTACTAGTGGGATTGCTTTATCTCTCTCAATGTAAGGTCGTATTCCTTCTTTGTGTGGATGTACCCATAGGATAAAAGTAAGCAAACAAGCAAAAACAGCTTGATGAAAAGGAGCCATCTTAGAACTCCAGTTAATTTGTGTGATATTTGAAGGCTTACATCACTTGGAATCTTATTTTTACCTTAAACCACATGCTAGTAGTAGACAATTCAACAATATTTGAATAAATAAAAAAGATGGTAGGATTAGGATGAATTATATTTGCTAAGCATTTTAGATGAAAATCATCAAAGTTATTCAAATGAGTGTCCAAAAGTTTGTCATGATGACAAGGAAAATTGAAATTGTGAAATAAAAAGGTTTTAAATTGTTTCGAATCTTAAAATTTGAAATTTTAGAAAAACAAACTTCAAATATGTTTGTTGCAGTGGAAGCACTTGTACAAGGAGTCTCTTTGGATGTGAAATATCTCCAAATGTGAATGTATTCTACAAATATGGATGATAATCATCATATAAATTTTGGGATAGTGTACACTAAATAGAAGTATGAAGGGGACCAAAAAAATTAAAGGGACTTATTTTGAAAATTATAGATGTTTGAAACATGATGTACAATCTCCACACTCTTCAATAACTATTGATGTACAATAAAGGTAAATATTTATATAGTGTTTGATGTCAATTAATTAGTATGGATCCCCTTAATACCCCTATTTAGTGTAGTAACTAATTCTATAGAATTTCAGCATCAGTGATCCCAAAATTGCTTTATGGAATTTATTGCAATATGCTACCTAAGTTATTAGGATTTAGTGCAATACGCTACAAACGGGCATCAATTTTGGCTACCTTGAGAGTGAGTAGTATTAAAAAAAAATAGAAAAGATAGGATTTTGCAAATTTTAAAGGATAATTGGGAGTACTATGATACAAAACTAACAAAATAGATGCTAATTTCAATATAGAAGAAGTTGCACATTGGCTACCAAATTCTATTGTTTGTTGTAGTTTTGACTTAAATACAATTTTTTCTAGGATTTTTTCTAGTGTACCTTTAGCTCCTAAAAAATTTACATAGAAATGGACCAAAATTTAGCCACTTTTGTGAATGCTATTCAGCATGGCTAGTATAATACTGTACATTTGTACACGTATGAATAATTTCGTGTTAGATCAAGGAGTTAATAAGGTCCATGTAAATAGTCCCATAGACATTTGTGTTAGAAGTTAGAAGAATTTTATTTTTTTTGGCACTGTCCAACATAGTCAACAAAATTTGACTATTCTTAAAGTGAAAGTTATGCACTTTCCAGGGGAGGGGGGGGGGGGGGGGGGGATTGTTGCATTCTACATCATGTTAATTGCGTATGGGCCAAATTTAAAAAATAGAAGAGGAATTTAGCACATATTGCCCAAAGTTGTTCTATTATTTGGGCAATCAATCTTTTGATGCATGCTAGCGACTAGAAAGGAGGTACATGTCCACATCTTGTATCAAAATTCTCAAAAATATTATAATTAATTCACCTTGTAGGAACCCAATCAAACTCGCATTGATCTCCATTTACAACAATTGTTTTTAGGATTAATAAGTGAATTCTTAATTCACACCAATCTAAAAGACAATTGGAGTTTTTCTTCTTCTATACAATTGTAAGTAAAAGTTAACAAAGCACCTTCGACCTTAGCACCCAGTCCCCAACAAACGCTCTTTTCATGCCATTCTTTCAAGCTAGAGTTTACTTAACCTCCTTATATGTGAAGGTTATAGTAGTATAGATGAGACATGAAGAATGAAGTTGCTGAAGTAGCTTGGATATCATCTAATATATCTTGTGTCATTCTAGTAGTTGTAACATTGACAATGTGCTGAAAAGATGTAGACAACTTTGCACATGCCCTCCACCTTCATCAAAAATCTACAATTGCCAATGTGTATCGGAAAAATGCCCCTTCCATTGAAAATTTGTAGCCATTGATTAATATTTTCTTAGAAAAATAAAGGCTTTGAATCTAGGATGTCAACTTTTTAAAAAAAAATTTGCTGTCGATCTTCAATTTTTTTTTTAATACGGAAACTTATATTGACGCAATTGTTTTAAATTGATACTGAGTATTATGTACACAATATATACAAAATATTTAATATGATACATATACAAAAATGGGCACTGATATGGAATACAAAATATAAATATTGACAACACATGGATACATATTGTACGTCATTATCCCATATTGATTGCAATCAAAACAACTTTTCAAAAAATATAAATATGTAGTAGAGGGTTGTTAATTATTTCACAAGCAATAGAATTCATTCTACAAGTGAGTGAGAAATGGTAGTTTGTCACAATATTCACAATGTACAATGTATACAAAAAATTTAAACATAATACAATGACAATGATTTTGTTTCAAAGTTGTGAACAATTTTTGTTTGGTTTATCATTTGACATTTGAGGTATAAATGTTTGCAAACTATAATGCTGCAAATATAAATCAATCCAAAAATACATTCATTTGTCACTAAATAGTGAAAAATACATAATAATTCTCTTTACTTGAGTAGATAAAATGCTTTGTTCATAATCTTGTTGAATTCACTTTAAGAAAATATAGAACTAGACCTTCTATTGCTATAAGTAAACACCTATAATTTGGCAATGCTTGTTGATAAACTACATTTATGGTCTTTTAGACCTTTAAAGGTTTGGAAAGTCCAATTTTTAATGTAGCATGTATTTTTTTGTGTATTTGACATAGAAGGTGCATAAATTGAGGCCTACAGTAGGCACAACAAATTATATTCATGGTGAGCCAAATCTAATGACACACAGCATTCCCAATTTGAATAATTATTACACCTCCTATTTGTCTCAAAAATTGCAAAAGTCATATATTTTATGTGTATGTTATTGTATTTGAATACAATATGAATTGATTATTAAAATGACATCCAAATAGAAATGCTAATTGTTGAATTATCAATTTGGTGGTGCATATCTTGCCATATTCTAATACATAATTGATATTTTGAAAGTCATATATGGTAATGTATATGTGGTTCTCCACATACTTTTAACCCCTATAGGACAATTTGGTCATTCCACGCCATTTAGAAGTTCAGATAGTTTCTTTCCAATTGTGTGCATGGATTAGAAGTTATGTTGCTGCAAAATATTCAAGTAAAGGTGGCGAGCTCAGGTAGTGTGGGAAAAATACCTCTTCTACTTCAAATGTGATAGGTATGTATCAAATACTATATAGGATGAAGCTATAAAATGAATCTCATGTGTAATGCAAAAATCTCATTCTTAAAAAGAGGTTAAATTTGTTGACCCTATCATCATGCAGGGTTGAAAAGAAAAACTTGCAAAATTACAAACTTCAAATGCTATAATCTTTCAATCCATGTAGTCAAATTCTCTAAAAAAATTCCACTCATTCCCATGGTAGTCTACTTTTGACAATTTATGCCCGAAATGGACCCCAATTCTTTTAGGGATTGAAGATTAACCCACAAGTCAACCAAAGAAGTAACTGTGGCCGTAACCATGACTTTTAGTCAAAGAAGTCATAAGTTATGAATTTGTGTGAGCAAGTGTGAAGATGTCAATGGGATCATTTGAATCAAATTGCATTCCTCAACTAACTAAGGACCTGTTTTCACCCAAAATCTTAGGCTCCAACCCATGAAGACATGTAGTACCTTGTTCAAGGGATGAGACCATTGTATTTGCGATACTATGCTTGAAACAAGGGACTTATAAGTAGGTAGTGACTCAAAGATTTGATGTAAACCAAAAAGAATTTAGTCATGGCCCATTTTGCACTTGGGTTGAATTTTTCATTTTTTATTATCCACAGAAATAGGTTAAAAACAAGCCAAAAACAACCTGGGAACAAGCAGGCCAAACATCCAAGGTAGAAAAGGCCGAAACATTCTAGAAATGACCAAAAATAGTCTAGAATTGATCCAAAACAATCTAGAAAACAAGTATTAATTTTAAAAAATTGGAAAAAAAAATTGGTCTCTCCGAATTTTCTCCTAGACTTGGGAGTTGGGGTACCTCCAAGAGCTTCCTAAGAAATACTCCATTGAGGTCTGGGAAGTCACTACCCTCTTCGGCCATGTAGGATTCCAACAAGGATTTTCATCCACGGAAAAATCTATAGGTTGCAACCCAAATTTTCTTTGATGTAAGCCCAAAGCGAGGTACCATAGCTAGCTATCCTCCAATCAGAACACTCCATTTCTTTGGGCTCCAACCCAAAGTTTCTTTGGTGTCAACAAGCCCCAAAGTATTGTACAAGTTAATTTGTCATTTGAGGAATGAAGGGAGTGGCTGGAGTTCTTCCATCTTTTCCCACCTCAATTGAAGCTTCAATGAAGATTGTAAGCGAAGTTAAGTTGGTGCATCTATTGCAGCAGATGAGAGTATGAAGACCTGAAGAGAGAAGTGATGAATGTAATAACTTCGTTAATAATAACGAAAGTCTCTTGAATGACTTCAGTTCAGTTTGAGTTCAGTTCAGTTATGATGAATGAGCTCCGTCGTCACAACTTCAATTGAATTGAATTGCAAGAGAACTGAACGCAAGTTAGAGCTCTTGGCTGTCTGTCTGTCTCCACCTGTCACGCTGCGAAAAGATCTGAATCCGGAGCCTGACCAGCAGAGTTCCAGAGTCTGAGCGCAGGTCTGACTACTTGCGCAAAGGCGACGCTGCAATTGGAGGGCAGGCCTGCCGTTGTAAATTACGAAACAGAATGGCATGTGCCCGGCGGGAATGGACAGACAGACAGGGACAGACAGGGACAGACAGGGACAGACAGGGACAGACCCAGGCAGGCAGGCAGGCCGGGTGCAACTGAACTGAAGTCATGACTCAAGTCAAACCAACTTTTCTGTTCAAAGGTCGACAGAAAAATTGAACCCCCAAAAACAAAAAACAAACAAAAACTGGCTGAAACGGAATTCGGCCTGAACGGAACGGCCAGTTTTTGAATTGAGATACCTACTGGAAGTTGGCTTTTGAAATTTCCCATATTATTAACCCCTAAATGACGGATCCATAACCATTGATTTCAAATCTCACTATCCATCACTCAATTTGCTACCAGATATGTATGAAAATGTTTATTTTTTATTTTTCAGAGATGAAAGTACATGTCTTCTACACTTCAGAAAAAATTTAGATTTTTTTGTGGAAAATTAAATTTTTAGAGAATTTTTGAAGAAAAAGTGAAGAAAAATTATATTAAATAGATAAATATTTTTTTTAATCTGAAAATTTCACCATAAGTGTATATCACGATGACAAACATCATGGTGTAGACTCAATTTCCGTGTCATTCTATAATTAGAAGATAATAGACATTGAAAATACACCCAATGTTCAAATTGCAATAAAATATGCAATATTAGGAATTTTTTCAAAATTCAAATTGGAGGTGAAACTAGAGTAGATGACCTTCATTTTGTTAGTTTGACTCCAACTCAAAAAAATATCATTTTTGTGGAGAAATTTCAGATTTAAAGCAAGGAGCAACAACTTTCCAAAATACTCTGAAATAGCTTATTTTGTGATCCGTTTTTTTGAATAGCTTCTCATTTCCGTGAAGACAAAAACTGGAAAGTGTACAAACTCAATTGGATACTCTTCATAACCCAATGTGAAAGGTCAACAAGGAAAAGAAGGATGAAAAAATGCTTTTGAACTCTCTTGGTTCAACAGTTTTGTCATCGGAATGCCACGGATCGAATGGCATCCGCGGCGTTCCAAAATTAAGAGCAGCCCCAATGCAACACGTTGAAGCAATACTCTAAAGGTTCTAAAGGTTCTACACCATTGATCTTAGAAGTTCGGGAGTGAAGGAAAAGAGTTGATAGCAATGTGGAAGCAAAAGAGATTATCCAAACACCAAACACCTCATGCAACCTAATTTATTAGCCCCTAAATGACCAACATGCATTTTTTGACTACATAACAATTTTGGACAAGTACGAGTGACCAAAGATTTCCATATTTTTTATCCAAATTTTAATAGAAGGTGGGGACAAGGAATATATTTCATATGCACTAAACTTCATGACATTTGAAAACATGAGTCAAAAGTTATGACCTAATATGTTACTTTTTTCCACAACGGGCCAATCCGGGTAGATAAGGAAAAATCGCTTTTTTCAAAAACAAAATTTGAAATTGGTTTTCTAGAGTTACATATAGGTAAAAAGCTTTGAATCATCCCAATTTGATTAATGAATCAAAAGTTATGAAGCTTTTCAGTTTGCGGGCAATTATAGATTCTCTATTCTAAAATAAACTTTGAAGTCCTTTATCTTACTCAATTATTTAATGTTTTTTGAAAAAAATAAAACCATAGAATGTAGATTGTTTATTACAACATTTCAAGCATTGAGATTGGCATTTTTCAATTCTATAATTAAATTCTTGACAATTTAATATTTTAAATCATTCTCTACTACTATCTACTTACTATTTTTTTCCTATATGTTGTACAATTCCACATGAAGTGAAATTTTTCATGCATGTATACAACTTGTCCAAGAAAAAGAATCTAAAGAAGCACCATCATTTTGGACATTTTTTCATCAAAAAGTGAGATCGTGAAGGGCTGCTGCTTTATTTTTTGCAAGGCCCAAAAAATGGTTTCAGTGAATTTGAATGCTTATATCTTGCAATCCACACGGTGGAAATTTTTGAACTTTTTACCACATGTTCACGAGTTAGCAAGGTCCTATGGTTATATGTGTCAAAAAGATTTTTTTTCCAAAAATTGGATATTTATTTAAAAATTGGCAGTTTTTGAGTGTTTTCGGTGAAAACATAGTTATGGAACTTTCAGGGTTAGTCAAGGAAGTTGACCTTGACCCTGGAATGCCGGGTCGGTCATTGTGGAAATCAGCCTTCGTGCTACCATGTGAATCATTTGCTTAAAAAAACTAAAAAAACTACTCACGGGAGGTCAAACTATTGTGCAACTAAAGGCCTCCCCTTAACAAAATTTCAGGAATGAGCATTTGCACTTTTGTCTTTACATAAAAGGATTCTCTGTCATTCATTGGACATTTAGTGTTTGTAGTGATACTATAGGATTCACCCTGGAAGGACTTGGCTCCCATGACCAAGGTTAATAGTCACCAAAATACTCTGATTATTAGACCAATGGGTGCATTCTTTGTTTCTACAATTAACAATGAAGTCATCCATTGGGCCTTTTAGGTCCGCAATGGCCTTACAAAACTAATTCCTTAATCCTTGAAACATAGCTACAACCATGGATTCTGTCTCATTTTGTTTTTTCTTTTCTGCCTCTATTTTGCAACTAGGGTTGAGTGGAAATTAGTGTTTTTTTTTTGAGGTGAAACCACATGTTTTCTATAAGTTGTAAAATAATCAGTTGTTATAGTGCATGATGATTTCAAATTACCATGATTTTTTGAAGCAATAGTGAAGAAAGAAATTTCATCTCTAATTCAAAATTAACTCAAAAAATTTGAAAACTTATTCATAGGTGTATATTATAGTATAGAAAAAATTCTATATAAATTGTAAAATAAAAATCTATAGAATATGGAAATAGATTTGATGTCCAATACACAATAAAATGTTCAATTTTAGGAATGCTTGAAAATTTCAAATTGAAGTAAAGATCAAACTTGTTAGGCTTCATTTCATTAGTTGGGCTCAAATTCCAAGAAGATCATTTGCATGGTTCAAATTTGAATCAAGAGTATGAAGATAGGAATTGCCAAAAT
Source organism: Neckera pumila (assembly GCA_963969595.1). NCBI lineage: Eukaryota > Viridiplantae > Streptophyta > Bryopsida > Hypnales > Neckeraceae > Neckera > Neckera pumila. The sequence continues at coordinate 7,334,832 of OZ018409.1, forward strand.
ACACTAGAAGGACTTTTTTGTCGATGATGCTAGCATGTGAGTGCAGAGACGTGAGTTTATGAACCTCGAACCTAGTTGTAGGTTGAATCTAGGTTTGAAGGTATTTATAACATTTGCACCTATAACATAGGTGCTCTATAATATAGAAGAGTCTAGATAATATATGTACCTATAATATAAATACCTATAACCATAGAAGGTGTCTATAATATAGAACCTAGACTCATGGGCTCACAGATTCTATGCACATATGCTAGCACTCCACCTTTGTGTAATCAATGCAGACAAAATTTCCTAAAATTTCCTAAAGATTTCTAAATGTATTTTTTAGAAGTCAAAATAAAAAATTTCAAGTTGTCACTTAATTTCATTTACTTTTTAATTATTATTATACTAATATAATTTCAATCTTTTATTATATGGAATTAAATTATGTGAAATCAACAAATAGATATTGTTTATATGAAATTCTAAATTATTATGCTTAAAACTCTTACGTGATTTGTCTTTAAATGAAATCAATTATTTAATAAATCCAAAAAAAAAATTTCAAGTTTATCTTGAAAGTATAAATCTTACCAAAGGGACTTAGTTTTTGAACAAATCTTCATAATAATGTCTCCAATATTCAATTTCTCAATATCATTCTCTTTGTCTTAAAAGATATATTCATCATGTTAAGGTTTGGATTTCAGAACACAATTTAAACCCTAAAAGCCCGTTGTACCTTCGGGAGACAAATGCGTTTTCGGGCAGGTACCTACTGACTGAAATTTTCTCCTGATTTTTGAAACTTTTTTGGGAGGTAGAAAAACTGATTAGCTTCATGGGAATATAATTTTTTTCACAATCGGTGCCCGGGAACAAAAGTTATAACCAAATAAGCTCAAAACAGGAGACGGTGGGCAGCAAAAAAATTTGCATTTTTTTTTTTTTTTTTTAGTATTTTTTTTTAAATAGATTATATTTTTGTCTATCTAAAAAGCTTTGATTCTTTTCATTTGGATTTGTTATGAGAAAGTTATGGACATTCTTGTTTTTAGGGCAGTTAGAGCATCTTTTTGAAAAAAATAACTTGTAGGATTCATTTCTGAATGCAATTTTTCAAATTTTTCAAATTTTTCTTTTTGCATGGTTAAGCTTACTTGCTAGAACAATCTGACCATTGGAATTAGTGCATTTTAATTCCATCTAAAATATATGAATATTTTAGATTTTCCTTCTATCTCGTACCTACTTCTACTTAACAATTTTTTCAATAATGAAAATTAAGTTTTCTTTTCTTTTTCTTTTGGGTAGATTGTCAACTCAATTCTCCACTATAAACATTTAAAGCTCAAAACTTTGTAGTGTAAAAAATTTTAAGTTAAAAATGTTCAAAGTCAAAAAATTTAGTTCCATAATGTGCTCAAAAATTTGATTTTTTCAATTCAAACGTAGATATCTTACAACCTGTGCTGTCAAAAATTCTGAAATTTTTTTCCATACATTTTCATACTAGTTAGGTGTAAGATCCTATGGTTAGTTGTGTAAAAAAATGGCAGTTATGGGTGTTTTTTGGCAGAAAAAAGGCCTTGGGCCTTTAGGGGTTCTGTATGGATCTTGCTTTAGAAAGTTTCTAATAGATTTGAATAATATTCCCTTTGTCTTGCAATAAATCCTAGAAATGGCTAGATTAGTGCGTGAATACCCCCTATTTTCAAAAGGTTGCAAACTTAGTGTAGCTTCTACTTTTCATTATTTTTTGGATTGATATATAAGTAGATTAGTTGCCAAATCTTTAAAAAAAGTTGATAAATATACAATAATCTTGAAAATTTTGAGTGTAGGAAGATTACAGTCGTCGATCATGAAAAAATAATTTATTTGGTAATAGAGGTGGGAGATGCATGTCATGAAAAGGGGAGCTAGGCAATGTGTTTTTATTTTTTTATTTTCATTATATTTGACAACAATGAGACAAATTCGAGGTCTCAAAAATTAAACATCATAACTTTGATTATCTCATTACTACTTTTTTATCAACTTGATAGCAAAGTGTTTGAAGAAACTCAAGGACATATTCACAACAAATGGTTGTTACTTTATGTTTTTAATGCAAGGAACAAAATAAAAAGAATCCTAAATTTGAGGTTGTTCTAGAAAGGAACCTAAATCCTTTTAACCTTTTATTTTTTGAAAAATTGTGAAAACCCTAAGCGAATAGTATGCTGAACTAATCAAAATGGATTGAATTATCTTTCATACACTACAAGAGAAAGGGGTGTTTTAAGTATAGTCTTAGTAGTATTGTCTTTTAAGTGATGACTTTTAAGTAAGATTTTTATTAAAATTTTACTGAAAAGATTGTCTTTGTATTAAATTTTTATTAGAAACCTTATTTAAAAGTCATTACTTAAAAGACGATACTACTAGGACTATACTTAAAACACCCCTTTCTCTTGTAGTGATATAGATGTAAATATAATCTATTAAAAATATATATTGAATTATTATTTTTATTATTATTTTAAAATTTATTTTTAGTTGCTAAAAGTTTGAGGGATTTGTATAGAGGGTAGACTATTATTTTTTCTCAATCATCAATTGAAATAATAATTGTATTCCTACAAAGCTCGTTTGTTTGTTTTCATAAAAAAAGAATTATAACCACGACATAGCTTAGGATCTTAGGAACTCGTCTTTACTCCAAATAGTTCTATAGAGATTTTTTCTCCCATTAAAATGTTTTCTTTTTCTTTTAATACTTGGCATGTTGGCATTTGGCACGTTGCATTGAATTATTTTCAAAAGCCAACAAGGTTATATAGTGCATTACATTTTGTTTCTACTACAACAAATTTTATAGAAATTGATTTAGAGAAGAAAATTTAGATGAAAGTTGGACTAATAATACTAACAATAACAATCATTTAGAAGCTTGAGATATTTTATATTGACTAGCTACATAATGCATTACGCATATCACTTTTATTATCAAACCTTGTAAGATGGGGTGACTACAAAAAACACTTGTTCTTTTATTTTGTCCCCTTGGCCTTGAACTGGTGGTTTTTGTTCATAACATTTGCATTATATGTCAGTTTTATAAGAAATTTAAAAGAAAGTTAGACTTGGTATTTTTTGACATTAAATTATTTGTTCTACTTTTTGAAAATTAGTTTATTATTTTTAAATAATCCCAATTGTATGTCTGATTTAGCCATTTGGTGTGTGTGGGTTGGGTAGTACTATTTCTGATCCAAAAATGCACATTTGAAGGTCAAAATTGGGAGATGAGGACTTTTACAAAATTTAGACAAGACCATGAAAGGATTTTCTAAAAATAATAAAGAGTCCACCTTCCACATGTGTTCAAAGTGCACTCATTTTGCATAAGTGCAAAGAAGACAATTTTTTTCTTCCAAAGATGCAAAGGGTAGTGGAAATGGTAGGAACATCTTCAAACTAGTAAAAAATAGCCAATATTTAGTTAAAATTTTGAATTCTTTTACTATTTTCCAGAAAACAAAAATCAAAGTATCTATTTTCTTGGAGTTTTTCACTTCTCTTTTTTTTGTGCATAACTTTTAAAGACAAATTTTTCTAGGCTTGAATTTTCACAAATACTCTATTTTGAATGCTTTAGAAACTATCCATAATTTATTTTTTTATTCAAAAGTCAAAATTATCACTTAAATAGGCCATTTGAGACAAAAATGGCAGGTGTTTCTTGCACCAACCAAGTACTCAAACATAATGCCAAAAAATAAATTTGATTGGTCAACGCATTTGAATTGAAACCTAGGAAGGAAAATAAAAGTGACAATTTAGATGCATTTTTTAGGAAACTAAATTAGGACTTGGAATATAATAAGATTTAATTCCTTAATTCCTAAAATTCTCTGTTTTGGGGTGAACACTCAAAATGGGCCATTTTGATAGTAAAGGCCCCCTCAAAATAAAAAATTAAATCTTGTTGCATCTAACCATAAGATTTAGTGATAGACTTCTTTGTTATGCTGTAGTAAAAAAATTGAACGTTTTGACCGCACAAATTGTGAGATTATAGCATTTGAAGTTGAAAAAAATGTTTTCTTAAGGGCATCCAAATTTTAGGCAGCTCTAGTTTGGGGAGGCTTTTGCACAAGTTAATTTCATGTTTTTTTTGAAATTTTTTTGCTCTCTTTTTGTGACAAAGTTGGTAACATGTTCCAAAAATTTAATAACATTTCAAATTGGAGAACATGTATCAAAAAAACCCAATGAGGAACTAGCTTCAAGAAAAATCTCATAGAAAGCCCTCTTTTCAACAATTTATAGCTTACTCATACAATAATTTCTTCAAAATGTGAATGGTAAATTTTTGAATTTCAGCTCAATTTAGAAGAGGGGGAAAAAATCGCTTAAAATACCAAACTTAGGTAGGCTTGATCAATTTATGTCGAAGCTGAAGGAAAGGATAGTTTGGCATATTGAGCTTGCCATGGAAGGAGGACGGATTAGGATTAGCAAAGCCCTACTCATCTTGAATTATTGACAGTGGATAATATACTCTTTGATTCTAAAAATGTTCCCCATTTATTTGATTTTGAAAATGCTTTTGCTCCATGAACTAAAATTTTCGGATATTTGACATTAAATTTTAAGGGAATCAAAACATTTAGTAGCTATTTCCCATCCCTTCTATAACCACTTATTTTGCGTGCCTATAGATGAATAGAGAAGATCTTTATGTAAATGGGGTGGTATGGGATAAAACAATCCAAAGAAATTAGTAGGAGCTCATTCGCTCATAGTTATGTGAAAAGTGGGAATTATTGTGTTCAAATTACAATTTTAGGCCTCATTTTGGCATGGTAGAATAATTTTTTCAAAAAAATTTGAACTAAGAAAAGTAAAAAAATCGAGATAAATTTCATGTCCAAAAATCCATTTGAGATTTCAAATCTCTAATCAAAATTTATGGACAAATTTTCAGAGAGGGGTTGGAAGGAACGTTTTCTTTGACAATTTTAAACATCCTCTTTGAAATTTGTCCATTATTTTTTGGAGGCTCAAAATCACAAATATATTTTTGGAGATGAAATTTAGATTGATTTTGCAATTCTTTTTAGTTCACATGTTTTTGAAAAAAGTTATTCTAGTATTCTAAAATGATGTTTGAAATTCTCCATTGAATACAATTCTACGTTTTGACAATGAGTGGTCAAGCTATCATCTTGAAATTATCCCATATCCTTTGAAAATTCATGATGGACAATGGATTTCATTATAAAAACAACCTCTCCATTCTCTATTCTTATATGAATGTCAATAACCAATTGCTTCATATTGCCACCATAATTTTTTATAGATGGTAGTTTGCCAGATGACAAATTTGCAATTGACTCAATGGATTCTTTGGATGTTTAATTTTCTTTATTTTCAAATGTGGTAGTTAGGAGTATCTACCCTGTTAGGCCAAAGGAAGTCATAGAACAATTGTCCCCTTGCCACCACCTCCTTGAACATTGTGACAAATGCATGAGTTCCAAAAAATGCCCATAAAGTACTCGATCTGAACCTGGATTGAAAGCCTACCCATGGCCTTGCCCACACTCTTTGGGGCATGGTATTGCAATTTTCTCTTTAGTGTAAATAACCTTGCACGTGTTGCCCCCTATGCATTAAAAACAACATTTTCTCCCATAACTTCTCATGGATAAATTCAAATGAATTTTTTTGGGTGGAGCGGCAAGGTACTCCTCCTCTCCACATCTAAAAATAATTTAAAAAAATAAGTTTTTTTTTTTGTTCATAGTGAGCTACCCAAAATTGCTATGTTGCCAAAAAATGCAGTTTGGTCCTTTAAAGTTAATTGTAATCATATTGTCATCACCGATAAAAAAAGGTTTATAAACATTTGTCTGAGCATACTTGTGAGCTTATTTGATGGCTTTGTTCCTCAATTCATTAGGAAAAAATTCAACCCTCAAAAGGGCCACAAGAGACGGTGCAATAATATATATATTTGAAAAGTTGAAATCTGACGTGGCATGAGTGGTGCCACATTAGCACCACATTAGATTTTTTTTTTTTTTAAATTTTTTTTCAATTATTATTGTTATTAGTAGTAGTAGTATTAATGATAATATTTTTTTTTTCCGTAATTGCTCCCCAAGAGTGCCAGAAATAAAAAATTGACGGCCTTCTTGAGGAATGAAATTTTTTCTAATGGGGAAAAGCAGTCCCAATGATTTTAATTTTGCTAGTGTTTACTTCTTATGAAGACCCTACTCACATTGGAGGAAGATGGAGCACCTCATTTCTCACCTTCCACTACACTATTAATGATATTTAGTGTTACTTTACCTTGTAACTAGTCTTACTCTAATTCTCATGTAGTTGACATGTACATGTAATTTTTAGGAAGTGTATTTAGGATTACATTCACTATTGGTAATAATAGTAGTATTTTCGACATTTAGTACATTACATGCCCACATGAATACTACTAAAAATCATAGTAGTTGACATGTAGTATTCATATTGACATATACTGTATTGGTAACACTATTAACCCCTAAAGGACCGAGGCCCTTGTTCTGCCAAAAAACACTCAAAACTGCCATTTCTATAGCAAAAAGTAAAAGAAATTGAAAAATGTTTTTTTTCACATCTAACCATAGGATCTTACACCTAACTAGTATGAGAGTGTGTGGAAAAAATTTCAGAATTTTTGACCACACAGATTGCAAGATATCTGCGTTTAAAGTGAAAAAAACAAGATTTTCAGCACATTGCGGGACTAGATTTTTTGACTTTGAACATTTTTAACTTTATTTTTTTGCACTACAGAGTTTTGAGCTTTTAATGTTTATATTGGAGAGTTAAGTTGAGAATCTAGCCAAAAAAAAAAAGTTCAAAAAAACTTAATTTTCATTATTAGAAAAATTGTTAAGTAGAAGTAGGTACAAGATAGAAGGAAAATCTAAAATATTCATATATTTTAGGTGGGATTAAAATGCACTAATCCCAATGGCGGGATTGTTCTAGCAAGTAAACTAAACCATGCAAAAGAAAAAAAATTGAAAAATCTGAAAAATTGCATTCAGAAATGAATCCTACAAGTTATTTTTTTCAAAAAGATGCTCTAACTGCCCGAAAAACAAGAATGTCCATAACTTTCTCATATAAAATCCAAATGAAATGAATCAAAGCTTTTTAGATAGACAAAAATATAATCTATTAGAAAAAAAATACTTAAAAAAAATAAAAAAATTGCAAGTTTTTTTTGCTGCCCGCCGTCCCTTGTTTTGAGCTTATTTGGTCATAACTTTTGTTCCCGAGCACCGATTGTGAAAAAATTATATTCCCATGAAGCTAACCAGCTTTTCTACCTCCAAAAAAAGTTTCAAAAAATCAGAAGAAAATTTCAGCTCATAGGTACCTGCCCGAAAACGCATTTGTCCCCCAAAGGGACAATGGTCCTTTAGGGGTTAATCTTGTTGATATTTAGTATTAGAGTTTGTAATTAGTATTGCAAACACATATATCATTATTACTCCTTCCGTCCCAAAATGATCGTTTGATTACCCTTAATTCTTTTGTCTCCAAATGATTTTCCATTTGCACAATGTAATGTGGGAGGAAAGAAATTGGCGTGAGTTCTGAGAGCGATTGCAATAGAAATGAAGCAAGCTAAGCAAAGATTCAAGTCCAGGGCAGAGATTCTAGCCCTGGTACAGGAAGATCAAGAAGATCATTTTCAGATGGAGGGAGTAGTATAAATTCTAAGCTCTCTTTTTTTCTTTTTTCTTTTTTCTCTTTTTAACCAATAGAAGGCAAGTCTTTCTAGTTTTGAACAAATGAAGTGATGTGGTCTAGAATTCTTGGTTCATGCCAATCAGAGTTCTTCCTCTTCTACTGTAATTTTATTTTCTATTTTCTATTCTTTTGAAACACATGGACAATTTCCATTGCTTAGAATTGGGTTTGTCTCACGCTCAAGTGTCCGAAAAGTTTTGAAAGATTTAGGAGCTTCCATGAGTTGGTGTTCAAATATATTTTACCAAAAAGTCAAATCACCACTGACAGCTTTAGTTTGAAATTTTGAATGAGGGCTTGACTGACTGGAGCTGGTGGGGCTTCACTTCTCAGCAAGAGCAGGACGGAATCAATTTTGAAAAGTAAAGCAAAATATTTTAAGATTATAAACCTCAATACTTCTAAAACCGTTGTTCATTTACCAAACAACTGGAAGTAAATATAATACTTGATTATTAATGAAATCACAATGATTGTCATCAACTAGAAGAGCTCTTGTCCTTTGTTTTGGAGGCAAGTCTCAAAAAGTCCTTCTTTTCAGAGAACCTTTTTTAGGCTGATCACTCATTACTGTTGAAACTGCACTTAGTGTGTCACCTAAATTAATTCATTTTAAAATGCTATAAATTGCAATGTATTCCATTTCTTATGTTAAAATTAGTTTAAAAAAATAAATTACTCTTTCTATTTCAAAATAAATCCATGGTTATATTAGCAATGAGATATGTCCATTTGAGTCGCTCGTTATCTTGTAATAGAAATGGTGCCAAAACCTCTTTCTACAATCTGAAATCTCGAGTCCTTGAGTCCCATAGGTCTGCGATAGCTCTTAGGCCGTTCCTTGCTAATTCTTTGGCTTTGTCCATGGAAAAATTGAAATTAGATCCTATGTAAGTGGTGGATCACTAAAGGTTGGTGGTAAGCACCTCGTCTGAATTAGAAGGCAGGGAAGGCTCTATGTGAACAGTGAGGTGGCTTTGTCTGATGTGTAAGGATACTAGAAATTCAGAAGAGTCGTACTGGAGGCCTGGATTTGTTCTACTATGGCGCAATCCAAACACTAACCTTCAACCCTAATCAATGGCATTGGAGTTCTGGCAAACCCGTTTGGTCTTACTCAACTGCGAACAGACGGCAATTACTGACCAAACATCGCCAACTTAAGCGAAGCATTCCCTCGAAGTGGGAAGGTATACTTCATCCCTCCTTTTCACTTGATTGGAAGGAAGTTTGGCACAAAACCCGTTCCTAGAAAGAAGCAGCCTTCATGTGGTCTGTGTACCATAATGCTGTTGCAGTCCACTCATGGCAAGCTTGTATTAATCCAAATATTGACATTAGATGTAACTACTGTTCAACGGATATGAATGAAACCCCCATACATACATTTTATGAGTGCCCATGAGCCCAAGTAATATGGAAGTATGCGCAATCCATCATCCATCACATTTGTAGCGTTCAACTTGTGATGGGACTTCATCCTTGATTCAACCCTACCTAGTGCATCTTTAGATCAACGCTCCCCCCAAGGTTCCACAGTATCAACGCCATTTGGTCTCTCCTTCGAGGTTCGTCCATGTGGTTGTTGTGGATTGCTCGTAACAACAAGGTGATATCACAAATCTGGTGGCCTCCAGATTTAGTTTAATAGGCCCTTTAGAATGCATTACTTGACTTTAGGCGGGCTGCATTCCTTTGAGCCTATAGTACTGCTAAAATTCGAATGCTCCAATCGGATTCCATTTGGCTCAAGTTTGACTTAGTTTGGGTGCAGTCTCTTGTTCTTGCCACCTATGTTGGCAACCAGATTAGTTGGAACAAGGTCGGAGGGCTCTATTTCTTGTCTTTTTATTTCGTCTTTTTTTGAGGTTTCTTTTCAATTCTTTTTGCTCGTCCTCTTTTCATTGTCTAGCCTTCTTGGCTTGGCCGTTTTGTGCTTGGTGGTTTGTTTTTTAATGCTATGGGTCTCCATTTGTTCAAAAATAAAAAAATCCATGGTTTTTAATGGGAAACTATGGGAGTACCACACTATGAGAACACCACATAATTATTTGAGATAGAGGGAATATAAATTTTTGTCAGTTATATTTATAAAAAGATCTCCTCCTCTTTGAATAGTATTGATGGCTATATTCTTCACAGAAACATTCATCAATCCTATAGCCTTGAGTAAGTAGTTAGAATGTGTGATATAAAATACAATGTTTAGTGTAAAGGCATGTACTAACAAAATCTTAGTAAAATGAGAGATGTTTAATGTACGGTGTCTAGGACAAGGACATTAAATTTAAGGTACAAATTTGGAAAAAATATCCATTAAACTCTTAACTCCTATAACTTTTGCATACAATATTCAAGTGTCATTTTTGGAAGCAATTTTTACATCACCTAAGTTTAAGTGCAATTTTGTTAGTGTATTTAATAGTCAAATATTATTGACGCCTAATCATGACTGAAATAATAAATAGCTTGTTGTTTGACTTACACAAGATCCAACCTTAGGTTTTGCATACTAAAAAATATAATTGGTACCTTTTGTCTTGCATAATAAACATTTTATTCTTTTGTAATCCCAATCAAGCAAACCAAAATTGGGTTCCAAAAAAGCAAAATTCCATTTTTGGTAAATTCTTTCATTTTAAATTCATGATTTTACATGATAAGTGATTGAATTACATTGGTGATAAAGTTTTCAAATTCGATTGCATGTAGGAATTTCCATACGCAAATATTTCATATTAAAAAATACCCCATTAAGCAACTAAAATATGATCTATGAAGAGGTCAATGTGAGGCGTTGTATGAATAAATTTTGTAAAATATTTATGTCTATAATTTAACAAAAATTTGGCAAAGTAATTGTACCACCCGGGGAGATTACTTAGAGTGTCCATTAGAAACTAAGTGTATTAAGATTTTAGACCCCCTATCTTATATCCTAAAATTTAAATAAAAGAAAAAGAAAAAAATACAAATAGATTTTTCTACTTTGAAACTTTATGTCTTGAATTATTGATATTTTTCGTTGTTAATTACAATTAGTTACAAATTAAGAAAAAAGAAAGATACACTATAGAGTTAAAAATAACTTTTACACCCCTATTTTATATAAGAATATTTTTTCTGAAAAATGAAAAAAAAATTACTAAAATAAATCTCTATTGAAAGTTACTTTTCCTTGAATAGTGATGCAATGGTCATCTAAATGCACTCTCTATAAATACTTGAGTTGAAAAACATGGCATTTAGTTCATTTTTGAACCTATTCTAGAAATCATTTCATATGTTATTTGAGTCGGGAATTTTTGGCAATGGAAATCTATAGTCATTATTAAACAAAGCTCAAATTTATAGGTTGAAATTATAGTTTATTAAAAAGTAAATAGGGCGTCAAGAATCACCTTAACTTCTAAAATTCCATGACTATATTTTCACCAAAATTGCTCAAAACTACCATTTTTAGTACAAGTACCCAATTTTTGGGAAAAAACTTTTTTTGACATGTGTAACCATAGGATCTTGTAGTATGCTGAATTGAAAAGCATATGGTAAAAATTTCATAAATGTCCACCATGTGGATTGCAAGATATAAGCATTCAAATTCACTAAAATCATTTTTTTGACCTGGCAAATAATAGGGTAGTAGCACTTCACAAGCTCCCTTTTATGATGCCAAAATGTCTAAAATGATGGTGCTTCTTTGGATTCTTTTTCCTAAACAAGTTGGCTACATGCCTGAAAAATTTCACTTCATTTTGAATTATACAACATATAGGAAAAAAATAGTAAGTATATTGTAGTAGAGAATGATTCAAAATACTAAATTGTCAAGAACTTAATTACAGAATTGAAAAATGCTAATCCCAATGAATACAATGTTGTAATAAATAATCTACATCCTATAATTTTATTTTTCTCAAAAATATTGAAAATTGAGTAAGATAATGGACTTCAAAGTTTATTTTATAGTAGAGAATATATAAGTGCCCACAAACAGAAAATCTTCATAACTTTTGACTCATTGATAAAAATGGGATGATTCAAAGCTTTTAATGTATATATAACTCTAGTAATTTCAAAGTTTTGTTTTTAAAAAAAATGATTTTTTTTATCTGCCCAGACTACTTAATATCGCTAAGTCATACATCACTAGCAGTCACATCCGTCACTGGTCCTAACATTACCATAACACCCACCATGCATTAGCAAAACCAATATATACAATTCCAACACAATTTATCATACATTCATTTGTCTCCACTTCTTTTCCTGTACTAATGCCTAACTGCTCTTTGAACCCTTTTATGGTATTGGATACCATAGATTCTCCCTCCTAATAGAGGTGTATAGGCATCTCTCTTTTTAGGGCAATGTGTGGGTCTGCAGATGAATAGACTCTTCACCTCTAAACTCCCATTGTCCCCTCAAGGAACAAAATGGATTTTAGGTAGGCTTCTACGGTCTCAATATCCATCATGATTTTTTGAATTTCTTTGTGAAGATAGAAAAACACATTAGCTATCTGGAAATGTAACTTTACTCCCGGTCTTTGATTGAATTTTTCAACATTAAAAACTAGAAACTCAAAATTAATATTGATTGAAAGCCAGAAAATCAAAATGCTTCAAAAAATTTCAAGTCGAGCAAGGTGCAATTTTTTTTTCTTGACTTTAAATGCCAATATTTTGCAATTTATATGGTCAAAGTTTCTAAACTTTATTTCACGTATTTATATACTTTTCCAATGCAAGATCCTAGGATAAAATATGCAAATTAATAAATTAAATTAACCCCTAAGGACCAACTTGCTATTTTTAGCAACATAGCAATTTTAGACAAGTATTTGTGACTAAAACTTTGTATATTTTAGGCCCAAACTTTAATAGAAGGTGTGAACGAGGAATATCTTTCATGTAAACAACATTTCATGACATTTGGAAACATGAGTCAAAAGTTATGGCCTAATATGTTACTTTTTTCATTAGGCAGGCAATCTGGGGAGATATAAAAAATCACTTTTTTCAAAAACAAAAATTCAAAATTGATCTTCTAAAGTTATATATACGTAGAAAGCTTTGAATCATTCCATTTTGATCAATGAGCCAAAAGCTATGAGGAGTCTTAGTTTGCGGGCAGTTATGGATTCTCTACTCTAAAATAAACTTTAAAGTCCTTAATTTAACTCATTGTTTAATATATTTTGAAAAAATAATATCATAGGATGTAGATCGTTTATTGCAACATTACAACCATTGGGATTGACATTTTTCAATTCCATAACTAAATTCTTAACAATTTAGTATTTTGAATCATTCTCTACTTTTTTCTACAACCTATTTTTTCCTATATGCAGTACAACTCCAAATGATCTAAAATTAATCAAGCATGTAGCCAACTTGCCTTGAAGAATGAATCCAAAGAGTAACCACCAATTTGGACATTTTTTCAAACAAATGTGACCTTGTAAAGTGCAGCTACCCGTTTTTTTGCAAGGCCAAAAAAAGGATTTTTGTCAATTCAAAAGCTAATATCTTGCAATCCACATGGTGGGAAATTCTGAATTTTTTTTCAAATCTTCTCAAACCAATGCACTTCAAGATCCTATGGTTACAACTTTCCAAATTTTTTTCTCTTCCAAAATTTGGTATGTGTTCTCAAAATGGCAGTTTTCAAGCATTTTTGGTGAAAACATTGTCAAGGAATTTAAGAGATTAAATTTTTTTGCACTTTGCAATAGAAATAGCAGTTTGTTGGAAATAAAACCTTGGAACTTTGGGGGTTAATTTGGGTCATATTTTTTACCTTAGTTGTGGGGCTTTCAAGGATAATCACCCAAGTCTGCATCAAGGCTTTTTTTCTTTGGCAAAATAGTGCCAAATTGCACCCAAAAAAATATTTTGTCTAACAAAATGACAACAAACTGTTAATTTTTTTGCCAAAAAACTTCAAATCGAAAGAAAATCTTGAATGGAATTTCCAGATTATGTGATACTATGTATGGAGTATGTGCTAATACAATATTTTCTATCCAATATGTGGATGAATGTTGAAATTTGGAACACCACTATAACATTTTATATTGCTACTTTGGCACTTCACAACAAATGAAAGAAACAAAACAAAGTCCTGGTCTGCATCACTCCCCAGGTCGTTGAGGAATTCTACTGATCATGTAAGGTAAAAGATCCCATTGCGGTCAAATGGCCCATGATGGACACCTAATGACCCCATTGTAGTTTTTCAGACCACAATCAATGCCTTATATGGTAGTTATGGAGTAATTAGTGACCTCAATAGGTACTTCCAATTTTTCAGTGTAAAACTCTTTGTAAAAATTGATTTTTTAGGTCTTCCACGTTTGAAAATGTTGTGACTGCATTGGGTAGGAAGATGACCATATTGGATTCAGATTTTGTTGGTCATGAGGTAGCCTACAGCCCACTATGGGCTGATCACTTCAAAAGTTCAGAACTAATTCATACTTGGTCCAAAAAATATAATTTCAAATGTCTTCACTGTCTCTCACACTTATCTTTGTGTGGGAAAAATTTTGAAAAATTTCAGCAATGGCACAAGGGCACACTCCTAATTCTGACCGCAATGGGGTCTTTTACCTTATTTGCGCCAAAAAGTGCGTATTGTTTTTAATTTCATGTGGACCTGACCCCCCTCCCGAAGTAGGGCCGAGTACACGTCAGTCGTCCTTAACGTTCGACAAAAGGCCGCAATAATTCTCATGTTCCCAGTCTTCACCGACCCCCGCCCATGGCAGAGTGGCAGAAGAAGGCCCAGACTGTCTGACAGAGGTCCTGACGACAAGACGGAATTCTGTTGTCCGGGGAGTCCCGGGAACGGAAGGGCCAAGGGCACTGGGAAGGAAGAGTGAACTCAACCTAACCTTAACTTAGACTAGTGTGGCCTGTGCCGTTGCCACAGGCAAAGTTTCTAATTATTTTATTCATAATAAAAACTTTGAAATTCAATATCTTTCACACCGTCATTCAAAATGCCACGAAACAAAGCCCGTCCACCCCTCCTCATCACGAGCTTTCCAATGGTACCAAGAATGCGACCAAAATCAAAGTAAAAGTAAGCTTCTAATTTTTTGACCCATAAATATTTCGAAATTCAATAACTTCCGCACCATAAGTCCCAACGCCACGAAACCAAGCCCGTGCACCACTCCTTGTTGAGGGCTTTCCGATGGTGCCAAGCACGTCCTTGAGGGACGCACGGCCTAGGAGATCTCAATGTAACAAACAAACAAACAAACAAACAAACAAACAAACAAACAAACAAACAAACAAACAAACAAACAAACAAACAAACAAACAAACAAACAAACAAACAAACAAACAAACTTAACCCCTAAAGGACCGAGGCCCTTTTTCTGCCGAAAAACACTCAAAACTGCCATTTCTATAGCAAAGAGTAAAAAAAATTGAAAAATGTTTTTTTTTTTTCACATCTAACCGTAGGATCTTACACCTAACTAGTATGAGAGTGTGGAAAAAATTTCAAAATTTTTGACCGCACATATTACATGATATCTGCGTTTAAAGTGAAAAAAACAAGATTTTCAGCACATTGCGGGACTAGATTTTTTGACTTTGAACATTTTTAACTTAAAATGTTTGCACTACAGAGTTTTGAGCTTTAAATCTTTGTAGTGGAGAATTGAGTTGAGAGTCTAGGGGAAAAAATAAAATCCAAAAAAACTTAATTATTATTCTTTAAAAAATTGTTAAGTAGAAGTAGTTACAAGATAGAAGGAAAATTTAAAATATTCATATGTTTTAGATGGAATTAAAATGCACTAATCCCAATGGTGAGATAGTTCTAGCAAATAATATAAACCATGCAAAAACTAAAAACTAAAAAATTTGAAAAAATTGCATTCACAATGCATCTTAGAAGTTATTTTTTCCAATAAGATACTGTAACTGCCCAAAAAACAAGAATGTCCATAACTTTCTCATAACAAATCCAAATGAAATGAATCAATGCTTTCCAAATAGACAAAAATATAATCTATGAGAAAAAGTTCAAATTCAAATTCAAATTCAAATTTTTGTCCGTTCTCAGGCACCAAATGTGAAAAAAATTATATTCCCACGAAGCTAATCAGCTTCTCTACCTCCAAAAAAAGTTTCAAAAAATCAGGAGAAAATTTCAACCCATAGGTGCCTGCCCAAAAACGTCTTTGTCCCCTGAAGGGACAATGGTCCTTTAGGAGTTAAGGTATGGATGGCAAGGAGGACTAATGGTTAACTTAACCCGTGTAGCAAACCAACCTTTAAAAACGTATACCCTATGACCGTGGAGTCAAACTCAAGTCCATCCGTAAAAACATTTCCTTTGACTATGGACCCAAACTCAAGTCGAATACCATTAGAGGGGATTCAGGAGCCTTGGAAGATTGTTTCAGGCTCGTTTCTCAGTCTGCTTAGATTCAGTGAACGACGGTACGGGCGTGTCAGAATTTTTTTTTTTTAAAAACAAGACAAAAAACTACCAAAATATTATTTTAAGCAAAAATGAATATATATATATATATATATATTCAGAAATGATGTGGCAGTCGCTGTACCACGTCAGCCAGCTGTTGCAGCTGTGTTCCCGCAATCTGGGAACGCAAAGGAACTTGCCAACTCCCAACACCCCCAAATCTCCTCTAATGCTCCCTATGACCATGGAGTCAAACTCAAGATTTGAATGTTCAACTATAAAAATAAATTCTATGACCATGGAGTCAATCTCAAGATCTCAACATTCAACTATAAAAATAAATTCTATGACCATGGAGTCAATCTCAACATCTCAACATTCAACTATAAGAATAAATCCTATGACCGTCGATCAAATCTCAAGACCTGTGCGTTTTATTGTAAGAATAAAGCCTATGACTGTGGAACCAAACCCAAGATCCATTCGTTCAACTATAAGAATAAAGCCTATGACCGTGGAACCAAACTCAAGATCTCTGTGTTCAATTGTAAAATTAAAGCCTATGGCCATGGAACCAAATTCAAGATCCCTGCATTCAACTGTAAGAATAAAGCCTATGACCGTGGAACCAAACTCAAGATCACTGCGTTCAAGTGTAGGAATAAACCCTATGAGCATGGAACCAAACTCAAGATCCTTGCGTTCAAGTGTAGGAATAAATCCTATGAGCGTGGAACCAAACTCAAGATCCCTACATTGTGTTTGGTTGGAAGGTTCTTGGAGCTGGAGAGGCCAAAGACACTGATTGCATCCCCTCCTTATTAAAATCTGTCAATTCATTTCTTCTAGTACCAAATTCTCATTGGTCACTTTCCTTCAACTTCAAATTTACAAAAGGCTGCAATTTTCTTCTTTCAAAAACATATATCGATTCTAAAACTAAACCCCAAATTTCATTACGCTGGGCAAACATTTATGACGGAGTAATTGTTGATTGCTATCACTAATCCTAAAATCATATCCGCCCATACCCTGTCCAAGCACTCCGAGCCCCTTCCACAATCAATCCTAAAGCAATACCTGCCTTGTCTAGGAATCTAGACACCTCCAACAATTTAGGTATTAGCCTTGAATTCAAAATGTCAATATGGCTAAAAGTTGACAATTTCATAAAAGCGGCGACTACATATCCACTTTTTATTTTTGCACACCGGTTGGTTGCTAGTCCTAGTAATGTTTTGTCCAATTTTGGATCTATCATTTTCACACTCTAACGCTTATTATTCCAAAGGCTCTGGCTAACAATGAACTAACTAGTGGTTCTCTCTAAACATTGCAATATACTACTAGTATGTCCTATGTTGTTGTCACAACCATTTATATAAATCATTAATAATTGCCAAAAAGATGATAGCTTATCCATCCTTAATCTCCTATTATATCCATTTTCCAAATCTTTAAATATGACAAATCATCCATAGTACTCCAATTTAAAATCATGTGTTCCATCAATTTTTATATTATGTCTTTTCTTTTTTAACTTTATATGGAATACGGAAATAGCAAAGGTACTAGCAAATAAATTTTAAATTTTAAATTGAAATTAAAGGAATTTCTTTTGTAAAAAATGCATTGGCAAATAAACAAAGTAAAAGTAGAAATAAAAATATTGGCTCACTACCTCTACGATCATAGTAATTCTATAGCTTGACAATTGTATCATGATGGCTAAAGTTCAATGGCCTAGTGGTTCTTTACAATTAATTTTCTAACTAAAACTTCATATTAAAGAGAGCTAGAGCATTTTTTAACCCCATATGTCAAATCCAAACTGAGAGGTATCTTATAGATTGCATCTCCTATGTTGAAATAAAGTCCAACATTTTGATAGCATTCTGTTTATCATAAATCGGATTTTGAAAAAAATTGTTCATAATTTTTCTATTTAAGATTTGGTGCAAAGGTGTCCATTGCAAATCTTGATTTTTTAAAGTTGCAAGTTTATGGAGATGACTCTCAATACACTCGCAAAATCACATCGAAAATTTATATAAAAAAAATTGTAGAGTAGATTTTGAGAAGCCATGACTCAATTATGGTTATGCATGTCATAGCCTTTAGCCTCATATTTTATTTACGACCTCGATTTCAAACTGACATGTAAAAAAGTGAATTGAAAGACTTTAAATCATGTTTATAATTGTTGAACCCCTTTTTGATAAAATATAATAATCTTTCAAGCCATAAATGATATCGTTGTGTTGTCTTTTCCTAGGTGATCATACGACATTTAGTTTGAATTTGTACAATTACAATTTCTTTTAAATTCCATGAAGATCCAAAAAATATGAAACAACTTATGTTAGATGCCAAATCTATTTTTCTTCTTACAGAAATCGATTGAAAATTGTTTCAAGGAGTTTAGCTTCCCCCTTCAAGTTGGGAGTTCTAAATGTGTTTCTAGGGACTGAACAAAGTGAGGATCAGGATGAATTGAAAGTTTGAAAGCTAATTTCTCTAAGGTAGTAACTATTTAAATATACGGAGAGCTCACATAAATCCACAAAGAAAGTATCCTCCAAAGTCTACACAACGCAAAGTCCACCATTTGAGTTTCCTTTATCAATTAGATATAAAAAAATCTCATGTTCTTGTTTCTCTTGAGATTTTATAGTGATTGAAATCAAAAGTCAAATTCCGCCTTCAGAAGGGAGAAAAGAAAAAAAAAATTAAAATAGAAAATGAAAGCCAAAGGAAAATCGAATAGAAAATAAATTTTGAGTTTGGAACAATAAAATCCTCATTGTAAAAACCATAAACTTAAGCCTTAAGCAAAAAAACAAAAACAAAACGACAACATGGAGTCCAATAAGGCAAACCGCTTGTGATGAAGAGAAGGGAGAATGGTGAATTAGCAATTAGTGCAAATGAAGTACAAATGCTTAGGAACTCCCTAGTACTTTGTTGTTTTTTATCTTACTACTAAAATCATAACTTCCTCTGTAATATCACAAATGCTATAAATAAGGGCTCATGCTTGCTGTGCTACGCATTCATTGTATCACATATTAGTAAAATTTTGATATATTTGAACAGAATGCATGATAATGATTTCAATAAGTCTTTGAAATCATTAATTTTAATATTAAATAAAAATATTTTCAATCATGCATATATAAAAATAATATTTTCACACAATGTTATATTACAGAAATAAAGTAGTAGTTTGCAATCACCTCTATAATATCACTTTTATAGCTTTTATGATTTCAAAGTTCTATTGCTACTACCAAATGATTTGAGAAATTTATTCAATTGAAGCAATTTTGGATCTCACAACAATTAAGTTGTTCATAAAGTTTTTGAAATTTACAAGTTTTTCTTTTCAATTCACCAAGTTTTTGGATTGCCATTGTTTGTAACAATTGAATCAGCTTTTGAATGAATTACAATAAATGTGTATCTTTTATAGTATTCACCATTTCATATATTTCATTCATCATTCAATAAATTTCTATTGTACATTTCAATATATACTTACTTATAAACAAAATTAGACAAAGATTCTAATAATTTTTATGTGAAGATTTATTGAAATGTTTGTTCTGCATTTTATCTTAATAAATAAAAATTCTAATAAAATTCTAATCATGAATGCGTAGCATAGCAAGCGCCAACCGCTAGTTCAATTTGAAATCACAAGTATTTTTATAAATTTAGGCAAGTATTTAAAAGACTAAATAGGATTTCAGAATCCCCTAATAGGATTTTAGAATTAGATTAGTGTAAAAATTCTCAAAACTTAGATAGCTTGTGTTTAGTAGACAAATGAAAGAATAAATATTTAATTAGAAGATTAGGCATTAAAACCACATTTTGGAGTGAATTCAAATTTAAAATTTATGCATACATTCTTATAGAGAATTTTGATAAGTTTCCATAAACATATAACCCTTAATAAACAAACAAATTTGAAGAAGATAATTAAAGTAAGATAAAATAAATGTTAATAAGACAAGTTTTGGATGAAAACCAACAACTTAAAATGAAAGTATAAATAATCTCAAGCTTTTGTATGGATTTAATTATAAGATACTCAAATACATCAAAACCAAGTACAAAGACAAAAAAAAGATAAAAATTATAGATCAAATTTTGGAGACTAAAAATCATCCAAAACCTTAGGAGTCTTTAATGCATATTAAGATGGTTCAATTAGTAAGTGCCAAACCATTATGGAATTGGCACAATTTTTTCTTAGTGTTTGAAATTCTAACTCATAGAATAAATTTTTAAGGTTAAAGCACACCATGTATTATACATCAGAAGTTTAGGAAGTTTAGACCACATAAAACTTTGGAATTTGCAAACATAACTTAGAAATAGATTGAAAATTTTATATTTAAAGTAAATAAGTCTCCAGAAACAAATATCACTTATATAACAAGTAAGAAATGAAAGAAGATAGAGTAGGATGAAGTTTGGTCATTCATTAAATTAAGTTTGGATTAAAAGACTCAAAATAGAATGTATCTAGGAATAATCTCAAATTTAATGAAGAATTAAGTATTAGACATACATATCCATCAAAAAATATTGCAAAACCTAAAATTCCTAGAAGAAAACTTTGGATGAAGTTTCAATGATCAAAAGTCATTTAAAACTTCGAACTCCTCTCATTCATGCCAGGAATTTCTGATTAGGGAGATTGATGTCTTTTTTTGGAACTTGAACAACACAATCTAGGTATTTGAAATTTAGAATTAGGAACAAGTACAAAGGTACTTTGAACTATACTAAGCACAAATGTCTAATTGAAAAATAAATCAACCTTGTACAAAAATCTAAGACATATAAGTTAGTATAAGAAACCTATAGTATCATATAAAAACTTTCTAGAACCATTAAAACCTCTGTAAACAAGTACAAACTGGAAGAGATAGATATAAATGATGTTAGACTAAGTTAGACCAAAATTTCCTACAGAAGAATAGACTAAGGAATAAAATAGAGAGATAAATCAAAGTTCTAAATTTATATTATTTAACATTTAAAAATCATATTGCTATTCACCAAGAAATGATGCAATTCATCCAAAACTTTTGACCCTTCTAACTTTCTCATACAAACTTGCATTTATAATTATGATATCATTTAAAAATGGGCACGAAGATTAGATGGTTGGATTTGGGCATGCAAAAAGCCACAAGACTACATGGTAGCAGTGCAATTACGGCAAAAAAAGAAGCAAAAGCAAAACGGAATGTGACGGTGCACTATTAGTGCCACATCAAATCGTCACTTTCAAAAATCTATATACTTTTTTCTTTTTAAAAAAAATTTGTATTTGCATTGCAAGGGGTGCCAAAACTGAAATTCCGTCGCCCTTCTACAGGGTTCAAATTTCTTGTAATGATTTGGTACCACATTATATAATAAAAATCAACATAAGAATTAATTGAAGTTTGAGGACCAGAGTTTTTTATTGTTAAAGTTAGCTAAACTCACTAAAACCTAACCTTATAGTTTAAATCCATAATAAGTGATACTTGAGATGTACTTTAGAATTAGAAATAACTAAAAGCTTGTCCATTTCTTGAAAGCCGAGTTGAATGACGTAGATACCAAACCTTAAGAATTGCATACCAAATAAATCAAAACACGGTTGTGCCTACTTTATGATCTGAAGAATGGAGATACACAATCACATCGTTTACTTGCATCTTGCATCCTTGCACAATCTTGCAACTATATCTAGCACTTTAGCTATTTGAATACTTTACATGACCTTGAGCCTTTGTTGAATTCAATAAGTAAGAATTTTATTTATTATTATGAAATAACTAAAAACGCAGGACGAATTTATTTTGCACATAAATATTGGTAGAAAGAAACCAATTAAATTAATTGAATGAATATATTATTACAAAATATATATTCATATTAGGGCTTTTATTTTTGGTGAAAGATTGCTAGATCTATCAGAATTGCCACTAGTCTAGCTTTGTCCCTCCAAAAACTGACCTCTACTATGAGGCCAACAAAGAGGACACTAGTCCAAAAAAAAGCCTTGATTCATATACAAACACCTAAACATTAATATAGACATTTGTATACTACACTTTATCTACTTATGATGAATACCATCTACTTTCTTCTAACTTACTTGGCATTTTCTAAAATCCAAGGGTGCTTCAAAACCTCCGATGCACTCAAATGCTTGTTGACATTACACGTCAACATCTTTCCAATGAGATCTTTTGCACACCCTGAGATGTTTGGCCATGGATCTTCATCAAACAAGTCATGTGACCCTTACATGACCTCTTTGTATGTTCCCACAAGTGTATTGGCAAAAAAAGGATAGGATCCTCCTAAGAGAGCGTATAGTATCACCCCAGCACTCCAAATGTCCACTTTGGGTCCACGGTGGCCTTCCACAACTTCGGGAGCTATAAAGCATGAACTTCCAACAACATTGGTTAATTCTTCACCATGCTCAAAGAATTGCGCCAATCCAAAATCAATAACTTTAAGGGGCGAATCTTTATCTTTGGTTTGGAACAACAAGTTTTCAAGTTTGAAATCCCTATGAACAATGCCAAGCCTATGGTATGCCTTGATAGCACAAGTAATTTCTTTCATCATTTTTGCGGTTCTCGGCTCTTCAAAAGTTGCATCCTTTTCAATAATGTGATCATGGATTGTCCCTCCTTCACATAGCTCCATGACTATGTATATATAATGTTCATCTTCCAAAACATCTTTGATGGACACTATATTTGGTTCTTCCCTAATATTAATCAACCTTAGAATATCAATTTCACGTTGTACGGTATTATATTGTTTCCGTGAGACAAGGGTGCGTTTTGAATGCATTTGCATGGATAGTGTTGGCCCGTTGCAATTTCCGTGCATAAAAATGTGATGCCAAAAGTGCCTTCCCCCAATTGTTTGCCTTTAGTATATAAGTCTATCATTTTGATTGTCTCCATTTTGAAGTGCAACAAGAGTCAAGACATATGAAGACATAGAAGCAAAGACATGCAATGTTAGATGAGAGGTCTGATCTTTTATATAACCTCCTACCTTTTACTTTGGTCTAACTTTCTCTCACCTTTTACTTTGATCTAATTTCTCTCACTTTTTATTGTGATGTACTTTTCATTTATATTTTACTTTGTTTTAGGTTTACCATGCTCAACTTTGATCCACCTTTTACATCTAGATTTTACTTTTATATATATTTCACTTAGCTTTTCTTTATCTA
Organism: Neckera pumila; assembly: GCA_963969595.1. Lineage (NCBI taxonomy): Eukaryota > Viridiplantae > Streptophyta > Bryopsida > Hypnales > Neckeraceae > Neckera > Neckera pumila. The sequence continues at coordinate 7,358,338 of OZ018409.1, forward strand.
GCTTTAACATACATCTATCAACCTAAGATTATGCATTATTAGTTCAATTTGAATGTGTGGATTTGATATTTGTTACAATACTGTTCTATAGCTTTGAAGTTACCTATTGTATTGAGGAATGTAGAAGTTCATCATTCAGCTGATGGATTATTTATACAAACTTCATAATGCTAACAAAACAGAGAGTTTCAAATCCAAATTTCTGCTATCCTATTAGGATCAAAAATGTTGTTTAAAGAAGTAAGTAATCTAAATGGAATGAATCAAAACATTTTGTGAATATTTAAAAGTATTCTAATAATTATTCAAATATACTCTAATAATGTTTAAATATTCACAAAATTATTCAATAATTTTACTTGTAGTTTATTTGAGATGTAATTTTGGTTCCCTTGGCTCAAGCACTTTGCACTTAGGACGTCATAACTTTTGCTAACCAGAATAATAGTAGGAATTATTCTAAAAAACAAATTTTATCCTTGTCAAGTCATTACACTAAAAATTGAGCCTCATATATACTGAAGAGAGAGATTTTACAAATATTTGTAGGACCTGTTAGAATGTCTATACCATGAAATCATGAAGAAGATCACAAGTTTGCAAATATTGGATATGGGATTATTGTTGTAACAAAATACCAACTGCAATAATACAGCTACATTTTTAACAATATAATTGCACTTCTAACAACAAAATAGTAGAAAATAACATTAAATATCACAAAATGAATTAATTAGATATATTGTAGTAGAATCTTTAAGTGCCCAAGCCTTTCCAAGTGTGTTTTTCCTATGAAAAGGAGCATAGGCTTATAGTTATCTTTAATGAAGAAAATTGTTTTTTTCTTCAAAATCTAACCATATATGGATGTTTATAGAACTTGCTTATTAGTGTATATACCAATTTTGAGTGTGAAATTGCGTAGGAATTGTGAGATTTTAACAAGAGAAATGTACATTTTCTATTTTAGTATGTTGCCGCTTCCCACAATGTTTAAGATATTTGCATAGAAAAGTTTTTTAGAAATTTGAGGTAACATGAACAACTATAAATAGTGTTAGCACACTAAAATGGACTTCAAAAACCTTAAGTTGAAATGAAGAGCTATCAATCTCATTACACAATCCACCTTGCAATTGTTGGAATGCAATTTTTTTTTATAAGAAGAATTAAAAGTAACTCCAAATCAACACTTGCAAGTTCAAGTTTTCAATGGTGAAAATCATGAAAACACTTTTCACTGGGCATGTTTCAAAACAAATGGACAGGTACAATTTCTTAGATGTCAAAGCAAGTAAAATTGTTAAGCTTTGCTCAAAGCTGGGACAACAAGTAAAATTGGCATGCTTTACTCTTCCACGAATGGTACGTTTATGCCTTTGAGGACCTCTCAAAAATCAAATATTTATCTTTTTCAATAAAAAAACATAAACTTTTAATATTGAACCTTCAATATTCCCCATAAATTTTTTTAAACCGGTCAAAGTAATTTACCCCTAACGGACCAAATGACCATTGAACATATACAAGTGAATTTGGGTAGGTGTGTATGAAGTCATTTTTTAACAAATGTTTTTAAAATTTTGACACAAGGTGTGAGCATGTATCCCCTTGGTGGAAATACAATTTATTTTCCGATTGGGTGTCTAGACCGAATAAACAAATTTGTACAATTAAATTATTATTTTTTCATTTTTTTCTTGTTGCATTAGAAACTGGCAATTTTTGACAATTTCTGGCCTTGGTCCTTTAGGAGTTAAAGGCCTTCACCAAAATGATTCTGAAATTTTGAAATCAACCATATATGGGTGATTGGGTAGTTAAAGATTAATGGGCACTCAACCTTTAAAGGACGGAGGCACATTTGGAGCACATTTAGAGCTGCCAATTTTTAGAGTAGTGAGGAAAAAAGTTTTAAAAAGTTTTTTTTCAAAGTTCAACCGTACAAATTTGTATTAGACTATTATAGGAATGTCTGAAAAAATTTCAAAAACTTTGACTGCACGGATTGAAACATTATAACGTTTGAAGTTAGAAGAATTTTTTTTTGACCTTGCCGAATAGGGCCAACAAACTTTAATTCCTCATAGAATGAGATTTTTACACTACAAATGTTTTTATTTAAATTTTTTTTGATCATTTATGTGCATCATGAATACTAGTCTTGGGACAATAATTGAATTTAAAAACTCGCCATTTTGAATCAAAGTCTAATATCTAAGTTGCTGAAGGTACGTATCTTCTTGGATAAGGTGGGTATCATTTTGGGACATTTGCATCTTGTATCATATAAATTACACATTTACCAAATTTCAAAATTAAAAGAGAAGTTTTGTGCATGCTCCCCGAAGCTACTGAAGCTGTCCAAAAAGTTCATGGCAACGTAACTTTTAATCCAGATCGGAAAAAAAATTAAATTCCCACTTAGAAGATACATGTTCACACCTTTGTATCATAATTTGAAGAACATCTATTACAAAATGACTTCATACGCACTTATCCTAGATCATGTGAGTACGTTCAATGGTCATTTAGTCCTTTAGGTATTAATTCCTTAAACAATTATGTACGGAGTATTAGATAACCGATGAGCCGTGTTAGCAGCGAATAGATTATTGTATATAACCGATTGTACATTTTTCAATCACAACCTTTGATCTTCATAATCCAATGATGTAGGAAGCAAGTAGAAAAGAAAGAAGGTTATGAATTGCAATTTGTAATGCAATGGTGACGGGTTGCCAATGGGACAGTGACACGTTATCGTTCAAAAGTCAACAACCGGATATGCATAAAACATTTTAATTCTTTCTTTCAATGACAACTAGTGTGCCCTGTGCCGTTGCCACAACCAAAATCATAATAAAAATGATATTTTCTTTGAAATTCAATATCTTTCACACTATCATTTCAAACACCAAGAAACAAATCCCGTCCACCCCTTCCTTGTCCAAAGCTCTCCAACAGTACCAAGCACACAACCAAAATCAAAGTAAACGTAATTTTCTAATTTTTTGATCCATAAATACTTTGAAATTCAATAACTTCTGCACCGTAGGTCCAAACGCCACAAAACCAAGCCCGTGCACCCCTCCTCGCCAAGAGCTTTCTAACGGTACCAAGCACGCAGCCAGGGGACACACGGTCCAGGAGATCTCAACGTAACAAAACAAACAAAACAAACAAACAGCCAAACTTAAGGTATGGAATGGATATCTAACCAGAGGTGTCAAAGTGGATGAAAGGCAACTAAATGGATGATTTTGGGAATGGACGAAGTTTTGGTACCTATCGAGTGGATTTCAAGTTCGAATTTTGCAATTTCGGAAAATCAACTTCAGGGGGTATGCCACGGTCATACCTTAAGCCCGTGATTTTTCCCAGTTCTTTGGTGATAAAGTCATAAGCTATTAGCACCTGCACTGTTACTAAGTTACTGGACTACTGGATGTCCCACATTGTGGTCGTTTGCTATTGGCACTTTGGCAGGTAGTGAGTGGGTGAGGATAAGTAATTGAATTCATGGGGCTTCAGTCAGACCATTTACTGCACTTAAATTTAATATTTTAGTTGCGGAGACAGGACGGGAACAGGCACAGTATCCAGATTTTGAAGTGGAGGTAGGACCTCATTCTGTTCCGTCTATTTTTGAAAAAAAATTGACCCAATGCAAAGCCAACAATCCAAACTCAAATGGACTTGTCCGTATTATAAAAGAAGGAGAGGAAAAGATTCTCTATTAAAAAAGACCTTCCATGCAAAAAGGGGAGTTCCAATCAATCAACACACATAACAAAGCTTGAAAAGGTCTAACATTTGTGATTTTTCCTATTGTGTGCCAACTTCTTGGGCACTTCATATTTTGCCAAGATGGGGATGGAAAACGGCGGGGCTAGGAATAATAAGTGACCAATGCCAGTTGCATTAAGGCATGCTAGGAGCCTCGTCATCATGCGATTGGCGTGCTAGGTCTTGGTTGCATCGGAATTGCTCTTAGGAATGTTCTACTCTAGGCCTCTGATGTTGCCATAGTATAATAAAATTAAAATAAAGTAAATTTTTATTTTCATTTTTAGAAAAAAATTTGAATTCAATCTTTTTTTCGTTGTGGGTCAAAACACTACAAAACAAAGTCCATGCACCCTTCCGTACATACAACTTTCTGACTGGACCGAAAACACAATCAGGGAATGTATGGTTCTGAAGATTTTACAGTAGCAAATAAAACTAACTAAATAACTAACTAATTTAGTATATAAGACTAGTGTGTCTTGTGCCATTGCCATAACCGTATATAAGATTAGTGTGCTTTGTGCCATTGCCATAATATTTTATAATTTTTTTAATTTAAAAAAACTTGAAATCCAATATCTTTCACACTAAGGGCCCAATCGCCATGAAACAAAGTCTGTTGATATAGTGTTTTCCAATGATAGCAAGAACGCAACCATAGGATACATGTTCTATAAGATCTCATCACAACAAAGCAAACAAACAAAACAAACAACCTCACATTTAACCCCTAAAGGACCAAGGCCTTTTTTTTGCCAAAAAACACTCAAAACTGCCATTTCTATAATAAAGAATCAAAAGATTTGAAAATTGTTTTTTTTGCACATCTAACTGTAGAATCTTACACCTAATTAGTACAAAAATGTGTGGAAAAAATTTCAGAATTTTTCACAACACATAATGCAACATATTTGCATTCAAAGTGAAAAAAACAAGAATTTCAGCACATTGCGAGACTAGATTTTTGGCTTTGAACATTTTTATCTTAAATTTTTTGCACTACCGAGTTTTGAGCTTTAAATCTTTAAGGTGGAGAATTGAGTTGAGAGTCTAGGAAAAAAAGAAAAATTCAAAAAAATATATTTTCTATTATTTGAAAAATTGTTAAGTAAAAGTGTGTTTGACATAGAAAGAAAATCTAAAATATTAATATAACTAAGATGGAATTAAATGCACTTGTCCCAATGATGAGATTGATCTAACAAGAAAAATAAACCATGTGGAGCTTTTTTTTGAAAAATTGCAAAAATTGCATTCAGAAATGAATTCTACAAGTTGTTGTTTTTCAAGAAGATGCTCTACTTGCCCGAAAAACAAGATCGTCTATAAGTTTCTCATAACAAATCCAAATGAAATGAATCAAAGATTTACAGATAGACAAAAATATAATCTATAGGAAAAAGAATTCAAGTTTTTGCAAAAAAAAATTTGCTGCCCTCCATCCCCTATTTTGAGCTTATTTGGGCATAACTTTTGTTCCCGGGCACTGATTGAAAAAAAAATTAGATTTCATGAAGCTAATCATCTTTTCTATTTTCAAAAAAAGATTCATGAAATCAGGACAATAATTCAACCTGTGGGTACCTGCCCAAAATCTCATTTGTCCCCAAAAGGGACAATGGTCCTTCAAGGGTTCAGGTATAGATGCTTCATAGACCTACAATAAGTGGCTTTGTTCTTCTTGTATCACTTATATCCTACATTTTACTTTAATTCCACACCTTGTAATGATCATATTTTGTACTATATACATCTTTTTGGTTAACCCCTGGAGTCCTAAAGCTTTTTCTTCGGTAAAAAACATCCAAAACTGTCATTTCTATTGCATTGAGACATATAAAGAAAGAAATGTTTTTTTGGAAAAATCCAACTATAGGATTTTATTTTACACTTATATAAGAGAATGTAGTAAGAATTTTGTGAATTTTGATTGTATAGAATGGAAGATGATAGCCAAATGGGAGTTCACAAAAAAAATTCTTTGAACACTAGACAAGATTTTCATATGACTTTGATTGCTGTTTATTGGAAATTTTTTTACAATACAGATTTATGTTTTAAAAAATCTACCATTTTGAAGACCATATTAGGCATATCTCCTCCAATTTTCAAAGACAATAAAGACAAGCAATGCCTTCAATAAAATCTTGCAATGTCTAAAGGTGTTTAGAATTCACTATGCTCTATTTTTTTGCAAAACACATTTCCCACTATATAATTTCTCAAATCAGAGAACTGCAATAGTGGATTGAAAGATTTATTCACTCTTCACAAGCAAAAAAACAAATTTGAAATGAAACTTACATTCTATATTTTCTATAGAAATAAGAAGGTAAATGCAAACATCCAAGTGCCTAAGATCATTGAATAAAAAATCCCATTATATTATCCTTTTGTTCCCATTATAAACCCTTCAAGTTCCCCACAAGAGTACTTGGCCCTTATAAGGCTTTGTGTGTTCACAATTTTTTGAATTAGAAGGCACATTTTATAATGTCAAGAAAACAATTTGAAGACCTTTCCAACAAGATATTGCATAATGGATTTGAAGACAAATTACTCTTTCATGAAGAGTGGTTTTCTTATATTTTTAACTTCTAATGGACCAAAGCTTATTTTTCATCCAAAATTGCTCAAAAATGCCATTATTAGCGCAAAGAGCAATTTTTTTTGCATGCCTAGCCTTAGAATCTTGCAGTTGATTAGTATGAAAATATATGGTAAAAACTTCATACACTTTGACCGCATAGATTGCAAGATAAATGCGTTTGAATTGAAGAAATCACGATTTTTGGCACTTATGCAAAATTGATTTATGAAACTTTGAATCTTCTTAATTTGAAAATTTAGCACTATATATTTTGAATTAAATTTTTTTAATCATAAATAATTGAATTGAGAATATAGGAAGAAAAAAACTTAAAAAGATAAGGTGATTTTTATTCTTTAAAGAAATGTCAATTAGAAGAAAGTATAGGATAGAGAAAAAAGCTAAAATGGAATTCAAACGCACCAATTCTAATGGTGAGATCAATTTAAAAATTAAAGTTAATCCCGTAGAAGTTTTTTTTGAAAAAATGTAAAAATTGAGTTCAAAAATAAATTTAATACGTTATTTTTCAAAAAAATACTTTGAGTGCTTGCAAAACAAGTGCTCTATAATTTTTACATCACAATTCCAAATGGAATGAATCAATCTTTCCTTGTTAATAAAGTCACAATCTATGAGAAATTTATAAAAAAAATTATTTCAAATTTTTGTAGATTTTTTTTGTATGCCAAATTCAAATTTAGGCTAATTTTGGTATAATTTTGCTCCTTGGCACCCATTGAAATAAAAGACTATATTTCCAAGAAGCTAATCCATTTTTCTTATCTTTTGAGAAAGTTCTAAAAATTTTCACCCAAAATTGAGCTCATAGGAACTAGCTTGAAATCTATTTTTTCCTGTAGGACAAAGGTCCTTTACGGGTGAAATTGTCATATATAATAGAACTTCTGTAAGGCAATGTCTTTTCTAAAGTGATGGAGTATTGATTGCTCGGTCCCAATCTCAAAAATGCACATCAAAGAATTTCTTTGAGATTTGGGAGCAAGGGGACTTGAGCCCAGTTCCGGGGCTATTACTTTATAGAAGTTCTACTGTATCATTTTCAAAAGTGTCTATACAACTAATTTGCTAAGGAAGTTAACAACAATCTTGAATTTGATCCAGACATTAGAAGAGATTTGGAGGCATTGGAGGGCCGTTTCAGCCTTGCATCCCTTGGTGGGAACTGCAGTACACAGTCAGAATAAAAAAATTAAAATTAAAACTAACCAAAAACAAAAAATAAAATCTAATTAAATTTTTTTTAACAAAATTAATAAATTATTTAATTAATTTTTGACATGACATTCTCTTGACCACATCAAATTGCGTAGCTGGCAGCGTTCTCAGAGTTTTCAGGGTTTGGAAACGGCATGCAATCTTCCAGAGCCCCAAAATCTCTTCTAATGCTTCAATGTTATTTGGTTTTTAGGTGCACTTGTCACATTTCAAAAAATGCTTGTGTGAAATTTAAAACTATAGAGAATGTTCTATTGGCACCAAAGATAAAATAAAATAAAAATAATTCTTATATACCATGAATGTACCTAAAAGCTTAGAAGAATATCAGGGTCTATAGAAGGGCCATATTGAAAAGTCAATGAAAATAAGGTAGGACAAATGCCTAGCATGTTTTGCATTAAAGAATTAGACTTTTTTATTGAACAATTTTAGAATGTTTATGCGAAACTTTTAACTATAGAGAATATTCTATTGGCACCAAAGGTAAAATAAATAAATAAAATTTCTTAAAAACCATGACTCTAATTTAAAAGCTTAGAGTAATATCAAGGTCTATAGAAGGCCATATTGAAAAGTCGATGAAAATAAGATGGAACAAATGCCCGGGCATATTTTGCATTGAAGGATTACACTTTTTTATTGAACAATTTAAGAACTTCAAGTTTTTGTGAACACGACTCACATTTCACACACTATCTTCATCCATTTGGTTCTACAATTGTATAGCAAAAAGTGACCAATTTTTTTACCTATTGTCTAAAATACATGTTTATAAAATAAAGTAATTTAATCATTTCATTGTGTAGAATTGTGCATATCTAGGAGGTGCTTCTACTAAAAAAATTTGTGATTTTCAGACATTGCAATTGAAAGACCATAATATTTGTGCAAAGTCTATATCAAATGTAGAAACAAGATGTTTAGAGGTGCTGGGTCGGTTCAATCACAAATGATTTTTAGAAATATGGATGAAAATTTGTTCAATGAATGAAATGTGACTATTCAATGGATGAACTTGTGACAACTTGCACTTAATATAAAGGATATGCAAAAAGAATTGCAAGTACAGAAGAAATACTTTGGAGTATTGTATACACATATTCTAAGTGAGTGTCCAATGTATTTCATATCTCACTTCACATATTTCTCCATGGAGATAGAATACCTTGCTCTCATGAATAATTGGACAAATGAATATGTGCATAAATATATGCGTAAGTATATAATTGCACGCATACATGTACTAACAGTTATCTATATGCCCAAATTTCTTAGATGAATGTGTCTTTGCATATACAAGAAGTAAAGTACTATAATAGATGAAACATGAAAGGATGATCAATTGCATGCAATGTACAAAGTGTTTTTATTTTTATTCATTATCTAATGATGGATGGTTGTTTCATATTGCTAATGAGCTTGATATTGTTTTAATTAGGCAACCCAAGATTTATATAACACTTTCATTGTTCATAATATGTTCTTGTTCATTTTTTCTTTTTCAAAATAATTATTCATTTCTTATTTGAAATGGGAATGAACATTTTCTTACATTTTAAATTTTGTTGTTGATAGCATATTGTTGTCATCCACCTTTGCCTTTGATTTGCCTGCCTCATGCTTATTGAGGTTGCACACTTGTGGAGTATACTCCTTCAAAAGACATTCTCCATTGCATGCACTTGTGAAATGGCCCATGCAATCTTGCATCAACCTATAACAAATATATGTCAATAAATGAGATTTGCACTATGATAGGTAGATTAGTATTCTACAATCAATGTCTTAGATGATGAGAATGAAACGGCTTAGTGACCGCAATAGGAACCTCTATCTTTTGAGTATAAATCCATAATAAAAAAAAGGTTGTATAGGCTTTGATGTTGCAGTCGTTTTAGGAAATGTTGTGACTCTAGGTGAGTAAGAGGACTATTATAGATTCAATTTTTGTTGATTTTGGGTACTCTACCCTATATACTCTTTTTGAGCCATTTGAGTAGAACATTTCAAAATTTCATAACAAAATCATATTTTGTCAAAAAAATATAATTTCAATTGTTCTCGCCTTTCCTCACACTGGTCTTTACATCAAAAAGATATTAAAAGAATTCAACAAATCCATGAAGGTAAACCGGCCATTTGTGTGTAATGGGCTGGTGTACTTTATAAACTATTCTTAGAGGTGGATACATTGGATCCTCCAATTTTGTATAGTATAACTTCTATAAAGTAATAGCCCTTGGATTAGAGGAGCATATTACATGAGAAAGGTTATTGCTTTAGCTAGAGAGGGGCTAGAACATTAATGACATTTGAAGATTCTTTTAGTGGATTGCAATTTCATGGCACTTTTAGAATGAATAATTGTTCACCAGAGCAACATCTAGATTCCAAATTCAATAAAAGTTGGTTTTAGGATATGTGTGATGAGAGATTTCTATATTTTAGGTTGAAATTTTAATAGAAGGTGGGCACAAGGAATATCTTTCATATGCAATAAATTTCATGACATTTGGAAATGTGAGTAAAAAGGCATGGCCTAATATGTTATTTTTTTGTGACTGGGCAGTTCAGGCAGATTAAAAAAAATCACTTTTTTCAGAAACAAAAATTTGAAGTTGATTTTCTAGAGTTACATATGCGTGGAAAGCTTTGAATCATCCCATTTTGATCAATGAGTCAAAAGTTATGAAGATTTTTAGTTTGCGGGCAGTTGTGGGTTCTCTGCTCTAAAATAAACTTTGAAGTCCTTTATCTTACTCAATTTTCAATGTTTTTTGAAAAAAATAAAATCATAGGATGTAGATTGTTCATTACAACATTGCAACCATAGGAATTGGCATTTTTCAGTTCCATAATTAAATGTTTGACAATTTAGTATTCTAAATCATTTTCTACTACTATCTACTTACAAATTTTTTTCCTATATGTGTGTAAATTCCAAATGAAGTGAAAATTTTCAAACATGTAGCCAACTTATCTAGGAAAAAGTATCCAAAGAAACACCATCATTTTGGATATTTTTTCATTGAAAAGTGAGGTTGTGAAGTGCAACTGCCCTGTTTTTTACAAGGCCCAAAAAATGGTTTTAGTGAATTTGAATGCTTATATCTTGCAATCCACGCGGTGGAAATTTCTGAAATTTTTATCATGTGTTATGAAGTCAGCATACTACAATATCCTATAGTTACATGTCTCAAAAAAAAAATTTCAAAAATTGGGTACTTGTACTAAAAATAAGAGTTTTGAGCGTTTACGGTGAAAACATAGTCATGGAATTTAGGGGTTAAGTGCTAATAGATATATCTAAGGGTGGTTATGGGTTGTTGATACGGTGTTTATGACTCCACTCTATGGACGGTTTTGTACTTTCAAGGCTGACCACTTCAAAAGTTCACGTAAAGTACAATTTTGATTGGGAAGTTATAATTCAACTTGGGTTTGCTTTGTGAAACAAGCGCACACCTCTGAAAAATAAGTACCCCTTTTAAAATTGACCTCAAGGTATTCAAATTGCAAATCAGGGTGATAATAGACTTGTCTACCTTATTGGCTGAGCCACAGTGAGGATGCTCTTCGAGGTGAATGCCATGATTCCCAGATTTCGGGAACGGAAGTGAAGGTTTCCAACCGTTTGTTTGTGGTCAGCCGTTGGGTTTCCTCAGTTGGTCAAAGGTTGAATTGGGGTGGAGTTGAATTCAGATCAGTTCTGGCCAACAGACCGACAGGCAGAGGCAGAGGCTCTTTGATGTGTTTTTTTCTGGGGGAACTAAACTCCTTTTGTGTTTTGGCATGTTCAGCTTCCTGAACCTGAATGTCTTTGACAAGACGTTGGCAGACGAGAGAGACTGACAGGAAGAAGGAGCCAGAAGAGATGGGAGGGGAGGCGTGAAGGAAGCCGGTGGACAGCTTGGCCAGACTGGACTCCCAACCTCTCTCCCATACAAACAGCTTGGCTTGCTGGCAGAACTCACCCGACCCCAACCCCAATCCCAGGAGGGGAGGCAAGTCAAGGTAAGTTAACTTCAGTTAACGTAAACCACGGCCAGGAATCGTCCCCTTTGTTTGCATGGCAAGTTCTATGTTGTAATGCCCAATTAGGAAGGCAAAACCGTGTAATTGGGCATTATGCATTTTTCATCAAAATTGTTCATTCTCACCTGCGGTTTCGTCCAAATTGTTCAAATTTTTCATTCCCGCTCGCGGTTTACTTCGGGCAATTGCCGCTCAACATTGGGGATTGCGGTAAACGTAAACCACTGATGGGATTTGTCCCATTCATTCAGGGGGCGAATTCGGAGCCGTAATGCCCGATTACACGGACAAAAATGCGTAATCGGGCATTACGGATTTTCCATCCAAATATGCTATCTCATCCAAGAAAATCTGTTGACCACTTGCAGTTTACGCCGGGCAATGCCTCTCGTCGTCGGGAATTTCACCAAAAAAAAGGGCAGACAAGGAGGGCCCTATACAAATGGCTTCCGCGTCGGCCTTTGTTTACTGCAATCCCCTCGTCTTCAAGGATTGCCCTATACTTAGGGAGCAACTGAGTGGAGATTGGAGCATCCCAAAGTTTGGGACTGCTTTCCAAAGCCATGGAACTTGGAGACTGAATCCAGGCGGACATCTCAGGCACTGGACTGACTGGCATGAATGGAATGGTGGGCGTCCCGACCTATGGAGGTTCATGGCCACTGCATTGCAGGAGAAACAAACAATGCTGCAAAGGAGCGGAGACAAAAAGAGCTAGGTAGGGCAGGGAGAAAAACAGGAAGGCAAACTCAAAATCACACCCTGCCGGAAACTGCCATCATCAACCCCCCAGGTACTGGACTGGGCATCTTCAAAATCAAATCAATATGTATCCCTCCCGCTTTCTTAGACCATCTGCAATGCAGTTACGGTACATGACCCAGTATTGGTATAGCCAACTTTTGAATGCTAAACAACTAGAATTTTAAGATTGTCTTATTAGAAGCGCATCAGAAAGAACTTGGAGAAGGAACAAAAAAAATTTCAAACTAGACATTGGACAAGTACTTCAAAAGCGAGGTACAAATCTGAAATTATAGAGGTCTTAGCAAATCATGGTTACCAAAGCAACATTTGGCCATTGACCCTCTAAAACTCGTCAAATGTGGAGGGTCAATGGCCAAATGTTGCTTTGGTAACCGTGATTTGCTAAGACCTCTATAATTTCAGATTTGTACCTCGCTTTTGAAGTACTTGTCCAATGTCTAGTTTGAAATTTTTTTTGTTCCTTCTCCAAGTTCTTCCTAATGCGCTTCTAATAAGACAATTTTCAAATTCTAGTTGTTTAGCATTCAAAAGTTAGCTATACCGATACTGGGTCATGTACCGTGACAACATTGCAGATGGTCTTACAAACTTTGGTGGCAATCAGTCTGGACCAAGTTTCGAGCACCCAAAGAAGCTCGGCTCTTGTCGCTTGTCTGGCAATCTGCAGTAGCTGTCAATGCCTAGCACAGGAATTGACATGGGTTGTCCGGTGTGTCCAAGCCACTCTCATGAATTAGTTCTCCATAGGTTCTGGGAGTGCCCTTCTTCTCAGCAAGCTTGGCAATGGAGGATACATATACTTAGGGCCTCTTCACACTATGGCCGTCCAAGTCAAGAGGCCGTGGGATTCTGCAATATGATTGGTGGAATCCGACGGACTCTCGACCAACGGCCGTAGTGTGAAGAGTCCCTTAACACTTTGGTTTCTTCAAAAGAGGGTCGGGGTCCATGGCATCCTCTAACATGGCAGCAGGGTATTTTTTCAGATAGGATCCCTGCAAATTTAATGAAGTGAGTAGTACGTGAGCCATCTTGAGAGTGGTTATACTTTGGACTATTTGGATTGAGAGAAATGATTTGGCCTTCAATGGTGCCTTATGGAGACTGGTCAAGCAATTCCAATGTATCTTGCTGGGATTTTTTGATTACGGGTGCCTAGAGTGGGATAAGGCTTAACAGAAGTATGAAGCAGAAACCAGATTTTGCGGAGGCCATCAGGAGCCGGTTTGAGAAGCGTTGGTGTCGGAACGAGGTTGTAGCTGTGATGGTGGACGACAACCCTCGGTGGGCAATATCCAGCCCCAGGACTGGGTTCGTCTTCCAACCCCCTTAGGGCTTCTCTTCTTTATTTTGTGTTGTGTGTTTTTGTGTTTCATCCAAGCCGCTTGCAACTAGGTCCTTGTATTTTATTTTATTGCAATAAAGGGTTCCCTTTATATGTGTCAAAATAAAATAAAATCAATATTTATGTATGTCCTTTAGGGGACAAATGGAATTTTGGGTAGGTACTACGGGCTGAATCTTTGTCTAGATTTTTTTAATTTTCTTGGAAAATAGAAAAACTGCTAAGCTTTGTGGAAATACAATTTTTTTTTCAATTGGGGACCAAAAACAAAAGTTATGCCCAAATAAGCTAAAAACAAAGGACCGGGGGCAGCAAAAAAAAATTTGCAAAGATTTTAATTCAATATAATTTTTTTTTCTCATCAATTATATTTTTGTTTATCTCTAAAGCTTTGATTCATTCAATTTGGATTTTTTATGAGAAAGTTATGGACAATCTTGTTTTTTGGGCACTTAGAGCATCTTTCTAAAAAAAATAACTTATAGGATTCAATTTTGAATGCAATTTTTAAAAAAATTCAAAAAAAAAATTCCATGTAGTTCAATTTTTTGCTAAAACAATCTCACCATTGGAAAGTGTTATTTAATTCCATATATAAGATATTAACATTTTAGATTTTCTTTCTATCTCGTACCTACTTCTACTTAACAATTTTTAATTATGAAAATTAAGTTTTTTTGAATTGTTTTTTTTTCTAGATTCTCAACCCACTTCTCTACTATAAACATTTAAATCTTTTAACTCTATATTGTAATATTTTAAAGATAAAAATGATCAAAGTCATAAAATCTAGTCCCGCAATGAACTGAAAACTTGTCTTTTTCACTTTAAACGCAGATACCTTGCAATCAGTGCAGTCAAATATTTTGAAATATTTTCCATACATTCTCGTACTAGTTAGGTGTAAGATCCTACAGCTAGATGTGCAAAAAAACAATTTTCATATTTTCTTACTCATTGCTATACAAATGGCAGTTTTGAGTGATTTTTTGTAGAAAAAAAGCCTTGGGCCTATAGGTGTTAAAGACAATTTAGGAGATTGACCCAAATTTTTGGAATTGTTAATAACTTTTGCATATCGTAACTATCCCACCCTTTTTTGGGTGCATTGGAACCCCCTTTTACTTGCCAATAAGAAGATCAAAGAAAAACTGGACTAGCCTAATGATGGTAATTGACTATGCACAGTAGCAGAAAGCAGCAGTTTGGAGGGATCCACTTTAAATCTTTAGATCTTAGAAGAGTCAAAAGTAGTCACTCTAAGCAAGCATGTAGTTTTGAATATCATGCATGAGATGTATCCGAACCTAGAACTTTGTACAACTGGGTGGACATTAAAAATCTTGCACTACACTGAATATATAGTACAAAATTAGTACAATTCAAGGAAGTGGAATATCTCCAAATATCACCATATATGCTAATAATGCGCTAACAATGCACTTGTAGATCAAGACTTATGATAGTATGTGATAATATACCAAAATGCATAAACAACATATGCAAAAGTAATATATAGAGATTGCATTTTCTAACTTTGAGATTCAACCAAAATTTAAGAAAAAAAACCTTGTATATGTATTTATAATGTGTCTTTAGAGAGTTTAGAATGTCTAATTTCACGTATTTGCTTCACTAGAAAAAAAATTGATGTTCTTTTATATGGCTATATATATGACAAGTTCACTAAGTAATGCACCAAATATCCAATTGTTTGTCTTGTGATACACTAACTTTGTAGCAATGTGCACCATTGGATGAGCACCCGATTTGGCATATTATAACACCATCAAATATTCTTGCACTTTCTAAAGATGGAATCTATTTATGTACTTTTATGTTTTTATAGACAAAGCAATTTTTATGAGTATATACTCTAAATAATATACTTTTTGGAAAATAATTGTTTAGGATCTAAAGGTTTAAATTCCAAGTGCTTGAACAAGAAGTAAATTATAATAAAGAATTATAATTCCTCATGAATATACATATCGTTGATTTTATATAGAGCATTCTTCCTTCTTTTTGGTAATATGTTACTTGATTATTCTTGGAACTACTTCCATGAATATTAATCAAATGAGGAATGCTTGTCAATCTTTCACCATCCATAAAACTAATAGTTTGGCATTTAAGGATTGACCATCTCAAATTTACCAATAAATAATTGAATATAGAAATTATTATTAATCCTAAAGTTTCTTGAGTAAAAAATTGGCAAATACTCCCAATATTGCTAGAAAACAATACTTTCAAAGAATTTTCAAAATCAATTTTGTTCATTTATTAGAATTATACTTGAAAGAATAAATTATTGAGTAATTTGTCAGGTCATGAAGAATCTTGGATTTTTTAAAGGGCAATGAATGTATAAGAACAAAGCCTACAAAGTAGAAAAAAAAGGTTTTTTAAAGACTTTGATCCCTGTTTTTGGCTTTGTTGTTCATTCAATTTCTAAAACTAAATTTTCTTTGCAAGAATAATTAAAAGACTTCAAATTTGAGCAAAGCCTTAATTGAAGTGAAGAAGAAGTATGCAAAATTAACTTTAGACTCATAAATAGAGACTTTATATTTTAGATAAAAATGTTTTAAGGTAGTCATTTAAGTAATTTCACCCCTTAATGCTTAATGGATCTAAAAGAAACAAAAATGTGCTTTAAAATATGAATTCTTCAAAAGAGTTTGCTTTAGCCCTAAAATTTTACCATATTTAGATGCCAAAATTACTTCACAATACTCATCCCCAAAGCAAGGCTAAAATCACATCTATATTTATTTTTTAACAAATCCAACCGTAAGATCATTTAGTTAATTAGTTTTAGTACATCTTCCTAAAATACTATCATGAATATCTCCATTGTAACATTTCGTCTTTCAACTTTAAGAAAATCAAAACGTATGTCCCATAACTTGTGCATTTCATTCAATACATTGAAAAATGGATTGAGAATACATGTATAAAAAAGATTGAAAAATTTCTCATTACAAATGTTCAAGCTACAATTTTTTATTTTATAGAAAATCTTTTAACAAAAAATAAATTATACCCTTGATTTATTTTTATTTAGAGTATATTTTAAAATGTAATACACTTCCTTGTAGATCAAACTTTCTAAAATTTCTAATTGAATGAACAACAACTTTGAAGGAAATGGATGTTATTTAGAAGTACCGTTGGATAATAAGAAATAAGTGTTAATCCTTGAAGATTGACAAAGATAAAACATGGAAACATTGTCCAAACAAGCTCAAGAAATGATCCATAAAAAGATATACATTGCTAGTCAATTGTGGATTTTTTTGTGGACCATTTCTTTAGCCAACTCAAACCATGTTTCTACTAGTAATTTGAGTTTTTCAAACCAAGAATTTGTTGGAATTTAATTAAAAGAAATGTTATAAAATTTAAGATTTATTTATTTATTTATAATTATTTGAAGATAACAAATATACCATAGGTACTTTAACATTTATACTATTAGTAGGAAGGAAGATTAGAGTAAATCACCCAAATGGGTACCAACTTCCTTCAATGAAAATAAGAGTGCAATCAAAGTATAATGATCAATCATATAGAAATTAGGTTTGGAATAATACTCTACAACAAATGTAACATTTTAAGGCATTTGAAGAAATAGTCTAAATGTCATTTTCAAATGCATAATTTTCTTTTGAAACTTTTAAAATTCTTTGGTATTTTGAGCCTTAATACTTAATTTCTCCTTATAAATGCTAGAATCTTAGATTGTAAATCTTTTGATGGATCCAATAATAAAGATGTTCTAGATAATTTGCTTGAGTATATATTTTTAGAAATTTTGGATTGTGAAGTCTCTCCAATTGCAGGATCATAATCTTGAACTTTAAAAAGAACATGCATTTAACCTTCATTGAAGTGAAGTTCAATTTTTTGGTTATAAATTTTGTTAAATTGGCTTCAACAATATGACCGTGGAAAGAACCTAAAAAATTCATTACTTCATAAGTTCTATTTTTGTATGTATTTGATCATTATTTATTCTATTCTGTTTTTTAAAGATGGAATCACTTGTTTTTAAGAAATCTTGAGAATTTAAGATTTTTTCGTGAAATTTTGAAATGGAAGTGAAGTTTTTGAAGTAACAATGAAAAAAATCATGTCAAACACAAAATTTTCTTAAAAACTCTAAAAACTTTGGCATTGGCATACATTACCATTTAAAACATTATGGTGTGAATGAAAATTGAGTGTCATTTTAAGATTAGAAATCAATCCACTATAGTTGAGGTCCAATGTTCAAATTATAATAAAATGTTGAATTTTATGGACTTTTCAAAACTTCAAAATTTATCAAAAACTAGACCATTTCATTAGAAGTTATCAAAATACACTAATAAAGCATCTTTTGTGATTTGTGTTTTTAGGATCTTCTTATATAGAAAAGTCAATGATATTGTAGGTTCCTTACAAGCATATTCAGAAAATAAATAATTGAAAAGGTGCCTCAAATTTAAGAAAATTATTGACCTAGGTTGCCCCTCCAAATTTATATATATTAAGCAATTGATAGAAATTCAACTTGCACCATACAATCTTGCATCTCTTCTTTGTTAATAATTGTAAACACACAGTGCAAATTTTTTTTCCTTGGCATTTTAGCCATTCTAAAGAACAATCTCTCACAAGCAAAATATCTCTCATACACATAAAATCCTAACATTTAACAAAATCTTGACACTTAATAAAATCTTGACATACAAGGTAGAGAATTTAGGGTGTGGAGGTCAAAAAAAGGATTTAGGTAGATGTAGCCACCTTAGATGAAAGTACTAGCAACCATCCAAAAATTGTAAGACAACTCCATGAATGCCTAATTTATTTTAATTTTATAAAAAAAAAATCAATTGTAATATATTATTTTTTGGATTACCTAACTGGTTTTATACTGTTAAAATGGCCATATTTGTTAAATTGAGACAAAATGGACATTTTGAGACTTTCGTCCTATTATTTGAGACCTTTATTCTAACAAATCAAAAATTTATGAACATACCAAACCTTATAAATCAAAGGTTTATGAACATGTTAACATATTCTAGTTTCAATTCACCAAAAAAATTCAATATCAAACATTTATTATCATCTAAATATAGAGTCAAAGATAATATGAGACTGCAAATTTGTCTTATTTTAACGAATATGGTCTTTGTAATTAATTATTAGGTAGAAAGTTTGTCCAAACTACTGCAAAGCTATAGCACTTCAATAAGGGAATTTCCACCACCATGCAAGAGAAACATGCACGAATAATTCTCTGAAATAAATTGGATGATAAATTGCAATTTTACATCCTCTATTAGTTATCTGAAATCAACCAAAAGCCACTTTGAGGTATTGTGGTCCTTAACCCCTAAAGTCCCATTGTCCCCTCAAGGAACAAAATGGATTTTGGACAAGGTACTACAATATTTTTCATGACTTTTGAAACTTTTTTGGAAGATAGAAAAATGCATTAGCTTTATGGAAATCTAATTTTTATTTTAGTTGGTGCTTGGGAGCAAAAATTATGGCACAAAAAGCCCTTTTTTAGGTTTGGCAAGCAAAACCTTCTCCTATAGAATATGTTTTAACCCTTAAATTCCACAAATATGTTTTCATCAAAAACAGTCAAAAATTGCCATTTTTAGTACAAGTACCAAATTTTTGAAAAAAAACTTTTTTGACATATATAACCGTAGGACCTTGTAGTACATTGACTTGAAAACATGTAGAAAACATTTCAGACATTTCCACCTTGTGGATTGAAAGATATGAGCGTTTGAAATCACATAATTGCTATTTTTATTCTTGCGAAAAAATGGGGAGCTGCACTTCACAAGCTCGCTTTTCTATGAAAAAATGTCCAAAATGGTGGTGCTTCTTTGAATTCTTTTTCCTAGACAAGTCAGCTACATGCTTGAAAATTTTCACATCATTTGGAATTGTACAACATATAGGAAAAAAAAAGTAAGTAGAAAGAAGTAGAGAATGATTCAAAATACTAAACTATTATGAATTTAATTATAGAATTGAAAAATGCCAATCCCAATGGTTGCAATGTTTTAATAAACAATTTACATTCTCTATTTTTTTTATTGAAAAAATATTGAAAATTGAGTAAGATAATGGACTTCAAAGTTTATTTTAGAATAGAGAATCCAAAACTACCCGCTAACAAAATATCCTCAGAACTTTTGATTCATTGATAAAAATAGAATGATACAAAGCTTCCACGTACTTATAGCTCTAGAAAACCAATTTCAATGTTTGTTTATGGAAAAAGTGATTTTTTCTACTTGGATTGCCTGCTGGGTGAAAAAAGTAACATATTAAACTATAAATTTTTTTCAAATTTTTAAATGTCATAAAATTTTGTTCATATGAAAGATATTCCTTGTCTACAACTTCAGTTAAAGTTTGCACCTAAAATATGCAAATTTCTAGTCACATGTACCTGCCCAAAATTGCTATGTTGCTAAAAATAGCAAGCTGATCATTTACAGGTTAAGAAATTAAACTTCTCTTTTCCTTAATAGATTGTAATTTTATCTACATGGAAAGCTTTGATTCATTCCATTTGGATTTGTTGTGTGAAAACTATTGACAATCTTATTTTTTGGGCAATCAGGGCATTGTCTTGAAAATATAACTTATACAATTCAATTCTGAGCTCAAGGTTTGCAATTTTTCAAAAAAAACATTTCACAAGGTTAAGATTTCTTGTTAGAACCATCTCACCATTAAAATTAGTGTGTTCTAATTTCATCTTAGAGCAATAGTAACAACTTATTTCTTCTTTTAATCTTGAACCTACTTCTTCTTAACAAATTTCTAATGATTGAACATTAACTATGTTTTTTAATAAAACATTCTTAGGCTTTGAACTCAATTCTTCAATATAAAAAGTTTGAAAATTCAAAATTGGTCGTGCAAATTTTTTAAATTACAAATGATTTAAAACCAAAAAATCTAATCAACCAAAAAATCTAATCAAGCAAGGCACAAAAGAACTTTTATTATTCACTTTAAATGCAAGTATTTTGCAATCTACGCTGTCAAACTTTATGAAATTTCTTTTACACATTTATAGACTAGTTGAGTAAAAGATCCTATGGTTTGATACCCAAAAGAAAAAAAAAATGAAAGTTTATTTTACATTTTGCAATAGAAATGGCAGTTTTGAGTGTTATTTGATGGAAATAAGGCCTTAGATTATAGGGATTAAGGACGAATGGCCATGTCTCTTTCAATTCAAATTCAAGTAATTGCAAGTAGAAAAGCTTGTAGTCTGGCTTGTGGATGCATGGATTGGTGTCTTAATAAATATGTCACAAGGTTGATATTGGGAGAGGTATGTAATCCAAAGTGAATATTACACAAAATATTATAGTTTTAATGATTTTTTGGCATTAAGAACATAAAAAACTGATCATAAAAACATCTATATATTTTTTTGACAACCACTGTCTTTCAACATTGATTAATAAACTCTTAAAGATAAATATATGGACTATGACAATAGTTAATTTTTATACATATGGACCTTTTTTAAAATATAAACATATAAAAATGATTTATAGTGACTAATGTAAAAGTAAACATTTATTATCCAAAAATGAATTCTTTGGTGGCAACATCATTGTATTTCATATAGTTATGGACTTTTATAGAGTGAAAATTAGGTTTTAGTCTTTAGAAGTCATTTTTATATGGATTTAAAAATTTTATTTCTTTCCTTTGCATACTATATTTGAAGTTTTAACTTGGGCATATTTTTAAAAAAAAAAGGAAAACACTTATGAAGGCTCAACCACATATGATAGTTATGAAAGCTTTCTATAGATGGTTGATTTAGTATTATTAAAGCTCTCTTTAGTGAATCAACTAGTGACAATATTGAGACACCCAACCATGCATCCACCTTGGCACTGGGCTACATTGGAGAATTTAGTTTCACAAGCCCAAATGAACACCAACCTAGTGCTCAAAAATGGACATGTAAAAAGGTCTCTCCTTGACAATGTGGCAAAAAGATAAAAATAGCCATGTTCAAGACCATTAGCAACCTTTAGGTGGAAAAAACCATAGCCGTTGATCTAGATGAAAATAAAATACGTTCCCCACTTCCAATGTCATTCATATGCATTAGTGGGAAAATGGATAGTCGATGATTGAGTCATCATTAGAGAGGATCTTGGCCATCAAGATTAGGATTTATAATACATAATACAATACACTGAATGTGATACTTATAAAATACAATGAATGGTATATAGTATATGAATATATGCGGATATACAAAATATGATATATTACCATGGTACAATGTACATACGTAGATATTGCTATAGAATACCCAGAATCCAAGCTAGAAAAGTCCAAATCAACCTTGAAGTGGGCAAAAACAGTCCATAATTGGTTCAATACAATCCAAAAATGGCCCAAACAACCCTCAAAATGAGTAGTTCATAATTTTTTTAAATTGACAAAAAAATGTCTTCCCAAATTTCCTCTTGGATTTGGGGGTTGGGTACCTCCAAGAGCTTCCTAAGATATACTCCCCTTAGGTTCAAGAAGTCATTATCCATTTCAGCCATGTAGGATTCTAACGAGGATTTTCATCCATAGAAAAAATCATAGGCTACAAACCAAGTTTTATTTGGTATAAATCCGAAAGCGAGGTACCATAGCCATCCTCCAATCAAAACACTCCATTTCTTTGGGCTCCAAACCCAACATTTCTTGGTGTAAACAGTCCCTGAACTGTGCCTTGGTCCTTCTTTAGAGTTAAAAATTAGATGGTATTTGAGCTGAGCAGATCCTTTGAGAAGAAAATAATTTTTTACACATTCTCATAGCAGTCTACGGAGGCAAGACCTTGCTATTGCACAATAATTTATAAAATTAAAAATAAAAATAAAATAAAATCATAGGTAAAACTTTTGGGATATTTCTTAGAAAATTCGTAAAAACAAAATGGACTATATTTTGATAAAAATGAGAAACATTATGTTGCCGCAGAATCAAGTGCAAAAAGAACATTCCAGGTGAATGGAAGAGAAATTCTCATAAACTTATTAAAATCATTAAAAAGATTTAAAAATACAAAAAATCAATGTCAGATCTGTTTTAAACAGTTAGGGTAAAAAATAGCATTTTGTACAGAATGGGCGCTGGGCGTGTATCCTAAATTTGATATGAAGAGCAAATTTAGTTCTCATTTCAAGTTGCCCAGAAAGTTGAAGCTTATATTTAGAACCCACTGAACCATTTGCTACAAATTTAACTTACCATGAATTTTGGGTCGATTCCAGGACCTACGTAATTATAGACTTTAGGGCATAATCCATTTTAAAATAGACCAATTCCAAATCCACGAGGAGGGTCTATTTATTGAGCCCCCCCGGCGGTAATCTAGCAAATACGTAGATGACAGACGCAGGGTTTGCTTCGCCACTGTATGGCCAGATGGGTAAGATAAATGGGATGATAAGGTTTTTGTCCCTAATTTTAGTTTCTTTGCTTGATTTAGTCACTTTCAAAAACGATCAGTCTAAAAAAAAACTAATTCAATACCTAGTTTGCTGGGCCATTGCGACAGCCAAAATAAAAGTAAAATTTTCTAATTTTATACTCCATAATTCAGTAATTTATAAAAACTTCAAAATTCAATAACTTTCACACCGCTAGGAAACAAAGCCCGTGCACCCTCTTTGCATAGAACTTGTGGACGGGACCAAGAATGCAACCGGGGGTACACAATCCAGGAGATCTCACCATAACAAACAAAACAAACAAACAACCTAACTGAAGGTATGGATTTTTGCACTTTTTTGTTTTAATTTTATGTCTTATACCATTGTTACAGCCAAAGTAAAAGTAAGTTCTAATTTTTTTTTGTTCATAAAAACTTCAAAGTTCAATATCTTTAATACTGCAAGTTGAAATGCCAAGAAGCAAAAGCTATGCACCCCTCCTCGCAGAGAGCTTTCCAATGGTTCCAATAAGGCGACCTAAGGACTCACGGTGCAAGAGATCTTTATGTACTAAGCAAACAAAAAAAACAGACAAATTTAATGGATGGATTATTATTAGTGGGTGAAAGAGTGAGATGATTGAGAGTACATAAAGTCGAGTAGATGATATAAATTTGCATAATGTACTATTATGCTTAGTTTGCAAGAAATTAACTTTTAAATTTTAGTGACAACTTGTAGGTTGAAGTTGGTTTATGCAAAAAAAAAAATTAACGTATTGATTATTATATTGATGTGTGTAGGGTTCATTTATAAGGATGAAATGTGCTAAAAGGACTTGAAATTGAAGCCAGAAGACTGAAGCTATGTTTGATGCCGTCAATGTTTTGTCTATCTTTCCATATGTTTCAAGTTTGGATTTGTGACTCTAATCAATTTGTTGCCTTTTGTTGCCTTTTGGTATGTGGAATGAGTTGTTTTGATTAATTTGGTGTATTTCAATGTTTCAAATGCATTGTTTCTATATAGCCCATGTATACATTTCAATTGCATTGGTTTTTGGTGTCATGTGATTTTCGTCATTTTTATATATCCATTCTGAATCAATCCATTACTTTTGATTAAAAGCTCCAAATCACAAAATAAAACTAGAGCTCCATTGCTCTTTTACTACCAATGAGGACGCATTGAAGATTCTAATATTTTATTGTTGAAAATAATAGAAATATGTTCAAAGTAATGATATTTTTTAGTTTCTTTTTTTTGCCTTCATGAATTTCCAGACAAATATGAGCACCTCAAAAAAATGGTCATTAGAGCCGGTATTGGGGAATAGAGTGAACCTTCTAGCATTAAGGCACTTCCACTTCTCATCATAGAGACAACATAAACTAACAGCTTAGGTGGGATGCAAAATACAATGTTCATGGCATATGCTATCGCAAAGACTGCCTGTACAAAGAGCGGTCGAGCTACTGCATGACATTGACGTATCGATATTAAAGGCCTTTATGGTTCAACAATAAGTCCTCCAATTAAATCTTGACCTCAAGAGGCAACTATCCTTAGTCATTAGAGAAAAAGTGAACCCTCTAGAGGGCTGCTAGAATGTGACAAACCAAGCTATTAAAAGCTTGGTCTGTCACACCAAGCTGACTGCTGCAGTGAGCAGTCAGCTTTCGCGACTTTTTTTTTTTTTTTTTAATATTTTTTTAAGATTAAAATAATAATAATAATAATAATAATTTTTTATTCGGAATTTCTGGTTCCTGCGCCATTGCTATTGCAATTTCAGCAAGGCGAAAATAGGGGAAAAACTAGTTTTTTAGCAAAAAAAAACAAATTTCAGGGTACCTCGGAGGGCCGTGGGGCAGCCCTCCGGAGGCCTGAAATTTCTTCTAATGGCAACATCAAGAAGTCGTACTTAGTGCACAACCTCTAGTCATCGTTGGAATTGACAATTTGACATTGGTAAAGATCCAATGGGCACCATAGACAACTACATGCATGGGCTTATGAACGCATGGCACGTGGTAGAGTCTACAAAGAACAAATGCACCTCGTAGTCCTACTTCTGCAATTTGGTGTCACATAACACCTTGAATGCGGTGTCCAAGTGCTAAAAATCAAGCCCCCTCCACATCATATCTTGTTCATTTTTTTTAAAGAATAGCATGTCCTTTCTCCAATGGAACATGCCAATGTCAAAAAATAGAACGGCAACACTAAAAAAGAAAAGTATTGGTCAACTCTATTGCTTGATGATGAAGTTGCTAGGCTTTGGCAAAAGGTATGTTTGTGTTCACTCTTTGCCTTCAAAGGAACGCCGAGAGGACCTAGAGGAGGTGTGTTCTTTGGTGGACCCCCGTGCCTCTTTTCTGTCAAATTGCTTATCTTCTTCTCTTTCAGCAACTCCGAGGCTTTGTTAGACGGTATGAGGGTATATGTAGGTGTTCGATGCATAGTTTGGTGTCTCATTATTGTCACTCTAGTTGATTCACTAAAGAGAGCTTTCATAACACTAAATCAACCATCTAAAGAGATCTTTCATAACTATTATAAGTAGTTGAGCCTTCATAAGTTCTTTTTGTTTTTTTTCTAAAAATATACCCACTTAGAACTTCAAATATACTACACAAATGAAAAAAAATGAAAAAAAAAAAATTTAATCCATAAGAAAATGACCTCCAAAGATTGGACCTAATTTTCAATCTATAAGAGTCTATAACTGTATGAAATACAATGATGTTGGCACCAAATAATTCATTTTTAAAGAATTAATGTTTTCATTTATTCTTACATTAGTCACTATAAACCATTTCTATGTGTTTATGTTTAATCCCAAAAGGACCAAACATCATTTTTTGAAAACATAGCAATTTTGGGCAGCTCACTACAAATAGAATTTTATTTTTTTCTTTGAAATTTTCAAACAAGATGTGTCCGAGGAGTAGCTAAGGCTCAACAGTTTTCTTAAGTTTTGACTACATGGTTAAAAAGTTATTGCATAACATGTCATTTTCATTGGTTTGCAGGCAGCCCGGGCAACTCAAAAAACTTCTTTAAAAATATATATATTTTTTAAATAAAAATTTGAAATTGGTTCTTTATATATATCCATTTTTACAACATCCGCAAAAACTTGGATTACCATGTCAACCAGACATCAGCAATCTTGGTATATATATATGGGGGAAGCTTTGAATCATTTTGTTTTTATTAATGAGTCAAAAGTTATGAGGATTCTTAGTTTGAAAGAAGTTATGGAATCTCTACTCTAAAATAAACTTTGAAGTCTTTTATTTAACTCAATTTTCATTATTCTTGAAAAAAAATAAAAACATTGGGTGTAGATTGTTTACTATAGCATTACAAGCGTTGGGATTGACAATTTTTAATTCCATATCTAAATTCTTAATAATTTAGTGTTTTGAATCATTCTCTACCTCTTTCTACTTACTATTTTTTTTCTATATGTTTTACAATTCCAAATGATCTGAAATTTTTCAAGCATGTAGCCAACTTGCCTTGAAGAATGAACTCAAAGGGTAACTACCATTTTGGACATTTTTCATGCAAATTTTACCTTGTGAAGTGCAGCTACCCAGATTTTTGCAGAGACAAAAAAAAGAATTTTTGTGAATTCAAACGCTATTATCTTGCAATCCACAAGGTGGAAATTTCCGAAGTTTTTCCACAATAATTAGTGTAATACAAGATCCTATGGTTGAATTTTTCCAAAAATGTTTTTTTTTCAAAATTTGGTACTTGTATTAAAAATGGCAATTTTGGAGCGGATTTGGTGAAAACATAGTTTCTAACCTTAGGGGTTAAAAAAGAGTCCATACGTATAAAAAGCACTGTTGTGACACTCCATATATTTATCTTTAAGAGTCTATAAATCAATGTCAATAGACATTGGTTGTCAAAAAAGATACAAAGATGTCTTCTTAATCAAGTTCTTATGTTTTTAATCCAAAAATAATATAAAAAACTATAATACTTTGTAAGATATTCACGTTGGAATATATACCCTCCTTGAAATCAACCTTGTGATACGATTATTGAGACACCAAAGCATGCATCCACCCATGTCATGCATTGTCATATGCAATTGGGAGTTGTCGTATATTCCACGCAACCCTTGTTGAAATTGCAAAGCTTTATGACTTGGTATATAATGTCCCAAAAAGATGATGAGGCTGGTGAAGGACCGGAGTTACAATAGACATTGTGCAAGCAGAGAAGAAATTTGTTCAATGGGCTCTAAAAATCAACAACCAAATGGATGGATGTTTGGCCCTAGCCCTTATAGTCAATGAGGTAGAGAGCAAGGTTTGGGGCACCTGGAACCTCCTTATTGATAACTTCTTGTTGTGTTTGTATTCTTTAGTCTTGTACAAATATTGCATGAGTTTAGAACACATATGCACACAACCAGCACAATGTGATTGGCTAAGTTTGTTAATTTTATGTGTGAAAGGGTAGGTTAATCAATGATTAAAGTGGAAAAATCAACAGGAAACTCCATGGGCAAGAGCATTGAACTTCATTGCGAACAGTTCGGATTTTGAAGGAAGATGTTATAGATCTTTCTGACCACATTGTTGATGAAGCCAAAAAGGAGTGCACGTTCTTGGTGAACATGACCTTCATCCCTTTGTAGAACTTGAAGAACAATAGCAAGTTTTGACTTTCTGAGGGGGGGAGCGATTGTCGGATGAGCAATTCAATGACTAGCATGAGGTTGCTTGTTATAAAAGTCGGTCATGGTTGTGATAAAATATGATTGGCTGGTCTTTCTGAGATTATATTCAATGCTATGGTAGCTATTTGTGGACTAGAAGTCATTTCAAGGCACAATGTAAGTCTCATCATCTCACTGGTTCAAACGCAAGTGTCATAAGAGGCGTGTTGAGGAGGTTAAATATCTTCTAGCGAGAATTTATCCTTGCGGATGTTTTATAGAAGCATGCTATACCATTGATCCTTTGCTTACTACATTTGCTTCATGAAGATGATATTTTGGAGGTGCAAACAATTTTTCCAAATATTCTTTCCAATGATGTTTTCAATCATCCGGGTGAACAAAAATAATATATGGACATTAGAAGAATACAATAAGGTGTCAGTGATAGGCAAAAATTGCATTAAGTTGTCCATTGAAAAAAATATAACTCATAAAAAGTTGGGGTACTTACTACAAGAGATGAGGTAGTCAATCAATGGTAGAGCATTTGAAAAAGAAATCTGAAAGCAAAAAGGATTAGTGAAGAGGTAGTTTTGAAAACCGTGGATTTTGAATTAGGCACCAAAAAAATATCTACAAAAAGAAATGCCCTACAATGAAGCCCTTCTAAAATTCTACAACCAAATTCCAAAATCCTAAATAATCCTAATTGCAAAAGAAATAGTCTTTTTTAAACTTTAATGTATTTTATTGATAAATTTAATTATTTAATATTTATATTGAATAAGATGAAAGTTTAGAAGGTTGAAGACATTGAAGACAAAACAAGCCAATCAAACATTTAAGACAATAAAATAATTTCATCATTTTTATTAGGTGAATTTTAAAAAACAAAAAACAACACATTAGACATGAATTTTCCTTACATAACATTCTTACCATTTGATATTAAATTTTCTTTGTTTTGAATTGTAGTAGTAGAAATAAGAGTTATTGAATTTTGAGTAAATATATGCCTCAAAAAACTCTTCATCAACTCTCTTCTTATATACTTATTTATAAATAAATATAATGCAATTATAGATGAATGAATGTACAAAAACGACACAAAAAGTTCCATAGTATACAAAAATGCCATACAAATTATTTGATGAAAAGGTTGTGGCTTTCCTTTTGTGGCTTCATTTCATGTCTTTGGTTATGTCTATTTACACCTAGTGCGCCTTGTATTTGTCCATATAAAAATAAATATAGATATAAAAGATTTAAAATATTGCCTAAACCAATTCCGACCTAATTGAGGTCGTCACTAGAATTTGGTGAAAAGTACCATTCAGATTGTTGTTCTTCTTACCACCCCAATTGTATAAAGAACTTGTCTTCTATTCAATATAGAGTGACTTGCAAAACTTTGTGAGACACACATAATTTGCATGTCAATTTCAACAAAAAATTGGTTTAAAATGTGAATTTTTTATTAATTTGAAGTTGAATGCAAAACCTTTTTTTTAACACTTGAAATAAAATTTTGGCAAGATGATCTTTAAATTAATCTTCTTTTAACAATACTAAGGTAGTGAGACTTGTATCTTTATCTTATTCATTCTATATCATATTTTTGTAGAAGCTAGGCACAAATCTAATCCATAAGCTTCATTTCATGTTTATTGTAACTAAAAGGTTAAGAATATGTATAACCCTTCAATCTATTCCATAATTATCCATGCCATATTAGACATATGCAAGGACCTTTCTGTATTTTTAAATCGATTTTTAAATTTAGTATAATGGATCCTTAAAATCAAATCTTATACCACTTCTTTAACATGTATAAAATTTTGAATATTGTTGTAAGATTGATTTTATATTTTATATTTTATATTATAAATTATAAATTTTTGACAAATTAGTGATATTATAATATAAAAGGTCCATCATATAATACCATCTCTATTCCATCTATAGGTGATATTATATGATGAACCTTCAATATATAATAAAAAAGAATGAAATTTCATAATAGCCTCTTAATGTAGTTTATTCTTACTATACCTTGGTTTATTAGCTTTAAAAAAAATTTAAATTAATTTTTGATAGTGGTCCTTCAAATGACGATTTTGAAGAGATTTATTAAACAACTTTAATTGAATAATTTAATACAATTATACACAATATAACATGCCATTAATGCGTAATATAAGATAATTGTGTTTTGAACCCCCCAAAATGCACATTGTCATGCACGCTTTTCCCAAAATTAGTATTCAAAAGACATTGAATGTGCTGAAATTTCAAGAGACGGTTTAGGGTTTGAAAATTGTGATCAAAGACGAACTTCAGTTTAGGGTTTGAACATAGTAAACTAACTTTTTAGAAACTTAATCAATGATAGTTAACTTTTAAATCAAGACATTTGCTTGTGATTTGAAACCTTAAATAAAAAATTGTAGACAAAATTCAATGGAAAATAAGATTTGAGTTTTCATAACCTTTCTTAGAACTTGTTCATTATTTTTTATTGGAGACTTCAAATCAAAAAAATAAAATTAGAGCTCCCACCTTGATTAATCAAACTTGATCTTTTCTATCTTTGAAAAAAAAAGGCTTACTAAGTTCAAATTATGTTTGAAGTTTTAATATGAACTTTCTTATTTATGCTTTTATTCAAGGTGGAAAACAAAAAATTAGAGGTAATTGAGACATCAGTTACTAATAATAATTGTCACGTCTAAATATGTTTCCAACATTCAATTTTTGATGTGAAATTGAAATTTCTAAAACAAATTGAATTCTTCATTGTTGTCTTCAATTAACCCCTAAAGTCCCATTGTCCCTACGGGGGACAAAATGGATTTTGGGCAGGTTCCTATGAGCTCAATTTTTAATGAAACTTTCTGAAACTTTTCCATAAGA
Organism: Neckera pumila; assembly: GCA_963969595.1. NCBI lineage: Eukaryota > Viridiplantae > Streptophyta > Bryopsida > Hypnales > Neckeraceae > Neckera > Neckera pumila. The sequence goes on from OZ018409.1 coordinate 7,389,210, forward strand.
TAGAAAAACTTAGTAGCTTTTGGGGAATGTAATTTTTATTTCAATCAGTGCCCGGGAGCAAAAGTTATGCCCAAATAAGCTCAAAACAGGGGAGAAGGGGCAGCAAAAAAATTTTGCAAAAAATTTAATTTAATTTTTTTAATTTTTTTTCCTTATAGATTATATTTTTGCCTATTTGGGAAGCTTTGATTCATTTCATTTGGACTTTTTATGAGAAAGTTATGGACAATCTTGTTTTTCGGGCAATGAGAGCATCTTCTTGAAAAAAACTTTTTCTTTCACTTTGAATGCTGATATCTTTCAATCCGTACGGTCAAACATCACAAAATTTTTACTACATGATCTGTAAAAAGTGTAGTATAAGATCCTACGGTTATTTTCTAAAAAAAAATATTTTTTCTCATCTTTTAGATGAACGCAACAAAAGTAGCAGTTTTGAGTGATTTTTGACTGAAAAATGGCCTTGGGACTTTAGGGGTTAAAACTAGTGTGACCCTGTGCCGTTGGCCCAATTTTCATCTACTCCCGGTTCCACTCCTGGTTCTACTTCCGATTCTACTCCCAGTTCTACTCCCGGTTCCACTCCCAGTACCAAGAACGCCACCAAAATCAAAGTAAAAGTAATTTTCAAATTTTTTAATCAATAAATACTTTGAAATTCAATAACTTTTGCACCACCGCTCCAAAATGCCACGATACCAAGCCGGTGCACCCCTCCTCGGCGAGAGCTTTCCGACGGTACCAAGCACACGGCCGGGGGACGCACGGTCAGGAAATTGTCCACGCTACAAACAAAACAAAACAAAACAAAACAAACAAACAAACAAACAAACAAACAAACAAACAAACAAACAAACAAACAAACAAACAAACAAACAAACAAACAAACAAACAAACAAACAAACAAACAAACAAACAGCCTCATTTAAGGTATTGATTGTATGCATCTTCAGTAGACAAAGTTAAGAATTTAATTAGCAAGATCTAAAAGAAGAAAAATTGAGACTGTAATGTGATCATATAGGTGTTTAGAAGTTAACCTTAAATCATCAAAGGAGCCAAAAAGTAGTTGATAAATGATCAAACAACTCTTTTCATAGTGTAAAATGGCCGATTTTAATCCATTTCTTTCAAATAACTTTTTGAATAGCATATCTCTATATTTGAGCTAAGTTCAAAGCAAAACGATTGTTTTCTAATTAAATAAATTAAGAAAAAAAGTTTAACATTGTGGTTCATCTCCAAAAGATTAGAATTTTAAAAATATCATTAATTTTCAATGGCAAATAGAGAATATATAGTGAATAATCTGACAATTTGACATACACTTGTGATGTGGTTCTAAAACTACTATCTACAAGCTTTTGCCTAAAATGTTGTAGACGTTTAAATTTTGAACAATTTGCCTTTGTTTTTTTGGTTTCTTTTCATATTTGTCATATTGTTCTATTTCTGTTTTGAAGTGTCAAATTACTAGATATTTCATGTGTGTAAAAAAGACTCAATGCACATTTGAAAAGGGCAATTCAACAAGATGGCTTGATGGCTTTTTAGATCAAATATTAGATAAGTTGTCATTCAACTCTTCCGGCTTTATAGCTTGGTCCATTTGTCTTTTGTTTTCAATTCATATCAAAGTCAAATTTGCATATATGTCTCATTGACAATTTTTGTGTTTATACATTCCTTCAATCGACTCCATTTTATATATGTGTGTATTTGTAATTGTGATCTTGTCTATTTGCAATTTGCCTTGTGTAAGATGGCTAAATTGTTGTTATTTAACCCCTAAAGGCCCAAGGTCACTTTTCTGCCAAAATCACCCAAAACTACCATTTTAATAGCAAAGAGCAAAAAAAACTAAAAATATTTTTTTTGCACATCTAATCATAGGATCTTACACCTAACTAGTATGAAAATGTGCAAAAAAAAAATTCAGAATTTTTGACCGCATAGATTGCAAAATATCTGCATTTAAAGTGAAAAAAACAAATTTTTTAGCACATTGTTGGACTAGATTTTATGACTTTAAACATTTTTAACTTAAATTTTTTGCACTATAGAGTTTTGAGCTTTAAATCTTTCTAAAAGAGAATTGAGCTGAGAATCTGAGGAAAAAAAATCCCCAAAAAACTTAATTCATTGTTAAAAAAATTGTTAAGTAGAAGTAAATACAAGATAGAAGGAAAATCTACAGTATTAATATCTTTTATATGGAATTAAAAAGAACTAATTCCAGTGGTGAGATTGTTCAAGCAAAAAAACCAAACCTTGTGGAACCTTTTTTTTTTAATTTTAAAGTTGCATTCAGAAATGAATCCTTCAAGTTATTTTTTTCAGGAAGATGCTCTAAGTGTCCAAAAAACAAGATTGTCCATAACTTCTTATAACAAATCCAAATTAAATGAATCAAATTTTTTCTGATAGACAAAAATATAATTTATAAGAAAAAAAAATTCTAAAAAAATCTAAAAATCCAAATAAAAAATTTGCTAGACCCCATCCCCTGTTTTGAGCTTATTTGGGCATCACTTTTTTTCTCGGGCATCAATTGAAAAAAAATTATATTCGCATGACGCTTAGCAATTTTTCTATCTTCAAAAAAAGTTTCAAAAATTCACGACAAAAATTTAACCTATAGGTGCCTGCCCAAAATCCCATTTGTCCCGAAAGGAACAACGGGCTTTTAGGGGTTAAGCACCTTGTGAATGTGTAGATTCCTATTTGAATTTAAAATCTTCAATTAACTGTTGTTTTATGTCACTAGACTGAGAGTGGTCTTCGAGTGTGTTTATGAGTTTAGCTAATTGAGTATTAGTGGTGAATTGATCTAGCAAATCAATCCATCGAAATGCAAATGGTGATGTCCGAGAAGGACTGTGGGAATAGCCACTGGGTTGATGGATGAGTTGGATGGCATGAAAGTCAAATTGCGTGAAGCACATTAAGCGAAGTATTACTGGAACAATTGAAGAAGATAAAATTATAAATAAACAGTAATGACCATTTTAATTGATTGAAAATTATTTGTGTATTGCTAGTTGACTAATATATGTAGGATGTGGAGAAGCAAATTGCCTTGGGATGGTCTGCAGCTAATCACCAAGCTTGTTATTAACTTGAAATTGTCTAATTGCTATAGAAGTTTGCTTTAATTTGAGATAGCAAATTCTCGGTATGTAATCAATTGGTTATTATGTGTTATCTAATTGACGGTAAGTTTGAAGTTGGATTTTGCTAATTCTGAGTGTTGAATTGGTGGCTTTGTAGTGACAATTGCTAGGTTTGAGCTTGTTATTAAAGCTGACTGAGTTACATGTTAAGTTCTTGACTGATTGATTGAATGGCTAATGGATTAGGTTAGTTTACAGCTTCACAATCTATAGATTTGGTAGCATGACGTGGTCGCAATACTTTATAAGTTAGTTTCCAGCCTTGCTTGGGAGTTTGTGATGATAAATTGATGTAGGGTCAACTTGCTCACTAACTTGAATAAATTATAAGCTTGTGCATTTGTGTAGGAAAGCAGACAATTTGCATGTAATATTTTATTACGGTTTAGAAGTGTAGATTGGAGTAATGCTTTTTAGTTGTGTGGTTACCGGAGATGAGATGGATGAATTTATTGGATGAACTCATTGGATTAAAGTTTAATGTGATATTGCTGGGAATGGTATTAAATGAGTTTCTTCTAATTAGAATGGGATTGATCCACCTAAGTCTGTAGTTAAACGGCCATTCTTTTTGGTGTATGTGTGTGTGTTTGTTAAAATAGCATTAGCTGTCGAATGTTGAGCTTTATGACAAATTAACAAACAAATACTATCAAACCTATCCTATTATAAAAGTGACCTCAAACACCTAGACAATAGACAAATTGACCTTTTACCCAAAAGAATTCCTATATATGTATTAGTATCCTTGGATTTTGTCCTAGGATAGGAACAATCCAATATACAAATGTACAGTCTTCATTCATGCAAACCTAATATTAATTCACAATACACATTTTAGCACTTCTATAAACATTATTAGTTTATTCATATAGTGCCTAGAAAATTCATTCTAAGCAATCCATAATTCCCTTTCAATTACCAACAAGTCCTAACATTATTTTATATGGTCATTGGCTATGGAATTTTAGGTTTAACTCCTAAAGGTCTACACATCACAAAAACAAATGCTCCTTGGTCAACCTTGAATTTTTAGTTCAACTTCATCTTAAAATTTTGAAAAACCCAAAAATTGAAAGAAGTATTGCAATTGCAAGATCCATGTATTAGAATCCAAACTACACTCTAGATTGTATGTTTTTTATTTATATGTATTTGTAATAATATTTTACAAATATAAATACAAAATACAAAATTGATTATATTATTCTAACCTCCAATTATTGTAAGAAAATCAAATTACTTTCATATACATTATAATTATATAATTATATTTCCATCTTTTTTCTCAAAAGAATTGTAATCATTTGATTTTTCATCAAAATCTATGAGAAAATCAACGTCTAGACAAAAATACATTTTCACGTGCAAAAAACAAAGTTTTGTATATCACATATATAATAGAATAATTGAGCTTGAAAGTGTAATTTAACTTGAAAGTCTTCACCAAAGATATTTTGAATGTAAAATGTAAATAATTAATAAAAAAAATTCACCCAAATCTTGATTGCTAGTTTTACCTCTTGAAGTAATTTCAAATTAATTGAATTTTTTTCTACATTTATGAGTTTTTTTTCATATTTCAGCTACATAAATTATAACAATGACAATTTTTCAAAAAACAAAGTGAAATTTTTTATCTCCTTGATAGACAAATCACAATGTTATGTAGTTAAAATGTACGATTGATATTTGAACACAAATTGAAATGTTAAATTGAATTCAAACTAGATGTTTGACTATTTTGCAATGGATCCAGCCTTTAGAGCATCTGCACTCGTGCTCTAGACAAAGGTGGCCTCAATGACTCATCAAAGGTCCACATGATTAGAATCAAGTAGACATTTTCTGATGTGGACTCCAGAAAAGCTGTCAAGTCCTATAACAGTCAAGGGCTTGTGCAACCACTCTAGAGCATAGATTTGGAATATCTTTGACATTGTTTGGTCTTATAAGAGGTTAATTGGCTCCCTGTTCCAAAGCATTGTAAACTATTGGAGAGGTGTCATTCAATTGTCTGGAATTGGGAAGGTGGGCAAGTAAGGACAACTCTCTATAGATCTTCGAAAGATTTTGAGCATGTGTGATCCTTCTATACCATCAATTGAGTGACACTTCTCTTGAGTATGGGTGCAAGTTGCTCTTAGGACTTTGCCAATTTTATTCTAGTTGTTCCAATTCATTTTCATTTGAGCTGCCATTTGTTCTAATATTTGGAGTGAATTGCTTGTTAGTTCATTATTAGCTTGTGGAATGGGAAAACAAACAAACATGGTTGCAATTTGAAAACATCCGGAAACCAACGGTGAAGAAATCTGTAAACTTTCTATTTGGAAACCAAGTAGAGAAATATCCGGACTTGGTACTTGAATAAGTGGTGGATTGAATATGTATTAGATAACCGATGAGCTACGCTAGCATTTTTTCAATTTCATTTTTCATTCATTTTTCAATCGCAACCTTTGATCTTCATGATCGAAGAATGTAGGAAACAAGTTCAAAGGCAAGAAGGTTATGAATTGCAACTTGTAATGGCAATGGTGATGGGTTGCCAATGGGACGGTGCCACTTTAGCATTGAAAAATCAACAACTGTTTATGGAACTAAAAGGCTATTAATAGCTCGTAAAACTCAAAAAATGAGTTATCCCGAACACTGATTTGTAATTGAATTAAGGTAACTACACCTAAAATTGCACGCTTCCTAAAATCGCACACTAGATATTCTTGCCTAAAATGTACTCCCACTATTCATATGACTCTATGATTGCTTCTAGGTATACCTATGTTCATCACTTTGGAAATTGGTAGTTTATTCATCAAGCGGTGTCCAAAAAATGCATTCTAAGAGAATCTAGAATCCCCTTTTGACTACCAACAGAAACCCACAATTTTTTTCCAATATAAATAGTGAAAACCATGTTGAATCACGTTGAATTGCTTAACTGTGCGATTTAAGGTGTATACAAAATAGTGAAATTAGGTTGCCCCACACTAATTTCTCATATTTAACACTTTCAGACATGGTTAACTATAGTCTGGGGCAACCTAATTTCACTATTTTGTGTAGTTACCTTATCCAGTGAACCCACTTGCCAGCTGAGCCCCCTTCCTTCCTTCCCAGTTCCCCTTGGTTCCCCGTGGTTCCCGGTCAGTCCGGCCTTACGTCAGTCCGTTTGGGATGATGTCCGACTGCTGCTGCGAGTGAGTCCGTCCCGTCTGCCAATTGAGTTCCCAGGCAGGCAGGCAGGTGGACTTACTACTTACTACTGACGGATGGGCCTGCCGGCCAGGTTCGGTGTCAGACCACGCCCTGCCCGGCCTGACGGGTCTGCAGGCCGGGCCCATTATTCATTTATTGCAGTTGGAAGTTCGTCTGGAATGGCGCAGCAGAGCAACATGGAGGGGCTGGAAAATCAATCATGGATTCGAGGCACAATTAATGACCGAACGTGGCTTCTGCTTGCCCCAGGGATGGATGAATATTTAGGACATGGATGACAGTCATCCAAGCACGCACATCGAAGGAAACCTGCCAGCCAACTAGCCGTTGGGGACGGACGGATGGACGGACGGACGGAGCTGAACTCGACTGATGGTAGACGAACGAACTGAAACGAACAGGCACCAGGGACAACTGAGCCTGACTCAAATTCAAATAGTCCGTCTGCCTGTCTGCCTGTCTGCTGGAGTTTCAGTTCTACCAATAGTTGGGGAAGGGCATCCAGTTCAGTTCAGTTCAGTTGGCTTCATTACCATGAGGCACTCCTACGTCCAATTTTTGGATGACTAACAGATTGGAACTCAAGTTTTGCCCTCATTCCAACTTGGATGAAAGTCATCCTAATTTGTAGAGATACTTTATTCTTATCTAATATGTATTTGGTGATATTAGAATACATATTTTTCTAAAATTAAAAATGTAGAAGTGTGTCAAGTAGTTGGCCAAGACAAACTTGCATTGACTTTAGTTCAAAACTGGATTTGCAAAAAAATGAGGTAATAGATTTTTAGAATACAAAAAGAACCAAAAAAACAGCATATCAAGAGAACCTCATTTCATGTCCATTCCAATAAATTTTGCTCAAAAAATGATAATATTTTGCTTCAAATCGAATTTAGAAGGAATTTTGAAATTTTTTGTTCAAAATTTATAGAAAAATTTGGTGATAGCATTGGTGAATCTAACTATACTGATGCCAGAATCTAAAATTCAAAGTTTACAACTTTTATTTGTATATTGATTCCATAATATTCTTCCAAATAGTACTTTGTGGAATCATCAAATTCTAGAAAAGACTCTGGACGTTTAGGAATTAAGCAAGCTAGTTCTCAAATTAAAGCAACCGTGCTCTGAAGCAATCATAACACAAAGGGATATTTTGCTTTCTTCAATGTAACAAGTGTGTACATTTCAAGAGGTGGTCGCTTTTAGTGACTATTGTGTTTCAACTTCAAAATTCATAACTAATTCCACAAAGGTCCAAAAAATATGAAACAATTTGGATCAGATGCCAATTCCATTTTTCTTTCAAAATGACGAGGTGGTTACATCTGAAAACGGGACTTAGAAAGGAAACACTACCATAACATTCAATAGCAGGTGTTGATGTTGCCTTGGTTTTATAGTGATGGTGTGCCTCTACATCTTCCACTTGTCTAATTCATCAATAGCTACTGATGAAACACTGTTGGGGTGTAGAATATACTACACGATCATTGTAGAGCTACTAAACGTTATGTACAACTACATCATCAAAACACATGTCTTCAAAATTCACGTAAAGTATTGTCATCATAGCACATATTTGTAAAACAAAGAATGTTGTATTTGATAAAAAAAATGTCAATTTTGAGTTGATAGTCATGAAAAGGGACACCAAAGCCCAAACTCCACACCTTCTCCAAAAAACAAGTATTTATTCATTTTTCATCTTTCAAGACTAGAAAATAAATAAATAAATAATTTATACTCATTTTCATTACCCCCAAATCATATACACCGTAGATTTTGGAATGCGTACGTGATGACAATTGATATAAGATATGTGAACATATTGTATGTATGTATGTATGTATGTAGCACATATGTCGTATCCATAGGTCATATCTTTTCTAGAATACCATAATTTGCACACAATATCCATATTCACATGTCATGTCTGTACTTGAATGCTCCTATGCATAGGCATGTTTCAATGTATCAAAATATACCATATATATGGGGGAAAACAAAAAATTTGTAAGGGATTCAAGAGTTTTTGTTTTTTAATTTGGAGGGCAAGCATGTTGTCTCTTTTTAGAAGATGGTCAATCATGAATTCAATATAATTTATTAAAGTTTTGGTTCTATCAAAATACATTGTACATAGATTTAGAAAATAATCTATGAGAAGACTCACATAATAATTGCATGTGCAATTTTATTCAATAAAATTGAATAACAACCTCATCATCGATGAATATTTATGCATATTCAAAAGCATTATGAATCAATTGAGGATTGGTATAGCCGCCATAGGATTGTGCTCAGGTTATTTAAGAAAATCACAATATTCGAATTTACAAAAATGAGAAAGTCCATACATTTAGCATTATACATTTATAAATAATCAATTCAAATTATATTTTAAAATTAAATATGCCACGATAAATTTTGAAAAAAAAAAAACTCTTAGAGATCAAAGAAAAAATATTATTTGATTTGATTGATATAATTATGTAAAATTTGACTTGTAGACACACATGTCATTTTCTTGCTATTATAAAATATATTGAAAATCATACCAAAACTGTGTGATTTGTCTTTGAAATTTAACTTGTTTATTTATAGCAAAAATCAAGGACATCCAACATGGAGTTAGATTGTAGATTATAAGGTCAACTTTACTAAAGCCCTTAGAATGGGTTCTTTGTCTTTAAATACAAAAAATTAAAATAATAAAATAAAATGCTAACTCCAAATTATATCATTCTTATACAAAAATGTTAGAATTCCATTCAAAGTATTAAAAACATAAATAAAAAGGAAATATATCCCTAAAAAACTATTTATCTTTTTGCATTGAATCGTGTTTTACAAAAATTGAAGACCTTCACTAGTGTCTTCTTTATTTAAAAAAACCCATAGACACATTTACATTTTCTTTCAAAATAGTTGAAATTGTTTCTGACATATATATTAGAGATATATGATAAGCAGTGCAAACACGCTTTAGGGAGGGTATGGATTCAAAATTTTACATATATTATTATTTTCTTACAAATTTGAGGTCAAAATTGTTATGGATTCAAAAATATCATACACCCTGAGACCATAAAAATTAAACACTATTTATTGCCTCTAGATAAAGAGTCTTTAATTTTACAAAATCATCACTATGAAATGGTTTTAACCCCTAAAGGCCCAAAGTCCCCTTAGGGGACACTTGGCATTACAAAAGTTTTCAGGCCTCAATAAGGCCGTTAGTTTTGTACCCCCCTTTTGCAATTTTGGTGCAATTCAAGAATTTTTTTTATACTAAAAAATTGATCTAATGTGGCACTACTTGTGCCACATCAGCGCCACATTAGCACATCTAAATGTTTTTTTAATTTTTTAATTTTTGAAGATAGGAAATCACATTAGCTTTCTAAAAATGTAATTTTTTTTTCAATCAATGCTCGGGAGCAAAAGTTATGCCACACAAAGTCAAGAAAGCAACTCACCGGGCAAAAAATAAAACCGTAAAAAATTGTATTTTAATTTTTTATAATTTCTTCTTCTCAAAGATCAGGCCTTTTTGTCTACATTTGAAGCTTTAATTCATTCTATTTGGACTCAAAAGGAAAAGTTATAAACAATCTTGTTTTTTAGGCAATCTAAGCATCTTCTTTGAAAAACAACTTATAGAATTCGTTTTTGAATGCAATTTTCAAATCTTTTCAATTAAAACAAAAAAAAGATTAAATTTGTTTGCAAGAACAATCCCACCATTGGGATTATGGTGTTTTAATTCCACCTAAGAGATATTAATGATTTAGTGTTTCATTCAGTTTTAGACCTATTTCTACTTAACAACTTTTTATATGTAAAAATCAAGTTTTGACATTTTGAAAAAAACTTCCCCGACTCTCAACTCAAATGTTCATTATAAATCTTTTTAACCCAATAGTGTGTAGTGCAAAAAAAATTTACAAATGGCCGTCAAAGTCATCTGAAACTGTAGGCCACAATTCAAAAAAACTGCTTTTTCCAACTTCAAATGCTAATATCTTTCAATCCGTAAGGTCATATTCATGAAATTCTTACCACATAATCTAAAACAAGTGAAATACAAGATCCTCTAGTTAGATTTTAAGAAAATGGTATTTTTTGGTATTTTGGATGATTGCAGCAGAAATGACAATTTTCAATGGTTTTGGAGCCAGAAAATGCCTTGGGCCTTTAGGAGTTAAAGAATATTTAGATTGAAATGTAAAATTGATATCCAATTTTACATATATCATTTTCATGCATATTCATTTTATAATATTTATTTCATAGGGCTCTAGAATATGGAAAACAAAACCACTCTTGAAATACAATGGTTTATATGCTTTTATACTTGATTAGAATGATTGAATTTCTTTCAAAATTTACAACAATTTTAACCCCTAACTGCCCCAGGTACCAAATTTTGGTGTCGGCAATACTTTAAAGTGATTAAAACTTTATCCACTTATTATTTTGAATACTTTATATTTTTGAATTTTTTTTGGAAGTCCAATTTTAGCATCAGAAATCTGATTTTGAAAATGTTATTTCTCTTCAAGATTTTGTGCAAGGTTGTTCATAGCAAATCTTGATTTTTTATTGTTGATGGCTCTTGGAAATGAGCCTCAAATACACTAGATCTTGGAGAAAAAATCACATTAGAAATTCATTTAAATAAAAAGTAGAGTAGAGTTTGAGAAGCCACAAATTAACTGGGATTTTGCATGTTATGTCCTTCAACCTCATATTTTTTTGGCGACCAATTTTTTAGATTTGATATGTGAAAAGAAGATTGAAAGACAATAAATCACTTTCACAGTTTTAACACCTTCACAATCAACCATTAAATAATCTTTCAATTCATAAGTGATGTATCTATATTTTTTCCTATGTGATCTTTAACATGTCCAATTTGAGTTTGCACTCAATTACAATTTTAAAAAAATTGATAAAACTTATCAAAATGTTGGCTTTTTAAAAAAAATTGAGCAAATTCCAAAAAGCTCAAAAAAGGCTTTAGAAATTTAGGGGTTAAGCTTTATATTTTTCAACAATATCAATATTTCCAATATAACTATATAAAAATTATTATGAACATCAATACTCATATATCTAACATTGAAAAGATAGATCTCACATCAATGAAAGTGATTCCTTCATAATTATTATAATTATCAATTATTGTATGGACTTGAATAGAATTGTTTTACAAATTATTTGTACAAAATGTGCATTTTTGGGTGCACATTTTGCATTATACCTTCACTTGACCCAAGAAAAATGTGGACTAAGGACCATACAACTATTCTTCACCTTCATTTTTTTAAATATTATGTGAAATTTTTGAATTAAGCAATTTTTAGTATTGTTCTTAGCCTAAATGGTGCAAATTGAAAGGGAATCTAAGGAATCATTTTTACAAGGGTAATCTAAATTGAAAATGTATTTTCAAAACATAATAAACTCTCTTTCTTTGATACGTACATGAACTGTTTTTTTTCTTACATTATAGGCATTAAAAATAATAGAATTTTAGAAAATTAGACGGTTTTCTAAAATTTCTCTTGAGTTGGAAAGAATGACCAAATTTTATTTTATGCACTAAGAAAAATATGCATTAAAAAATCATGGTCCGAAATGCTTTTGTGCTAAATTTTTATTGAAACTAGCACCATTGTATTAAATATAATAAAAGTTTAATACATAACCATATATATATAAGTGTGTATATTTGTTTCTAGAGAATTGAGCAGGAAATCTTGGCGTTGTACACAATACTTGATGTTATGATTTTCTTGCAACCATTTATTGGATGATTTTTTTTCTTCTCTTTGTGAGCAAATTTCTTTTGTCAGTGTACATGGCATTAGCTTTTGCAATAGTCAAGAAACCATGTAGTTTCCATATAGAGTAAATTCAAGAGATTATATATATGTGTCTCTTTCCCATATCCTTGTCATGGTCCTCTCACATATCCAAGGTTTTATGTTTCGGCATGTGAACTAGAACATAATATTTGTTGTGGGCTCTATAAGAATAGACGATTTTATTGTTCTATGGCAAAAGTGAAATTAAAATTCATAATTTTCATCATTGCAATATAAAAATACATTATTCTACAATAGGTATGAAGGTAGAATTGTGTTTTGGTATCCAAATAAACAAGAAAAAGGCTTTTGTAAAGACCATTTGTAAATTGAATTGTTAATCCTTAAAGAAGATACACTCCTAAAACATTTTGTTTGTACGTACATCGTTTTTATGAGGACAATTAACTTTTTAGATAGTATACAAATCTAGATTTATACTAGAATTTGGATGTGATCAAAGTTTCATGGACATTGGAAATATAAGAAAATAACAATTTTATTAACCCCTAAAGTTCCTTAACTAATGGAACCCTTTATTCGATGGTTCCCATTGTCTTTGCTAGGTATTTGAGTATTTCCATTAGCCTTCTAGTTTCTACCAAAATGAAAAGATTTGAGTTTTCTATTTTTGGTGTTAATGACAAGTGATCTTTCAATCCACCAATTGGATTCTTGTTTTGAGAAATTATGTCAGAGAAAGGTATTTGCAAAATTGTAGTGTATTGTGAATCTAAGTTCATCCTTGCATTGTAGGATTTCATTGGACACGTTCCACATCTTTGTTACATATGAATATTGGTGGAGATATGCCTAATATGATCTTTAGTATGGTAAATTTTTTAATTCAAAATCCATACTGCAAAATTTCCTATACACAATAGTCAAAGTCATTTGAAATTCTCGAGTAGGGTCTGCAAGAAACTTTTTCTTCGAATTGTACAGCTAATATTTGCCAATCTACCTAAAAGTCAAACTTCACAAAATTTTTACCACATGCTCTAATGTAAATTTATGTGATTTCAAATTGATTAATGAAGGTCAATATTTCTTACATTTTACCAAAGGAAATTGCATTTAGAAGTAGCTTTGCCTCACCTTCTTGAATTAAAAGCAAACAATAAATTCAAAAAATTAGTTTTTCAAAACTTCAAAACTTGCCTCACCTTCTTGAATTAAAAGCAAACAATAAATTCAAAAAATTAGTTTTTCAAAACTTCAAAACTTGCCTCACCTTCTTTTGCAAGATTATCCTTATAAATTGTACAAGACAATAACCCCTAAAGTTTTTTGACTATATTTTCACCAAAAATGCTCCAAAATTGCCATTTCTAATACAAGTACCAAATTTTAGGAAAAAAAAATTTTGGACATATACAACCATAGGATCTTGTAGTACACTAGTTCAAAATGTCGTGGAAAATTTTTTAGAAATTTTCACATTGTGGATTGCAAGATAATAGCGTTTGAATTGACAAAAATCCATTTTTTGTCCCTGCGAAAAATCCGGGCAGCTGCACTTTATAAGGTCACATTTTTATGAAAAAATGTCCAAAATGGTGGTAACTCTTTGGATTCATTCTTCAAGGCAAGTTGACTATATGCTTGACAAATTTCAAATCATTTGGAATTGTAAAACATATAGGAAAAAAATAGTAAGTAGAAAGAAATAGAGAATGATTCAAAATACTAAATTGTTAACCATTTATTTAAGGAATTGAAAAATGCCAATTCGAATGGTTCCATTAATGTAATAAACAATATACACCTAATGGCTTTATTTTTTTCCAAAAATATTGAAAATTGAATTAAATAAAAGACTTCAAAGTTTATTTTAGAGTAGAGATTTCATAACTACCCATAAACTACCCTAAACTAAGAATCCTCATAACTTTTGACTCATTAGTCGAAATGGAATGATTCAAAGCTCCCTACGTATATATAAATCTAAAGAAGCAATTTCAAATTTTTACTTTTTTTAAAAGTGATTTTTAGAGAAGTTTTTTGGGCTGCCCAAGCTGCTCGCCGAATGTTAAAAATCACATATCATGCAATAACTTTTTAATTGTATAGTCAAAAGTTATGAAAATTGTTGGCCTTAAAGCTACTCCTCAAAAAAATGTTGTGTTAAATTTTTAAAATAAAAAAAATAAAAACTCCATTTGTAGTGAGCTGTCCAAAATCGCTATGTTGCCTAAAAATGCAGTTTGGTCCTTTAGGGGATAATTGAATAAAGGATTCCATCAATCTCCAAATGATGAATTTGTGAAGTGGAGGTAGACAACTCCACTTGGATGACAAGTGTACTGGAACTTGGAGTTAGACAACTTCAAGTAGAAGATCAAGATTGGATGAGATAGGAATAGATACTTAGAATACTTCTAAATATGACTAAGACTATTGCTTTAGTGGATGGTTCTGGATAGAACCAAGGGTAGAAAGTTAAAGATAGAAAAGAAGACCTAGTCTATCAAAAAGAATATGGGTCTATATTTAATGTATAAGATAGAGCTCGGGGTTGAAGAGTCTCTTTTTTGACGGGGGATGATCTCTTTTTATGGTTGGGTGGTTTGAGCTCTTGTGAAATTTTTTTGTTAATAAATATATTTGTGTCTTTTTTTTACTTTCATTATTATTTGAAGTTACGGATTGTGGAAGGTATGTAACAATTGGTATCATAGTAGGTTGATTTTAGAGCTATGAGTAAATTTCGTTGTGTTTATATTAGAATTCTCTACAAATCTTTGTATTGTAAAGATTATAATTTGCATTGAAGAAATTTATTAAAGGTTTTTTTGAAAGAATTTTTTGGACATCAAGTTTCTATTAAAGTGCTATGAAAGGTGGACTTTGATGGAACCCTTTATTCAATGGTCTCCTAAGATTTGCGCTCAAATCATGATAGAAACTTTACATTAAGGGAGGCAACCCATTCCCGATTAGCAACCCATTTCCAATCACTTCAAGAATTCTAGGCATGTAAGAGGACTATTTCTTTGGTGGAAAATTTTCTCGTGTGCAGCAATAGTGTTTGGACCCTTCCTAGAGTTTTCAGATATTTTAGTATCAAAACAAAGTTTTTATGAATTAATGAGTTCCAGGTTCTATAATTCCTTAAATTATCGAGAATGGGTTGCCTCCCATAATGTACAATCATTCAAAGAATCAAACTCTAGAATATTAAAGTTGAAAAATGTGAATTCTTATGTAGCACAAAAAAGCAATTCTTAAGCCAATTTGTTTATCATTCACCATTAAGGTAATAGTCCTTAGTTGCAACACCTTTAATGTAATCAACTATTCACTACAATTGCATTTAAAGAAGCTGTTTTTTTTTTTTGAACAAATGGAAAATACCATTGCATTAAAAAACCCAGAGAACAACAGCCAAGCCAAGGCTGGCAAATGAAGAGATAAGAACAGAACAACACAAAACAGAAAAAGAAAAACAAAGAGAGGAACAAGGATCAAAAAAACTATGTGAAAGAACAAATGGTAGGTCCCTTCCTACTCCAAATGATGGTCAATCCACTCTGAGAAGCTAACACAAGAGATTGGAGCCATATACTATCAAACTTGGACCAATGATATTGTGTTGTTGGGGATGTTGTCGAGAAATAATCTGGGCCTTGAGTTGTGCTGCTCTACCTGAGTCCAAAAGGGCATTCCGTGATTTATCTTGTAGGAGAGTTGGGGGCCAAGTTCTCCTTGAGAAAATGGTGTTGTTGCAAGCAATCCAAATGAGCCACAAAGAGGAGCCTCTGATTAAAGACCAAATGGTACAGAAGCTAGTGAATCGGTATGGAATAGTAGAACCAAAGATACAATCAATGGCATCAAACCTAATGTGAGGCCCCAAGGTAGGTTGAAATCCTGATATGTGGTGGAGAATCGACTAAGCATAGTTCCATACCTCTTGGGCTTGCAAGCAAACAAAGAACCGGTGCGTAGGTGTTTTCTCAAGACCTTGTGTGCAACAATTGCAATCGGTGTCAATGTCGGGGGTAATACGGGCTCTCCATGAATGAACGGCAACGGCTTTCTGCCAGACAGACCACATGAGAGTTGCTTCCTTAAGAGATTGAGCCTTGTGCCACACATCTTTCTAGTTGGGAGTGAAGTTGGAGGGAAGATGTCGAAGAAGATGTCCAGTCCATTTTGACATGATGCTGGTTTTTGGCTGGGCATTTTGGGTGATAAAGGAGTGACCTACAGATGTTGAGTATTCCATTAGTGATAGACCAATTCCAACTATGACTTGGCAGATTAGTGGGTTGAACTTCAACCTCCATCCTTCTGAAGTCCATATATTCTCTCTATTTCAAGGAACCAAAAGAGCAACTATGGGTCACAACTCTAGGATACTTTCATTCACCTCGCCTAACAATGATGAAGTTGAATACTGGGGATACACACAGAGGATTAGGGTGGTGCAGATTCACAAGAGTCATAACCGAGACTTCTATTTTGTATTTTATGGCATCACACAAGGATTGGTCTTCAACCAGGGCGTTGGCAATGGAGCAATGGTCTATTAACCCCAAAATGACCCTGGAATTTCATGAGCTTCTAGGAATGTGCTCTAAATTGAACAAAAAGCCAAAAATTTTATAAATTGTATCAATTCTTTCTGAATTGTAATCGTATAAAATCAAACTAGACATATTAGAAATCACATTAGAAAAGAAAACACAACAATATATCTTACGGATTGAAAGATTATAATGTTTGATCATGAGAGTGTTAAAACTATGAAAGTGATTTGAAGTCTTTTAATCCTCTTTTCACATGTCAAATCTAGAAATTTGGTCACCAAAAAAATACGAGGTTAAAGGGCCTAACATGCATAACTCCAATCAATTTATGACTTCTCAAAGTCTACTCTACAATTTTTTTAAATGAATTTCTAATGTGATTTTTTCTCAAAGATCTAGTGTATTTGAGGCTCATTCCCAAGAGCCCTCAACACTACAGAAAGTCGAGATTGCAATGGACACCAATGCACAAAATATTGAATAGAAAATTTATAATCAATCATTTTCAAAATCCATTTTTTAAGCTAAAACTAAACTTCAAAAAGAATTTTTGAAAAATATAAACTATTAAAAACAATATTTTGGTAAGGTTTTATTTAACTTGAATAATTGGTCGAGGACACATTCTATCCTGAGGTCATTCTGGAGTTAAAGAAGCTTCTCAACTTCAACATTGATCAATGTTCTAGTATAGTATGTCAGAAATGTCAATTACAACATTCCACAACAATAACTTCTACAATCTTCAAGGCAATCTTGGATAGCAAACAGTTACTCATTGTTTGATCATTGATATTTGATACTATTTGCAGCGTACAATATATTGACTAAAATATGATCACTCATTAATCCATTGCTTCAACAAATGAACTCAGAAATACGAGATTTTTTGTACATTTTTGTTACAATCTGGGGCATCTTGTTCTCATAGTTTGGCCGACATTTAAAATGTTCATTGACATTGTGATTCTGTCTTTGTGCATGATTCATAAACTACATTTAGTTCTTTGACTAGATCCTTTGGGGGAGAACTATTAAATGGACAATGAAATTATAGGCCTTTCTATTGATTTATTTGCAAGTATTTAGAAGATCAAGTTTGATGTAGTATATTTGATTTTTGTATTTGCATGTATTTTCAAATTCCTTTGACATTTTTGAAATGTAGGAAAAAACTCAAATTAAAAATCACAAATCAAGATTTATATTATCTAGATAAAAATTTGAAATTTTTGGACTAGGTTTCTTTTAAAAATTTAAAGTATGTAGAGAACCATACATAAAATTTTATACTTGATTTCTCAAATATGAATAATGTACTAAATTATGATAAGACATACACTATTGAATTGATAAGTCAACAATTTATTAGCAAGTTTCATTTGGATGTCATTTTAATATTTAAACCTTATCGTGCTCAAATACAACACCATATATGTAGAATACATGATCCATAAAAGTTAATCGTCTATTATTATCAATAACAAAATTAAGTGGCATTTAATCACATGCATAATTGATGATTTGCATCCTTTGGCTACATTTGGTGCATGCCTAAACCCTATAAGAATACTGTCTATCATGACTCTAAAGTAGTGATCTCAGAACGGGTTCAAGATTTTTAGTCAAATGTTCATTTTTGGAAGATTTTTTTTGAATTCACACTAAGGACATGAAAAAAAGAAGTAGAAATTGAGCAAAATTTAGCCAGTTTCAAGATCGTTGCTCCAAATTAGTCACCCATTGTTAGACCAATAGGTACATTCTTTGTTTCATGAAGCCATCCATCCATCCGCAAAGTCCTTATAAGGTTAATCCATATTAGAGCATCACCACTGTGACACGGGCAAATCCCCAAGGCAAACTTGACATAGCAAGCTCCTCATACAATGGCGAGCCCGAGCAGCCAAGAGTCCACACCGTGGCTCAGTGAGTTCAACGCATCAAATCCTCCGACATATAGTGTGTAGTAAATGCCAGATGAACCGGAAGCTATTTTGGGTGAGTTCAACGCCATGGTGCTTAAACTACCATTATGAAAAGAGCTGCTCATCCCAAATTAGATACACAGTGCTCAGATCTAGGTCAACCCCGGGCTCTTTCAAGAATCTTACTGTGCACGCCAAGCTCAAGTACCTCAGGCAAAAAATGGAGCGCCCGGTGCCTTGGACACAACGCCCAGCATCACAGTGGGAACTGTTTTTCCTCCCGGGCCCAGCCTGCCTGCTTGTGTCACGTTGGCAATGCTCTAAGCCTGCGTGTGCTCTTGTGGATGTCAAAGTCTGTGCAAGTAAGGAGTTCAGGACATTTATAATGCAAGACTTGCTGTGAGAGGGACACCAAGCCCGACAGACACAGGCAGATGATGGGAATAGGTCAGTTTGTGTTCTTCCTCACATTGCAAATAGTCCGTCCTTCCCCAACCGACCTTCAATTTTATTTTTTCTATTTCACGTTGTTTATTCTCTGTTCAGATTTCATAATTTATACCAATATACTGAGTCTTACTTGTGAGAAAAAGTTTGAAATTGAAAAAAAAAAAAGGCATCAGTAGTCCAGTACTTGCAAGCAAAAGTAGTGTGTTGAAGATCTGTCCCATCAGGGCTCAAGTAACCCCAAGGTCTGTCCTTGAGGCCGTGAGTTAGCAAGACAGTGAAATACCAGCCTTCATTGATATTAAAAATTGCGAGGGTGGCATGCTCTTGGAAGGGCCGGGTGCAAAAATGGAAACTGGAAATTGATATTGTCGGCACGGAGGCAGTCTAAGGTAGGCGGGCACTGTGCGGCGCGGACTCATTTACCCTCGGATCATCAAAATGTTGTCGTTCCCAAGGACAAAATTCTTCATCATGAGAACACTGAGAACACAGGATGAAGAGGACAAGAGGAAGGAACAAAGCCAAGATAAATTCTGTCCTTCAGCTAACATCAATGCCAACTAATGTGCCCTGTCCAATTGCCACAGTCAAAATAAAAGTAAAGTAATTTTCTATGATTCAAGATCCAAAATAACTCAAAAATCCATAACTTTTACATTGTAGGTCCAAATGTCACTCCTCCTCCTTGCTGAGGGCTTTCCGATAGTACCAAGACCACAACTAGGGGATGCATAGTCCAGGAGATCTCACCATAACAAATAAACAAAATCAACCGTCTAGCTTAACCCCTAAAGGATCATTGTCGGTTCAGCAAACAGTTGGGATTTTGGGCAGGTACCTACTGACTGAATTTTGTCCTGATTTTTTGAATTTTTTTTTTGAAGATAGAAAAACATATAAGCTTTGTGGGAATATAATTTTTTTCTCAGATGGTGCCCCAAAGCAAAAGTTATGCCCAAATAAGTTGAAAACAAGGGCAAGGGGGCAGCAAAAAAAAATTTGCAAAAATTTGAATTTTGAATTTTTTGTTTTCTCATAGATTATAATTTTGTCTATTTGGAAAGCTTTGATTTGTTTCATTTAGATTTGTTATGAGAAAGTTATGGACAATCTTGCTTTTTGAGCAATTAGAGCATCTTCTTGAATAAATAACTTATAGAATTCTATTTTTATAATTTTTCAAAAAAATTAATTCCACATGGTTTAGTTTGCTTGCTAGAACAATCTCACCATTGGGATTAGTGCATTTTAATTCTATTTTAGAGATATTAATAATTTAGCTTTTCCTTCTATCTTGGACCTACTTCTGCTTAACAATTTTTCAAAGTATGCAAGTAAACTTTTTTTGGATTTTTTTTTCCCCTAGACTCTCAACTCAATTCTCCACCATAAAGATTTAATGCTCAAAACTCTACAATGCAAAAAAAATTCAGTTACAAATGTTCAAAGTCAAAAATTCTAGTCCCGCAATGTGCTGAAAAACTTGTATTTTCACTTCAAACACAGATATCTTACAATCTAGGCGGTCAAAAATTTTGAAACTTTTTCCACATATTGTCATACTAGTTACATATAAGATCCTACATTTAGATGTGCAAAAAAAACAATTTTCAGTTTTTTTAACTTTTTGCTATAGAAATGGTAGTTTTGAGTATTTTTGGGCAAAAAAATGGCCTTGATCCTTTAGGGGTTAAAGTTAAAGTATGGTATGAAAAATAAAAGAAATTCACAATTATGGATAGTAAATTTCCTTTACTTTCAGGTTGCCTTAACAATTAGACTAGCTTGCCTTACTCAAAAAAAGTTGCCTTATGATTCACCACTTGTTCACTTGGAGGCATTTGCGTCTCAATGAATCGGGCTTGTGCCACACACCCGTGCCACACACCCGTGCCAGACATGGATATGGATTAATGAAAATTATGGCATCTGTTTTTCAGCCGCCTTAAAGGCAAAGCGCCTTTTGGTCGTCTATTTGGCTCTTGTATTGTACTAACCTTGCCTCTCCCAAGAACACTTGCTGCTGGGGTTTTGTATTTCTATCTTCTTGTAGTAAAGGTCTCCTTTATTTGCATCAGAAAAAAAATTATGGCATCCTTTTACAATAACAATAAATATTTGTATGGTATAAAGTATTTGAAACCCCTAAAGTTCCATGACTATGTTTTCACCGAAAAAGGCTCAAAAATGCCATTTTTAGTACAAGTATCAAATTTTTCAAAAAAATAGTTTTTGACACATGTAACCGTAGGATCTTGTAATATGCTGACTTGAGAACATGTGGTGAAAATTCCAGAAATTTCCACCGTGTGAATTGCAAGATATAAGCATTCAAATTCAATGAAACCATTTTTTTTGGCCCTGCGAAAAACAGGGCAGCAGCACTTTACGAGCTCACTTTTCAAGGAAAAAATGTCCAAAATGATGGTGCTTATTTGGATTCTTTTTCCTAGACAAGTTGGCTACATGCTTGGAAATTTTCACTTTATTTGGAATTGTACAACATATAGGAAAAAAATAGTAAGTAGATAGTAGTAGAGAATGATTTAAAATACAAAATTGTCAAGAATTTAATTATGGAGTTGGAAAATGCCAATCCCAATGGTTGCAATGTTGTAATAAACAATATTCATCATATGATTTTATTTTTTCCAATAAATATTGAAAATTGGGTATGATAAAGAACTTCAAAGTTTATTTTAGAGTAGGGAATGCATAACTGCCCACAAACTAAAAATCTTCATAACTTTTGACTCATTGATCAAAATGGGATGATTCAAAGCTTTTTATGTATATATAGCTCTAGAAAACCAATTTCAAATTTTTATTTTTGAAAAAAATGATTTTTTCTGATTTGCTCAGACTGCACAGTTACAAAAAAAAGTAACATATTAGGCCAAAAATTTTGACTGAGTTTTTCAAACGTCATGAAATTTAGTGCATATGAAAGACATTCCTCGTCCCCACCTTCTATTAAAGTTTGGGCCAAAAATATGGAAATCTCTAGTTACACGTACCTGCCCAAAATTTCTATGTAGCCAAAAAAATGCATGTTGATCCTTTAGTGGTTAATGAAGAGCGTCCTAATTTAACTATTCAATTGTAGGTTTTGTGGATGTAAATACAAACCTCATAATTATTACAATATTTCAGAAATACAATGCATTTTGGATAAAATTTGGATGACAATCATCCTATTTGAGATGATATAAAAATAATGTAATAATATTGTATCAGTTTTACCTAATGTAATGAATGAACTTTATTAGTAAAGCTTAGAAAATTACAGTTCATATGATTTCCAAATTTGTAAATCACCGTCAAGAATCGTCTTGTTCATTTACGAAGCAGGCTCTATGTTGCAATGAAGTCATAATGCTTGATTATGCGGGCAAAACCACGTAATCGAGCATTATGCATTTTTCATCCAAATTTTTCATTCTTGCCCATGATTTCATCCAAATTGTTCAAATTTTATATTCCCACCCGTACTTTATGTCGGGCAATTGCCGTTCGTTGTCGGAGATTGCCCTGTACAATCAAGTTAATGATATTAGTTTGAGGCACCATAATTGAAATTGGAGATGAATCTAAACTTTGATTTTGTTAGAAGCCTATATTTTGAAAATCCATATTTGTCTTTCAATGAAAGTTTTTTTTTTGGAAAAGGAAGGTGGCCATTAAAAACCAAAAGAAGGAAACAATCAATTTAGCTCACGCGGAATGTTCAACGTAGGTGGAGGCTGAGGGAAAGGTGCCACTCGGGCTAGTGGAGAACACCGGAGCAAAGACCTCATTCTTGCATCAAGCGTTCACATCTTTCAATGAAAGGTATTTCCAAATGTCAATAATGAAAATCTCAAGAGTGAAACAACAATATATTATCTCAATTGAATGTCCCTTTTCAAATTTGACCGACCACTAATCCATCCAAATTTATACTTTGAAATGATATTGATGGTAATCAAGAGAAAAAACAATTCATATTTCTCAATAGAATTGGAGTATCATACATTCCCCTTACCAAACCACCATGCAAAATTTGATGAAGGAATGCACTTGCTGATGGACAAATTGTTCATTCTTTATTGGTGTGTTGCAATTAATTTTTTTTATAATTTTGCACATAGTTTGCATAAATTGTACAAAATGTTATTGTAATTACTTAAGTAAATAGAATTATTTAGATGGAATTATATATCAATGATTCACAATATTTTCTACAACTTTCATAATCTTATTACGTCACAATTTTAACTTCACACAAGTTTTCAATGCGGCATGCTATTGCAAGATACATAGCACGAGGCTCTCTACTTGGTTATTGTATACTTCTTGGATCATATAAATGTCATTTCAATGGATAATAACCACAATTTTAAAAATCACAAATAATAATAATTTGAAAAACAACCTTTGAAAATAAGGATCTATGAAAGTGAATCAAATTTTTTGTGGTCAAAACTAACAATATTTGCATCAAAACACCTATTTTTAGAAACTTCAGTTGAAAAGCTTTATAAAATATACCCATAGGATTTTAAAGTTGGTCACAACAATATTTTTATGCTTAGAGATTTACAAATCCAAAGTTTTACATTTTTGTGTTGTCTTCTAAGACCATGGATCCTTGTAATACTATAAGATTGATCCTAGAAAGATCTTACATCTAAAACATTGATGCATTTTAGTCCAACTCAATTGTGATTTTCAGATTCCTTTTCTATAGATTGAAATAATTTGACTTGCCAATTTATATCAAACTTTGACTTGAAACATTGTAACAATTACATCTTTTCATAAACTCATTTAAATTTTTTCTACATCTACGTACACACAATATACAGGCTAATGCATCAAAAATAAGAAACTAGAATTTATAAATAATTAAAAAACCAAAACTTATAAATAATTAAAAATGTAAATATTCACTAGTGGAAAATTGGGTTGTATTAGTGTTCATAAACAAATTCTTTTTCAACTAATATCTTTCAATCTACTATATGGTCAAACTTCATGAAATTTTTACCACATGATCTCAGATAAGTGAAGTACAAGATCCTACGGTTAAATTCTAACTTTTAAAATAAAAAATAAAAATAAAAAATTCTTGGATGAACGCAGCAAAAATGGCAGTTTTGAGTGATTTTTTATAGGAAAAAATGGCCTTGGGACTTTAGGGGTTAAGCCGTTGATTTCCATGGTATAAAAAAAGATGATTTCTACACAGACCAGCCCGTTCTTACAGGGTTAATCTTCATCATAGAAGGGAGGGGAGCTGAGCCCAGCCCCACTGGCGTGTGTCACTGGATGCAATGATGCTGCGACCCAGCTGCAAGTCCATGATGGTGCTTGCTTGCTTGCTTGCTGGCCTCCTACCAGACCAGACCAGAGCAGTGCAGTGCGAGCAGGCCTCCACTAGTCTCGTCTCCCCACCCACGGGCACCATCCCAAACCACTCCACTCCACTCCATCCAGCAACTGGGAAGTGGGAACCCTAACCTAACATCAGTCTGGATCTGGCCAACATTAAGTTTTCCAACATATTGGGAAGATTGACATTCACAGACTGAGGAGCAGCGGATATTTGAGGAGGGAATAACTTAGGGACGACTTGGCCGGGAATGACCAGCATGGCCAGAAATTTCGGATTTCAATTATTTCATTTGGGGGCAGGACAGGACAGGACCAGGAGCAAGGAAGCTACTAAGGTAACTACACCTAAAACCAACCGTGTTCTAATTGCGACCCCTATCTAGGAAGGACTGACATGTTGCTTGAAGTATGTTCTACTGTCAATGATGAGTTAGGTAGGCTTAAATGGTCGCTTTAAGAGCATACTACCTTATGGACATGGATGAAACATGAAAAATGGGGATGAAAACTATAATATTGAGTCCTTCATCGAAGGGATGGAGTGGACTTTCATCCAGGAAGAAAGAGCAGAAACAGCCCTATTAAGCGTTGGTAGCAAAATTCATTAGCAATGCCATCCAATCAGAACGGAAGAAGATGTTACCAAACCTTCGGTCCCTTCCATTTGGTTTGTTGGTTTTGTCCAAAGGACAGAGATTAGTATGGCATGAACTCTGGTTTCAGGATCTCAGGATTTTAGTTTCCAAATCTTATCTACAACCGCATTCACACAGTACAATGGGGTTAGGGCTTGGTTGGAATGGAGATGTCGGGTCTGATTGGTCTATAAATTAACCTATGGCAGAGCCTCACGGTTACACCATTCTTGTTCCACATTGCAGCAAAATGGGACTTGGGGAGCAAGGGCTTTCCACGCGGTAAGCAGGGTTGATTCTGTTGACAAATGTAACTAGGGTTGGACCAGTATCAAAAGGGTACAGACGGACTGTTTTGGTGTTCTCATGTTCCCAGGAGTATGTACATCAACAAGCGGAAACCAAATGATACCAGTGATGAGTGGAACAACGCACTTCTCTGCAGCCTGGGCCAATTGGTATTGTATGTGACATGGGTTGGGAGTAGGGGTCAACAATGTTCACATCTTAGTAGCCCCAAACCCCCAAACCTGCCACTTTTTTGTTACTGTGTCGAGTTACTGTTCTAGACATCAAGTTTTGTTTGATTTTCTTGTTGGCAAGGGAAAGGAGGTTCCAACACACCAAAAAACACAGCAGTTTAATACCATAGGCATAAGTTAGGAAGGGTCCAAGTTTTCTTTTCTTTTGTCGAGGTTCTGAAATCGTTTCTTGCACATAGGTACATATTGATTCTGGAGATGTACGCTGTATGATGATGGCCATTCTAGGCAGGCCGGGCGCGATTTCAGGTGTACCCAGCCCCTTTATGTATTTTGCACCCTCTAGGCCTGTCATGAAAATGCAGCTTGTCAGTACGTACCTACAGTAGTTATGATGAACTGCAAGATCAAAGATTATGTAATCCTTTCGTATCAAGGTGCTGGAGTGGAAAACAGGTCTTCGACAGTATAATTATATAACGTTGAGTGCTTCCGTATGTCCGGTAGCTTGAGTACTGTATTTTACCCCTACAATTGTTGGAAAACAGAAGGGAGGATTGACCCCCTTATTACTTGAGAAAATACTGGAATTTTTTTCATTTGCCACCCATGATAAAATTTGCAACTTTTTGGTTCATATTTGCAATCAGAGGCCCCAAACTAGCTAGAGGAGGTGAAGAAATACAAAAATTACACGGCACAAAGTAGAAGGCATATTTTACATTTACCTTAGACTGGAGCAATAAGGGGGTCAATCCTCCCTGGCCATGTTTTTAGATCTGAAATCACATTCAATTCGTTAGAAAAGTGAGTTCAGGTTTGATGGCTGATTGACTATCAGTAACTTAGGGCGGGCTTCCACGTGAGCATCGGGTGGGTGAAGCCCACAATAGTCGGTTAGATGGGAGTTTCATAAAAACGGGACTCCCCATCTGACCGACTATCGGTGGGCTTCACCCGCCTGATGCTCACATGGAAGGAGGCCCTTAAGACTGTGACTAGGAGAAGGAATCCAGTGGAATTGAAGCAACCTAAATTTCAAGTCCAAAAGAAGATATTGACAATATATTAAACTGAGATGAACCCTCCAGGCAACTTCTCTTTGCAAAGTTTGGTC
Source organism: Neckera pumila (assembly GCA_963969595.1). Taxonomy (NCBI): domain Eukaryota; kingdom Viridiplantae; phylum Streptophyta; class Bryopsida; order Hypnales; family Neckeraceae; genus Neckera; species Neckera pumila. Next base: position 7,416,007 of record OZ018409.1, read on the forward strand.
AACAGACCTATTTCCAAAAGGTGATCTAAAAGTGTGCCCTAAAAATATCTTGAGAATAAGTAGATATTCATTTCAAGATGTGCATCAAAATTAGGGCATGGATTTTGAATTCTACTAAATTCTACTTTGAAAATCATTATTAATTTATGTGATAATTAACTCAAGCTGTGCAAGAAAGTGTTTTGGAAATTTTTATGCTATTGGGAACCAATAAGAGACCCATTATTTTTTTAAATGCGTTTATTAAGACCAAAGACATTGAGTTGTTCAATCAAAAGAAGGATCATTCCAAACTAAGCAAGATTCTCTATTAGCTGTGGTAATGCATCATAAAGGTCTAATTTCTTAGTCACACGTAGATAAATTATTGCTAAATTTACATGAAGCTCAAGAATGGTTTGGAATATTGCATCCAAAAGTTATAAGAGGCCAAGTGACCTTCTAAGTCCATGTCCTGATTTCAACATTTTGTGTTGAACATTGTGCAATAAATGTTTACCTCATTTAGATTTATTAGGGCACACTTTTGAAAACACGATTAAGGGGAGTTTGTAGAAGCGAAGACCTCAATGCCATTGCTGGGAAACAGCTAGGCAACCCCTTCTCCATTGCTTGTCCATCACCTTCTTCATCATTTGTTCATCACCTTTCATTGCCTTTCATCACCTTCTCCTCAAGTCATTCTTGCTTTTTGGTTGTTTTCAGTCAACTAAAAATCAAACAAAAAGTATCCTTGTTCATGATGGTGAATCTCCAGGCATCAAATTCACCATTATTTTATTTTATCTTCATCCCATGGAGTCCGACAAGTTGATGCTTGAAATAGTCAAAAATTGCTTGTTGTGAGGAAAGTAGACATCCATGTCCATTTTTTTTTAATTCTAATCTATGTTATCCGAGTGATACTGTAAATTTTGAATGGTAGTATTTTCAACATCTACAGTCACTATAGAATCCAAGCAACAAGGAGAACTTTACATATATATTCCGGTTACTATATTTTTTTTAAGTCATTTGCTATTTAATGCAAATTTGTTAATTTGTCACACTTTCAGGTTTTTAGGGTTAATTTTAAAGGCTTCCAAAAATTCAAAATTAAGAATCTAGAGAGTAGCTTTTGAGTGTATACTTCAACCTAAGTCATAATTATAGGTGCATGTAGATACAAAGATTTTTATTAGAAATAGGAATGCCAAGGAATAATGTTAACAACAATTTGTACAAGAATTTGTAGTGTTTATTTAGACTATTTTGATAAATATAGATAGAAATGGATAAAAGTAGAAGTGAAAGCTCATAGGATGTTACCTTCTTTGTCTACCCATGCCATTCTTTACTAGCCCCCTTTATTCAATAAATTTTTTGCATTGATTTAATTCTTTAAAGCATGCATGGCCTTTTCAATAAGAAGTTTTTACACTTAGTAATAATCAATAAAACTTTGACTTTTATTCATATTCCTATTATGATTTTTTGGACTCACTGTATACTTTTTGTAAATTATGTATCATTTTTTTTTAATTTATATTTTTAATGACTTATCATATAAATAACTCTTAATAAGGAAAAACAAATATGAAAATAAATATCCAAATGTATGAGAGAATTTTGAATTTTTTTAGGAGCATTAAATTCCAAATTTGTTTATATTTGGTAAAAATTTCAAGGTCATCTCATGTTTATTTTTGAGTTTTTAGTTTAATCTAGCCGTTGTCGCTTGCTATGCTATGAATTCATCATTAGGATTTTATTAGAATGTTTATGTATTAGATAAAATGCAGAACAAAAATTTCAATAAATCTTCAAATAAAAATTACTAAAATCTTTTTATAATTTTATGTATAAGTAAGCATATATTGAAATGTACAATAGAAATTTATTGAATGATGAATGAAATATATGCAATGGTGAATACTGTAAAAGATACACATTTATTGTAATGCATTCAAAAGTTGACTCAATTGTTATAAACAATGGCAACCCAAAAACTTGGTGAATTGAAAAAAAAAACTTGTAAATTTCAAAAACTTCATGAACAACTTAATTGTTGTGAAATCCAAAATTGCTTCAATTGAATAAATTTCTCAAATCATTTGGTAGTAGCAATAGAATTTTGAAATCATAAAAGCTGTAAAAGTGATATTACAGAGGTGATTGCAAACTACTACTCTATTTCTATAATATAATATTGTGTGAAATATTATTTTGATGTATGCGTGATTGAAAATATTTTTACAAAATAGTAACATTAATTATTTCAAAGACTTATTGAAATCATTATCATGCATTCTATTCAAATACATCAAAATTTTACTAATATGTGATACAATAAATGCGTAGCATAGCAAGCATGAGCCTTTATTATCAATGGTAGCATTTGTGATATTATAGAGGGAGTTATGATTTTAGCAGTATGATGATGATAGCGATTGGCGCTTGTTTTGCTACGCATTAAATATATTACTTTCATCAATTTTTCATGTGATAGAATGTAGATAAACAAAGTACATATAATCTTTAAATGAAAATATTGACATCCTCATACAATATTCTTTGAAATAATTTATATAGTGCAATATAAAGTAACTGTAATTTTTACAAAATAACCTTTGCAAAGATGAAAACATTGCAATAAGAAGAAATTAATCAAGTGAACAATGTAAGTAGAATCTTCACATTTGAATATGTAGAGCAACGCTAGCAGTTGGTGCTTTCTTATTCTTTAATATCACATTTCCAAAAGACATGAAATTTATCTATAGTTTTGTTGTCTGAAAAGTTTCTTTGAAATTTTTTTAGAGGTATCCATTTGATTTTCAAATATTTCACAAAAAGAATACATAATATATAGTAGAAAGTATCCTATGGCTATTATAAAAACAGTTGAATTTCTGTAATATTATTCAAAATTGAATTGTGATATTATAGAGGTCGTGATTTTAGTAGTATGATTTAAATAACCTTTATGTTATGCCCATGACTAGTTGATCCGTTTTACTGTGTTGTGAGCACACCAAGCATGCGTTTCAAGTGCCAATTAGAGTATTGAAAGCAAGCCTTTGAGCCCTGCATGCATTGTAACTAGCCTAAAGCCAGTTGAGAGCATCTTCAAAAACAACCTTGTTTAGACCTTTTAGGTTTGAAAGGATTTATAAAATTTCATTTTGATGTGAACAAAATCTCATCTACATTTGAATAAATGTTTGAAAATTAAACATCATCTCTGAAGATGGTGAGTGTGAAATTAACCAAAATCATACTATTTATAAGTAGTGTACATTGAATAGACCAAATAGGTTGCTCTAGACTAATATATCGACATTCTACACAATATCAATTTATGAATTATGGTAGAAGGATGTAGAGATGTGGAGAAATATGTGTGCTAGATGGGTTGGTACATTGATTCATGGCTTGGGATCAGAGAATGGCTTGTGCCTCCATCTTGGACAAGCCATGAGTCATGAGGTAACATGAAGTAACTTCTCTTGAATAAGGCAACTCAATTGTCAAGGCAACCCAATTGCACTATTTAGTGTACACAAAATAGTGAAATTAGGTTGCCTTGTCAATTAGGTTACCTCACCTTAGATAGATTACTTCATGGATCAATGCTTGTTCCACATGGAGGTGCATGCCACTCTCAGAATCAGGTCTTGAATTAGTGCACAAATCGATGCCACACACATGGCTCTAATTGAAAGCTTCATTGTACAAAAGCAGTGAATATTTTTATAGTGTGGGCTGTCAAAAAATTAGTGTGGGGCAATTTAATTTCACTATTTTGTGTAGGTTGAAAAATTATAAAATTTTGTGGTGACACTAATTGTTTAGGTGAACTGAAAGCTCTTTCTGTTTAACCCTAGATATGATCCTGGGTGGAATCGTTCGAGGCCAACCGACCAGGAAGCGGAACTCGAGAACTACAGTAGTAATTGCCCTCTCCGTGGACGTGGCACTCACCCGGAAACAATCCGAGGTGGAACCATTTGGCGCCCAAATTGGCGAGGGAAGCTCGCGAGGGGAAGCTCACAGCTCGCCCGCCAGCCGCAGTTCGCAACTGACCACGAGAAGCATCGCAAATCGAGGTGCGGTGTCAGATTTTCACTCCGAAATCGCATTGCGGATGTGCATCCTTCTGATGTGATTTCTTCCAAAGCAGGAGGGTATCATCGCTGTCGCCAGAGCGGGGTTTACAGCTATGGAGCCCGCAGTGCTGGACTCGGGATCCTTGTACCTCAGGGCGGGGTTCGCTAGCCCCGACCAAGACCCTCCTATTGTATGCATTCTCATCTCTCCCATCTAATTAGGGTGTGGCTTTCATAATTAGAGTGCGGATTGTTGGTTATTCTTTTGTCGTTGTAGAATAAAGTTGTGCATTATCGCCTGCGGAGGTGGGTGCAAGTGGAAGTTGGGAGGGTTGAGAAAGATGGTGTTATTAAGGTCCACCACGACGTCGAGATTGGGATGCACATGGAATGTGAATTGGGTGTATTCTTTCAGCAATGACATTCCTTGACCTCGACGATTGTTTGTAGACGACATGAGCAAATTGGATGTAGATGGGTTTTTGTTGGGTTGCGTATCATTGGTTTCAGGGCAATATCAATACCTGTTGCTTTTCGACCTAATTATGCATGTTTTGTACGTCAAAGGTTTGTTCTGGTGGGTTAGGGTTTAAGAGCAATTTTGAGGTGTGTTGGTGCCCGTGGTAGGAAAGAGGATAGTGCAGCGTATCTTTAAAGGGGTGCTTTCTTGGAGCTTATTTTTCGAAAAATGGGTGTTGATCGAAGCCTATAAAAATGCTCCTAACTTCGGTCATTCTGCCTTATCCGGATCATTTTGAGTGTAAATTTGTGATCAAAATCACAATTTTTGAAAGGAATAAAACTTGTAACAAGGTTTGGCAATTCCTCGGTAGCCATTACGGAACGTGAGAGTAGGGTGATTACGGAAATGGACAATGGCATTTTCCTGTCAGTGTTTGTATTCCTGCTGTGACGTTAACGGGTTTATTGTGTGACACAGCTCCTTCCTACAGCCATGACGAGGGTAGAGGAGGATGGGTCTAATGTGGCTTTGGGAGATGTTACATATCCGATTGAGCGAGGAATGATCAAGGACTGGGATGCAATGGAAGATCTATGGCGCTATGTTTTCTATACTAGTCTCGGCTGGGAACCTGGCAGCGAAGGCCAGCTTCTTGTTGCAGAGCCTTTGTTATCACCTAAGGTTCCCTTCTCTCCTTAACTTAATTTTATTTTGTTCCCCGTAGCTTCTATGCTACGAGAATTCGAGAATTGAATTCTGCTTCTGTATGAGGTAGGCATGCGAGGAAAGCTTGCTAACGGGACGTCATATTTCCAGTATGATATATGGAGTGATTCACCTGAATTGCAAATAGGTTTTCTGGTCATGTTTGGGATTTTAGTTGGATTTAGGTTGGATTTTAGTTGTCTTAGCTGTAAAGTTCAAATTCTCTATCTTAAGATGTTTTAGGATATTGTTATGAACGGTTTGAATCTGGAATCGATCAGTGTGTGCAGAACAGATACTTCCTATGATATCAAAATACATTGTGTCCATAGCTAGTATCCCCCCTGTAAATTTGAGGATCAGCTGTAGTTGTACGGAGGAGGGTACTTGGTACTTGTAAGCCTCTTGATCATTTCCTCTTAGCAATATTTTGCATAGAGTTGATGCGAATCATTAGTGTTGCTGAAACCTCTCTGTTTGTTTTGAAATTCAGGTATCACGAGAGAGAATGGTCCAGACTATGTTCGAGACTTTCAACGTGAGTGGCCTTTATGCGATGGAGCAGGCAGTGCTGTCTCTTTATGCAGTGGGTCGTATCACTGGTGTTGCTATTGATGTGGGACACGGAAAGATAGGTACATTCTCTTTTTGGCTTGAGAGGTCTTGTTATGGAATCAGTTTTCTGTAAATGCCTTGTGACGACTCAGTAGACCGCTCTGCTAGTTACAGTCCCCGAGTCTGGGGACTTTTTATGTATTTGCGAGATTAAGAAGGGGAATCTCAGTTCACGAGCTTGATGAGTTGGTACTACCAGTATGAATATAAATAAGCTATCATCTCTTGGGAAGACCTTGTACTGTCCCCTACCAAAAAGACTGCTAAGTCCCCTCCCCCTCTTTGCATGGGAAAAGGGGGAGGGGGGTAGTAGTCTTTTTGGTAGGGACTGTACAGTACTTTTGTCGTTCAAGTTGTGCTGTCTATCAGTTGCACGTTGCACCTCGTTGTCTGCGCTAATATGGCTGGTTGGAGGTATTTCGTCAGAGAAGATGGTGGGAGTCTTTGTCATATAAGTCTACTGACAGCAGCCCTGATATATAGAGGGCAAAGCTCTCTTTGCTTTGCCGGTGGACTCTGGCAGATATCGCTCCCGTATGGGAAGGGGCCATCCAGCACAATGCAGTGAAGCGTTTTGAAATTGCTGGTCAGGACCTCACTGATCTTTTTGCAAAAGAGCTTGCGCAATCACAACCACATGTCACATTGGACCGTGCTGCTGTGGAGATGCTCAAGGAAAAATATGCAACAGTTCTTGAAGACTCAGCAACTTATGCTGCAACAGCAGAAGTTTGTCCCAAGATAGAGCATACACTTCCTGATGGACAGGTATTTCTGGGTGTCGCTTGTCAGATGGCCTAGGGAGGCTCGCTTTTTCAGGGTCACCTCAATGTAGCATGGAGGGAGGATGTCGATGCTGAGAAAGCTACTCTCCCTGCAAGTGTGCCCGAATTCCTTCTTACTGACGTTTTCTTTTGTATGATTCGCTATTGGTCTATTGCAGGTTATTTCGATTGGAAGAGAAAGATATACTGTCGGTGAAGCTTTGTTACGGCCTTCTCTCTTGGGAGTTGAAGAAGATGGTCTGGCTGAACAGTTGCTGCGTAGTGTGTCAATGTGTTACCCTTCTGAGAATCAACGGCAACTCATTGAGAACATCGTCTTGTGTGGGGGCACTTCTGCAATGACAGGTATGCCCACTTTTCTCTCATTTGATCGGTATCCTTGGGAAGCGCATGAGTTATTACGCTCCACCTGGCTTCAATGCTCTTGGAAGTTTTCGACGTTCGTTAGTTCAGTATTTCACTCGATCAGACTCTGTGAGGCCAATTGACTCAGAATGTGATAGGTTTTGCTAAGATGGAGTAATTTAGTGGTAAGACAGTGGAGGGATCTTTTTTACTTGATTCCTGTCAATTTCTTTGAAGCTCATATACCGACCGCATGAACCTTGAATGATCCGCAGGCTTGGATGCACGATTCCAGAAGGAGGCCATTCTAGTTGCAAACCCTTCCGTGCGACCATCATTGATTAAGGTAGCTGCTGCGCTGTGGATGCTATTATTTTACAGTGCGTGCTACATTCTTCTTTGTAACACTGTATAATGATTTTGGATGTCAATCGGCAGAGGAAGGCAGAGTGAGAGTGAGAGACAGCATAGGATGGATCCGAGAGGTCGGGCTATTTGTAGTGGTTAAATTGAAAATTGTGTTTTGATTTGATGACTGGTTTGTGCCGCAGCCGCCAGAGTACATGCCCGACAACACCTTGAGCAATTCTGCTTGGATGGGCGGAGCGATACTGGCAAAAGTAGTCTTTCCACAAAACCAGCACATCACGAAAGCTGAGTACGATGAGTCCGGCCCCCCGGTTGTCCACCGAAAGTGCTTCTGATCGTGAACGCACTGCCATCTCTGACTCAAATTTTCACAATATCGATCTGGCCGCCTGTTCCTTCCCAATTTAATGAAGTCTTCAAGAGAGAATCACTGCCGTGGCCGGGTCAGTCTCACGTCTTAGGTTGCTAAAGCGAGAATTGAAGCTCATTGCCTGTTTTCGTGTACGCCTTGCTGCACCCTGTAAGAACAAAGCAATATCACAACTAGAAGGATTGCGAGACGTACTGTTTCGTAGCATGATGGCTAAGTGCTCGGTAATTGCATACAAACCGCAACCTGGAAGATTAATAATAGGCATGCCTGTTGTGCAACTTGGGCAGTGGTTTGTCACAGTAGCCTTGCACTTCTCATGAATTGTTGCAATTGTGGCAGAAACCAGCTACAATTGATTGTAAACAGCTGGAAGACTTATATTACTGGATGAAACTATGGCTAAAAATGATCGGCTTTGGAGGAAAACGCAGGAGCTTACTAGCACCACATGATCAGACTTGGAAAGTTTGATTGCATATTTGTACTGTATAGTCTCTATGTGTCGAACATGATCAAGAAAACACTTTTTGGAGAAATCCAGAACTAAAATCCTATGCACCAACTCCTCTTTACCTGAACTCATTCTACGTAGTTGGTTATCAGAACTTAAGGACGACCAGTTAATACTGAAGGAGAATTCCTCGTCAAGGACTTTTTACGTTGTTGTTTACGCAATTTTATCCATATTTGGGTGAAATTTCATCCGGATTTGAAAAATATTTGCCAAAATGACGTAGAAACATCACCAAACAATGGTGGTTTTCTTCTAGTATATGGAAGAATCATATACTAGAAGAAAACTTTTAGGTGTCCATTCAACGAAATTGATATTTATGAATTGTGATCCTAAGCAGTTTAAGTTATATGGCGTGACTTTCAATTGCCCTTCCGCTTCTTTTTCTTCCTCTAATAAACGTGGTTACAGCATTGCCAATGAACATATGAGTTTCTTGCACCACATGGATGAGCTCCCACACATGACGTTCTCAATAAGTTGCTATTGATTCTCAGAAGAGTGACATTAATTGCCACTCTGCGAAGCAACTGTTCAGTCACATCATCTTCAATTCCTGAGATGTTACAAATCTGCCTCACCGACACTAAGTTATATCTTTCTCTTGAAATCGATATAACCTACAAAACCCAAATAGCGCAACAACACAAAAATACGTTGGGTATAGGGCTTTGAGCACACTCACTGTCAATTCCGTTAGCGCGGTTCTGGGAGCCGAAAATTGTGATTTAAATCTGCACAGAGCTGCCAAAACTAGAACCGGTATAGATTTGTGCTTCACCCAGCACCTCCGGAAAAGTGCTAAGGGTATGGAGTTCCGCCAATCCAGCGAAACTTATGTTACTGCCATTCAAGCCGAGAAAGCTTTGCACATGCAAGTCCCTAACCCAGCTGAAAGTTCTCCATTCTCAAGGAACTTTTTCACATCGGTACGGTCTCGTCAAAATCGATAAGTCTCGGTAGCGTTGCAATTGCACGGACCGACGATCGATCATTCACTTCAAGTCTCGACGGTTGGTTTTTCATAAATGGCATGCAAGCAATTAAGCAGGATTTCCACGCCTCGGTAGATGGGCTGGTGTTTTGGTATTTAAGCATTCTGTTCGCTCAGACTGCTTCCACTCTTGTTATTAACTCCTTGATTTTGGTTCGTGGCTGTCCTCTGAGCCTCCTAGCCTGTGAGTATCCTGATTCATTCCGAACTCAGCTCCTTGTTGTCTCCTCGTCCCATTATTCCCAGCGATGGCTCCCCAGGCCGAGAAGAAGCCAGTGGCGATGAAGGCACAGAAGAAGCTCCGGGTCGAAACCAAGGTGGGCGATGCAAAGAAGAAGACGAAGAAGAGCGTCGAGAGCTACAAGCTTTACATCTACAAGGTCCTGAAGCAGGTAGGACGCCGTTCCAAGCGCTGTGGACTTGACATTATCAAACATAATCCCAATTCTATGCAAATGCAAAGCAACGTTACCATCTGCACCATGTTTTTGTTGGTTGGTTGTAATAGCTTATTTGAATGAGGTTTGGAGAGGAATTTATCGGGCAGTTGTAATTATTTAATTGACGTGGTTTGGACCTTGATTGATTCCAGGTGCATGGTGACACGGGGATCTCCTCGAACGCCATGGGCATCGTGAACTCGTTCATGAACGACATCTTCGAGAAGCTGGCTCAAGAGGCGTCTCGTTTGGCTCGCATCCACCGGAAGTCGACGCTCACTTCTCGCGAGATTCAGACGGCGGTGCGTCTCGTCTTGCCCGCGGAGTTGGCCAAGCACGCCGTGTTGGAAGGCACCAAGGCGGTCACCAAGTTCATGAAGACCTAAATCCAAGCCTCCGTCCATCGGGGGCAAGAAGCTACAGAGGTGCCTTGTTTCATACATGCAAGAAACGCCTGCAACGTTTGTTACATTGACCGCTTCAGGTGGAGGGTATTTTTTTGATATTATTTCATAGTAACTATGTAGAATTACAATAACAGAAATAAAATATGGCCACTGTTTAGACCTCAAAGACGACTTCCCTCCTGGAAAATCAGGACTAGAATTTTTGAGCTACGCCTGTCTTGAAAGAGTACAAATCTCAAGAATTAGATGCTTATACATTGTTATTTCTAACCAACATTCAACAATTCAAAAAAAAGAAATAAAAACAGATCATCAACTCGAACACCTTATGGTGTGCATTTCTGTGTTCGTAAACTATCCAAAAGTTGTCTATATCTGGGAGTGTCTTCATCGAAAATGTATGTCAATGGTGACACGAGTACACCGCAACCTCCAGCCTGTAATGCAGGTAAACATACACCCGTGATCAGGCTACATAATGCTTCAATTTTGTCTAATCAATACTACCAACGCATATGCAATACAGTATCGGATCCCCAAAGCAAACAAATCACTTCACAAATCATTTCTTATGTTAAATTCAGAGTACTCCGAGAGACTTGCACAATGGCAATCTGTTGAAAATCATAGAAGAAAACTCCATGAGCACCCCAAGTACCTTTCTGAGCTGCCGGACGGCATGGTATAGTTGAGACTTTGGAACACAGATGACAATCACATAACCGGTTGTTGAGTTTTCAACACTCACGTGGCACCGTCCCATTGGCAACCCATCACCATTGCCATTACAAGTTGCAACTCATAACCTTCTCTCCTCTCAACTTGCTTCCTCCACCCTTGGATCACGGAGATCAAAGGTTGTGATTGAAAAGTGAACAACCGGTTATGTCCGATAACCTACTCGCCGCTACCGCGGCTCGTCGGTTATCTAATACATAACTTAGTTATTCTACCTCGGCTTTACCCCCTTTGTTGGTGAAAACTGGACTGACCGTACATAGGGCCTTGCAGGAAGAAGCCATCTTGCTAAAAAAAAGTGACCTAGGCTACACAGAAGGTCTTCTGGAAGCAAGTTCTCCACCGTACCTACTGTATATTAGGGCCAAGACATGATGAGAAACAAACCTGCAAGCCCGGATAGCTGGTATTCTTGAGTATCCTCGCAGCAGCCTCATGTGCGGAGTTCCGACTACTGTAAATCAAAGTCAAAATGGTGACTTCATCAGAGCGCAATGCATGCATCCAGGTTGACAGTTTAGTCCAAAAAAATTAGTCTTGAAAATTGTTGATATGATCTACTCCTTGTGGAAGTTGTAGCACGCGTTTATGGACTGTAGGCACCCGTTGTACCTCAGTAATTTTACATGTGTTTTTTGGGATGGGCATAGGTGAGGTCCACAACCTCTAGGAGTACATTCAAAATTCTTCAAAAAACTTCTCTCTCATGTTGGCCACCACCTGTACATATATTGCATGTGAGTTTTAAAGGCATCAGTGAACATGCTGACGTTCACGTACAGGCACTGAGCCTGATAATGAAGGGAACCAAAGATAATGAACCAATATACAAGACAGGATACCAATGTTGACTGTCCTGCACTTTCAGTTGGATCTTGTGGAACTTAGCCTGGTGTTCAATCTCTACTTGCTCGTCAGGATTTTGCGTTTCAAAAGGCAGGTGGAATTGTTTCAATCCTTAAGGTAGGAAGCTGTAAAACAGAGCGGGTATTAAAAGCGAACATGACTCAGAGGTACATTTTGCTTTCTTCAATGTATGAGCTATGCACATTTCAAGAGGTGGTCGCTTTTTATGACCACAAATGACCACTTTTTTCCAACTTCAAAAATTTGTAACTAATTCCACAAAGGTCCAAAAAATATGAAACGACTTGGGGTTAGATGTCAATTCCACTTGTCTTTCAAGGAAAATTTACTGAAAAATATTTCAAGATGTTTTACCTCTCCAAAATTCAGTTTCAGCGCTTAGATGGTCGCTTTATGGACCTCCTACCTTAGTGTGAAGCAGTCAGATGTGCTTCAAATCGCTCCAACAATTCATGAGCAACGTCCAGCACCTCCTTGCGTTCCAGCAACGCCCTCTTATTGGCAACAAACACACCCTTCATGCAAAAATGGCAAAACACCAGATCAGTATGAGCATGAAATTTGAAGCAATTATAACCCGGAAGCAAAGTCAATAGCCTGTTATGGTAGTTTTCGAAACATATTTCTATTGTTCAACAATGTAGGGTATGATTCATTCTTTCTAGTGGAACATTCTGTTACCTTCCTATAGGATTTAACGTATAGGGATTTAACCTTGCAAGGACGCTGTGGACTAGAGTGCTCGAATGCATGACTTCACTGTTAACTGTAGAAAAAGAGAATGCATCTGTTGGTTCAATAAACCGAGAATTTTGGTGATTACCTAGGTCATTGGCGGCCGCGTCCTTACAAGGTTAATTCAACTCCAATAAATATGAAAGTGACCCCTTTCCGTGATTTGAACAATTAGGGGTTAACATGAGGCCAAAACTAATAACCCTTCATTTTGGAAACCTTAAGGACTAAGGAGTGTCCAAATTTTCCAAATTTTGAAAATTTATTATTAAATGCAACTTAAAAGAATAATCTATTGAAGACTTTATTAATAGAATCAATAGAATAATCTATTGAAATCAAACAATGGTTGTAAAACAAGATCCGTAGACCATATCTATATGATTAGATCGTCTAGTTTAGAAATCAATATTTCATCAATATAATTTTAAGCATTCAAATTTTCTTCCAAAATTAATATTAGATTTAATGTTTGTAAGTTTCTTGAGAAATTTTAATTTTGAGGTCAAAATTTTAAGTTTTGCTTATAGTTATGGTTTAAGATTTTTGTTTTACATATTTTTGTTGAAGGGTCATTTTTTGAATTGGAAATGATTAATTTTTGAGGTGAAATATATTAGTTCCCATTTGAATTCTAGAATATTTGCCAAACAAAGTGTTCAAATTTTATATTGTATAAACTTAAAAAAACTAATACAAGGATCTACAACAAAAAATAAATAGATGAAAAATCATATTTAAACTATATGCTTGGGATGTGCTTGCATTTATTTGTTGTTTGAAATTTGAATGCTTGGTCCTTAAGGGCTCCTATATTGCAAATAAAGCGTAAAGTTTTCAACTATTTTGCAATTTACACCAAGAATGAATATATATTTACATATACTAGCCAAACCTATATACATGCACAAAGCAAGAGATAGGGGATATGTGTGCATGACAAATCTTATAAATGGATGTTGCGCTCTAGACTTTCATCGTGAACATTGAATGAAATAATTAGATGATATTTCTTTGGGATGAAAATGTAATGACAGTGCATACTTGATTTTATATATATATATATATATATATATATATACATGTTTGTTTTTTATTAATATTTTAATCACCAGTGCTTAAGAATTTTCACTCTATTGGTCCATTTATCCGTACAAATGAGCAAGTCAAGTAACTTGGATAATAATGTTAAGAGATTTTTTCTATATTTCCACGTGGAACTCTACTCTGTAGTTGTATCTCAAATACACATTATTTATCTTTCAAACAATTAAGATAACTACACCTAAAATCGACACCTTTTTAAAAATGGTATATGTAGAAGCTTGCCTAAAATGTACTTCCACTAAGGTAGAGTCACTCATTCCCGACCAGTGACCCATTCCCAACCTTTAAGTGCACGCATTTTTGACCAAGCTTGGAATGGTTTTTTTTTCTCCTTTTCAAGGTTGGAACTAATAAATACATGACACATGTTCCAAGTTGTGAGAAAGAAAGTAGAAAATAATGAATAGGAAAAAGTTATTGAATGATCGGAATTGGAAGAGTCTAGATTTTGGCTATAAGTCCGAAGCACTTTTTGCCTCCCAAAATTCATAGTAATTTCAGTTTAAGCGATGAAATTACCAAAAAATTTGCAATCCTTGTCATTTCTATCAATTTACCTCTGAAAAATATTTGCTTTGCCTTCACTACTCTAGATCATGTTGGAATTCCTTATTCAGTCGGTTATGGGTGGCTCTACCTTATTCATAAGAATCTAAGGTTATGTTTTGAAACATTTTCAACAAAGACTTTGGAAGTTCACAATTTAGTCATATGGTAGCCAAAAAATGCAATCAAAGATAATGTAAAACCCTTTTTGATTGCAAAAGAGATCCTTCAAAAACATTTTAAAGATAATAATGGAAACTATGTCAAATTATTTATTCTATCAATTTTAGGCTTTCTTATATGACATCATTGTTTATATAAGAGAAAATTTCAGGCCTCTGGAGGGCTATTCCATAGCCCTCCAAAGTACCCTGAGATTTTGTTTTTATGGGCTAAAAATTTCTTTTTTCTCCTATTTCCACGCAGTTGAAATTGTAGTGACAGTGGCGCGGAAACTAAGTTTTACAAGTAAATAATTAATAATTTTATTTATTTATTATTATTTTTAATTTTAAAAATAATTATAAAAAATAAAATAAAAAAATAAAAAAATAAAATTGCAAAATCTAATTGTTTTGGCAAGTAGTCATACACTCTAACTGCTCACCGGGGGTACTTTTTCAGATTGACAGGCCAAGCTTGAAGTAGCTTGGCATGTCAATCTGGAGCAGCCCTCCGAAGGGTTGATTTTTTCTCTAATGAACCGAGAAGGATGGGCTTGTCAGCGTGAAAATCATCTTCTTAGTATTGTGTGAATCATTTGCCAATTAAAAAGAATGGTGTAACCATGAGGCTCAGTATGAGGTAAACAACAATATTAATGTATTGATCAGTTGGACTCCACATCCCTACTCCAACCGAATCCTAACCATGTTGAACAATGTAAATGCAGTTGTAGATAGGATTTGGAAATTGAGATTCAAAAACCAAAGTCGATGCTATAGTTTCTACCGACAAGGACAGAGCCAACAAGAATATTCATTGGAAGTCAAACTACTGTGCAAGTAAAGACTTCCCCTTTTCACCCAAAATTCTACGGATGAACATCTCCACTACTACCTGTTTTACGTAGAAAAATTATTTTTCACCTATTGGACACTTAGTGTCTAGGCTGTCCTTCTAAGATAAGAGCATTGCCACCACTTTGCAAGAAATTTGA
This sequence comes from Neckera pumila, assembly GCA_963969595.1. Lineage (NCBI taxonomy): Eukaryota > Viridiplantae > Streptophyta > Bryopsida > Hypnales > Neckeraceae > Neckera > Neckera pumila. The sequence goes on from OZ018409.1 coordinate 7,431,257, forward strand.
CTTAGCATGGGAGCTAGCTCTGCAATGTTGACTTCATGGATGTAGACCTGGTGTAATTTTGGTCCTACACTCTTCCCTACCATGGCACCACGGCATGCTCCTATTTACAACTACTATTCATGCATGTCATATTGGCGGGTCATGTTGACAATTGTTCCTTGAGGATATTGTAGAATTGCAACTCAATACAACAAAAAAATGGCACAAGATCAGAAAATGGCATGCCAAACCATTTTTTTGAGTGGACTGGAGTAGATTTTACGTCCCCAAGTCCAAGGTGACATCACTCTCAAGCTCAATGACCACTGTGCCAGGCCTATATTTTGTGAAATGGTAGCAATGCTCTTATTCCTTCTCCTTTTCTCTCCATATGATGTCTGACCATGCTATCCTTGCAACCCAACCTTCATTCCCCAAGACTGGATTCACTATTGTAGCTTTGCAAGTGAGTTGCCCAAATTCTTTACTTTGAGTTTGACCTCCCTTCCAAAGTGGCTATAAATTTGGAATCCAAAAAATGGAAGACCCTAGCATGTTTTGATTCACAAGTGAGAATGTATACATTAGAAGAAAAAGCAGCCCTCTAGAGGGCTGCTTTAGATTGACAGGCCAAGCTATTTCAAGCTTGGCCTATCAATCTTAAAATGGCCCCAGTTGAGCAGTCAGCTTGGCTGACTGCTTGCCGAAATAGTCAGCTTTTGTACTTTTTCTTTTCTTTTAAAAAAAAAATTAATTTCTTACTTGCAAATTTGGATTCCTGCGCCATTGTGACTATAAAATATACTGCATGGAAATAGGGCAAAAAACAATTTTTAGCCCCAAAGAACACTACTTCAGGGTCCTCCAAAGGTCGGAATTTTTCTCTAATGTATGGCTTGTGTTTGTTGATTTGGCATGGTACCCTCTTGAGTTGGCTCTAGCTATCATTAATTACATTAGCATTAATCCCTACAATTTCTTTGCATTTTGAGTCCAAATAAGGTAAAGGATGGCTACTTTTGGATAAAGATTTTGAATTGAAAAAATTGAAAAAATTGACAATTATAGCCATTGGATCCATAGGATAGCCATTGGATAGTCACAAGATAGCCATTAAGCTAAAAATTTACAATTATAGCTAATGGATAGCTACAATGAATAAAGTCATTATTTATGAACCATTTGTAAGATCTTAAATGTTCAAAGTAGAATGTTTATTTTTTCACTACTTGGGCTTGTGGATATATCACAACTTCAAAATTCAATGAAAATTAGAGGACATAAACTTTAGTTTGCATCTTACAAGAAATTGTAAAAAAATTGTAGGGATTAATGCTAATGTAATTAATGATAAGTAGCACACAAAAAATGAGAATTTGAACTCACATTGTAAGAAAATAATGCCCTTTGCATTATCATGACCTCATTGTAAATATAAACACTCCATTTACATGAAATTCCTCTTCAATTCAAACAATGTATTGAAGGAGCATGACATTGCCGTGTTGGTAAGAGAATTATAATCCCTAAAGGACTAAGGAGACCACTTTGGTTTTTTGAGAATTCAAGCATTTTCTATTGACTTCATAATTTGAGATTTTAGGATGAATGCTAATCATTCAAATCTACATGGGAAGCTCTGTTTTAAATTAGTCCCGAAATTAGTTGGATAAATAATGCATAAATTACAAATTTTTTATTTTATTTCAATGTCCAATCGGATAGCTAAAAAAATATTCTAAAAAGTATAAAAAAATATAAAAAATTTGTAGATTGGAACCTACTCAAAAGCATTTGCACCATTCAATTTCAAATAATGAGGTGACAGTTATAAGGATTTTCATTTTGTAGGCAATGAAGGTAGAAAAAACAAATAAAGCGATTTTGGGAACTCAATTTTGAAAATTTCCAACTAAAAACAAGAGAAAGGATAACTATCTTTTAATGCAACATTCTTACAATTGGAAATTAAGAGTTCTTGATTTCTTGTATAAGTTAGCAATTTAGTAGTTTCTTTCATTATGTACCACCTCCCACTTTACAATTTTTAACCCCTAAAGTTCTTTCATGTTTAGAGGTCCAAAATTGCTTCATTTATATTGATTTTTTAGTAGGATCCTCTGGTTAATTTGTTCAAGTACATCATTCCAAATTTTGTGAATTATGCACCAATTGCAAATCAATGTGCCTAAATTTAAAATGTAGTTTTTTCTAGCCCTTCCAAAAAGTAAAGTTTTGTCTTTTAACATTTTTTGAAAAATACAAATATGACCTATGAATTTGCATTTTATTCAATAGGGTAGAAAAATAGGTTAAAAATAGGTTGAAAAAATTATGTTATGTCAAGAAAACTTTCATATTCATCTTTAAAAAGTTCATAAAATAGAAAGTGGTATTGAATGAAAGAAAAACTAAACAACAAATACTTTTTACAAGAAATTGAGATATATTAATTTCAATGGTGAGAATGATGTGGTAAACAATGAATATCCATTCATTTCTTTTTATTTGAAAACTTTCAATATTTAGTGCAAAAGACAACATTATAGGGGGGTGGGGTGTTCTACCTTCATTACCCATAAAATAAAACTCCTCATAACTCACACTTCACTAGTAGGAAGTGAATTTTTCAAATGTTTTTGAGTAGGTATAAATCTATACAAATCCAAAAATAAGAATTTGGAATATATTTTTATAAGCATTGAAATTCACGAATTTCATTTTTTTAGCCCTGCAAAAAATAAGGTAGTAGCACTTCACAAGCTCACATTTTGATGAAAAAATGTCCAAAATGATGGTGCTTCTTTGAGTTCTTTTTTTTAGACAAGTTGGCTACATGCTTGAAAATTTTCACTTCATTCGGAATTGTACAACATATAGGAAAAGAATAGTAAGTAGATAGTAGTAGAAAATGATTCAAAATACAAAATTGTCAAGAATTTAACTATGGAATTGAAAAATGCTAATCCCAATGGTGGAAATGTTGCAATAAATAATTTACATCCAAGGATTTTATTTTTCTCAAAAAATATTGAAAATTGAGTAAAATAAAGGACTTCAAAGTTTATTTTAGAGTAGAGAATCCATAATTGCCCGCAAGCTTAAAATCTTCATAACTTTTGACTCATTGATCAAAATGGGATGATTCAAAGCTTTTTACCTATATATAACTCTAGAAAACTAATTTCAATTTTTCTTTTGAAAAAGAGATTTTTTTTATCTGCCCGGACTGCCCAGTTACAAAAAAAAATAACATAGTAGGCTATAACTTTTGACTTGTATTTCCAAATGTCATGAAATTTGGTGCATATAAAAGATATTCCTTGCCCCCACCTTCTATTAAAATTTCAGCCAAAAATATAGAAATCTATAGTCGTATGTACCTGCCTAAGAATTCTATATGGCCAAAAAATGCATGTTGGTCCTTTAGGGGTTAAAAAAATTTTGCACAAAAAAGATCAATACAAAATTCCATGATGTTATTATTTGTGGTAACAAAATTCCATTAAAAATTTGTCGTTTTTTTAACTCATTGGAACTTTAGTTGAATCAATTATATGCTGTATCTTAAAAAATTGATCCTTGCGCAAATGCAAAAGGGATCAACTTTAAATACAACTGCAGTGCAAAGAGTTTAGTATTTATTACCATTTTTTGTCAATCCCTATAATCCTAGAATCGCACCTTTAATTCCAATTTTGAGCTCCAAATTTTTTGTATTGAATTCCTTGTGGTAAGAAAATCTTCTAACATGATATAAAAAAACATCTAATCAAAGATATTAATAATTTATTTATTTGTTGAAAATACAAAACAACAAATAAGGTGAAGGATGGCCATTGTATTTAATTTTTAACTTAGGTCTTTTTAAATTTGTAAACAAAAGTTATGACAAAAATTAAAACCCTTTGTGATCATCGGAGAAGATTGGTGTTTTTTGCAATCATTCTTGTCAACAAATTTTTTTATTATTGTAAACAATTACTTAGAGAAGATACAACTCTTCTTAACCCCTAAAGGACCAAACAGTGTTTTTGGGCAACATGGCAATTTCGTGCAGCTCACTACAAATAGAGATTTTATTTTTTTTCTTTGAGATTTTCACACAATATTTCTTGGAGAGTGATTGTAAGGCCCAACAATTTTCATAACTTTTGATCACATGGTTAAAAAGTTATGGTATGATATGTAGTTTTCATTGCTTGGCGGGCAGTCTGGGCAGCAAAAATACTTCCTTAAAAATCATATTTTTGAGGAATATAAATTTGAAATTTGTTTTCTAGATTTATATACATGAATAAAGCTTTGAATCATTCCATTTTGATTTTTGAGACAAAAATTATGAGGATTTTAAGTTTTGGGTAGTTTGCGGGTAGTTATGGATTTTCTACTCTAAAATAAACGTTGAAGTCCTTGCTTTAACTCAATTTTTAATACTTTTGGAAAAAAATAAAAACATATGATGTAGATTGATTATCACAACATTACCACCATTGGGATAGGAGTTTTTCAATTTTATAACTAAATTGGTAACAATTTTGTATTTTGAATCATTCTCTACTTCTTTCTACTTACTATTTTTTTTCCTTATGTTGTACAATTCCAAATGATTTGAAAATTTTCAGGCATGTAGACAACTTACCTTGAAATATGAACCCAAAGAATTACAACCATTTTGGACATTTTTTCATACAAATGTGACCTTGTGAAGTACAACTGCCTAGTTTTTTGCAAGGACAAAAAAAATGGGTTTGTCACTTCAAATTGCCAATATCTTGCAATCTACATGGTGGAAATGTTTTTTTTCCAAAAATTGGTACTTGTACTAGAAATGACAGTTTTGGAGCGTTTTGGGTGAAAACATAATCAAAACCTTTAGGGGTTAAATATGCTAGTAACAAAAGCTTCCAAATAATGCGTCCATACTTTTTAAAGCAATTTTTATAGAAAAATGATTTTATTTATAGAATCTCATTTATTTGCTAGATAGGTATTTTAAGCATAAATGTCACTTGTGTCGTACACCACAAATTAAAATGTAAGTTTTCAAAAATTTAGATCCAAGCACCTTTGTAGCTTAGGCATTCCACATTGTTTTAATATTAGTTTGCCTTATGAACTCCTAAATTAAAGAACCATTTTCTAAATGTTGCCCAACTTAGGTGAAGAATAACTCATTTCTAAAATTTCTTGTTTTCATATCATGTGCAATATGAATCAATTTTCGCAAGTATATTTCAAAACTAAAGGAATAATCATCAATTTGTAAAGCTAATTTAGGAAGCAAGGTGTCATTCCAAAGAACAAAGTGTGTTGACAAAAATTAACTGAAATTTTTTTCTTAAAACATTTCTACAACTTGAAAATTTGGAGGTTTGCTCAATTATCCACCAGGGCGTTGATTTTTGTGGATTTTTGTGGGTTTTCTTTTTTTGATCTCCTCAAATGTTTCACATTTTATGGAATTTACTTGTGAGGTTGCACATATCATTTGAGGTGTTTTTCAAAATAAATATTTCAAGAAGGGAAAAAATTGCATCTTCAAGGAATGTTTAATTTTTACCTCTGAAGTCCCAAGGCCTTTGTTCCATCAAAAACTACTCAAAACAACCATTTCTATTGCAAAAAGCAAAAACTACTCAAAACAACCATTCTATTGCAACAAGCAAAAACTTAATTATTGTTTTTCTTGCCATGTCTAACCATAGGATATTGTACTAGACTAGTGTAAAAATATGAAGAAGACATGTCAAAAACTTTGACCTCGTAGATAGCAAGATATTTTTGTTTAAATTGAATCTGAAAACAAGTTTTTTTTCACCTTGCTCAACTAGATTTTTTGGCTTAAAATCTTCTTAGCACTTTTTGCACTATTTATTTTGAATTTCTAAATTTCTATTTTGAATAATTTAATTGAGAGTCTAATAAAAAAATCATAAAATTCACATTTAATTTTCACTGATTGAAACATTGTTAAGTAGAAGTTGGTTTAAGCTTGAAGGGTCATTTAAATTATTAATAGCTCTAAGATTGGATTTGAAACACATCAATTCCAATGGTGAGATTGTTCTAGTAAGAGATCTTAACCTTGTGAATTTTTTTGTTAATTTTATGAAAAAGGTATTTAGAAATGAATCCTACAATTTATTTATTCAAGAAGATTGATGCTTTGATTGCCCAAAAAACAAGATTGTCCATAACTTTCACATAACAAATAAAAATGGAATGAACCATAGTTTTTCATGTAGGTAAAAATACAATCTATGAGATTTTTATTTTAAAGTTTTGTGGATTTTCTTTTGCATGCCAAACTAAAATTTAGACTTGCTATGCCATAACTTTTGTTCCCGTGCACCAATTGAAATTAAAAATGTACTTTCTAAAAGCTAATGTTTTTTTTTCTATCTTCAGAAATAACTTCAAAAAATCACAACAAATCTTGAAATTATAAAAAATTGTCCAAAATCCATTTTGTCTCCCAAGGGAACAATGGAACTATAGGGGTTAATGTTTTTTGTAGTTGGTATTTTCTTTTCCCCCCTTGATTTCTTAAAAGTAATGCATTTGCTACTAATGTTTTGTATAGGTTCTAATACTCTCCAAAATGGTAGAAAATTGGTCACAAACAACCCTTTTTTTTTATTTTTTGAGAAAGTGCCAGGATGGCCATCACAAATTTTTTGGTGAAGCATTATATTTCTGCAATCATCTATGTTTTGGAACAAAAAACACTTTTCAATCATATTCATGCACTTTTTCATCCAAATTTGGCAACCTCATCCACATTTTTAACTCCTAAAGGCCCAAGGCCATTTTTCTCTGAAAAAACATTCAAATCTGCCCCTACTACTGCGTTCATCAAAATTTTCAACAAATTTTTAAATAAAAAATCTTATTGTAAGATCTTGTGTAAGACATATAGAAAAGAAGTGATAATTTTTTTGTGACATTTGACCTTAGAGATTAAAAGGTATGTGCATTGAGTGTAAGTTGTTGTTGTTTTCATTGTGCCTAACAATTTTAGATGCCTTTGACCATTGATCATGGCAAATTTTGTACTACGGATTTTGAATTCAAAAATCAAGAATATTCAGCATGATGTTATTCATGTCTCCAAAAAATTTCAAGCCAAAAAAAGAAATGGAGTACATTCCAAAAAATCTTGCAATGCAACAGTGTTCTAAAGTCTACAATGCACCACATATTATTTTGAGCACATTTGCCACTACATAATTTTGAAACTTAGAAATCTGTGGTGGATTGAAAGTTACACTAATGCTTTATAAGTTCCAAATAAAAGCAAGTCCTCTACTCCCTATAAATTTAGAAGGACTATGTGAATAATATATAGGCAAAGGCTTTGGGCAACCTTTGAAAAATGGGTTCACCTGCATTCCCAATCTGTTTCCGATTTGTTCCCCTCTATTGGAAATTAAAAGGTTGACTTCTTTCATCTATTTGGTCTTGTAATTGAGTTTGTTCCCACCCTAGTCTACTACCATAGCTATAGAGCAAAGTTGCCTCATTGATGATAAATAATTAATTAAAGTTTCCAAAGTAAATTTGTCACTTTAAAATTTTGATTATTAAACATATTCATATAAAATCCTTAATATTTGGCAACTCTCTTCAAAATCCAATTTATTTGGTATGTTTGAAATTGAAAAGAGTAGTTCATTATACAAGTGGGGTGGTAGAAAGTAAAACAACTCACATGGGATATGTAAATTATGATTAATAGGAGCTCAACCTCTCATAGTTAAGTTACAAGCAAGGAATGTGTTCAAAATAGAATTTCAAACCTAATCTAGGCATAGTAGAAAAAAAAAATTCAAAATATTTTGAACTAATTTAATGTAAAAATTTCATCTAAATTTCATCTCCAAAAATCCATTTGAGATTTCAATATTCCAATTAAAAATTATGGACAAATTTCAAAGAGGGGTTGGAAGGGACATTTTCTTTGACATTTTCAAACATCCTCTTTGAAATTTGTCCAGATTTTTTAATGAAGTCTTGAAATCTCAATTGGATTTTTTGAGATGAAAATTAGCTTGATTTCCAATTTTTTTTTTCATAAAGGTGTTTAAAAAAAAATTCTATTATGACAAAACGAGGTCCAAGTTCTATTTTGAACACATTTTTATGTTTTGCTAATGAGTGGTCAAGCTCTCATCTTCAAACTATCCCATACCCTTTGAGGTTTCATGATGGACAATAGATTTCATTATAAAACCAACCTCTTCATCCTTCACGCTCATCCAATGTCGATGAAATAAGCCTTTGCATTGCCATCAAACCAAAAAGTTGATGGTAGATAAAAATTGGACTTTATTTTGGACTATTTTTTTTAACAACTTGGTCATTAGTTTTTGGTGAATTTGAATTATATCAATATTCGTAAAGCTCTTGCAAAACTACACATTGTCAAAAAGTTTTAAAATAATCTAGTAAATATTCAACTCATTGAAACCTACCCAAATCCCAAATTGTCCCCCAAGGGAACAATGGGCCTGTAGGGGTTAATAGAAATGGAATTTTTTTGGCAGAAAAAGAATATTTTTATTTGGCAAAAATTAGACGTTTGTTTTGAAATGGTGCAATTTGGTCCACTGAGGCCCAAAAAAAAATAGGTTTGTCACAAACAAGTGGGAAGAGTTTAGATAGATTTAGAAGGCCTTCAAATTCCATGGTGGATTTCAAAGACTCCTTCTAATGTTCATGCCAAACTTGAGGAGTAGCTTGTAGCTTTTGAGGAGGGCTTGGAAGAAGAAACTTAACTCCTAAATGTCTGAGGCACCAAATTTTGATGTCGACAAAACTTTGAAATTAAATTAAACCTTACCAAGTTATTATTTTTAATAGTATATTTTTGAGAAATTCTTTTTGAAGTCTTGTTTTAGCATCAAAAATCCAATTTTGAAAATGAATGATTATGATTTTTCTATTCAAGATATTGTGCAAGGGTGTCCATTGAAAATTTTGATTTTCTCGTATTGAAGGCTCTTACAAAATGAGCCTCAAATACACTAAAAATGAATCTCAAATACACTAAAACTTGGAGAAAAAAACACATTAGAAGTTCATTTAAAAAAATTGTAGAGTACATTTTGAGAAGTTGTAAATTGATTGGTGTTATGCATGTTATTCCCTCATATTTTTTTGGTGAACAATTTTTTAATTTTTACATGCAAAATGAGGATTGAAGACTTCAAATCTCTTTCACAATTTTAACACCTTCATAATCAAACATTATAATCTTCAATCTATAGAAAAAATTATTGTGTTTTCTTTTCCTATGTAATCTCTAACATCTCTAGTTTGAATTTGTACGGTTACAATTAAAAAAATTGATAAAATTTATTTAAATGTTGACTTTTTGTTAAATTAAGAGCAAATTCTAAGAAGCTCAAAAAAAGTCTTGGTCATTTAGAGGTCAATTATTTAAGAGAATGCGGAGGACTAGAATTATATCATTAGAAAAAATCAGCCCTCCGGAGGGCTGCTCCATGGACCCCTTTAGTATCTTGAAATTTAGTTTTAAGGGGCTGAAAAAATAATTTTTTTCCTATTTCTGTGCAGCTAAAACTACTGTGACAGTGGTGCAGGAACCCAGATATTCGAATAAAAAATTATTTAAAAAAATAAATAAAAATAATTAATTAATAGTTTGAGGAATCTAATTACTCTGGCGAGCAGTCATATACTCTAATTGCTCACCAAGGGCACTTTTCCAAGTTGACAGGCTATGCTTGAAATAGCATGGCATGGCAATTTGGAAAGGCCCTCCCAAGGGCTGATTTTTTTTCTAATGAGCATTTTGAATGAGTATTGGTGCATTTATATGCACTCTATGTTAATGATATGACAAGTTTGATTTTATGGGCTGATTTTATTACCATACTGTATTAGCAGCTGTATTAGCAGCTTTGATAGAAAATAATTATAATAATTCTTGCCTAATTTTTTAAGAAATTATCCTCATGTCTTACCAAATATTTGGAAATTGCAATTGACTGAAAAACAATCACAATATCCTTTCTAGAGATATGTGATGGCCATTTATGGCAATGATGTCTTTCAATATTCTATGTATCTTATCTTCTTTATAACCATTAACTGAAATATCTAAACCTTTTGAGATGCTTATACCTTGTTCAATTTTGAATGGCTGCCTAAGTAGTATAAATTAAATTTTAATCTTGCCTAACCCTATTTATGGACTTTAATTAAACATTAGACACTTGAGTGCCTAAGCTGCTAGTAAAGTATAATATATCAAAATGCATAATTTCTCATGGACATTCTGAATTTGGTGTTGTATACACTAAATATTTGGTAAACAAGTGAAATTGCAATGTGGATGAACTATTAAAAATAAAAAAATGAATCTCAATGTTTAGCATTTCTTCAAGAATTCCAAAAAAATTATGTTTTATATAAAAGCTATTCAGTTCCAAATATACAAAAGAAACCAAAAAAATTCATAGAAATAATCAAAAGTTTCATTTTTTGGTGCAAGACACTTTGCTTTAAATTTTATCACATACAACGTGGCCCATTTTTTTCTTTTTGAAACTTTGTTTTTTGCAATGATCAATAAGCTTAAAAATCAATGTACTTTGTCAAGTGCATAAATTGGGATTTTCTTGTTTATTCCAATTATTCTCCACAATTTTCTTGTTCATTCCAATTCTTCCTCCAAACTGAAAATGATAAATTTTCAAATCACAAAAAATAACTCCTCAAAATAAAAATTATAATCTTGAATTTCTTTGAAAGCTGGATTGAATTGAATTTATAAAGACATTTTTTATTTTTACTGTATAGAGCATTTGTATCACCAAATTGACATATCATTTTTTAAGCAAACATCAAAATAATTGAAAATATTACATTTCCTAGGATATATGAATTTTATCTCACATCTTCATGCATTGAGCTATATATATACACACACTAATATACAATACTATTACTAAATGTATATACATATATACACACATACACGTTAACAAATTTATGTTGAAATCAACAAATAGTGACTAGAACAACACGACCAAATCAACAAAAATCTGTTAAAATTCTATTAGTGCACACACACATACATACACACATGCATACACGCACATATATATACAAATGTATATATTTATATACAAAAAAATGTACATGCATTCAAGCATTTGATAATAAAATGGGTCATTTTGTAGTTGTGTAATGTATAATAATAAGCTAACTATTCAATTCTAACTTTGTGATGTCCATCCTTGTCAATGTACATCCAATTATCTTTGATTCCATCTTCTATGCCATTGTATACTATTTGTCTACATAAAGATGGGAATTCTTCTTGAGTCCCTATTTGTGTGCATAAAGAAGGAAGTTCTTTTTGAGTCCCTATATGTGTGCATATAGATGTTGAAAACAAATCATTGTAAGTTGGATCAAATCCTTTGCCAATGATTCCTTCCATAGCTAGATTAAAAGTACTTGGAGATTGTTCTTGTGGAGTGCAAAAGCGAGGGGTTGGTTTAGAAAATGTCCACTTTTGTTCCTCACTTTTAAGGTTGATTAGAAATTCTTCCGTAACTATTTTGTGATCTATCCAATGAATAATCAAACTATGGAGGTACGCTCGAACCTTGCTATTTTTTTGACCGCATCCATGTGAAATGTCAATGATGTTATTCTTAACCAAATTTGTAAAAAGCCGGGTTTGATTTCTGTTGGCTTCTTTTCTTACAACCTCACTAATAGCAGATAGAATGTTGTGTTGTGCAACTTCATTGCTTCTTTCTAGATAATATAGGAGTGTGTTGAATAAGGATTTTGCACTTTCACAATTGCATTCTAAATATTGGAATAGGTGATTGGGCAATGTTGAAGGAGCCCCCTCCTTTAGTTTGTGTATTTGATTCAATGATTTTTCAATTTCATTTCTGAGGAATATTTCTTTTTTTGATACCCATTCTAATTGCATTTTAACTTCAGCCATAGTAACTTTTGAACCTCAAAACAATGTGTTGTGTGGAATTTAGCAAGTTGAAATTACAATAATTAAATAAAACTAAAGATAAAATGAAAATGAAATCAAAAAGGAAAAAGAGCTAAAGAGTATACAGTAAAAAATAAATAGATACTGAGATAAATCTAGTAAGGGAGAATATTCTCAATATTTCCTTGAAAATGTGAAATAAAAAATAAGAATTACAGTTGATATATAATGTTCAAGGAAACTAGATTAATATTTACTTTTATAAAAGTAAAAGGAGGTCAACCTACATTTGAAATGTAAAAGATAAAATCAATCTTTATTGAAAAGTAACAGGTAGATCAGGCTATACCGAAAAATAAAAATAAAAGGCAATTCAACCTGTATTGAAATGTACGGCATATCAATCTAGGTTATATATAAAAGTAAATAGCAGATCAAGCTATGTTGAAAATTCCAATAGAGATTCATGTCCTATTACAAATTAAATTAGTACCTTAGAGTGACACTTTTGAGGTAACATTTAATGAATTTGCCCTAATTAAAGCAAATAGAATTGTGGAATAATTTGGTTCATTTTTTTACTTAGTTCACTTTTGAATCTCAACATGAGGTTACAAAAAAGTTCAACTCAATTTTGAACACACACAAAACATTTAGTAGCATGTGTTGATGTTGCCTTTGTTCTATAGTGATGGTGTGCCTTTGCATAATTTATCAGTAGCTACTGATGAAGCACTGTTGGGATGTAGAATATACCACACTATCATTGTAGAGCTACTAAATGTTATGCACACTCAAGCTGTATTTGCAAACTTGATTGATTTTTCAGCTCAATTGCTTGTGTGGGACGGGACTTAATCCCTCATGCACAAATCATTCAAAAATTGATTGTGTCTAGTTTTCAAAAACACTTAATTATTGTATTTTTCAGTTTTCTTTCAAACTTATTTTCTTTATTTGTAAGGAAATTCATCTTTTCTCCAGTGACACCAAATTTCAAGCTTGGACACAATTAAAATGAAAGAAACATTTTGAAGTTGCAAGAATTGACAATTTTCTCTATTTTTTGCAAGAAATGAGAGATGGCTCATAGTCAAGGAAACTTTATCGAAGTTTGTAGAGGCCAATTCCAGTCAAAAGTCAGCCACATGGACCAATGAAATGTGCAAAGCAACTTATCTTGAAGGCTTGACTCCCAAATTGTGTATTTGCACTTCTAACCTAGTTGATTTGCAATGACTTATTCTATTAAAATACTTTGAATTTTGATTCACTGTTTGTGAATTGTGTCTTACATAATATTAAATAGCAACAATTGATCATGTTCTCTAAAAATATTATTTTTAAATATACAGATAAAGGGGTTGTTTGCATAAATTGGTTGGAGTATGAATCCTCTATTTACTAAATGTAATGTGTCTAGCACTTCCTTTGAATGAATCTTTTTTCCTTACATTTTCAATGTAAGATTTTGGTGTTGCAAATGAATAAGCGCAAATTGCACAAACAAAACAATGTGTTGCCTAAAGAATCCAACCGCTTCACATGTTGTAGTTTTTTTATTTTTACGTCCAATCACTACCACAACTATGGTGGATTTAAGGTGATCAATAGACTAAAAAAGTTGTTTCTAGTGCTAATTGGTCAAGTTGGTTGCATATAATAAGTATATTTCAAGTTTGCAATGCTAATTGGTCATTACATTTTTTTAAATTTATCCTATTTGGTCACTTGTTACAAAATAGACACTTTAGTACCTTGCTAATTCTTGCTTTACTCCCAACCATTAGGTGAGGAGTTCAAACCCCATGGCTTACCTCCTTTCATGACAATGTATAGAAATTTAATTAACATAAAACTCAAAAAGAAATTTGGGTTGTTTCTCTCTCTACAATACAATACACTATGATAAATCCCCGTTTTAGATGACGAGCCTTAATTTTTTATAATGGATTTTAGGTGATGTCAATGTTGACAACCAAAAATTTTATGTCAAAAGAAATGTACAATATAATATCAATATTGACAATCCAATGTTTATATGTCAACATTGACATCACCTAAAACCTGTCATAAAAAATTAGGGCTCGTCACCTAAAACGGGGGGTTCTTATAGTGATAGAAATGAAGTACAAGAAAATTTAGGAATAGAGAACAAGAAAGTAGTTATAGTAGATTAAATTTGTCCAAGAGAATAGAAATGATGGATGAAATTTAGTGAATTTATTGAAAGTTCTATACTATAATATTCAAAATTCACTTTAAGATAGGTGCTTTTGAAACTAAGAAACTAAAAAAGACAATACTTTGTATTACATTTGAAAACATCAAATGTACAAGGGTGATTGTAAGAAAGACTAGTATTATTTTGCGTCACATTTAGAGAGACGAAGTTGTCATCTATTATAACTTTTGAATTGTGAAGCATGACTCCAATGAACTTAATATATTTATTGGAGATAGTTGTCTTGATTGTAATCATATCCCTTCTTTTATCAGAAATTTAATGAAATCATTTTAAATTTAAAAGTCAATTTTGCTCATTTGTTTCAATTTAAAATTTAGGATTTTAGTACTATGGAATACCCAAAATTAATGATCCAAAATTGGATTTTTTGTGGTCTACTTCTACAATAGGTGGACATGTGCTTACCAAGAGGCATATAAGAATATATATGTTATTTTATGTCCTCTACATTTATGCAAATAGGGCTCTCTAGCAAGCACAGTTTTGAACATTGAAGATGGTTTTGAGCTCATTCTTTTGTGATATTTGATTACCAAAAAGTCTTCACAAACGGCCGATTTTTACTTTTTTCATGCTTTTCTATTTAATATTAATTTTTCCCTTGTTGCATCTACTTTCTATACTAAACTGTCTTTTTTTCCACATAATATTGTTTCAATACTTGCAAATAGTTTATAGTGCTTGCAATTATATTTGTAGCTATTGAATTTTTTTCTTAATGGCTAAGATTGTTCTGCTAAAAAGTACTCATAGTATTAACCTCTAAAAGTCCATTGTCCCTTTGGGGGACAAATGGAATTTCAAGCCGGTACCTATGGCTGAATTTTTGTCGTGATTTTTCAAAACTTTTTGTGAAGATAGAAAAAATGCTAAGCTTTGTGCAAATATAATTTCTTTTTCAATTGGTGCTAAAAAAAAAAAGGTATGCCCAAATAAGCTCAAAACAACGTTTGGAGGGCAACAAAAAAAAATTAATTTTAATTTTAATTTTCTTATAGATTATGCTTTTGTCTATTTGGAAAGCTTTGATTTACTTCATCTAGATTTGTTATGAGAAAGTTATGGACAATCTTGTTTTTTGGGCACTTAGAGCATATTCACTTTAAATGCAGATATCTTGCAATCTCTGCAATCAAAAATTCTGAAATTTTTTCCACACATTCTCATATTAGTTAGGCGTAGATCCCATGGTTAGGTGTGCAAAATTTTTTTTTTGTTTTTTTTACTCTTTGCTATAAAAATGGCAGTTTTGGGTGTTTTTTGGCAGGAAAACAAGTCTTGGGCCTTTAGGGGTTAACTAGCAAAATCCCTTTTCTTGCCAAAACGCTACAAAATATGGCCGGTCTTTCCTGCAACCATTCACAATAATATTAGTTATTAGTATCATGTTTAGGTGCATTTTTGGTTTTGGATATACTTACCTCATGATATTTATTTAAGCTAGAAAAGAGGATTATCTTCAAATTACAAGAAGATAATCGCTAGACAATCATTTTCTAGTATGATTCAAATTCACTTCTAAATATGACTAATCAATCATGATTTAAAAAAAAAATTGCAAGCATGATTTTATGAAAAAGTAGATTTTCATTGACTAAAAATTCAAAGTACATACACACCTAGACTTAACAAGCGTTCTTTGCTGCAGTGGTATGTGACTTTTTTTGGTAGATGATCAGACCATTGTTTATTCTTAACCACCAAATCTAGGTGGTTGTAGAGCTAGCAAGGATTACAAGCGGTATTTATTGGAGAAAAATTTAAGACTATTTATAACTCTTTGACATTGTAGGCTATTGTTATATAAATTTCAATCTTTCAAATTTAAAGATTCTTGAGCACTAATAATAGTTCATGATGCAAGGAGATATGACAATTATATTAGACTACCAACATTGCAAACACCTCCAATATATGAAAACAATGAATTGAACAATTACCTCACTTGCTTCAAAAGCCATTCATTGCTTGAGTTTAAAATTGAAAAGACAAGCTCTTTATATACATTTGTGGTGGTAGGAAGTAAAGCAACCCTCGTGGGATACATAAATTAGAGTTTGTAGGAGCTCAACCATTTATAGTTAACTCACAAGCAAAAATTGCATTTAAAATAGAATTTCAGACTTCATTCAAGCATATTAGAATAAAGAAATTTCAAAAAAATTTGAACCAAGAAAAGCTCTAAAACCAAGTTAATTTTCATCTCCAAAAATCTATTTGATTATACAAGACCCCAATCAAAATTTATGGACAAATTTCAGAGAAGGGTTTGAAGGGAGATTTTCTTTGACATTTTCAAACATCCTCTCTGAAATTTGTCTATAAATTTTGAAAAATTAGATGATCAAAATTTCAAGGATTTTTAGAGATGAATTTATATTTATTTAAAAATTCTTTTTAGTTCAAAATTTTATGACAGAAGTTACTTAACCTAAGTGAGGTCTGAAAATCTATTGTGCGTAGAACTCCTTTATTTTGACAATGAATGGTCAAGCTCTCTTCTTCAAACTATGTCATACTTTTTGAGGATTCATGATGGACAATGGATTTCATTATAAGAATGACGTCTCCATTCTTCATTTCCACAAATGTTAATGAAGTTATCTCTAGAATTTGCCATCAAAATTATTTTTATAATAGATGGTCATATGACATTGGTATTGAAAATTACTATAATCCTCCATGATAAGTGGATGAATCTCATGCATGAAGACTCCAAAAATCACAAGGGAGACACTCTAAAGGCTATAAATGTTATGCCTCAGGCTGAATGACTGATAATTTAAGATGACCCTAATTATGACAAACAATATAAAACTAACCCAGAACAAAATATTCCATCTAAACCGATCATTTCTATTTGTCAGAGGTATCATGCTTTTTTAGCTTTTGTTATCAAACGCCAAGTGAAATGTATCTTTAATCAAAGCTATAAAAAAAAATTTCCTTTCAATATTTGAATTCTTTCTAAAATATGATATGATAATCTATTTGTATAAATGTTTTTTTTGCAAAGTAATATTTTAATGTATGGTGATTTGAAAATCTTAGAAAACCATGAAAACTAGTGCACCAATTGAACCATGCAAGTGGTGTCATGTGAGCGCTTATTTATCCACCCTTGATAAATAATCGAGCACAACCGGGCTCTAGTTTTTGTGTGGATTTTTGATCAACCTACGGGTGCCTAGCGTCAATCCATTGTGCTTTCCAAGCAATGGATCTTTTTTCTATGTTTCTAACATCCACAATGTACACGAAAACCAAAGAATTGCAACACTTGGCGATTTCTACTCTAACTTCTTCAATCCAAAGAGGTCATGGTGGTTTCAATTTTGAACTAGTTACAATCTGATTTTAACAACACAAGTGATAGAACACTTCATGCCATTTCTAAAACATAAAACTCGACCCTATTCCATTCTCCTAGCAAAAGTTATGGACAAATGAAGTTTAACCTTTCCAGGGTTATTTAAACTTCATCCATGATTTAGGACGTGCTCTCTAATTTAATTACTCTGAATAATTGAACCCTAGTTTAGGTGGATAGAACCTGCCTAAATCCTAAGTTTTTATTTGGATGAACTATTTTAGGTTGACTTCATCAGTTCCTTGATCCAAACTTCATCCTTGAATATCTCCTAAGATTTTCAGTCAATCTTAAAGTTTGAACTATTTTGAGATTATTTGAGGGTCCTACTTTGAATTCCTAATACTAAATTCTTCCTTTGATTAGATTGAAATGACTTAACCCATTCTATCCTTGTTCTTTGATTTGAGTTGGACTCTGGTCATTTATTATTTTTAATAGTTTTAAATTTTATCCTCAAAGGAGCTAATCTAAGCTTTCCAAAATGTTATCTTATTTGAAAATCCAACTATCCTATCAAAAGTTATTGATGGATGAAGTTTGACCGCTAATTGGTATTCAAAACTTCATCCGTTGACTATTGCTAGCCTTAATTTGGAAATTAACTTCTAACTTCACTTTTGAGGCCCAGGTTACTTCTACTTATTAATTTTCTAATGTAATTTCTGTTACTTTCTAATTACTTTTCATCCAACTTAGGTGCTAAACTTCATCCCTCCATTTCTCACTTGTTTTAACTCCAAATCCTAAGTGTGACATATTTTCAGAAAGCTCTAGTCTTAGTCCACAAAATTTTAAGTATAAACTTGAAAAGAACCCTAGTCTTGACTCCTTGAATCGACCTTGAAGTTCAGCTAAGTGTTAAAAATACAAAATCTAAACAATTAACCTTTAAAGGACCGAGGCCCTTTTTCTACCAAAAACTACTCAAAACTGCCATTTCTATAGCAAAAAGTAAAAAAAACTTAAAAATGTTTTTCTCATCGAATCATAGTATATAACACCTAACTAGTATGAGAGTGTGTGGAAAAAATTTCAGAATTTTTGACCGCACAGATTACAAGATTTTTTGCGTTTAAAGCGGTGAAAAAAACAAGTTTTTCAACACATTGTGGGACTAGATTTTTTGACTTTGAACATTTTTAACTTAAATTTTTTGCACTACAAAGTTTTGAGCTTTAAATCCTTCTAGTAGAGAATTGAGTTGAGAGTTTAGGAAAAGAAAAGAAATTCAAAAAACTTAATTATCATTCTTTAAAAAATTGTTAAATAGAAGTAGATACGAGATATAAGGAAAATCTAAAATATTCATATATTTTAGATGGAATTAAAATGCACTAATCCCAATGGTGAGATTGGTCTAGCAAATCATATATACCATGCCCAAAAAAAAATGAAAAATTTGAAAAATTTCATTAAGAAATGCATCCTAGAAGTTATTTTTTCCAAGAAGATGCTTAAATTGCCTGAAAAACAAGAATGTCCATAATTTTCACATAACAAATCCAAATGAAATGAATCAAAGCTTTCCAAACAGACAAAAATATAATCTATGAGAAAAAAAATAGAAAAAAAAAAAATTAAATTTTTGTCCATTTTTTTTCACTGCCTGGAATGCCCGCCGCCGTCCCCTGTTTTGAGCTTATTTGGTCATAAATTTTAATCCCGGGCACCAATTGTGAAAAAACTTATACTCCTACAAAGCTTATCAGTTTTTCTATCTTCAAAAAAAGTTTCAAAAAATCACAACAAAATTTCAGCCCGTAGGTACCTGCCCAAAAACACATTTGTCCCCCAAGTGGATAGCAGTCCTTTAAGGGTTAAAAAGAAGGGGAAGAACTTAGTGAATTACCTCGAGTTGAGCTTCATCCGCTATGTTGTAGAGTAGTTCCTCAAGGTACTCCCAGTCTGCCATCCTCGAGTGTGATCTTGAATTTTTGCTCACCGCTTAAAGATAGATGTTTGGTACAATTTTTGGAGATTTTCACAACTTCCTTCTTTCCCTTCCACCTCTCCTCCATCTTTTTCTTTTAGTACTATTCTAATTCAATTATTAAACTATTTCAAAAGTTGACTAGTTTTGGAATGAATAATTGAAGTCAACTTCTAAACAATAATTGACTCTTCAATTCCTATTCTATCTTGGTCAATTATTATTCTACCTAAAGTTTTAATGGTTCTAACTTGATCCTCCAAGATTTCCACCAAATCTTCTAATTCCTAACCCTTCATCTTCTTCCCCAACTAGCTTCTTCTCTCAAACAACTTCTCACACTAATTGTTGTCTACCTCTTGGCTATGGAGTTTTAAAATTTCCTCCTTCTCTTCTCTATCCAATGGTTTTGCTATTCTATTCTAATTTCTATGTATGCATTTCTTGACCTTTCCTCTCTTTTTCTACCCCGTCCTATCTATTTTTTATGTTAATTTTCTCTTGAGGAGGCTAGATTAGCTTGAAGATGCTAATTTTTTAAGAGAGGAAAAAAATACAAAGAACCGAACCAGTTCGATGAATTGGAGAGGCCAGACCAATTTGGTAATCCAGGGAGGCCGGCAATCAGGAGGGCCCGACAATTCCTCTTGGGGTGCCGCCACATGGCGCGCCCTCAAAGGCTGGATCCATGTGTGTTGTGGCAGGGTCCGGGGATGACGTGAGCGGCTACCTTGCTTCACAGCACAAGCCAATTTGGTGAGTCCAGGGCCTGTTTGGTAGGAAAACTCAATTTTTTTTGGCCAACTCTTGTTTTTAAACACGGATTTTCATTTTATGGAAAATTCATTAACACCAAGAGTTGTTGGTGAAGGTTAAGACACTAAATTTTTGGATGCTAAATTTGGAATTTCAAAACTAAGGTTTTGGAAACTAAACTTGGATAATGGCAATTTCTATGTTATTTGGGTTTTTTTTTAGGACTTTACTAAGTCAAAGCTTCGCAGTATCTTTTGAATATCTCCAAACTTTCTAAACACTCAAACCACACGAAGTCAAAGCTTCGCCGTGTTTGTGATTTTTGCCAAAATGCTACAAGATTCCTAACACCTAAGGTCAAAGCTTCGCCGTATTTGTGTTTTCTGCCAAAATGCTACAAGATTTCTAACACCTAAGGTAAAAGCTTTGCCATATTTGGAAAACTACTAACACTAAGGACCAAAATCCACAAAGGAGGGTTGTTAATACAACTCTACAAGGGCTAAAAACAAGCACAAAACTAACATGGGGGTGAGTCTAGATGGCTAGTAAACACTAAAAATTCGAACGCACGTTAGTCAAGATGGATTAGAATACAATTTTCTCAATGAAAACACTAGAGAGCCCCCCCTAAGCAGCATTGCCAAGGTACGGAGGGGGGATTCTTCTAGGATTAGTACAAAGGTTAGTGAAACAAACTTCAAGACTTTACAATAGAAGGCCATGTTAGTATTATAAATCAAAAACGCAAAAACAAAGACAAACTTTAAAAGGACCCCAATGTCCTTCAATGAGAGCTTCAAATTCAACAACAATGGAACTTGAAATGCTTCAAAAACACACAGGTTTGCAACTTTGGCTCAAAAATGGCCAAAAGCCTAATTAAATAAACCAACGTGTTTTGAAAGCCAAAATAATGGCCCAAGGGATGTTTGTGAGAGAAAGTGAGCCCCTTACATACATTTCCAAGGGTGCTCACCCCCCTCTCTTTTCCTACTAGTAAACTTATCACTTGAGATTTCCATCCTAATCTTCTAATTTTTGACTTTTTAAGCTGGACCAAACTTCGAACTTTTGGAAAACAACTCCAACCACAAACGGATTGTGCCATTGGCTTTAGAAGGCCATTTTTAGTCCAAAGGACCCCTTACCTCAAATTTGACGTCAAAAACGCAATAATATTTAATGCTAACTGAACACCCAAAAGGAGTCAAATCCAATCTTTGGAGTTTGACTTTTCTAAGAAAAGTAACTAGCCTAAGTTCTTTAGAAGGTATAAGGGAGTAAGAAAAGACCCAACTTCGACCTCATTCTGATTTCGTGTGCTCCCGGAGCACCAGTCAACTCCACCGGTTTCTTCAAATTTGGCAACTGTCAGGGAATCTTGCCAATTGAGACACCTTTGGCTATCATAATGTTTTGAAACTTGTAGGAGCATCTTATTAGTATACAACAAGCTAATCTAATTTTTAGTGAGATTTTACTGCAACCAGGACAATTTACAAGAATTTTTATGGAATCTCTTATGGAATTCTACAAAGGATGTGCAAGCTCATATTCTTATTTTGCACAAAGGTCATAATCAAATCAAATCTTGTCTTCTCCTTATAAAATTGGTAATTAAGGAATCTTTTGCGAAGGGGGAAATCTTGGCAAACCAATTTCGCCATTGATCTCCAAAAAGGTGATTTTCATCCAAGAACAATATACTGCATCCCCAGATTCCTCCTAGGTGTTTGTCTTGAGGTTGTAACTCCTACAAGCCTAACAATTGGGATTTTTGATATTTCGTCGATAGAATGGGAAAAATGAAACCTATCTTTGGAATTGGACATATGACCTCAACGGTATTTCCTCAGACCAAATTTAGATCTAAAATATCACATACATCGTAGATTTGGCGATTTTGGCCTATTTACTAAAAACCCTTCTAATCACGTGAAATCCCGATTTTATACCTATTTACAAAAGGAAATTGGGTTTAGTTGAGGGAAAGTTATTGATAAGGGACCAAATGTTATATTGGCATGTGACATACCTATTTTGGTCTTACACTCTTTTTTGAGCTTTTTGTAAATAAAAGTACACTCAAACTTGTAAAAATAAAAAATAAAAAAATAGTGAGTCTCGGGTGATGAATCAGGAGTTCACATGCCAATACCAAATTATTTTTTCAAGTTGTTGTTTATAATACATCTTTACAAAATTTCATATGAAGAAATGAAGCAATACAATTAGGACTTAACCCCTAAAGCACTAAACATGCTTTTTTGAGAACATAGCATTTTTGGGCAGCTCACTACAAATGGAGTTTTTATTTTTTTTCTTTGAAATTTTCACACAACATTTTCCCAAGGAGTAGCTTTAAGATCCAACAATTTTCATAACTTTTGACAGCAAAGTTAAAAAGTTATTGTATGATATGTGATTTTCAATGCTCGGCGGGCAGCTAAAAAAATTCTTAAGAAAAACTTTTTAAGAAAAAAAAAAATTTGAAATTGGTTCTCAAGATCAATGTATGCAACTTTAGGTTTGGAATTATTTCATTTTGATTTATGAGATCAAAATTATAAGGTGTTCTAGTTTGCGAGCAGTTGTGGATTCCCTATTCTAAAATAAACTTTGAAGTTCTTTATTTAATTCCATTTTCAATATTTTTGAAAAAAAATAAAAACATTGGCTGTAGATAGATTATTACAACATTATAACCATTCGGATTGGCATTTTTCAATTCTTTAATTAAATTCTTAATAATTTAATGTTTTGAATCATTCTCTACTTCTTTCTATTTACTATTTTTTTCCTATATGTTGTACAATTCCAAATGATCTGAAAATTTTCAAGCATATAGCCAACTTGACTTCAAAAACGAATTCAAAGAGTAACCACCATTTTGGACATTTGTTCATACAAATGTGACCTTGTGAAGTGCAGCTGCCCGGTTTTTCGCAGGGACAAAAAAAGGCTTTTTCTCAATTCAAACACTAATATCTTGCAATCCACATTGTGGAAAATTCTGAAATTTCTTCCACATCTTCTCAAACAAGGTTACTACAAGATCCAACGGTTATATGTGTCCAAAAATGTTTTTTTTCTAAAATTTGGTACTTGTATTCAAAATGGCAGTTTTGGAGTGTTTTTGGTGAAAACATAGGCAACAACCTTTAGGGGTTAACTTTGTTTTTTTTTACTCACTTTTAATGTTTTGAATGTTTTTAGTCATTTTCTCCACAACAATATTAAATGACCCTACCACACAATTGAATGCTTATGTCATTTCCATTGCAAATGCCTCCATTCAAAGCCAATAGGACAAGGCAAATTTAAAATGTACAATTAAACAATATTCAATATGCAAACATTAAATATAATCATATTGTCTGTATTAATGCTTGATGGTCACCTCTTTGAAAATGGTCTTTAACTCCAACAAAGTAGAATTTGGTTTTTAATCAATGAACGACTTTTTGATGGATCCCGATTTCTATTGTTGTTTTGTGGATTTATTGAACACTCCACGGAAAAACAAGGCAAGGTAGAGTAGTGGTGGCTACGTTCTACCCGTGCAAAAAGCCCTTCATATTGGACCTCAATAAATGAATGACTTTGAATGTAATTAGCGTGGAGCCCGAGGCACTCCATTTGTGTCATGTGGAAAATGTGGTGCAAACAATGCTACATTTTCATCAGTCAATGACACATGTTGTTGAAGATATGGGCTTTAATCCAAACAATAGCGTGTTCCATTAGAGTGGTTATCATTGTAGTGGCAAATTTGAACTAAAGGCATTTACTTTAGTAAAAGACGTAGAAAAATATGATTGTTCAACAAAAATGTAGTGGAAAAATGCATTTCAAATATAGCCAATTCACGGCAATATCTAGATAGTGATTTATGGATGAAACATACTCACACCACATGTTGAAAAAAGAAAGACACAACATAGATGGCCAAAGCAAAATCTCATCACTTCCGATAGGGGATTAGTATTCTTGCCCTTTTGGATACCAATATGGCTCTCTTAATTTTCCTAAATGCTTTCATTGGTAATTTGAAAGTGTCTTATCGAATTGCAAAATAATGAATGAACCTTTTGCCATGTGTTGAAGCCGTATAGTTGGATGCTCATGGAAGTCATGACATGGTGACTTTTATAATCAACTCCAACCCTTTGAGTCCAAGTCCCAACCCTTTGAACATGAATTCCACATTGCGTGTAATTTCTATTACATCAAATTGCAAGAGAACAAAATTGGACCTTTAACAAATTTAATTTCTTGAAAGATGATACCTCAAAGAGGCGCCTTCTACAAACTCTATATCAAAATCATAAACACCTACATGGTAAGTACGTCCATTGATAATCAGCAATTCAACACTAATAGCAAATTAGCATATTTACTATTGTAAATCATGAATTGCTTAAATTTGTGGATATAATTACTAAGTGAATGGAAAATCTATAAGTTACTTGACTTATTTAATGCAAGAGCCACATTAAAAAGGCAAACTAATTCTCCTAAAGTAAATATGTAGAAGGACACCACACTCATGTGCAATACACACAATTCACACATGTCTCAAAAAAAGTAAGAAAACAAAAGGAAACCCCTTACATGACACTTCAGCTATCAATGAAAGGATTTCCATTTTAATTTGCGCACTTTGTCTTTAGTGTTTGAAACATACACAAATTGTGGAGTTGGTAAGGACTCAATCTTCTACTTTTCATCAAAGTGGGCTACAAACTCATTACAAATGAGAAAAAATGGTATTATTTTATCCTTCAAAGGATCCCAAACAAAATATGGCATTTGAACATGTTGGTACATCATTGGCCCCTAATACAACCTCTAGAGCTTTTCATCCTTCAACAATAGCTATTCCTCTTGTGAAGCAATAGGCTCCTAGTAAAAGGAATTGTATTTTGCAGTGGAGAGATATTTCTTGGGATTGTCTTGCAAGGGGCTCCACATTGGGTCCCATTGATCCTTCTCAACCTCCGTTATATAGTCAGTGACACTAAAGTTGGTCCAAGCCATAATTCCCTCATTTAGCATTGATAACCTATCCGCCTCTTTTGCAGCTTCCTTTGCCGTTTCTAATACACACACAATGCAATTCAAGGTATTAAGTTCATGCAAACAACGAACACATCATTGTCATACTCCCCTCCAAAGACACTTGATCAAACTTTCATAAATCCCACGGAGCTAGTCATTTACATGAGGCAAATTGATTCAAATTCAACCCCATTCAACCCCAATGAATTCAATGGCCAAATATATCAAACATCATGAAACATGACTCCAAGTCATGTACATAGTTCCAAAGGTTGGGTACCATATGTGGATGTGTCTTTTGTGCCATTGCCAACATAGGGATCCGTCACTCCTTCTGCAAGGACAACGTCGCTAAACCATCGGATTTTTCCTTTGTCAATTCCTCGAGTATTTCTGCAAGCACACAACACCTTGAAATGAGTCCTTCAATTGAAGTTTAGAAGGCGTTTATGCTAGGTTGTACGACAAATTTGATAAAGCCAAAAAGATGTCCATATATTATTCTATCAAGTCCAAGGCCATATTCAATGTAGAAATGAAAGAAGTCATGTCCTTACTTTCTAAATTTGACATTCTTATATCTTGGAATGAAAGACTCAAGGGGCAAATCTTTGCTTCTAAAAAAACCCCTTCCACTGTTCCATTACATCAAGTATAAATAATTTAGAAACAAACTTCAAGACAAATTTAGCAATTTGGCATCCATTGAATGATGTCATTTCATCCTTGCTTTTGTATCTACAAAGTGCTTGCTCAACATGCATATGTATTCTAGATTGTCCAATCAAATGAACCCCAAAGTGATTCCCAATTTCTCAAAAGAAACTTGCCAACCTATTTTTCCTTGTATATAGTCAAATGGGACCAAGCTTAAGCACTTATGAATATTTGGACTTACTTGGGTACATGGAATATACAATTATAGACTAATACTTCTTTTGATTGTCATATTTTGATGCTTCCAATAAAAAAACATAATATTATTCAAGTCGGTAGTTCTAGAAACTAGAAGAGACTTACTTGAGTCTCAAATGGGCCAACAAATCCACTCGAGGAAGTTCTCCCAAAATTACCGCATCCATTTCAATGGCATCCCTAGTATCTCCCTACAATGGCAAATGACAATATAGTGAATCAATTCTTTAGATTGTCTTTAGGGAAATAAGACCACAATCATGGAAAACAAATTGGAATCAATTCTTTAGATTGTCTTTAGGAAAATAAGACCACAATCATGGAAAACAAATTGGATGGACTTGGTTCCTGTTTTCCTATACAAATTTTGGGCTACATATAATTGATAGAACTTATCAAGGTTCACATCTCTAAACAACAATAAATTCCATAGGAATCCTTGAAAAATATCTAAGTGAATTCTATTTTATAATATGTGTATTTGGAGCAAGTGTGAAAAGATTGGTATATATGTTATTGTTATGTTGTTACAAAAATATTTCTACATAAAGTAACTAAAAAGGGCTCTAATACAATACAAATTCATGGACAAAACAAGGAAACAATCCAATGGGTGGCTCACAATAAGTACATGACATCCAAACCAAGTCCGCCCTAGTTCAAGGAATTCAAAATCAAGACCCTAATATCCCAAGCAAGCAAAGCAGTCTTACCATATTAATGCACGACTCCTCGCCTTCATGGACAAATGCAAATAGATTGAAGCTGTACCATGCTCTTTCTTCCTTTGAAAATTCTCCTATGTATCAAAGTTTTGCAATGATAGGTTGTCAATCCATTTGGTTAAGGACAAGAAATGGAGCATACCTAAATGATCCTCACTAGCAATCCAATGTTTTTGTGTTGAAAAGAAATGGTGCATTGTTGTAAAATGTAGAGGATATGCAAATTATTACCAATTGTTAGAAATGTTTTGTTGGATTTCAGAAGACCTTTGGGCCTAAAGTAGGCTACAAAACTTTCCCTCCCTCCTTCTTGTCTGTTCATCATTTGCACCACCACCAATCTTCATTGAGTCTTATGAATAGAGTTGTTAAAATGAGTAATGGACAATCCTATCTAGAAACAAGTCTTATAGCCTGGATAACATTTGGTAAGCTTGCACTCATTTAGTAACAAATGAATGTCAAGGCTTTCATTTCAACTCATTTATGGTGTTTAGAATATCATATTTGAGACATTGGTAGTGCTAAAAATACGGCATCTACATTCTCTTATTGGATTCAACTTTAGCTCAAAGTTGTGATACTCTAGTGCCAAATGAATGCTATTGTCATGTAGCAAATGGAAATCCAATGTATAGCAATTACAAGACTAAGAGTCAAGAACTCCAAATACGTACCGTTTCACACCATGATGCTTGAATTTGGATTGCTTTGGTCCTTTTTTGCTAGGCTTGCATCCTTTAGAACTTGTGTTGGTTGCTGCAATCGTCCCTTCTACCATTTGACCCTCCATTTTTCCATCTTTAGAAATGTCTTCAACAATCGCTAGAGGACTCATCCATTGGGCTTCTATGGACAAAGATATTCCTTGATCAAGTAGGGGATTTTGAGCATCGCCTCCTAAAGTCTCCATTAAGCCACTAGACATAGAGGCAGCCATGTCTTCATTGCCATTGCTACTTGTTCCTAAGGTCTCTAAAGAATCAACTTCATTTGGACTCGTTGCCCTTCTTGATGCATTTGAGCTTAATACGGATCGGGGTGATGGAGATTTAGTCACTCGTGTTTTCTTTGGCATAGTCCCTGCTTCACCATTTGCACCGTCACCTACAATAGTTTCAAAGATGGGACGTACCACCATCATGTCATTATTCACCTCCGCCCAATCCAAACAAGGTGATTCATCCATCCATGCTCTTTTCCTAATAGACTCGTTGTTGTCTCCAAGATTTGGAATAGAGACAATTGTCTCCTCTGCCATTTGTTGTCCTTCCAATTCATAGTGGAATGCTTGACTGCTCTCCAACAAGTCTCCAAGCATTGCAAATTTGTCATCATAAAGAAAGGTGTCCAAATCACTTGGAAGAAACCCTAAAGATTGGGATTCTCTTGCAAGCAAATGCACTCCATCTTGTTTGAACTCTGGGATATGATCACTATGCCCAATTTCAAGACAAGGGATTGGCATCAATGGAGCAAGTCCTTCATTGCCATGAGTTGCTCTAAGATTTGTGCCATCACCAACACGGTCTACCAAGTGGCCCGGTTCTAGCTCGGCTAGGATTTTTTTGTCACAAGAAGTACCACTCTTGAGCATCATAGTATCTACATCTTTCGCAACTAGGGTTTGAAAAGCATGCCCTTCTACCTCCGAAATATGAGAACCAGAAGTTGAATTGACACGGGATTCCACCGCTACAATATCACAACTCAAAGGGATGGTTGGGGGCACATAAAAACTTGGACCTTCATTTAAATCGTAGAGCTTACTAATCACCCAAAATTGTCCCATAACCAAAGAATCAAAACAAGACTTTCCAAATCCTCTTATTTCAACAAAACGATTATCCTGTCCAAGTGTAATGCCAATGATCCAATTGTCGTCATTCCAAACTATTTGGTCTGCGTCAAATTTAAATGGTCCTTGGGCAATGTAAGATGTATTTGTGGATTGGATAATGATCCAACGACCCTCACTACCATCATCGCAAATGGTCTTGTAGCCTATTGGATTGTGGCTTTCAACACATTCAACTATACGGTCCCTTGAATCTATATACGGCCCCCACGCACCATAGACGTAATTGGTATCTCCATCCATCAAGGATGGCCCCATGGTATCTTTGCTAATTGGAAGATATGGATTCAGGCTAAGATGATGCATGTATGTGTATCTACAAACGCTCTCAAAGATCTAGTAATCAACACACAAATAGTGAACACTTCCAACACTTAAAAAACCAAGACACTTGTATATCCTCCACTACTATGTATCACACATTTCCTAAGAAACCCTTCACAACTTGAAATGTACAAAAGTTAATGTGCTATGTTTGTAATTTGAAGGGACTTTGTATTGTATACTTTTGTATAAGGGAAAAGACACGGCTTGAAATGAAGCATACACCTTCCTCTACAACAATATTGTCTAAATGGTCAGCTAAAGAAAGAACTATGAGAGACTTACAAATGTGAGACTCCCAACAAATGCCCATGTATTTATGCTTGGCGTTCACTTTTCCAACCACCGAGTCTTGGATTTTGATTCACTATTCCACGTGGCTTGATTGGGTGGCAACGCTCAATCCTTCAACCAAGACTATGTACTATGTGTGTTCTACCTCGGTTGAAGGATTGATCAATCCATTAGTAGATGAGGGACAATTACTGATGCATTTCTTTTACACTCAAGCTCAAGTGAATTTGATTAGTACATCATTGCGTCGGACATTAATAACTCTAATTCATTAGTAAAACTAAGTTGGACAATTATGCAAATTTTTCAGGTGCATTAATACAAATGTTCACAATCTTTTTGGTAACATTAATTTAACTATGGTCTAGAGTCACTATTTTCATAGAGTTTCAAATAGTGTGATTGTCATCCAAATTTCATCTACCTTCATTGACATGCAAACAATTTTATTTCAAAATGCATCCTATTGCTTAAAGAATGAGAGTCATACTTCTTTCATCCATTTTCTTTTGAAGAAAATGGATGCGTCATACATTTGACACTATAATCGGAAATTTTTGTGCCATATTGTTGAGTTTTTTTCTAGACTTTATAGACCAATGAATTGAGTGACTTGATTTCTAGTTCAAAATCCATTGGGTTCATCTATGGATTGATCAATTTAACCATTGATAGTTGATGGTTAGAATTTTGGCAAACCATATTTTACAAAAGCATGTTTTTTCAAGAATGTCATTACATGTGAATTTGTTTGAATACTTATGAATGATTCATGAAGACCAAAGCATAAAACAATTGTAATTCTTGTTGCATTTTGGCATCATACGATATGTAGCTAATTCATCGTGGATCATAACTTTGGAAATGATGAGCTAATACAAATGAAATTTTCAACAAATTTAGATTCAGTCTTTCAATTAAATTTTTTTTGTTAGAAATTCTAAAATACCAATTATTGTATAGTATGAAAATTTGTTCATACTTCACACTTTAAATGTGGACATTAGGTTTTGAGGAATTTGGAGGATTTATTTATCCAAAAGGATAAATCTATCTATCACCTTTTAGAAAATATAATTACATATATAATGATGTTGGATTTGTATTTGAAGGGATATCTAAGAATAGATTTTTCATTCTCATTCCATAGATATATGACACTACAAGAAGTTTGAGGTTTGGAGAAGGTTGTCAATTTCCTATAGCAAGGAAAGCTGGCCAAAAAAACTAAAAAAACTAAAAACTAAAAAGATTATTTACAAAATTTTAAAATTTGATGTGGCACTACTATTGCCACATGAGATTGCTATTAATTTGTTATTATTATTATTATTATTATTATTATTATTATTATTATTATTGTTCTTTGATTTTTCAATTATTTATCATTAATTTTTGTTAAATTTTTAAGGTATTTTTTATTTTTTAACATTAATTATTCCAACCAGCGGAGCATTGGTTCACAACCTAGGGAACCTCCCTTATATGGACCTTTCAAGGTCTAAAACTTTCTATAATGAATGATGGTTTTCTTGCAAATATAATTCAAAGCTGTCTTAAACACTTTTTCAACATTTCTTTGGCAGACTTAAGGTGGAAGCATCCAATGCCGTCAATGCATCCAATGGCATCACTTTCTAGGTAGGGCAATGATTCTAGAACGGAAATGCAAGTAGACTATAAATAGCATATTATTTTGGTCAAGAAAAATAAACTGTCTATGGTCAACCTACATTTAAGTTTTGAAACGACTATCATGTGTAGAAAGTGACGCCATTGGGTACATTGATGCCATTAGGTGCTCCTACCTTGTGTGTATATTTCTTGTTTAAAATAATAACATTTGGGTTTTTCATTCTTGCAAATGTGCCATTTAGAACGTTGCACGAGATAGAAGGTAAAACAAAATTGTCACTAGCTTGCTCTAAGGTGGAAATTTTAAAAAGCAAATATTTAATTACTTCCAAAAAGGTATTAGTAGATGGAAATAGGAAATCCATTCTTCCATATCCCTTCAAATATAAATTTGACATCACCATAGAATTATATTTTCTAAAAGTTGATCTCTAGATGCAACGTTTTGGATAAACAAATTGATATACCACCCAAAAACATACTTACCCCCTAACATCCCAAGGCTTTTTTTCCATCAAATTCCACTCAAAACATCCATTTCTAGTGCAAAGTGCAAAAAACTTTAGGAATTGATGTTTTGCATGTATAAAACTAGGATCTTGCACTAGACCAATGTAAATAATGTATAGAAACAATTTCAATAGAATTTGACCAAGTGGGTTGCAAGATTTTGTGTTTGTAATGAAGAAAACTGGTTATTTTTGCATGTCAAATAACCGTATTCTTACGGTTTGAATCTTCTTAATTAAAATTTTTTAATTGTAAACTAGAATGTCAAAAAATATATTTTGGTTAATTCAAAATTTGATATTTTGCAATAGACCAGGTTGAAAATTCAAAAAAATTTCCTACACCCTCTTAAACGAGTGCACTACAAGATCCTTTAACCCCTAAAGGACCGAGGTGTTTTTCCTACCAAAAAACATTCAAAACTGTCATTTCTATTGCAAAGAGAAAAGAGTTTAAAAATTTGTTTTTTTTTGCATATCCAACCGTAAGATCTTATACTTGACTAGTATATGAATATGTGGAAGAAATTTCAGAAACTTTGACCACGTAGATTGCAAGATATATGCATTTAAAGTGAAGAAAACAAGTTTTTTTCCACCTTGCTTCACTAGGTTTTTTGGCTTTGAATCTTTTTAGTTCAAATTTCTTGCTCTACTGATTTGATTTTCTACTTAATTATGTTAATTAGTTGAGTTGAGAATCTACCAAAAAAATTTAGGAAAAAAAGCACTTAATTTTCACTCATTAAAAAATTGTTAAGTAGAAGTGGGTACAAGATTGAAGAAAAATCTAAATTGTTAATAGCTTTTAGATGGAATTGAATCACAATAATCCCAATGGTGAGATTGTTCTAGCAAGAAAATCTAACCGTGTCTAACAAAAAAAATTGAAAAATTCTCAAAATTGCATTCTAAAATGAATTCTACAACTTATTTTTTCAAGAGGATGCTTAGATTGCCCGAAAAACTAAGATTGTCCAGAACTTTCTCATTATTAGTCCAAATTGAATGAAACAAAGCTTCACATGTAGAAAAAAATATAATCTTTGAGGAAAAAATTTGAAAAAAAATTATTTTGACTTTTTGTGATTTTTTTTGGGCTGCCCGCAAAATTCCAATTTTACTTATTGTGCCATAACTTTTGCTCCCGGGCATCAATTAAAATAAAAATTATACATTCACAAAGATCTTGCAAAAATACACAACCTCAAAAAATCCCAAAAAATATTACTAAAAATTGAGATCGTAGGAACCTGCCCGTACCCAAATTGTCCCCCGAGGGGACAACCGGTCCTTTAGGGGTTAAATGTCAATTCTCGGAAATTTGGTTCTTGTATTAGAAAGGACAGTTTGGGAGCGAAGTTCTGGAGCGTTTAGGTCAAATTTAGTCTTGAAAGATACAATTTAAATCGCCCTTCAATCTTGTATCTACGTCATAAAGATTAAAAACTAATAATGAGTATTTTTCTTAAATTACTATTTCTACACTCTCTACTCAATTGGTAAACAATATTTTAATTTTACATTGACAACAAAAAAATAATCAGGCCACGTGCAAAAATAAACAGTTTGCAAACATCTTGCAACCCACTTGGTCAAATTCTATTGAAATTGTTTCTATACATTATTTACATTGGTCTAGTGCAAGATCCTAGTTTTATACATGCAAAACATCAATTCCTAAAGTTTTTTGCACTTTGCACTAGAAATGGATGTTTTGAGTGGAATTTGATGGAAAAAAAGCCTTGGGATGTTAGGGGGTAAGTATGTTTTTGGGTGGTATATCAATTTGTTTATCCAAAACGTTGCATCTAGAGATCAACTTTTAGAAAATATAATTCTATGGTGATGTCAAATTTATATTTGAAGGGATATGGAAGAATGGATTTCCTATTTCCATCTACTAATACCTTTTTGGAAGTAATTAAATATTTGCTTTTTAAAATTTCCACCTTAGAGCAAGCTAGTGACAATTTTGTTTTACCTTCTATCTCGTGCAACGTTCTAAATGGCACATTTGCAAGAATGAAAAACCCAAATGTTATTATTTTAAACAAGAAATATACACACAAGGTAGGAGCACCTAATGGCATCAATGTACCCAATGGCGTCACTTTCTACACATGATAGTCGTTTCAAAACTTAAATGTAGGTTGACCATAGACAGTTTATTTTTCTTGACCAAAATAATATGCTATTTATAGTCTACTTGCATTTCCGTTCTAGAATCATTGCCCTACCTAGAAAGTGATGCCATTGGATGCATTGACGGCATTGGATGCTTCCACCTTAAGTCTGCCAAAGAAATGTTGAAAAAGTGTTTAAGACAGCTTTGAATTATATTTGCAAGAAAACCATCATTCATTATAGAAAGTTTTAGACCTTGAAAGGTCCATATAAGGGAGGTTCCCTAGGTTGTGAACCAATGCTCCGCTGGTTGGAATAATTAATGTTAAAAAATAAAAAATACCTTAAAAATTTAACAAAAATTAATGATAAATAATTGAAAAATCAAAGAACAATAATAATAATAATAATAATAATAATAATAATAATAATAATAACAAATTAATAGCAATCTCATGTGGCAATAGTAGTGCCACATCAAATTTTAAAATTTTGTAAATAATCTTTTTAGTTTTTAGTTTTTTTAGTTTTTTTGGCCAGCTTTCCTTGCTATAGGAAATTGACAACCTTCTCCAAACCTCAAACTTCTTGTAGTGTCATATATCTATGGAATGAGAATGAAAAATCTATTCTTAGATATCCCTTCAAATACAAATCCAACATCATTATATATGTAATTATATTTTCTAAAAGGTGATAGATAGATTTATCCTTTTGGATAAATAAATCCTCCAAATTCCTCAAAACCTAATGTCCACATTTAAAGTGTGAAGTATGAACAAATTTTCATACTATACAATAATTGGTATTTTAGAATTTCTAACAAAAAAAATTTAATTGAAAGACTGAATCTAAATTTGTTGAAAATTTCATTTGTATTAGCTCATCATTTCCAAAGTTATGATCCACGATGAATTAGCTACATATCGTATGATGCCAAAATGCAACAAGAATTACAATTGTTTTATGCTTTGGTCTTCATGAATCATTCATAAGTATTCAAACAAATTCACATGTAATGACATTCTTGAAAAAACATGCTTTTGTAAAATATGGTTTGCCAAAATTCTAACCATCAACTATCAATGGTTAAATTGATCAATCCATAGATGAACCCAATGGATTTTGAACTAGAAATCAAGTCACTCAATTCATTGGTCTATAAAGTCTAGAAAAAAACTCAACAATATGGCACAAAAATTTCCGATTATAGTGTCAAATGTATGACGCATCCATTTTCTTCAAAAGAAAATGGATGAAAGAAGTATGACTCTCATTCTTTAAGCAATAGGATGCATTTTGAAATAAAATTGTTTGCATGTCAATGAAGGTAGATGAAATTTGGATGACAATCACACTATTTGAAACTCTATGAAAATAGTGACTCTAGACCATAGTTAAATTAATGTTACCAAAAAGATTGTGAACATTTGTATTAATGCACCTGAAAAATTTGCATAATTGTCCAACTTAGTTTTACTAATGAATTAGAGTTATTAATGTCCGACGCAATGATGTACTAATCAAATTCACTTGAGCTTGAGTGTAAAAGAAATGCATCAGTAATTGTCCCTCATCTACTAATGGATTGATCAATCCTTCAACCGAGGTAGAACACACATAGTACATAGTCTTGGTTGAAGGATTGAGCGTTGCCACCCAATCAAGCCACGTGGAATAGTGAATCAAAATCCAAGACTCGGTGGTTGGAAAAGTGAACGCCAAGCATAAATACATGGGCATTTGTTGGGAGTCTCACATTTGTAAGTCTCTCATAGTTCTTTCTTTAGCTGACCATTTAGACAATATTGTTGTAGAGGAAGGTGTATGCTTCATTTCAAGCCGTGTCTTTTCCCTTATACAAAAGTATACAATACAAAGTCCCTTCAAATTACAAACATAGCACATTAACTTTTGTACATTTCAAGTTGTGAAGGGTTTCTTAGGAAATGTGTGATACATAGTAGTGGAGGATATACAAGTGTCTTGGTTTTTTAAGTGTTGGAAGTGTTCACTATTTGTGTGTTGATTACTAGATCTTTGAGAGCGTTTGTAGATACACATACATGCATCATCTTAGCCTGAATCCATATCTTCCAATTAGCAAAGATACCATGGGGCCATCCTTGATGGATGGAGATACCAATTACGTCTATGGTGCGTGGGGGCCGTATATAGATTCAAGGGACCGTATAGTTGAATGTGTTGAAAGCCACAATCCAATAGGCTACAAGACCATTTGCGATGATGGTAGTGAGGGTCGTTGGATCATTATCCAATCCACAAATACATCTTACATTGCCCAAGGACCATTTAAATTTGACGCAGACCAAATAGTTTGGAATGACGACAATTGGATCATTGGCATTACACTTGGACAGGATAATCGTTTTGTTGAAATAAGAGGATTTGGAAAGTCTTGTTTTGATTCTTTGGTTATGGGACAATTTTGGGTGATTAGTAAGCTCTACGATTTAAATGAAGGTCCAAGTTTTTATGTGCCCCCAACCATCCCTTTGAGTTGTGATATTGTAGCGGTGGAATCCCGTGTCAATTCAACTTCTGGTTCTCATATTTCGGAGGTAGAAGGGCATGCTTTTCAAACCCTAGTTGCGAAAGATGTAGATACTATGATGCTCAAGAGTGGTACTTCTTGTGACAAAAAAATCCTAGCCGAGCTAGAACCGGGCCACTTGGTAGACCGTGTTGGTGATGGCACAAATCTTAGAGCAACTCATGGCAATGAAGGACTTGCTCCATTGATGCCAATCCCTTGTCTTGAAATTGGGCATAGTGATCATATCCCAGAGTTCAAACAAGATGGAGTGCATTTGCTTGCAAGAGAATCCCAATCTTTAGGGTTTCTTCCAAGTGATTTGGACACCTTTCTTTATGATGACAAATTTGCAATGCTTGGAGACTTGTTGGAGAGCAGTCAAGCATTCCACTATGAATTGGAAGGACAACAAATGGCAGAGGAGACAATTGTCTCTATTCCAAATCTTGGAGACAACAACGAGTCTATTAGGAAAAGAGCATGGATGGATGAATCACCTTGTTTGGATTGGGCGGAGGTGAATAATGACATGATGGTGGTACGTCCCATCTTTGAAACTATTGTAGGTGACGGTGCAAATGGTGAAGCAGGGACTATGCCAAAGAAAACACGAGTGACTAAATCTCCATCACCCCGATCCGTATTAAGCTCAAATGCATCAAGAAGGGCAACGAGTCCAAATGAAGTTGATTCTTTAGAGACCTTAGGAACAAGTAGCAATGGCAATGAAGACATGGCTGCCTCTATGTCTAGTGGCTTAATGGAGACTTTAGGAGGCGATGCTCAAAATCCCCTACTTGATCAAGGAATATCTTTGTCCATAGAAGCCCAATGGATGAGTCCTCTAGCGATTGTTGAAGACATTTCTAAAGATGGAAAAATGGAGGGTCAAATGGTAGAAGGGACGATTGCAGCAACCAACACAAGTTCTAAAGGATGCAAGCCTAGCAAAAAAGGACCAAAGCAATCCAAATTCAAGCATCATGGTGTGAAACGGTACGTATTTGGAGTTCTTGACTCTTAGTCTTGTAATTGCTATACATTGGATTTCCATTTGCTACATGACAATAGCATTCATTTGGCACTAGAGTATCACAACTTTGAGCTAAAGTTGAATCCAATAAGAGAATGTAGATGCCGTATTTTTAGCACTACCAATGTCTCAAATATGATATTCTAAACACCATAAATGAGTTGAAATGAAAGCCTTGACATTCATTTGTTACTAAATGAGTGCAAGCTTACCAAATGTTATCCAGGCTATAAGACTTGTTTCTAGATAGGATTGTCCATTACTCATTTTAACAACTCTATTCATAAGACTCAATGAAGATTGGTGGTGGTGCAAATGATGAACAGACAAGAAGGAGGGAGGGAAAGTTTTGTAGCCTACTTTAGGCCCAAAGGTCTTCTGAAATCCAACAAAACATTTCTAACAATTGGTAATAATTTGCATATCCTCTACATTTTACAACAATGCACCATTTCTTTTCAACACAAAAACATTGGATTGCTAGTGAGGATCATTTAGGTATGCTCCATTTCTTGTCCTTAACCAAATGGATTGACAACCTATCATTGCAAAACTTTGATACATAGGAGAATTTTCAAAGGAAGAAAGAGCATGGT
The DNA here is from genome assembly GCA_963969595.1 of Neckera pumila. NCBI lineage: Eukaryota > Viridiplantae > Streptophyta > Bryopsida > Hypnales > Neckeraceae > Neckera > Neckera pumila. The sequence continues at coordinate 7,469,178 of OZ018409.1, forward strand.
ACAGCTTCAATCTATTTGCATTTGTCCATGAAGGCGAGGAGTCGTGCATTAATATGGTAAGACTGCTTTGCTTGCTTGGGATATTAGGGTCTTGATTTTGAATTCCTTGAACTAGGGCGGACTTGGTTTGGATGTCATGTACTTATTGTGAGCCACCCATTGGATTGTTTCCTTGTTTTGTCCATGAATTTGTATTGTATTAGAGCCCTTTTTAGTTACTTTATGTAGAAATATTTTTGTAACAACATAACAATAACATATATACCAATCTTTTCACACTTGCTCCAAATACACATATTATAAAATAGAATTCACTTAGATATTTTTCAAGGATTCCTATGGAATTTATTGTTGTTTAGAGATGTGAACCTTGATAAGTTCTATCAATTATATGTAGCCCAAAATTTGTATAGGAAAACAGGAACCAAGTCCATCCAATTTGTTTTCCATGATTGTGGTCTTATTTTCCTAAAGACAATCTAAAGAATTGATTCCAATTTGTTTTCCATGATTGTGGTCTTATTTCCCTAAAGACAATCTAAAGAATTGATTCACTATATTGTCATTTGCCATTGTAGGGAGATACTAGGGATGCCATTGAAATGGATGCGGTAATTTTGGGAGAACTTCCTCGAGTGGATTTGTTGGCCCATTTGAGACTCAAGTAAGTCTCTTCTAGTTTCTAGAACTACCGACTTGAATAATATTATGTTTTTTTATTGGAAGCATCAAAATATGACAATCAAAAGAAGTATTAGTCTATAATTGTATATTCCATGTACCCAAGTAAGTCCAAATATTCATAAGTGCTTAAGCTTGGTCCCATTTGACTATATACAAGGAAAAATAGGTTGGCAAGTTTCTTTTGAGAAATTGGGAATCACTTTGGGGTTCATTTGATTGGACAATCTAGAATACATATGCATGTTGAGCAAGCACTTTGTAGATACAAAAGCAAGGATGAAATGACATCATTCAATGGATGCCAAATTGCTAAATTTGTCTTGAAGTTTGTTTCTAAATTATTTATACTTGATGTAATGGAACAGTGGAAGGGGTTTTTTTAGAAGCAAAGATTTGCCCCTTGAGTCTTTCATTCCAAGATATAGGAATGTCAAATTTAGAAAGTAAGGACATGACTTCTTTCATTTCTACATTGAATATGGCCTTGGACTTGATAGAATAATATATGGACATCTTTTTGGCTTTATCAAATTTGTCGTACAACCTAGCATAAACGCCTTCTAAACTTCAATTGAAGGACTCATTTCAAGGTGTTGTGTGCTTGCAGAAATACTCGAGGAATTGACAAAGGAAAAATCCGATGGTTTAGCGACGTTGTCCTTGCAGAAGGAGTGACGGATCCCTATGTTGGCAATGGCACAAAAGACACATCCACATATGGTACCCAACCTTTGGAACTATGTACATGACTTGGAGTCATGTTTCATGATGTTTGATATATTTGGCCATTGAATTCATTGGGGTTGAATGGGGTTGAATTTGAATCAATTTGCCTCATGTAAATGACTAGCTCCGTGGGATTTATGAAAGTTTGATCAAGTGTCTTTGGAGGGGAGTATGACAATGATGTGTTCGTTGTTTGCATGAACTTAATACCTTGAATTGCATTGTGTGTGTATTAGAAACGGCAAAGGAAGCTGCAAAAGAGGCGGATAGGTTATCAATGCTAAATGAGGGAATTATGGCTTGGACCAACTTTAGTGTCACTGACTATATAACGGAGGTTGAGAAGGATCAATGGGACCCAATGTGGAGCCCCTTGCAAGACAATCCCAAGAAATATCTCTCCACTGCAAAATACAATTCCTTTTACTAGGAGCCTATTGCTTCACAAGAGGAATAGCTATTGTTGAAGGATGAAAAGCTCTAGAGGTTGTATTAGGGGCCAATGATGTACCAACATGTTCAAATGCCATATTTTGTTTGGGATCCTTTGAAGGATAAAATAATACCATTTTTTCTCATTTGTAATGAGTTTGTAGCCCACTTTGATGAAAAGTAGAAGATTGAGTCCTTACCAACTCCACAATTTGTGTATGTTTCAAACACTAAAGACAAAGTGCGCAAATTAAAATGGAAATCCTTTCATTGATAGCTGAAGTGTCATGTAAGGGGTTTCCTTTTGTTTTCTTACTTTTTTTGAGACATGTGTGAATTGTGTGTATTGCACATGAGTGTGGTGTCCTTCTACATATTTACTTTAGGAGAATTAGTTTGCCTTTTTAATGTGGCTCTTGCATTAAATAAGTCAAGTAACTTATAGATTTTCCATTCACTTAGTAATTATATCCACAAATTTAAGCAATTCATGATTTACAATAGTAAATATGCTAATTTGCTATTAGTGTTGAATTGCTGATTATCAATGGACGTACTTACCATGTAGGTGTTTATGATTTTGATATAGAGTTTGTAGAAGGCGCCTCTTTGAGGTATCATCTTTCAAGAAATTAAATTTGTTAAAGGTCCAATTTTGTTCTCTTGCAATTTGATGTAATAGAAATTACACGCAATGTGGAATTCATGTTCAAAGGGTTGGGACTTGGACTCAAAGGGTTGGAGTTGATTATAAAAGTCACCATGTCATGACTTCCATGAGCATCCAACTATACGGCTTCAACACATGGCAAAAGGTTCATTCATTATTTTGCAATTCGATAAGACACTTTCAAATTACCAATGAAAGCATTTAGGAAAATTAAGAGAGCCATATTGGTATCCAAAAGGGCAAGAATACTAATCCCCTATCGGAAGTGATGAGATTTTGCTTTGGCCATCTATGTTGTGTCTTTCTTTTTTCAACATGTGGTGTGAGTATGTTTCATCCATAAATCACTATCTAGATATTGCCGTGAATTGGCTATATTTGAAATGCATTTTTCCACTACATTTTTGTTGAACAATCATATTTTTCTACGTCTTTTACTAAAGTAAATGCCTTTAGTTCAAATTTGCCACTACAATGATAACCACTCTAATGGAACACGCTATTGTTTGGATTAAAGCCCATATCTTCAACAACATGTGTCATTGACTGATGAAAATGTAGCATTGTTTGCACCACATTTTCCACATGACACAAATGGAGTGCCTCGGGCTCCACGCTAATTACATTCAAAGTCATTCATTTATTGAGGTCCAATATGAAGGGCTTTTTGCACGGGTAGAACGTAGCCACCACTACTCTACCTTGCCTTGTTTTTCCGTGGAGTGTTCAATAAATCCACAAAACAACAATAGAAATCGGGATCCATCAAAAAGTCGTTCATTGATTAAAAACCAAATTCTACTTTGTTGGAGTTAAAGACCATTTTCAAAGAGGTGACCATCAAGCATTAATACAGACAATATGATTATATTTAATGTTTGCATATTGAATATTGTTTAATTGTACATTTTAAATTTGCCTTGTCCTATTGGCTTTGAATGGAGGCATTTGCAATGGAAATGACATAAGCATTCAATTGTGTGGTAGGGTCATTTAATATTGTTGTGGAGAAAATGACTAAAAACATTCAAAACATTAAAAGTGAGTAAAAAAAACAAAGTTAAGTCCTAATTGTATTGCTTCATTTCTTCATATGAAATTTGTAAAGATGTATTAGAAACAGCAACTTGAAAAAATAATTTGGTAATGGCACCACTTGCATGGTTTGACCAGTGCACTAGTTTTCATGATTTTTTAAGATTTTCAAATCACCATGCATTAAAATGTTACTTTGCAAAAGAAACATTTATACAAATAGATTATCATATCATATTTATGAAAGAATTGAAATATTGAAAGGAAATTCATCTTCACAGCTGAAACGAGGCACTTAGTAAATGTCAAGTCGATCATCACATGGTCTCAATTTACTCCAAAATTGGAAAACTTCAAAGAAATGTAGGCCCTAAATTTGATTTTTTTGTTATTGGCATTATTATTAGGTCAAAAATTTTCCAAAAGAAAAAAATGTGAAATGAAATCATCAAGTATTTCAATTATTGTCTTTTATAGAGTTGAATCTTTTTTAAATTTGTATTGTTCATTTTTGAATTCAAGGCCTTTTGTATCAACCACATGTACTGGAGTCTGTCCTTGCATACAGTATTGATTTTTGTAGCGATATATCCATCATGGTTTTGATGGAGTTTGGATCTCTTTGATGTTCAATTTCGGCAGTGTTCTGGGCTGCACGTTTCACAAGTTTGACGGTGTTTTTCTTTGGTTATGGCCGAGATTTCTGTAAGTTAGAGCTAGCCTCTGATTGTGCTCTGATGCAGACGTTATGTCTCGGATTGAAATTCATAGAGCGTCGTGATTTTTGGGCTTAGCGTTGGTGTTCTGCAGATTGCTGTAGTGGGACGGAGTAGTATTGCGTTTCTTCTGATTATGAAATTCATCAGCGTTTGATTATCTCCCTTGGTAGCTTTGCTTTGAAGGGCTTCTTCTGGTGGAGTGGGGGTTGTGGCTGTTGGATTTGCTGCAGCTCTTGGTTGTGCTAATGTTGTATCTGGCATTGCAATGGAGCGTCTTGTTTTTTGCTGTTAATTATGCAGATTGCGTCAAGGTGTAATTCAATTGCAGCGATGCTTTAAACTTTTGTACATCCTTGATTGATTTCTCGTGTTTTTTCTGTTTGCTGTGAGTTTGGTTAAGATGTCACTTAGGGATATTTAGAGAACTTCCATGTTACTGGTTTTATACATCATTGGCTTGTTGGGTGGAGTAGAGGTGATGCAAAGCCAATCAACTATTACAAAGCAGTACTTGCTCTGTTATTCATTGACAAATGTTAACCCCTAAATGCCCAAGGCCTGTTTTGAGCTTCTTGGACTTTGCTCTAAATTGAACAAAAAGTCAACATTCCAATAAGTTAAATCAAATTTTTTTTAATTGTAATTGTACAATTTCGAACTAGACATGCTAGAGATCACATAGAAAAGAAAACACGACAATATCATTTAACGATTGAAAGATTATAATGTTTGACCATGTGGGTGTTAAAACTATGAAAATCTTTCAGCTCTCTTTTTGCATGTCAAATCTAAAAAATTGGTCACCGAAAAAATATAATGTTGAAAGGCCTAACATGCATAACCCCAATCAATTTATGGCTTCTCAAAAGCTACTCTACAATTTTTGTAAATGAATTTCTAGTGTGATTTTTTCTCCAAGATCTAGTGTATTTGAGACTCATTTCCAAGATCCCTCAACACTACGGAAAGTCAAGATTGCAAAGGGTATCCTTGCACAAAATCTTAAATAGAAAAAACATACTCATTTCATTTTCAAAATTGGATTTTTGATGCTAAAATTAGACTTCAAAAAGAATTTGTCAAAATATAAATGACTAAAAATAGAAACTTAGTTAAGTCTTATTTAACTTCAAGTTTTGTCGGCACCAAAATTTTGTCCCCTTGGGCATTTAGGGGTTAAGCTTGTGGGCCTCCTTTTTTGCTCTGTCAAATTCTTTCTGAAAACGATTTGTGTAACTTAACGGTTGAAAACTCTGATGATGAACTATCTTGTGTTCTCACACGCTGACATACGCTTAAGTTAATTCTGAGCTTCTTATCAAGATAAATAGAACTGCTTTTGTGAAGCTGCATGTACAGTTGAAAATCACAGTAAGGCTTATAATCTACAGGTTGCTTGAAAAGAACATCGTTCACACTTCAGGAGCTCGACATGGATCTTATTTTCCTCAACCAAGCTCAAGATTTGTGATTCAAAGCAGGTAATTGAGCACTCAATTTATGCTACGACTTGTGGTTGCATCTTTCCCAAAGGCGTGGCATGGTTTGAACTGAAGAAACTCTCCCTGAAATATTTACTTTTGAGTGGGGAGTCTAAGTGCTTCCATTTTCAAACCCAATACTTGCACTCTGGGAAAACAGGGTCCCATCTTCACATCTCAGAACGAGGGGTTGTCACACCTTCTTCTCTCCATTCTCAATCTTGAGAGAATGAGGACGGGGCACTCTCTCCTTGAATTGCGGAGGCTCATTCTATGAAGGTTGAGACGGTTTTCTTTCTCCTCTCGAGGTGAAAGATTGGAGTGAAGAAGTTTCTCCGTTCTCCATTCTCTCCATTTCTCTCCATTTCTCTCCATTGTATTGTCTCCATTATCCGAAGGGATGTTAGTCATACCTACTTCATGGAGAAGGTTCCTACTGGCTCCTCATTTCACTCCATACCTTCTCATTCTTTATGGAAGTTTCACTCTAAGAAAATGTGTGACGATTAATATATAATATATTCAACAATATAATTGGAGAATGTGTGACAATTACTATATCCGACAATATAATTGGAGAATGTCAATGGCAATCCATATAAGAAAATTTAGCAACTACCCTATCCTCCACTTTCCTTAAAGCGTTCATTTAAGAGCCAATTGCCTTTTTGGAGAAGCTAAATTCCTTGCAATAATCTTCAAAAAAAATTTGTAGGAAGAAAAAATTGGAATTGGCGTGTAACCAATCACTTCATGTTTTTTGGACCTCCTTGAAATTAGTTACGGATTTCTAAAGTTGAAACATAGTGACCACCTCTTGAAACGTACAATGTTGGTACATTGAAGCTAGAAAGTAAAATGCACCTCTGTGTCATTATTGTTATAGAGCATGGTCGCTTTCATTGGCCATTTTATTAAGAAGAAATTGTAGTTTATGGTTTTCTGTTGAAGCAAGTAGTAATTTCTTTGTTGGATAGCTTATTGGTTCAACTCTCTTTGATGCACCGATATGCAGAAAGTTCCTTGAACAGGAATGAATACATCATAAGCATTGGCATATTAGTTTGTTGTGCTCCTTATTACTTAATTGTCATTTTTTACACATCATACCAAATTGAGTTGTCCTATTTGTTTTGTCAAGGTGTACAGTAGAACCTCTCTAAACTAATCAGTTCAGGATTGGCTTCAAATGGTCTAAGAAGATTACATTAGGGAGGTTTATTAGCTTATGGAGGTTCATTTTTAGTCGTAATCTTTGTTATGGGGACAAGTCCGGGGCTGGTCTGACAAAATTACCTTATAAAGGTTTATTAGCTTATGGACTATGGAGGATCAATTTAAGGAAATTCTACTGTACTTGGTTTCTACAAAATGATGAAACCGTTTTGGCGACCGTGCCTTTAGCCTTGTTGAATATTTGGCATTGATGTAGGGCTTTTCTCCCAATGGAGAGGGCAAAGGAGTAAGGTAACTGTACTTAAATTTCATCACTTTCTAAAACCACAGAATCTAAATTCTTGTCTAAAGTGTACTTCTACAATTCATAAAAGTCTAGACTTGGTTACTCTAAACCTTGACTTTACTATTCATGACAATCTAGAATTAGTTACCCTAGTCTTGTTTTCAGGATTTGAAAATTTGTAGTTTATTCATACAATGTCCAAAAAATGCATTCTAAGACACTCTAAAAACCCCACTTGACTACGAGAAGGCTCCCTTAAAAAAATTTAAATAAAATCATGGAAACCACGCTGGATTGTTTATTTTTGTGGCTTTAGGTACCTTAAATGCTTAAGTGGCATCCTTGGTGGCACCATCTGCATAGATGTGTAAATGCTTTCCTTGATAATCAGAAGTTCTGAAAAAAATGTGAAATGTTGGACAGAAGGCTTTTGATCATCCATTCAAGTGTAGTTAAATTTTTTTAAATAGCCCAAGGACTTGAAGTACATTTGTTTTCACCAATTAGGGTGGAAAAGTCACTACAAATAAACACAAAATTTGTACCATAAAAACATATGATTCAAAACCACTGAAGTAGACAAGCCTATCACAACGGACTTTATTGGAATTCCCTCCGACTGATTTGGAGATTCTGCAGTTTTTCCCTACAAGTTTCTCCTAGTTTCATGTTTCCCTGTGTTCTAATGTCACCATGGAGGGATCTTCAAAGAATTCCTATACAAGAAAAAATCATGGATTTTCTTTGCAAGTATTTCATGAATTCTCTCCAAATTCCCCGTGTACAATTAAAACTGGTAGACTTTGTATACATCTTACATTTCAATGTTGTTTCCACCTAATATTTGGTAGATTTCACAAGATGCAATTGTCCCATATCAATTGTCAAGGGTACGTTGAGGTTGGACACATAAGAGTTGTAAGTTATCATGTAATCTCTAAACCAATGTATTCCATTAATTTCACAATAATCTAACTTTTCTAGAGTTTGTACAATTTAGAAATCTAAGAAATTTTGAAATGTGCAAATATGAAATGTACAAATTTTGAAATTTTGAAATTTACAAATCAATGAGATTGGAAATTCAAAATCTACATTTTTGTTAGGATTCAGCTTTCAAAATCTACAAATTGTATTGATTATATAGGTTAAAATCTACATTAAGCTCAGATTTTGGAGGTATAAATCTACATTTGGAAATATCAAATTTCACAAATTCAATAGATTTGGAGGTGGGGACATCATTGAAAAATGCACAAATTTCCCCCTAAAAAATGAACCCTAAACCCTATCTCACATTCCCCTGTGAGAGCTACATTCCCTGAGTACTGGAAAAAAGGCAAAAAAAACAAATTTTTGGAGGGGATTTCCATTATAGTGCCTACAGGGAACCTTTCAAATGTTTGTTCTGTATTACCACAGTGATTAACAATCTGAATATTTTAGGGCCAATTCCAAGAAAGGGGACAAATATTTTTCAGAGGTTTGTGCTTGTCTCACAAATCAAATCCAAGTAGGCTTATAATTTTCTGATTAAAATTGTAATATCTATGAATTTTTGAAGTGGTTTGCCTTGAAATTACAAAACCGCTCAGTCATAGAGAGGAGTCATGAACAATCTATAAACAACCTGTAATAGTTCTCCCATTTTGCCAATTGCACTTAAATGTTTGCCATTAAAATTGACATGTTAACCCTTGTAGGCATCATAGTAGTGTTTTGGTTAAAAATGAATGGATTTAAATGAGTTTTGGAAGGAATTGAGGCCAAAAATAGGATGACAAACTTTGGAAGCTAGTGAATATGAATTGTCTTACCTTAAACGCATTCCATCTTACGTGAGCATCTAGATAATTTAGAATGCAATACGGCATTCTTGGAGGACCTAAAAATTGCATAGGAAAGAAAGTCACATTCATACTGAAGGAATAAAAGAGTTTATAGAGATTTTAGAGATTTTAGAAGGGTTTGAAAGTGGTAAGGCTTGATTTTCCAACAAGCCCAAGTAAGGTAGTCTACTCTAATAGCAACCATGCTCTAAAAGCGACCATTAACATAAAGGTACATTTTGCATTGTACCAATAGTGTACAATTCAAGAAGGGATTGCTTTTAGTGACCACTGCATTTCAACTTCAAAAAATCATAACAAATTCCACAAAGGTTCAAAAAATATGAAACAAATTGGATTAGATGCCAATTTCATTTTTTCTTCTTATGCAAATTTTTGAAAATTTGTTTCAAGGAGTTTAGCTTCTTCCAAAAGGCAATCAGCTCTTAAACAGGTTGCTGCAAGGGCCGCTTTAGACTACTATAGAAAAGTGCTTAGGTTAAATATAAACCCTAAGAGAGTACTTCATCAAATGCCTAATATGTATTGATTATGAACTTGAAAATCTTTAAAAATTGGAAAGGTTACAAATTCATAAGACATAATACTAAGTTTTACCTTTAATTTAAGAGGTACTTAAATGTATTAGTATTTATTGGCTTTGTACAAGCTTCACATAGAGTAGACTTTTATAGATTATAGTCTTTTCTCTGCCAAATTTTGTAAATCCTTGACAGATTTCTATTGTTTGGTGTCTTCAATACTATGGTGTCTAATTTTGCATTTTAGAAGTTGCAAGTTTTGTTTTAGTGTACAATGCATAAATACATTATTGAAGAAGACCTCTACCTTGTGCTTTTTCATAATCAAAATTGGGCATTTTAGACTTTAAAATTTTCATTCATACTTATATCCTAAACGCCCAAGTGACCATTTTTGGGTTGTTGCCTGAATTTGGGCAACATTTTTAGGCACAAAAAGACCTTTTTTTTCCATTTTTTTATTTTTGTGAAAATCAGATTGGATTGTCCTTATTTTTATATTCAAAACTAAGATCATTGTGGTTAAACAAAAATTATAAGGAAAATAGCACAAAGTATTTAGAATTTGCCTAATATTGAAAATTTATTTTACTACTAGGAGAAAATATTGATTTTTCAATACTTAATCTTATGCATTAATTCACAAATCATTAGAAACCACAATTTTGACTAATCCAAAAATATTAAAATGCTAAAGATAGAAATTATTTTCTTGCTAAATATTTGGAGCTAAAGATAGAAATTCATTTGAAGAGAGTCTAAAAATAATTTTTATAATTGTAACTACTTTCGACTTTCAACTTTTTGACTTTTATGCTTCAAATTATCTTCTTTGATGCAAACTTCCAAAAAGTTATAAAAATTATATTTTATACCACATTTGTGTTTGTTCACCTTACTTGGCTTTTATAAGACAAGCAAATATGAAATAAGTGTTTGATGGTCACATTGAGTTTTGAATTTTAAATTATTATTTTAAGGTTGGAATTAGAATTATTATGCATTAATAAAAAATTTACATTAAACAATGGAAAATTGATTTCTTAATCTTTTTTTAAAAAGACACCATAAACAAAATTCTTCTCTAAAAGATTGACTTGAAAGACATCAAATTGATGAATTTACTTAATATGTATTGGAGAATATTCAAAGACTAGGGTACAGAAATGGTCAAATTCTGTTAGGAATTTTTAGTGAAAGGTCCAAAAATGAGGTAGTATTTATTTTCTAATAAAAATCTCTGTATATTAACTCTCATTTTTATAAAATGTTAAACTCTACAAAACTCTTTGTGATCATATATAAAGTAAAGTGGATTTTGGGAAAGTTCCTATGGTTCCAACTTTGTCATCATTTTTGGAAACTTTTTTTGAAGAACGGAAATTACATTAGCTTTCTAGAAATACAATTTTCATTTCAATCAATACTCAAGAGCAAAATTGATGCCCATGTGAAAGTTATGGACAATCTTATTTTTTGGGCAATTAGAGCATCTTTTTGAAAAAAGAACTTATAGGATTCATTTCTACATGCAATTTTCACAATTTTTCAAAAAAATTGTTTGATAAGGTTAAATTTTCTAGCTAAAACAATCTCACTGTTGGGATTATAGTTTTAAATTCCATCTTAGAGCTATTAACAATGTAGTTTTTCTTTTAATCTTGGACCTACTTCTATTTAACAATTTTTTAAAGAATGAAAATCAAATGTACGTTTTTTGAAATTTTTTCCTAGATTCTCAACTCAGTTTTTCAACACAAAAAAAATAAAATTTAAAGTCTATTTTTTTTTTCCACAAATGGCGGTCAAAGTCATCTGAATTGCAGGCCGGTGTTCAAAAAAACAATTTTTTCCAACTTTGAATGCTAATATCTTCTAATTTGTGCAGTCCAATTTTATCAAATTTTTACCACATGATTTGAGATAATTTAAATAAAAGATCCTACGGTTGGATTCTAAAGAAAACATTTTTTCTCTTTTCTTGGATGAACACAGCAAAACTAGTAGTTTTGAGTCGTTTTTGACAAAAAACTGCTTTGGGACTTTAGGGATTAATCCCTGAATAATATTGCAGACCAGAGTGGTCCATTAGATGACAAAGAACCCTTCTATATAGAATAGAAGTGCAATTGTTCATCCTTCAAATTTTGTGCAAAAAAGGAAAATCTTGCAAATATAGTTTGAAGTACACTAATTTTTTTTTTTAACCCCTAAAGTTTCTATGTTGCCTCAAGGGACAAAATGGATTTTGGGCAAGCTTCTACAATCTCAATATATGTCGTGATTCTTTGGAATTTTTTGTGAAGATAAAAACAATATTTATTAGATTTTCAAAAGTATAATTTTTATTTCAATTAGAGACCGGGAGCAAAAGTTATGGCATAAAAAGCCCTTTTTTTCGTTCAACAGGCAAAAGAGAACCCTAAGAAAAAATAGAAATAAATTTTTTTTTAAATTTATTGCATATAGATTATCTTTTTATCTAAACGTGAAGCTTTTATTTATTCCATTTGTATATATTTGTTATGTGAAAGTTATGGACAATCTTGGTTTTTTGGCAATCAGAGCATCTTCATGAAAAAATAACTTGTGGGACTCATGTTTTAACTCAATTTTCATAATTTTTCAGAAAAAAAATTTCACAAGGTTAAGGTCTTTTGTTAGAACAATCTCACCATTAAGATTGGTGTATTTCAATTCCATCTTAAAGCTATCATCAATTTAGATTTTGCTCCAGTTTTGAACTTGTGTCTACTTAACAATTTTTTAAGGAGTGAAATTAAGTGTATGTTTTTGGAATTTTTTTTTCTAGACTCTTAATTCAATTCTTCATCATATAAAATTCGAAATTCAAAATTAGTAGAGCAAAAATTTTAAGTTATAAGGTTTAAAGCCAAAAATGTAGTTGAGCAAGTGCAAAAAAACTAGTTTCCTTTACTTAAATGCAAATATCTTGCAATCTATATGGTTGAAGATAATGAAATTACTTCCACACATTCTTACACTAGTCTAATACAAGATCCTACATTAGATGTGCAAAAAAACTACTTTCCTTCACTTTAAAATATCATGCAATCTACAAGGTCAAAGTTTATGAAATTTCTTCTACACATTTTTACACTAGTCTAGTACAAGATCTTACGGTTAGATATTCAACTTTTTATTCTTTATTTTTTATTTTCTCTTTGCTATAGAAATGGTAGTTTTGAGTGGTTTTTGATGAAAAAACAAAAAAGGTCTTGAGACTTCAAGGGTTGAAGTAGATGATTCACATTGTATCAAAAAGGATTATTTGCTATAGAAATGACAATTTTGAATATTTTTTGATGGGAAAAAGGCCTTGGGACTTTAGAGGTTAAAGTAGATGATTCACACTGTATCAAAAAAGGAATATTTCCACGTTGACCAACTCGTCCTTACTACAAGGTTAAAATTGGCTGAGGAATGACTTTCAAGATCATTGTAAAAATGAAGAATGCACCTATTGTTCTAAAACTGCCGTGGACCTTCACCAACAACGCTCATTATCATTATTCGAGTGTACCATAGCTTATCATCCCCATTGAAATGCAGGACGTTAAATCATGCCATCCTTGGTGGGCCCTGTGGGCCAAATTTACCCCGGGGAAAACGCTGGAATTTTTTATTTGCCACAAGTTTATTTATTTTCAAAATCTGAATTCATATTTGCAATCAAAGGCCCCAAATTAGCTAGGGGGGCTAGTAAGTATACCTAGACACGGCTCAAATATAGGGGGCTTTTATTTACTTTTACCCTCGTGAAACCCAAATTTACCCTGCTGGGCCCACAAAGGATGGCACGATTTAACGTTTTTCCATTGAAATAAGTTAACTTAGTGGAAGTGTGACGCCAAGGCAGCAACCGAAAGATCTCAGAGACACTCGGACAGCGTCAGAGCAGAATCATTTCACTGGCTCCGCCAGAACGCACCTTCCAAGGCATGCAGATGCCTGGGCTCCGTCGGACTCGGGGCAGCACTCCGACAGCGAGACTGCCAATGAAAGCCAAGTCCACTACTGTACAGTAACTTACTCCACTGTAGACGATGGACCAAAGAACAATCCCCAACACAGCATCTTCCCTGTCCAAGTGGTGGTGCAGTATGGCCCTGCTGGTTGGAGCTTGGTTCCAAATTGTTACCTGGAAGATCGAAAACGTAGGAGCTTATCATTAGCATTTACTTTGCAGTGATGAAACAATTGGGAAGTGTTGAATTCTTATTCGGAATGAATCAAGGGCCCCAACCAAACTAAAATAATGGAGGTATGCATTTCGAAATACAGTACAAAAATGAACCATTCCCCAGTAAGCAGATGCATGGACTGTCCCTGCCTGGGCTGCTGTATAGAAGATGGTGTGGAATTTTTCACACCCAACAGTACTTCACCATCAGTAGCTAAGTGAATAGATGGAGGCTCAATGTGATGAGCAGGGTGCATCAAGGAAAGGCAGTGGGCAGGGAGGCTACTGAATGTTATGAGGATAGGTTTTTCTGCGGCCACTCGGAGGACAAAAGGACAATTCTCTCCCAGCCATGGATCGCGTGTAGCACTAAGTTACTCCCAGACAAAAGTCCTCCAGTTGCTGCTCCTTCTCTCCCACTCCCCCACTCCCCCACCCACCCCTTTCCCATATCCTCATCACATGCCAAACTTCGTCAGCATGGCGGCAGCCATCATCGTACCCTTCTATGCACTCTTCTTCCTCTTCTTCCACAGTGCCGCTTGATGTTAATCAACTGAGCTGGGCATATGTTTTTGCCACAGATTCGGACTCGGAGGCCAGGCCGGATTGGGGGACCTGGAGTTGACAATCTGGTAAGCTAGATGTTGAGTTCCTCCTGGCCCCTTTGTTTTGGTGCAATTGACTAGTTTAATTTGAAGATGTTGCGGGATTGTGGATCTGAATGGAGGGATCAAGCTGGGGTGTGAATTTGTGCAGAGATTATAGGAAGTGTACGTGTGCCCGGCTTGCTGCAATGGCGATCGCTCCTGCTCTGACCGTGCCAAAAGGGGCGGTTGGATTGCTGCCGCCGCCGCAGCAACAAGTGTTGCTTCGAAGTTCCTATTTTGGGTTGCAGCTGGATTCGCAATCTAGAGTGGTGGTGCCTTGTGAGAAGCTGAGTAGCAGAAGCTGCAATCTTCGTTGCCAAGTGAGCCCAAGCTCAACTACTCTACCCCACTTCAACGTCGACGTCTCTGGTCCGTCATCCGCCTCTTGATCTGTGTTTCAAAATCTTCATCTTCAAAATATGTCTTGCTTGGTGTCAGTATAGGATTAGCGATTACGCATACCTAAATGCGAATGCTTTTGGCCGGCACAGTAATTGGAGGAGAGGCATATTCTAAGAGCTCTCGGTTAGATGCTTTGGATATGTGAAGTAACGTTTGGTCTATTAAGATGCCCAGCGGTTTGGATAAGGAACAGTGAGGTTGAATTTCACTATCTTTTTAAGTGTTTGCTAATAAATCGAAGAATTGTGAGAGTCTTGCTGAAAAATTTAATGCAGGGCAGGCTATGAATTCCAGCGTCTGAATAACATTATCGGAAATCAGGTTCTGCGTTGCAATTTTCTGTTAGAGTATCTGCCATTACATCTGGAAATTTAGCTATTTGTGGATTCTCCTTCCATTACATCCCGTACCATCGGAGGCCCTTTGCTACATCTGTTGGAATTCTCGAATATTAGTCAGGTCGATGAAGAGACTTTCTGTATTTCGAAGGGCCTCACGCGGAAACACCTCACTATCGAATGAATCACGTGGTCATGGTTATGATCCGCTGGAGTATGTGTAACAGGAGATTTCAGGAACTGTTTCGCAAGTTTTATGTATCGAATGGACAAACTCCAGATTTTCCTTTGAAGTTAACCCACTGACTAGAGTGACCTGAAATCTTTCAATCCCAAACACTGATATGTTTTCAGGGCTTGATGTTATAGGTTGTGACTGGGAGACCAAGGCTTAGCATTCTCTGTGGTGTTGCAGGTCCTGGCAAGCCTTTACGGCCTGCAGAGCGTTCAACTATTCGCCTGGCCCTCCCCAGCAAAGGCCGTATGGCAGAAGACACGCTCGATCTAATGAAGGTTGCAATTTGTTCTGAGGCTCCCTGGTCATGTGGAATTTGTAGGCTGGCCAAGCTGTAATTTCATTCTGATATTTAAGTCTGTTGTTTGTGCTAAGCTTTGACAAGGGGAATGTGCTGATGAAATTTCAATTGAGCTCTTGCTTGCAGGATTGCCAGCTTTCAGTACGCAAGCCGAACCCTCGTCAGTACATAGCAGACATTTCGGAAGTAAGTATTTTTCATATGACCACGTAGACACTTATTATGCTCAATATCACGTTCCATGCACGATTGGTGAGGGTTGGGGTCTTTGGGTGTTAAAGAGACTCTTATTTGTTGTACTTACTCTTATGCATATTATCCCAAAGTTGTAGAGTAACAAGTTTGTTTGTGCCACTTGTGTTGCAGCTCAAGAATGTCGAGGTGTGGTTCCAAAGAGCATCCGATGTTGTGCGGAAACTAAAAACTGGGGACGTGGACATGGGAATAGTTGGCTATGATATGCTTCGGGAGTATGGGAAGGTTCGCGCTTTGTTTACTTTTTATGCGAGGAATGTTTGTTTACTTTTTAAGCAAGGAATGTTTGAGTTATAAGGATGTTTATAGTTCCTTGTGAATTTTTCAAACAGAAAACTTAGATTTTTCATATTATTGAGAGGATTCAAGTTAGCCAGATGTCTTGCTATGTCCTCACAACTGTATGAAAACTTCGGGTGGAGGATTCTTATTTCCTTATCCTTTCTGTGTGAAGTAATTTATACACGAAGGGAAGTTGTCAAGGCTAAGAAACTTTTGTCTCCGTTGTTTTGCCAGGATTCTGAGGATCTCATCGTTGTTCACGACGCTCTGCAATTTGGAGAATGTCACCTTGCCATTGGGGTGTGTGTTCTCTCCTGACTTGAAGCATTTTAAACTTTTTTACACTCAAGCAGTGGCCCATTGTTGCAGAGTTTGCTCGTACTTCCAACATTTTGAATTCTTAAAAGTGCCCTACTCTAGACTCCTCACCTGCTTAGACATCTAGTGGAATGTGTGGTGCGACCCAATTTCCCTATCTGATACGATATATTTAATTTTGTATATCGATTGAGTTTCAGGACAAGCTATTCAGTAGAAACTTATCTTTTAAAGGAATTTAATTCTTGCACTGCAGATTCCAACTTATGGCATCTTTGAGAATATCAACTCTTTAAGTCAGTTGGCTGCCATGCCATTGTGGACTGAAGAGCGGCCTTTGCGTGTTGTCACGGGCTACGCATATGTAAGCTACTTCCCTAAACATATACGTCTTTCATAGTCTGTCGATCTCTGTCTGCTGAAATACACGCTAGTTGCTATGATTTGTGCAATACTTTGAACCAGCACGAGATACTTACCACAAAGAATCTCTTTGCAACGCAGTTGGGAAAGAAATTCTTGGAAAATAATAGGTTTAAACATTTCCAACTCTCAAGTGCCGATGGTGCTTTGGAGGCTGCACCAGCTGTGAGTAATTCTGCTGACCTAAGACCCTTATGATCTAGTTTTCAACGATTTAGGGTCTGGTTAGTGTTTTTTCTTTGAGGTCTACAAGCTGTGCTTTTTGAAATATTCGTGTGTAAGAAGTCATTGTACGTAGTCTTATGAGTACCAACTTGAAATCTTCTCAGATGGGGACTGCTGATGCGATACTGGATTTGGTGAGCAGTGGAACCACCCTACGTGAGAACAATCTGAAGGAGATTGCTGGTGGAGCTGTTCTCAGCAGTCAGGTCTTTTTCCCTCTCCAATTCCTGTTCTTACTAAAGGAGTATAAGACAGTTCCGTGGTGATCACTTTTTGACTTTGAGTTCTTTCAGGTTCTACTTGTTTAGTGAGTGCAAAGGATTACTAGCGACAAATCCTTCAATTCAGATTTGTGTCAACGATATTTCGTCTTCGTTGATTTAAGGTTTAGGAATTGATGAGTGCAGTCCATGTAGAATGAAGGGTTACTAATTTTAGCCTCTTGTTAACCCCTGATTGTTCAAATGTCCAGAAGGGGTCACTTCCATATTCAAATTTATTGGAGTGGTAATTATATCATATAGGAAGGTAACAGAATGTTCCACTAGAAAGAATGAATCATACCCTACATTGTTGAACAAATAAAATATGTTTTGAAAACAACGATAACAGGCTATTCACTTCGCTTCCGGATTATAATTGCTTCAAATTTCATGCTCATACTGATCTGGTGTTAGCCATTTTTGCCTGAAGGGTGTGTTTGTTGCCAATAAGAGGGCGTTGCTGGAACGCAAGGAGGTGCTGGACGTTGCTCATGAATTGTTGGAGCGATTTGAAGCACATTTGACTGCCCTAGGTCAATTCACAGTAAGGATTGAAACAATTCCACCTGCCTTCTGAAACGCAAAATCCTGAAGAGCAAGTAGAAATTGAACACCAGGCTAAGTTCCACGAGATGCAACTGAAAGTGTAGTCAACATTGGTATCCTGTCTTGTATATTGGTTCATTACCTTTCGTTCACTTCGTGGACAGGCTCAGTGCCTGTCCGTGAACGTCAGCATGGTCACTGATGCCTTTAAAACTCACATGCAATATATGTACAGGTGGTGGCGAACATGAGAGGGAACTCTGCACATGAGGTTGCTGCTAGGATACTCAATAATACCAGCTATCCGGGCTTGCAGGTTTGTTTCTCATCATGTCTTGGCCCTGACATAGGTACACTGCAGTTGCTTCCAGAAGACCTTCCTTGAAGCCTCGATGTTCAGTTTGGGTGTTCACTTTTTTTGAGCAAAATGACTTCTTCCTGCAGGGCCCTACGGTCAGTCCAGTTTTCACCAGCAGAGGGGGTAAAGCAGAGGTAGAGTACTATGCGATCGTCATCTGTGTTCCGAAGTCTCAACTATACCATGCCGTCCGGCAGCTCAGAAAGGTACTTCGGGTGCTCATGGAGTTTTTTTCTATGATTTCAACAGATTGCCATTGCACAAGTCTCTGGGAATACTCTGAATTTAACATAAGTGATTTGTTTGCTTTTGGCATCCAATACTATACTGCATATGCGTTGGTAGTATTGATTAGACAAAATTGAAGCATTATGTAGCCTGATCATGGGTACATGTTTACCTGCATTGCAGGCTGGAGGTTGCGGTGTACTCGTGTCACCATTGACATACATTTTCGATGAAGACACTCCCAGATGTAGACAACTTTTGGATAATTTACGAACACAGAAATGCACACCATAAGGTGTTCGAGTTGATGACCTGTTTTTATTTCTTTTTTTTGAATTGTTGAATGTTGTTTAGAAATAACAATGTATAAGTATCTAATTCTTGAGATTTGTACTCTTTCAAGACAGGCGTAGCTCAAAAATTCTAGTCCTGATTTTCCAGGAGGGAAGTCGTCTTTGAGGTCTAAACAGTGGCCATATTTTATTTCTGTTATTGTAATTCTAAACAGTTCCTATGAAATAATAACAAAAACTACCCTCCACCTGAAGCGGTCAATGTAACAAACGTTGCAGGTGTTTCTTGCATGTATGAAACAAGGCACCTCTGTAGCTTCTTGCCCCCCATGGACGGAGGCTTGGATTTAGGCCTTCATGAACTTGGTGACCGCCTTGGTGCCTTCCAACACGGCGTGCTTGGCCAACTCCGCGGGCAAGACGAGACGCACCGCCGTCTGAATCTCGCGAGAAGTGAGCGTCGACTTCCGGTGGATGCGAGCCAAACGAGACGCCTCTTGAGCCAGCTTCTCGAAGATGTCGTTCATGAACGAGTTCACGATGCCCATGGCGTTCGAGGAGATCCCCGTGTCACCATGCACCTGGAATCAATCAAGGTCCAAACCACGTCAATTAAATAATTACAACCAACAAATTCCTCTCCAAACCTCATTCAAATAAGCTATTACAACCAACCAACAAAAACTTGGTGCAGATGGTAACGTTGCTTTGCGTTTGCATAGAATTAATTGGGATTATGTTTGATAATGTCAAGTCCAAAGCGCTTGGAACGGCGTCCTACCTGCTTCAGGACCTTGTAGATGTAAAGCTTGTAGCTCTCGACGCTCTTCTTCGTCTTCTTCTTTGCATCGCCCAGCTTGGTTTCGACCCGGAGCTTCTTCTGCGCCTTCATCTCCGCTGGCTTCTTCTCGGCCTGGGGAGCCAGCGCTGAGAATAATGGGACGAGGAGACAACAAGGGGCTGAGCTCGGAATGGATAAGGATACTCACAGGCTAGGAGGCTCAGAGGACAGTCACGAACCAAAAGCAAAGAGTTAATGACGAGAGTAGAAGAAGCGGAGTGAACAGAATGCTTAAATACCAAAACACCAGCCCATCTACCGAGGCGTGGAAATCCTGCTTAATTGCTTGCATGCTATCTTTGAAAAACCAACCGTCGAGACTTGAATTGAATGATCGATCGTCGGTCCGTGCAAATGCAACGCGACCGAAACTGACGAGATGCATCCCTCTAGGTATGTAGAATTTCAGCACAGTTGGTGACTAACTTGTGCAAAGCTCCTCTGCTTACAAATTTGCCCCTACAATTCCTATAATCTACCGTTTTTGTGTGTGAGTCGCTACTCGTTTTTTTGAAGGCTAACTAAATCGATTGGAAGAAAAAGGGTTGCTGTCGTTGAAGCTTTAGTTTGTTACGAACTTCCGGGCCTCTATCTTGGGAGATTGAAGAAGATGGTCTGCCTGAACAGTTGCTTCGCGTTGTGTCAATGACTCAATGACTTCAATGACTCAATGTGTTACACTTCTGAGAATCAACGGCAACTTATTGAGAACATCTTCTTGTGTGTGGGCAATTCTGCAATGTCGAATATGTCCACATTGCTCTCACTTCATCGGCTTCCTTGGGAACCGCATGCCTAATTTTACTTTAACTGGATTGTTGGTCGTCAATCGTCTTAGAAGTTTTCGAAGGTTGTTGGTCCAGGTCTTATTTCACTCGATCAGAATCTGTGGCGTCAGTTGACTCGGAATGGGATGGGCTTTACTACGGTCGTGTGAATTAACGGTGAGAAATGTCAGGGATATATCTCGGAGCTTTGATTTTTTTATCAGTTTCTTTGAAGCTCAAACGTACCCACCACATGACCATTGAATGATCCACAGGCTTGGATGCACGATTCTAGAAAGAGGCCGTTCTAGCTACTTGCCAATCCTTCCGTGCGACCATCATTGATTAAGGTATCTGCTGCGGTATAGATGCAATTAGTTTAGAGTTGTGTGCCTTATCATCCACCCTCAATAGGAACACCATTTGTGACCCAGTGTTATGAATTTTGAAGGCACAGCTATCTCTGAATCAAATTTTCAGGATATCAATCTGGCCGCCTGTTCCTTTTCAAACGGAATGAACTCTTCACGAGAGAGTTACAAGAGACTTTTTTGCGTTTCTCTCACTTTCCCCTGTGTAATCGGTGATTCCTGTGACTTTTCCCTATGTCACAATCCAAAAGTCACATGAATTACCGATTACACAGGGGAAAGTCTCTTGTGACTGCTGGGGCCGAGTCTGTTTTAATTGGTAGGTTGGTAACACAGGACGATTATCTCTGGTTCCCGGATTGCCATTCCGGGATTACAGTTAGCCAACAGGGAAAATTCGTGGCCCTATCCTTGATTGCCTCTAGTGCAAGATCACCTGGGAACTCATGATATTCCTATATGGGAAGCAAGGATAATCTACCTCTGTAAAGCGAGGACTGATCTCTTTGCATATTTTCGTGAAAGCTTCGCTAGACTCTGTAAGAACAAAGCATAATCGCTTATCGAAGTAGTGCGAGACTTACAATTCCGAAGCAAGATGGCCAAGTGCAAGGGAATTGGTTGCAGAACCGAAGTTTGTAGCAACCTGTCATTCCAACATGGGACTGTGTGAATAATGATGTCACCTCTAAGCCATCCATACCTTAAGTTTGGCTATTTGTTTGTTTTGTTTTGTTTGTTTGTTTGTTACGTTGAGATCTCACGGATTGTGCATCTCCCAGCCGCGTGCGTGGTACCATCAGAAAGACCTCGGCGAGGAGGGGTGCACGGGCTTGGTTTTATGGCATTTGGAGCTACGGTGTGGAAGTTATTGAATTTTGAAGTATTTATGGATCAAAAAATTAGAAAATTACTTTTACTTTGATTTTGGTTGCATTCTTGGTACCGCTGGAAAGCTCTTGGCAAGGAAGGGTGGACGGGTTTTGTTTTGTGGCATTTGGAATGACAATGTGAAAGATATTGAATTTCAAAGTTTTTATTATGAATTAGAAAATTAGAAAATTATTTTAACTATGATTTTGGCTGTGGCAACGACACAGGGCACACTAGTTCAGATAGAGTTTTGAATAAGTGAGTGCAAGATTGTCCTTGGACAGGTGTAGTTAAATTCTTTCGCTTGAAATAAACAACTGGCCCACATGTGAAGGTATTAAAAATTTTCGTCTAAGCTTACCTGTTTCCGCGTTCTACCCAAACAGTCCGTTTCACTTCAAGTCGTCAGACATTTTGTGCACGTTTGTCCTCTACACTGACTCCGATCATCCCTCGTGGTTGAATTTTCTTGGTGAGCTGATACAGACAATGAATCGCAGTATATAAGATTTATTTTCAGACAGAGTACGTCTGTCAACAGGAATGGTAGAATGGTCGACACGCGATTCGCAGGGGTACTTAAGTCGGCTCCCGAGTTCTACGAGCCCACTGTAGGTTCAGATTGAGTGAAAACGCGAGCACTTTTCCGAAAGCAGAGGTTCCCAATGGAGGGCGCAAAGTTGGGATACAACGTCAAGGATTTGGCTGAAGCCGGAATTGCGTCTGTGCCCAAGAATTTTGTGCAATCCGAGAGCACGCAGGAAGCCTTCATCCCCCACAATTACGAAGACAGCCAGGGTAGCATTCCTGTCATCGACTTGAGCGGATTGCAGGAAGATCCGGCACGGCGCGGTGCGACCTTGGCAGCGATCGAGAGTGCTTGTCAGGAGTGGGGCTTCTTCCAGGTACGTGATCATTGACCCTTCTCTAGCTCTCTCTCTCTCTCACATCAATGTACAATTCATCGTATTAATTGTCGATCTGAGGTTTGGGTTTAGGATTGATGGTTCTCTTTTAGGTTACGGTATGAGCTAGGCATCCGCATGCCTCCCGGCGGTGCGAACAGTACGTGTGAGTTGCAATTGAATTGGGTTTGCTGCAGGTCGTGAACTCCGGCATCTCGCATTCGCTGGTGGAGCAGACGTTCCAGCTGACGAGGTCGTTTTTTGATCTGCCGAGCGCCGAGAAGGAGGCTCTGGCGAAGGACCCCACGAACCCCGTGGGCAACGGCTATGGCCGCCAATTCCTCTTGTCCGCGAATGCCACGGAGGATTGGCAGGACATCTTCTTCCACTATCTGCTCCCGCCCGCTCTCAAGCAGATCGATTCCTGGCCTCGGGAACCGGCTGCCTACAGGTTCGATCTAATACATACCCCTCCCTCTAGCCCCGAATGGAACCGTTACCACCTAACTAAGACCCCTTTGGATGCTATCAATCCAGACTAACGCGTTCATCAAAAATTTGAAAGAGGAGGAAATAGAGAGAGAGAAAAAGGGTTTGTCGTCTTCTATTGTCTCTCCCGAGCGCGGATAATATGCTATGTCCATATTACTACCTTGAATCTTTTTTCAATTTTTTTGTTGGCATATAGTTGATGACAGGATTTAGCTAGCTTCCAAATCACATCATGTTTCTCGTGTATAATCTCTTTCAACTGGTATGGATATGGATGCAACCACTGACATTGAAATTGAGGCATAGAGGGAAGAACCAATTCACTCCTTACTTCTGCACCAATTTGTGCAGAGCGACGATGGAGCAGTACGGCGCCGAAGTGTTGCAGCTGACCGAACGGTTGCTGGACGTGTTTGCGGAGCTTCTGGGCTTGCCGAAGGGCCACTTGCAGGCGGTCTTCGGCGAGACCATGCTGAACGTGCGCCTCATCTTCTACGCTGCCTGTCCCGAGCCTTCGCGAGTGCTCGGGTCGCGCGCGCACTCCGACCCCAACGTGCTCACCGTGCTGCTGCAGGACCACGTCGGAGGCCTGCAAGTGAAGAAGAAAGATGGGCACGGCTGGGTGAATGTGGCCCCGGTGCCCGGCGCCGTGGTCATCAACCTCGGCGACCAAATGCAGGTAAACTTATCGACCAGTATGATGCACACCTCCCTCCCGTGACCTGGGACTCCTCCTCCGTTTTTGCATCGTCCAGACTCCAGATCATGTCAACCCCATAGATGTTCAGAATTCTAGCTAGTTGTCAATTTTCGGCAAAGAATGAAACGGAGTCCTGAGGTTTTCTGGAGTTTTCGGGACTGCCATCACTACAAGAGAGTGTATGGTTTGCAACAGATTTTGCAATGGTTTTGCAATGGTTTCCTTAGTTGCATTACAAAACCATTGCAAAATCTGTTGCAAACCATACATTCTCTTGTAGTGCATGGAGGAAGAATCTCGACAGTGAGACTGTGGCCATGGTTATATCTGTGTATCACAAAAAAGAGACATGTTTTCCGAATGTGACTGGCCTTGTGTATTTGACCCCTTTGTGGAGTGCTCCAAATACTACCTTCACCTTACAAATTGGTCCAATAGACAACAAGACCTTTTAGTGTAGACATTATGACAAATGATCAATATATGTGGAAGAAACGTTGCTTTTCTAAAAGCCTCATTTATTGTGAATTCATGCGAGAAAGTTTGAGTAGGTTGCTACTCATAAAGAAAGTCAAAGCTATTGAGACGGAATCTATCATAGCATGGTTGATCACTTTATAATGGCACTTGTCATTTGTCACCTATGTCTAGTAGATTTGAAGTAACTTTGCCCTATCTTTATTACTTGTTCAACATAGTATTGACCGGCCCTTAATATCATACAAATCCTTCTTGAGTTGTTTTTGTAGCATTTTCTAATTGCTATAACATGCTTTTACATGATCTCTAACTATGAAGTTGTGGTTGTTTTGCTAGATTGTGAGCAATGGCAAGTTCCAGAGTGTGGAGCATCGTGTGGTTACCAACAAAGACTCATCTCGTCTCTCACTAGCCATGTTCCGTCATCCGAGTGGAGATGCCAATATTGGCCCTGCTTCAACATTGGTGGACGCCTTGCATCCTGCTCTCTATCCCACAACAAACTACGCCACCTATAGAGCTTCCTTCCATCACAAAGGACAAAATCGCAAAGAATTGCTTGCTTTGTCCAAAGTTTAAAATTGTTTGACTACATAGAATAAAGATATGTCCAATGCCAATTTCCATACTTATGAAGTTATTTTAATTTCACCAACATGTTGCCCAACTTGGGTATAGTGTACCTGTGAAGTTACTTTAATTTCACCAGCATGTTGCCTAACTTGGATATAGCGTACCTATGAAATTACTTTAATTTCATTTGCATATCACATCTTTGATGAACTCATGGAAGATGCCAATTCCATGACTTTATTTTTCACCCAATTTGCTTTCTTCTCAAAACACCCCATTTTCCAAAGACTAACATGTTTGATGTCTATGCTTTCAACTTGGGAGTGCATAGTTTCAATAGCTTCAAATACTACTTCTACAATTGCAACATTACATGTAACCATATGTTGGAGATTCACTTCACTTTGATCACAACCATCATCTACAAGGACCTTTTTAATATATTGGAGATCTTTGTGTGTATTTAATTGTCTCGTAGATCTATCATCCTTTTCCATATCAATATTTAAAAGGATATTATAAGCATTAAGCAAGTGTGCCTTGGTTATATCCTTCACTCGTTTCTTCTGCAAATGGTTTCTACTAGCATTATCCTCCTCAAAATCATTAGGGTTGATTATCACTAAATCATTTTCTTCCAAATTGCTCTTCAAAGTCTCTTTTGGTGGATACTTTGCCTGATACATTGTTGTCAGAGCTACTTCAAGGGCTTGATCTCCCTGTCTTATAAATGGTTTTATAAGGTGATCATTGTTTTCTACATTAACATCCACAACAATGTTTTGATCATTTAGCATGTTCGACTTGATTATATTTTTGGATAGTATTTTTTGGTCTCTATCGCAACTAACCTCCTTACAGTTGTGAGAGTCATTGAATACTAAACTCTCGTCTTTTGATTTGGTCTCTAGAGTCTTCTTCAGTGGATCCACTTTGGATGGAGGTGCTTCAAGTGTTGTAAATAACATAGGAAGTACTGAATGTGTCTTTGATTGCCGCCTTTCCAATTTAAACTTTACTAGCCCATTGTACTCACTAGTCTCCACACATTGAGATTGAAGATTGCTAGTCCTTGCATTGTTTTTTATTTTTATTTTATTTTTGGTGTTCCTGTTCACCGCTCGAACCTTGCCTCCAAGTGTAAATTTTTTTCGGCAACCATAACATTCAAAGCGAGGTTGGGTCAACTTATCATTGTTGAAATACCTTAATTTGACATTAGTTGACAAACAATGAGGGCAAACTCTAGATAAACTTTGGAGGTGGTCTGGAATGTCATCTTCATGAACAACCATGATGTCTATCTATTTGAATTCTACACAACAAGAAATTTTGAAATTATTTAGTATAATAAACGAATTCAAATTTTGCTTTTAAAGAAGTAAGACTAGTGCTGAATTATTTTGCAATAAAAATTTTATTTTGAAAATTTTGAGAGAAGTTACTTCTTGTATTAATTTTGAATTTTGTAATGAAAAATTCATCAATATAATTAATAGCAATGCTAATTTGATGGTATAATAGTTTGATGAATTTATTTTTTGATATACAAATACACATATATTCTAAACAAACAAATGATGAAATATTTATAATGCTAAAAATTTTATACAAAATATCATAGAAATAATAGAAATAATAATAGAAAAAAAAAGTAATAATAGGATAGAAAATATTTGGTCCAATACAATTGAAAAAGTAAAATGTGTTTAATGTAAAATTGAATAATGACTATAATAATAGAAGGTGCTTTTGCTTTTTTACTTTCTAATCATTCAAAAGAGATTAATCCATTAATGAATCATATACATTGTGATTAGAATGTAGTTGCTTCAATAATAACAATTGCAAGTTTACAATTGATGATAAATGGACACACAAAAAATTACCAAAAACTTCTTTAAGACTACTAAAAAAATTTCCTAGCTCATTAAAATCAAAGTTTAAATAACTTTTTCAATTGACCAAATAAACAAATACTTTGGTGATTAATCTTTTGGCAGTACAAACATCAATAAGAACTTGCAAATGAAAAATATTATAGATCATATCCTAAATATAGATAAACTAGAAGTTTATATAAGACCTACATGTTGTATGGATTATAAATTGTAAGCTTCAATAGGAAAAAAATGTCACAAGCAATATAAGCAAATATGCATATCAGTTAATCATCCAACTAAAAAATTAACCAAATTCAAAGCACATAATCAAACTGTCCAAACTAAGCCCTAAAGAACCAAACAATGTTTTTTGACAACATAGCAATTTTGGGCAACTCACTACAATCAAAAAGCTTTGAATCATTGGAAAGCTTTGAATCATTCCACGCGGAAAGTTAAACCTTCCTTTGACACTACTATTACAATTGGGGATGACCTTTAGGATCAATTCTATTATTCCAATAATATCCCCTCATGAAAAATGGCCTTGATAGCAGGTCTTAACCCCTAAAGGACCAACATGCATATTTTGGCTACATAGAAATTTTAGGCAAGTACATGTGACTAGAGATTTGTATATTTTTTGTCCACCTTTTAATAGAAGGTGATGACAAAGAATATCTTTCATATGCACTAAATTTCGTAATATTTGGAAATATGAGTCAAAGATTATGGCCTAATATGTTACTTTTTTCCTTGAGCAGGCAATCCAAGCAGGCAATCCAAGAAAATAAAAAAAAATCACTTTTTTCAAAAACCAAAATTTGAAATTGGTTTTCTAGAGTTATATGTATGTAAAAAGCTTTGAATCATTCCATTTTGAAAGTTATGAGGAGTTTTAGTTTGTTGGTAGACAAGTTAGAGAATCTCTACTCTAAATTAAACTTTGAAGTCCTTGATTTCATTTAATTTTCAATATTTTTGAAAAAATAAAATAAACTTTGAATGTAGATTGTTTATGAAAATATTAAAACCATTGAAATTGGCATTTTTCAATTCTTCTATAACTAAATTTTTAACATTTGAGTGTTTGAATCATTCTCTATTTCTTTGTACTTATTATTTTTTCCTATATGTTGTAAAATTCCAAATGATCTGAAATTTTTCAAGCATGTAGCCAACTTGCCTTGAAGAATGATTCTTTACTCTAACCACCAACATGGACATTTTTTCATAAAAATGTGACCTATGCAACTGCCCAATTTTTTGTAAGGCCCAAAAAAGGATTTTTATCAATTCAAATACTAATATCTTGCAATCTACACAGCATAATTTTTTGAAATGTTTTCTACATCTTTTCAAACCAGCGTACTATAAGATACTACAATTACATGTGTCCAAAAAAAGATTGTTTTAAAAAAAAAATTGGTACTTGTCCTAAAAAGGATAGATTTAGAGTATTTTTGATGAAAATATAGTCAAAAACTGTAATGGTTAAATGACTACTTTCTTTTATGAATAACACTAGCCATGAATGCATTCAATCTCCTACCTTCAAATCGTCTTAACAATCTCTCAATGTACTCCCAAGTACTCCCACCAAACATGATTTAGACAATTTTATATAGTTTGAAATAGAATAGAACTAAATAATAGGATTGACTAAAAGGCTTATAATGTGAATTTGTTTTGGTGAATTTTCTTAATACTTGAACTTGACATTATGAAATTTGTATTTT
Organism: Neckera pumila; assembly: GCA_963969595.1. Lineage (NCBI taxonomy): Eukaryota > Viridiplantae > Streptophyta > Bryopsida > Hypnales > Neckeraceae > Neckera > Neckera pumila. The sequence goes on from OZ018409.1 coordinate 7,497,703, forward strand.
TGAACAGTTTTATAACTGTAAAAGGAGCTTCCAAAAGTATATTTCAAAATCAGAAGATAAGCATTATCTTATAATTGTTGTACTAGCTACATATCAAGACAATATAGTCCTATATGTGGTGGTATTGTCAATGCATTAATGTCTGCAATATTTTCTTTGTGAATATTGGCATATAAATTCAGTCCTCACTGATGAATCCTTCATGTTTTTTTGTGAATACTGGAATACAAAGTCCTCACTAAGGAATCCTTCATGTTTTCTTTGTATATCCCAAATTTATAAAATAAAAGTTAGAAATCCTCATTAATTATGGTAATTCAATCATTGGATCAGTCACCACCAAGATTATAAGAGATTACATCAAAAGAATTATATAGACTTGTAAATAACAATTTCAAATTCACCAATTTAGAAAAAAACGTTAAAAATTCTCTATACAATCTAAAAATTATGATTTCACCAATTAGATTGATCATATAGTGGAAAATTCAATTCAAACAAAGAACATGCTTCCAACAAGACAAATTTGGCTATTATAGAAAACTATACATTAAGAAATTCCTTTCTACTATTTCATCCATAGGAAAATAAATTGTTTTTTTTCACTCTAACTTTTTTGTTAGTATGACCAATTGGACACTCCAAAGTAATTTAGATCTTGTGCTATACTACTTGTCTTTAAACCTCTTGCATATTCTTTTAATCCAGAAAGGACCATTGTTCCTTTGGGGGACAAATGGGATTTTGGACAAGTACCTACCGTCTCAATTTTGGTCCTGATTTTTTTCTTTTAAATTTGAAGATAGAAAAACTGATTAGCTTCGTAAGAATACTTTTTTCAATAGGTACTTGGGAACAAAAGTTATGACCAAATAAGATCAAAACAAGGGAGAGGGGGCAGCAAAAAAAAAATGAAAAATTTGGAATTCTTTTTCTCATAGATTATATTTTTGTCTATACGAAAAGCTTTGGCTCATTCCATTTGGGTTTGTTATGAGAAAGTTATGGACAATCTTACTTTCATGCAATTAGAGCATCTTTTTGAAAAAATAACTTGTAGAATTCAATTCTAAATGCAAGTTTACAATTTTCCAAAAAAGAAGTTCCACAAGTTTTAGTTTGATTGCTAAAAAAATCTCACCATTGAGATTCATTCATTCTAATTCCATCTTAGAGATATTAATAACTTAGATTTTCCTTCTATATCATACCTACTTCTAGTTAACAATTTTCTAAAGAATAAACATTAAGCTTTTTTTATTTTTTATTTTTTTAGACTCTGAATTCAATTCTCCACCAAAAATATTTAAAGCTCAAAACTCTAGAGTGCAAAAAACTAAAGTTAAGGAAGTTCAAAGTAATAGTTTAGTCCCGCAATGAGCTGAACAAACTTGTATTTTCCACTTAAATGCAAATATCTTGCAATCCTGCGGTCAAAAATTCTAAAAAAGTTATTACACATATTTATACTAGTTAGGTGTAAGATCCTCTGATGAGATGTGCAAAAAAAACAATTTTCAATTTTTTTTACTCCTTGTTGTAGAAATGGCAATTTTAAGTGTCTTTTGGTAGAAAAAAGACCTTGGTCATCTTTAGTGGTTAAATGAGAAATGCTAAGAAACTGGTGTAGTTTTAGATAGATTATATCTAACTTTTGGGGGAAGATTATTAGGATTGAAAGCAATCACAACTTTGTGTAGATTTGTTTATATTTCTTTGACTATTTGTTTATATTTCTTTGACTACGAGTAGTATTTATTCATTACCTGTAAAAGATGCATTTGAATGTTTGGTCCAATCATTCTCAAATAAAATCTTATACATCTTATAAATTTGAAACATAATGAAACCACTTCCATATAGAATATCTATACAACATTTCTCATCAATTATCTTGCAAGCTACTTGTACAAGACACTAATCAACTCATAATATGACATTGAAAAAAACATCTTTTTCAAGACAACTAGTATGATTTGAGGGTTATTGATTATAGTTTGTGATGTATTAGCTAGTCTATATCCAATAATTTTTGATAAATTTGTAGATGGTCTCTTCTTGCCTAAAGACAATCCATAAAGCTTTAATTTTAATATTTTTCTACTTATAAACACTACATCTCATCTTCACAATATATTCACAAAAACAAATAAATTGTTACTAGAATAAAAATCTTTTGAATAGGTTTTGTGGCACTATAGGGGTGCAAGTGAAAATGATGAAGAATTTTTGCACATGAAGCAAAACCTAAGTGGTTGAATAATGTTGGAGGCACAATGAATTACATATATAATTTTTAAAAAGGAAGGTTGTAGGTATTTATTGGTATTATAACCTAAGTGAATCCAAAACCATCTCATATACACTAAACAAAGACATCTGTAACATCAAAACATTACCCTGACAAGAGGTTAAATTAAAAGAAAATTTATCAAAATTGTCCCCTTTCAAAGACACTAGGTTTGCAATTTCACAAACAAACATATTCATTCTTCCCAAAGACCTTCAACTCTACATTGTAGGAATACTAGTTGAATAGTTTCTTGGACATTGGAGACATTGTGGAACAAAGTATTGCAATTCTTCACTCCTCTTGAGGGGGCCATGCTTGAGTTATTTTTTTGGATTTGACAATACAGTTAGGGTCTTTTTCTTCATGATTGAATCCAATCTTTTTGTATTGCCCTCAATTAAAAAGATTTGTATAGGATAAGGCACCTCCCCACATGCCTTATTCCAAAATGAAGTGGCTTCAAGCCTAAAGGCAAGGCATGTAGGTAGAAGGCATTTTATTTTGGAAAAAGGCTAAGGAGGGAAACCTTACATGATGTAAAGTATATACACCATACTCAATATTGTCTAAAGTGTGACACCAATATTTGGACTAAAAAGAGTAAGAAAATCCTAGATATCAATTATACAAGAAGTACATACTAAAGTGCGTAGGAATCTCCTTTCATTTGCCAACAAATAATTTATGTTTAATGATTGTAAATCAATAACTATAATCAATTGTAATTAGTGATGATTATAAGTGCACATACTTTAAGACTTGCTGTCGAAGTCATTTTCCATAAGGGTAAATTATTGAAATAATAGAGTTAATCGTAAAGGTCATCCTCAGTTGTAACACAATGGTGTCAGAGGAAGATTTAACTAAGAATAGTACAAAAGAAACACAACACCAAACTCCATCAGATTCATTTTTGGTGCTCCAAGGAGTTTTGTCTTTTGTTTTCCTCAAACACCCGCTCCCCATCCAGCATTGCACACACTTTACGATTAACCCTAATGTGCTAAACTTATTTGACTTTGAGGCCAACATTACTACAAGCACCTAAATTTTCAACCCAACCCTTGTAGGGCTCCCCCATAAACTATCTGATCCCTCAGGAGCCCACAGGAACCCCAAACCCTAAAACCAAGAGACTATTTCGGGATACCAATTCTCTTTGGGAACTTCGTGGAATCGAAAGCAGCTCGCTCCCTTAAACCCTAAATCATTGCAAGCACATCGCAGTTTGTTTAGAGGTGGAATTCTGCGACGAATTGGATGCAATTCCAAAAACTTTTTTTTGGTAACAACGTCGTAGAGATTTCAAATTCTGTGTTCGAGAAGGGTTACTCCACCAGGTGAGCAATTCTCTCCTTGCCCAGTAAGACTTTTCTGTTTGGGGCAATGCAGGCGTGGACTTAGGTAACTATTACCTGGGCGTCGTTTCTGCTGTATACTATTAAGCATCCTTTATGTAGGACTGTGAATGTGGGGAGCTATGGAGGATCTTTGAGTACAAGAGCCGCATGTGTTGAAACCAAATTTTTGTCACTGAGTATGAAATTTCTTTCTCAATTTCAAAAGGGAGGTTTGGGGAGGACAGTAGACAACCCTATTCGAAGATCAGTGGCTCCTTCGGTATCCATGGATGACCCTTTAGTCTATGAAGAAGATGGGCTTCCTACCAAGGCAGGTGGAGCTCCAAGTCCCTCGAAGAAGAACCGACTCTTCGATGACAAGATGCGAAATCAGTGTTGGCAGAAAGCTGACGTAGTGCCGGGAAGGCATCCAGAGCGATGGCGGAAGGACGTAGCGGGAAACGTGGTGTGCCGGAGACTCACTCGGTGCGACGGCTGCCTATGCTATGAGTATGATCACATCCGCCCCTTCTCTAAAGGTCTTGCTTCGTTTCCTTAGCACATCAATGCCATGCCTCTCTTGCCGAGTCTCCCTACCCACCTCATGCAATTCTTAGAGATGTGGGCAAGAATTACGTCAGGAAGCTTAGAAACTGGAGGCAATTGAGCATTCTACGTACTTGGTCGTCTGTATCGTAGTTGATCCCTGAATATTCCAATTGTTCTGGTGACAATGGATGTCTGCAGGTGGAGAGACGGCAGTCAGTAATTGCCAAATCCTGCAGGCTCGTGTCAACAGGTTGAAGAGTAACCGAAGCGATTTGGCTAGCAACGACCTCAAACAGTTTTCGTGCGACCTCAAGTTTACTGGTGAGTTGTGTCTGGACATCCAGCTGGTATGACATTTCCTCGGAATCATACATCAAGGGTGTCAGAGCTTACGACTTGTACTGCGAGATGTCAGTGTTTTTCCATGTTGGGATTCTGAGCCTCACAATCTCTTGCCAGAAATACTACCCTGCATAGAGTTTGAGAACCGCATTTCAGAGTTGCCAACCGGACATTAGTGTGTCAACCAGACTTATTGCTTGCATGTGTCCAGAAGCATGTTCATGTCCATGTATAGCATCACGATTGTTGCCTGTCGTAAATTGGAATCTATGTTATATCGCTGCTGTGAACAAACCTGAGAAGAAATATATTTTGCAGATATCTTAGAGGACTTAAAGAGATCGCACTGCACTTAGATAACCTGAACAAGTGCTATTTATCCGAGACAGGTGAAAGTGAGGATAGCAATTCTACGTGCGTACTTTCTACTTGAGCGTAGACTGCATAGCATAAAACTGCTCCCTGTTTTGTGTTTGTGGTTCTGCAGACCCCTGTTCTAATTGGCAAGGCCTTTTACACTATTACAAAAAGTACACACACTTAGGCAATCTCATGAAAGTGAGAGAAAATCACATAAAGAAGTCCAGAACTCATGCAAGTGTATTTGAGGTGACGCATATTAGGCATACCTTCTCTCACAGGAGTGACAAATTACAGGAGCATAAGCCACCACATGCAGTTGAATCCAAAGCCTTGATCCCCGAGCGGTGCAATTCCTAGAGTTTATCACGTGGCCCCACCAAAGTATGGCGATTGAGCCTCGAAGTTTGGTCCTCATTCACAGTTGGTATACATTGGTGAAGCCACTGGATGGAGTGACTTACCTTACACATTGAGAGTTCCAGCCATGTGGATTGTGAGGCTCCCCGTGTTCGTCCCTATCCACTACGAGGTTGTGACATTGAAGAACGAGTGCAGCTAATAAATGTACAATTACTGGTACACCCAAGAGTGTTGAGCATCATGATTGTTGTGCTTGGTACACTCATTCTTTTATCTTTTTAAAGGCTCGGCCTTGGTCTCTTGCTTACATGTTGTAGAAATGGAAAATTTCCTTTCCTTGTATCTCCCTTGCCATGTCAGGTTGTATTGATTCCTTGGTGTGACTGATGGCAGACAAGGAGCTGGATGTGATAGAGATGGGGGTGTATGGAAATGTCATACGGCCAGGCCTTCAATGCAAATGCAAGAGTGTAGCGGAGACTCTGGGAACAACTCTGTACAAACAGAAGGGACCTGAAGTGTCATCTTGTGAGCTTCCTTACAGCTCATAATGCAGCATGATGTGAGAGATCACGGGCAATAGCACTTCTCTGGGCTCTCTACATTTGTTTTGTGGCTCAAGGTGCAGCCATTCTTTTTCATAGACTCCAAGAATTTGATTGAGACGACCAATTCTGACGAATTTTTACATAATATTTTGTTATCTTGGTAGCTTCAAGACAACTTTTGCGTGCTGTATTCAAACAACGCATCCTATGGTGCATCTGTAAAACTTTCACACCATCGTTCCTTAGTAATCGTCAAACCTAGTTGTCTGCTGTACACCCCCCTACAAGAAAGGTTGACGCCCCCCCTTTTGCACCCTTCAGGTTTTTTGACATTACTCACAATGTAGTTGACATTTCTTGTTTTCGTCAATCAACATTTGTGTCTAACCCAATCTCCCTCAAGTAAACCAAACTTTCAATTTCAAACACCAAAACTCCATTTTTGGTGAATTTTTAAAATTTTTTTTCACGGTTTTACATGAAAATTCATAGAAAAATATGAATAATGAATTTTTAAATTTAATTGCGGAGATACATAGGAAACATCCAAACGCACATCTTTCCTTTAACAAGCATTTCTAAAAAAGTTTCACAATTATTGTGGCAGAAGTTACAGTGGAGGCGTGAATAGTGTCCAAAATTTTGAAATTTTTTTGAAATTGAAAGTTTGGTATACTTAAGGGAGATTGGATTGATGAAAACAAGAAATGTCAATTACGTTGTGAGTAATGTCAAAAAAACTTGAAGGGTGCAAAAGGGGGGCGTCAACCTTTCTTGTAGGGGGGAGTACAGTACAAGCAAAAGATACAAGGAGAGAAGTTTAGGTTACGTGCTCTCACCTAGCTTGAGCTAAAATTAAACCAAAAGATAACACCTAAAATTAAACCAAAGATAATACCTGTGAAGCCTCAATGTGTTGGTCCTTTTCACACTTCTGCTACTAGCAACAAGCTTCATTTATATTTTTGCTTGTTGTCTTCCATATGACGAGTTTAGACAGGGTAGGCTAAATGAAATGAAACAAGAATCATCATGCCACGTCATAGTTATTTGAATGTATATGTTTTGTTGGTCACAACTGAAACCAAATTTTGTCGTCTGGAAAGGTCTGAAGAATGCAACCTTTTGCTTCCCGTTGCCTTGATTGTTCTTTCCTCCCCTCGTTGCATTTGAGATCACTTTCATCTTCCATGGACTAATTTGTAGCAAGTTTTTTTTGCTGTTACATACAATCAAGAAGCTATATGTTGTACCACTTTTGAATTCCCAAAATTTGCGGTCTCTAAAGATTGGTAGTGGTGCTCTACCGCACTACGATTGGACTATTGGAGGATCTAAAGTATGGAAATGAGATCTCCTTTGTGCAGTGCAAAGACCACTTTTACACCAAATAACTCATTACTCTAATAATGATATGTAGTGGTTGCAACACTAATTACAAACTCTAACACTAAATGTTAATTGTAATTTTAGTAGTGTTCTTTGAAATATAGTGCACTAATTGGCAAGAATATCACTAATGTTATCACCACTAACGTCAATTTGAGCACTATTTGCCAATTGAATGAGATTAAAGCGTGAGTTAAGTAATAGGGTAAATAAGACTAAATGTTAGTGTCAGAGCATCCCCACTCCAGGCACGGCCAGGGAGCACTTAGAGTGTCATTTGACCAAGCCCGGCCCATGTGGCCCATGGCAATACGGGTTACAAACACGGGAAACCTGGTTTACACGGCCCCCAAGTGCTACCTCATGAATGCCTACTCGGGAAAAGACATTCATTAATGAAAAGGTCTCTCGAAACTTGGGGAATAAATGAAAAGGTCTCTCAAAACTTGGAAATAAAGTTAAAATAACTCATGCCGAGCTGCAAGCAAGACTCTTCATTTGGCCGGGTGCTCTTCAAATTTGGCCATGCCCGGCCATTTTTTGGCCCTCGCCGTGCGTGCCGTGGGGCACTCATTATGGCCGGGCACGGCCATTTGCCTAGTTTGAGCCACTTGTTGAGTTGGAGTGGGGATGCTCTCAGGTGAGTAGCTTGCATCTCACTCACACGGTACTCACTTGTAGGACTTGTAGAGAACAAAATCTTCATGTACTGTACGCTGACCATTACGACAAAAGTGATCGGAGTTTCTCTCTCGTGTCAGGTGAGCACTTTCCCTTCCGCTTTCGATAGCACTCCGTGATTACATGCAGGTTATTATGTAAATTTCAATCCTTCGATTTCATGCACATACACACGCTGAAGGTGCTGCTCGATAAATTTTTGAGCACTCAAAAGTGTTCTATCATAATGTGAGGCGACGTGCGCAACTGCGTAACACCACGTACAAGCATGTAAAGGACCAAAAAGCCTTCGCAACGCATCGTCCTCTCTCAAGGCAAACCTCACCAATTTCTTCTCAGTCCAGCCTTTCCTACCAGTCTTCGGTTGCACACACTGCGTGGAATCAAGTGAAGAAAACCTGCAACCTTCCATCGCAGACTTAGCGGGAACAAGTGACGAGAGAACAATGCCCAAACGACTATTCCAGGAAAATGCGTCTGAATGGAAGACAGGTCGGTTCCAACAGTCAGCGGAAGAGAAGGGGTGAAGATTGGAGACACTACGGGTTGTCACACTTCTCCCCATTCTCAAGAATGGAGACGTGGCACTCTCCGTGACTTGCAGAGGGCCCATTCCCTGAGGATTAAAAAGTTTCAATACTTTTGAAGAGTGAGAAGTTTCAATTCTTTTGTCAGGTGTGGCAGTCGGATTTTCGAATCCACTATTAACACTATATATGGCAATATATGTGACTAGAGCAATCGGTTTGCTGGACTATGCTCTTCACTCTACCCTACCCATATCAAAAACCACATAAAATGTCTGAGATAGTCTCCTCAAAATTATCCAGAGAGCACTCTCTATTACAGAATTTAAACCAGGCATCGAAAATTCGGCCATTCACAAGACGGGTTCCACGACAACACAACCAGGCATTCCATTACTCTCCCTAAACGAATCAAACAAAAGCCCAAACAGAAAATAAAAAAAATAAAAAATTGAACTAAGAATCGCAACCCCGCTCGCCACAACCGAATACATTCGGCTTCGCCGATTGTACCAGTAGGCATTCAATTTATCAAAGAAACTCTTGTCGTCAAAATAAAAGTGACTTCAGTTCATGGAGGAAGAGATGTACAGGACAGGAATATCCTCAAATAAAAAGACTGACCTGAACACCAAACCTTATCTGTCGGCAACAACGAAGACATCTAATGGAACATTTGCAATGGCAGTCTCATCACACAGGGGGGAGCTCATATCACCCCGTCCCCTTCCCTAAAACAAACAGAACACACACAAAGAATCAAGCGAACCAGGAGATCAGCTCCAAATCCACCTCGGCAATGTGCACACAATCAAAAGAACAAAAGCTTAAGCCTTGTTCCACTTGAGATCCTTGACGATCTCCCAGGTGAAGTCGGGGTCGGTGCGACCGAAGTGACCGTAGGCCGCAGTCTTCTGGAAACGCTTGTTGCCGCCGCGCTTCAAGTCCAAGTTGATGCACATCATGCCGGGACGGAAGTCGAAGTTCTCCTTCACGATCTTCAGAATCTCGGAGTCGTGGATCTTGCCGGTGCCGTAAGTGTCCACGAAAACCGACAAAGGCTCGGGAACGCCGATCGCGTAAGAAACCTGAACGAGCGCACGACGGGCCATGCCCGCAGCCACGATGCTCTTCGCGGCCTGACGCACGATGTAAGCGCCGCTACGGTCCACCTTCGTGGGGTCCTTGCCACTGAAAGCGCCACCGCCGTGCGCGCCCCAACCGCCGTAAGTGTCGATGATGATCTTGCGACCCGTCAGACCAGCGTCGCCGTGAGGACCACCGATCACGAAACGACCCGAAGGGTTCAGGTGGAAGATCGTATTCTCGTCCATGTACTTCGCAGGGATCACGGGCTCGATCACGTGCTTCTTCAAGTCCGCCGCGATCTGGTCGTTCGTCACGGTCTCGTCGTGCTGAGTCGAGATCAAAACCGTGTGCACGCGAAGGGGAACCATCGCGCCGCCCTCGTTCTTGTACTCCACGGTCACCTGAGTCTTCCCGTCAGGACGAAGCCACGCGCACGTACCGTTCTTGCGAACCTCAGTCAGCTTCGCGCCCAACTTCGTCGCCAAAACGTGAGTCAGGGGCATCAGCTCCTCCGTCTCGTCCGTCGCGTAACCGAACATGTGGCCCTGGTCGCCGGCGCCGATGTCCTCGGGAGCCTTCGTGAAGTTACCGTGCACGCCCTGCGCGATGTCGGGACTCTGCGCCTCCAAGTTCATCAGCACCTTGCACTTGTCCGCGTCCAAACCCACATCGTCCGACACGAAACCGATCTCGCGGCAAGTGTCGCGCACGATCTTCTCGTAGTCCACCACGGCCTTCGTCGTGATCTCGCCGAACACCATCACCATGTTGGTCTTCGTGCATGTCTCGCAAGCCACCTTGCTCTCGGGGTCCTGCTCCAGGCACGCATCCAGCACGGCATCGGAAACCTGGTCGCACAGCTTATCGGGGTGACCCTCGTTCACAGACTCCGACGTGAATAGAAAGGTCTCCATCTGCGCAGCACAACCACCACGATTCTTTTCCTGAGCGCTGGACTGCAGATCCAAAAATTTCTGGTCATCATGTTTAGGAAAATTGCTGCGGTTCCGCATTACGTACATTACACATAAATTACATGCAATTTAGATTAAAGATGTACAAGTGTAGCGGACTGCAAGTGTATCATGAAAAAGTACGCTCGCGCGGTTTACAAGAAAATCTTTCATTAATACTCAAAGTTACGCTCATAATCCAAAATTCCTAACACAACTATATGATCACTTCGGTCCAGACTCAGACAAACCCTTATCCCTTCCAACTGAGACATTCTGAACGTACAGAGATGCAGACAGGTTGATGACGCGCAATCGAAACTTAAGACACTAAACATCTTCGTTTCCCAAGATGTTGTACCCACATTGTCGGACGACAAGTTTAGCGTGAGCTCAAAAAACCCCAATCCCACTATCAAAACCCCGCCTCCAACAAAACCCTCAGTTCTTTACATCTTCATAATCGACAACAACAACAACAATAACAACAACAACA